>CM060940.1:621343668-623743668 GCA_030765085.1 Allium cepa | reverse complement strand
GGGGTCTGCTTTAGCTTCGAGATAAGGTATTACGTTACTAACTGAGGGTCCACCTTTCCATAAATAATATTAAGTAGATCAAAAGATTTCATACGATGTCAGTCTAGATAGTCACCATTGAGGGGGTCCGCCTTGGCAATAGGTATTAAATGATGGAGTCTGCTTTAATTGAGATCTTAAATGGCCAGAGTCTGCCTATTTTTCAATAAAAGGTATTAAGTGGCTTGGATACTATCTCTCGCATTGCTAGATATTTATGACATTGGTTATGTGTTATGGGATTAGGAAACCTGCTTCGGGAATGAAAGGTATTAAGTGGTTGTTTGAGGACCCCCCTCCTTTCCTTATATAAAGTATTAAATGGTTTAGAAACATAAGACATGTTCTTATTTAAATTATACTGCCCAAGTACTGAAGTAGTAAGGGTCGAGATTTCTATTCACCAAATACTTGTTGTTCCGACTCCCTCCTCATTACAAAACATGTTAGAGAAGGAGTTGATGATGCTTCAAGATGGCGAGTGTTTAACGACGGATTTTCTATCGGATTAGAAAACCGTCGAAAAAATTAAAATTAAAATTTATACTGCAAGCGCACGGTGTACGATTGTAGCACGTATGCGAGTATGGGTTGGTCCATAGGGAATTGTTTAGATTTTAAATTGTATTTAATCAAATTAAACCAAAGTCGAAGGATTAGCTAGGAAATGTAAGAAAGACAACAAAAGGAAAGTGATAAAAATATGAGAGTGGAAAAACAATTTAGAGATAAATTCACTCTCTAGATCACATAGTTTAACAAAAATGAAATATGATCTCTCTTTTTTGGTCATTGGTGAATTTAAATGATGTGTTTATCATACGTATGGCTTATTTGTGCTATTAATTAGCTCAACCTAAGCCATCAAACTATAACGCATCCCTTAAACCACTTACTAGCTCATGAAAATGGTAACAAAGTTGAAAATGAAATCTATTGTAAGCATGGCCTATTAACTATTGTTTAGAAATATAGGCCATCAAATTTTGATTTAAACATTCACTTCTTTGCCATAATCATATATAGATGAGGAGGCAATTTGTGATTCATATTACTAAACATAGCCTATTTTTTTAACAACATAAGCTATCAAACTCAATACTAAACACAAAATTACATAAACATCATTTTTCCATGAAGCACAGAAAGAGAGCATAACATCAAAATGTTGCATCTATATGATTCAAAAGAGCTTCATTACCCATAAATTGTAGGGACTAGCCTCTCATATTTGTTATTAAATTAACAAATGTAGAAAGCAACATGAAATAAACAAGAGGAAAATAAAGCAAAATGAAAAGAAAAGCTAAGTAAAAAGAAATGAACACTAAGCAACTAACAAAATAAGAAAGTGAGCATTCAAATGTAAAAGAACATTAACTAACATTGCATAAAAAGAAAGATTACATGAAATAGAAAAAAATGGTTAAGTAGCCATGAAAAAGAAAATAGAAGAGCTTTGTTTATTTTTGTTGCTCAACTAAAGCTAACTAAGAGGAAAAGGAGGGTTACATGAAGATGTGGGGTAGTTATAAAAGTTAGAAACACTAATTCATTTTTTGGGGAATGCCCAAAATACCCTTGAGGTAGTGTGGCACCAAGTAAACAATAGCATATCTTAATCCCCCACTTAAATGTACATGAAGCTTTAATGGCCTTTTAGCATGTGCATTAACTCTTAATTGAAAATCAAAGTAAGTGGGTAGGTGGTGTCATCCGTGTTCATAAGTTTGAATTATTTTCATCTACCTTTCTTTGTTTCCTTTTTTGCATGCATATCTTCATGAAACCACTTGCATTTGAATTTAAATTCCTACAAAACAACATAGAAATTTTAAATTAAATTTTAGAAAATTAATATATGCACAAAAATGACCATTTTCCATTGGACGAAGATGAATATGTGACGATTTGAAATAATTTGAATTTTTGGTTTAAATAAGTTAAAATACCCAATATGATCATTTATTTAATTTAAACAGATTAAATATGGTGGTAAAAATATGCACATTTACGTGCACATCAAATACCCCCACACTTATCTTTTTATTCGTCCTCGAAAAAGAAAAAAAACTAAGATAAATTCGTTTTTCATAGGAAGCACGATTGCATTGAGCATATGCAACAAGCTATTAAACTTTTCGGTGTCCCTAATAGGACAAGTGTTGTCTCGTGAGGGTTTTCAGCGGATGCTACCCATAAAATCCAAATGCGAAGTGAAAATATTTACAAAATGCAAGATTTAATTACAATGGGATGAATGCAAGTTTTTGAAAATATTTACAAATGAAGGGTTTACTTTCAAATTGACACAAATAAGTTAAATTTAGGTTTTGGTTATTATTAAGAAATTTAAGACCTTTTACTTGTCAAAATTTCCAACAAAAAACAAGTTATCACAGCAAATAGACCATGGTTTAACAAGTTGTTTTGGTTGGTAACATGGTGTAATTTTGAAATGGATCCTTAGTTGACTATCAAAGTTTTTTAAAGTGATATTTTCATTTCTTAAATCAAACAAGTTGAAATAGTGCTTGTATTTCAATTGCTTACTTTCTCTAAAAAAATATTTGAAAGTTTTATTTATATTAACCATATTTACATATGCCTAACTCAAAAAACTGAGGCTGGATATATTACCCATGCACTACCTTTCGGGCTTATATGAGGGGAATACAGAGCGTGGCGATTGAACACACAAGTGTGTGAACACTTATCGATTATATGCGTTATTAAATAGAATTTTTATATACATACACTAACTCAGATAAACTAAGGCCAGATATACTGATCGTGCACTGCCTTTCGGGCTTAAGTGAGAAGAGTACAGAGCATGGCGAGTGAATGCACGAGTGTGAACACATGACTCTAGGTGTTAATAAAAATTGTATACATATATACAAATATATATGTGTGTGTGTGTGTGTTTTTGTTTTCTTAAAGAGAGTTTTGCCAAATCATCTTAGCACCATTTAACTTAGAAGACGAAAAAAATGTTATAACCTTTACTTTAAATCAACCACTTTTTAAAACAAAGATTTTCAATTAGGATATATTTCATAATTAACACGTATGAATCTTCATATATATTAATTAAACCATTGTTATTTGCAATAAAATTTCATTTTTATTTTTGTTAAGACAAGTAAATTTTCAAAAATTTCAATTTAATAAACCAAAGCCATATATTTATCTTATAGTGTTTCTTTAAAAATAAATCAAAATGCATTAAAAAAAGTTGAAATTTTTTATACTTTTTCCTGTGTTTTGGAGGAAAAATGAAAAACTAATCATGAAAAATAAAAAAGAAGATGAGTCTCCCCCTCCCCACACACTTGATTTTGACTGTGTCCCCACAGTCAACCCAAATGAAAGGGGAAAAATAAAACAAAAATAAAAACATGGCATATATTTACATGAAAATGAAAAGATTATTATTTATAAGAGTTCAGAAAGTATATCGTCAAAAGTAAATGAAATGGCCTTCCAAAGACTGATTCATTTGTCTCATCAAGTATGCGAGACGCGGCTCAAGCGTAGAAAATTAAACCGTAAAAGATTTCGAAGTTGAACGTTGATTTGGAAAAACTAGTGTCGTCTTATTAAAAATTGTATGAGTTGTTTCGTTTTCAATGATTTTCGGGGTTGATGAAACGATTGATTGAAGTTCAAGTTTATTTTCACCAAAGTGAAATTCGAATTTATCATTGAGAACTTCTTTAAAAATTTTGATTACACAATCAAAATGCTGATTTAAATCTTCCCCTTCGGAATTCAACATCCGTTTTTGAAAAGTCCATAAAATTTATGTTCATTAAATTCGCCTTCCTTTGTTGGATTATGAACAACTTCATTGCGTATCTCAAGTTCAAAATCCAAAATTGTTGCATTCAAATTTTCAAAATCAAGAAGGGGAAGATCGAATTTTAAATTTGATTCCACACCCTCAAAAGAATTGAAATTCAACTCAATTACCGCATTTTCAATAACTTCACTAAGATTATTATTTTCAATTTCAAAAGTTGTTATTTGAAAATCGTTAATTTAAGTAAAAGGCGGATTATCGTTTGACTTGTCACATATTGGGATTTGGTTTTGTTTCTCACGTTGTTTCATATATGTTTCAAACAAAAAATCCATTTGATCATTGTAGATTTCGTTCATTTGTTCGACAAAATCCAATTTATAGTTATTAACTTGCGAATTTTCGATTTGGATTTGTTGAGAACAAAAATTTCGATCGTAACATTGTAAAGATTATTCGCATTGCTAAATTCATTTGAAAAATTGTTTCCATTTTCATTTTGAGTTTGAAATTCATCTTGTAGTTCGAAATTGAATTGCCATGGGTTATCATCGAAATAGTTTGAATTTTGAATTGAATTCAAATTTTGAAATCCTTGTAAACTTTGACTCGAGTTATCGCACAAATACGAATTACACAAATCATTTATCATTTGACTTTGTTGTGTAGAAATTTAAAGTAAAGACGAAATGCTATTTTTAAGATTTGAGGGTTGCTCGTTATTTTGAAAACTTTGTGATGCAAAATTTGAATCGTTTAAACAATAGTTGTTGTTAAAATATCCATACGAATTTGGAGTGAAATTATATGGATTATATTGATTTTCACAACTATCGTAAAATTCATGTGAGGAAGGAAATTCTAACATGTTTTTGTTTTTTTTTTGGGAATTTTTTTCGATTTTCATAAAGGAAAACTATTTACCAAAATGATTTTTTTTCTATTTTTGTTTTTTTTTAAAGGAAAAATATTCACAACGGAGGAAAAAAGAAATTTGACTTTTTTTGTTTTTAGAATTTCGATTTTTTTCGAAAAGATTTTGTATTTTTTTTTCTAGTTTTCTAAAAAAAACAAGTAAAATTTTTTGGATTTTTTTCTTTTGTTGAAAAATTTCAAAGGAAAAGGATTTTAAAATTTGGAAGGAATATATACAATTTTTTTTAAAATTTTTGATTTTGTTGTTTTTTTAAATATGAATGAACTAATGCAACTAAATGAATGCAAGGTTATAATTACAAATTATTTATCTTAATTAAACCAATATTGTATAATCACACTTTTCTTAGGTCAATAAGATAGTTCTCAGCCAGGTAACAGGCAGGAGTTTTCGGTGCATCACGAATCACCGTAGCAATGCAGCCGCAGGTTTAAGTACCTTCAGAGGAACAACCACTATAATATTTACAAATCACCGTAATATTTTTAGTTATTACTCTGCCGTAGCCTAGACATCAAAAAATTAAATTTTCAAAGAAGACAAATTTTCAATGTACAATTAAGAGTTATCGATGTCTAACCATTATTATTAATCAAAATCTAAGATGAAGTGCAAAACTGAAATTAAACATGTATTAACAATGCAACTACGAATAAGTTATTTTTTAAAATAAAATGCAAATGCAAGCAGCCAAAAATGCAAAACGGATAAAAATAAGAGATAAGAGTGCAAATTTTCTTTTAAGCAAGCAGTTTATTTGGCAAGTAGAGCGGCATTTTTCAGCAAGCTAATCCCTACCTTTTATTTTCTACAACCTGAAAATTAAAAACAAGATATATATACAAGTTTTTTTAAATATATATATATATATATATATATATAATGTCAAAGAAGAAAGTAAATCAAAGAAAAACAAAACAAGTGAAAACAAAATGAACAAATTGAAAACAACACTAATCGAAACTTTTTTTTTAGAAAGGAGAAAGATCTAAAGCTCAAACAAATTAAATAAATAAAAAAAGAAATAAAGAAATAAACTAAAATAAAACGAAAGAATCAACTCTACAAACAGCCCGGCCCAAACATAAATCTACCCGACCCACTATATTAAGCACGCACCTACTCACGAATTCTCCCAGAACTTCAACAATTAAAACTAATTTTGTAATCGAAATTCTGAAAATGAAACCGATATTCCTGTAATCACGAAAACGATAATCCCAAAAGTCACGAGAACGAATTCGAAGGTTGGTAAGTGGATTTGGTTTGGGGATAGTCACGACTTTAGTTCGAGAGTGGACTTAGGGTCAGTGAAGGTGCTCGGTAGAGGATGTGGTCGACGTCTTGGAGTTGGGTATCGAAGACGCTTGATGTCGAATTAGATAAAGGCTGAGGTTGCGGTCGACCTGAATGTGAATTTTTTGAGTTGTATTCAGTGAGTCAAGTTGCACTGATTTATTAACATGGTGTGATGAAGTTGATGGACGATGAGAGACTGTGGTTGTAGAGACTGATTGTCTATGGTGATGATTGAGGCTGATTTTTATGTGGAAGTGACAGTCAAGAACTTGTTTAACAATGGATTTTCTATCGGATTAGAAAACCATCGAAGCTTGTGGTAGTTACTATCCATATTTCTGTATTATTTTCTATTGTACACGTGAAATGTATTTTTGAACAAAATGTTGTAAGATTGATATTATGTAATGTATTATGGCATTTGAAATGATTTAAAATAAATGAGTACTATTATTGTTATTACATTTTATTCCTTCCTCTGTAAGTTTTGAAAGAATAGATATATAGCTATGTTTTGTTATTTTTCCAACCAACAGCCAGCTTTAGAACATGTCTAAGTTTCGATGTGCCTTTTTTGGGTCGGAATTTAGGCCTCTTCTAGAGCAGGTTGTCACATTTAGTATCAGAGCTTAGGTTACCTGATCAAAGGGGAATAATATACGTATGAGTGGTGTATTTGTTATTTTTCAATATACGTTTATATTTTAATTTACGTTTAACTCT
Source organism: Allium cepa (assembly GCA_030765085.1). Taxonomy (NCBI): domain Eukaryota; kingdom Viridiplantae; phylum Streptophyta; class Magnoliopsida; order Asparagales; family Amaryllidaceae; genus Allium; species Allium cepa. The sequence goes on along the minus strand of CM060940.1, from coordinate 623,736,865 downwards.
ATAAATTTTGACTATAGAAGTAGTTGCTACCATATTCTAAAAGGGTGGGTGAAGCAACTATGAGTTGGAAAAAAATAGAATTAAATTTATACTTCTTTGTTGGACCTAGACTTCCTTATCATTATGGATACTATAAGAATAAAATAGGGATATGAACCGCAGAAGGAAAGTTATTTTAATATATAATGAATGAGTAATAAGTGAAGAGTTACAAAAAATTAAATAGATTAATGAGATCATTAAGGTAATTATGGGAAAATAAGGAAGAAGTTAGATAGGTAAGGTTGAATAAGTAAATAAATGTCTTTAGGAAACGTCCATTAAGATAATAACTATTTAATAGGGAAAAAGTGACATTTACAAGAGTAGTAAACATAGATGTTAGATAATTGTTAGATATTATAAGGCACACAAAAATAAGGGATAAAGTAGTGAAACAAGCTTCTGTAATAAGGTACACATTAATCACCACAAGGAGGTAACTAGATTTTTTTAGAAGATTGAGTAGGGAGTTCAAAGGGAGGAAAATCAAAGAAATTTTTTAAAATCCTACTCTTTGAGAAAGAAAGTAGTAAAAAGGTTTTTGAAAACTCCTTGAAACTTTTGAAAGAGCTTTTCAAAAGATTATTAAGTGAAAATGTAAGGATTAGTAATCTGATCGCATTAATTAAAAATGTTTAAATTATTTTAAATATTCAATAATGGATTATTTTTCAACAAATAATCAAGTTATAAGTAATGAATAATAATAATGAACTTATTTTGGAAAAATGTTCACAAAATATATACTTTGGAAAAATATCGATAAAATGGTCGAACACCGTTTTATCAATAAAGTGCTCTATAATTGTAAAACATCGTGCATAAAGCTGGGTACATACACTTATTTTTATAATTGAGCAAGAATGTAAAATAAAATTATTTATTTTAGTGTTGGGAAAAATAAAGGTATTTATGACATTATTAGTGATGCCCTTATGTTAAAATATTGATTTATGAATTTAAATTGAGATTTGATGATTGAGTAATTATTACAATTATTCAAATAATTGTTTTTAAATGATAATAATTAGTTTTAAATAGTTAGTATTTTTGTAAAAATATATATTTAATTTGAAAATATAAGAAAATTCATATCGCTTTATTGATATAATAGCACTTTTTGTAAACGATTGTTTAATCTTAATTTATATGGTTTTATAAATCAAATGTAATTATTTTAACCAGTTAATAATGATAAGAAATGAGTTTTTAAATTTTTTTTAAATTTATATAAAAATTAATTTATAAGTGAAAATATGACCAGTAATCGGTTTCCCAATTTTCAACGGTTTAACAAACGGAAGTTGCTCAAAAGTCGTTACAACCTTGTTTATATGTTATGTGCACATATAAAACAAAGACATGCACACCGTAGCATGCATATGAACATATACACACACACATATCCATATATACATACATACATATATACATATACATGTAAATATACATATATTGCAAAATATCTAGATATTTTCCTAAAAAATTAATACTTAAGCAACCCAAAAAGCATCCATCAACTCATCTTATACCATGTCACCTCTGCATATGGAGGCACAAAGGGGAGGCTTGTTGTGCATTTGGAGAAGGAGGAGGTGTGGGAAAGGAGAAAATGTGTAAATTTTCATTTAGATATTTGTTTCTAAATTTTTCCTATAAATGCACACCTCTTTCTTCATAAATTCCTAACACTTATTCTTCATCTTCTTCCTTAACTTTCAAACTTTTTCTAATGGCTTTCTATGTTAACAAAATTACAAAGAAAATATTTAGCAAAAAAATTAAAATATTAGTGCATGTGTGTGTATTAGTATATAAACACCTCAAAACAACTTCATATCACTCCTTTTTCTCCTTCATATCCATGGCCACCACCACCTCTTCATTTTGCTTAGCCAACCACTACCTCCACACCTAGGCCGTGAGCACCTAAGGCTCTAAGGACCAAGGCCGAGCCACCTTGGAAGGAAAAGAGCAAGTGTCGTGGGCTTTGATTTTAAGTTAGCGAAGCTATAGTCAAATCGAGTTAGTCTGTCATTAAATGAATGTGAGAAACTCTAATTATAATACGATATATTTGATGATATATATGTTTGTTTATGCTTGGTTGTGATGATCGTTTATCATGTTTGGATGATGATGATATGACTATTTGATTGTATTAACAAGTCATGTTTAAAACATGTCGAAAATCACAAAGGAAATCACTTTCCTTTAATAAATTAAATGGGGTATATAAGATTGTTAAACATCTTAAAAATGGTTTATAAATGTTTTATAAAAACTAAAATCCAATTTGGTGGAGTTTTGACAAGTTATTAAAATTGAATCAAAAATAGGTGCATCGCGTAACGGTAATTCACGATTTCACGCTGCAGAAAGTTAAATTCATTTATACGCTAGATTCGGTGTTCGAATTCTTTGTAATAAGAATTTTCCAAACTATTAATAATCATAGTTTCAAACGAAGAAAGAAAATCGAGATTTCGTTTAATAGATTTTGAAATATGAGCAAAACAAAGTTTCAAAATAGTCGTGCTTTGGCAGTTCGGAAACCAAAGCGAAAAATTCTTTATAATTGATATTTTTTAATTCTTTAAAAATATGAAATAAATCCAATAAATATTTTAAAAGGTTTTTACAGAGATTTGAGTTATAAAAATGGATTTCTAAACGATCGAAATGTTGTTTTGATCAAATAAGCTTTGAAAACACTATTCGCAGTACTTTTTGCAGCACTTTTAATAACTTTTGAAATATTGATTTAAACTTAACAATTCTTTTCCCAATCTTTTATAAATGGTTTTAAATGAATGATTAAGTGTTTTAACAATGATTTGGAGGTTTTATAATTTATTTAAAAGACTTTAAATAAATGATTTAAAGAAAAGCTGTTATAAATAAAATGATTTGATCTTGGCTCTAAAAATCGGACTAGATTTTTCTATTCATGAGATCTAGATGTGGTTTGATTAAACTAAGGAGATGTTCAGGAGTAATCAATGCCTTGGCTCACCTGGCCTCTTTCCTGTGGAAGGATAGATAAGGTCGAAATGTTGGAAATGAGAAAAGTATAGAAGATCCAAAATTTATAAATTTAATTTGATACAACTTGGATTGTATAGAGATAATCTTCTTACATTAGGTATTAAATTCCGAGGAAGGAATCCGTACTATCCATGTGAATTTAAAAGGCGATATCACCATTATTCGATGCATAGTAAAGGTTGAATACGGAAATTGATGTTGATTAGAAGTAGTATAATTTCTATCGACATTTTTTAACTCAATTATGTTTTCCAATATAAGTTATGAAAGTGTTTTGGTATTTCCAAAGTTAAAAAGAGGTTTAATGATTAAGTATCTATCCAGAAGAAACGTTTTAAAGATATATATCTCTAGAGGATATTTTGATAAAAAGGAAAATAATTAATAATATGATAAGCATCTATTTTCTTAACATATTTAATCGATGGTTGGTCCGAAGGAACCAGGGTCGGATTTGAGAGATTCTTATCCGAAAACCACTTCGAATCAATCTACCTTTGAAAGTGAAGACCTGGAATGATAGTATAAGAATGAAGGGCTGCTTGTCACTGACCCTCGGAGGAAATTTACCATAATATATACATATATATATATATATATGGCAATAGTAACTTCATTTGATCTTCGACGCAAGGGCTGCTCGCTACTAATCTTAGGGGTGATTCCCAATAGGATATAGTAAGAGAGTTCCTTCAGTTTGTCCTATCCCTGCACAACTTGTATAGACGAATGTATGACGTTGCATTTCTAATCACATTGATTGATCTCTATAAATGTATCATCTATTTAGTGGTGGAGAATGCAACTTCTCTTAGCTTAACACCCTTTCCTATGACATATGATCTCAAGAGTTATACGTTTCTAAAAATTAGCTATGTGATCATGGATTGACAATGTGGCATTCAAAAAAGAATATGCTTTATGAAAGGTAATCGTTGCCTCGAGCCCCATCACCTGGGAATTAAAAAAACAGGGTAGATGCGACATGGCTATATGGGTCACTCCCATTAGGATATGGTTATCACCTTTCTAGATTACCCTCTATATTTCGAGTTTGTCGTGTATGTTGTGGTCATGGATAGGTCGGGAATGACTAGGGTGATGGGATATTCGATACCATCTATGGTAAAGGTTGGCCGGCTCTGTATTGGTAGAGGTTGGAGCCTCAGGTGCATTTTTCTGAAGATCTACTATCGGAAGGTGGTCCCTTACCTTGTCATTGTATGGAAATCCATTCTCTAGTAAGTGCCTTTAGGTTTGATTATAGAGCCTACTTTGTAGCTAGTATGCTGGAATTTAATCGATGTAACAATTTCGGCTAAGATTCATAAGTTTTTTTCAAAATTATTTTCTAAAGAATGTCATTAAAAATAATATTACCATATTTTGCATAGTTAAGATTTTGGTTATCATATGGTAAAAACCAATTACGTGTTTATGTGTAGCGTGGTCTTATGAGATACCCTTTGTTTTCAAATATCCGTATTTTGAGTTTCTCACACCAGTTTCATGACTAACTCGGAGTTTATTTTCATTTCCCTTAAACTCTAGATACCCTATTTTTCCGGGCAGCCTAGTAGTCAGGTTTAGTTAGAAGAAATCTAGAAGAGCTCAAAGCATGAAAATAGAAGAATTCTTCAGTGGTCTATTACCTCTTTTTCACCACATTTGTGTACTATTGTATTCTGCATTTGTAAGGAAGGATATTTATTATTGTCCATGTTTAACTCTGATAATGTATTTAAAATTTTCCACTATAAAGATTATATGTTGAAATAATATATGTTATTTTATTCGTGTGAGGCTTTATTCTGTCTTTATTTCTTTCTTACCCTTAAAGAACAGCCTCTCCGGCACTTGGTCTTGCGGCACGTGAATACGAGGATGTATTATGTTGATTTCTAACGATCAAAGAAAAGAATCTTCACATTTGGTAACAAAGCCTAGGTTGAGCGAACACCTAAGCCTGATAAGGTAAGAGTCTCATCAGAGATAGGGTTAGTAATACCCAAGGATGAGTTACTCGTTAGAGATAGGGTTGGTAACACCCTAGAATGAGTTGAGAGTGTTATATAAGAGTGTGTATTTGTTAATGAGATATATATAAATGATTTTTTTTTTGAAATTATGATGAATATTATAATTTTACCTAGGATTACATTTTGAATAAAAAGGAATATCTTTGAAAAATTCAGTACTAGATGATTAAAATCAAGTTAGGTAAAACTAAGTATAAACATCTTATGATTAGAATTTCACAATTTAACTATAAGATGTTTATAATAATACTGAAAGGATTAATAAGAAATGAAAACAAGATGAGTTGAGGAATGTACAGAAGACTAGAATTTTGGCAAAGCGTTTTAAAAAAGATTTGAAATAGTGTATTTGGAATGTTTTTGCCAAAAGATTTTAGAAGGATTTTAAAGGAGATAAAACATTTTGATAGAAATCTCAATTTGTTTACAAAGATTGGTTTAGGGGAAAATAACACCGAGTGCTTGGAAAGTCTTTTCCCTTAAAAAGGGTATAGTCAAGGCTGATTTATATTAGAATATGCCTAAGTAAATAAGGTATTGATAACTTGACATTAGAATGAGTTAGAATAAGTAAAATGCTTAGTGCCTATATCTAAGCGATTATGTTTACATTTATAGAAACGATATGGAAGAAAGAATTCTAAGGGTGAGCCATCATGAGCAAATTGAGGCGAAAAGGAAAATCTCATTATCCTCTCAAGCAATGAGGAAGAACCATCGAAGTAGTCACGGAGCAATTTTTGGCCTCAGATTGAAGAGGAGTGTCTCTAATACACCAAAAGGGATGAAGGCGGGTACCCAGTGGTGGAAATGCTATACCACCTGATACTTCAGAAATGATCATTATATCTGGTGATGATAAGTCTGCACAAGCCTTGGAAGGAATATGGATAATAGATCCAACCAGTTCTAAATTGGAACTCATAGCAGAATCGAAGCCTATGGAGGAGGAATCTGAACCAATGGAGAAGGAATCTGAACCTATGAAGGACCCAGAAACTATAATATCATACCACAATAGCATAGATAACAATGTGATTTGGGAAATGGAAGGAGAATACATTATCTGGCAAGAAGAATCATCCAGTTCTTACATCAACTGGGATGAAATGGAAGGAGACAATGAGGAAACATTTGAGGAAGAAGCCGAAATGTTTCAAAACCCATGAGAGGTTGAGATGCAAGGACTCAAAGAAATAGCTAGTGAAGTAATGTAGGAAGTGCTTGTTGGTCTCGGTCACGTTCCATGGAACCAGCCATGGCGATCTTATGTTGAAGGAGAGATGTTGCAATTGGAAGATGGAAATGATGCGGATGACTAGCATGAGAGTGACAAAGAAGGGATTGGAGAAATTGTAGTGGATTTCGAATATTGGAGTGCCCCATCAGCCTCCGATTCAAAAGAATAAGGAAGGTGATGAGTATTATGGTTGAAGGCAGTTTTCTATCTATCTATTTTGTATATCTATATATAGCTTATGTATGATGTAAGATGAGGTGTTATGCTAGTAGGTGATGTATATTATTAGTGTTATATATATCCAACTATAGGAGTTGTATGCTTTAGGTATGACCGGTGTCAAAAATTGGAACGTTAATGTAAAGTATGAAGTGTATAATATAAATTTGTTATTTCGTTTTCAACTTCGTTCATTGCAATTGCATAAATCTCTTAAATGAATCAATAAGAATTCTTGATTAAAAAAGTGGAAAATCTTCTTTTGAACTCAAAATGGAATTTTGTTAAACATTTTGAAAAAGATATATTTATATATACATGTAAAGGAAGTTCTGATTAATAAAGAGGTATTAATTAAATAAGTAAGTTTTGACTAATAAAGAAGTTTTATTTAATACAAAAGTATTGCAATTAACATTTATTTAAAAGAAGTGAAAGATAATATAAGAGGTTTAATATAATAAAAGTTAAGTTATCATTTAACTTGAATGATTTATTGGAAAGATTATTATATATAAAGAGTGGATTATTTCGTCGCACAATTCTGATCCAAGATTCGAGTGCAGAACTTTGAAGTGATTACACTAGTCCGAAAAATGATTTATCACTCGATTCTTGACGATGAACATCGATAGGGTTTGTGGTTAGATACTTGAGTTTTCTATTACAGTTGAGCGCTATGTAGGGAAAACTAAAATTCTGATCGGAAAGCCTGATCGGAGTTCGCACTAGAGCATCAAGGGATCAATACTAGTTCAGAAGTAATGTTGTGGAGTTGAATAGTACATCGAATCAGAAATTGCATATGGATGATCTATATACATCGTACAAGTGTAAGTTTTAAAAATAAATGTTTTTGGCAATTACCATTGGGTTTTACGTTGTAATTTTAAAAACGAAATTCTTTTAAAGAGGGAAGTATGTAATGACCCATAATTCGATCGCTTTAATTAAAGATATTTAAATGATTTTAAATATTAAAATATCGATAATTTTTCAGCAAATAATCAAGTTTTAAGTAATGAATAATAATAATGAGCTTATTTTGGAAAAATGTTCACAAAATATGTACTTTGGAAAAATATCGATAAAATAGTCGAAAACCATTTTATCAATAAATAGCTCCATAATCGTAAAACGTTGCGCATATGGCTGGATATATACACTTATTATGATAATTGAACAAGAATATGAAATAAAATTATTTATTTTATTTGGAAAAATAAAGGTATTTTTGAAATCATCAGCGATGTCCTTATATTTAAATATTGATTTATGAATTTAAATTAAGATTTAATGATTTAATAATTATTATAGTTATTCAAATAATTATTTTTAAATGATAATAGTTCATTTTAAATAGTTACAAAGTGATAATGAATTGTTTATAATAGTTTTATAAACTTGATTTGAAAATATAAGAAAATTTGTATCGTTTTATCGATATAATTACACTTTTTGTAAATGAGTGTTTAATATTGATTTATATGGTTTTATAAATCAAATATAGTCATTTTAACTAATTAATAATGACAAGAAATGACTTTTCAATTTTTTTTAAATTTATATGTAAATTAATTTATAAGTGAAAATATGACCAGTAATCGGTTTCTCGATTTTCAATGGTCTAATGAACGGAAATTATTCAAAAGTTGTTTCATGTTTATATGTCATGCGCACATTTATAACATACACATGCACATCGTAACATGCACATGAACATACATATATATATGTATATATATATATATGTCATATATACATATACATTTAAATATACATGTATTACAAAATATCAAGATATTTTCTTAAAAACTTAATACTTAAGCAACCCAAAAGTATCCATTAACTCACCTTTCACCATATCACCTCAAGAGCATGGAGGCATGAGGGGGTGGCTTGCCGTGCATTTAGAGGAGATGGAGGGGGTGTGGGCAAGGGGAAAATGTGTAATTTTGCATTTAGATATTTGTTTCCAAAAAAATTTAAATAAATATCCACCCCTTTCTTTATAAATTCCTAACGTTTATTCTTTATCTTCTTCCTTCACTTTCAAGCTTTTTTAATAATTTTCTATATTAACAAAATTATGAAGAAAATATTTGTGGAAGTAAATTAATTATTACTATATATTAGTATAAACACCTCAAAACCACTTCAAATCAGTTCTTTTTTTCTTCATATCCACGACCACCACCACCTCTTCATTAGGCCAAGCTAACCACCATCCCCACACCTAGACCGTGAGCACCTAAGGCTCCAAGGACAAAGGCTGAGCTACCTAGGAAGGAAAAGAATAAGTTTCTTGAGCTTTGATTTCAAGTTAGTGAAGTTATAGTCAAATCCAGTTAGTTTGTCGTCAAACGAAGGTGAAAAACTCTAATTATAATATGATATATTGGAGATATATATGTTTGGTCATGCTTGGTTGTGATGATTGTTTATCATGTTTGTACGATGATGATATGATTGTTTGATTGTATTAACAAGTCACGTTTAATACATCGAAAATCACAAAGAAAATCACTTTCCTTCAATAAATGAAACGGTGCATATGAGATTGTTAAACCTCTTAAAAATGGTTTAAAAGGTTTATAAATGTTTTATAAATACTAAAATCCAATTTGGATAAGCTTTGACAAGTTATGATAATTGAGTCAAATATAGGTGTGTCGCGTAACGGTGGTTTGCGATTTAGCGCCGTAGAAAGTTAAATCTATCTATACGATGGATTCAGAGTCGGAATTCTCTGTAATAAGAATTTTCCAAACTCTTATATCCATAGAAAGTTATGATAAGCACCTATTTCCTTAACGTCTTTTTATCGATGGTTTGTTCGAAGGAACTGGTGTAATAACCCAAACTTTAAGCTATAATATTTAAATGATGAATTAATTAAATAATAAAATAACTTTGTGAAATTATCGAAATTGAGCCACATGAGTTGCACCATTGTATCCATATATAGATTGTCAAAACCCGAGCTAAGACGAAGAAGTTACGGAATAAACAAGAAATGAGAAAACAAAGAGAGAGAAAATATTATAGGGCAGGTTGACTCCAAAGCCGACCCTCCCAATGGCTAGATCGACCTATAGGTCAACCCACCATGTGCAAAGGTCGACCTAGTGGTCGACCCACATGCATTCTTGGATGAACTTACATCCATGTGATGAAATGACGTGTTTTTCCAATTTCGATTGATCCTCTGTATCTGTGCTTCCATCCGATGGTTCCCAGCGAGCCTACGACATGGTTGCACTAGATTTAATCTTCAAATCTAACGGTCTGAAATCCACAAATGACACTATGAATAAGACACTAGGCCTAGCTATTTTTCTCATTCAGATTTTCTCCATTTTGGTTCATTGCTTGAGGTCGGACCATAAAAGGAATATTTTTCCAAGGAGAAGAACTTTTTAATCAAAATATTTTATACCCTACAAGTGGATCCGAGAATGCCAAGGAAAAGAACTAAGGACCACAGGTGAGTGTTTAGTAATTATTTTGGATTTCTAAGTAATTTAAAATAATAGGGTTTCCAATAGTTGTAGTTTTCCCATAATTTTAGGATAACCTTTATGCAAGTTTATTTACAGTTTATTTTCAAGTAGATTATAGACTTGCTTTCCAGTCTATTTTCTTTTAGCTTTTCTACTTCAGTTATTTGCAATTATTTATAGTTATTTACAGTATTTGTTGTTATTTACATTTTATTTGCATCTATTCTACGTTGGGATTTATTCTGTAAATGTTAATTCTTCTTAATTACCTTTTTACGCGAATAGAATAAATAAAAGAGGATAATTTGCTAATACAGACTATAATATAAGAATGTAAAATTCATAGAAATTAGATGTAAATTAAGAAGAACTGTAATAAATTGGACATAGACTGAAATAGGAAAATTTAAGACATTTGCAAGCATGGTTATAACGTGTAATTGTAACTAAAAAAGAAAATAGAAGAAATAGCAGAAGAAGCTTGTGTTATCCCACCTTTTGGTCGAAGCTGGAATATCAACAAATTGGCAAAGAATGATGGATATCGGGATTGGAGATCGATTGGAATCAAGGTTGCAATCGATGTCGTTGAAATTTGGTTGAGCTACGATTGGGGCAAATCGATTGGAGATGATAATGAGGACTAGGAGAGGCTATGTTTCAAGTTTCAGGTTAATCGGAGTTTGGATGGAGGAGATATGATCGATACAAGGAAGAAAGGATATACTGTTCGAATCCATCAAGGGGTCGAGGCGATGCTCATTTCGAATCCATCGGATTCGTATCCATCGGAATGGCATCTCCTTCGAATCGGCCCTATTCATATCCATCGGGTTTTGTTTAGTTCGACTCCATCAGGTTCGTATCGATCAAAGGCATGGCATGATGATGGTTCGAATCGATACGTTTCGTATTGATCAGAAAGTAAGGACTTCGAATCGATACCGTTCGTATCGATCAGCACAGGTTCGGCTCAATTGTTTCATATTGATCATATGGGAAGAGGTGGCATGTCTCGAATCGATACTTTCGTATCGATGGCAGAAAACGTTTGCACTTTCGAATCCATCAGGTAAAGGTTTGTTCGTGTCCATCAGGTAAAATCACGTTCGTATCCATCAGGTAAGGCTTTGTTCGTGTCCATCGTTGGGCTTTGTTTCGTACCCATCTATTGGCCTTGCTTTCGTATCGACCAAGTCTCCTCCAAACGATACGAGGAAGCAATCGATGCAAACGGTTGGGTGTCAACATTCTGGAGAGGACACGTACAAGCGAGGAGAGTGGATACGAGCGCATCTTCGGGAAAGGAGTGGTCAAAGCGGCAAAGATTATGGATCGAGCCTTGGAAGTAGCGACACGTCATTGCACGCGCATGTGCCTCCATCGAATCGAAGGTGATGGATTCGAAACAATGGATTCGAACACGACAGCCAACGGACGACCCAAATTAGAATCGATCATATCTCCTACACTGATGATCCAAATGCAATGAAATTTTCACAGCAGCTTGCATGCAAGGTAAGGAATGTTCCTGCCAAGTTTCAGCTCGATTGGATCATTTCCTGGTGGATATGAAATCACTTCGTATCCATCGCAGATCGAGTCGAAACTTGGTGGGGTCGATCGCGTGGGCCCACTCACGTGCCAGAAGAAGTCTCCCGAAGTTTAAGCACGATCTCAGCCTCCTACGCCTATAAATAGCACCCTGAAGCCTACAGAAAGGGGATCTTTTGGATGTTAGACGTCCAGACTCAGGCGGATTCATTTCTACGCTTCAATACAACTATTGTAATCAAAATTCTTCATTATTACTGTTGTAATCATCTGTAACCAGCAAGTATAATCAATAAAAGGATAAAACTTTGGAGTGGACGTAGGCCGGAGATAGCCGAACCACTATAAATCTTGTGTCTTTGTTCATTATTTCTGAATTGTTGTTTGATATTTGCTAAGATTTAATATTTGTGCTTGAATATTGTTGATCTATATCCATCCTTTGGTGCTTTCATGGTATTTGGGATTTGTGACCAATTTTGGCGCAAATACTTTGGTGCTTTCACTGAGAAGGACTAGCACCCACCACATCGGATTTGAAGTTCAGATTTGAAGAGTTTGAGGAGTTTTGACTTGAAGACAATGACTAGGCAAAATAGTAGAAGGCAAAGGGCTGAGAGAAGCCAACAAGGAGGAAGCCAAGAAGCATCCTCCGGAGCTGGAGAAGGGCAAGCTTCCATCTACATCACCAGAGACGAAATGGAAGCCATAACAAATTCACTGCAAGAGAGGTTGTTGAAGAGTCAACAAGAAATGATGCAGACTTTCTTTGAGCAAATGAGAGCTGCAGGGATGCAGAACTTAGGAATAGCTACAGCGGCTGTGGATGAAGGACAAGGGACTAGGGTTGTGGAACCCAATGGAGGACAGGATACAGAGCCAGAAGGCAATCAACAAGGGCTTGGGGGCAGGCCCACAGGATCCAACGCAGGAGGACCTTTGGAAGGAGCTCAACAGGCCAGAGCTAACGTTGCTGCTAGTGAGCCACGTGAAGAATATGTGACGGAGTTCCCTCGGGGGCATGGGGGGCAACCCCTGACAGACAATACTGGATTAGTGGAGATCATCAGGAAAACCATGCATGGAGGCTTGAACAATAGAGACTTGGAAGGAGTGAACAGGAGTCCGTTCGCTCGGGAAATAAGGATGGCTCAGAATCCACCTAAGTTTAAGTTACCCAGCGTGGAGGTATACGATGGCAAAGCAGACCCAACTGATCACTTGATGAGGTACACCAGACATATGGAGGTGCTGGGAGCATCGAAGGTAGTGATGGCCCGATGTTTTCCTTTGTACTTGACGGACTTAGCTGCGATGTGGTTTAGGCAGCTGGGAGAAGGATCTATCAGGACTTGGGGGGATTGGTGGATAAGTTCTTGGGGCAGTTTCGGGTTCACATCAAGAGACCGAAGAACGTGATGACATTGACATCGGTAAAGCAAAGGATGGATGAATCGCTTAGAGCTTTTCTAACTCGATTCAATGCGGCCGTTGCTTCGGTGGATCGGCCTGATCCATCGATGGTTTTAATGACAGCAGTATCAGGAGTCAGGGAGGATTCGGATTTCAAGGTATCTTTGATACGAGACCCACCACTGGATCTCGGGGAATTCTTTCACGAAGCTGAGAGGTTCCTCCGACAAGAGGATGCGTGTGCATATTTAAAGTTAAAGGAGGTGAATGCAACTGAGGGTGGAGGACCATCCAGCAAAGGTTCAGATAAAGACAAAGGAAAAAGGAAGTTGGACGATGACTCTGCAAAAAATAGGAAGCGATGGAAGGATCCAAAGTTTTCTACATACACAGGATTGAACGAGACGCTGGAGCGGATATACCTGGACACTCGGAATCGCCTTCCCTATTGAAGGCCAGCTAGGAGGGAGCCTTCTGAATGAGAGAGGACATCAGGAAGGCACTGTCTCTTCCATAATTTAGATGGACATGACACCAACAGCTGTAGGCACTTAAAGGATATAATCGAGGAGCATGTAAGGAATGGATAGTTGCGACAATATGTCGGAACTCGGAATGTGGCAGTGGAACAGGAGCAACCACCATTTACCTCACACCATGACGACGTGAGGCCCAGGAATGACGGTCGATTGATTATCCATTGACCAGGATAATATGAAATAAGTAACGAGCTACTGACAAACGGCAAAGTCATTTACACATGTATGGGGACGGAGATAGCCCCTAGGCATGCTCTAAATGATGGTAAACCGCGGTGCTATGGTTTGTGAAATTTGTCTTTTGCTTTTGGATTGGACACTGATTCTTTTTCTGGTTTGGTTTTGGAGTTTGGATTGAACTCCTGGTATTGTTTGCTTTCTGATTTGGATTTTCTTTTGGATGATTGTTTTCGATTTTGGACGCCGGTTTGGATTTCTGATTTTCTGGTTTTAATTTGGATTTTGGGTTGGATTTTGAATAGGATTTTGATTGGGTTTTTATCTGGTTTTTGATAAACGGTCGTCGGGTATGGATTATGCCTGGCAAGGGGTGAGTCGCTTTGCCCGAACGTGGTAAATTGACTCATTCAGGTCGTCGAGTATGGACTATGCTCGACAAGGATCCGGAGAGACCAGGATTCGGCCTAGGACTTAGGCCTTATATTATCAACTGTTATTTTCAGGTCATCGAATACGGACTATGCTCGACAAGGGTCTGGAGAGACTAGGATTTGGCTTAGGACTTAAGCCATGGCATTATACAACGTCCAGGGACACTGGACCACGGTCGCCAGGTGTGGATTGCGCTTGGCAAGAACCCGAAGAGGTTAGCTCAATGTCCAGGGACACTGGACCACGATTGTCAGGTGTGGATTGCGCTTGGCAAGAACTCGGAGAGGTTACCTCAACGTCCAGGGACACTGGACCACGGTCGTCAGGTGTGGATTGCACTAGGCAAGAGCCTGGAGAGGTTATGGATTTGGACATCGAACCGGAGAGGTCCTGGATTCGGTTATCGGCTATTGGATCAGGATGGATTAAAAGCTCGGTCATCGAGTTCGGACGGACATGGAATTGGTTATGGACTTTGGATATCGGATTCGGAACTATTCAAAACACGCCTTCTTATCACAAGACATGTTTTGGAGGGAAAATTTTATCCCACCTTTTGGTCGAAGCTGGAATATCAACAAATTGGCAGGGAATGATGGATATCGGGATTGGAGATCGATTGGAATCAAGGCTACAATCGATGTCGTCGAAATTTGGTTGAGCTCCGATTGGAGGGAATCGATTTGAGATGATAATGAGGACTAGGAGAGGCTATGTTTCAAGTTTCAGGTTAATCGGAGTTCGTATGGAGGAGATATGATCGATACAAGGAAGAAAGGATATACTGTTCGAATCCATCAAGGGGTCGAGGCGATGCTCATTTCGAATCCATCAGATTCGTATCCATCGGAATGGCATCTCCTTAGAATCGGCCTTATTCGTATCCATCAGGTTTTGTTTAGTTCGAATTCATCAGGTTCGTATCGATCAAAGGCATGGCATGGTGATGGTTCGAATCGATACGTTTCGTATCGATCAGAAAGTAAGGACTTCGAATCAATACCGTTCGTATCGATCAGCACAGGTTCGGCTCAATGGTTTCGTATTGATCGGATGGGAAGAGGAGGCATGTCTCGAATCGATACTTTCGTATCGATGGCAGAAAACGTTGGCACTTTCGAATCCATCAGGTAAAGGTTTGTTCGTGTCCATTAGGTAAAATCATGTTCGTATCCATCAGGTAAGGCTTTGTTCGTGTCCATCGTTGAGATTTGTTTCGTACCCATCTGTTGGCCTTGCTTTCGTATCGACCAAGTCTCCTGCAAACGATACGAGGAAGCAATCGATGCAACGGTTGGGTATCAACATTCTGGAGAGGACACGTACAAGCGAGGAGAGTGGATACGAGCGCATCTTCAGGAAAGGAGCGGTCAAAGCGGCAAAGATTATGGATCGAGCCTTGGAAGTAGCGACACGTCATTGCATGCGCACGTGCCTCCATCGAATCGAAGGTGATGGATTCGAAACAATGGATTCGAACACGACAGCCAATGGACGACCCAAATTTGAATCGATCATATCTCCTACACCGATGATCCAAATGCAATGAAATTTCCACAGCAACTTGCATGCAAGGTAAGGAATGTTCCTGCCAAGTTTCATCTCGATTGGATCATTTTCTGATGGAAACGAAATCACTTCGTATCCATCACAGATCGAGTCGAAACTTGGTGGGGTCGGTCGAGTCTCTTGAAGTTTGAGCACGATCTCAGCCTCCTACGCCTATAAATAGCACCCTGAAGCCTATAGAAAGGGGATCTTTTGGCTGTTAGACGTCCATACTCAGCGGGATTCATTTCTGCGCTTCAATACAACTATTGTACTCGAAATTCTTCATTATTACTGCTGTAATCATCTGTAACCAGCAAGGATAATCAATAAAAGGATAAAACTTTGGAGTGGACGTAGGCCGGAGATAGACGAACCACTATAAATCTTGTGTCTTTGTTCATTATTTCTGAATTGTTGTTTGATATTTGCTGAGATCTAATATTTATGCTTGAATATTGCTGATCTATATCCATACTTTGGTACTTTCACGGTATTTGGGGTTTGTGACCAATTTTGGCGCAAACAGCTTGTTTTTAAACTTAGACCTTGGGTTAATTAATAAACAAAATTATAACATACAGGTTATAATGAGAGACAATAGAAAATGCTTCTTTTAGAAATTATATTTAAGTTAATAAGCAACCATAGCAGAGATAACATAAGAGGCTTATTTTAAAATTTAGCCTAAGTTAATAAGAAAACAGAGCAAAAATAATAGAAGAGGCTTATTTTAAAACTTACACTAAGTTAATAAGCAAAGACAGAAGTAGGCCCCATAACCAATATCATTTCCTTTCAGATTAGGACCGATGGTTCACAATAGGTGATGTTGGGCATGACCCTTTCGGAGTAGGACTGATGGTCTCACAGTAGGTAAGGCTAGGCATAACCCTTTCAGACTAAGACTGATGGTCTCATAGTAGGTTAGGTGAGGCCGGGACACGCTTATGCTAACTAAAGTAACTAAGGGGCCAATAGATAGAAGTTCAAATCAGGGGATTTGGGAAAGGGATGCAACTAGATTTTGTATGGCAGGACCCGAATTGGTAGTATTCCCTTTCAGACTAGAACTGATGGTCTCACAACACACTTAGGTGAGGTTAGGCAGGACTCTTTCAGACTAGGATTGATGGTCTCACAATAGAGGAGGTGAGACCAGGCACGCTTATGCTGTTTAGGGTAAGAGGGAGCAACAGATAGTGCAAGCCTAACAGTGATCGTGCGTGCGGCCTCGGTGCGGGGAGATAAGTCGCTATTGAGTTCCAGAGCGCTAGCAGGTGTCTTTTGTTATGGGACCCACAAGATAGGACTAGCTGACGGTGGCACAAAAGAGATAGAAGGTCGATCAAATGGTAGAATTAGAACTTCAGCCTAATTAAAGTAGGATTAGGATTTCAGCCTAATCACAGCAATCTAAGAAAAGTGCAAACAATCGAAAAAAATAAGAACTATCTAAGCAAAGCAAACAGTTAAACAGTATTTTATTCCAACTTTATCTTTTCTTTTATTTCTTTTTATACTAGAACTATTGCTAAGTCTATAATCTTTATTTTGCTTAAAAATACTAGTAATTACTTCTACTCAGTAGATTTTTTAGCTTGACCCACTCCTCTATTTCCCCCTTTTCCCCCATAGGCCAGCAGAGGTAGGGACAGTAGGTTTCGGACTTTCTTGGAGATTCAGCTGTGGAGTTCTTCTTCACGTATTCTTCTTCTTTTCAGTTTTCACTTCGATTTTTGTATACTGGTACTATTTGAGAGGGATGATTTTATACTCTGGTATTGTGACTGAGATGGTATTTTTCATGAGACATGTGTATTTAATATTTTGAGACATATTTTGGTTATGTCTTATTTTATGAAGTTTAACTTTTGAATGAGTTGTTGTTTGAATGTTTCCACTATTTTATTTGATTGTCTTGTGAATCTTAGTCTCTATAAAGTTTTAGCTATATCTACAACGCAGCACATCTTTTAGTGTGTCCTTTTTGGATGCACTAAGGGGTGTGGGGCGTTTCATTTGGTATCAAAGCCTAAGATTACAGGATTCCTAAACTTGTTTTGAAAATATATTTTTTCCCAAAAGTAACCTATTTTTAAAGTAGCATATCTTCAAATTAGAAGTGATTTTCAGAAAGAAACTCTTATTATAGAAATATTTTTTCAAGTACAGAAGTGTTTTTATAAAATCCCCTCAAAAGTTCAGTTCAACCTTCTTTCGATTCTTTTGAGCTTATGTTTCCTTTTCTTTGCATAATATGGCTGAATGGTTCCGTAGAGCTATGGTACCAAAGGTGTAAGGGCAAGCGTCCAAAATAGCACCGGTAGGTGGAGGTCCCTTTAATCCACTTACAGCAGCCGGTTTTTCTAAGCTATGCAAGGACTTCGCTAGTCTGAAAGGTAGAATGTTTTCTGGCATAGAGGATTTCGAGGAGGCACGAGCCAGGTTGGAGGATACAGAGCAAATGTTTAGACTGTTAGGATTGGAGGACCGATAGAGAATTTAGCCTAAATCTTGGCAGTTGAAGGGAAAACTTAAAGATGTCCTTAAGTCAAAAAGCTCTAAGAAGCCGTGGTGGAAGAGTAAGAAGAAAAGGGACAAGAGGAAAGAAGGAGGACCTCATAAGCAGATCAAGAAAAGAGGGAAATGTAGTAGTTGCGGACTGGTTGGTCATTACGCAAGGGACTCTAAGAATAAGATGATGAAGGGAAGGTGTTATGTTATGGACAGCCTGGTCACCTTAGTAGAGCTTTTCCTCAGAGAACGGGGTAGAGAGCAAGTGCACCTACAGCGCAAATACAGGTTTTGGATGCAGCACCTTCTAGTAGTGGACCAGATTGAGGTAGGAAAGTCTCTGTAGTAGGTTTGATTTCTATTTCGAATTTTTCTATTTGAACTCTTTTTTCTAGTGCCTCACATTCTCTCATTTCTAGTTGATTATTTGCACTTAGACATCTCTTTAGTAGTAGACCCCATGATTGTTTCAAACCCCATAGAAGGATCGACATATTTATCTACGATTTGTAGGGGTTTGAAAATTATTATACAAGGCAATGAGATTGAGTGTGACGCCTATGTATTGGGATTTTCGGGATATGGGATGATTTTGGGAATGGATTGGCTATCCACCTATAAAGCGATATTAGAGTGTGAGAGGAGATTCGTTAGACTAGAGACATACAGTGGTAGGACTCTCGAGGTTTCTTGCGACCCATAGGGGTCCGTCATGTTGAGCTTCCTTTATTTCCTCGATTCATCTTCAGCCGAGTTAGATTAAGTTCCAGTCATTAGTGATTTCCCAGATGTCTTTGAGGAGATTAGGGGACACCCTCTAAGAGAGAAATCGACTTTAGAATCTATTTGAATGACAATGCTAAGCTAGCAGCATTACCCATGATACACAAGACACCTAGGGAGAGGAAGGAGTTAAGCAAGCAGATTCGTGAGCTATTGGAGAAAGGCTTCATCAGAAGGAGTATATCTGAGTGGGGATTGCCAGTCATCTTCACTACAAAGGCGGATGGTTCCTTTCGACTTTGCGTAGACTATAGGGAGTTGAATAAGCTCATAAAGAAGAACAGTTATCCACTTCCTAGGATAGATGATCTTTTCGATCAGTTGGTTAGCTCTTCAGTATTTTCTTTGCTTGATTTAGCTACTGGATTTCATCAGCTTGAGTCATTGATGATAGCATCGATAAGGCAGCATTTAGGACACCTAACGGATTCTTTGAGTGTGGTTGGTTATGCCATTTGGGCTAATCAATGCCCCATCATATTTTGTAGATTTGATGAGCCGTGTTTTTTGAGATGTCCTAAATAAGTTCGTAATAGAGTTCGCGGATGATATTTTGGTGAGGTTGGGCATGATCCTTTTAGAGTAGGACTGATGGTCCCACAGTACGTGAGGTTGGGCATGACCCTTTCAGACTAGGACTGATGGTCTCACAGTAGGTTAAGTGAGGTCGGGGCACGCTTATGCTAACTAAAGTAAGTAACGGGCTAATAAATAGAAGTACAAATTAGGGTTTTGCGTAAGGGATGCAACTAGATTTTATTTGAAAGGACTGGAATTGGCAGCATTACCTTTTGGATTAGGACTAATAGTCTCACAACACACTTAGGTGAGGCTGGGCAGGACCCTTTCGACTAGGATTGATGGTCTCACAACGGAGGAGGTGAGGTTGGGCACGCTTATGATGTTTATGGTAAGAGGGAGCAACAGATAATGTGAGCCTAACGGTGGCCATGCATGCGGCCTTGGTGTCTTTTACTGTGGGACTCACAGGATGGGACTATCTAAGCACAAGCAAACAGTTAAACAGTATTTTATTCCAACTTTATCTTTTCTTTTATTTCCTTTTATAATAGAACTGTTTCTAAGTCTATTATCTTCATCTTGCTTTAAAATACTAGTAATTACTTCCACTCAACCGACATTTTAGTCTGAACCACTACTCTATTTCCCCCTTTTCCCCTATAGGCCAGCAGAGGCAGAGACAGTAGGTTTCGGACTTTCTTGGAGATTCAGCCGTGGAGTTCTTCTTCATGTATTCTTCTTCTTTTCAGTTTTCACTTGGATTTTTATGCACTGGTACTATTTGAAAGGGATGATTTTTTACTCCGATATTATGACTGAGATGATATTTTTCACAAGACATATATATTTGGTATTTTGAGACATATTTTGGTTATGACTTATTTTATGAAGTTCAACTTTTAAATGAGTTATTATTTAAATGTTTCCACTGTTTTTATTTAATTTTCTTGTGAATCTTAGTCTCTGTAAAGTTTTGGTTATATGTACAACACACCACATCTTTTAGTATGTCCTTTTTGGGTGTACTAAGGGGTGTGGGGTGTTTCAACTAGGGTCGAATTTGAGCGATTCTTATCCGAAAACCACTTTGGACCAATATACGTTAGCAAGTAAAGACATGGAATGATAGTAAATGAATGAAGGGATGTTTGTCACTGACCCTCAGGGGAAATTTCCCATGGCATACATGTGTGGTGGTAGTATCATCTTTTGATCTTCGGTGCAAGGGCTGCTCGCTACTAATCCTAGGGGCGATTCCTAACAGGATATGGTAGGAGGTTCCTTCGGTTTGTCCTTTCCCTAGACAACTAGTATGGACGAATGTATGACGTTGCATTTCTAATCAGATTGATTGATCTCTATAAACGTATTATCTGTTTGATGGCATTGAAGGAGACTTCTCTTAGCTTAACATCCTTTCCTGAGACATATGAGCTTAGGAGTTATTTGTTTGTAGAAATCAGTTCTGTGATCATGGATTGGCAACGTAGCATTCAAAGAGGAATGTGCTATATGAAAGGTAATCGTTACCTTGAGCCTCGTCACTTCGGCCACTAGGATACGGTCATTGTCTTTCTAGATTACCCTTTATATTTCGATTTTTTGTATGTTGTCGTTACGGATAGGTCGGAAATGATCGGGGTAATGGCATATTGCATACTTTTATGGTAATGGTCCGCCGGTTCTGTGTTGGTAGAGCTTGGAGCCTCAGATGCGCTTTTCTAGAGATGTAATGTCAAAAGGTAGTCCCTTACCTTGTCACTATATGGAAATTCATTCTCCAATAAGTGCCTTCAGATTTGATTGTAGAACCTACTTGTAGCTAGTATGTTGGAATGTAATCAATGCACCAATTTTGGCTAAGATTCATAAGTTTATTTGAAAAGTATTTTCAAAATAATGTCATTAAAAATTATATTACCAGATTTTGCGTAGTAAAGATTTTAGTTATCATAAGGTAAAAACCCATTCTGTATTTTTGTGCAACATGGTCTTATGAGATAACCTTTGTTTTCAAATATCTGTATTTTGAGTTTCTCACACCAGTCCCATGACTGACCCGAAGTTTATTTTCTTTTCCCTTAAACTTTAAATGCCCTGTTTTTCCGGATAGCCTAGTATTCAAGTTTAGTTAGAAGAAATCCGGAAGAGCTCGGAGCATGGAATTAGAAGATTCTTCAGTAGACTATTACCTCTTTTTCACCGCACTTGTGTACTATCGTATTCCACATTTGTAAGGACTGATATTTATAACTATCCATATATAACTCTTATTAATGTATTTAAAATTTTCCGCTATAGAGATTATATGTTGAAATAATATATGTTATTCCATTGGTGTGAGATTCTGTTCTGTCTTCATTTCTTTCTTACCCTTAAAGAACTGCCTCCCAGGCACTTGGATTTTGACACGTGAATACCGATGATGTATTAGTACCAATTTCTAAGGATTGGAACGGGTCCTCACAGTAAATCTTATCTGTTGTAAGTGGAATTTTTTTGATAGAAAGTAATTTTTAACAGCTTTGGAAATATACTACCATTTATAAAAAGTTTAAAAGGAAGTGGTGAAACATTTAAAAAAAGATGGTGGATGATTTTTAATTACTTGAAAAGTTCAAAAAAATAAAAGGTTCTCATTTGTTAACTTTTCAATTTAAAATTTGTTGAATTAGTTTTCCAACGTTTGAATTATCCGTATTTTGATCTTCTATTTTTTTATGATTCTTTACTTTATGAATTTGGAAGCTGTTATTTTTTAAAAGATCAAGGAAATTTAAAGATTTCTAATTTATAAATAGTTGAGTTACAAAGTACTGAATTAAAAAGATTTTACATTCTTAAAGTTCTTAGTTTAAATTTATTGAGTCAAAAGTTTTTGATCCAAAGATTTTTAATAAGAGATTTTTTTTTTGAAAAATACATGATTTTCCCTACCTTATAAAATCAGAGGTTTTTTTTCTTAAATTTCTTTTAAAAGGATGTACAAATAGAAAAGGCACTTGATTATCATAGGATAGAAATAATAGTAGGATAAGAATGTCCGACAAGGTAGATAGGAGGAACATTCCATATAAGGAAATGCGGAGAATGATAGCTGAATTTAGGTAGCAATAGAATTGAGAATATTAATTCAGTAATAAATGATATGGGAAAGGAGTAAAAGAAATAAGGTAGAAGTTATCTTTGTCTAATCCATTTCTCTATCATTTAATGCTATATATAAGATGTTTTTCGTAATTTAATTTATGGTCATTAGTAAAAGAGTTGGATATTTTTAGAAAAGAAATTATGTGAAGATGAGAATTTTATATATGCATTTTTCCTAATTCAGATTCAGAACTTGTTTGAACAAGAATATTATTGGAATTGATAAGAAAAGGATTTAAGGGATTTAAGAGTTTTGAACAAGTTACAAAACTTATTTTTTCAAATGATGGTGTATTATGAGTAACAAGGCAATGGATAATAATGTATTATTTTAGAATGATATATTGTTATTTTGAAATGATAATTGAGGAAAAACTATTATTTTGGAAATGATCATTCATATAACTAGAAAACTCTTTGGAATAATAAAGTTCTAATTTATTATTTTAGAATGATAGTTGAGTTTTGAATGTTTTGTGTTAAAGGTCCTATTTTAAAAAGGAGTAATTCTTTGTTATAGTAAGACATTAAAAAGGAAAGTTTTCCATAGTTCCCTTTTGAAATCCAAGCAGTCTTTGAATGATATAAATTGAAAGTCTAACTTTTAGAGAGATAATCTTTGAAGAAGAAACTTTTATAAAGAGAAATTAGTTTGCTCCTATTTGGAAGTAAGAAATTTTGAATTCTTGGTAAAGCTTTCTAAGTTCATATTTTCAAAAAAATGAAATTTTGAGTTTGGTACTTCAAGTTTGTGAAATTTTGAGTTTTATAAGAAATGAGGTAATAAATCCTGATTTTGAAATAAGTTTATTTGTTTGAAAATAGTTTATTTAAAACTATTTTGTATGGTTGCTAAAATTATGGTTTTATAACGAATAGTTTTTACGTAGTAGATAGGGATCACGACCTAGGCAGGACAGACTAAGATTTTTAGAATATGAATAAAATAGAAATAGAGTGTACAACCTGATCTGGAAATTTAAAATCAGGTTCAAATCTCTATTTAAAGAAGTTGGCAAAGTTGTTAAGATATTTCAGATCTGTAATTGGGTTGTAAATTAGTTTGCCCGTAGAATATAAATTTCTATATTTTAATTTTGGAGTAGTTTCCAAGTAATTCCTATAAATTATTCAATTCCAAAATATTTATAAAAGGGCGTTGTTTGAAGTAATAAGGAATAAACTAAAAGAAAAGATATGTGTAAGAGATGGATATTCTTTTCCATAGTTTACACTGTCTATTTCAATAAATAGAAAAGAAATAATTCCTTGTAATTTCAAACAAAGAAAAAATCTTACATGTGGTTAATTTATAAGAAATTATGGCGGTAATTTTTTTGGAAGGATAGCTTCGATAAATCAAAATGTGGAAATGAGTATTCTAGTTGTAGAAGTTAGTAGTTAGAAATATGTATGCATATAAACACGCTTAACAGCTGGAAATATATATAGCATAGGTTACGACTATATGCGTATTAATTAGTAATTAACGAATTAGGATTTGTAGAAACTAATTACAAATTTAACAGACAATAAATTTGTAATTAATAAGAGGAAAAATGAATTAAATGGGGACTGATTAAGGAAATTTGATATGACATTTATGGAAGAAATTTGAGTAATGGATGGATTTTGGAAACCTGAAGAAGGTTAAAGGGATTAAAGAAGAATTAATTAGGAATGATCCAATTTCAATTGCTATGGAAACATTAATTAAAGCAATGGATGGACCATATTTATTAGAAACCTAAAAATTATGGAAAGGGGTAACGACGGAAAGACATATTAGAAATACCCATCTTAATTTAGTAGGAAACGTTATGACCTCAACACCATTTATACCACTTGATAATAATTGGTAGCTTCCAGCAAAAATTTCTTTTAGAGTTATTGGGTTGTACTCGCTAGTTGTTTCCCTTGGCTATTGGAAAAGTGTATGATGTGGCATAAGACATCCCTGTTTTATTCATGCGTTGACTTTATGAATGAAATTTAAACCATTTGATACACACACACACACACACACACATCTGTGTGTATGTGTTGGGAAGCAAAGTAAATGGGAAAATTTTATGGGGACGCTTAGTTGGAAATAAACCATAGGTAAGACTGGAAGTCAGTGAGGAAATTAGGTTAGCAGCCTAAAATGAATAAATGTTTCAACCGTAAAAGTTTAAAATTTCAGGAAAATAAAATTTAGCTCATAGACTGTCACCATTTGAGGAAAAGATGAGATATATAGGAATATGAAGAGAATTTCCTACTGATCAAGGATAAAGAAGTGGGTGGTAGAATTTTTCGCCAAAAGCAATGAAACCGCAAGATCTTCAACATAGCTTCATGAAGTGGCAGTCTGCATCGTTAGTGATTGGGACCCTTAGTTTGCTAACAAATTTTGGAGGAGTTTGTTGGTAGCTTTAGAAACTTCGTTAAACTTAAGCATCACTTACCGACTGAAGACCGATAGACATACTGAAGAAATGAATGAGCACTTGGAAGATTTGTTGAGAGCTTACATCATGGACTTTGGAAGACATCAAGAGAAGTACCGATTCTTAGTAAAATTCGCGTATATCAGTAGTCACTAATATATGATTGGTATGGCACCCTTAAAGGACTTTGGAAGGCTATACAAATCGCCAAATTGTAGGTAGGAAACCACAGACATATTCTACTAGGACCAGATTTAGATTGTGAGACTTTGAAAAGTCAGAGTTGATTAGGGAGCATGTGAAGGTCATAAGATTTGAATAGTTGGAATAGTTGGCACCAAGATCTACTAAGCCTTTCCTAACATCGGGAAAAAAATAAGAAAACTTGTAAGTTGGCTGGAGTCCATGACGCTTTTCACATTTTGCATTTGACGAAATACCTTTATAGCATAGCAATTGTGATAGAGCCTAATCAAATGGGGGATTCTAAGACGGAGCCAATGGAATCTCGTGCCACTGCATGCATTGGGGAGCACGAAACTATGAATCTTTGCAACAAAGAATTAGATTGGTCCGAGTACAATGAGAAGAAAACCCAGTGGAAGGCATGAGGACTTCTCGTACTAAGCTTTTCTCTAGTAAATTTTCTCTTCAAAATTAGGAATTTGGTTACATCGTGGTTGCTAATTGGATGGTAGGAGATAGTTTCCATACTTTTTCACTATCACTTTACACTCATATAGCAGTTTTATGCATGCTTAGGGTATTTGCATAGCATGATCACACACACGCTAGGATTGAGCTCATTTTAGTACGTTTGTTAGCATATAATCATATTACAGTTTGGATTGAGTAGATGGTTGTGTAGATAACTTGGTTGTATAACATGAATGCTATTGCATGTTACGTTGTTTACCTCTTGAATGATTTCAAGAAGAAATCCATTTTAAGGGGGAGAATATAACACCTTGTAAAATTAACCCTAGTTAAATATATAAATCAAGAGAAATTCAATTAATAAGATAGAGATAAGGTGGAAATTTTATAAAAGTTGGAATTTGACCATGAAAGTTATGCTGCTGCTTTGTGGCGAAATTATTATCAATTTCCATATATGATATGCTGAAAACGGAACTCAAACAAAGAAGTTATAAGCATTTGAAGTTTTCAAATTTTAATTAGTTTAATTTGAATTCGAATTCAAACGAATAAATAAATTTAAAAATTGAATTTCAAAAATTTGTTGTGATTAGGCTTGGGGTTAAGTAAATGTTAAAGTGAATAATTGACGTTGATAGTTAATTAAGGAATTAAATAAACAACGGTTGAAAATAATAAACGTAACCCAAAATTAGACGGAGAGGTCGACCCCTTGACCTCTACTGGTCGACCCATAGCGGTCGACTGGTGGTATAGGGGCGGTCGACCGCTCCTATATAGCTGGCAGCTAGGATTTCTTATTTAAATGCTCCAGATTTATTCGTTTCAATCCATTTTCATCATATGGTTCTGGTGCGTTTCAACCACTATAAATAAGACCCTAAACCCCTCACTATTTTTCACGAATATTTTGAGAACATCAGCGAAGCTCTGTCAATTTATCTCTTCTTAGATTTAGAAAACTCCACTAGGGTTTCAAGTAAGAAATCAGAATCTATCTTTGTTTATTAATTAATTTATAGATCTCTTCTCCCCAACCTTTCTGTTTCTAATACATACGCACACACAAATCGTTATTGCATATATAAAAAAGAAGAGATCTGAAGGACATTATAATAGTCGTTGCAAATCCAAAGAGAAGCAAAGCTAAGGACCAACTATGAGTGAAAATCTTAGTTTTTCTATTTTAGTGGTTGAAAAGTATAGCTTGGATTTGACATAGGCCTTAGGGAGTTTTTGATTACGAAAACATCATATTAAATATCCCAAAATTCTCCCAAAGCGAAATGTCAATTCTTAGATTGGAATCTTAATTATTTTGTGTTAAAATAATGGATTTTTGTGGATTTTGCAATTTATGTATACAGCCTTCTATTCCACTTCTTATTCTTCTTCTCCAGATTTGTTTAAGAGATTTAGTTGAGAAATGGTGTATTCGTAGTTTACACCTCCTATTTCTATAAAATTAAATAGAAATTCCCTTATCAAAATTCATGTAAAAGAAGTTGAATAGAGTGTAGAATTGATTAAATTGTAAGTTTCCATTTTTTGTTTTTTCCATTATTTTAATATGAGATAAGTTGTATTTAGGTTCTATATACAAATCTATTTATTGCAATTTTGGATATGAGTATGAATCCTTGTTTATGGATATTAGAATCGCTTGTTATGGATATTGGAATTTGGACATTATTGGTAAAATGAAATAAAAAGGAAAGACTTGTATTAATAAGGTTAAATAGGAATTGAAATTTAATGTTAATTAAGGCGTAATCTCCACACGCATAGAATAATAAGTGCGTATTTATTTATATATTAATTAGTGTAATAAATGTATAACTATAATGTATATTGCGCAGTTAATTAGGTAATAATTGTCATTAAATCCCATTTAGGAAAGTAATTGATGTTTTAAGGCATAATAACGAAGATTCCTTATAAAGCCTTAATTATGAAACGATGAGATGAGTATTATATATAATGAGTATTTAAATTATGGCTAAGTCATAGGGATGCGAGGTCGGTCAAAAGGCACACAAAAGTTTGTCCAACTAAACTGACTACCAGCAATGCGACTTTAGAGCAAATGTGAGACATCTCCTATGATAAGTGTTTAAGATGACGTGGGGTTAGTCCTAAATTATGTATGGTAAATCTGCCCAGCTAATCTGCCTACCAGTTTCTACGCATAGTCGGACTAATGTGAGACGTAATTAACAGTATGGATCATAATACGAAGGATCAACTTCGAGGTCTTAAGGTATTAAGTGATTATTTAAGGGCCCACCTCTTTTCCTCAAATGAAGTAGTAAATGGCCAAGTGGTTAGTCATTGGGCACGATACGTCTCGATATGGGTCAGCTTCGAGATAAGGTATTAAGTGACTAATTGAGGATCCGTCTTTCCATAAAGAAGTATTAAGTGGCTCAAGAGATTTCATATGATGTCAGCTAGATAGTCACTATTGAGGATTCCTCCTTGGGAATAGGTATTAAAAGATGGGGTCTGCCTCAGTTGAGGTCTTAAATGGCTAGAGTCTGCCCATTTTCCAATAAAAAGTATTAAGTGGATTGGGTATTATCTTTCACATTGCTAGATATTTATGACATTTGTTATGGGTTATGGGATTAGGACACCCGCTTCGGAAATGGAAGGTATTAAATGGTTGTTTGAGAACCCCCCTCCTTTCCTTATATGAAGTATTAAATGTTTTGATATGTAAGACATGTTCTTATTCAAATTATATTGCCTAAGTACTGAAGTAGTAAGGCTCGAGATTTCTATTCGCCAAACACTTGTTTTTTTGACTTCCTCTTCATTATAAAACAGTTTAGAGAAGGAGTTGATGATGCTTGAAAATGACGAGAATGAAGCTTGTGGCAGTTGCTATCTACCCTTTTGTATTATTTTTTATTATACACATGAAATGAATTTTTGAACGAAATGTTGTAACGATAAAGTAATACTTTATGACATTTGGAATAATTTGAAATAAATGGGAACTATTATTGTTATTAATTTTATTCCTTCCGTTGTGAGTTCTGAAAGAATAGATAAATAGCTTTGTTTTTTTGGGTTTCACCAGCCAATAGTTAGCTTTAGAATGGGTCTAACTTTCGATGTGCCTATTCTGGATCGGAATTTAGGCCTTTTCTGGAGCGGGTTATTACAAATATAGTGCATTGCTTATGCAGTTTGCCTGCTAGAATGAACATAGTATCAATGCCTAATTGGAATATTGGACATCGCCACTACAGATGTGATCAACCTAGTAGATGTAATTTTCACGAATGGATTGATGAACCATTTTCTAAAAGGGAGGTTGTTTATGCTTCGGACCTTGTTAGAAAAAATAGGTTGTTATGGAGACAACTTCATTTACCCAACATCCGTGTTGATGACAAGTAGGGAGTACAATTTACGAATCATGTTTTTATCTACTGTACGTTACTTAGTAATTTATGTATTTTGGTAAAAATATTATGTCGTGTAACCTTTTGTTAATTGGATCAGTGAAAATATTATGTCAAATAAACTATGCTTTCAGGGAACGAATAAGAATATTGTATCAAATCAATTTTGTTTTTTAGAAACTAATAATAATATTGTGTCAAATCAACTTTGCTTTCTAGGAACGACTAAACATATTGTGTCACTTCGTCATTACATTCAAATTGTTATGAAAAACACATAAGCCATTATAACACACAAAATAGTAGTTCTTCCAATGTCTAATTCTCCTCCAAACAATTGGTGGATAAATGTTCAATACATTACAGTTGACTATGTTCGACAACGTGACAATCGACATCATGAGAATCATCAATGTGAGAATTCATCGCCCAATGGAACTTTGAGGCTTACAACATCTACTTGCAAAACCAATATTACGAAGACATTAGATGGCAAAAGAACGAGGAGCAAGAGAAAAGAAGGTGGCATAATGATGTCCCTGATTGTGACTTACCATAGCATTATAATGATCGTTGGCACAACCACCATCCAGTCTTACATATAGAACCAATGGTCATGGATGAATATGCTTAACGATGCCTATGTGGTTGGTTAGCAAGCCTAGCCACTATATCGTATGGTAGCGATGTTGACAGTTGGTACTACTACTGTAGACATAACATCTGCATATTACATCAATGGATAGATGGACTTTTTTCCGACGAGCGGTAAACTTTATTACACATTTAGAAAGGGTGATACCACAATCAGTTGCATGAAAGGTTTAGTCATCGCGATAATTAAGTTATCTAGCATTGTTAATATCAGTATCCCGATTGTGTTTATTTCCAACAACACCTTTATCAAGTACTTAATTTTCCAATAATTCATGTTGAAAAAATAGCCCAAATGCAGTACATAAGGTAATGAAAGAATGGGAATGACATAAACACAATGATGCTGAATACAGATAAACAAATAACAGACCATACATAGACATAGTATAATAACATAAAC
This sequence comes from Allium cepa, assembly GCA_030765085.1. NCBI lineage: Eukaryota > Viridiplantae > Streptophyta > Magnoliopsida > Asparagales > Amaryllidaceae > Allium > Allium cepa. The sequence goes on along the minus strand of CM060940.1, from coordinate 623,706,574 downwards.
TAAAGATAGAACAATCATATACAAAAAATACAAGTACAGTACTCATACAGTGAAACATACAACATACAATGCCAAGAAATGGAGACTGCACTATTATCAATTTAACAAGTACAGCTGAAACCTAACATATCTCAATATCGGACAATGTAAGAAAATATGTATAATGAAGACAATGGTGTAGCATCATCATCTCCATCATCGTCGTCGTCCACGTCATCAACATCATCATCGTCATCCTTGTTAGTAGCATCATCATCATCACCTTCATTGTTGTCACCATCACCATAATCACCGCTATCTCCAACTTTACTACATCCTCCTCCATCATCACCAATATCACATCCATCCTAATGATCCGTGATGCTTGTAGACAACAAGTCTAGCAGTTATCTCATTTATTTGTACCTCTAACATATGTGTATGGTGCATGTACATCTCATGCTAAGTATGCATATGTGTGAGCATCACATCTTGCAACATGACACATGAAAGTCTGACTGGTCAATCTAGATGCATGTTAAATGAACATATAATATATGATGTAAGCGGTTTAGTTTAAATAGAAGACAAAATGTGAAAACAACAATAAGTACCTCATGTGGAGGGTATAACCCGACTGAAGGCACGCCAGCAATGTCATGCTGCTTTGAAAGGACTGTGGGCTGCTCAATTATTGTACCAGTGACATCGTATACCTAAAAGTATAATCAGGCTCTAACTGCATCAGAACCTGGAAGAATAATGAAGGGATAGGATCCAATGAAAACTGCGTACCTGAACTCTCCCAACTGACATGTGAGGGCTAACATGATCAAAGTTGACGCAATGTACATAATCTGGTAACATGAAACGACATGGTGCTACTCTAGACCAATATGCATCGTAACCTCCATTTAAGAAGTATGTGCTAGTATCCACTCATCCAACCTGTCGAAGAGCAAGCATGTACTAATCTTTAATAACCCTATATCTGTCAAACATGTCCTCGCATGATAATGGATTGACCCGTATATGACGATCGACTATGGTCTGATACGCACCTCGCTCACCCAGATGCCACATAGCAAGAATGCAAGTGTGTGCAAAGAAAACCTACGTCTAGACAATGAATATGCGATCATCAAGGAATGGTCATCCGCCATAAGGCCTGCATCTACAAGCTAAGTTGTGTCCATTGGGAGGCCCAAGGAGCCCGTATAAGATTGATGCAACTGCGCATATCGAGCTGAGATCTAACCTCCATCAAGTCGTGTCTAACACCTAAAGGAGCACGCTGCACATATTGAACTATCTCCTACTGTCTCATTCTAGGAAAGTACTACTCGGGACCATGACCAGCTATCCCTCGGAAGTAGAGATGCATGTTTTCCATACACTCGTAGTACCATAACAACAACATGTACTAAAAAGCAGACGTTTTCTTGACCTTGTCAAGCACAAATGAATGCAACATTGTATATAAGGTACCTAAAATGGTTGTGCCCCAATTAATAATATGAAGCTGATCTAGTCGGGCAAGGGCTGCTAGATAATCTAGACGAACTGTACCTTTTTGGTTCGAGAAAAAGGTCGAATCAAACAAGTATAAAAGAAATTCCTTAGTGACCGCATCCGCTTTATCTCTGTAAGTGGTGATGTAGAGCTGAAGGTGGGTCAGTGGCACAAAACTACTGTAAATACAGCTAGAATCGATGTGAGCTAGAAATATGGTAAACAAATTGGGAGACTCATATAACTTATTGAATGGGAAAGGCCTACGTCCATGTTCTCCAATCTTGATAGTTGTAAGCACGTAGAAGTCGAAAGAGGCAATACCCAACTCAAAGTCTGAAAAGTGGAATGTGTGCGTCGTGAGCCACCACCTCTCAATTAAGCCTAAATGAAAGGTCAATCGAAGGACTGGAAAGACCTAATCATCATAAACATACCAAATGGACTAGCTTGTAGCCTATACACAATAGAATGTGGAAGAGTGTCATAAAACTGTATAGTACACTTGATCCAACTACCCTGACATTGAATGTACCGATAATATATATAATTTACGAATGCAAAAATTAAATATACCGGTCGTGTTATTTAATATGATTACGGGATACATATATCTAAATTATTACATTGAAATTACTGTTAAAATATACATGCACTATAGAAAATGCGGTTTCGAACCTATGCCGAAAACCATCTAGAGCTCATGAAGTATGCGCAGATCGTATAATGTCAGTCTAGGGCTGAAGGAATGTGTACTGGACCAGCTTGTTCCTGTGGATATTTTTGAACGGTTCTTCTAGCAATTTTAGTCGGACAGAGTTGTAATTTTCGATAAAACAAAAAAAGAAAAGAAAAATGGAGGCTTGACAAATAAAAGAGAAGAATGAGGGAATACGGTGGGAGGAGTTTTGTACAGGGGAAAGTGAGCCGTCCATTAAATGGACGTTTGACTATTGGAGAACTGTTCAGTGTTCAGGACTGAATAATCGGCCCTGGACCTATTGGATATGCCCTAAGATCCGTTTAGTTTTGTCCTTTTTAATTTTTGTGTTTTCTTTCAAAAAATGCACATGACGTGTATATTTAGGAAAAACTAATTTAAAAAACAAAATAGCGTATAAGATAGGAAACAACTTCATTTTTGTTTTTTGTGTTTTGAGAAATAACAAAAGAATGAAAACCAATTTATCCCTTCCGTTGTCCCTTCACCATGTCGTTGTCATCTAAAATTTAAGGTAATGTTTGCTTTGTTATTTTTAGTTTTGAGTTTTCATTCATACAAAAATGCACACGACGTATGTATATTGTCGAAAATGATCAATTCAGAAAACTTAGTTAACCTACAAAATAGAAATTTTTATTTTTTTATTTTTCGTGTTTTGAAAAATAACACAAGTACATGAAACAATCCATTCTCTCGTTGTTTCTTTATCCACTTCCTCGTTCCCTCAGTCTTTCTTTCAAACCGCTCCGCCTACCTTCTATTCTTTTCATATTTGACATACATCTTGAAAATCGAAAATACAAAATTCTTTTAAAATCAAACTAAAATTTTCCCTCCGACCTACTAGGTGGTGGCGGGAGCTCGCTACAGAAATCTCACATGCCCAATAGATCTCGAAACAACGGGATCTAAAGATATGAACGGCTATGATCATTCCCGCATAAATTTATACATTTTCCGGTGTGGGCTCTTAAAGTTATTGGCAGTTGCACTAACCGCTTCTGTTTTCCCTCCTCTTCTCTCTTTCTAAACGACAGAGCGTACTTGTTCTTCCTTTTTAATCATGGCAGCATGTTATTTCCTCATACCGTGCCTACTTCTTGCTCGTTCATTCTCGCAACAGCTTGACCACAGAAGAAATCTGGCAGCAGGTCTTAACTCTAACATTTTTAGTTCAATTTGTATTTAGCTGAAATAATGCCTAGTTACCGACTCCTAGTTTATTTGATTCTGCGTATGTGTGCTTCTACAATAATGTCTATACCCAGTTGAGTTTTTGTTTTCTTATTTATGGGTTACAGCTTGAAAATGCGTTTCTGTTTGATTTTATGCGTAACTGAAGTGGCCTTTTGGCTTTCTTACTGTAACTTCAATCATTAATGTCCGCAACAATATTATTCAAAAGCTTGTTACTTTAACTCAGTTGTATCTTCATCAGTTCGTGTACTGCTTCTATATTGAGAACCGAGCGAGCATGGTTCTCTATTCTTTCATATGGTTGGCTTTGTGCTACAGTAAACAATCTGTGTCATCATCCTTAAAGAAAAAGAAAGTAGTTTCTCAGGTTTAACTTTTCATTTACCATATAATGTTAGACCACTTATTAAGCTATTCTTTCAGAGAACCAACCTCATTCAAAGATTTCACATAGGCTAGGAAACCCTCTTATTGGACGCAATGGAAAAATGTATGCATGCTCTGGAAAGAGCCTTTTTGCTTTCAATAGCAATGGAACAATTTCATGGATTGTTTCTCTTGACTATGCTTGTAATATGGATATAGCTCCAATCAGTGATGAAAGAGGAAAGGTGACTTTTTTTCGTTAGATAGTGCAATGAATCTATTCTTTTCATGCTTATACATTTTCCACTGCTTGATATAGTGGGGTTTTAAACTGAACGCTAATTAGGGGAAAAAGTATAACATGGATCCAAACTTGAAATTGATAGTTAACATCTCTTTCTATGTAATGCCATCTTTTTTTGAATGAGATTACAGGTTAACAAATATTAATAATTGGAAGTTTGCAATACAGGGAGCAAACTAATTATTTCCATCTCTGCAAACTTATATTATATAGTGTCATATGTTGCATGTTAAGATGTCGTAATAATTCCTTCAATGGGGGGGGGGGGGGGTTGTGTGTGTGTGTCTCATTTTGTAGTTGGTAACATGATATCATTCCCACAATATTAAACATAGCATATCTATAACATGAGCTCACCCTTGTAATTGTTTGCATGATGAATAATTTCTTGACTTGGCAGATATATTTGGTTGCAGAAGACAGAATTCTTAAAATCACAATGTCAAATATTGCAACTTCTAAAGATGAAGTCGACATATTATTTGGTTCAAATTCAACTTTTGGAAGTTCAGGGGAAATTATTGGGATAGCAGTTAGTAATTTATATTCATCTTTGTTTGTTACTATAAAGAATCGCGGCCTCTTCAGAATATCACTTAGTGCAGAACTTATATGGAGCTCTGGGCCTTTACTTTATCGATTTGGTTATCGCCAGGGTTGTAAAGATAAGTTGGCTGATTGTTACTTTTGTTCGGCCCCTGTAATTGATCGATGTGAGGGAACTGTTTATGTAAGACCCCTTCTCAATTTGAAATTTTATGCATTTCCACCTAATCTATGGCACTACCTTTAAAAAATTGCACCCTTGACCCTTATATTTTTTTCTTGCATATTTTATTTGTCCATCTCTTTATTCATGTTTTTTCCTTCCATTTAGTACATCCCCTTTATTCACTTTTGTAGAAGGATAACATATTTCATGAATCTCTTTCTTGATTACTCAACATGTCTGCCTTCTTCTTTTGTAGTAAATAGGTAGTATATTTGTTCTGAACCGGCTTGAAAACAATGTTCCTATATTTAATCTATGTAGTAACTAGGTAGGATCATTTAAACCAACAATGCAACAAATTTTGTACTATTTGTGATGATGTCCATGTTAATTAAGACTGGAGTTAATTAAGACTTAACGAGTTTACATAATCTACAATACTCCAGTTGCTAATAATCACCAATGCTAGGTCCCTTCCAACAAACTAGTACTAAACTTGAACCTATTATTTATTTGACTAAATTCTACAACCTAATTACCTAATGCTGTCAATCTGTGATAACTATTTCTAATTTAGTTGTATTCAATTTATTGCAAAAATGGATTTTACAACTATTACAATACACAACTAGAATCCTCATTCTCTTCTGAACATTGAGAAGTATACCATTTTATATAGTGAATATGATAATCCAACTGAAGAAATGTCAATGTCTGAGTTAAATAGAGTATAAAATTGCATTTACACTGATCATGGACATCTTGAAAAAGAACAAATGGTGTTAGTTAACTAAATTAATGTTGGAATTGGAGCAAGAAAAAAACTCAGTTTTAAATTTTTGTACTGTACCAACAAAATTCATTTTGGTTGTATGTTGTTTACAATATCTATCATAGAAACGTCGAAGGTGAAAAATTATTTAATTCACCAACCCTTCACATAACTAAAAATCACACACATTTCAAGGTTTCTTGAAGCCTATGGATGAAACAGGAAGCATAAATTTTTTATTGCATGTGGGAGAATCCTATGCAAAATGTATTGTTAAAAGGGGCTTTGCACACCAGGTCCCTATTTTTGATGTTGTTATAGAAAAGTCATGTAGGAATAAATATGTAAGTTATGTCTCTATTTTCTAAATCAGAAAATGCAAACTAACTTGCAGTATCCTATAACAAGTGCAAGTTAACTTGCATTTTTCAGAAACTTTTTCAAAAATTGAAGAATCAAATTTATTTATTCGTAAATAATAATAATAATTGTTATTTAAGTACAAATCTAGTAAATAATAACAGTTTTTCACCATTATAGAATTTTTTGTTTTCTTCCGAAAACTGCAGGTTCCTTTGCATTTTCTATCAGAAATGTGCAAGTTACCTTGCGTTTATAGTATGGCAAAAATAAGGATCTAATTTACATATTCACTTCTGCAGGGACTTTTTTTATAACAACATCAAAAATAAGGACATGTAGCTTTTTTCTTGTTGCTAAAAAGCCTTGTATTATGGAAGCATATTTTATATACTACTTTGTTTTTAAGCAACACAAAATTCAAAAACCTTGTTTGATTCTAATTGTATTGGTTAATTACAAACACAATCTAGCATCTCATGAACAATGTGGTGCAGATTTCAAATAATGAAGGGCAAGTCTATTCACTCTATATTCGCAGTCCTCACTTCAGGTGGATTCAAGACTTTAGCTCCATTGATAAGTTGATGACAGTTGTATCAGGAAATAATGGTCTTCTTTATGTAATATTTCCATTAAAAGCTATAGTGATAGCATTAGAAGTTTCTACTGGCAATGTTCTTTGGCAGAACTTTGTGGGACCCTTACATACTGACCAAAACTTGCCTGTTGTTGATATGAATGGTAATTAACCATCTAACCAGATACTGTATAACACAATTACAGTTCCTTAAATGAGTTGCAATAGGAAATATGAAACTAGATATATAAGGTTTCAAAATGTTGGTGGGGGGGACATAATTTATTATTTTGCAGTTGTAAGACATTTGGTAGTGTTGCTGGTAGGGGTATAACTGGTAAAAAAGCTGAACTGGTTTTTAAATGGAAGTGAGTTAAGGTTGAGCTTGATGGAAAGACATTGCGATGGCAATAAACCAATTCGGTGGCTTTTAGTATATTCGACCAGATTTTTCTTATTTGCAATGGAAAAATATGGATAAAGCAGTGTCCCTTGAATTTTTTAAAAATATGGATTAAGTAGTGTCCCTTGAATTTTTCTCAAGTTTTAGAAAGAGATGGTTAGGGAATGTGTTATTAGAGTTTCCAACTTTGAAATGAGCTATAATTCTAAACTGTGGTACAAATTTTCTGCTAACCTTCTAGCATAGCTTTTCACTCCAAGACGACTCCATATTTTCACACACCGATATCAACTTATTGCAAATTCATATAGTATGAGTATTTTCTTTTTTATCGATTTACCAATGATCATCATCATTTAGCGTAGGGTGACAATTACAGCAATGTGACTAACAGCCTTTCAGCAGTAAACATTCAATCAATACAACTAACTATATAATGAGTTTTCCTTATATCATCTACATTAAAATAATTTTATTTAAGCAGAATATATCCATAGACCTTCATGACATCATTATTTTATTTTTCTACAAGGATTGAAGTGAACAAAAATTGTGGACTGACTAATCATTCTGTTTACATTTATCTTTCTACAAAATCAAGGAAATTAGAAGTTGTTTTACATGCAGAAGAAAAAAACAATATCATTAAATTATTATGCTACAATGACAACTGATATTATTTACCTATCACCTCCGTTTCTTTTCTGTCATGATTACACAGTAATTTCATACTTTCAGTATATAAAAAAATTATTTCTTCCGATTAGGATGGATATCCATTGCCTCAGTGGATGGCATTTTATATTCAATTTCACCAGATGGAGATCTAAAGAATTTGCTTGAATCAACTGCTGTTAATTCTGCAATCCTAGTTAGTCCAGTTCTTGATTGTTCTGGTTTTGCTGTGTATATATCTCAAACAGTAATGGAAGACAAGTACACTCAAACTATTGAAAATTATACTTATATATCATCCTTGAAGCCTGTAGAAAATATATTTTTCCTCTTAGCCCCAGCAACTGGAACTATGTATTGGAGCGGGAAATCTAGTGGTATGCAAGCAAAATTAAAGTTACATTTCTGTGGGACAATATTCAGCATATTATTGTTTCTATCTCTAATTTGTAGGTGAATTATCATCTTTGGTGTCTAAGAGTGATCTTCGTCACTTTGAAGTGGATGACAGAGTTCTTCTTGCAGTAATTTCCATAGCAAGTTAGTTTTTTTCTTTTCCTGAAATTTATTAAATAGGCAATGAATTGATGTCTTAATAAAGACAATGGATTTTTGTATACTAATTGGACGTCTCAAGAATATTAAACCAGTATCTTTTGATTTGAGTCTAAGGCTCTTTTTTCCCCCTTTTTAAGGAAAAGGATAATTTTTGAACTTACTACTTGCTCATATAGTAGGACAATTATTTTGATTTGAGTCTAAGGCTACACACACATATATAGATACATACATACATACATACATACATACATACATATATACATACATACATATACACACACACGCGCACACACACACGTACGTACATACATACATATATATAGAGCCTAGCTTGTTTGGAAATAATGGTTTAGTTGTGTATATATATAGCCTCCTTTATTTATCACTATTTCGTAGTTTCCTGATATCAACCACAAGTTTCTATTTAAATATTTATTCTCTCTCCTGTCATATGAATCGAATATTTAAATATAAACATGTGGCGATATTAATGGCTACAAATGATGTTAAATAAAAATGGCTATTGATCCACTGTGTGTGTGGGGTGGGGGATCAACAGTCTTCTCTATTCAACCCCCAATGTTGCTCCTTAATTTCAGCCACTCGTTTCGATTTAAATAATTGTATGCTACACCTCATTCTGTTTTTTAAGAAAAATGTGTGATCCTTTATAAATAAAAAAGAGCACACATGCAACTATATATAACACACAAACAAGACGCTGTCAACATGTCTGGCACGCAACATAAATAAATACAAAAACAATAGTACTCAAGTACCCTTAAGATGAGTTCCGGCAAGGCCAGCACCCATCACATCTTGATATCGAGCTCCGACATGGCCACCATTCGATATTAAGGTGTTAGAAGTACCTAAAAAACTAAAGAAAAACCAATAATACTGGATGTCGTCACAATCTAAGAAGGAAGCTCCAAGCTTCTAGATCGAAGATCGGAAGCAAAGAAGGTGAATCTGCTCTGAAGTGAATCTGAAGATGATGCTGAATGAAAAATCTGCTCTGAAGACTCTGATGTGGAACTACTAGTGAATCTGTGAGGGAAACTCTGCTCTGATGATCTCTCTGCAATCCAAAAACTTAAAATTTGAAGTGGCAAGTACCTGCAAAGTGAACTTAACATCCTATCCCTTGAACCTGCGTATGGCGAATGATTAAGGAAAAAGATTAGAATTATACATATATATGTATATTTATATATATATATATATATACATATATATGAATGTGAGAGCTGGGAAACAAAATATCTAAATAATACTAATAGGACCATGAATGAATGAATTATATAGTAAAAAATCTAAATAATACTAACAGGACAAAAACAAAAGAATTAAAGGAAGTATAAACTAATAACAACAAATACGAGCACAAAGGTAAAATAATCTTATGGGCTATTGATCATAAGTAAGTTATAATTAACGGTAAAATCGTCTTATAAGCTTGAAAAAATATTAATACTATTATAGTTGATGTTAAAAATATTATTATTATTGAGTTTAAATAGATTAATATTATAACTAACCTTATTAAGATATCTTTTAAACAGGTTATTTTTAGCTAATTTATATTTGGAATTAGAAATCCAATTAAAACAAAATGTGGAAATTGTATAAATCAATTTGTTAAAATGACTATTATTATTATTAAAAATTCTTTGATTTCTTTCAAACCAAATATACCAACAAATAATAATGAATAAGGTGACAAAGTAAAAATCTTATAATCTTTTTGAACCTAAATCTAAAAGTATTCCAATAGAAATCACAATCTGAGATTTTAGTGGGTATATTAAAGTTAAAGATTTTAAGCGTATTAATTAGAATAAAATAGGTATCTGTGCAATTATAGTATAAATGATTTCAACCACACATTCTTGTCACACCTCATTCTTGCCACACCTCTATTCCTTTTTGATTTCAACCACACATTCCGATTTAAATAATATGAATTATTTAAATCAGAATGTGGTTGAAATCGGGGAAATATAGGTGTAGCAGAAATGATGCATCTTACGTCAAATAATATGTTTTTCTGAGTAAAGATGGTTAGAATTTGAACTAAAACCTTGGCTTGGCAAGCGATAAGTTCCAAGGTAGCAACGTTATGTTTGTTTGACTGTCTCTTTTTGTCACCCAAACATTTCTCTCTGCATCTACGTATACGTAGTAGAAGCAAAAGCCCTTATTCTTCAAGTATTATTAATTGTCTGATTCATTTTCTGTTACAATTTATACAGGAGTTGGCCATACCTTGCCATGCTTCACAACTCGTAATTCCTCCTACTAACGTTTATATTTTGCATTCAATTATTATTCGAACATTTACCATTATATGTATAGGTCAAAAGGTTTCTTGGACTTGCTCATGGGTGAAGAAGGCAAATCATTCAGACATTTATGATGGTACCATGTCTTCAGAATTTTAGTCTACACTGACTTTTTTTCGTTTCCTCATGAGGAACATGAGTTTTCATTTCCACTTGTTTCATTTCATCAGGAAATGAGAGAGCAATTTTACTATTGTTAATTTTCCAACTTGTGGTACTGGTATTCTTAGCTTTCTGTGTTCGGTTGTGCTATGTATTTTGGCAGAAGGAGAAGTTGCAAAACCATGGGCTTCTGAAATTCCTTGAGAAGAGGGTAAGATATAAAAAATATGACACCCATTAGTCATTTTAAAATAAGCGATTACCTTCACATTGTCAATTGACATGTGATGATAAGAGATTTTTTTTATATGATATCGGAGCAAGATCTGATATATTTGTATTTAGCTGCACGTGTCTACGTCATTTGGAGGTGTCTTTAGTATAATTGCACTTGCATGTCAAGAGAATTGATATAAATATTGGGAACATCCTTTCATATTGTCAATTGGATGCATTGCAATATGTAATTCTCCAATAAATGTATACGAAATGTATCATCTTAAAATTGATATAAAAAATTATTGCAGACATCAGCTGTCGGTGGTCTCGATGCCAATATGCCAGTTTTCCAACTCTAGCCACTATATGAAATGGTCCAGTGAATCTCGATGATAACATCATTTTCAGCTTTCCTAACTGCATTATTTCATGTGTTTGCAACACCTTCAGAAGAGCTTAATCTCCAAAATCGATTTAAAACTTGTTTCTCGAAGGGTCATTGTAGCTTTTTTATCAACTTTGAGCATCTTGTATCCAATTACAAAGAACCAAACATTTTTATGTTGTTTCACTAACCAAGTGAGATCCAAAATGTTTGTTGTCTCTAACTTCCGCCTAACATAGTCACAAATGACAACATCTTCTATACAAAACTTCAAATGAACCCATAGTCACAAATGACAGCATCTTGTATTTGCATAGTAACCATCAATAAATCAACATTTGAGTAATTGGGGTCAGTTGATTCCCCTCAAAATTTCATTTTACTTTGATCATTTTAAATGACCTTGCTCGCATTTTCACATCCAAGTGGTTTGACACTAGTTTTGCTTGGTATTAATAGTCTAGTACCTCTTCAGTTTGAGCCAGTGTGTTAGTGCGCTAATAACACCCATATCTTAAACAATTTATAACATCATGGAATGCTTTGTCATCTCTCCTAGATGATGTGGAACTAAAAGGTAACGTGTTACAAATTTGAATATGAGCTTTATTTACGGCTTAAATCTGAATGTTAGCGTCCTACAATCTATTTTTTGAGAACTTTAGTATTTACACACATATATTTGTAATGTGGCGAACGCTATATTTATATCTCCATTCAAAATTATTTCAATCTGTAATATTTTCCATCTCTTTTTATCTTTTGAACTTCAGATAGTTTATGTATTTTTGGAGCACAAATATTGGTGGTTTTCAAGGGTATTCAACCATTTATGAGCAACGATTCCTTTGATGTTATCAAATTCAATTTTGATATGTCCTCTTTCAGAAATTCAGCATCTTACTTTTTGTTAGGGGCATAATTTTTATAGGAGTGTTCATGTATGATTTTCACTCCAATCATGTATGCCAGTTTAAATCTGCAGCCTTGTTTATGTTTTGCCTTTTCAGAATACACACACACACATACACATACATATAGAGACACATACATATAGAGGTTTGTTGGGAAAACGTATTGATTTATTTTATATTAGTTACCATTATCCATTATGGACTCTCACTGATTATTTTGTCTCTTCATCCAGAGGTCTCTTCACAACAGAAGAAAAACATTAACAAGAATGATCACTGAGCTAGAAAAAGATGCAGCAGAAGGCTCCAACTCCAATAAAGCATTAGAACAACTAAGCGAGTTAGTGAAGGAAAAGGAAGGAGTAGAGAGAAAACTGTCAACTTGTTACAGCCTAGGCCATGACAGCACCACCTCAATGAACGGATCCTTTCTGCTTCCATCAAGAAACAGCCAGAGCAGGAGTCGTCATTCCTTTCATAGTTCAAGAAAAGGAAGTGTTACCATATTCAACACAGTAAGTGCTAGCTCAACTTCAGAGGCGGGTAGTGATAGCAGTGGTAGTTATGATAGCTACGGTGATGATGAAAGCGAACATATTGGATTGGATGATAGAAGGAAAAATGGTGTTGATGAATGTGAAGGGGAAGAAAATCAGAGTACGGTTTTGTTCAGGAGAAGGACGTTCTCTTTAGCTGGTTGAACTGAGTGTTTTAACATCACATGCATGTACATATGTACCTCACTTTGCCTTTGTTTGCTTAATTGTGGTATGAGGATTTTATGTTTAAATTGAAGGGGAAAAAAAAAAAAAAAAAAAAAAAAAAAAAAAAAAAAAAAAAAAAAAACTTGTACCTTCCTGTATTGAACTGAAGTTTATGTCTGTACAAATAAATATTTTCTCAATTCTGTTCAGTTTTTTACGTGGAATGAACGCAGCTATTTTCAAATGATAGTCTTTTATATTGTTTGAAATGGTTTTTATTTTATGAGAGAGGATTTAGCAAGTTTTACTGATGTATTGATATAATATTAGACTGGCTTGCTTCAGCATGTTGGCTTGATTAGCTAACCAGAGTCTGTTAAAAAGTATGATTAACTGAAAGAGGTGTACACGATTTATTGGTAGGAATCAGAGTGTCTAAATGGATTTGCAATTGGTTCAATGTAAGGCACGTGTCTTTCGAACATCCTTTGCAAATTTCAAAATTAATTTGTCTTCCCTGTCAAAAATAAGTTTCTCCCAAGGGATGGAAACTATTGAAGACGGTAAAGAAACAAGAACAACTACCCATTCATTGTCAATATGTTTCTTGGAAAATGGAGAACCAAGAGATAAAGTGTAACAACCCTAAATTTTGACTATATATTTAAATTGGACTTTATTTCATTTTGAAATTAATTTAAATTTGTTTATTTGTGTGATATCATTTCTAAACATTTTTAAAATGATAATGTAACTTTTCCAAAATTTACTGTATTTATTTCCTATTTTTAAAGGTTGTTTTCTAATTTTCTGCCATTTTCTTCATTTTAAATTTCTTTATTTTATTTTAAATTTGTTTTATTTGTGAAATTTCATCTCTAAATATTTTAAAAATAGTAATAGAATTTTTCCAAAATTTACTGTATTGATTTCCTATTTTTAAGGGCTGTTTTCCCATTTTTTGCTATTTTCTGCATTAAAAATTATATTTAAATTAAATTTTAAATATTTATTTTGTGAATAAAATTTTGTTTTATGTTATTATTTATGTTTAAAAATACTTTACAAGCTCATATGATTATTTTTTTTATTTCATTTACTTTCAAATTTTCTTGTCTAATTCACTATTTTAACTATTTTTTTCTTAATTTTTCTCTATATAATTAATAAATGGTATATATATTTTTATATTTTGTTAAAGTTTCGAAATTTTATCTGATAATATTGTTATTTCAGAATATATAAACTTTTATAAATAATTAAAGGTAAATTGAAAGGGTTTGTGACCTTTTATTTCCAATGGCTTTTGATTTTCCCACCTCTTCATTTTCCTAAACTCTTGTCATCAATTAGCCATAACTCTCCACATCTTCAGCCGACCACTTCATTCTTCATTCACGTACATCATTTCTCACCTAATTTCTGGAAAAAAATTCGGCCATCACTTGTTTGAGAAGTTGGTAAAAATCTATTTTCTTTTATCTCCTTTTGTTCACTTATATTGATTTTTCGTTTGATTTGCACTTGATTTTCTTTATCATAGGATCGGCCATGCCCCTCTCCAGCCCCTGCCGCCACCGCCACCACCTGAGCACGCCACCGGCACCTCCTCCTCACTGACCATCCCCATCCGTACCACCCTAGGTGGTAGTTCCTTCACCAAGTTCACCAAACTCCAACATCTTGACCTAGCCGAGCACAAGCCTTCACATCCACCACTTCCACCACCCATGGCCGCCACCTACATGACCACCACCACCTCCAGCACCTCCAGCACCCTCTTCCACGTCACCACAGTGGACCCCACTCCTCTGGCCGTGACCACAGCGGCCGTGACCACAGCGGCCGTGACCACAGCTGCCTTGGCCGAGCTTTGTTTGCTTGAAACTTGTGATGTTGTTAGTAGTTATGCCTTGTTGTGTTGTTGTTCCATCTCCATAACTTTTGTCCATCAACAAACTCATGTTAGGCCGAACTTAGCAACCTAGACCTAACCCAAAACCATTGCCTTAGACCTGTACTCCACCTCTGGCCGAGCCTATGGGATGTCGGAAGCAAGTGCAAAGCATTTCAGCTTTGTTTTATGAAGTTATTTCTAGCATAGTTTATCGAATTTTTGGTCTGAAACCTTATAATTGTTATATTGTTTTGTTTGATTGGTATTCAAGGGAATTAATCCTTGGCTCCTCCATTCGTATCTGTGTCGTGCTTTTGTGCTTGTGTAGATCCCATTTGTACAATTCGTCGTTGTGTCATCAACTCAAAACAACGAGTTATTCTCACCAAACAGTTTTATACTTATATGAATAGTAAATTGATCACTTGTGAATATGTAAACTGCATCACTATATTATTATTTGCTATGTCACTATTATATGATGTTCACCCATGCTTAAACACCTATTATGACATTTGTTACTGTTATATTATGCTGTTCTGTTATTTTATCCGTTTATCACACTGCAAGTCCTCTTTAGATTAGAATCACTATGGGTTGAAATGATACATACCCGAACGGACTTTAGAATAAGGGAAAATCATTATGGGCTGAAATGATAGGCCTGAATGATTTTCAAATTTATTTCATTTACTTGGGACTGCGGGTTTGAAATGATAAAACCCGGATTTTTCTTTGTAAATTACGGGTTGAAATGATATATTACCCGTATCACTTTTCCTAGTGTAGAAAATTTTATACAGAATCGTAGTTAATATATTTTTCTAAAATTTTTAAAATTATTTTAGAAATGTAAATATTAAAATATTTTGAATTAAACCTAATTAAAAATGATTTTTGGTAAAATATTATTGATTTTCTGAATAATTACAAGTGAAATAAATTAACGAAAAGGTTAGAAAATTTTGAATGTAAGCTATTTTGGGAAATTTGATTTAATTATAATTTGAAATTAAATAGAATATGAAAGCATGATAAATTTATGATAATTTGAATTTTTAAAGTGATTTTATATCATATTAATGATTTTAATAAAGTTGAAATGTGAAATGAATGAATATTTAAGTTGAAAATTTAAATTGTAACTAAAATTGGAACTTTTGGAATTGACTTAAAAGTGAATTTTTAATTAAGTAAATAAAAATATAAACTAAGTTATATTTGAGAATTTTAACTTAAGTGTTAGGTTGAAATTTGAATGTAATGAATTTAAAATTGGACACTGCAATTTAATAAGTGAATTAGTGTTAAATATGAATTTTTAAATGGAAATTTAACTTTATGAAATCATGAAATTAAAGAAAATTAAATGATGGTTATAAAAGTAAAATTATGTGATTTTATAAGATAAAAGTGAATTATAGAAAATATAATTGTTGGATTAAACTAAGTTTTTTCTTTGAAACTAATGTAACACTATTACAGCATTTTAAACGCTGTCTTTGTTAAATTTAACAGTTTTGAATATAACTTTCTGTAGCAATTTCCAAATGCTGCGAAAGTTGAATTTTCACTGTTTTGATAAAATTAAGTGAATGAATGAACTTTGAAAGTTGAAAATTTTGAAAGTTTAATAATTTAATTATTAAATGTAATAACTTCACTTTTAAAGGATTTAAATGAAGTAATTTGTTGGAATTGAACTATTTTGAAATGTGAATGGTATTTTTAAATTGAATAAAAATGAATATGTTTTTCAAATGAAATGATAAGTTGATATTTTGAAATGGATTTGAAATGATATTGGATTTAGAGAAATAAATACCATTTTTGAAATTATAACTACGGGTTATAATAACGATTGGTTGTTAAAGAGACCGGGATCGGACATGGACATACTCTCTGTCGATACCGAAAACCACTTTAACAACTGTGTGCGCGGTGGAGATTCCAGAATGAAGTAGGATGGTGACGACGTTCCTAAGGTACATTTCGTGAACCTAACTCCCGTGAGTTAGCATAAGGTGGCTAAAACAGGAGCGATCTCGGGCCAAAGGAGGTAGCACCTCTGGCTGAACACACTTCTTTGATACCATTCTATTACTGTTGTGATCGATTGGGTGCACCCCTTGATTTTTGGAGTGTTGTTCGGGGTGGGCGTATGTGGCTGCTGCGTTACCACCAGCCCGTGTGCGTAATTGGTATATCTACCCTGGCATTGCCTTGTGTGCCGTGTCACCTACCATACCGAGCCTTTACTACGAGTTTGTCTTTCTCCCGTAGCCCGTGTGGTATTCTCTGACAGTCACCCGGAGTGGAGATGACATGATATTGGATGGACTATTGGGACTATTATGTGTGAAGGGTGATATGGGTAGCCCGGAATGCTATTTAAAAGTATGTTTATTTTACTGTAGACATTAGTATAAGAGCGAAATATTACTATATAGTAAATAGTTTAATGGATCCTTAGAGGATGGGCGGTCCCAGGCATCCTTTAAGTTACTTGTACCTTTATTACAGTTCACTTGAGTTGATTTACATTATATAAGTATATATTGTCCTGACTCGAGTGTTTTGTGTTTTGCTTTACGCTCAGGTCAGCCTGAGTATTCACAGCTTTGGATTCTCTTCCTGAAGCTGGTCTTTCACTGGAGTTTCTGCTTATCTACATATATCTCTATTACTGTTTCAGTTGTATTAGTTTATCTCATGTATTAGTGAACTTCTATGTATTTGGGATTTCTATTCTATTGTTTTCAGACTATATTATGTATTTGGTTTGAGACTCTGCTATAGTAGCTTCATGAACTACTATGTTATTTTATATTCCGCTGCGAGTTATTCTGATTGTTCCGTGTCTGTGATTCTGTATATTTGATTTCATTTGCTCCAAATTTATTTACAATCTGTTATTTCGCATCATTCAAGTCTGACATGTGTGGATTATTGTCGATTTGAATGGTACGAAATTGGGGGTTGTTACATAAAGTTCTATGAAATCTTTGAGATGTTAATTGGTAAAAGAATTGAAGTTGGTTGAATGTATTTTTCAAAATAAGTCATTTCATTTTTGGTAAGACCCGCGTAAAAATATACCAAAAGCCCTGTCATTATTTTCAATGAAAATGTGCATTCTATATTGTACATGTCTGTATTCTACACTGTAAATATTTGCAATTTAATTGTACAATTTCATAAAATAAAATGTTATATTGTACACTAAAAATACTTGCAGTTTATACTGTAAATATTTACTCTATATAAGTATGCAATTAGAACTTCAAATATTTAAATTAAAAAAAAATTCAAATATTTGCAAATTCTTTACATTTTACACTGCAGATATTTATTTTACAAAAATGTACAATTTTATAAAGTACCAATTAAAAAAACTTTATATATTTTCCATCTACACCACACAATTTGATGAAAACATTAACAGAGGTGTTTCATGCAACTTGTTTTAAGAAATATTTTTTGAATATTAAGTTTGAAACTAAGGGGCAAGTACCGATTTCCGCTTAGTGCAATCTACTCAATCAAGATTTTTTTTTTTGAAATGGTACTTTATATACAACAAATCATTGTGACAACATATCACATGTCAATAAACGTTCGAATCACGCTAGGCAAGTTTCGAACTTGTGACCTTTCGCACCAAAGCCAAATCACTTAACCACTGGGACAATGGTGCTTGTCCTCAATCAAGAGTTAAAAGCTACAATAATGGCGTTTACATCAAAACTTCCATAACTCCAATGGATCGTACATTGTAAATCAAAATGATGCTCTTATTAAAAGTTCTAAGAAAATTTTAGTTACAAAAGAAAACCATAAGAGGAACCACATATTATCTATATGACAAAATCCATCGTGTTTAACGGAAAAGACAGAGAATGGTCCGGATTTATTTTTGCCGAACATATCAGATGGCTGCAATTCATCGATGTCAGCAAACAAATCACGTTTGCTTAACTCCGTTAACCCTCATGATGCTAACACCTATAAATAAAACTAACTGAGTTAAGATGAGTATTAAAATCCAAATCTGCGACTACTTATACTCCATTATCGTTACGACCATCTACCCCACTACTTTACCTTTTCTTCCTTCCTAAAACTAAACGGACAACACCGTGTATGAAATCCATGATCCATCTATCAGTGAACGCCAATTTTTTAGTCACTATAACCCTTCTACAAATTATACTCCATTGATTCCATTTTTCTTCCTCATGGTGACTTATGCTTTGCTGGGTTTTAGATGTACTTTAATCGTTATAGTAAGCAGGTTAGATCTTCTACCTGTTAATTATTATTGTTTCATACTAAGCTTTCTTTGATTTGATTTTTTTATACTTGACTTGAGATACTGATATTGATATTGTTCTTCTCTGTAATTTGACGTGCGATTTTGACTTCCTCTTCTCTAGCAGTTTTATTTCAACAAATTAATATGATTTGTATATTTTATTTTATCTCCTATAGCAATGATGAAACGACCCTCATTTCATATCAGGTATATTAAATTCTCCCCGGTCTTTAAATTAATTTTTGATTTCGATAAAACTCATTTTTGCAGCTTACAAATTATTCGTTGTGTGCTTTCTGCACCCACATTTTGGTGGCTTACAAATTCTATTAGGAATATAATTTATTAGGTATAATCTTGGTGTTTGTTATTTTTTAAGTGAATCCATTTGAATTTTTGGTGAATTTGTTGGTTTAAAGAGCAATCGACTGATTAACTTAAGCCTAGACCTCAATAGAAAGTTGTCCAGTAAATATTTGGGAATAAACTTTTTTAATGATCAGTTATTAGTTTTGAACTATGAGGTTTACGTACTTTTACTAAATGGTTTGTTTTTTTAAAGTGGTAAAGGAAATTTGATCTGAGAGTTCTTCATTGTTAAAAGCACATGTGGTTGAGGAGCTAAATTAATTTTTGGATCGCATTTAGTTGCAAAAGTATGAAAACAGGCTAAATAAGTATTTGTTGCTCTTGAAAACAATATCATTTTCGTAGCTAAACATGTGAACAATAAGTTTCCCCATTTTGATGTAGTTGATAGGAATGTGGTTACTACATACGAGAATATGATTAAGGCTAGAGTTGATGGGTTGAAACTGGGATGGATTCCGGGTAATTAAGTACCTGAAATAAGATTTGTTTTGTTCAGGGAGGTTAGGTATGTTTTGTTCAAATAGGTACATGTTATCAGATTTTACCTTAATCTTTAGTTTATGTCTGTTTTGTTCTCTATGGATAACATCACATCTTTTATTTTTAGTATGCTAACGATTATATTCTAATTTTCACCTCAATCTTAACAGATAGAAGCTTCAAGCATGCCTTAACAAGATTGACTTACTGACTACTCAAACATATATTCGGTTGAAATAATGCATGGTCGTTGTAATGGTTATACAGGAAACAGTCTTCCTTCTTCATATTGCAATTTTCTTCCATTTTTCACTAAGGATTATGCTATGGTTATATTGTTGCAAATTGGAGATTAAATTTGTAAACGTCGCTTCATGTTACAATTTATATACATCTATAACTGATCATGCTCATCATTTATTTTATTTTTTTGTTTTGTGCAATATGCACATAACGTGTTTGGATATATTTCTATTTGAGTTTCACCTCTACTCTTTTTAATTTATACACGAAATTTGATTATTCCTAGAGACGTTATTATGCATACTTTATGATCATGGCATATCTATCTTTTATTTATACTACTACTACTACGCATTAATGACTAAAGAGCTTGGTTTAACTGTTAAAATAGCTTCACTTCGGCTTCATTGATAAACGTGTTCCTATTTCTTTAGGTTCATATTGTTGTTTATAAAAAAATTCTGCAACCTCTACTTTCATGGTTCCTGTCTTATTCTTTACTTTTCTCGGTTTACCTTTTCCATGCACATAATCCATTTTTCTAAATGATATTGCAAGTATTTACTCACTTTGATTTTTAAATTGTGTCGTAGATTAATACAACTACATGGTTTCTTCTCTCTACAAACAGAATGCCAGATAAAAGAAAAAACCGTTGAGGTATGAAAGAGGTTTTCTAATAAATGGAACTCTTTTTCCCTTATCAGTTTCATCATTCAATTTGAATTGAACATATATTTTTGGCATTCTAAAATCAGACCAACATAAAATTTGTACATTTGCACGTTTTAACTATGGTTGACCTTCGTTACTTAGGGATATGTGAGTTGCAAGTCTGTCTCAATATTGCTTAGATCCAGTAGTAGTTTGGGAAATAACACTATGCATCTTTATTTCTGTAGATTAATCCTTTTTTGTTTTTTATTCTTTCTTCTGATATCAATTGCCTATCACAATGCTACTAGCTAATTGTAAATTTATCTGACTACATCTGAAAACGTAATTTTCAACTTATAAAACAATAGTGAAATAAACTGATGCAAATGAAATTAAATTATAACTTTTTTATACCATCATTTTCCTTTCCATTCACATGAACCTTCATATCTAGGTTTGTATGGAAATTTCTGTATATTAAATTGGTGACTAGCGACTTTGTCCTGCTATACCTAATAAAGACTGACATTTGTTATTATGCTTATTGTCTCTACTATAATGCAAAAATTTAACAACTTGAGTCTAAATTTATGCCTGAATATGTGCTAATCTCATATTTTAACTAAAAATTGGTTAGTTACATGCGTTTCTACATTTATATGTGTTATTCAAGGTATTCAAAACACATACATACATACATACATACATACATACATACATATATATATATATGTGTGTGTGTGTGTGTGTGTGTGTGTGTATTTCCATATTAACACATACATAAGAAATAAAATAAAATAAAAATGAAAATGTGTTTATAAATATTACAACATAATGAAAATCTACAGTGTGAATTTTTTTAGCTTTCGCTTTCCTCCTTCGTTGTTGCAGACTTATGCATGCATATTATTATTTGCTTGCTTCCCTACCTCATCACATGTTGCAACTTCAAATCAGGATACTGTAAAATTATGTTCTTCCATACACAAGAAAAGTACACGGTTACTCATAGTCATCTAATTCTATGCTACTATTAATATTGCATGCATGCCCGCCCTTGCTAATTACCATATCAGCTTAAATACATTAACCCTTCATTCACTAATCACGTTTTAGTATATAATATTTAAAAAATAGGATAATAAGTGAAAGACTGTCCATGCCATCTTTAATTTGGAGTAAAATTATACATAAACAATACAAAATACCAATTTTACTTCCATAACATGGAGATGCAAGTTTAAAATGAGGAAAATTAGTAAATGGAAAATGTATATTTTGTTCCATAAAAAAAACATAATAAAACTTACTTCCATTACACAATGGTACAACTATTATACTTCCATTTTTGAAATAAAATTATGTCACAAATAATACAAAAAATCTATATGTTAAATAAAACACTCTACTGACAGATTTCCTGGCTTATAAGTCGTTATTTTTTACGTTTTTATTGACAATTGTGGAGTAAAAAAAAACCGCAATAAACTTTCAAACTTTCATTAATCACAGCATAGATGCACACATTCCCGATATATGTTTGTATGTCTTATATATTCATATAAGATATAAGATTTTCAAATTTTGTACTTGGTAATGACAACTTCTAGACCAGATACTTCATTATGCTATTACAAATAAGAAAACTTATAAGACAACCATGCATTGTATAATGACATAAGTTATATAGGAGTAAAAAATCACATCTGTGCCATCGGCATGGGCTTCATACTAGTTTTATAAGAACATCCCAATGTTGATTTTATGTTTGTGTATAATTTTCGCGTGCAGGATAAAATCCTCTTGCTGCCCAAGGTTGGCAGTATGACGATAATACCATTGATCTAAGAATAACAAATAAATACACTTATAATAATATCATTGATCAAAAAATGAAAAATATACTTATCATATGTTCTAAATATTGGTTAAGTATATGCTACTAAGTAGCAAACTACTATCACCCAATAGTAAAAAAATGAAGTGCAACACCCAAAAACTACTCATTTGGATATCAGTATCGTTGAAACATAACCAACTAAGGATACAAAATGAGTGTTAAGATGCATTTTTCTACTGCAAGGTATCTCAGTTTTCAAATGCATTAGCTTTGTATATATTCTAGCATATATGATGAGGTTTATATATTTACCAAGTTTTCAATAATATTAAGCTCTACATTGGCCCTTGGATATAAAATTTCTTATACACATATAAGATTCAAATGTACACAGTTTCAAGCACAACAGTTTTTCAAGTTTATATGGTTTCATATATGTGTGTGTGTGTGTGTGTGTGTGTGTGTGTGTGTGTGTGTGTGTGTGTGTGTGAGTGTGGAAACATATTCCAGTTTCGCATATACTACCTTCAAGCACATGTATATTTTGAAATGCATATAAGCTTTGAAAAATTAATCTGGTTTTATACATATCAATTTCTGGACATCTGATCTCTTGTATATATGTGGATTTCAAGTAAATGTATGTATTTTCATAGTTCAAAAATATAAATGTAGTAGAAAAGTACTTTAAACTCCACATATAAGTATATATATATAAGATTCAGAAAAGTCGATTCGATTAAAAATATTTGAATTCCAGGCGTACATCGAATTTCTAAAACATGGAGTGTTCTCAAATGTAAAAGTTTTGAACATTTGGATTTTGAATAATTTCAAGAAAGTATATATACACATAAGATCTCAAATAGATACTGACCTTGAATATATGCACTACTAAAACTTTCAATATATATAAGTCTTATACGATTACAAATTTTTATATGTACATTGTTTTGAAAATGTAAAGTTTTGAATACATGTCAATTTTGAATATATATAAAATTTCTTATGAATATTGGATTATGTATATATCAACATTAAGTTATATAAAGGCTTTGAGAATGCTTACTATTAGGTTTCATATAATGTCTAGCTCATATTTATGTAATTTCATATATATTAGTTTTAAATATATACAACGCTTCATGATCTTGAACGAATAAAGCACTAAGTTTATATTAGTTTCTAACAAAAATATATAGTTTAGATTATGTGGTTTCTAATACACACACAAACACACACACACACACACACACACACACACACACACATATATATATAAGGGCAATTTCTAAGTGTACCAGGCTTCTTGCGTATATGGTTTAAACATATCAATTTCATAAATGCATTTAATTTCAAATATGCAAGTTTTTAATATACATCAGTTTTCAACAGTGGTTAAGCATACTAATTTCATACATAAAGATTTAGAATATTTCAGACTTTTGTAAGGTATAAAGGTTTTGAAAATATATATGTAAGGCTTCAAAAATATAAAGTTTTGTATGTATTGATTTCGCATCTATGATGGTGTATATATATTGTCAGCTTTGGAATGTATATACTATTTCAAATATAAATATGCATAGTTTCGAAAAGCATGATAATTTTGAAATATATGATTGTGTATTAATTTCAAAAGATAATGGTTTTAAACTTATCTGGTAGCCTCGAAAATATCAGCTTTTCAAATGTAATGATTTAATGCATATATGAGTTACAAACATATGTTGTTCGAGTTTTTATTAAAAGTTTTAAATCTTCATATTTCAAATGAATTAAATATATTGAGGGTATAAAGTTTTGAATGCATACCGTTAAAACATATACTATTAAACTTTGGATATACATGGTTTTATACATATATGATTTCGAATGTAAGTATGTGTGTATATATATATTGTTTTAGTATGCATTAATCTCAAATGTTATCATGTTAGCTATTGAATTTGAATTAATTTTAACTATACACAGTTTAAAGAAATATTAATTTCGAATGTCATCAGTTTCATGGATATATTATTTTGAAGAAATAAAATTTAATATGTATATAAAGCTTCTTATATGAATAAATTTCAATCATGTCGAGCTTTTAAAAGAATAACTGTTTCAAAGAATGATTTTGAAAATTTACAGATTTTGAAAATAAAGGATGACAAAGTTAATGATTTTGGAAATTTATGCAGGAATTTATGTCATATTAGGATGAAATAAAAAATAATCTAGTATGGATAGATGTTTGAGAAGCTTTGAATTTTCAGGACTTTCCGTTATCAGATAAATTTCA
This sequence comes from Allium cepa, assembly GCA_030765085.1. Classification (NCBI taxonomy): domain Eukaryota; kingdom Viridiplantae; phylum Streptophyta; class Magnoliopsida; order Asparagales; family Amaryllidaceae; genus Allium; species Allium cepa. The sequence continues at coordinate 623,681,669 of CM060940.1, read as the reverse complement.
AATTTCCTATACCATGAAAATGGAGTTTTAGAGAGATTTTCATAGCCAAGATTTAAATACCAAAATGGGAATTAAGGCTTTCTTATATGGGACAATGGATTATCTATGGATTATTTATCTGAAAAGATTAACTCCTGCAACCGTGCTCATCAATTTCGATTAGCAACTGATTTAAATCCTTGGGATGATTCTCAAAAAGATTGTTTTTATGGTTGTCTAATTTATTGAAAAAGGGCTTTCTAAAAGTTTCACAATTTTTGCAACCAACCATCTAACCCAATTCTACGAGATAATATATTCCATATTATTTTCATAAAATTTTATACTAGCAAACAACCCACTATCCCAAGAAATATACATGATAAAAGTATCTCATCATATAATATAGTAGTTTTAACCCAAAGGATATTTTGATAAAATCATTTTAAGATCTGTAAATTACTCACGTTAACCAAAAATGGAATGACTGCTTACCAAGATAACCTAATGGGGTGGAAGACCCAATCTTAGAACTTCAAGCAATTGAAATAAAATCTCTAAATTCAGGCCATCAGAGTACCGCAAGTAGCTTTCAGAAAGATGGAAAGACGGTCATCAAGAATCATGATCATAAGTAGTTAAAAAGGACAAATTCATCAAGATGGTACTTATTGAGAAAGAAAAGATCCAAGGTCATTAATGAATTACTTCACAATCACTTCATTATTAAACGAGAAGATTTTTAAAGAAGCTAGCTTATTTCAAACAAGGAAAGATTCAAGAATGGATTTTTATATGGATTATCTTAGCCAGGTAGAGCAAAGAAAAAGATAAGGAATCATTAGCAAGACGATCACTACATTGAGACGAAATAAGGAAGAAATTTAAACAACAACTTAGGAGTAAAATCATTATCCAATGTTGTAATTTTCAAACTACAAGATTCAGACTATATCTACAAAGACCACCCAAAAATAGGATAATAAGATTACAAAGTAGAAGAAGATATCTCAAATTATAGCTTGTTTCGTGTTCCAAAGCACTTTGATCTTTAACCATAACTTGCTTCGAATTCCAAAACACTTGTAATCTCGATTTCTACTTGGATAAAATTGTTCTACGTAGATTGACTCCGAGATTGCAGGGCTTCAACATGACTATGCTAATAACTTCTTTATGGACTTGAACCTACTTAGCCAAATCACTTAAGCCTTTACTTAACCAAATGTCACTTTGGCTTACATTCGTTGAGATTAATAAAATTTACCAAAATCCTCCTTATCTAAGTTTCTCTTTTCTTATATCAAATTATAAAAGCATTTATGATTGCAACATTGTTGTGGATTTGGCATGAGATCAATGCAAAGTATTTTAAATAGTTATCGGATTTTCATCTACAAGATTGAGAAGATTAATTATAGGAAGCACGTATTTGATTACCAATGAAACCAAAAAGTGTATTTGAACATAAAGTGCATCGAAAAGGAAAATTTCCCCTAGAAGCGTGGATTTGTTTAAGAGTTACATATATAAAGGAGTGCTCCCAAGCTCTTGCTACATACTTTATGGATAACAAATTGAATGGAATAACTACCACTCACACTTTAGGCATATAAAGTCATGATAGGATGAATTTCATATGCATGATAAATAATGCTTCCAATGGAAGTTGAGGTTGAATTCCATAGGGATGTTAAGAAATAAAAGAAAGTTCTTGAGTTTAATCAATGAACTAAGGAATGAGGGAGCTCAAAAAGCGTCCGAATATCGACGAAGAATATTGAAATAATATAACTTCAAAGTAAGAGAAAGATCATTTTAAAAAGGGGATTTAGTACTCTGAAAGGTTATGGCAAATACTAAAAATCCAACAGATATATTGCTTGGGAAAAAATGGGGAGGATCTCTACTCATACACAAAGTAATCCCATTGGGGACTTATAGACTATGCCGACCTGATGGCAACGTGATAGCAAGAACATGGAATGTTGAACATCACGTCCATATTTTCCAACTATGGATGAATAAAGAAGCTAAAATAAGTATATCTACATGGTTGAGGAGTAAGACTCTCTTAAAGTAAAATGAAAAGCATAAAACACTACCTAAGATGGTAGTAAGGGGCGAAAAAGCCTATGTCCCCACCAAGATGGCTTGGTCAAAGTACCTCCTAAAGGAAGATCAGAGTAAGCCCTTGGTCCCGTTTAAAAAGGCCTGACAAAACATTTACAAGCCTTCTGCCCCCTCCAAGAGGAAGGATGGAATAAGCCTTTGGTCCCATCTAAGATGGCCTAACCAAAGCATCGAACCAGCCTTTAGTACCATCTCTAAAGCCTTACTAAAGCACCCTCTAGAGGGAGATCGGGTGAATCTTTGGTTCTGCTTAAGATAGCTAACCAAACGCACCGGACAATAAATTTAAATCTTTACTAAAGATAGTGATAAGGAGTTTGATCCATGTTGAGATCATCGTCTAAGATGGTGACAAAGAAAAGAGACTAAGATGTCCAAAGTCTAAAGAGAGGCGCAAAAAAGGAACTAAGACGTCCAAAGCCCAAAAAGAGATGCAAAGAAAAGGGGCGAAGACATCCAAATCTCAAAGAGAGGCACAAAGAAAAGGGATCAAGATGTTTAAAGCCCAAAGAGAAGCGTAAAGAAAATGGACTAAGATGTCCAAAGCCCGAAGAGAGGCAGAAGAATTCGATAAAAGTAAATGCTCCAAAGCTAAAATCAAACAATCTTACAAAGGAAGATCTATCAAGTATGAGCTGTTGCGCTTCAAAATAAAGAAAACAAGTTTTCTCCACAGATGAGTATTATCATTGCCGGATGGATTTTTCGGTCTTCTATTATTATTGTCAAATGGATTTTCTGGTCTTCTATTATTGCTAAATTGATTTTCTGATTTTCTATTATTATTGTCAGATGAATTTTCTAATCTTCTGTTGTTATTAATGCTAGATGAATTTTCTGGTCTTCTATTATTATTGCCAAATGAATTTTCCGGTCTCCTATATTATTGCCAGATGGATTTTTTGGTCTTTTGTTATCATTGCCAGATAATTTTCTGGTCTTCTATTTTTACCAAATGTTTTTTTAGTCTTCTATTATTATCAAATGGTTTGCTGATCTTTCTTCATTATCAAATGGTTTGCTGGTCTTTTATTGTTAATAGATGGCTGTTTTCTAGTCTTTTAGTATTACAAATTGGTTTGTTAGTCTTCTTCCATTACCAAATGGTTTTCTTGTCTTCCACTATTACCAAAGGGTTTTTCTGTATTTAGTTATGATTACCAAATAAGTGTCCAATCTTCTACTATTGTCAGATGATTTTATGATCCTCTATTCAGAAATTATTATCACCAGATGATTTTTTGGGTGGATTTCCGGTGTTCTATTCACGATATTGTCAGAAGAGTCTCTGATTCTCCATCTTATGATATTTCTAGATGGTTTTCTAGTTTTCTATCTAGGAAATTATAATTTATAAATAACTTCCTAGTTTTTATTCGTAAAATTATTGTTCCCAGATAGTTTTCTAATCCTGATTCTATGAGATTTTATTCAAGTAAATTGCTGCCAAATAGATTTTTGGTCTCTACAAGTAAATCTATATATTCCAAAAGTATATTGGATTATGAATGAAAGATCCATACTGATCTTATCAAAATCCTAAAAGATTTGCCTAAAATCAAATTAAAAAAGTTAATAATGAAAATCATGGCTTTCTTTATGTTTTGCAGGAAAACAAGGTTAAATAGAATACGTTGCAAAAGAATGAGAAAAAATGGCAATTTTTTTTATTTTGCACTAAAGTGTAAAAAGCTTCTTTTATACAAAGAGGGGGAAAATGTTGTCCACATATTTTATAAGTGTGGAAAGCAAAGGAACCAATGTCGAAACTAAAGATTTATGTCAAAGGTCAAGGCTCTGGATGATAGGGTAAGAGAATAATAGGTGTCAAATGCCTACAGCTATAATGATACCACATGTAATCCAATGCCGTATTGATTCCACAACGCACTCAATCAATGCCGCATTGATTCCATGCCGCACTCAATCAATGTCGTGTTGATGCCATGCCGCATTCAATCAATATCGTGATTCCATGCTGCATTCCAATGATTTCAATATGGAATTCAAATCGTAAATCATAAAAAGTTCAAAACTTGGATCGAAATAGGATTCGAATCGTGGATCGCAGATCCAAATGAGATTCAAATTGTAAATCGTAAATTACAAATTTTGAATCGAAACTGGATTCAAATTATATATTGTAGATTTTTACTATATATATATTGCATGCATATAATACATGTTGATTTTTCTCAATGAAAATATACAACCGTTATGTTTTTTTCTACTTGTATGTCACCAATGATATCACGAGATTGTGCGCATGCATGAGTACATTTTTGAATTGTGTACTTAATGATGTAATAAATAATTGTTAGTAATCATTATCTATTCTTTTGTATGTTGTGTTAGTAGTTTTGTTTTCTTTTGCAAAGATTAATAATCATATATCATGTTAATGCATTGCATTAGTAGAGAAAATAGATTCATATTCAATACTTAGTATGAAATGAAATGCATACTACAAAGGATGGATATAAAGGAAGTCAAAATAACAAAATAAACCTCAAACTCTACCCCTAATCATCCTCATTTTCACTCTTTCTTCACTATTAATTAATCTTCATTTCCAACATCCATTTCATCAAGTTCATCGTCGGTTGAGTAAGCATAGTCGGATTCTTCTTCATCTTCTTCTTTAACTAATATTGTCTTCCCTTTCCCTTTCACATTACTATCTTTATATTGAGTGTTCATTGGACCTAATTAATAATAGATATAGCAAAATATTTCTTAAAACAAAATTGTAAACTTCATTAAGTAGTTATATAGTTTAGGTATCTTCAATTTAAAATTACCTCGTTTCCTTTTCTTTGGAATTTTTTGACTTGTCTCTCCTTCTTAAGTTCCAAAACACTCATGCACATCCATCTAACTAATATCAATGGGTAGGGTCGAATCTATTTGTTCGTATATCCATTCATCGTCACTATATAAATCCAAAGGCATGTAGGATTAAATCCATCTTTTGCCTTTCTTTTTTCATGTCTAAGCTCAAATTGAAGATTGTACTTTACAAAAACCAAAACATTGAGTCATTTTTGTTCTAAATGGTTGTGTCTTTTAGTATGAATCTATAGTTGTACTACTACATAAGAATGTTAAGATGGCCAAAAATTAAATTATATTGCATCATTTAGATTTATACCTGATCAAATGCACTCCAACTACGCTCATAATCAGTAGAACTACATCTCAAACTCAAAACTCTTATAGCAACTTTTTGCAACTCGGGGCACTCACCACCATAGCTCTCCCACCATAAAGCTATTCATGTGGATCATTTATAAACATTAGACACATATTACAAGTCGTACAAAAAAGTTTATATGATATGTACAATAAAATACATTTGAAAAAATAATTGAGTATAAATCTTACTAGGTTGTTTAGTTGTGCAACTAGCAATGGTCATTGCCCTTCCGAACTCGCCTTCTCCTAAGGAATAAATATCAAATTGTCGGTCAATGATAGCTCTTTCTTTTTTGCTTTGAACCATTTTTTTAATTGTGTCATATAACCCTTTTTTCAGCTCCATATCCATGGAATATCTATTATCATATCGATATTTCGGGTTCAAAAACATTCCTCCCCATGCAAAGGCCTATGAAGTTGCACATTCCATCTTTTGTCTATGATATCCCATAAATCCTTATATCTTGACTCAACATTATCAAAATTTTGTGCAATTTTTTCTTTGGCTTGGTCCATGGCTTCATAAATATAACCAATTACAGGTTTTGCATCTCCGTCCACTAATCGAAGTACCTTAACTAATGGAATAGTACTTTTCAAACAATATATTATGCCATTCCAAAATTCCTTTTTAGCAAAAATAATATCTTGAACCTCAATTCCCTCCATCTTTCTAGCAAATTGACAACCCTCCTATTCACTAGAAGCAAACATTTTTTGCAATCCCCTATAGTTTTCCAACACACTTTTCAAAGTTAAATTGTGTTGCAAATCTAGTGATTGTTGGCCTTGTTAAGTCTCTCCCTTTTGCGTACTTTCTCATAAGATTTAAAAGCCAACTATATTTATAAATAAATCGTCACTTTTTTGCATAATTCACAATTTCAAGATGAGTGGGCAACTCACCAATATCCATCAATATCAAATCTAGGCAATGAGCGGCACATGGTGACCAAAATAACCGCCTTTCCCTCAACATTTCTCCTGCTTTTGCATAGGCGGCCGCACTATCTGTGACCACTTGAACCATATTTTCTTTCCCAACTTCTTTAACCACGGATTTGAGCATGTCAAAAATGTTTTTAGCATTTTTAACAATATATGAAGTGTCAGTAAACTTCAAAAATACTGTTCCTTTTGGACCATTCACTAAAAAATTACTGATGCTTCTGTTATCCTGCCTTTTGGCGAGGCCATGACACTAAGAAATTGATAGAGATACAAAGAAAGTTCATCCCAGAAAATGGTATACAGAGGTTCGCTGTGGACACCGGTAAATTTTGCATGAGTCTGCATCGAGCTACAATTAACATGACACGATAAGCAAATCCATGAAAACCAACATTCTAAATTTCAAGTCAATAGAAGTTCGTATGCTCAAGATACGAACGATGCAACTCAAGTGATCGCCTTGTTTGTATCCATCAAGCAATCAAAGAGATACCTCTTTTGCATCGGTCCTGTTCGAATCCATCAACTGCATACGGTTTTGTATCGATCAGTAACTAGTAAGTCCACTTCATATACATCCGGGTAGCTCTCTTCGTACCCATCAAAAACCACCTCTCTTCGTATCCATCAAGCTCGTTCCCATTCATATCCATCAATGTTCATCATTCCGTATCGATTCTGTTTCCACACACTTCGTATCGATCCTCCCATCTACACATTTCATATTGATCGGCCAATAATCGATATGAAGAGCGCATGACAGATCGATGTGAATGATTTCACCTTCCATCGATATCAAGCAACCTACAATTGTTGATACGAAGCCAACAACGAATACCGATACGAAGCAGCCTCTGAAGCATCGATACAAAAAAGCTGTCCAGGTAGATATGAAGAATAATTCTAGGTCGATATGAACAAAGCACGATTCAAATAACAGAAACAGTCACTCAGCATGAAAAGTGGATCGATCCAAGCAGTTAGTGCCACGCCAACCAGAAGCACATGCTCGAAAGCGATACGAACAGAGCGATGCGAAGTGGACCGGTGCGAACTCAACAACCTTCAATAAATCGAAACTTGCATCGATCATAACTAAAACTCTACAAGTCCAAATGCCACCAAATTTTCATAGGAGCTTGCGTACATCCTTAGGAATGTTCATGATCGATCCTAACTCAATTGGACTAAATCATGATCGATACAAATTGCGTCCGTATCGATCACGGATCGACTCCAAACGGTTAAGGATCGGTCGCGTGGGCCCCCCACGTGAGAGAAGAGGTCTTCCGAGATCCGAGCGGGATATTTGCAACCTACTATAAATAGCTGCCAAGGACCTACTGAAGAGGGACTTTTGGCTCTTCTACGTCCAGACTCTGCCGAAATCATCATTGTACTCGAGTTCTACTATTGCAATTCACTGTAACCAGTAAGAAAAAGTTAATAAAAGTCAACAATTTCATAGTGGACGTAGGCCATACGCCGAACCACTCTAAATCAGTGTGTTTTTGTGCGTGTTTTTTTTTAGTAATTGGTGTGTTTGCTAGATCTTCCTCTTTTTCCAATTTTATTCTGCATTTTATCTCTTCAAACACATTCGAAGAGTGTTGCGTCCAATTTTGGTACGACCACTTTGGTGCTTTCATTGAGAAAACCCAGTTTTTATCTTGCTCGTTGGATCTACTATCGATTTCGGATTGCGTAAATCTAAGAAGAAGATTCGAATTTCAAGTTTAAAGTTCTTCCATCCTATTCAGATTTGCATCAAGTCTAGGAAAGCGCTTCGCTATAAATCATGGTTAACACTAGGACTACTTCAACAGCTGCAGATCCAGAAGGACGGGACAGACGGAACCCCATACAACTACATCCTACCGATTAGAATGCTGTCGGACCATCAGATCTGCAAGGCCCTATCACCAGGGAAAAGTTCCAACTGCTAACGCAAGAACTGACGCAAAGTCGACAACAACTTACTCAGCAACTGCATGCCAACGCAAGATTGACCAACCAATTGAATCGTCAAAGACGAAGGAGATCCTGGAGGGATTGGGCTTCCTATTCATCCATCGAGAGTTCAGCCTCTTCTGACTATCACCATAGATCCACGCATCCCGGCTGGACAGAAGCTATACACAAGCTACTGGACAGCAACGCACCTTAAGTCTTGGGCAACCGAGGGTTGGCTCGTCAACTAGCCATCAGACTGACCATCCTCTCGAAGAGGTACCATTCCTTATCATGCTACTGACAACCGCACTGCCCCACTGCTACTGAATTGGGAGTTGATGCCCGAAACCGGACAGATCCGAACCGTCGCCAGCATGAACACACTCTTGAACTGTATGTCCCCGAGAACTTAGAACCAAGGAGGCGAGACATAGACCGTCGACCGCAACCGGCCCATCTTCGCATTGTGGAACCCGACCATACCTTGGATCAGCAGGCTCAAAATGTCCAGATGTCAGACATCCCGACGATGATATGTCAGAAGATACGTGAAAGTCAGGGTCTCATCAACGACGGCTGGGGAATCTCCTATAGTCATACCCCTTTCCCTGATGATATACTCTACGTTGAACCACCTCGGCGATACAGGATGCCAACTCTATCCGTCTATAAAGGGAGCTCTGATCCTAATCAACATGTCTTAAAGTACGGAAGGTTGATGAACGCTGCATGAGCCAATGATGCGGTCAAGTGCCGAAGCTTCTCGATTTCTCTAGGGGGCAAAGCAACTATGTGGTTTACTCATTTACCACCTAGGTCTATCTCGTGTTTTGACCGGTTGGCAACAAAGTTCATTGTGCAATTCCGCATGCATGTCACAAGGTCGAAGGACGTTAATACTTTGTCTAGTGTCGCTCAAGCCCTGGAGAGGCACTTAGACAATATTTGGAGAGATTTCATGCTGCATGCGCTGAAATTAGTAATCCCAACGATAACTCAATTCTGATGGCACTGACTAAGAGGATCAATCCATACTCCGAGTTCAGCAATTGGTTGGCTGAAAAACCTTCTACATCATTGGAGCATTTCTATTCCTGGCAGCCCAATTCTTGAGAAGGGAGGATGCGAAACAGTCAAGGAAAAAGGATGACGTAGGGCCTAATATGGAAGGAATTCAGAGCAATGTTGTTGTTTAACGAACCGGGGAGAGTTCCAAAAAAGTGCAACTAAACATACATAATAAACAGAATCAACAGAAAGATAATGGAAATCAAAACAGGAAACGAGATCAGAATCGTGGGCTACGACGTAGGGCTCCTATGTTTGACAATTATACTCCTCTGAATACGTCGCTGGAAAATGTGTATTTACAGATGTGCAATACTATTCAGTATCAGAAACCTGCTCCGAGACAATCATTGGAAAAATAGATTCAGACGGAGAAGTTTTGTAGATTCCATGAAAGCTATGGCCATAACGAAAATGAGTGTCGTCATTTGTAGGATCTCATTGAGAAGTTGATACGTGAGAGAAAGTTAGAGCAGTTTGTGCGGGCGCCGCAGTCTGGAGGTGCGGGCCCATCGAATCAGAACCATATACCAAATCAAGCAAGACAGGAGGAACTCGCTCATGCTGGCAGGAGGCTGGTGATAAATACTGTTAGTGGTGGTCGTCATCCACCAGATCGAAGCTGTAAGGAAATGGAGTCGTATGCCAGCTCTATCAGGCATTCGAGCTTCGAGTGTTGTAGTAGTTTGTAAGATGGGGCTCCAGCCAAGCAGTAGAAAATGATGACAAACGACATTGTATTTCGAGATAGGTATGTCAACAGAGTCGAAGCCCTAACTGTTGATCCACTGATCATATCAGCTCTAGTAGGTCCTGCTTGGATGAAGAGGATCTTAGTAGATAGTGGAAGTTCTGTAAACATATTGTTTAAGCGGGCTTGTGACCAGATGAAAATGGAAACCAAAGATTTGAAGCCTTGTCAGTCCTGTATCCATGGCTTCAATGAAAATGTAACTATACCCACTGGAGTGGTGGAACTGCCAGTGGAATTAGGGACTGGAGAATGCCGAAGAGTCCAGATATTATAATTTGTTGTGTTAGACATAGATTCACCATACAACGCTTTCTTGGGCCGACCGTCCCTAGTTGAATTTAGGGCTGCCATTTCCCCTTGGTGTTTGACTTTAAAATTCCCTACCGACAATGGAGTTGGAGTTGTTCAGGGAGACCAGGCTGCTGGACGAGCCTGTTATGTTGTTAAGCTACGAGAGGCGTAGCGGAAAGAAAAAGGGAAAGGCATAGAGGAATCTCTCTGTGTCCTCTTTGTTGAGAATTGATTGCTAACACTTAGGCCCGGGTGCCTTAAACAATTTTGAATGGATCTTGACCCGAGGGATACCGAAAGCGAAGACAAAAATAAAGACAGTCAAGCTTCCCTGGCTGAGCTGACGATCGATGCCCCGATCGACGGTGATGACGATTCTAAAATGATAAAGATTGGATCTCAGCTAAGCCATTAAATGCAAGAGGAATTGGTTAAATTTCTCCAGGCAAACCTCGACGTGTTTACCAGATATCGCGAGCCATACATTGAATATTGACCCGCGACATGTCTCGGTCAAGCAAAAAAGGCGTGGTATGGATCTAGAGAGATCCGTCGCCCTTAAAGAAGAGGTAGATAAGCTTAAATCGAACGGGTTTATTCAAGATGCATTATACCCTGAATGGATGTCAAATCCTGTACTCATCCGAAAGCCAAATATGAAATGGAGAACATGTGTTGACTACTTAGATTTGAATAAAGATTACCCTAAAGACAGTTTTCCGCTTCCCTAAATCGATTAGCTCATAGACTCAATGGCCGGACATGTACTCTTATCCTTCATGGATGCATATTCTGGCTACAATCAGATACCCATGCACTTACCTGACCAGGAGCATACCAGCTTCATAACTGATCTAGGACTTTACTACTACAAAGTTATGTCTTTCGGACTCAAGAACCTTAGGGCAACTTACAAATGGTTAGTTAATCGATTATTTGCTAACCTAATCGGAAAAACCATGAAGGTATACATGGACGACATGCTAGTGAAGTCGCGATTCTCCACTGATCATATCGAAGACCTAGAATCAATGTTTAACATCCTTTGAGAATATAGAATGAAGCTCAACCCGTTGAAATGTCACTTTGGGGTCGCATCTGTAAAATTCCATGGGTTTACCGTCAATGCTCGAGGAATCGAAGCCAATCCCAAATAGATGTGGGAAATCAAAAATATTAAGACTCTGAGAACTCTAAAGCAAGTCCAAAGCCTCAATGGGAAAGTAGCAGCACTGAGCAGGTTCATTTCAAAATCCACTAGCAAATGTATTCCCTTCTTCGACCTGATCAGAAAAGGGAAGCGAAACTTTGAATGGACTACGAAATGTGAGGGTGCATTCCGAGCACTAAATCAACACCTCTCCGTACCACCTATTCTGTCGAAGCCCATTAATCATGAGAGATTATACATTTATTTGGCGGTGTCAGAGAACGTAATCAATGCTGCCTTTATTAGGGAGGAAGACCTGATACAACGGCTGTATATTAGTAAACGAATAACATGAGCAGAGAGAAATTAACCAAAGCTGGAGAAGTTGGCTTATTGTCTTATCATTGCCTCAAGGAAGCTCTGACCGTATTTCCAGGCTCATCCTATCACCGTTTATACCGACCACCCTTTAAGACAGGTCCTTGCGCGGCTTGAGACGTCTGGTAGGTTACTTTAGTGGAATATCGAGTTAAGTCAGTTTGACATTACTTACACTCCAAGGTGAGCTATCCAAGGACAAGTTCTGGCAGACTTCATCGCTGAATTCACTATCCCGGAGGACTTGTCCGAAACCAGTGAATCTACCAAGTACATCTGGAAGTTCCATATTGATGGTGCATCGAATGACCGTTATTCAGGCACTGGAGTTGTATTGGAAACTCCTAATGGCCGATCCATATGCTACGCTTTAAAGTTTGATTTTCGTGCGACTAACAGTGAAGCCGAATATGAAGCCCTACTTGTTGGACTGAGACTTGCCAGAGATTTAAGAATTACTGCCCTGGAGATTTATTGTGATTCGTAGTTGGTCGTGTGCCAGGTTAGGGGAGAGTACCAGGCCAAAGACCGATGGCTAGCTGCTTACCTTGCTTGGGTCTAGGATATTGAATCAGTTCGATTATTATGCCATCTACTACATACCTTGAGAGCGCAATCAAAAAGCTGATTCATTAGCGAAGTTAGCCAGTACAGGTGAGGCACAACAGATGTGAATTGTTCTCGTGGAAACATTATCTTCCCCAAGCTTTGATCAGGTGGAAACAGATTGAGAATTTGAGGCCATTCCCGATAAGGAGTTGTGGATGACTCTATTCAGAAATTATCTCGAGCATGGGACCCTGCCAGAGCGTAGGAGTGAAAAGAGACAGGTTCTTCGAAGCTTCGCGGCTCATTATCCAGAATAGAGTCATGTATAGAAGAGGGTACTCTGTTCCTTTACTTCGGTGTATCGCTCACGATGAATCAAACGAGTATTGCATGATGTGCACGAAGGAGAATGCGACGATCATACTAAAGGGCAAGCTCTTGCCAAGAAGGTGCTTCGATAAGGTACTATTGGCCGTCTGTAAACCGCGATGCATTGGACTATGCCAGAAAGTGTGGCTGATGTCAAAAACACGCTCAGATTCCTAGAGATCCACCTACTGAAATAACTCAGATGGTCAGTCCATGTCCGTTTGTAGTATGGGGCATCGACATTATTGGTTCTCTACCTTTAGCTAAAGGTGGTGCGAAGTACTCCATCGTCGCATTCGATTACTTTACTAAGTGGGCGGAAGCTGAACCCCTTGCTACAATTACGACAAAGAAAGTGGTCAACGTTATAGTGCGCAACATTATCTGCCGATTTGGTCTCCCACATACCATCGTCACAGACAACGGACGCTAATTCGACAGTGTGAATTTAAGAATTTCTGTCAACGGTTCCACATCTAGAAGATTTTCTCTACAGTTGCACACCCTCAAGCGAATGGACAGGTCGAAGCTGTTAATAAACTTATAAGGTCTATTCTGAAAAAACGACTGGAAAATGCAAGGGGTAAATGGATCGATGAGCTTCCTATGGCTTTAAGGGCTTATCAAAAAACCCACAAATGTACGACTGGCCACACTCCATTCGCTCTTTGTTACGGTTTCGAAGCCGTTATTCTTGTCAAGATGGAAGTACTTTCTCATCGTGTGACTTATTATGATCCGAAAACGAATGCTGTATTACTTGCCAAATCTTTGGATTTATTGGATGAGAAGCATGAAGAGGCCAACTTGAGGGCAGACACATATCGAAATCGAGTCGCTCGGATATACAATGCGAAGGTCCTACCCCGAATCTTCGAACCCAATGATCTGTTTGGCTCCTTCACATATGAAACCAATGTGGGAAGGACCGTATGTCATTGAACGAAAGCATGGAGATGGTACATTCAAATTATCAACCTTTGACGATCTCATTCTACCAAGAGCCTGGACAATGAAAGTCTATGTCGCTATAGCACATAACAGGCTCTGTTTATTTAATCGGTCTATTTTTCATTTGCAATTTGTTAATGCATTTCGAAGTAATAAGGCAACCGACTTTGCTGTATTTTCTTATTTCAGCAATAAAATGCAATCTCTTCGAGCCAGAGCTATGATTTTTTCAAATGCATCATACGACCATCACTATGCACGGAGAACTGAGTTCCACCATACGGTGGGATTTATTCAAATAGGGAGAGACTGTGATACGACCAGTTACTCGCTAAGTGAAACCCAAGCTCGGGGACAAGTCATCACACTGAAGCCAAAAAAGGATTGATATATGACAATCCTCTAACTAACTCTAGATTTCCAGAGTGCGAACTAGAGTACAAACCTATACATGTGGTTTCGAAGAGGGTGGATCCATCCGCCTAATGACTTCGCCCGTATTCAAACCAAGTTCGAGGAGGATGGACCCATCCATCTAACGACCTCACTTATTAACTTAGGGTGGATGTGAACCGACCATCCACGATCCTGATAGATTCGTCATTCTCGGAGTGCAAATGAAATCCTAAAGCCTAAATAGATGTGACTGAACATCTGTCGGCCAACTCCAGATTCCCAGAGTGCGAGCTGGAGTATAAACATAAATACCAAGTGTGTAAAATTGACCATCCATCAACTAACTCCGGATTTCCAGAGTGCAAATTGGAGTATAAACATTAAATAACTCCAGATTCCCAGAATGTGAACTGGAGTATAAACATTGAATAACTCTGAGTCCCTGAAGTGCGGTCAAAGCATAAATGTAAATCGGGTGTGACTGACCACCCACGGATGAATCTAAGTCCCCAGAATGTGGACGCATTTCTAAGCATCGAACGGGTGTAACTGATCGCCCATGAAAAAAAATCAAGTCCCCAGAGCATGGACATATCACTAAAACTTAAGCGGACACAATCGACTGCCGATGAACAAGTGCAATCCCTACAGTGTGGATGCAATCACCAACTGATGAGCGGGTGTGGTTTGCCTCCTCGAACTCGCCATGTTTTGAACTTCGTTTCATAAAGATTACGATCGACGTGTTAAAGGCAACTGGCGATCGCTGACCGATCTTTCCAAAGTATCCCCTAATCTGGGGGCAGAACTTAAGTACCAGTCACTGAGTGAGATAGTGCAGCATCAGAATTCAACTTAACACTCGATCGTGACCCGAAGCCGTGACCCTAAAACTTAGCAACTAAACCCAGGATTGATTTGGAGACCAATTTTTTTTTAATTACAATGAATTGAAGTTCAAACGCTAGAACACTTAAACAGATGAACACAAGTTGTATAGAAGACAAAATGAGATTTTATTTCAATCATTCTTTGGAAGAAAAATGTTAAGTACAAAACTATACCAAAAGTCCTACTAGCAGGGGGTGAACACTCCTCTATACACGGCCTACAAAAAGAAAGCAAAAGCAGATTCCTATCTATCTACCAAAAATGAGTCGAGAAGGCATATCTATTCTTTCTTTTTCCTCAGCTTATTCTTCAACGTTGACCCATTGGAGTTGCCACTTGGCTTCCTCTTTACGCCCTTGACTGTTGGTGGCTGATCTCCAGTTGAGGGCATTATATTAACTTCCTCCTCCGAACTCACATGTATTGGAATGCTTCTTGAAGGCGGAGTCAGAGGGACATGATCAATAGTAGGAGGCGGGAGAGGCACACTTATATCAACGACCGTTCCTCCCGGGAAGAGCATCAGCAATGAAGCCGGGCCAGGACCCCCCATTCCACCTCCAAAGCAGCTAGCCCATGTAGCTGCCTCCATCTCAGCATTTATTTCAGCTAGTGTCTCCTCTTCATGAATTGTCTAAGCCTCGCCGGGGACGTTAGCGGTTGGACCTGAGGAGCTAGTCACAAGTGCACTTCCACTCATGACAAATGGCAGATCAATAAAGGGGTCACTGTGATGACCGAGAAGTTCCTCCATCATTTGTTCATCGAAAGTAAGTGTGCTCCCTTGTACCCCATCCGTAGATGCAACAGTCGTTGTCGTGGTTGCTTCCATAATGATAGCCTCCTGCTCATGATCCAACTCTTGGGTTGCAGGAGGCATAGCAGATGTTACTCCAATCACTATATATAGACAAAGAAAACAATGTTAGTAATTACTTCAATTAGCGCTTCCGATTATGAGCAAACGTGGGAAATTTTCAAAGCACCTTCCTCGGTTTGACTCGTGGCAGGCGGAGCAGCTTTAGGTACTTGCTCTCCGACCGGAGACAACTGCGGTTGATCAGGATTGTATGCAAGAATAGATTGGGATCAAATACAGATGTAGTTTCAGGCTGGGTCAGTGCAAGAATTTCAGAACTTACATCATGGTGCTCAACAACAGAACCTTCTCCAGCCTATGAGTGTCGAGTGCCAAGTTTCCCCTTTTCGTATGTGATCATGATATCATGGAGAACTTTCCTTTCATCTTCGCTCAACACCCAGTTCTCGAGCTCAAATTCATCAATCGATTCAGCCTAGTATTTGGCCTTTTCATTTTCTACTAATTATCCTCAAGCATTACACATGTGTGTTGGATAATTATCGAGCCAGGTCAACTTTCTGTGCTTCAAGACATTAGCATTATATGTGATCAGAAGGTCTTCAATATTGGCCTCTAACCTGGCTTCCACCATCTTAACTTCATCCTCAACATTAGCCTCAGCCTTTCGAATTTTAAGTACTGCTGCATCTCTTTCATCCCGAAGCACCACCGCTTGTTCGCACGCCTCTTGGGCTGCTTTGTTTACATCATCCTTTTCTTCGACGATTTCAGAGAGTTTGGCTTTAAGCGCATTGAGTTCCTTCAGAGCAGCAGCCCTCCCAGCAGTAACAGTGGTGTTTCGATGGCCCATCCCCTCGATCAAAGCGTAATGCATCTGTCGCATCCTTTCCATGGATTGACTTGCCTCATCGGCTTTCTTGGTGGCCTCTATTTTGGATTTTTGGGAAGATTAAGCTTTATTATTCAGCACTTGAATTACATGATCGTTTTGGGCGAGGTCGGTTTCTAACTTCTCAATAGTTTTTGCTCACTCAAAAGCCACCTCCGATGCTTTATCCGCGGCTTTCATCCACTCCTTGTATTGAGTATAAATATCATGGATGTAATCATGCATCATTTGTTCCACCTCAGCTTGAATTTTCTTTAAGTATGGAGGGAAGATAAAACCATCAAAACAAATGTTTGGAAATTTTTTTCTCAACTGGACGATTTTGATCGCTCCTTCCCCAGTAGGCTCGGTAATGGCTTGTTCAGTGACGGTGGGAGTTTCCGCCTAGGTTCTACGGTGTTGTGAATCAGGCCTGGGAGCTTGAGAAGATGGTTTTTGGTGTGGAAGCTCTATGGGTTGTCTATCATGGCCGGAGGTTTGTGTTGAAGCTTGAGGAAGTGGAGAGCGTGATCGGGAGCGATATCTATATTCTCTATCTCTATCCCTCTCCCTCTTGTAACGTTCTTGACTAGAATAACCGCAATCGCGGTCTCTGCCAGCTTCCCTCCTACGGGACTCATAGTATGAACTGGACGACTGGCGTGCCGAACGGAGGCTTCCCATCATAGATTCTCACTTAGTCACCGTATCTGTAGAATTGAAAGAAAACCAAAATCAGTAATCTCTAGAAATGAATAATTTATAATTGGAATACATGTAGTGCCGTGAAGTGTATGCATGAATGTGTTAAACCCCCCAACTAACCAGTAGGAACCGACTCGCTTAAATCTAAGGCACTTTGAAGCCCTTCCAATCCGGTGTCATGTTGGAGCGACACATAGTCTGGAATTGGAAAAGACACAATCACGGATTTCCATCTCAAGGACTTATGATGCTTATGTGCTACTGCCTTGCCTTTCCTCCTTCCCTCTAAATCTTGAAAACTATCGGAGGCCCGACTATGGGTTCGTCATCAGCGGGCGTGTTCTCTTCATCGCCCTCATCAACAATTACGATCCTGGGCACTCTATGTTTAACCCATCTCATCGAGGCTTCCCTAAGTGATCCCTCCAGTCTTTTGCTTTGATTTCGATCGATTAGCCCAATGATCCTCAAGTTTCTATCTGTGAGCACTGAGCCCATGTCTATCATCTCGCCCGGCACTTCCTGAAGAATCCGTACTATTTCTTTGAAACAGGCACCTTCGGGTCGCGGAATTGCGGCTGTAAAGGAAAGTAGATATTAGTTTCAATGTCGGTTATGACTATCTCGTTAGCTACTGGAAAAGTTGTAGCACTTACCTCTAACTAACCATCGACTGGCGAACCCTGGAGGCATCGAACATTAAACTACTCCATCTTAAAATAACTAAGCCTAGTCCAAGATCCCATCTCTACTTGGCAATTCCTAACTGCCTCTAGAAATGTGAAGGAGGGATTGTCTCCCCAACTCTTGACATTAAACAAGTATCTGATTTCTTCCGGAGTCGGGGGTCGAAAGAGATATTCCATGAAAATGATGAATAGACTGTTCAACAGTGCATATCCATTTGGATGTAATTACGATGGAGCGATTCTGAAGAAAGCTAACACTTCTCGAACATACCGAGTGAATGGAAAAAGTGTTCCAACTGTGCACGAATGCGATTAAAGGATGTGAATCCTTCTGGGGGAGCATGTGCCCTGCCATTTAGTCCGGGTAGAAAAACGTCATCTAACGGTAGACCGTGCCTTAAGCATATTTTCCCTAACACATCTTCGGAGACATTGGAGGCATAGAATCTTGATGGTTTGTGATAAAAGTTATTCCTGGTAGCTCATTCGAAGCTGGCCTATTACTTCGGCTGCTATGGCCGACATCTCTATTATCGGAGAAGGCGAACTTTGAGGCTCCTGCTGTTGTAAACTTGTAGATTCCATAACCAATAATCCCATCAAAAGCCATCATTAGATGATAATAAGCCCTTGTGTTCCCCAGTGTGAAGTGCATGAATGTGCTGTGCGGTGTGGTGCTACATAGTGCTTAAAAGATTCTACAGAATTTAAGTAATGTTCAAATGACAAGACCTCGAAATTCAACTAGAGTGACTATCATCGCTGACCGTCACAACCGTACCATCTAGACTTTAGAGACAGATCCAAGTTAAATTTTTTTAAATTCAGTCAAGTTACAGTTCCATCGACGAACTTCGAAAGGCGGTCGAATGTGCAACAAAAAGATTAAGTCCAGTTATGCAAGGCAGAAGCTCGTTGGAGTCAAATGTTTGAGTGTGCATGAGTTTCATAACCATCAAAGTTCGAGTTCGTATTGCTCACCACAAGCTTATTTTGTATCAACCAGGAGCCCACATTCATATCGATCGTTCTTCAGGGTTTCGTATCGATCACCTAGTACTTATTCGTATCGATCACGTTGCCATCACTTCATATCGATGGCTTTGGATCGATATGAAGCTCCATAGCTCCAGACCGATACAAATTTCCTACTCGTATCCATCAGTTACAGATCGATACAAAGCTCTTGCCCCAAAATTGATACGAATGTGTGATCTCTTTCTCCTTTCCATTGGTACGAAGATGAGGCCGACATCTTTTTCTATAAGCACTTTGTATCCCCACACTTCTTATTCTCCAAACCCATCCAGGCATCACCTCTATCATCCTCGACCCCACTCCAACCAGATTCCAACATGAATCGGACATGACAATGGATGAAACGGCATCGAGCCTCAAGTCTCATCGTTTTGAAGTCGATTCAATTAGTCAATTACCTAGTCTAAAGAATTGGTTTGGAGATTAAAAGATTTGTTGCTTTGAAGACAAAGACTTCATAGTTCTCTTCTATTTCCAATCGATACGAAGCGAATATGAAAGCAATAGCAAGTGAGAAATTTTGGCTAAGTACAAAAAGGTATTTGTATGGTCTCGTATCCAAGGGAGAAAACGCTTCGTATCCCAATAGCCAAAACCGATTGAAGCGGTTAGAAATTCTATCAATATGAAGAGACTCATTCGTATCCATCAACTCAGAGCGGTGCAGAATTTAGCATTTCGTATCCATCACTAACCGACCATTATCTTCGTATCCATCAGTAAGAATCCCATCGATATGAAAAATATAGTAGGATCACACTTGAACAACTCAACACCATCGATACGAAATATCAGTTTCGTATCCGTACATTTGAATACCCTAAGACCTCGTATCCATCAATGTGAAGCATCTTCAAGGACTATCCATTTCGTATCGATAAGCCATCGATACAAAGCATGCATTCCAATATCCCAAATCGATCCAGGAGAGGATCAATACGAAGGAGTGACCTAAAACAACCACCAAGCATTGGTACAACTCGAATTTCACATTGATTCAGGAGAGGGTCGATACAGAATTCAATAAGAGAAAACTGACAACGACTCGTGAGCGTGCTAACGATAACAAGAGTCAGGTTAACATACGTACATGTATGATAGACTAACACCCAAATTTTTAATAGTGTTCACAGGGATTGAATGCTCACCTAATGACAATTACGACAACAAACAATATCTTGCCACCATTTAATACCCAGTTACAACAGTGCGTAGTACAATAATTGGCAGCAAATAATTCATTATTTATATTACTAAAGATCAATCAAAAGTTACACCATTCGACGAGAAGACAACAATCGTTCAGACAAGTCAGATAAAACTGTTAGAATGAAGATTGCAACTTTTCAAAGCACGCCATGTTCTTACAAGACGTACTATGGGAGGAAAATGTTATCTCGCCTTTTGACAAGGCCGTGACACCAAGAAATTGACTAAGAACCAAAGACAGTTCATCCCCAAAAACGGTATACATGGTTCGCTATGGACACTGGTAAATTTTGCCTGAGTCCGGATCGAGCTACAATTAACATGACACGACAAGCAAAGCCATGAAAGCCAAAGTTCCAAATTTCAAGTCAATTAGAGTTCATATGCTCAAGATACGATCGATGCAACTCAAGTGATTGCCTTGTTTGTATTCATGAAGCAATCAGAGAGAGACCTCCTGCGCATCGGTCCTGTTTGAATCCATCAACTGCACACGTTTCTTATCGATCAGTAACAAGTGAGTCCACTTTGTATACATCCGGGCAGCTCTCTTCGTACCGATCAAAAACCACCTCTCTTCGTATCCATCAAGCTCGTTCCCTTTTGTATCGATAAATGTTCATCATTTCGTATCGATTCCATTTCCACACACTTCGTATCGATCCTCCCATCCACACATTTCGTATCGATCAGCTAATAGTCGATACGAATAGCGCATGACAGATCGATACGAATGACGTCACCTTCCATCCATATGAAGCAGCCTACAATTGTCGGTACAAAGCCAATGACAAATACCGATACGAAGCAGCCTCTGAAGCATCGATACGAAAAGAGCTATCCAGGTTGATACAAAGAATAATTCCAAGTCGATACAAACAAAGCACGATTCAAATGACAGAAGTAGTCACTTGGAATGAAAAGTGGATCGATCCAAGAAGTTAGCACCATGTCAACCAGAAGCCTGTGCTCGAAAGCGATATGAATATAGCGATGCGACGTGGATCGGTGCGAACTCAACAGCCTTCAGTAAATCGAAACTTGCATCGATCATAACTAAAAATCTACAAGTTCAAATGCCACCAAATTTTCATAAGAGCTTACGTACATCCTCAGGAATGTTCATGATCGATCCCAACTCGATTGGACTAAATCCTAATTGATACAAATTGCGTTCGTATCGATCACGGATCGACTCCAAATGGTCAGGGATCGATTACGTGGGCCCACTCATGTGAGAAAAGAGGTCTTCCAAGATCTGAGCGAGATATTTGAAACCTACGCCCATAAATAGCAGCCTAAGAGCTACTGAAGAGGGAATTTTGGCTTTTCTACATCCAGACTCTGCCGAAATCATCATTGTACTCGAGTTCTACTGTTGTAATTCATTGTAACCGACAAGCAAAAGTAAATAAAAGTCAACCATTACACAATGGACGTAAGCCATATGCCGAACCACTCTAAATCCATGTGTTTTTGCGTGCCTTTTCTGTTTAGTAATTGGTGTGTTTGTTAGATCTTTCTTTTTCTCCATTTATATTCTTTATTTTATCTCTCCAAACACATCCAAAGAGTGTTGTGCCCAATTTTGGTACGAACGGATTCTATGTTGCTTATCGATCCATCTGTCCGACATAATTGTGCATCCTATAACAAAAAAATATAGCAATATAAGATTATAGATTGTAGAATGAAAAAGAAAGATGATTTTTTTATATATTTTTAAAACACAGATATTACCCATCTTTTTCCATTTTAATTTGTATTTCTTCTCTTCCACATTTTCCACTTCTTTCATCAAGTATGTATTTTGAATCTCATGATAGCTAGGAAGTTTTAAACCTCTTCCATAAGATGAAAAGCTATCCACCACGCTACTAAAGTATGGACTCTTAACTATGGATAAAGGTAATGCATTTGCATAAATCACACGGCAAATTTTCAAACAAACATCCTCTCTTTCTTCCACATAGCGATTAGTGTTTTTTGTTTTCTTAAACCAATATTATGCAATGCTCTTCATTTTTTCTTCAATTCATTATGAACCCAAGCTTTATTTTCATCTCCGTAAAGTTCATACTCCCATCTTCATCATTTAATCTACTCCATTTCAACAAATTTTTAAACATTATGGCTACTTCTTCCAGCACATTAGTACATGCTTTCACATTATCGGATGTTTGAGTTAAGTGACGTTTAACTCTGAAAACACCTCATCTTACCTCCTTTGAACAATAATTGCGTCTATTAACTCTTTTATTTCCTTTATTAACTAGTTTACAACGATTCCACGTAATATCTACTTCTTTGGGCATCTACAAACAATAAGTAGAAAAAAGTAGCAAGCACATAAATATATCAGTAACTTTTCCATTTCAAATAAAGTATAAAATAGTAGGTATGGAAACATACTATACATGTACAACATCAGTACATCAACAATTCAATCTAATATATAATATATATTACTTGCTGGCAGCAACATATTAAACAGTTCAAACTAATATATATTACTTGCTGGAAGCAACGCATTAAACAATACAACAAGTTGCTGCAACACCTTACCCCACATCCCCATTTGCATGACATCCCCACAGTCCCACTTGCATGACATATGTATATACATTAAACTATATGGTAAAGTTGCTTAAATTCTAAAATTACACACACTATAGTAACTAGTATTGCTGCAGTTTTTGTTCAAATATGGCTCCGTGTCTAGGATATAGCCATAATAAAATAAATAACAAAGCTGAAAATAGAAGTCAAAAGCTATAAAGTTGAATATAGGTAGATAGCAGTGTTGTAGTATTAAGTTACTATAGCAGTAGTTCACACATTACTATCTTATGCCCAAAAATTGCAAAAGGACGAGAGAAAAAATTCGAAAGTGACGCAGAAGTTAGAAGAGAGAGTAGAAAAATAATATGAAAATTTTAATTACCTCTCTCTGATGATTCCACCGAGTTCTAGTGCTTCCACCAAGTTTGATTCTGATGCTTTATCTTTTTTTCTTTTCCGCTTTGAATTTTTTTTGTTGAATGCTAGTTTCTAATCTTCATTTTTATAGTGCTCGAAATGGATTTTTTGGAGATTCTTCTTCAATTTCCAACCTGTGCGATGCTTCATCTTCAAAAGCATAATGATTTTTTCCTAATTTTGAAGAACTGACGTTTCAATTTTTAAGAAAATATTCAATTCGACTTTTTAAACTGAAATCGCAAAATGATTTAGGGCATAATATTTTCGATCTACAAATACATCATGCAATTTCTGAAAACTGCAATTCCAATTGCAATTTGGATCGATAGGGTTGCAATTCGATTTGAACCGCGAGTTGGATCATATGATTTTATGATTTGTGAAATCATTGCTGCATTCAATCAATTCTGCATACCATTAGAGTAGTAATGATGTCATACAACAACATATCAAAAATCATCGATGAATAATGAAGTCAATGCCTTCACTTATCAATACCATCTTTCCTCAATGCTGCACCTGATTAGTGTAGCATCTCATCAATATCACATCTCTTCAATGCCACATTTTAAGTAATGTCTCCTCCCTTCAAAGTCGCTTATCACCAATGTCGCATCTTATTGATGTCATACTTCATTAACCAAAGATATTCATTAAGGAGCATGTAGCCGACATAATAATAGGCATCATATGTTAATCGGTGCCATATTTCTTGAATATAGCATATTTTTGATGTCGCATAACATCAATACCGTGGAAATGTCAAAGGCCATGCAAAGAAAGAGGATTAAAATCATTCACAAGAGCAAATTCAAGAGAATTTGGTGTATTTCCCATCATGGAGCTCCAAAGGCATTCATGACCAAGATAGAAATCCAAGTTCCTCATCGCTTATGGAAGCAAGCCGACTTTCTAACAACCACTATGAATAGAGATGCATCCCTTTATGGAAAGGGGTACTTAATCCCTTTCTCACTCTTATCACTTTTTCCAATAGGATCTTCTCCAAGTTCTCTTCATTGAGAGTACGAGGACAAACTAATGACATAAAGGATAATGAGGGAGAAGAGGATATACAATATTTGCAAACAATGACTTGAATAATTTGAAAATTCGGTAACATGTTCATGATTGAATAAAGAAACATGGCTATGGCTTGGGCATATTTCTTATTGTTATCTTTGACTTGCCTATTTTATTTTTGAACTCTTGAATGGTGTAAATTGCAATAAAACCAATGGGTGTTATTTGAATTTCTAGGAACATGCCTCCTTGTACATACAGTTTGAACATTGAACTAAATTTCGGTTTAACAAGAATACACTATGGAGTGGATTGGCTACTTCTATAACATGAACAAGATGTGTCAAAATGTGGTTGAATGTTGTAGGTTGTAGCAAGATGAGTGATTGGATGGGCAGTGACAACGGTCCATTGGATCTTGTGAAAGATTGTAATATTGTATGAAAGATTATGAACATGTAAAAAACTACCCATGAATAAGCGTACAAGGTCTTCAAAGATGTAGTAAGCAAGCCAAAACAAAGAAAAAGATTGGAATACTCAGCCTCTTCAATGATGCAAGAAAATCCATGGTTGATTCAAGCTAAAGACATGAGTCATCCCCCGATACACCTCAATATATTGCTAGTTGTAACAACTCTTGCATATATGCAATTATTCTAGTATTATTTTTGTAATCAACTATTATTATTTTAAAAAGTATTTTATAGGACTATTTAGTGACAACTGAATTTGAGTTAGTTGTGAAATGATTGAATGGTCCATAAAATTTAGTTAATGATAATTACATATAAAAGTGACTTTAAATTTGTTAACTAGCAATAAAGATGATTCTTTTTAGATGTTGCACTCTAAAGTAGATTGAGCGTAACATACTTACATTTTAAAAAGACATTTTCATAAGTCATAAGTTGTAATATTTTCATAAGAAAAGGGGCTTATTGGTAAAGTATTTTTAAAGGAGAGCTAAAGGTTAAAATGAATATTACAATGGAATTCTACTTAGAAAATATAAATACTTAGTTTTCATTTTTCTTAATCACTAAAGAATCATTTGCTCTTCATCCATTAACTTCAAAAAAGAAAAGGAAAATGAAATACTCTCGTAAATCCTTAGTTTTACTGAAATATCAAGTAAAAAAATCCTTTATTATTTGATAGATTGAACTTGCACTTTATCGTCTACTCTATACTTGAGTGATAAGTAATTTAGAGTAATGTGGAAGTGGTGGCGAGGCTAGGTATGTTCCACCAAGAATACAACAACCTATTTTTTTTACATTTGGTAGTAAAGGTAATTAATTGGTTTAGTTGAATACAAACTAAATATTTAAAAGATGGTTTTTAAATATGAATGAATCAGGACTCTAACCTAGTCCATTTCATTCATAATTCGTTTATATGTGAATAAGTTTATTAAATCGAATAAATGAGAAGACTAGAGAAGATAAGGGAAAATGGTTATTTGCCAAAATTAATCTAATTAATTCTCAAAAGAGACCTTCACACTTTCATTACTCATTCTCTTCTTCCTCTCCATTCTCTTGAATAAGAAAAAAGGATTTTAATTACAAGTCATCATAATTTTTCCAGTTCTTCTCTACAATTATGAAATAAATATTTAAATTCAAGTTGAAGGAATTCATCTCTTCATATTTAAATTTTGGAGGATTTTGGAGTAAGATTCAAAAATTAAATGAGCTTCAAATTAGATTTCATTAAAGTTTGTATTTCTTGTTATTTGTTAAGTGGGATTTGGTGACATCCTACTGTTTCTAATGTCTAAAATTAGTAATAAATGCCATCAAAATATTCTTGTGCACTAATCTCAGATATTAAAAACACTAGGTCCTTGGTTATAATTTTTTTAAAATATAGACTATTTATAAAAGGGAAAAACCTCAGACGTAATCAAACAACATTATATGCTATTTTAGTAAATGAATATTATACGAGACTCAAAAAACCAAATAAACATCCACAACTTCGTATACATTTTTATTAAATTTATAAACAATACAACTACGGTATATGATAAACAAAAGAAAACATAATCTTGTCATGGTAAAGTTTAAGATCATCTTTGATCCTCGGCATCTGCCTAGATATTTCATGCACAATTTCGTAGCGGGGGTAAGAATCTAAAACTTATGGTCTCATCCTTCCAAATATCCTTCTTCGCATGTTAACTTCTTGTAAGGGAATCATAACCCCGTCATCTTTGAATATATCAAACTTTCTTTGTGTTAAATTTGAACAATTTAAATCTATTCCAAATATTAAAAGAGCGACTCAATTAATTGATTTTTGCAATCAATCAAATATGGCAAACAAATATAAAGATAATAAATTAATGTTAGAAGATATATTAATTTATTTGAGGAATCAACCAAATAAGGATATACGTGGAAACAAATACCAATATGATAAATTTATGTTGGAAACAAACCAAGTAATATGGGAAGATTTCATCCATATCTCCAAGGCAGTCATCATTCTTCCACACACACATAGACACACACACACACACACACACACACATATATATAAAGGCATTTGCTCAACAATACACAACGACAAGAGATTTCTCCATAAAATATCTTCAATAATATCCCTATTTTTGTATCTATTGTAGGATAAGAAATTTATGTTAAGTGATTTTATTCTTATCATGTTGTACTCCTTCTTGAATTGAAGAAATAATAAAGGTTGTTGGATCCGAGGATGTAGCATAGTCGAACCTTATTATATCGGTGTATTCTTTCCTTTCTCTCTTTTAACTATAATTTGCGCTCTTTGATTTTTTTCTTCGCTGGATTGAAATTATCGAGACTGTCCACAAACTAGATTATTGGGTGTTCTACTTCTGCTGCCCAAAACTATGATTGTTTACCATAGTTTGGTATCAGAGCTTGTTGTTCTATTTGAAGATTATTTCAGCTATGTCTAATTCTACAAAAAATAGTACTAGTAGAAGCTCTACAAATTATGGAGTCTCTAGATTTGATGGAAAGGGAGATTTTGACATATGGAAGATGAAGATGGAAGCACTGTTGAAGAAAGGAAAGACTTTTAAGGTTGTCTCAGATCTAGAGAAATTGAAGAAATTAGCACCTGAAGAGATTGAGAAATTGAAAGAGGATGCTCTTACTACCATCTAGCTTAGCCTTTCTGACGAAATACATAACTAGTTTTCTATGTCAAAACTGCTAAGGAATTATGAAATGCTCTTCAGAAAAAGTTCTACGACAAGTCTCTCGCTAACAACATCATCCTATAACAACAGCTTTACTCATTCAAGATAAGGACTGAAACCGATGTATTAGCTTGCGTGGATGCCCTAATCACACTTGTCATGAATCTTTGAACAGCTGAAGTAAAAAATTGAGGATGAAGCGCAAGCTGTCCATACGGAGTATAACATATTTGTTAACTCTATGACATATGGACACTCTTCTATTTGCTTGGAGAATATGAAGACAAATTTACATAATAATATATTGAGGAGAAATTTAGAACATATGAGCATGGAGAATCATTTCGAAGGTTTTTGTAACGACCCGAAATTTTCGAACCCGAAAATTCCAGATAGTTATGAAAAAGAAGAAAGAGATAGAAGAAGAAGAAGAACAGAAACAACATCTCGCATTCGCAGCGGATAAAATATAATAATAAATAATAACAGTTTACAAAAGAATATTATATTTGTCGATTACATTTAATATACATCATAGTTTCACATATATATATACAGTCTCTGAATATACACAATTATCGAGTCTTGGATTAACAATAATATAAATACAGCTGAAATACCCTATACGCTATTGCCACCCAGCTCGCCTCCTGAGCTCCAGAACGTACCTACCTGAAAAAAATCTGTAATACTTGGTCTGACCCGAGCATTACACCAAAGTAACACCCGGGTCAGACTGGAAACCAGCGTGAGTAAACCCAACTAACAAGTAATACCAAGCATACAACTTAAATAAAACCCGGGTAACTTATATCAATTTAACCAATTTACAATTTTCTATAGACAATACTTATATCACATATAAATTTCTAAGTACCAAACTTAGATAATTCAGTTCACTTAAATCATTTCATTCCTGCCTTTTGATTCCACAAATCAATTTATATAAAAAATTCGAAGTGGTTTCGGGTATCTTCCAATACCCGATCCCGGCCTCTTCGAATCTCATGTCATCATAACCCAAGTTATCCAAATGAAATACACAACATTTCATACCAGAGATATCAACTCATTCAAAGCATCCAATACCATTCAATCATCCATAAGCAAAGCATAATCACATACAAATCAATTCAATTGATTCTAGTTGAATATCAAACCTCAATCACTTAGATTCCTTCATTAATTAGTTCCAGATTAATTAATTAATCAACCCTTCCCGATCCATTCATCTTAATTAATCACCCTGGGTTAATTATCCTTCAATTACATTCAAGTAATTATCTTTAATTAATTTCATGATATTAATTATTCTTAAACAAAAATCAATAAGTAATCTTAATTACTTCATAAATTAATTAACTATTTTAATATACACTAATCATTAATTACTTATATTGATTGACTTCACACATGTCACTTATTATTGAATAACTTATCCTTATTAATCGATCTTTTATAACATCGTTAATTATATAAATTAACGATGTCCAATTTTATTTCAATTTATCCTAATCTAAATTAATTACATTAATTAAACCACAATATTAATCATACTTGATTTATCTTCACCTGGAATTATCTACATTTTATTTACTCCATTAAATAAATTAATTCTCCTTAATTAATTATCTTAATTTATCTCTCGATTAATTACACAAAGTAATTATATTTTATTAATTGCGTTAAGTAATTATTTATTAAACCACCCAATGATTATTCTAATTAATTTAAACCAAATTTAATTAACCCAAATCATTAATTAATTTAATTAATTAATTATCCATTTTATTTACCCTTCCTATTTAATGATTCACCAAACATTAAACCCTTATTATCTTTAAAATGAACCATTCTCTTATTTATGATTTAAGTTTAAAACCATTTAAAAACCCAAATGCTACGAGTCAACAATAATTAACTCGAGAACCAACAAAAACCAAAGTCACCAGATCATCAGCACACATTCACTCAACTCAATCAATCAACCAATTATTTAAATTTAACCATTTAAATATAAATATAAATCCAACAGAGTGAGATTTACTCACCTTTGCCCCTAAATTTGCAATCCACTTCATTCTCGACATGGTTTCCCCGGTTTTTGACCTTGTGTAACAATTATAAAATTTATTAATTATTTGAATTAATCTCATAATCAATTTCATGTAATACTTCTGGTTGACTATTAATTCTCCTTTTTGAAATTACTAATAAAGTAAATTATAGATTTCAAAAAAAAATCTACTTATATAAATTCCTTAAACCTTTAAAACTCCCTATATATTAAGTTAAAACATAATTGTTTTACATATATCTGACCGGAAATTTTAACACTTATTCATAAATATATATATGGGTATTTATTCTCCTAGAAATCGTATATCCATATAAAAGATAAAATTAACTAAACACCTTACTGTAAAATTCCAAAATCAGAATTTTTTTTAATTAAACAAACACAGAATGACTTTTATATCTTATTGTGAGTTAAGCATCTTAGCTACAAACATTCTTGTTTATTTAAATCCTTCTATCTACAAACCAAAATTTTACAGAAGAAGGAAAAAAACAAACCTAATTATCTCCGACCCTATCGCCAAAACCCTAGAGGCGACCCCTCCTCGATCGTGTGTCGGCCTCCCAACTTGCCTCGCGCGCACACCCGGCCACGTGAGCCCGCAGTCGCCCAAAGTCAATGGAGTCTCTTCCCAAAATCTACGGCAGCCCCAACGTCGAATGATGTGGGGGCGATTCCGGCCATCTCGACCCCAAGCGGCACACCCGCGAACACCCACCTTCACCCAACGCCACCGCGCCCAAAACCCTCTCTTTCGTGATCGAAATAATTCGAAGTTGCGGCCCTGGATCGTGATTTCTCACGAAATCGAATGACTTCGATTATCTCCCCCCATTTTTTAAGTTTTCGGCCATTTTTTTAAAAAATAAGAGAGCTCGGCTTCCATATGCTTATTAACTGACGGAAAAAGAGAAGAAAAGTCGCGTGATTAAAGAAGGAAACAGGCGTATCGGAGAAGGCAAAGCCTCGATTTAAAAGATTAAAATATTATTAAATTAAAAATATCTCACTATACCCTGCTCAAAACTTCGAACCACCATCGAGGCGTGCCGTTAAGCGATTATAAGGTTTTACCCGCGTTCCGAACACAATGGAACGGGTTTCGAAGGGTAACTCGATCATATGCGCGAGTTACGGAAATAAACAATCGATTTTAAATTAAATCGATTAAAATAGTTCTAAGCGTTTTGAGCTGCTAGGGTCAAACGACAACTCTGATTGCTACGAAAATAGAAATCCGATAATAACTAACTATTACGGATCCAATGGAACTAGTTTCGTCGAATTCCGAGACTGTGCCTCGGAAGGCTATTTTTAAATTCAATTTAAATGATATAATTTCAAAACTTAAAAAATCACCCTTCAATTAAATTTCGATCATTCTATTATTTTCAGTATCATCATTAAAAAATTTATAAACCTTCAATTTTTTTTTATAGGCTTAAAACTCCGGATTCAACATTTTACACAATTTCAGTTAATTAAATCTAATAACTTAATTGTTATTGATAAAAATATTTGAATTCAAGTAAAAAAAATTAACTTTTAAATATATACAATCAATTAAATATTCCAATTTAAATCGTTAAAATTTTCGGGTTGTCACATTCCTCCCCCTTAAAAGAATTTCATCTCCGAAATTTACTAGTTAGGAAGAATGGTTCAAAACCCATTTACCTTTCCTCAAAACCCAAAATTCAACATCCTACCAACTATCTTTTATTAAAGATTCACTATCACCTTAACCAACTTCCCAAAACCTTCTACAGTTTCAAACACTACCCTTATGCCCGATCATTTAAATTTCAATTTAAAACCAATTTTTGAATTATCAAAATTTTCTCAAAATTTTCCTAACTCTCTAAATTCCCGAAATTTTTTGCCACCGTCTCCTTTGCGCGGCTAGCTTGGTACTACTACAAAAGGCCTTTACGGGCTCCCAAATTTCAAAAGAAAACAAAAGCCAAGTGGCTACATCAAAACCCAATCCAATTTCATCTAGAATTTTAAATACGTACCTTTTTGTCGGGCAATTCAAATTTATCCTTTGGAATCAAATCTAATCCCTTTTTCCATTAATACCTGCATATCTTGTTTAGCAACAATATTCAATCTTAACCCTTCAAATCATTTTATACATTTCCTCAGATAAGTTTTCACAACTACCTCTACGCAAATTAGTTTCCCCCTTTTCATACGAATTCCATTTATTTTCAATTTTGAATATTGAATTTTATCTTTCATTTATAACCGATTCATATTAGTTTCATTTACTGATTCACTTTAATTCCAATTTTTAATCATTTTGTTGTTAATGAAAATTTTTCGAAATTTTCCAAAAATTTTCTAACTCCCAAAATTTTCGGAAAAGTTTGGCAGAGTCTCCTTTGTACGGAGGAGCTTTTGCAATTTGACAAGAGATATAAATATATATACATCGACCCACATGGTCGGAAAAAGCAAAAACAGTTCATATTTCCTATTTTTATTGCGTAGGCGTACCTTTATTTAGCATTTTAAACAAGCAGCTTATTTATTTTAGCATTTAGTGACATCCAAATCCAGCCAAACGGCCTTCAGGTACCTGTACTCACTCAATTTAAATATGTAAGTGCCATATAAATAAAATCTATTAGCATTTCACTTATATTCAATAGCTAAACACATGAATATCATAAGCAACAAGCACCAAACGCTTTCCATAAGCGATTCATATAACTTTAAAGCTAATTCAATTGCTTCCAACCAATTCATATACTATTTCATTCAATTTTAATGGTTTGCAACCCAGTTTCTTATATTCAATTGATTTTTAATCCAAATAAGCTCATAGTCACTTCAAATGATTCAGAATCAATTTTATTTAATCTCTATCAACTCATAGCATTTTAGTTACTTTTATTTACGCCGAACGACAACTATTTTTATGCAATTTCGACGATATTCGCTTAATAACGTATCTATTTTAGTTTGTAACTACATTAAATTACTTTCAACTCATTCTGTATTTAATTCCATTTCATTTCTAATTTATTCTCTAACCATTTATTTAGCTCGATACATTCCATCCTTGTATACTTCTAGCCATTCCCAAATTAATTCAATCCAAGTTTTTATTTAATGGGCTTTCACTCTTATTCGAAGCTAAGCTTCCATAAATTTTAAACTTAAGTGAATTTACTTTAATTTTATTCCAACATCAAACTTAAGTTTACTTCTATTTGATCCTCATTTAATCAACTTCCATTAAATTCAATTAGCCTATTCATTTTAAATTTTAATTTTAAATTCACCTTCTCAATTTATCAAAATAATATCCAAGCACATACTTAACTCGTTTATACTTCAAATTAATATGCCACCGAACTTAAGTTCAGTCTGATAATCCAATTCCAATCACAACTTTGATTTAGTTTTTATGTAATCAGACTTCATCCATTTATTATTTAACTCAATTAACCCGTTTTAAAATTTTAATTTACTTACTTAATTCGTTATCCAATTTATTTTATTAATACAAGCCATTTTCAATTTATTCTATTCACTTGGGTTTTTGTTGCAATTCAAACCATGTCTATTATAAATAAATTTCGTATGACGACACTTCTCTTATATCTAATTTACTTGCAACTTTCGTTAAATATTATTCATATTACACTTGAATTTTATTTGTAATTCAAACCACCACTATTTGATCCAACTCTATTTTATTTTTATTTTTATAGCACCTCTACTTATATAATTCATTATCAAATCCAAGTCGAATTCTATTTACAATTCGAATTCATTTTCAAACTTTATTATTAATTTACAATCCATTTGTTTAACCAAGTTAAATTTTATTAATATACTCAATCAAATAATTATTTAGCCAATTAGCTTATTTTCAACTTCTAAATCAACATTTGATTTTAATTACAAATTCAGTTCATTAAAATTCCAGTTTGGATTTCCTTGATTCTTTCAAAATTCCAGCACCTTTATTTAAAATTTTTAGAAATTCTTTTAAATTCACATCATACTTAATAAAATAGCTCTTTATAAAAACACTTCTTATAACTCGATGTCTCAACCAGTCCATCCTTGTTCTCACAGAAATTCAGTCACACGTTGATCAAGCGTAGGACTGAAAATCTATAAGTACTTGATAAACCCGTTTTCAACACCCAGTGAAAATACTTGGAAAATAATTTTGTTGAAAATATAGACAACATTTTACGAAAATAGGGAAATATCTTTGGTGAGAATGCTCTGAAAATCATCACCCCCATCCATGGTCGCAGTTAACCCGATGGTTACATTGCCATCCCGACAAAATCCATAGATAACTGTAGGCCTTCGCACCCACAATTACACCATGGAACCCACGACAGATCGCAGCTACAACTGGTGTTTTGTAGCCATCACATCAAAAACCCATATAATTGTAGGCATCAGCGCCATCGAATTTTGCTGCCAAAAATGAAACTTCTCCACTCCACTTGACTATAGATCGCAGTCTACCGATGTTATGTTGCCTTCCCGGTAAAATCAAGTGTAGACTGTTGGCACTCATCCTCCACACGATTTTCGCTATGGTCCCCACAGTAGATCGCAGCGACATCGAGTTACACTGTCGTCACAGCATAACCCAAATGCCTCTGTAGGCATCAGCGAACTCGACTTTCTCTACCCAATAATCCTTAGGAACTAGTTTTGTCCGGACTCCTCATAGGATCAACTTTAGAACCCCCCCTGGGGCTCAAGGTAGCACCACCCGGTGGCACTCCTGAGAAGTTCATTTCAAGGGAGCGTCTTTTTCCCCAGAGCCATCATCAAAACATTTTATACTATACACATATAGTATCTTCAAATCATACACCTAGTATGATCTCATACAAAGCTCCTTTACACAAAATCGATTATTACAAAAATCGATAATTCTCAAACTAGGCTTCCCTAATTCAATATTGATTTTACCCAAAAATCAAAAGCCTTTCCAAATCCAAAGGTTCCCAAACCTTTTCAAAACCCTCATAAGATCCTTTATATATATATATACAGATATATAAAAAATTTAAACTTTGGATCATTTCAAACTTGTATAAAACCCTTTTATACTTCAAACACTTTCAAAAATATTTTCTTCTGGCTATAGATTTATCAAGAGGAGTTTTTTCTCTTATAACAAAGATATATGACCAGTTTATTCAAAATCAAATATTCCAATTTGATTTCTCTTCCCAATATCAATTTTATTCAAATCCGTACGATGTACACATATCATCCGTACTCATACCAATCTGATCGCTCACTTGATCACACTATTTCACTTCAGAACTAGCATCATCCACCCGACTTCCTAGTGCGGACACAGATCCGATTTCTTGATCAGAAACCGTCATTCTCCTTGCATAGCTATAACTATGATAGAGAATATCCAGAACCAATCAACAATTCTATATCCAGGTTCGCCGTCGAAAATCGAGTGAAAAGTCGCAACTCGGATCGATAAACTACCTCGAAATTCTGTGCTCGAATCTGGATCAAATCACTATGCGAATAGAATAATATACGTACATCCTACGTACTTATTTCCATTGATTATCGGCCAAATCAATTTTCCTTTCTATTCACATTTCCTTAAATTCCCTTTACTTATTTACAATTGCCTTAATCCCCATTTGGATTATCACTTCAATTCTTATCTCGGATGGGTATTTAATCATAAACAGTTTAAACTCCGACCGGTTTATATTTAGAAAAATAGCTTGAAAATTGAAAAATAGATAAGTAGTTGAAAAATAATTTATTAGTTTGTGAAATAGCTGTAAAATAGTTAACTAATTGTAAAATAGTTGAGAAATAGTTAAATAGTTTCAGAAATTTTAAATAATTGCAAAATAGTTGTGAAATAGTAATTAATTTGTAAAATAGTTGCAAAATAGTAATTAGTTTAGGAAACAATTGAAAATATTTAAATAGCTCCAAAAATAATGGTAAACCAAATATATAATAAGTTAGCTTTAAAAAGAAAGGTTGTATATATTTAATAGCTTAGAAAAATAAGTTTGTATTAAACCAATTTATTTAAAATAGTCAAGAGTCAAACTGTTCACTTCCCTAATAATTCAATGTACACTTCCATTAATTGACTCAATTCTAATTTGAATAACTTCAATTTCTGTTAAATTTTATTTAAACCCAATTCAAGTCGAATCAATCTTGATTCTCTTCCCAATTTAAAACAAATTCCATTTAATTTTAAACCTGCTCACTCTACTTATACTCTCAAATTATTCCAATCAATTTTGGACTATTATCAATTGAACCTACTTCAAGTTCAAATTATTTCAATTTAATCTAATTTAATTTCCCATTTAAATTTTAAACTTATACATCTTCAATTACCAATCCAATTAATTCAAACCAAATTCAATTTGGAACTGATTCAATTTCAATCTTGAATTTAAACTATCTCGAATTATGTAAATTCGAGTTAAATTCTCAAAGGTTGGTTTAACCATTTCAACCAAATTAACTTTTATTCAAAGTTTTTAATCAATTTAATTTATGAGTTCAATTCTCGAAATTCCATTTTAAATTTTCTTTACTTATGTATTTCAAGGTTCAAATAAGAATTCAATACAATTTTATTTTAAAAATAATAATAATTTATTATTAAACTTTATCTTCCAGTTTGAAGCCAATTCTTAAACAATTTTAATTTACAAACTTAATTATTCAAATTTATTTTATTTATACAATACCATCCTCAATTTTAAAGATTTTTATTAACAATAGGATGATATCATCCAATTTATTTAAAATGTCCGTCCATTTTCAATTTTTAAATCTCAAACCCGTTTTGAGGTCATACAAACTACCAATTCAAATCAACCATTTAACTTTCCAAGTTCAATTCCAATTTCATCTTGAAATTTTCAATTCAGCTTGCTTTTTCTACACTAATTTAACTTTCCCAGAGTTAAATTCCAACTTACTTAATCCAATCAACCTTACTCAAATTGAATTCCCGCTTCAAACTTCAAAATTATTTCCCTCTCATAAGTTCAAAACTCATATTACTTTGGGTTTTTATATCACATTTCAGGGAAAAATCTAAATCCAAATCAAATTTCAAACAACCCATTATTTTCAACAAGTCCCAGTTATCCAAATAATACTTATTTATTATTTTTCATTACTTTGAACCAAAATTTTCGAATTCTGGACCAGATTTAAAATTCCAGTTCAAGACTTCAATTTCAGTTTGAATCCATTTCAAACTTATCCTTATTTAATTTCAGTTTGGTTGTATTATATTACTTCTTAATTTAATTCTAATAATTTAACAACCAATCACCTTAACATTTACCAGAAGGAAATATTGCTTTATATATCAAAAATATATTTTTATATAAATCATTTAAAATCTTTATATAAGAAAATAACAAGTACGTGCTCATATATATACACTCAACTCATTCTAGAGTACTACAGACTCTATTGAATGAGTAACTCCCACCAGAGCCAAGGTTCTCGCTTAATCTTTCAGCTCTGATACCACATGTAACGACCCGAAATTTTCGAACCCGAAAATTCCAGATAGTTATGAAAAAGAAGAAAGAGATAGAAGAAGAAGAAGAACAGAAACAACATCTCACATTCGCAGCAGATAAAATATAATAATAAATAATAACAGTTTAAAAAAGAATATTATATCTGTCGATTACATTTAATATACATCAGAGTTTCACATATATATACAGTCTCTGAATATACACAATTATTGAGTCTCGGATTAACAATAATATAAATACAGCGGAAATACCCTATACGCTATTGCCACCCAGCTCGCCTCCTGAGCTCCAGAACGTACCTACCTGAAAAAAATCTGTAATACTCGGTCTGATCCGAGCATTACACCAAAGTAACACCCGGGTCAGGCTGGAAACCAGCGTGAGTAAACCCAACTAACAAGTAATACCAAACATACAACTTAAATAAAACCCGTGTAACTTATATCAATTTAACCAATTTACAATTTGCTATAGACAATACTTATATCACATATAAATTTCCAAGTACCAAACTTAGATAATTCAGTTCACTTAAATCATTTCATTCTTGCCTTTTGATTCCACAAATCAATTTATAAAAAAAATTCAAAGTGGTTTCGGGTATCTTCCAATACCCGATCCCGGCCTCTTCGAATCTCATGTCATCATAACCCAAGTTATCCAAATGAAATACACAACATTTCATATCAGAGATATCAACTCATTCAAAGCATCCAATACCATTCAATCATTCATAAGCAAAGCATAATCACATACAAATCAATTCAATTGATTCTAATTGAATTTCAAACCTCAATCACTTAGATTCCTTCATTAATTAGTTCCTGGTTAATTAATTAATCAACCCTTCCCGATCCATTCATCTTAGTTAATCACCCTGGCTTAATTATCCTTCGATTACGTTCAAGTAATTATCTTTAATTAATTTCACGATATTAATTATTCTTAAACAAAAATCAATAAGTAATCTTAATTACTTCATAAATTAATTAACTATTTTAATATACACTAATCATTAATTACTTATAACACTTATTATTGAATAACTTATCCTTATTAATCAATCTTTTATAACGTCGTTAATTATATAAATTAACGATGTCCAATTTTATTTCAATTTATCCTATCTAAATTAATTACATTAATTAAACCACAATATTAATCATACTTGATTTATCTTCACCTGGAATTATCTACATTTTATTTACTCCATTAAATAAATTAATTCTCCTTAATTAATTATCTTAATTTATCTCTCAATTAATTACACAAAGTAATTATACTTTATTAATTGCATTAAGTAATTATTTATTAAACCACCCAATGATCATTCTAATTAATTTAAACCAAAATTACTTAACCCAAATCATTAATTAATTTAATTAATTATCCATTTTATTTACCCTTCCTATTTAATGAATCACCAAACATTAAACCCTTATTATCTTTAAAATGAACCATTCTCTTATTTATGATTTAAGTCTAAAACCATTTAAAAACCCAAATGCTCCGAGTCAAACAATAATTAACTCGAGAACCAACAAAAACCAAAATCACCAGATCATCAGCACACATTCAATCAACTCAATCAATCAACCAATTATTTAAATTTAACTATTTAAATATAAATATAAATCCAACAGAGTGAGATTTACTCACCTTTGCCCCTAAATTTGCAATCCACTTCATTCTCGACATGGTTTCCCCGGTTTTTCCTTGTATAACAATTATAAAATTTATTAATTATTTGAATTAATCTCATAATCAATTTCATGTAATACTTCTGGTTGACTATTAATTCTCCTTTTCGAGATTACTAATAAAGTAAATTATAGATTTCAAAAAAAATCTACTTATATAAATTCCTTAAACCTTTAAAACTCCCTATATATTAAGTTAAAACATAATTGTTTTACATATATCTGATCGGAAATTTTAACACTTATTCATAAATATACATATGGTATTTATTCTCCTGGAAATCGTATATCCATATAAAAGATAAAATTAACTAAATACCTTACTATAAAATTCCAAAATCAGATTCTTTTTTTTTATTAATCAAACACGGAATGACTTTTATATCTTACTGTGAGTTAAGCATCTTAGCTACAAACATTCTTATTTATTTAAATCCTTCTATCTACAAACCAAAATTTTACAGTAGAAGGAAAAAAAACAAACCTAATTATCTCCGACCCTATCGCCAAAACCCTAGAGGCGACCCCCTCCTCGATCGCACCTTGCCTCGTGCGCACACCCGGCCACGTGAGCCCGCAGTCGCCCAAAGTCAATCGAGTCTCTTCCCAAAATCTACGGCAGCCCCAACGTCGAATGATGTGGAGGCGATTCCGGCCATCCCGACCCCAAGCGGCACACCCACGAACACCAACCTTCACCCAACGCCACCGCGCCCAAAACCCTCTCTTTCGTGATCAAAATAATTCGAAGTTGCGGCCCTGAATCATGATTTCTCACGTAATCGAATGACTTCGATTATCTCCCACCTTTTTTTTTAGTTTTCGGCCATTTTTTTTAAAAAACAAGAGAGATCGGCTTCCATATGCTTATTAACTGAGGGAAGAAGAGAAGAAAAGTCGCGTGATTAAAGAAGGAAACAGGCTTATCGGAGAAGGCAAAGCCTCGATTTAATAGATTAAAATATTATTAAATTAAAAATATCTCACTATACTCAGCTCAAAACTTCGAACCACCATCGAGGCGTGCCGTTAAGCGATTATAAGGTTTTACCCACGTTCCAAACACAATGGAATGGGTTTCGAAGGGTAACTCGATCATATGCGCGAGTTACGGAAATAAACAATCGATTTTAAATTAAATCGATTAAAATAGTTCTAAGCGTTTTGAGCTGCTAGGGTCAAACAACAACTCCGATTGCTACGAAAACAGAAATCCGATAATAACTAACTATTACGAATCCAATGGAACTAGTTTCGTCGAATTCCGAGACTGTGCCTCGGAAGACTATTTTTAAATTCAATTTAAACGATATAATTTTAAAACTGAACAAATCACCCTTACATTAAATTTCAATCATTCTATTATTTTCAGTATCATCATTAAAAATTTATAAACCTTCAATTTTTTTTTATAGGCTTAAAACTCCGGATTCAACATTTTACACAATTTCATTTAATTAAATCTAATAACTTAATTGT
Source organism: Allium cepa (assembly GCA_030765085.1). NCBI lineage: Eukaryota > Viridiplantae > Streptophyta > Magnoliopsida > Asparagales > Amaryllidaceae > Allium > Allium cepa. The sequence continues at coordinate 623,641,304 of CM060940.1, read as the reverse complement.
TATTAATAAAAATATTTGAATTCAAGTAAAAAAAATTAAATTTTAAATATTTACAATCAATTAAATATTCCAATTTAAATCGTTAAAATTTCCGGGTTGTCGCAGTCTTATTACACAAATGGGAAGAAGTAAGAGTCGACCCAAATATAATGGAGATAGAACCAAGTCAAGATCTCAATTAAAGGGAGCTCCGAAGGGAGTTCGTTATTATTGTAGAAGGCCTGAATATTATATTGCAAGTTGCCCCAACTTGGAGAATAAAAACAAACCATTATCCAAAAGGCTTCAGCTTCTACAGTGGAGACATCAGATTCAGAGAGTGACCATGACATTTTTACTGCTTCTCCTTCTTCTATGAAGAGTACTATGTGGATTATTGACATTGGAGCTTCTATCATATGACACCCGATAGAAACTCTTTTTCCGCTTATCGTCAGTTTGATGGAGGAAAGGTTTTCATGGGAAATAATGCTACTTGTCGCATGATTGTTATTGGGACGGTGAAGATCAGGATGTTTTATGGTGTTGTTCGTACTTTGTGTGATGTCAGGCATGTGCCTGATTTAAGGCATAGATTGATCTCTGTTGGATCGTTGTGCATTCTTGGCTTGAAGTGTGTAATAGAAAAAGATTCATTGAAAATTACAAATGGCTCATTGACAGTGATGTAAGGGATAAAAGCTGAAAACCGATATTTGCTGAAGGGTACCACCGTTTTTGCAGAGTCCTCATTGATTGTTGATTTTGTTGATTCCTATTCTATCAGATTGTGGCATTTTCATATGAGGCATATTGGAGAGTGCAGTTTGGAAGTGTTGAAAAAGCGAGGTTTGATTGACAGTATTCACCATTCAAAACTTGGCTTTTGTGAGGAATGCGTATTTGGAAAGGAGATGAACGTTTCTTTCGGCATTGCAGCGCATAAGTCTAAAGATGTTTTGGAGTATGTTCATACTGATGTTTGGGGCCCCACACTATACCTATCTTTTGGAGGAGTCAGATATTTTGTTTCATCTGCTGATGATTTTTCTAGAAAGGTATGAGTTTACTTTATGAAGTCCAAAGACAAAACTTTTGATAAGTTTTACGGTTGAAATCTCCTGTTGAGAAACAGTCTGGAAAGAAAGCAAAGGTTCTTCATTCAGATAATGATGGAGAATTCACTTCTAAAAAATTCACCAAATTTTGTGAGTCCGAGGGAATTAAATGGCACCACACCATACTAAGGGACCCTTAGTCAACTATGGTTGCAGAGAGGATGAATCAGATTTTGTTAGAAAGAACTCATTGTTTACGTCTGATTGTTGGATTAAAGAAGAGATTTTGAATAGAAACATTATATATACCGATTTTTCTCATCAATTGTACACCTTCTACCGTTAAATATATGAAGATTTCTAAAGATGTATGAAAAGAAGTGTCTGTTTCATATTTTTTTCTTGGGTGTTTTGGTTGTCCAGCTTATGTGCAAGAGAGCAAAAGGAAGTTGGATCCAAGATTGTGCAAGTGAATTTTTCTTCGCTATAGGAGAGGAGTTAAGGGTTATAGGTTGTGGTGTCTTACTAACAAAAAGATTGCTACTAGCAAGCATGTTACATTTGATGAAAAACTATGTTGAAGGTAGAGCCTTCTTCTTCATTTAAGATGATGTTGAGAGGATAAATTTTAAACACAAAGTAGATCATCGGACTTGCATACAAATAAAAATGGTTTTCCGATGACACCGTGGTTGATGAGGTGATGACAGAGGATAAATCTCAAGGTGGAGTTTAATTCAAACTCAACCAATCAAAGAGAGAAAAAGACCACGATGGCTTGATGATTTTGTGGGATCGAGCATTGAAGACGTTGACTTTGATAACATGGAAGCCTATGCATTAAGCATGTTTCATGATGAGCCTAGAGACTATAGAGATGCCATCAGTTCAGTTGATAGTTCCAGTTAGTTAGTAGCTATGGAGCAGAAAATTGAGTCTTTGTATAAAAATCACACTTGGGATTTAGTGTCACTTCCTTGCAGCAAGAGAGCAATTGGGTCTAAGTGGATCTATAGGGTGAAAGACGGTGGAAATGGCGACTTAAGGTATAAGGCGAGAGTAGTGGTGAATGGTTATGTTCAGAGAAAAGGTGTGGAGTTTTATGATATTTTTTCTCCAGTTGTCAAATACACTTCCATTTGCATTCTGTTGCCCACTTCGACATGAAGTTGGAACAATTAGATGTCAAGACAACATTCTTGCATGGTGACCTTGAGAAGAACATTTACTTACAGCAGCAAGAGCGTTTCATTGACACTTGCAGGCCCAGTAATGTTTGTAAGCTTAAAAAAATCTCTTTATAGTTTAAAACAATCTCTTAGACAGTGGTATAAGAAATTTGATAAGTTTATGATCTCACATGGTTAAGCTATAAGGACCAGTGCATCAATTTGAATAGGTGTAATAAAGACATCATCTATTTGTTGCCGATGATATGTTGATAGCTTCTAAGAGTATGACTAGAATTTCAAAGTTGAAGACGGTGCTCGGTAAGGAGTTTGATATGAAAGGTTTGAGAAAGACACAGAGAATTTTGGAAATGGAGATCTAAAGAGATAGATAGCAAAGAGTTTTGAGGCTCACTCAAACTCAGTATATGGAGAAAGTCATATCTCGATTTGTTATGGAGAAAGCTAAACCCATGGCTACTCTTGATAGCTACTCCATTATGCTCTCTATTTTAATTATCCAGATATTTATGTCCCACGTCGGATGAAGATAAAATGGATATGACTAATATTCTTTACTCTAGTGCAGTTGGAAGCTTTATGTATGCTATGCTATGCACACGGCCTGATTTAGCTCACGCACTTGGTGTTGTTAGCAGATACATAGTCTAGCCAGGCAAGATATATTGGCAAGCAGTACAGGGGATTTTTCGATATTTGAAATACACTTTTGACATTGGCTTGTTGTTTTGAGGCAGCGACGTAAGACTAAGGGGTTATTTTGATCCATATTATGATGGGGTTAGAGATGGTAAAAAAATCTATATATGGACTAGAATGTAAAAGAGTGGCAGAGAATAACATAAAAACTTACCATGCATAAATTAAGAATAAAATTGTATATTGTTCTGCTTAGTATCATTTAGTTGATTAACAGATTTTGTTGTCATGTTTTCTAATCCAAGATAAACATATGAGACGAGCATTTGGGGTCATGTGGCAAGATTGTTTACATAACAATGGAATAGAACAGACTTCTCTATTGTTGAACGAAACGTGTGTGCATTATTTTCCTTAAACTTAAGAAATGTTTTTCTAAATGGAATTCCAATCTAACCTCTAAAACTTCATTTCGACGATTTCAACCTAAAAAGTTATGATCTATTTGACTTTATTTTAAGTTTTTTGTTTCGTCTTTTCAACATGCATTACAAATATGAAATGGTGGAGGAAATGATCTAAAGATTTAAGCTATCATGACGATGGAGGAATGATAGATGAGATATGTTGTTTTTCATGCTTTTATTGTTTATCGAAACACTAGAAACAAATTTGTATCCTATTTTACTAAATTCATTTTCTAAATTGTTTGTTTTTTTAATAATACATGTCTGTCATTTTTGTTTGGTTGAAAACCTAAAACTACAACTACAATAGAGTCATGGATCGAACAATATTTGTATAATTTTGTTCATCTTAAAAAAGGATCAACCGCTTGCAACTTGTGCTAACTAGAGAACGTAGCATACAAGGAACTAATGGATTCTGAGCATCAGCTCAACAGAACACCATAAAAAGAAGTGAATGAATTCTGAATAAAAGAGCAAACCAATATTACGAACAGTTATCTCTATAGCCAATTGCAAAGAAACATGAATGTAAGCTTACAATTTTCATGATTGTTACGATTGGAATAACTCAAACCAGAGTAGAATACATTTGCATTCATTTCAAGGACCAATAAAAGATATGTACTTTACCAATACACACACATGTAAACCTCTAAAAGCTTGTAAAAGGATATATACAATTTGAATTCCTTGATGAATTTTGCAGCCTATAAAACAAATTACCTAGTAAGTTATGTGTCCATCAATCATCCATTCCAGATTCACGGTCACGGCTTGATTTCTCCAATGAAGATATCAACATATCTACATTTTTCGCTTCTTCCGTTTCTCTTGCGCTTTTCCAACAGATCAAAACTAATGTTGCTTTTCACTTAATTTCTAGTGCTTTGAAATGGCTAAAATGGAGATGCATTACTGAATTCTTCAACACTAAGGAAAATTGTGTCCATTGTATCAAAAGATGATCATCATTTCAGCTCATATTGCAAACACAGGTCTGTATACCGTAGGAGACTCTAAATTAGCATGAAGAAATATAAAAATATCAAGCTAAATCCAAAACGGAACTAGTATAAATGTTAACTACTTGTAGCCAAAGAGATAAAAAGTTTCAATATTAACAGGTAATCATGTTGAAAAATAAATAGTTAATTTTTCCGGCAAGTAAGGGAATTTAAAACATGTCGGTGGAATCAATTTTACCTAAAACCAAATAAAAGATTATTTTGCAGTTTATATTGTCTAAAATAAATAAAAATACCGAAGACATACTCAAATCATTCGAATGTAAACAAGTAGAAACTTCAAGGGTACCGTTCAACCGTTTCTTCTCCAATGGTCAAGTTTCAGGAACATGAATTACTTCATACTTGGTTTCAGGACATCGCCAACTATTTAAGATTTACTTAAGGTACCCAATCCATGACAGAATCTTAACAAATATTTCATTGTTTGAAATTAAACTAAAACACTATGCAATATCCAAAAGAACAAACAGGTTTGGTCTAAACTTGGACTACTTGATTACCGGATGTTACAGAATTAGTCAATATTAGCAGAGAAAACATGCCCTAATACAAAAACATTCGAAGATCTTTATTTATCCAGATGTTACAGAAATATTGTATCCTACTTTGACAAGAGCAGCTTGGACTTAGATACCAAGTTGTTTAATAATAGACTTTTGAACTAACTACAACCGGTGCTTTTTTGTTGAATTGTGAAAAGAAACAAACTTCGCCTGTAAGCTCTGGGGAAGCATGCACCTGCCAAACATATACTTGGGCATTTGGTCTTGGAGTCCGGATCATCAACCAAACCATGTATTACAATCCATTTTTTTTATACATCAATAGATCAAAACTTCAGCTGTGGATTTCCTATTATTCTCTGCAATTTTCAAAAGCTTACGAAGGGAAATCAGGTCATTGTAGACGACATGCATGTAAGTTCGATGTTGTCCAAAAAAAAAGTAATTCTGTTCAGTTAAATGATGGGTATAATTCTGTGGTTATTCTAATAAGTTAGGGGATTTAAAACACACCAGTGGAATAAATTTTACACGAAACAAAGTATAATTCGAGGTCATTTAGCAGTTTAGATTGTCAAGACTCAAAACAATTAAGAGTACAAAAGATGTACTCAAATTATTCAATTGAAAATGATTAGAGAAAGAACGAATTTTACGACTTTGTTTGGTTTGCCTTTTTTAGTTTTGCTATTCTACACTTTTTTCTCGTGAAGGTATAATAGAACAAAATAAACCAAACATATCAAATCAGTCAGCTATTTTTGCTAGCAATAGCAAATTCAAGAATTAAGAAAGGGCTACAACAATAGGGATCAACAGTTCAACAACTATAGAGGTGGTCAATCTTCTAGATCTAAAGGAAAAGGTGGAAGATGGTACAACAACTATAGCAACAATAGACATAGATGTCAAATATGTGAGAAGTTTAGTCATGCTACAAACAAATGGTATTTCAGATTTGATGTCAACCACACACCATCACAACAAAATGGCAACAATTAAAAAAACTACAATCCCAATGCAAACATATGATAAATGTGCAACAAAAAACGAAAGGTCAAACTGATAACGCTAGCAGTGATATTCCAAGAATAGAAGACATTCATGATGATAACTGGTATTCTGATTCAGGGGCAACAAATAATGTAACAAGCAGCCTGAGAATTTTGAAATCTTTGCAACAAAGAATACAAAGGTACACAATCAATAATTATGGGTAATGACAAATCTTTTAAAATCACACACACTGAAAATGCATACATAATGGGAAAGAAGCAATTGTGTTTACATAATCTGCTAAGAGTGCTATTAATTAAGGAAAACTTGTTAAATTTTTCACAGTTTGCCAAAGATAACATTGGGTATTTTGAATTTTTCCCAAATTACTGTCTTGTTAAAGATATTCTAACAAAATAAATTTTTTGCAAGGTAGAGAGTTTAAGGGATTATACACTTTCAATGTTGTTAATTCAAGAAAATCCGAACATAAGGAATAATAGTGTAATAATTTTGAAATCAAACATGTGGATAACTGTAAGTTCTTTGATATTTGGCATTGTAAACTTGGATATCCCAATCCAAATTTTGTAAAGCATGTATTGAATGAAAATGATATTTCTTTCAGTAAGGTTTCAATACCATACATTTGTACTTATTTTCAAGTGGGCAAAAGTCATAAATACCATTTTTAGATTCTAAAAGAACTTACAACAAACCCCTTGAACAAGTTGCAACTGATTTGTGGAGTCCGACACCGGTACATACTGACTATGAGTACAAATATTACATCTCATTTGTTGATGCATTTTCTATATATGTGTGGATATATTTTTTAAAGTCAAAATCTGAAACATGCAATGTTGTACTACAGTTTATAGTGCAGGCAGAAAAATAAACAAATTGTCCGATAAAAGTAATGCAAACTGATGGTGACACTGAATTTCTACCACTAAGTGAGTACTTTCAGAAAAAAGGTATCATACATAGGACAACTTGTTCATATACCTCTCAATAGAATGGTTTAATTGAAAAAAAACACAGGCAGATTGTAGAAACATACCTCAAATCACTAGCAAATGCATCATTGCCACTAAAATTTTGGCCTGATGCATTTGCAACTATAGTGTTCTTAATCAATAGACTGCCTACATAAATTCTAAAGATTAAAAGTTCATCTGAAGTTCTCTATAACATCAAACTAGACTATTAATGTTTAAAAATGTTTGGGTGTTTATGTTTTCCTTATCTTAGGCCATATAATGCTTATAAATTAAACTTCAGGACATCACCATGTATATTTTTAGGCTATGCTACAAACCAAAAAGGTTATAAATGTCTAGATAGCAATGGTAGAATATTCATCTCTAGACATGTTGTTTTTAATGAACAAGTGTTTCCTTTTAGCAACTCAGCAATCAAAACATCTCAAAAAGTGTACAGTGCAAAGTGTTCCTTACCACCCATACCTATACAAGTTGGCAAGCCTGTTCACATCATGGAGGAAGCAATTCAAAATGATCAATGCTCACAACACACTATATCCTCTTCAGATCCAGTTCATGAGCAAACTAAGTCAACTGATACACCATCTCAAGTATAACAGTCAGATACTCAAGAACAATTAAGTCATTGTCAATCATTAGGTGGTCCACAACCACCTAATGAACAACAAGAGACTGAAATGATAACAACAATCATCAACATACTCCTGCAAGAACTGGACACCATATGGTGACAAGAGCAAAAGGTGGCATATTCAAGCTAAATTATAGAATGCAGTTCTAGAAAATGAAGAGCTGAGTACTTATAATAGGGAATATAAAATGAGAAATGGAAAGCAGCCATGAATGAAGAGCATGAAGCTCTTATGAAAAATAAGACATGGGATTTTATTCCTCTGCCTATTAATAAGAATATTGTAGGCTATAAATAGACATAAATATTAAAAAGAAATGTAGAAGATTCAATTTCTAACTACAAGGCTAGATTGGTGGTAATAAATTATTCACAACAAAATGGTTTTGACTTTAATGAAACATTTTCACCAATTATGAAACCTTCCACCATTATAATTGTTCTCACTATTGCCTTGCATAGAAATTGAAACATCAAACAATTGGATGTAAATAATGCATTTTTGAATGGTGTTTTATAGGAAGAAGTCTATATGGAACAATTCTATCGATTCAAACAAAGTGGAAATGAAAAGCTTGTGTGCAAATTAAACAAAGAAATTTATCGTCTCAAACAGGCTTCAAGGGTTTGGTTTGAAAAGCTAAAGACAACATTGATCAAATTGGGCTACAACTCAAACAAAATCAGACAACTCACTATTTATAAAGTTCAATAATAACGCTATTACTTATATACTGATTTATGTTGATGATTTTATTATTGCAGGCAACAATGAAGTGGGGATTAACAATCATGTTTAGCACTAAAACAAGGAATTCTCAATCAAAGACCTTGGATTCTTAAACTACTTCCTAAAATTGAAATAAAAAGACCATCAAGCTCAATAATTCAACTTAGTTAGAAAAAATACATTAGTGAAATTTTGGTCAGAGCAAAAATGGATCAATCAAACCCAATTTCTACACCCACGGCAAGCAATGAACATCTATCAAAAACCAAAGGAGAATCAATTGTGAATGGCAGTCAATACAGAAGCATAGTGGAAGCACTACAATATGCAACAATCACTAGACTAGAAATTTTGTTTAGTATAAATAAAGGAAGTCGATTCATGCAAAATCCAACTGACGAACATTGAAAAGCTGCAAAGAAAATACCAAGGTATCTCAAAGAGACACTACATTATGGTTTAACAATTGATCATGCAAAACTATCGGTATCATTGGCTATGCAGATGCTGATTGGGCCACTGACCTAGATCATAGACGATCAATAATTGGATACTGCATTTTCTAGGCAAAATTCATATCTCATGGTGTTCAAAAAAGCAGCCAACCATCTCCAGATCCAACACAAAGGCCAACTACAGGAGTGTGGCTAATGCAACTGCTGAAACAATATGGATAGAGTCGCTATTAAGTGAACTACGAATCAAATCAAAAAGTTAAACTATAATATGGTGTGATAATCTAAGCACCGTACCACTTACAGCTAGTCCAGTCTTACATTCCAGATCATAAGCACATGGAATTAGACTTGCATTTTGTTTGTGAGAAAGTAACAAGTGGAAAACTAAACATCAACCATATACCTACCGCTTACCAAGTTGCCGATATTCTAATAAAGCCTTTGTCAAAAGCCAAATTCGTGCGACTCAGTGAGAAGTTGAAAACTGCAGCAGCCAGGGAAAGGATAATCTCTCAACTAACTCAAGAAAAGTCATGACATAACTATTTCTATTTTCGACAGCACATCTAAGCTTACTTATTCAAGAGAATCATGCTAACATCGTCAGAATACTTGATTAAAGCGGAAATGCTTACGAATTTCAACCAATTTAACCTTGATTCAACTTAATTTGATGGCGGCACAAATTTGGGGACAATTCGCAACCCTAACCATTGGTTAGGTTTGAGAGGGGGCGGGTAAAGAACGATGCAACAGTACACTATGGACTGCACCTCTTTTGCATGATAATAAGTTGGTTGATCAAGTCAAGCGGGTGCATTCGAGCAGCGAGCTTCAGTTCAGCCCATCAAACTATTAATCATTCTTGCATCATTATAAATACAATGTGTGTGTATAAAGCAACGTATTATATTTAGATACAATATCAGTTTCTCTCTTATAAACATTTCTTCATCTCAAAATCAATAAAAACACATTTTATCCAACCTTTTACAAAAACAATCCGCTAAATTCCCAATTTCCAAAGGTGTAAACATATGTTAATCTAAGGAGAAGCACCATTTCGTTGCTTCACCTTGGTTGATAAAACATGTACGAGACTAAACAAATTCATAGGGTTACTCGACCCACACTCTTCATAAAAATACTTTAGTGAATGAGCCTATTTTTAGATAAACAATCTCACCAGTCGGCATACTCTCTCACACAGGAATTTGTTCCAATTAGAACACAACCTAAAATAGCTTTTATGCAGCCTCTGAAATATTTGCTTATGTACAACACCAATATTTCAGCCAAGATTTAAAACAAAATAATACATTGAATTCTATTGGCGACAAATAATGATTTAACAAAATATGTGATGCATGTCTCCAATTAGTTTGCAACTTGAAAATTGTTATTAAAGGTCTAAAGCTTTAATTACCCCAAACTGACAATTTAATTGCTATAAAAAGATCCAAATATTAAACAAGACGTCTCTCCTTTTCGAGTAGCTTATAGACTAGTTAAAATAACTGCATAACCATTAAGTGATTTTATTACCATATGTCATTAAAATTTGAAACTTCACATTACAACATCCATTTAAAGCTTAAATGGTCATAATTTTGTTTTATTAGCTTACTAGAACCGCAAATTCGGTTCCTTTTGCTTGGGAGTTTTCTATTGTTTGTGTGTGCTACCAAAAAGAACCACATTTTGCTTGGTATTTACACTATGAAATTTTTACCCTTGTGGAAATTTGTCGTACATCCTTATTTTTTAATTATATTATAAAATATATCCCTCTCAATTTCCACTTATGTTTTACATCCCTATTTTTATTTTTCACATTCCTCTTTACGTTTTTACCCTTCTATGCACCTAATTTCTATTTCCTCAAAACAATTTCAATTTTTTCTGAAAATTTCAAATTATTATTTCCGTGGAATTTAGGTGCTAACTTTTGCTATATCTTGTTCGATTCGATCTTCTTCCCCATCTCGTTCGAGTTTAGCTGCATCTCATTTGAATTTAGTTGTATCTCGTTCGATTCGAATTTAGTTGTATCTTGTTTGATTCGATCTTTAACAACAATAATTCGAATTTAGCTGCATTCACATTCAATTCGATCAGTTTTCGCTACATCTCAATTTATTTTCGCTTTACATCTTCTTCTTCTTTGTGTAAAAATGTAGGTTCGAGGTTAGTTTTATTTCATAGTTATTTTTGTTTGTTTAATTTTTGATCTACGATTATGTTGAATTAAATTTTATTAATTTTTTTGTAGCTGCAATTTATTATTAATGTTGTTATTTTTTTAGTTAAATTTTGTTGTTATTTATGATATGGAGGCAATTATTGATATGAAATACATATGTGTTTGCTGAATTTACTATGTTTGTTATTGTTACCATCATAACTGATTGTAGTGCTTATGTTGTTATTGTTATTGTTCATGCATGTTGTTGTTGAGTTATACGATACCAATGGGATGAGATAGTAAAGTTTTATGCAGGACGTTATTGTTATGGAAAATATTTTCCATAACAATATTTGTTTAGTAAATAATTATTTTGTTAGTTTTTGCTATAACAATTATATTTGTGATGTTGTACTTTTATTCTAACATTATATTTGTTTTTTAGGTCTGAGTCTATTGATGTTCATGTCATTCTTCTATTAGGTAATGATACTTATAGTAGGTGTCTTGCTTTGAGGGATTGTGCATTGAGATTGAAAAATGATATTTGTGAACACTTGCCTAAGTTAACACATGGTTTTGTTGAATTGGTTTATGAAAGAGATGAAAAGAAAAGAGTTTTTCAAATTAATTCGAATTTGCATTATATATTATTGCTTGTTGCTCATAGCCGTGATGATTTCTACTTGTTTTGGTTATATCTAAACAGTGTAAAAATATTTCAACTGATGTTGGTTCTTATAATTCTTCATTTGTTGGTTCTTTTGGTAAGTGTGTCTCATCTACTTCTCTAATGGTTTGTTCTTTGGTTGAGTCTGTTTTTATTTTGCAACGGTTGTTAAAAAATGATTCTAGCAATCCAGTATTTACTGATGTTAGTCAAAGATTTGCTGGTCGCATTAAGGAGTTCCGACTGTATATTATGATATACCGTATTAAGAATGGTTACAAAGTTGATGTTGTTAAAAATGATAGGGAGCAAGCTACAGTTGTTTGTTCACTGGAAGCTTATACTTCACGCATTCATGCTTCTTGCAAGTTTAACCTACCAAGTTTTTTTGGTTATAAAAACTATGCAGCCTAATCATTCATGTAGAGCTAGTATTGTAGATGTTAACCATCCACTTGTTTCTAGCAAATTATTTAAGAAGTTGGTTGTTGATTTTTTTTTAAATTCAAATCCTCTTATGAAAATGAAAGATCATGTTCATTTATTTCATACTGAGTATAATATTGTGCTAAATTACTATTTTTCTTATATGGGGAAAAGATTGGCTTTGAAAGAAATACATAATAATGATTTGCTTTCGTATTATCATTTGAAATATTTTTGTGAACATGTGGCTGAGTGTAACCCTGCTAGTACTATTGAACTTTAAGGTGATTCTGTTAATCACAAATTTGAGAGGGCTTTTGCTGGGTTTGAAGTATGCAAATATGGATTTGATTATAGTCGTTCTTTAGTTTTTTTTGGAAGAGACATCTATGAGAGATAAAGGACAAGGTTGTATTACATCTACTACAGCTAAGAATAGTAATCAAGGTATAATTTGGCATTGAAAATTATAATATAATTATTTGTCTTTCATTTAGTTAAATATTTCCATTTCAATTTTTTGTCATATTTTGGTGGCAAATATTTTATTATCAAATATTTCCCATGTTTTTATGGAAAATATTTCATATACTTGTGATGTTCCATTTTATTCGATACGTTTGTTTTATTGTTATTTATGTGTTAAATTGGTATTATATATTCTATTTTATTTACTTGGCAAAGTTTTTTTTGAATGGTTTAACTTTTTTGTTATATTGGATGATTTAAGTTGTTAAATATTACAATATCAATATTTTCCATTTTCTTATGGAAAATGTTTGACATAGCTTTGATGTTTTCATTTTTATATTTTGTACATTTAATTCTATTTTGATTATGTGATAAAAGTGTTTTTATTTCTTTTAGATTTTTTCCATTGGCTTTTGGGATTGAATTTGGTGAAGATGAACCTAATTGGTATTGGTTTTTGATGAAGCTTCGAGAAAATTTATGTCATGATGATCGTCATTTCACTTTTATATCTGATCAAGATCTTGGTCTTTTGCTTGCTGTTCCTCAAGTTTTTCAGATTCAGCTCATGGTTCTTATTATTATCATTTTAATAATAATTTGAAGATTCTTTTAACAAAAAAGTATCGTCAAGGTAAAAAAAAGGGATCGTTTTATTGTTTTATCAAGTTGCTAATGCTGCTGCAATAGATGTATCTAATCAAGCTCTGTCTAAGTTTAAAGTGCTTGTGGGGTTGAAGTAGAAAATTTCATGCATGGGTTGCCTTTTGAAAAGTTTGCTAATGCATTTTTATTGGCAATCAATATGGGGAAATGAGTTTTAGTTGTGCGGAAAGTTTTAATCGATGGATTTTAAAGTAAAGATATTTACCTATCACTGCATGTTTAGATAGAATTTGTTTGAAGCTCATGAAACTTAAGTTTGATAGACACAAGTTAAGTAAAACTTGGTATAGTCAATTGTGCCTTATTATGAAGAAGCGTTTAAGGGATTTATACCTTGAAGGTATTCAATAGAAAGTTACTAGATCTTTCCTTGTTATACTTATGGTGGATTAATATGTTTTTCATGTACTCATGTTGTGAGATGTATTCTTGTGTTTGATTTGGTTATTTATTCCTATATCGAGAACTATTTCAAAGTGTCTTTTTTTCGAGCATCTTAATCTCATCTAATTCATCCACTTGTTAATTTCCAAATGGAATATGTTTTATCTAAGTATGTCAAAGTTCATCCTCCTAAGAGAAGACGTAGTGCAAGAAGGATTCCTTCTGATCGGATTAAGTCGGCTGTTGAGGTGAACAAGTACAAACGTTGAAGTTTGTGTAAAAAAATTGGTCATTACAAAAGATCTTGCTTATTAGGGAATAAAATGTAAATTTTATATAGTATTGGCATTTTCTTATGAAGACTATTAATGTAATTTCATGCTTTGTTTTGTGGAATTATATGTTTATTTTGTTATTTTACTTATCTATTTGGTTAGAAGTGTAATTTTCTTTTATTAGTTAGTCAGTCCGACAATTAATAATTCAGGCAAATATTTGTCTTGTTAATATTTACCAAGCTAATATTTGCTAGTGATATATTTAGTAGTTTATGTTTGCTAGTTATACATATGTGATGAATATATATATATATATATATATATATGTGTGTGTGTGTGTGTGTGTGTGTGTGTTTGTTTACATTATTATATGTTTTTAGTTGTTTTTGAAGATAAGTTTGGTTAGTCATTATTATAATTACGTTAAAGATAGTTACATTTTTGTACTTGATCATGTGTATTTGGTTATGTTTTGCATTCATAAGTACATGATTATGTTTTATATCTTGTTTAATTTGGCATTCACATGATCCTTATTACGTTTTACATCAGTCAAATGTCTGGCGGAAATTATTTAGAAGGCAAGTATTTACCTGGCAAATATTTTTTATTTCATGATCATATTACTTAATTATTGTTATTTGTGTATATGATTAGGTTTGAAATTAACTAATATTCGGTTTGCTTTTTCATCCATACGTACATGATTAGGTTTGACATTCAACTAACTTTTCCATTCATACATAACCGAATAGGTTTGGCGTTCAGTTGGAATTTGCATTCAGTAGTATGCTTGTTTAAACAATATATGTTGGTCACATATTGGTTTCTATATGTATCTGATTAGGTTTGGAATTCAGTTTTATTTCGCATTCATATGCACTCGATTAGGTTTGACATCTGGCTAACTTTTACATCTATCAGTACTTAATTAGGTTTGGTATTCAGTTAGCTTTTCTATCCATACATATGCAACTAGTTTCATCATTTGGCTAGCTTTTTCATATATATGTACCTGATTAGGTTTGACATTCGATTTGGTTTTGCATTCATTTGTACCCAATTAGGTTTGGCATTCGGTTGGTTTTTGCATTCGTACATACTCGATCGGGTTCGGCATTCGCTTGGCTTTTACATGCATATATACTCGTTTAGGTTTGGCATTCACTTGGTTGTTACATCCATATGCACCCAATTAGGTTTGGCATTCGGTTAGTTTTTGCATTCCATTGTATGCTCAGTTAAACA
This sequence comes from Allium cepa, assembly GCA_030765085.1. Lineage (NCBI taxonomy): Eukaryota > Viridiplantae > Streptophyta > Magnoliopsida > Asparagales > Amaryllidaceae > Allium > Allium cepa. The sequence continues at coordinate 623,626,287 of CM060940.1, read as the reverse complement.
ATATATTTTGACTGTAGATTGGTTTTCATATGTACTCGATTAGGTTTGGCATTCGATTGGTTCTTGCAATCATATATACCTAATTAGGTTTGTCATTCGGCTATTTTTTGCTTCCATATATACTCGATTACGTTTGACATTCGGTTGGTTCTTGCATTCCATGGTTTTCTTGGTTAAATAATACATCTTGGGTATAGATCGATTTTCATATGTACCCGTTTATATTTTGCTTTTGGTTGGCTTTTGCATCCATACATATCTGATTAGATTTGGCACTCGGTTGACTATGAATGTATATGTACCATATTATGGTCGGTATTCAGCTAGCTTTTGCATCCGTACATACCCGACTAGGTTTGGAATTCGGCCAGTTTTGGTATTCAGTTAGCTTTTTCTTCCATACATACCCGATTAGGTTTGGAATTCGGCTAGCTTTGCTTCCATATGTACTCGATTAGGTTTGGCATTTGTTTGGCTTTTTCATTCTATGGTTTGCTTGGTTAAAAAATGTATCTTGGGTATAGATTAGTTTACATACATACCAGATTAGATTTGGCATTCGGTTGGCTTTTGCATCTATACGTACCCAATTAGGTTTAGCATTCGGTTGGCTTTTGCATTCATATGTACCCAATTAGGTTTGGCATTCAACTAGCTTTTGCATTCGATGGTTTGCTCGGTTAAACAATATGTCTTGGGTATAGATCGGTTTTCATATATACACGATTAGGTTTGGCATTCGTTTGATTCTTGCATCCATACGTACCCGATTAGGTTTGGCATTTGGTTGGCTTATGCATCCATACGTACCCGATTAGGTTTGTTATTCAGTTAGCATTTGCATTCCATGATTTGCTTAGCTAAACAATATACTTTAGGTATAGATCGTTTTTCACATGCGCTCGATTAGGTATGGCATTCGGTTGGCTTTTTTATGCATACATACCCATTCAATTTGATATTCGGTTAGTTTTTGCATCCATACGTACCCAATTAGGTCTAGCGTTCAGTTGGCTTTTGCTTCCATACATAGCAAATTACCAGGCCCATGACCGAGCCTGCAACACCCTATAATTTTAACAATTGGATATTTAAATGATTATTTTGAATATTTAATCGTTAAGTAACATGACGCCTCTTATACTCAACTTTTAAAAACGAGCGAATTAGGACTTGATACACCATAAGTGAGTTCGCTATTTCGATGCTAGTAAAATGAATATAAACTGGACTGCGTTTGAAGTCGATAGTTTTTGGAGATGAATAATGCCGAATAAAGATTTCAGCTAAGCCCACTTGTTTCCTATATGAGAGTAACTTCTCTTCATTTTCTAACTTGCTCTTCATTCACGTATCCTCTCCTCCACATTCTCTAATTATTCCACTAATTACCTCATAAACCTCTAACCCCAGATCCACTAATCTAAGCCCGAATAAATCCCGATAAAGTTACCATAATTATTCTTATGGGATTCTCTACAAAACCCGTGAAGTAATTGGATTGAACCAGAGCTTAAGTTGTTGACTTTGAAATTTAAAAAGTGCAAAGATTGGGCTTTTGGTGATTAAAGCTTGATTTGGAGTTAAACAAGGTGAGTGGGATGATATTTAGTTTGCTTGTTATAGTTCATTAATTAATATATGAATGATTACGAAGTGTTTTGGAAGAAGTTAGAGGATGTTGGTAATGTAATTAGGCTTATGTATAGACTTTAAACATGTTTATACTGACCTATTTTGTTTAAGACCTTAATCCCTATTTGTGAAATAGTTAGTAAGCCTTAATTTTGATTGTGGGCTAAGTAATTGACTTTGTATGATGTTGTTAGTGATTGAAGACTAACTGCATGTTACAACTAAGAGTACGTCATTAGTTATCTAGAATTCAAGTGATTTTGAAAGCGATTACTAAGCTAATTAGTAAGTTTTGAACTTTACACTTATTGTTAAAATGATTAAAGGGTTAGTAAAGCATTTATGAATATCGTTTAAAGAGAAGAATGATTTTTATAAGCAAAACGTATTTTATAAAATAATATGATGTTTTATAAAATAGCAAATGTAGTTCAATTAGTATTTAGAAAATAGTTATATGATTTTAAAAATGAAGTGTATATTTTATAAAAGGGAAATGAGATTTTATGAAATGATAATATGAAGTATACTTAACTCCAAATGAGATAATTAAGTATTGAATGCTTAAAATGATTTATGGGCTAACGATATAATTTAGAAAGTAGAAGTAAGATTTTATAAAATAGTATGAAAGCGTATTAGATTTTTATTGAAAAGATTTAGTAAATAAAAGTAAGATTTGATTAAGTAATAATGAATTACTTATATAAATATACATGCACATATATGAGTATGGGCAAGTATACTTCTGTGCAGTTAAAGCGGAGGTGTAAAAAGTCAAAGCGGGGATGCAGCAAGGATATAGCAGGATATAGCAGATGATTCTAAAATAGCATATGAAATTTGTACTTAATGTTTTTGCAAATATATAAATGGTAATTAAATGAAAAATTAACGTTCAATTGAATTATAATTAATACATAAATAATTTTAAATAAATACATGTGTGTGAATATACTGTAAATAAATGTAAAAATGTTGTATAACATAATTGAATTTAGTAGAATATTAGAGTATTTTCATTTTTGAAAATGTATTTAAAATTCAATTAGATAAATTAATTTCATAATTTTTATAATGTATAAATTTCATTTTCCAATTCATTTCTCTTAAAGAAGATATAGTGAAAATAACGGAATATAGCGGGAATAACAGGATATAGTAGAATTAGCGGGACTTAAAGCGGAAATGCTATATTTGGGGCAATATAGAAAAATTGTAGCGGTAGAAATCTGCTATTAGATATAGCAAGGTTATAGCGGGGTAATAGCAGGGCATTAACTGCACAGGTATATGTATACATGTAATTGAAGTTATACGACAATTAAAAAGATGTATATTGCAGTCAAAATTAATATGTGATTGTTTGTTTATATGGATATGTAATTGTTTGATTATATAGATATATAATTGACTACAAATTGTTGTGGCATTTCACTTAACCATAGTGACTATCGTGTGTGCTAAGTTGCATGAGCATATAACGGGCCGAGTAATCGCCCTGGTGAAGTCCAAAATGTGACTTATGTAATGGTGGTGTGTTTACATATACATGTGTGCAAAAGCATGCACGAATGAGTATATCAATACGTGTATAAGCTACGCACTAGGCAAGGAGACCGGGTAGGTCATTTTGGCGTGTTAGAGGAAGCCAGGTCGCTATAATCTCCCGTGGAACTGTACACATTCAAAGAGTGGATTTTGGTATCGAGTTTAGTTTTCAATTACTTATGGAATTCACTTCCAAAACATCAACATATGAAACCTTGTAGATTACGATGGGGTAAAGATAGGCTCTGGAAGTAAGGCGACTCGGCTGGTGAAGCATTAAAGGAAACGACATACGAATCGACGTCCGTTCGGGAGATTTACTCCCTGCCTAGGTTCATTGCCAGAACCCGTCAATATTCGATCCATTGAACTGGAGTGAATTTGAAATAGAAACAAGGAATCCAAAATAATGGACTGGGAAAATTGGGTTCATTCGACTAAATGAGATCCTTGGTCGACTGAACTCCTAGGGCAGTGACCATTTTGGGACATTTCTTCCTCATTCGAGTGCAGTTCTTCATGGTGTCTTGGCATAACTTCAAGAAGGTTATGAGCTAATTGGAGCGGCAGGATGCAAGGCGAACCAAATTATATGAATGTTAAATGATTCTTTTGGAATCGATAATGATCTTACATGGAGTCGGTATGATGATTGGGAGCACGATCACGTCCGATGAGCATGTACAATCGAATAAAGTGAATTTGTACCATGGCGGTCAACTTTGGGGTACATATAGTTTGATAAATTGTGTTGGCCTTATCTTAGTGGCCATGCGTATTATTAGATCCTTATAGACATTTGGATATGTTAGTGTACTGGCTTTATTTATTAATGGATCGTGGTAGAGGTTTGGGTATGTTAGTGTGCTAGTTATACTTTTATAAGATCGAGATAGATGTCTGGGTATGTTAATATACTGACTCTATATGTTGATAGGTCGCGATAGACGATGTCAAGGTACATTAATCAACATTGCTATCACACGAATAGAAAAACCTTATGGAGACCCCAATATTCTTGCAGAATATATGGCTTCTTAATTAAGAAATAGAGTTTACTGACTTTTTCCGTCAGTAGATAGTGATGGATGAAGTCTAGGTACGTTAGTGTACAAACTTCATATATTGATAGATCACGATCGATGATGTCTAGATACGATAGTGTATTGACTCTATTTGTTAATAGGTTGCGATTAGTGATCTATTAATATGCTAGTGTACTGACTCTAATTATTATTATATCAAGAAAGATGTCCGGGTACATTAGTGTACCGACTCCAAACGTATGATTAAATCGTGATAGATATCCTGATACCATAATGTACTAAATCTATTTATTATTGAACCGCGAAAGATGTCTATAATCGACTCCATCTGTCATTAATGATGGATATTGATTTGTATACCTTAGTTATCTTCCATTGTTATATTGTGTGTTATTAGTTGACTGTTATATTTATTGTTGTATTTATTATTATTTTGTACTTCGTGATAGACTTATATTATGATCACCCTGCTTTTGGATGTTGGGTTACTATTATCATAGTATGATATCTACAATGCATTCACATTATGTTAGTTATGATGACCCGTTGATTACAGGAGAAGAGCATGTTATGGTATGATTCCCTATTTTTAAGATGGGTTTACCGAACTTGTTATAGGCATTCCAATTTAGCTCCGAGCCACATTTATGGAGAGGGCCAGTTGTGAGTTAGTTGTTTCATGTTTATTTGTATATAGTTTTGATATATTTTGAGATAGTTCCCCTCATGCCAGGATTTATGTCTAACCCACATTTTGTCATTTTCTATTGATGTCATAACAACTCATGGGTACTTGATTGAGTAGTTTCGTAGTCGGGTGCTTAGGGGATATGCAGGCAGGGTCTAGCTGGAGCATTCTAGAAGGGTGGCATCGATATATTGAGATATATATACTTCATGGTTTGATACTACATGACGGTCTTATTATTTGTATATGAGACTGTTGTATCAGATATTTATTCAAAGCACCACGTTTTTACAAGTTGATGTGTTCTAACTTTCTGTACTGATATTTATTTATTAATTGCTTCCACTAGTGCGGTCTCTTATATATTATTGTTATATTCTTTTCATGTATATTCGGTATATTATATGTTATCATGGCATTGTGAGATCTTATCGATGTCTTGGTTTATTGCTTTGTTCTAATTTTACCGCGATGATCCATCTTTCTAGGTATTCGCGAAGGACGGGTTGTTACAGTTGGTATCGGAGCTTAGGCTCAACACTCGGACCAAGTATACTAGTTTGAGTTAATCAACCTGGTGAAAAGAGATACATAAAGAGAGTGAACTTATATTTTTCTACTATATTATATTGTATATACCGTTTATCTTCTGGACTTGATTTATTTCTACCGCTAATTGCTAATGTATCTTCATCTGGCTATTCGTTTGAGCAGACGGAGCGTAGAGTGAATGGGGATATGCAATCTGAGATACCTGATTAGTTCAGAGGCTACTTAGCTACTGCAAAAGATGTTATGTTGCCGTAAACCTTTCCAACATATTGCGGTCAGTGCTAGAAGTGGTGTGGACCTCTGGGTATCAGTATTTCTAGCTCTACCAGCTTTAGACTCTTCAAACCAGCGTTGGAATTTCCTTAGCCTTAGAGGGAAGCCATATTTGTATCCTAAGACTGTTGTTGAGGCACGGTATTGGACACATGCATGAGAAGGCTTCCATCGATATAATTCTAGCGAATGTTCTCTTAAGGAAGATTGTTTCTTGGCATTTAGAGAAGGGAGACATTAGTTGAGTGCAGTGTTTGTATGGCTGATAAGCATACCGGTGATTCAGAATTTATTCAAGCATTGCTTTGGTTCTTTGTTCATTTCCGAGATCGAGAAGAATGTGTAGTTTGAGCATTTCATCCATCTTGAGCAGTTCAGCTTGTCAGCGATGGCGTGTTGACTAATTTAACCTTTTTTTAGAGTTTGAGATGGTCGGTACTCCGTTCTTGTGGGAAAAGAGATTTTCCTTGGGTCTTAAGCATTAATTGGAGGTTCCTTTCTTAGCCTTATCCTGTCAAGGTCCAATTTGAATATCTCATTGGGATGGTTCTCCTTCATGAGAATGCCCACGTGAGACCTTGAGGTAATGAAAGTGAAAAACAACTGAAACTCCAACTGAAACGCAAAGACCAAGATATAATGAGGATCATGGTTATTCGAAAAAGAAAAGATGGCCTACTATTTCACTCATATTGCATTTGGGAGGCATTTCACTATGAAATGTCATCCAACTAAACAGAAGTGTAAATTTCAATTATGATCGGCTTGATCATTTGAAGGACTATCCTACATTTTTGAAGGGTGAGTAAGTGATAATGACTTATGCCTTTCAGGAATCACCGGGACCTACCTGAATTACAGCGTAGGAAAATCAAAAGGAGCTTATGTGGCGAGGTATACTTATTTTTGAGAACTCACTTATGTTCCTTCCGACATTTAAGCTGTATATTTTATCTGTTGCTAGCTACTCGATAGACAGGCAAAACTTGACACCTTGCATAGTAGGTAAATTCTACGGTAGAGATAAATCTTGTATGACCATCTTAGTTGAAAAGCTAAGGTGAAGCGATTGAGAATATTACCATTTGAGCTTGATGCACTAGATTTCAAGTTGAGTGGGTTCGGTCGATGAAGTGTCACTTAGATTTATATCCAGGTAGAGTTTAGTGGATGCCCAGTAATGAGCAGAGACCAAGCGGATGACTTATAGACGTTTTCCTAGAGAATGTTCAAGTTATAATTGTTTTCTTTGTGTCGGTAAACCTAGGCGATGGGAGTAATCCCAAGTGTCGAAATGGAAATTTTCTAGCGAATGGTCCTTTCATGTGCCTGTTCTTGACCTACAATTTGGGTTAGAGTTATAGATGATTTGCACTAGTAGGATAGTGTTTTTCATTTGATTCTGATAGACGAGAACTTGAGTTAGATTCTTGAGATGATTGAGAAATTTCCACGGCATGGCTTTAGTCGTGCGAGGTGATTTAAGAAGTCGGATCAAGGAATCGGATCGAAGTTTGCATGGATAGAGTGGTCGACCCTAATTTAATAATAAAATCATGCAGGCAAACAAAGGGTTGGAGCGGGCGTCGTGTCATTTTGGATGATCTTTAGTTATTATAATTCTTTAAGTATAATTATTATTGCATGGGATAGTTCAAGGAAGGATTTCTTAGCTAGTTTTATGGCGATTTGGATAATCGTCTAAGTGATGAGATGATACCTACCTAGGCTAACGTCGTAGTACACTTAGTATATTATCCTTATTAACATTGTGCGTCGAGGTAAGTTTAAACCTGATAAAATCCATGCAATTGTAAATCTTCATTTAATGATGATTTAGTTAGTATAATTTTCTCTCCTAGAAAATGAGTTTTGTTTAGGAGGAAAGGAAAGTTGAGTCATTGGTTGCTAGATTTATTAGGGAGTGTTGAGATTTGATGATCTTATATGTTGTAATGGTTCCCCTTCTTATATCGTGAGGTGTAATGGTCAGTCACTTATTATATTCACGAAAGAGGTTACACCACTTTGGCGTTTGTTCATTTTAACTGTCGAATGGACTTATAGGAGTTTATGATTTGACATGTGCGCTTAAATCTTAATGGTTACCGTGCATGTTGGTATGGACTTCTTTTAAATATTTCATTGCTATTGTTTCTTGCTTGTTATTGTCCGTTGCTTGTTATTATTCGTTGCTTGTTATTATTTGTTGCTTGCTATTGTTTGTTGCTGCTTATGTTGCTTGCTATTGTTTGTTGTTGTTTGATTTTGTGGTTGGTTGAATTTGAATGGGTTAATTTTTATTGTTGTTGATTTTTGTTAACTGCTTGCTTGCATGGTTAGTAATTGCATGCTAGTTATCATTGCTTATTCTTGCTTGCAATGAATTACTAATTACTTGTTGTTTGTTATTTTTTGTTATTATTTTATTATCACTAATCTTATGTGTTTGATTGCTTGTATGATAGTTATAGTTTCATAATTTAAAATAAGATCTAAAGAGAGATAGCAGTTGCTATCAGGAATAGATCGCCTATCTTCCTTGCTAATTAGGGGGTCATGATAGGATAGGATCTATATGAGTCCATTGCCTTTTGATGTGATTCAGAGTCAATGGTATAGTTTGATACTGTCTCACTTGAGCTTACTCTCTAATTGATTATCTTGTATGACTATAGCAGTATCAGTTGCTACACTGAGGTTATACATATTTGAATTTTGTGTTTACTCCTCTATGTATAATACAATTAGAAACTTGAGAGATCATGTATAGCTATTTAAATGCTTATTTTCTTTGATTGGCATTTAAATAGTGAGAAGCCTTCTTAAGAGATGTATGAATTTTTAGGAATGTGGGATGATGTAGGTCATCGCATATTTCCTTGTGTGTGATGCATTCTAACTTAAGAGTTCTATAGTGCTAATAGAATAAGGAAAGGTACTATTGGAATTTTTGAAACAGAGATTCGAGAAGTTTGGTCAGTCCTGTTAGTTTCTCGCACTCATGTGAATTTTAGGGCTGAAATTATTTTGAGGTGGGGAGAATGTAACACCCATGCAATTTTAACGATCGCACATTTAAATGATTAATTTAAATATTTAATCGTTAAGTAACAGAACACCTCTTATACTCGAATTTTACAAATGAGTGAACTAGAACTTGATATGTCGATAGTTGAATTTTCATTTTTGACGCAAGTAAAATGAGTATAAACTTGATGATGTTTGAAGTCGACTATTTTTGGGATGAATAGTGCCGAACGAAAAGGAATTAGGTTAAGCCTACTAATTTCCTATAAGAGACTAACTCCCCTTCATTTTTCTAACCCACTCTTCATTCATGTATCTACTCTTCCTTATTATGTAATTATGCCACTAATTACCTTCTAATCCTCTGACACTAGATCCACTACTCCAAGCCCGAATAAATTCGAAAATATCCCGATAAAATCACCCTAGTTCTCATAGGATTCTCTACAAACCTCATAAGGGATTTGGATTGAATTGGAGCTTAAGTTTTGATTTTAAAATTTAAAGAGAGCAAAGATTAGGTTTTTGATGATTAAAGCTTGATTTGGAGTTAAACAAGGTAAGTGGGATGATTCTCTTACTTAATTTACTTGTTATACTTCATTAATTAATATATGGATGATTATGAAGTATTCTAGAAGAAGTTAAAGAATATTAGTAATGTAATTAGGCTTATGTTTAGACCTTAAACATGTTTACATTCACCCATTATTAGTTTGATACCTTAATCCCTATTGTGAAATAGTTAGTATACCTTAATTTTGATTATGGGCCAAGTAATTGATTTTTCATGAAGTAGTTAGTGATTTGAGAATAATTACATGTTATAACTAAGGGCATGTCATTAGTTGGCTATAATTAAATTAATTCAAGTGATTTTGAAAGTGATTAGTAAGCTAATTTAGTATGTTTTGAACTCTAAACTTATTAATAAAGTCAATAAAGGGTTAACAAAGCTAAAATAGTATTTATAGATATCGTTTAAAGAGAAGAATGATTTTTATAAGCAAAGAAGTATTTTATAAAACAATTTGATGTTTTATAAAATAGCGAATGTAGTTTAGTTAGTATTTATAAATTGGTTATATGACTTTATAAATGAAGTATAAATTTTATAAATGGAAATGAGATTGTATAAAATAGTAATATAAGTACACGTAATTCCAAATAAGATAATTAAGTATTTAAATTCTTAAAATGATTTATGAGCTAATGATATAATTTATAAAATAGACGTAAGATTTTATAAAATAGTATGCAATCATATTCGATTTTTATTGAAAAGATTTAGTAAATAAAAGCAAGATTTAATTAATTAATTAATTACTTTTATAAATATACATGCATGTATATGATTATGGACTGGTATACATAGACATGCATTTGAAGTTACACAAGGATCAAAATGATGTGTGTATTATGGTTCGAATTGTTGTGTGATTGTTTTTTATATGGATATGCAATTGTTTGATCATATAGATATATAATTGAATAAAAATTTGTTGCACACATTTCACATAGCCATGGTGATTATCATATAAGCTAAGTTGTGTGAGAGTATACCGAGCTGCATGCCCCGGTGAAGTCCGAAATTTGACTTGTGTAGTGCTTGTGTGCTTATGTATGCATGTGTGAAAAAGCATTCACAGATGAGGGTATCGACACATGTACGCTAGGTAAGGAGTTCGGGTATGTCGTTTTGGCATGTTAAAGAATGTTGGATCACTATAATCGCCCGTAGAACTCTACTCATGCAAAGAGTGGATTTTGGTATCGAAACCATTTCTCGATCACTTTAGGAATTCACCTCGGAAACGTCAACATTTGAGCCACGGTGGATGTCCGATGGGATAGAGTCAGGCTCTAGAAGCAAAGAAGACTCATTGGGGGAAGTGTTTGAGGAAACAGCATGCAAATCGACGTTGGTCTAGGAGATTTACTCCCTGCCCTGGTTCTTTGCTAGAACCTGGCAATTTCTGATCGACTGGATGAATATTCAGTTGGTTGAACTGGAGTGAACTTGAAATAGAAAGGAGGAGTCCAAAATTGTGGACTAGGAAAATTGATTCAATCAACTGAACAAGATCCATAGTCGACTGAATGAGATCCCCAATCGACTAAACTCTTGGGATAGCGAGCACTTCGGGGAATTTCTTCCCCATTCGAGCATGGTTCTTCATGGTGTCTTGGCTTGACTTTGGCGAGGTTCTGATCTACTCGAAGAGGAGGGATGCAAGGCGAACCTTGTGACTCATATATGAATGTTAAATTATTCCTTTAGAACCGTTAATGATTATGCATGGGGTATGTATGGCGATTGGTTGCACGATCACGTACGACCAGTGTATATAATATAATGAAGTTAATTTGTGCCTTTGGGGTTTGACTTAGGGGTGTGTATAGTTTGATAAATTGTATTGGCCTTATATTGATGGCCATGCCTACTATTTGATCCTGATATACATCTGGGTACATTAGTTTGCTGACTCTATTTATTATAAGATCATGGTAGATGTTAGTGTACGTTACTATGCTAACTCTACTTATTATAAGATCGAGATAGATGTCTGGGTACGTTAGTGTACTGAGTCTATATGTTGATAAATCACGATAGATGATGTCTGGGTACACTAGTGTACCTTGCATTCCCGAAGAAGGTCTCTCAATCCCATAACCCATAACCAACGTCATAAATGTCTAACAATGCGAGAGAAAGAATCTAATCTGCTTAAAAGAATCTAATCTGCTTAATTCTGCCTTTTAATGGAAAATAGGTAGACTCTGACCATTTAAGACCTCAATTGAGGTATGATGCTATCATTTAATACCTTTTCCCATGGTGGACTCCATACAGGTATCTATCTAGTTGACATTGCGTAGAAATCTTTTTGGACACTTAATGCTTCCTACTGAAGCAGACCTTTCTGAGATATTCTTAACTATACCTAAACCCAATCCCAACCATTTAATACTTCATCTGAGAAAGAAGGTGGACCCTCAAACAACCACTTAATACCTTCCGAAACCCCGAAGTAGGTCCTTCGTCCTATGACATATACCTATGGTGACGTCTCATATTATCCTGACTATTCGTAAGTACTGGTAGTCAGATTATTTGGACAAATTTACCCTACAGAATTGGGACTAACCACTCGTCATCATAGTTACTTATCATAGGCGATGTCTCACATTAACCCCAAAGTCACACTACTGGTAGCCAGATTTGCTGGGCAAACTTCTGTGTGTTTTTTGACCGACCTCGCACCATAATGACTTAGTCGTATTTTACATCACTCTTAATATATTAACGCACACCTCACCGTGTCCATTAATCAGGCTATATAATAATTCCCTCTTATTTTGCCTTGACAAATCAATTATCTTTCTAAAGGGGATTTAATGAAAATTATTGCCTAATTAACTACGCAATTATACATTATAATTGTAAAAATTTACGGTAAGTAATATATAAATATGCACCTATTGTTTTCTATGCACGCGAAGATTTCTCCCTAACTAACACTTAATTGTCAATTCCTTTATAATAACAATAATACAAGTCCTTTTTTCCCAGTTATCAATGGTTTCAAATTTCCAATATCCATAACAAGGGATTTCAATATCCTTAACAAAGGATTAATATTCATATCCAAAAATTGCAATAAACAGAGTTGTACATAATACAAAATTTCAACTTAATCTATTACATCGAATAATGGAATAATCTCAAAAACAGAAATTGCAATTCTAGTTTCAACTTCTATTCAACCCCTCTATTACAAAGAATTAAATAATGGAATAGAACTTTTATTTTCATATGGAATAAATGGTATAAACTACGAATAAATTCATACTTTACACCCTATTCCTTAATAGAGGTTTCACAATTAGAGTACTGAAATATAATTTGAAGTCACCAAAAACTGTAAAAACTGTATAATTCCAATAATTCAATGTAAACAATTGAGAATTCCAACAAGAATTGACATTTCAAATTAAAAGGTTTTCGAGGGGTTTTATTCTGCTTTATTTTCATAAACACAAACCCCTTAAGGCATATTAAAATCCGTAACATATCAATTAATCACTGAATTAGAATGCTAAGATTTCCACTCATAGTTAGTCTTCGCTTAGCTTCTCTATGGATTTGAAATGTGTAACGAACCGCTTTTCCATACACTTTAAGTTGACAATAAACCACACATGTCCAACTCTAATCGAATGGAAAAGCGTGTTATTACAGTTGGTATTAGAGCTTAGATTGAGCAAACATCCGGGCCTGGTAGGGGTAAAATCTCATTAGAGATAGGTTATTAATACCCTAGGATGAGTGACTCATTAGGATTAGGTTAAGTGACACCCTAGAATGAGTTGAGAGTATTATATGTGAGCACATATTTGTTAATGCTATATAAAAATGATTTTTTTAGAAAATTGGTAAATAAAATAATTTTACCTAGGATTATATAAAGTAATATCTTTCAAATGATATAGTTATTTGCATAGTGTTTGGTTGTTAAGGAAATGATAATATTCAGTTATTATCAATTATTAATTGGATGTTTGATTTAAAGCTTAAATATGAACACCTCGTGGATTTTCGTTTCACAATTTGACTATGTGGTGTTCGATAAGCAATAATGTTGGTTTAAGATTAAAGGAATTTATTTAAGATAATTAAATTTTATGAATGCATTTTAGAAGTGATTTTATAAATTGGATTTAGAATATGTGTTTTATGAAGGGATTTTTGAGAATTTAAATCTTGGTAATTTTGAAAAATCTTATGATTAACTAGTTTGAGTAGCTCAAAGGTAACTAAAAATGAACAGGAGTTGTGTAACGACCCTGAATTTCCGACCCAATTTAAAATTTTAAATCAATTATTTTAATATAAAAATTTGAAATTTATATACGATCTCAATTAACGTCCAAACTTCGTTTATAAGATGCGTCAATTAGTTAGGGATATAGAAAAAGTTTCGTCGTAAAATATTGTAGTAGATTTCGTTCGCGTTTTTTTTGAATATCAGTTCATTTTAAACTGTGGAAAATTTATCTTTCGAATCCAAATATTTTTACGCAGTAATGTTTTAAAAATTTATCTGTTCAAGACGGTGCAATTCGTTTCGTCTAATTCCATCGTCGCCTGCTTCATTTAAATTGTTTTGACAAACGAACAATTTAATCGGCGTAAAATTCGAGTTTTTATAAAACTGTCCTATCGCAATTATCTGAATACCATTGGAAGCGTCTCATCGCGCTGATCAAAACGGTATATTCATTTGTGCAAATCGGAGTCCGACGTAAATCGTCGCGTAAATTTCACCGTTCCTGATGGACCGGTTAAACTATATTCAGCCCAAATAAATTCACAGCCATACCTATTCAAAAAAAAAATTGAATTTTTTTTTGAAAGTGATAGAAATAAATATGGATAGTTGGCTGATGGGAGTTAGGACTTGGAAATTGAGTGGCATTTGGGAATTCAAAGGTAGAATTTATGGCTATGAATTATTAAAAAAAATGAACGCACTGTTCATTCACAAACTTTCCAGGTACAAACTCTCCACCTCTCCTCCTCTTCTTCTTTTCTTTATTCTTCATTTCATTTGCTTTCTTCTGTAAAACATGAAAAAAAAGATGAACTAAAGCTCGCACAGGCATGCGCACTCCACCCCTCCTCCTTCATATGCACACGCAACCCACTTCCACCCTTCACCTCGGCCCGAAGCTATTGAGTCCCCTCTCTTCCTCTCTCGGCTTCAACCACTCAGGCTCGCGTTCACTGTTGACAGCCGCACCAATACTACACCGCCTTCATCCCCACCCACCACCTGAGCTCCGGCCGAGACCACCTTCCCTTCGGTTCCACCTTTCTCTGTCGTGCCCATCCTCTGACCGCCACCTGACATCGGCCTCTTCTCCCTTACATCGTCTTCACCGTTCATCGGCCACACGTCCCTCACTCTTGCCGCGCCACCACCCCCTCGTGGCCTACGCATGTGCGTGCATGTGTTTGGAGCGTGTGCGTGCATGTGTTTGGAGTATGTGTGTGCTGTGTGTGTGAACAAAATATGTGCGTTCAGTTCGAATCTATTGTGTTTGAAGGGATGAGTCACTTTGAGAAGTGAAGCAACAGTATCGAAAAAAAGGAAATAAAGAAAAGGAAAAAAAATGCATACGTGCGAGTCACCGTGTTTGAAGTCTCGGTTTTGTTTTTAAAGAAAATTTTGAAGCAACGGTATCGTTTAAAAAAAATGAAATTGTATTGTTTTGTAGGAACTGGAAGTGTACAGTTGCTATACAATAATGGGAAGTGTTACGGTGTTTAAATTTGTAGAAGAGAATATACGCAGTATGTATATTTTGTTACTGAAAACAGTAACCACCTATTCTCTGTTGTTGCAGCAACCGGTTGAGTTCATTTGCAGCCGCATCAAATTTCTCATCTTTCGTTCTTTTCTTCGTCATTGGTAAGCGCATCTATATAATTTTATAAATTATATATGAACGTTCATTTGAATTAATATCGTCTTTCTTTTGTCGATAATTGCAGTGTTCCATTGTTCATGTTGTATCGATTCCATTCGCGCTTCTTCATGCTTCGATGCCAATTTCCCTAACCACGAAATGTGAATTAAATTTCAGGACTTATATTCTTATACAGGTTTGATTGATAAATGATTGTTGTGGGATGTTGAAATTGGACGTAAAATTGTTAACGTTTGAAGCGATAAATAATATGCAATTGAATTTGATGTAGGATAGTTAACAATTTAAAATTGATATATGTGTTGAATTTGATTAGTTAAATTTGTATAATATGACCCCCTTTAAATGTTAAATTAATTGACATGTAGAAATTTGGTTAATTACACCTTGAACCATTAAATGCATGTTGTATAAATTGATGCAGTATAAAATTGAATAATGAATATCAAGTGAAGAACCGTATAAATATTAGTGTAATAATCTTTAATCTACATGAAATTATAGTGTAGATTCTAGAAATAATTATATTAATTTGCATAAACAACAAATGTAAATTAATACGATTATTTCGGGATTATCTAAATAAATTATTCGATTGTTATTGATGATTGCTATTGCTTGTTTATTTGCCTTGACACCATCCCAATTATCATACTGCAATTTCCCTTTGCTATGCTTTGATTTTTGAATTGAAATGGAATCAGGTTGAAATGATAGATACCCAAATAAGACTTTGACTTGGGATAGAGAATTAAATAAATCCGATTGGTCAATAATTTGATTTAAAAATAAAATAAAGATTTTATTCAAATAAACAATAAGGTTGTTGAAATGAAGTTGGAATTCGAATTTTTTTTGAAAGGAAATGTTAATATTTAATAATCTGAAACAAAATATTAACATAGTAGTTGATGAAAGAACGTTGTTTTAAATTTAATTATTTAATAATTAAGTTTGAAATTATTTAATAATCAAGTTTGAAATTATTTAATAATGAAGTTTTGAAATTATTTAATAATTAAATAAGATTGATTTATTTAATAATTAAATAAGATTGAATTCTTTAATAAGTGAAATTGAACTACTTACATAAGTGAAATTGAGTTTCTTTATTAATTGAGTTTTGAAATTTGTAGCTAAGTAAATAAATAAGTGAAATTGGATTTCTTTAACAAGAAATAAAATGTGATTTATTGAAATTAATGTAAGACTTGTTATTTAAAGAATTTGATTTGACGAATTTAATTTAATTCAATTTGTAGGTTTTGATATAATGGAGTTGAGCTTAAGTAATTGATTTAATGGATTGGAAAATAAATAGAAATTGTTTTTGAATGATAAATTAACTTAATGAATATTGAATAAAATCGATCAATGAATTTAAATGTTAAATTAAATATAGTTAAATGATTACGAAATGAAACTTATATACAAATTTAAATGAATATTTGAATTGTTTTATATCAAATTTTGAAGTTGAATTATAGAATTTTTGAAATGGTAATTTGGAAGTTTTGAAACGTAAACTATGGAAATTGATATTGAAAGACAAATGAAATGTTAGTTTACAAATTCTAAGTAAGCTTGAAATTGATTTGGTTTTTAAAATTTATTAAACGACCAATCGGTGTAATAATTACGAAAGTTATTAAAGAAACTGGAACCGGTTAGGGACATACTCACTGTCTAAACCGAATACCACTTTAATAACTATACGCAGAGTGTGATCCAGAATGAAGTGGTTGGAATGATGTACGTTGACAATTGAAGAAAGAGAACGATAATGGAAGACCTTGACAATTGCGTCAAATTGGAAATGACTAAAATAGGAGCCGTGCCGGGCTAAATGGGGTTAGCTACCTCGAGCGAACACACTTCTTCGTAAACTACTCATTACTTGTTATTGATTAGTACGCACCTTTGAATTGGAGTGTTGTTTCGCGGTGTTGCGATCGTTGCGGTGATGCGTTCTCACCAGTCCGGATCAGGCAAATGGTAGTTTCACGACCTTGGGTATTGCCTCATGTGCCTTGTCATACTTGTATCCCTATATACGCGACCACTACGAATTTGTTTTGTATTATACCTATGGAGTACTCCCTGATATCCCACTAGTTTACGGTGGAGTTTACAGTTCTATATAGACTATAATGCTATATAAACGTGTTAAAGGGAACAATGGTAACGCCTTAACACTATTTTGATATTTTATTTTACCGTTAGGCATTATCTACTTATCGTACACTACTATGTATAGATAGTTCAACGGATCCTGAAAGATGTTATTTCATTCATCTTTGAGTTATTGTTATTTCAATTTGAACCATATTATCTGTATAAGTATATATGTCCTGACTCGAGTGTTTGTTTGTGCTTATGCTCAGGTTAGTCTGAGGATTTCTGTTGCTGTGCTGCTTGGAAGCTGAAGGCTTGAAGACTATCATTATCTTTATCTTATCAGTATTGCTCTTTCCTATTTGGATATTATCGCACATCTATGTTGTTCCATTTCATTTACTTGAGACATTGTTGCATTTTCTTAGTAGCCTCATGAACTACTATTATAACTATGTTGTAATTCCGCTGCCCTATTCTGTTATGTTATTTCTACGATTCTGTGATGATTCTCGTTTATATATATACTCCATTAATAATTCATGTTTTGTATTATTTAAGTTGACATGTGTGGGTTATTGTCAATTTAAATGATACAAATATACGGGTTGTTACAAGTTATGTTCGGATGGTAAACACTTCTCTTAAGTATTCCCCTTCATGTTAAGAGAATATGCGATACTTGGTAGTACACAGTTCCTTGGTATCATTTTTGAGTTAATTGATCTATATAATTTTCTAAGGTTAAAAGGATAATGTAATCATTAATTGATAGATTAACTAGTGATTGTTAATTTTTATCAAGATGTTTGCATTTAATATTGGTTAAAGTGAGTATATTATAATATAAAGAGTTTATTATAATTTAAAAAAATGATAATTTATCTTTTAAATTGAAATGGTTTCTTTGGAAAGAAGATAAAAAATTAAGGTGAATAAATATTTAACGTGACAAAGAAACATCTTCATAAAAATGTTTGAATAAAAGATAAAAGTTTTATGAAATGTTTTCATAATTTTTTTGGGAAAGTTAATAAATACATATAAGCTAAATAGATCATTTCGTTGCACGATTCTGATCTAAGATTCGAGTACAGAATTTTGAGGTGTTTAAACCAGTCCGAATACAGATTTATCACTTGATTCTTGATGGTAGACGATAATGAGGGTTTGTGGTTGGGTACTATAACATCTTGTATCTAGGCCAAAATCTAAACGCTACAAATGATGCAGTCATCTATAGTATTAACTTTTGGTAGCAAAATACGGTAATGCTAATGATATCTATAATATCAGAAGCACTTGAATATGAAGAAAATCATAGATTTCAAAAAGGCAACACTTTGCTGATTACACTTCAAAACAATATCATATCCAAGCTATAAAAATCCCCAAAATGTTACCTAAGCAATGATCAAATATAATTTACAACATTCGCCAAGAGAGACATATGATGATGCCCCATTGGATGATCAAAGCAATATAGTCATATCTGACTTAATACACAGCGGAATCAAACAAATAAAACCAAACTCCTAAAATAGCTGTCCGTCAGCCACCTGCTCATCTCTGGTAGCTTATTTGCCAAAATCTCAAAAACCTAAAAACCTCAACCCTCAGCCTACTCAAATCAATTTTGAGCACCCGAGAGTTTAAGGGGAAACAAAAACTTTGAGTCTGACATAAAACCTGGTATGAATAATATTGTTCATCTCTGTTAATTTATGTTAAGTGCGACCATGCCGCTTAGCGGAACGGGTTTCCACTCACTAACGTTCCTTTAAAACATATCTTTTGCAATTCTTTTCACGCAACCAAAACTGGTTAAAATATCTATAAAGTGACATTATGTAAACATACATATTTATCAGGTAATAAATGAACTATCTATTCAAACACAAAACTTTTGTTTGGCTAACTTTTAACCTTTGGATGACTCGGGCCTACCAGAAAACATCAAAATTAATCTAACATCTGTTATACACTCCTCTTCTTTTGGACGATCTGTCCTTAACTATCTATTAAATACTTCTCTTCTGGACGGTCTGTCCTTAACTTATCATCTTCCAAGGTCACCTGATCCTAATGGTTTTGCGAGCTCACCAATAACTTATCTGTATACATATTCCTTTCTATATGTATCCACAATTTTAGTTTTACCTGTGACAAAGCCCTACACAATGGATTTGGGACTAAATTAACTGGGGCTAATAGCTAATGTATAAGGCACGACCCTATACCAGTCTCATCTAGTATTCTAATATTTGAGTCATTTCACTTAGGGATATCTTTCCAAAAAATTTCTTGAAAACCTTTTCAAAATGATTTAAGTCCTTTAAATCAAACTCAAACAAGGAAAATATATAACCTCTCTTTACTCAAAATCATCTTGCCATGTTGTATATATACTTTATTCAAATCATAGTTGATGAAAATATTTAACTTTTGAAAGTCCCCCTTCCAAAACCATTGAAAGTACCCCTTCCGAAAACATTGAAAGTACTCTTTTAGAACCATTGAAAGTGCCCCTTTTGAAACCATTGAAAGTGTCTCTTTTGAAACCAAGTAAAGCCCTTTCTCTTATCTGGCCCGAAAGACCAAAACTTTCCTTTTGAAATAATCCTCAAAACCATTTAGAAACCTTTGGAAATCCTCCTTTCGAAAGCATTAAAACCTTAGACATCTTTCTTTAAAAAACCTTTAAATATTATCTTTCAAAAACATTGGAAAACCTTTCCTTTCTAAACCATCAGAAAACAATACCTTCGACTCCTTCGATACCTCTGGGGAACCACCCTTCGAAACCTCTTTTAAAACCTTTTAAAAGCATTAAATCTAAACCTTTCGAAAGCATATGAGTTCAATTTAAAACATATGGAAACCTTTCGAAACCATTCAAAGTTAACACTTTCGAAACCCTTTGAAAAACATCTTGGTTGAAACCATTGGATTATGCCTTCAAGCAGAGAAAAATGACAGAAACCCATTAAAATCGAAAGCACTTCCTTTCGAAATCATTTAGATTATCTCTTTCAAGACCAATTTAGGTTATACTTCAATTAAACAAAAGGTTCATAGAAACCTTATAGTCGAAAGCCACTCTTTCAAAAGTATTTCTAAGTAAAAAGTAATGGTGCCGAAGCCATCCCTTCGAAAGCATTGGAGAAATGAGCAGACTAAAACAAAACAACCCCATCGAAACCTACTGGGTCGAAAGCTAAAAAAGGCGGCAGCTAAGTGTTTTGACTTAGTCGAAAGCATATATTTAAAAACAAAAATGCAACCCAATCGAAACCATTTTCTTTTAAACCATTTGACCAAGTCGAAAGCATCTTAGTCAAAAGCAAGCAGGCGCATTTTTCTTTAAAACAAAACAAAGCTTCAACCCTTTTGAAACTTTATGGTTTCGATCCTGTATCTTTCGTCCACATCCAATTCATTATGTATCAGTTGCCTTATACCATATGCATTGGTTTCGGATGTGTCGGATGCAATCGTATAAAGGCAGAACCTGGTGCCGAAGTAGACGAAACAATGAAAAACACAGTTATTCGTACTTTTAAACTATTTATTTTGTACCTAACCTGCCTTGTTTGTCTAAATCTGATTGGTCGCCATATTAGTTCTTCAAAAGTGCAGCCATTTTCCATAAATAGAAATTTCAAATTATTTACAAAAAGCCCCTTTTTCCTTTTAAAATATATAAATACTTAAGTCCCATACCTTAATAATTTTATATATCCATCAAAACACTTGGGAAAACAATCTATAAAAATTCCAGAAAATCTCTTTCAATATGTTTTCTAACATATAAAAATTTCAGACCTAAATCATTTATTATTTACCCAAAAATAATTAATAACCCAAATATCATTTTCTTTACTAGAAAATTCATATAAAATCCACATTAATTTCAAAAATTCGAAAAATTGAACCCATCTCCAGGATATTATTTATGGTATTCATAAATAAAAGTTTGATTCAAAACTAAAAAATATAATCGGAATTCAGATTCCAGATTATCAACGATTTAACACCATCCCAATTATCATACTGCAATTTCCCTTTGCTATGCTTTGATTTTTGAATTGAAATTGAATCAGGTTGAAATGATAGATACCCAAATAAGACTTTGACTTGGGATAGAGAATTAAATAAACCCGATTGGTCAATAATTTGATTTAAAAATAAAATAAAGATTTTATTCAAATAAACAATAAGGTTGTTGAAATGAAGTTGGAATTCGAATTTTTTTTGAAAGGAAATGTTAATATTTAATAATCTGAAACAAAATATTAACATAGTAGTTGATGAAAGAACGTTGTTTTAAATTTAATTATTTAATAATTAAGTTTGAAATTATTTAATAATCAAGTTTGAAATTATTTAATAATTAAGTTTTGAAATTATTTAATAATGAAGTTTTGAAATTATTTAATAATTAAATAAGATTGATTTATTTAATAATTAAATAAGATTGAATTCTTTAATAAGTGAAATTGAACTTCTTACATAAGTGAAATTGAGTTTCTTTATTAATTGAGTTTTGAAATTTGTAACTAAGTAAATAAATAAGTGAAATTGGATTTCTTTAACAAGAAATAAAATGTGATTTATTGAAATTAATGTAAGACTTTTTATTTAAAGAATTTGATTTGACGAATTTAATTTAATTCAATTTGTAGGTTTTGATATAATGGAGTTGAGCTTAAGTAATTGATTTAATGAATTGGAAAATAAATAGAAATTGTTTCTGAATGATAAATTAACTTAATGAATATTGAATAAAATCGATCAATGAATTTAAATGTTAAATTAAATATAGTTAAATGATTACGAAATGAAACATATATACGAATTTAAATGAATATTTGAATTGTTTTATATCAAATTTTGAAGTTGAATTATAGAATTTTTGAAATGGTAATTTGGAAGTTTTGAAACGTAAACTATGGAAATTGATATTGAAAGACAAATGAAATGTTAGTTTACAAAATCTAAGTAAGCTTGAAATTGATTTGGTTTTTAAAATTTATTAAACGACCAATCAGTGTAATAATTACGAAAGTTATTAAAGAAACTGGAACCGGTTAGGGACATACTCACTGTCTAAACCGAATACCACTTTAATAACTATACGTAGAGTGTGATCCAGAATGAAGTGGTTGGAATGATGTACGTTGACAATTGAAGAAAGAGAACGATAATGGAAGACCTTGACACTTGTGTCAAATTGGAAATGACTAAAATAGGAGCCGTGCCGGGCTAAATGGGGTTAGCTACCTCGAGCAAACACACTTCTTCGTAAACTACTCATTACTTGTTATTGATTAGTACGCACCTTTGAATTGGAGTGTTGTTTCGCGGTGTTGCGATCGTTGCGGTGATGCGTTCTCACCAGTCCAGATCAGGCAAATGGTAGTTTCACGACCTTGGGTATTGCCTCATGTGCCTTGTCATACTTGTATCCCTATATACGCGACCACTACGAATTTGTTTTGTATTATACCTATGGAGTACTCCCTGATATCCCACTAGTTTACGGTGGAGTTTACAGTTCTATATAGACTATAATGCTATATAAACGTGTTAAGGGGAACAATGGTAACGCCTTAACACTATTTTGATATTTTATTTTACCGTTAGGCATTATCTACTTATCGTACACTACTATGTATAGATAGTTCAACGGATCCTGAAAGATGTTATTTCATTCATCTTTGAGTTATTGTTATTTCAATTTGAACCATATTATCTGTATAAGTATATATGTCCTGACTCGAGTGTTTGTTTGTGCTTATGCTCAGGTTAGTCTGAGGATTTCTGTTGCTGTGCTGCTTGGAAGCTGAAGGCTTGAAGACTATCATTATCTTTATCTTATTAGTATTGCTCTTTCCTATTTGGATATTATCAGACATCTATGTTGTTCTATTTCATTTACTTGAGACATTGTTGTATTTTCTTAGTAGCCTCATGAACTACTATTATAACTATGTTGTAATTCCGCTGCCCTATTCTGTTATGTTATTTCTACGATTCTGTGATGATTCTCGTTTATATATATCTCCATTAATAATTCATGTTTTGTATTATTTAAGTTGATATGTGTGGATTATTGTCAATTTAAATGATACAAATATACGGGTTGTTACAAGTTGTGTTCGGATGGTAAACACTTCTCTTAAGTATTCCCCTTCATGTTAAGAGAATATGCGATACTTGGTAGTACACAGTTCCTTGGTATCATTTTTGAGTTAATTGATCTATATAATTTTCTAAGGTTAAAAGGATAATGTAATCATTAATTGATAGATTAACTAGTGATTGTCAATTTTTATCAAGATGTTTGCATTTAATATTGGTTAAAGTGAGTATATTATAATATAAAGAGTTTATTATAATTTAAAAAAATGATAATTTATCTTTTAAATTGAAATGGTTTCTTTGGAAAGAAGATAAAAAATTAAGGTGAATATATTTTAACGTGACAAAGAAACATCTTCATAAAAATGTTTGAATAAAAGATAAAAGTTTTATGAAATGTTTTCATAATTTTTTTGGGAAAGTTAATAAATAGATATAAGCTAAATAGATCATTTCGTTGCACGATTCTGATCTAAGATTCGAGTACATAATTTTGAGGTGTTTAAACCAGTCCGAATACGGATTTATCACTTGATTCTTGATGGTAGACGATAATGAGGGTTTGTGGTTGGGTACTATAACATCTTGTATCTAGGCCAAAATCTAAACGCTACAAATGCTGCAGTCATCTATAGTATTAACTTTTGGTAGCAAAATACGGTAATGCTAATGATATCTATAATATCAGAAGCACTTGAATATGAAGAAAATCACAGAATTCATAAAGGAAACACTTTGCTGATTACACTTCAAAACAATATCATATCCAAGCTATAAAAATCCCCAAAATGTTTCCTAAGCGATGATCAAATATAATTTACAACATTCGCCAAGAGAGACATATGATGATGCCCCATTGGATGATCAAAGCAATATAGTCATATCTGACTTAATACACAGCGGAATTAAACAAATAAAACCAAACTCCTAAAATAGCTGTCCGTCAGCCACCTGCTCATCTCTGGTAACTTTTTTGCCAAAATCTCAAAAACCTCAACCCTCAGCCTACTCAAATCAATTTTGAGCACCCGAGAGTTTAAGGGGAAACAAAAACTTTGAGTCAGACATAAAACCTGGTATGAATAATATTGTTCATCTCTGTTAATTTATGTTAAGTGAGACCATGCCGCTTAGCGGAACGAGTTTCCACTCACTAACGTTCCTTTAAAACATATCTTTTGCAATTCTTTTCACGCAACCAAAACTGGTTAAAATATCTATAAAGCGTCATTATGTAAACATACATATTTATCAGGTAATAAATGAACTATCTATTCAAACACAAAACTTTTGTTTGGCTAACTTTTAACCTTTGGATGACTCGGGCCTACCAGAAAACATCAAAATTAATCTAACACCTGTTATACACTCCACTTCTTTTGGACGATCTGTCCTTAACTATCTATTAAATACTTCTCTTCTGGACGGTCTATCCTTAACTTATCATCTTCCAAGGTCACCTGATCCTAATGGTTTTGCGAGCTCACCAATAACTTATCTGTATACATATTCCTTTCTATATGTATCCACAATTTTAGTTTTACCTGTGACAAAGCCCTACACAATGGATTTGGGACTAAATTAACTGGGGCTAATAGCTAATGTATAGGGCACGACCCTATACCAGTCCCATCTAGTATTCTAATATTTGAGTCATTTCACTTAGGGATATCTTTCCAAAAAATTTCTTGAAAACCTTTTCAAAATGATTTAAGTCCTTTAAATCAAACTCAAACAAGGAAAATATATAACCTCTCTTTACTCAAAATCATCTTGCCATGTTGTATATATGCTTTATTCAAATCATAGTTGATGAAAATATTTAACTTTTGAAAGTCCCCCTTCCAAAACCATTGAAAGTACCCCTTCCGAAAACATTGAAAGTACTCTTTTAGAACCATTGAAAGTGCCCCTTTTGAAGCCATTGAAAGTGTCTCTTTTGAAACCAAGTAAAGCCCTTTCTCTTATCTGGCCTTAAAGGCCAAAACTTTCCTTCTGAAATAATCCTCAAAGCCATTTAGAAACCTTTGGAAATCCTCCTTTCGAAAGCATTAAAACCTTAGACATCTTTCTTTAAAAAACCTTTAAATATTATCTTTCAAAAACATTGGAAAACCTTTCCTTTCGAAACCATCAGAAAACAATACCTTCGACTCCTTCGATACCTCTGGGGAACCACCCTTCGAAACCTCTTTTAAAACCTTTTAAAAGCATTAAATCTAAACCTTTCGAAAGCATATGAGTTCAATTTAAAACATATGGAAACCTTTCGAAACCATTCAAAGTTAACACTTTCGAAACCCTTTGAAAAACATCTTGGTTGAAACCATTGGATTATGCCTTCAAGCAGAGCAAAATGACAGAAACCCATTAAAATCGAAAGCACTTCCTTTCGAAATCATTTAGATTATCTCTTTCAAGACCAATTTAGGTTATACTTCAATTAAACAAAAGGTTCATAGAAACCTTATAGTCGAAAGCCACTCTTTCAAAAGTATTTCTAAGTAAAAAGTAATGGTGCCAAAGCCATCCCTCCGAAAGCATTGGAGAAATGAGCAGATTTTCTAAAACAAAACAACCCCATCGAAACCTACTGGGTCGAAAGCTAAAAAAGGCGGCAGCTAAGTGTTTTGACTTAGTCGAAAGCATATATTTAAAAACAAAAATGCAACCCAATCGAAACCATTTTCTTTTAAACCATTTGACCAAGTCGAAAGCATCTTAGTCAAAAGCAAGCAGGCGCATTTTTCTTTAAAACAAAACAAAGCTTCAACCCTTTTGGAACTTTATGGTTTCGATCCTGTATCTTTCGACCACATCCAATTCATTATGTATCAGTTGCTTGATACCATATGCATTGGTTTCGGATGTGTCGGATGCAATCGTATAAAGGCAAAACCTGGTGCCGAAGTAGACGAAACAATGAAAAACACAGTTATTCGTACTTTTAAACTATTTATTTTGTATCTAACCTGCATTGTTTGTCTAAATCTGATTGGTCGCCATATTAGTTCTTCAAAAGTGCAGCCATTTTCCATAAATAGCAATTTCAAATTATTTACAAAAAGCCCCTTTTTCCTTTTAAAATATATAAATACTTAAGTCCTATACCTTAATAATTTTATATATCCGTCAAAACACTTGGGAAAAAAATCTATAAAAATTCCAGAAAATCTCTTTCAATATGTTTTCTAATATATAAAAATTTCAGACCTAAATCATTTATTATTTACCCAAAAATAATTAATAACCCAAATATCATTTTCTTTACTAGAAAATTCATATAAAATCCACATTAATTTTGAAAATTCGAAAAATTGAACCCATCTCCAGGATATTATTTATGGTATTCATAAATAAAAGTTTGATTCAAAACTAAAAAATATAATCGGAATTCAGATTCCAGATTATCAACGATTTAACAAATAAAATTTGTGATTGAACGTTGTAATGTTTTTAGTTGAAATATGACATATATAAATACATTGCATGCATACATATCAGACATACAAATATACATTTACATTTAACATATAAAAACAAAATTGGTTTACTTTTGAAAAAGCAAATTTACACATCACCTTAAAGGCACATGGATGGCACATGGAGGGGGAGTGGGCTAGGCATATGGTTGTGTAAGAGATATTTGTGCAATCCTATAAATAGCCATGCACCCCTTTCATAATTTATACACACTTATTCTTCTCTTCTTCTTCACTTCTTCTTTTCGGTTAACGGCCTTAGGGTTGTGAGTTTTGGAGAGTGGAGGGGGGTTTAGGCTGTGGGTTTTTAGAGGAAGGAGGAGGGGTAGTGTGACGACCCGACTTTTTCTCCATAAAAAGTCGTATCATCTTTAAGAAAGAAAGGGATAGAAAGAGAAAAGAAAGAAGAGAAAGAAGAAACAACACTAAAATCTCAACAACGGAACAAATAAATTTTATTAATAACATAAGTATTTACCTAATATACAACATCAATCAGAGTTACACAGCATAAACAACACATACTAGATAGTTATAAACACCTGTCTAGTTATTACAACTCAATACAACTCAACAAGAGATACCAATACAGAGAACACACAGCGGAAACTATATATCTATAACGCAGAAGCCTCCTGCTCTATTGCTCCTCCAATATTCGTCAAAGCTAACCCGAATCCCTTGGCTACTCGTAGAAATTTGAGTACCCAAGAGTTTAAGAAAACAAAAGATAAACTCCAGGTCAGACATGGGTCTGGTGTGAGTAACAGGTTAAGGTTGCTTAACTTTAAAAACCTTTTGAAAAGAAAGGTTTCACGTAAGACTTCCCACACATAAACATGGAAAAGTTTTTACCTTACGCTAACCAAAACATTTGATAGGAAATCCGATGATATTATAATAGTGTCTAGGGTTTTCAAATAAATAAGAAATAGCCGAAATTGTTACATTCATTAATTTCCAGCTACTAGCCACCAAAGTGGGTAATACAATCAAAACCGTTGGCACTTATTGCATTTTGGATTCCATACAAAGGCAGGGCTACTGGGGTACCGCCCATCACAGTACGTGGCCTAGATCACCGTACTAAGGATCACTCCCAATCCCCTACAACACAAGGCCGAAACCATCCCTTACGAACAGTTCCGAACAAGACAACCCCGACAGTTGTTGCAATCAACCGCCCACACAGCCGAATATAAAAGGGACCTCTAGACGGGGAAAATCTCGTCCTACTTGGGCATGACCCACTTAACCTTGCTGCACCTCCCCTGTTTTAGCCATTCTCGATTGGTGAAGCTTGAGGCCACGATTACCTTAGAGAACACATCTCTTAGAATGCTCATCATCCACCTGACGATGTTCTGAAAGCATTCAATCCATACAAGTTCGTTCCGGGTTCGAACGAAACCGAAGGCATTATCTCGTTACACTCATTTTAGAATCACCCTCAGAGTTAACGATGATAACCCATGCACTCTGAATCTTCATCTTCACTTGAGATTCACGACCTATCGTTAATTCAGATTGATATGGTTTTCGGATATCCAAATATGGAAACTCGATCCCCGTCTCATCGAAATCCAAATCGCCATCTTTTAGGTCCAAGTAGTTTTAAATGTTTAAAACGATTCAATTCAATATTATCTATATACATACAGATAGATAATACACAACATCATAATAGATAATCAACATTATCATCACCACAGATAATCCATATTATCATCCCATATAGATAATTCATATTATCAACTCAAATGCAACCATAGCATCCAAATCACACAACGTCACTTGTCTCATATCTGAGATCTCAATTCATAAGCAATGACTGTATTAATCACCATTCTATAATTAATTTAAAATGAATTAAACTAATTACTTCTTCCCTAACTAATTTAAAATAAATTAAATTAATTACTTCATCCATATAAATCTTGCTTACATATCCATTAATTAATTACAAATCAATCAATTAATTACCCTCAACAAATTACCCTAATTAATCATCCTTGATTAATTATCATTTAATTACATTCAAGTAATTAGCCTTTAATTAATTTCACAAATTAATTATTCTAAACCAAATTCAGTAAATAACCTATAATTACTTCATTAATTAATTAATTACAATTAATTACATTAATCCTTAATTAATTACATTAATTAATTCCTTCATTGATTAATTGTTCTTAATTAGTCCATCCTTAATTACATCATTAATTATATAAATTGATGATCCCTAATTATTTATTTATAATTACCCTATTTAAATTAAGTAATTAATTATCAATTATCCATACTGATTAATCACTCTTGAGTAATCACATTAAGTAATTAATTATATTAAATTAATTACATCTCTTTATTATCTTCAAATAACTCAATTAACAAATCCAAAATTAATTACAGTAAGTAATTAATTATTAATTACTTCCTTTAAGTAATTATTCTGCATACTAATTACATATTAATTACACAAAGTAATTAATTTCCAAAACTCTTTTCTTTACCCAATTATCCTTCAATTTAATTACATCAAGTAATTTATCTTCTTAATTACTTCACTAAGTAATTATTCATTTTTAATTACATTGGGTATTTACTTCTCAAATTAAGCAGTGATTATTTTAAATTAATTAAACTTAATTAATTAACTTAACTAATCAAAATAAACTTGATTAATTACAATTAGTAATTAATTTCTTAATTACTTCCATTAAATAATTACACTTAAACAATTCTCAAATGATTATCTTTAAATTAATTAATCCAATTAATCATTAAAATTAATCACATTAATTAATTATTAAATAATCCTAAGTTAATGACCTTCATTAACCATTAACAAATATTTAATTACTTCTATAAAGTAATTAAATGAGATTAATCATTATTAATTTCAAATTAAATTATCTATAAAACCCATTAATTAATCTCTATTTATTTAATTAATCAAGTGATAATCTAAAACTTAATTAATTTCTAATTACTTGATTAATAAATTCAAATCATTAATTAAATTAAAATCAAATCTTATCTAATTAATGATTTCTTATTTAAAATTTAAATCAATCTCAATTAAGTCACTAATCCTTTAATTAATTAAATAAAACCCTTAATTATTTAGTTAATTAACCAAATTATTAATTAATTAAATTAATTAATTACAAAACTTAATTACATTAATCATTTAGTGAATTATACATTATTAAGTTATAATTAAATTTATGGTAAACATAAATCTTATTCATGATTTAATTATCATTATCAAAGTAATTTAAAAACAACTTGTTTCTAAATTTTCCTTTAGATTGTATCTTAAATTCAAGATTTAAAATGAAACAATTCTTAACTTTAACAAAACTTTTAAAAAATTCAAAAACTTTTGTATTACATGTTAAAGAATCTATTTGTCTTATAAAAGAATTTTAAAACAAAATTCAATTTTAAACTTAAACTATACTTTGAAACATTCAAAGTTAATTTTAAAACATTTAAATTCAAAAGCTTATTTTACTTCAAACTAGGATTCAAATTCATTTTTTTTGAATTCCAAATTCTAAACTTAGATTTGAACAATCCATTCAAATCTTATATTTCGGATTTTAAAATCTCATTATAAAATACTTTATGATTCAAACTTAATTGCAACATTTGAATTTATAAACTTATTTTCTTTTCAATTCCTAAGATTCAAATTCAAATCTGAATTCAGATTTACAATTCAGATTTTAAACTTAAATTTATAATCTTGTTTTAAATCTCATTTTTTTTAGATTTTTAAAACACCATTATAAAATACTGTAATCAATTTTTTAGTTGTTAAACATTACATTTTTATAAAATTTATTTATTTGAAAACTAGAATTAAAATTCATTTTGAATTCATATTTTAAACTTGTTTCAACTTTTGTTTAAATCTTACTTTGCTTCCTTTTTAAATTTAGTTTAAATTTAAAAGAACAGGAAACTTCAGGTTTCTGAAACAAAACCTGAAACTAAACCTACCCGAGCATATACAAATTTACTTCGAGTCATACCTCATGCTAACTCGAGCAAACTCAACATTTACACGAGAACTCCCGGAGACAAAACCCCATACCAACCATCCACTAAAACTTGCCAAAACCTGATATGCTCTGTGCATATGCACAAACCAGTCCTCCCTCTCCGACCATCCACGATGAACTTCACAAATCACCTAACATCTCTAGAACAACTACGATCACTGAACCTTCTCCACACACTCGAATCAAAAATCGAGTAACTGAAACCAAATAGGAACCCACTTCAAACCTGGAAACACAGAATTAACTCAAAATTCAAACCTGTCAACGGCCTAATCTCCGTCCTCCGTGTTGAGTCACAAGTTTTATGAAAGTTTTGATTTCTGACAAATAACTAAAGACGATCAACAAAACAAGGTCATTAGAGCTACATATGTTACTCTAGATTATAGATTGATTATTTGATATTATATTAGTGATAAACTTGTTAAAATCTATCCTCAAATAATCATGCATTTTCAAAAAAATTAATATATATACGATTAGAATGTAGTTGCACATTCAGTGTGCAACTTTACAGGGACCGGTCGACCGGTCACAATATAGGCGGTCGACCGTTCCTGCATAATTTGCACACTGAACGTGCACACATACAAATAACATATATATATTTAAATTCCTGTCTACTGGTCACTTTTTAACCTGTCGACCGTTTTTAAACAGAAAGCAATTTTTCCAAAAGACACTTCTCTTCTCCAAAGGTTGCATCTCTTACCTTTCACCAAAGATCATATCTCTTAATGGCAAAGAGTTACAACCATTCTTATCTATATAAACTCATCCAATTCGTTGATTAAAAATATGATTTCATATTCTTTTTAATCTAATCTCTGATCTTACTTTATACATACTCCTGCATTATAAAAGCTCTCAATTATTTAT
The DNA here is from genome assembly GCA_030765085.1 of Allium cepa. Classification (NCBI taxonomy): domain Eukaryota; kingdom Viridiplantae; phylum Streptophyta; class Magnoliopsida; order Asparagales; family Amaryllidaceae; genus Allium; species Allium cepa. The sequence continues at coordinate 623,594,324 of CM060940.1, read as the reverse complement.
TGAATCATTGAAACTATTTCATATCCTTTGATTTAATAATATACTTTCCTTAATCTTTTCAAAACATCATTTCGCATACTTTGAGGATAAGATTATAGGAAGGGTGTACTGCTAGTGACAAATCCGTGTTTTCAAGAGCACAAGTTGTCAACAACAATTGTATTTGTTCTTTTGTTGAAGTCCTCTGTGTTGTAAGAGGCAAGTGTTGAAGTCCTCAGTGTATTAGAGGAGTGAAATCTCGTTCGGTTGTTCGGGTGTTGTAAACATGTTCCTCCGGGTGAAGCGAGGAAGTTAATAGTGAAAATCCAGATAGAAGTCTGGGACTGGACGTAGGACGGTGCTCCGAACCAGTATAAAAATCTCTGGTGTGATTTTTCTATTTTTTATTTACTATGCTATTATCATCTATTTCCACATTTGTATTGTAGTCCATATTACACGATCCGTGTGTACTATATTATCACATATAATTGTAAACACACCGCACTTTCATTTGGTATCAAAGCACGGTCATCATATAACCGTAACACAGTTATTTGATATATTATAGTAATATGGCAAATAACGTAACTACTAGCACTCAAAACACCACTTACACGGAGGGTCAATCGACACAGAGACCTCCATTTTTCAATGGTCTTAACTATAGTTATTGGGCAACACGTATGTCATTCTTTATGCAATCAAATAGCTATGATGCTTGGAATGCCACTCAAGGAGAAATAGTGAATCCAACAACTGATTATTCAGAATGGACTGCAGCTGAGAAAACGGCAGCAGCCGTAAATGCAAGAGCATTAAATATGTTGTTCTGTGCATTAGACCAAAATGAATATAATCGTGTTAGTATCTGCACTACTGCATATCAAATTTGGCAAACACTAAAAATCACTCATGAAGGTACTAACAAGGTTAAACAAGCCAAAATAGCCATGCTGAAAAGTCAATTTCAAAATTTCAAAATGAAACCAAATGAGACATTCAATGACATGTATTCACGGTTTCAAACTATTCACCATGCACTTATTGGCTTAGGACAAAAGTATTCTGATTTCGATGTTGTTTCAACAGTCCTACATTCTCTGACTAGAAAATGGGAAGGAAAAGTATTAGCAATTGAAGAAGCTAATGACCTTTCCGTCATGAAGCCAGATGAATTGATAGGAAATTTAATGTCCTATGAAGCAAATTTACAGGCTAGAAAAGAACAGAAAGAAGAAAAGAAAAATGTAGCATTTCATGTTGAGAAAGATGAAAATGAATCAGATTCTGAAGACGAAGATTTGGCATTCATTGCGAAAGGATTCAAAAAATTCTTAAAATATCGAAAAGCCAGTCGTTACAATAAAAGGAAACCTGGATCAAATAAACCATCTTCATCTGCTATAGAATGTTTCAACTGCCACAAAAAGGGACACATGCAGAAAGATTGTACAGAACAAAAGAAGAAGTCAGAAAATGACAAATTCAAATATAAGAAGGACAAATCTAAGAAACGAGCCTTCTCAGTAACATGGGATGATTCAGAGTCATCTTCATCAGAAAGTGAAAGTGATTCAGAGAATGGACAAGCTAATGTTTGTTTTATGGCAACAGAAGATGAGGTACAAATTCCTACATTTGATGAATTACTTGATATTAATGCTGAATTGATAGTCAAATATAAAGACATAAAACGTCAATTAAAAGTAGTCAAAGCAGATTTAAGTAGAGCAGAGCTTGAACGAGATATGTTAAAAGATGAGAAGAAAATATTAGAAGAGGAACTTGAAAATATTCAAGAATCATCATCTAATGTTGACTCTCAAATATCTCTTTTGAGTCAAGAAATAGAAACTCAAAAAGAGAAAAATAATGCTCTCACTACTGAAAATCATGAGCTTAAAGCAAAAGTCAAAATTCTAGACCTAGAAAAAGCTAGCTTACAAACAAAGTTTGATGACATTACTCAAAATGTTTCTAACTTTAACAAAGGTCGAGAAAATTTGACAAAAATCATTGAAAGTTCACAATCTATTTCAGACAAATAAGGATTGGGATATAACAAACAAGAAACCAAGAAACATCTTGGAAATAAAAAGAAAGTACAAAAAACTGAAGCTAAGAAAAATCTTAGTTTATTATATTCCAAACCAAAACCAGTTGTGAAATTTCAAAAGAAAAATGTCAAGCCTATCAAAATATGGGTTCCTAAAACAAATAACAATTTGATTAGGAACAAATACATTCAGCAATTCATGAATACTGTGCATTTTAATAACAATTATATATATAAAGGGGATACCGGACCCAAATGGGTTTGGACTCCTAAGACCTAACTCTTAGGACCCTATAAAAAGTGGGTACCATGGACTTAATTCTATTTTTTACAGGTCCCACTTAAGAAAAGAGGAAAGTGGATATTGGACAGTGGTTGCTCAAAGCACATGACGGGAGACAAGAGTTTATTAACAAATATTACATATTCAGATGGTGGCTCTGTCACTTTTGGAGACAATTCAAAAGGCTATATCATCGGCAAAGGCGATGTGAGCAATTGCGGTACATCTAACTTACCTCTTATTACTAATGTCATGCTAGTTAGAAATTTGAAACACAATTTGCTTAGTATTAGTCAGTTACGTGACAAGGGTTTTATAATTTCATTTTCAAATAATAAGTGTAGTATTTTAGATAAAGACCATAATTTGGTTTTCGAAGGTTATAGAGACAGAAATATATATATTCTGAATATGAATATTAATCATAATTCAGATATGTGTCTTGTGGCTAATGACAATGATCCATGGCTATGGCACAAACGCTTCTGTCATATAAACTTCAGAACTATTGACAAGCTAGCCAAAAACAATCTAGTTAGAGGACTACCCAAAATGAGTTTTAAAGTTAACAACATTTGTGATGCATGTCAATTAGGAAAATTGACCAAATCATCTTTTAAATCCAAGAAAGTCATATCAACATTACAACCACTTGAGTTACTACACATGGATTTATTTGGACCTACTAGAGTTCAATCAATAAATCACAGTCAATATGTGCTTGTAATTGTTGATGATTTCTCTCGTTATACATGGACAATTTTCTTAAAAAATAAAAGTGACACTTTCGATCATTTCAAATCTTTCGTCAAAAGAATTCAAAAATCAAAAGGGATTAAAGTTAAAAATATAAGAAGTGATCATGGCGGAGAGTTTGAAAATAATGAATTTGAACATTTTTGTACAAAGAAAGGTATATATCATAATTTTTCGTTTCCCAGAACTCCACAACAGAACGGAGTTGTAGAACGGAAAAACCGAACTTTACAAGAATGTGCAAGAACATTATTGAATGGAACCACCTTACCAAAACATTTTTGGGCAGAAGCTGTGGCAACTGCCTGTTATGTTTTAAATCGTGTATCCATAAGACCTCTTACCAAGAATACTCCTTATGAATTATTTAACAAAAGGAAGCCTAAAATCTCATACTTCAAAGTTTTTGGTTCCAAGTGCTTTATTTTAAATACAAAAGACCAGCTTGGCAAATTCGATCCAAAGGCCGATGAAGGAATATTTGTCGGTTATTCGGAACGAAGTAAGGCCTATCAGATATTTAATAAACGAACCAAAACTATTGAAGAATCACTTCATGTCTCTTTTGATGAAATCTATCAGCACCCTCACACTATATCAGATGATGACGAATCAATAGTCACTGACAATCAAATAATCACAAATATTGATTCTGACTCGGAAATAATTATTGAGAATATTCCTCAAATATGTGAGTTACAATCACCACCAAGAATATTAAGAGACCATCCGCCTCAAAATATAATCGGTGAAATAACATCTCATGTCAGAACAAGGAGTCAACTCAATCAAATGGGTCATGTCGCTTTTCTCTCAAATATCGAACCTAAGAATCCAAAAGAAGCTGCTACAGATGATTACTGGATCATTGCCATGCAGGAAGAACTAAATCAGTTTGAGCGCAATGACGTTTGGGAACTTGTTCCAAGACCAACTGATCAGTCAGTAATCGGTACTAAATGGGTTTATAAAAATAAGGCTGACGAACAAGGAAATATCACCAAAAATAAAGCAAGATTAGTAGCACAAGGATATAATCAGGAAGAAGGTATCGATTATGAAGAAACTTTTGCACCAGTTGCTCGACTAGAAGCTATTAGAATCCTATTATCTTTTGCTTGTCACCATAATTTCAAACTTTATCAGATGGATGCCAAAAGTGCTTTTCTCAATGGATTTATCAAAGAGAATGTCTATGTCGAACAACCTCCTCTGTTCGTACATGAAAAATATCCTGACCATGTGTTCAAACTTAAGAAAGCTCTGTATGGTTTAAAACAAGCACCTCGTGCTTGGTATGAACGACTACGTAGCTATCTTATTAGCTCAGGATTTCAAATAGGCAAAGTCGATCAAACTTTGTTTATTAAACATTCTCGAAAAGATATTCTAGTTATCCAGATATATGTAGACGATATCATCTTTGGTTCAACAAACGATAAACTTTGCAAAGAATTTGCAAATATTATGACCAAAGAATTCGAAATGTCTCATATGGGAGAACTATCTTATTTTCTTGGACTTCAAATAAAGCAACTTTCAAACGGCATTTTTATCAATCAAGAAAAATACTGTGAAAACCTTATCAAACGCTTCGGATTAGAAAATACATCTGGTAAACCAACTCCTATGAGTACAACTACACATCTTGACAAAGATGAAAGTGGTAAGAATGTTGACCAGAAATTGTATCGAAGCATGATTGGTTCTCTTCTTTATCTTACAGCTAGTCGTCCAGATATAATAATGAGTGTTTGTTTATGTGCTCGTTTTCAAGCCGATCCAAAGGAATCACATCTACGAGCAGTGAAACGTATAATTCGTTATCTTAATAATACCAAACATTTCGGTCTTTTTTATCCAAAAGAATGTCCATTTGAATTAGTATCATATAGTGATGCTGATTTCGGTGGCTCACGAACGGATAGAAAAGGTACAAGTGGTACGTGCCATTTTATTGGAAAATCACTTGTCTCTTGGTTCAGTAAGAAACAGAATTGTGTTTCACTATCAACATGTGAAGCTGAATATATATCAGCAGCTCTCGCTTGTACTCAAGTACTATATATGCAACAAACACTTCAAGATTTTGATATTCATTTATCAAATTCTATTATATACTGTGATAACACTAGTGCTATAAATCTCTCTAAAAATCTAGTAAATCACTCTAGAACCAAACACATTGATATCCGTCATCATTTCCTTCGAGATAATATTGACAAAGGAAATATATGTCTTGAATATGTTCATACTGACAATCAATTAGCAAACATTTTTACTAAACCTCTGTTCGAATCTAATTTTATTAGATTACGAAGAGAGCTTGGTTTAATTTCAAGAAAAAATCTTGACTAAGTAATTTCTAAAGAACGTCTTCTTGTTAGTTATCCTTTAGTTATTCTTTTTAGTTATCCTTTAACCATAACTTTTGCATAAACTATATTTTTTTTACATTAAATATAAGCCACTGCTTTATTTAATGGTTAAATTCTCTTTACTCATTTTTTTTCTTTTCTTTTAGTGATCATCCTTTCCTTTCTTATTTTATAAATTCAGTTTTAAAAAGAAAGCTATTTTTAGAGTTACAATAAAATTTCTGCTTATGTTTTCTTGGTTAAAATTTTTCATTAACTCACATCCATAGGTTTATACATAAGAAACTTGTATATAAGCTTGCAAAATTTTTATATTTTGTTCATCTTTTTATCTAACCATAATATTCTATACAACATACACTATGGCTCACATTTGTGATAAATGTGCTCAAGAATCATACATTTCAATTACGAGTTCTGAGTCGTAGGAATTTTATTCTCCTACAACTCCAAAACAAAAATCAAGTTGTCATCATCAATGCTCTTGTATGTCTGATAAAACTCCAAATTCAAAACGAGTGAAGAGGACACTATTCTATTCTCCTCGTACCAAAGCTCAAATCGATGAGATACACCACTACCAGAAACATCAGATAGACCTTCAGAGACAGCTCCATTACGGGCAAAGTCAACTTTATCACGAGCAACAACGGACATCGGCACGATTATCCGTTTTAGAAAAGTTGGCAACATTTTTCTGCGGTTCCAACAAGCATGACGTGCATGAACCAATGCCATCTAGGCCATCAACATCTAAAAGTCCTAACTCGTGGGATCGGAACTATGAGAAGAATGAAGGAGCTCAGAAACAATGGAGTCCATGGTCGAAACGTATTGAAGGAAACAACGATAATTCTAATGACGAACTTTCTCATTAGATTTATATATAGTTATTATATCTTTATCTATCTCTTGTGTAATGACGGTTATATTTTGTATTACGAATGAAATATAATATATATAGGTTGATATACTTCAAAAAACTTGCAAAATAACATGATTTGCTCAGCAGACCAGTACCGGTCGACCGCCCCTGTTATAGCCGGTCGACCGTTTGCTCTCTGGTTGAAAATGGTCGACCGGCCATATTTCATAGGTCGACCGGTTGACGTATTTTCAGTTTTTATATATACCTATGCGTCATTTTTTCCCTCTACCCTCTTTCACTTTTTACTCAAGCTGTTCTTTTACCCAAAATCAAAAACCCTAGTTTCCTATTTTCAGTTCCCAAATCTCAAATCCTCCAACAATGGCTCCTCCTCAAAAGAAATCCAAGAAAGGAGCAACCTCTGAAACTTCATCTCTTACCATCTCCGTCAAAAAATGGCTTCAAAGTCCAATTGCTGTAACAAGATGGAATCAGATGACAAATTACAAGTTTCATCCAGGCTCTTTCATCAAATTTGATGATTTCACGGCTTATGGAGTTCGGAGGTTAGCCAATAATGCCAACATTACTCCATTAATAGATTTTTCAGAAAATAGTGTGGAGATAAATCATTTGATGATCAAATTGTTTTACGCCAACATGAATCTTGATGAGTATCAACCTGATAATCCAAACGGCGTCATCTGGTCTGTGGTCTGTGGTCTGTGGCAAGCAAATTTTTCTTACTCATGCTAGAATTGCCTCTATACTTGGTATACCAAATCGAGGCGAATAGTTTTCATCTACCTTCTGCAAAGTCTTCACTCGAAATAGTACCAGTCATCAGTTCATAGAAGACAATAGTGATGGCACTAAGTCTATTGGACTTCGACCGACAGCCAGACTACTTCATCGTGTTTTGATGCATTCTCTTTTTCCTAGACTTGGAAATTATGATGCAGTATATAAAGAAAACTTCAAAGCACTCTATGCTATTTATGGTGAAATTCAAATCAATTGGGTACACATGCTTTTTGATGAAATTCTCAAGGTAAATAACTCAACACGGCCTCATTTCTTCTACAATGAATATATCATGAGACTTTTGTTAGCTTGTGGGTCAATCCTCCTGATTCTGCAACCTCAAAACCATAATGCATTGATTCCATCACCATCAAGCGAATGAAGCTTCCTCCACCTTATCTTGAGATTATGCCTTTTGAAGAATGGCAACAAAGAGGACCAAGGAAACAACGAGCAACTTCCTCTCGTCCTCGTTCCGATGAAGTAAAACTATTAAAATCAAAGTCATCTACAAAAGAATCACTTGAAACAATTGCGTGTAACCAATTTTTGCTTGAATCATGTCTCAAGCGCATGGACTCTAAAATCGATAAGCGCTTCAATAAGGTCAAGTCATTCTTTGGTATGCTATGGGATGCTATATCATGTTCCACATCCACCTCTGTTCAAGCAGAAGACCAAGGAAAACGTCCTGCTGCTCCAGTTTTCACCTGGACATCATCTGACGAGTCTACAGGTATGAGTGGTCATGGACATGGAGAATCATCTAGAGGGAACAATGATGAGGAAGAAGACGAAGATGATGATGATGACGACGATGATGATGATGAAAAGGAGATACGATCTGCTTCATCCTAGATTCTATTATGGTTTAGCTCTTTAAAAACATTCATCGACACTTGTACTAAATAGTGTCGTTATTCTTGTTTTTCATTTGACATTATGATCTGTAGTATACTCTGTTATGTTTTGGATGTGTTAATGATTTATTTTGCTATGCATATCATATTCATTCTACTATTCTAGTATTTGTTACTCCTTTTTGTCGATGACAAAGGGGGAGAAAGGGCTAACAATTGCTTGCAGGAACATACATATATAAGAATTCAAAGAGAGAGAGATCACATACTCAGGGGGAGATTCAGATTTGCAGATATATATTGTCATCAATCAAAAAGGGGGAGAATGTTGAGTCACAAGTTTTATGAAAGTTTTGATTTCTGACAAATAACTAAAGACGATCGACAAAACAAGGTCATTAGAGCTACATATGTTACTCTAGATTATAGATTGATTATTTGATATTATATTAGTGATAAACTTGTTAAAATCTATCCTCAAATAATCATGCATTTTCAAAAAAATTAATATATATACGATTAGAATGTAGTTGCACATTCAGTGTGCAACTTTACAGGGACCGGTCGACCGGTCACAGTATAGGCGGTCGACCGTTCCTGCATAATTTGCACACTGAACGTGCACACATACACATAACGTATATATATTTAAATTCCTGTCTACTGGTCACTTTTTAACCTGTCGACCATTTTTAAACAGAAAGCAATTTTTCCAAAAGACACTTCTCTTCTCCAAAGGTCGCATCTCTTACCTTTCACCAAAGATCATGTCTCTTAATGGCAAAGAGTTACAACCATTCTTATCTATATAAACTCATCCAATTCGTTGATTAAAAATATGATTTCATATTCTTTTTAATCTAATCTCTGATCTTACTTTATACATACTCCTGCATTATAAAAGCTCTCAATTATTTATTGAATCATTGAAACTATTTCATATCCTTTGATTCAATAATATACTTTCCTTAATCTTTTCAAAACATCATTTCACATACTTTGAGGATAAGATTATAGGAAGGGTGTACTGCTAGTGACAAATCCGTGTTTTCAAGAGCACAAGCTGTCAACAACAATTGTATTTGTTCTTTTGTTGAAGTCCTCTGTGTTGTAAGAGGCAAGTGTTGAAGTCCTCAGTGTATTAGAGGAGTGAAATCCCGTTCGGTTGTTCGGGTGTTGTAAACCTGTTCCTCCGGGTGAAGCGAGGAAGTTAATAGTGAAAATCCAGATAGAAGTCTGGGACTGGACGTAGGACGGTGCTCCGAACCAGTATAAAAATCTCTGGTGTGATTTTTCTATTTTTTATTTACTATGCTATTATCATCTATTTCCACATTTGTATTGTAGTCCATATTACACGATCCGTGTGTACTATATTATCACATATAATTGTAAACACACCGCACTTTCACTCCGACCACCGTTAGAGCTGCAACTCCTTCCATGCCCTCGCCATCGACCCAGCTACCATCCCTCAAAGCCTCTTCACACTCGATCAAACATAGAGACAGTGACGATCCTATTCCCTAACTTGTCAAAAACTAGGGTTAAATATTTGTTTTGGTCAGCGCCGTCGCTACCTTAACTCGATCACCATACAGGTAATTATCAATGATTCCCCGATCATCCTTCCTCCTTCATACAAAAACACGACCTCCCAGTTCACTTAAATCACCAGAAGCCACTCCAAAACCCAATTCTAATCAACCCTCACTTGCACGGTCAAACCCAACTTAAAATTTATGATTTTACTCTTAAAAATCATGACTTAGTTTAATGATTTAGTTTATACACCTGAATTGCAAAATTAACAAGTTTGAAATCTTAACAGAGACTTGAGTTTCCCTTTTTAACTTGATTTCCAGAGAAAATACAGTTTTATTTAAGTTAAATAAATTTTTAAAAATTTAGTTCATAATCAAACAAACAATATTTATTTAGATCCTAAGTTTTAAAAATCAATGTATCAAGGGGAATGATTTAAATTGAAAAACTAGGCTTGAAATCTAGAACAGAGATGTTCTACAGGCATTTCAAAATCAACATATATCACACATCACAAATGCACAGAAGTTTTTCAACATATATACAAATACAACTCATTTTAAACATGATTCAAACAACCAGATCTACCTTAAAAAAATTTTTAAAAAAAGAAATGTTACTCACCTGTTTCTTTAGAAAAACAGAGCCTCTATGATTTTGAAAAGTTTTTGAATCCTGTTAACACTTCATGCATGCAGGCTTGAGTCTTTAAATTTTGAAAAAATGCAGACTATAGATCTTGCAAGAATTGATTCCAGGTTGAAAATGCTGATGATTTACAGAGGAAATACAGTTGCATGCAGGCTTTGATCTACAGGTTGTATAAATACAGGTTTGCTTACTGATTTCTAGATGTATTTTGAAGAATTGGTTTGAGTAGATTGATTTTTCAGATTTGCTTGTTGAAAATGGAAATGAGATTACAAATTTGTTTTTTTTCTTTGATTAGAATAAAATATAGGAAAAAGGGAATGAAAGGGAAAAGAATATGGTTTAAGGGCTGAAATTTGATTTAATCAAAATAAAGAAAACGATCAAAATACAATGACACTTGTCATGTTAAATTTGTTAGCTAACACATTTTATTTAGATTACTTAATTGTGTTAACACTTGTAATTTGATTATTTCATAAGTTGACACATGTCTCTTATTTAAATTAGTTATATTTTAAATGTTAATAAAGGATTTTTCTTTAATTTATTTATACTTATATAAATATATATGAATTTCTTATTTAAAGAAAATGTAAATAAAACAAATTATAAATTAAAACTTATTCAAATATTTTTTAGAATCTATTATTTTGAATTTCAAAATCAATTCCAAATTTAAATTAAACTTTTGAAATCCAAATAAAAATCAACATATTCAATTTAAAAATGATAATTCTATTTTCTTATTTTAATTCTTTTTATATTTATATGGAAAAATAATACATTATAAATATGGCTTGAAAATAACAAATTTAACAATTTTAAATGATTTATAAAAGAGATTATAAATCACTTTTATTATTAAATAAATTTAAACCATATGCTATTTTGTATTTTTAAACTTATATATAAAATTTCCAAATCATATTTATTAAATAATATCTAAAAAGAAATAGAACAAAATTTTTATTTAAATTTAAAAATTAAGCTAAGATATAATTTTAAATAATTTAACATTTATTTTAAGTATTTACAAACCATATAGTTATTAATTTAAATAACTTTGAGAAACTTAATATTAATTTAAAACATAATTTCCCAATTACTAAATATATTATTAGAATTTGAAAACAAAACTTCATTTATTTATTAAATTCCCAATCAAAGATTATCTATAATATATATACAAATATATAGATACATTATAATTAAAAACATTTATTTGTCTTTTAAAAGATAAAATCACTAATTAAATAATTATTTAATTAGATTATTAAACCAATTCGTATATTATTAATCAATATTATCAAATCAATTTAATTTTAAATAAAGATTATTAAATTGATATTGCCAAAAATTCCGGGATATCACATTCCTTCCCCCTTAAAAGAATTTCGTCCCCGAAAGTTAAAACAAAGGTAATTTAATAATCAATTTAAAAATTTTAAATTTTAAAACACAAGCATATACCAAACATATGCTAACAGCCATAGCAATCAATTCACCCAATCAAACAAAATTAACTATCCAGACAAAATTCTGGATAGAGTTTCCTTGAGTTTCCTAAGTAAACACTGGGATACTCGCTCTATAAAATCCAAACAATCAACACTACTAAGCTACAGAGCTCCTACTCATCTAGATCTACAAATGAACAAGATATCAGACTACAAACAAGTCTGACTTAATAACCAAATCTCCCAGAACAACTGATTCCAAAACCAAAAATAGATCATGCACGTGAAACACATCGAATTCCAGTTGTCCAAACTGGCAATTCAATCCAGAAAATCAAACACTTATCCATAACAGAACACGGAAGAAATCCAAAAAATCTTGGAGCTAGCTTACCCAATCTTACAAAAATTTATAGCTCCTAAAACCGGAGAAAACTTATACAAAATCAGATCTCCGACTTCAGATCCATAGAATCCTTCGGACGATCCTGGGCTGCCTTCATCCTTCCTGATCAGCTCAATCCTTGCTGATGTCTTAAGAAACAAACTGGACCAAACCCAATCCACCAGAGTGATCCTCCAAGATCAACCAAGATAAAGAACAAACTCCACTCACAACCAACAGAAGAAAACAAACTTCCCCTATCTGGAAAAGAAAAGCAGATGCACTCCCAAACTGCTTCCGCTGCACAACTCTGATCTAAAGTAGAAAAGAATGCTGATGAAGAACACAAGCACAATTGGACAACATAACCAAGAAGATTTCTGATAACCAAGAGAAAATTAAAAAGTTCCTCCAATCCTGAGCTGCTTCAACAAACCCCATCTCAAGGAACCAACCTTCAACTAGTTGAACCACCGGTACCACACTTTGAATCCTGGTCGATAAGAAAACTAAATCTCTAGATGCGGACAACCTTTGACTTCCCTAAAAACATCCAGATAATCTCCAACAATCCAAGAGAATACTCTATTATCGCAAGTCGCTTTTGCGATCAATCCAAACTAAAATCCAAAGGAAACTGTTCTCTCTTTACCAATCAGAACAGCTTACGCTGGTCTTGCCAATCCATCAAAGAAATGGATCCGCTCTACTGCTTCTGAACTCCATCTCCAGAAAACTACTAAGCCAGAAAACTCTGCCGACACACAGAACACTCCGAGCTGCACTGCTGATACCAATGACAAAGAATTCCTAATCCAAAACTCTTCGAGAAACTCGAACTTCAAACCAAACAGAAACACCCTGCTGAACTTAGCCACAACACCGAAGCAGACCTACTTCCTTAAACTCATTCAAAAGAAATCATCTTCAGAAACATCCATAGTCACTGCATCTCATCACGCATCTACTACTTCCTGAGGTATCAAGATACCATCACTCGCTTCTGTCTCGCCAACAAATCCAAACTCTACTAATCCAACTTCAAAGATGAACTCTGAACCTTAACATGTTACCTTCAGAGATCAATGAAGCCCTTACACCACTACAAAGCTCACTCAAGACGGTATTAGGTCTACAGTCTCGACATATACACTTCCAACCTCAAACATACAAACTCCAACCAATGGTAGTCGCGTTATACACACCACTACCTTATCTACCTTTATACCTCATATTGGAAAACCCGAACAGGCAACCCAACAGATTGGTAGAAATAAATATATACAGTTATATATAAAAATATTAAAAATTACAAATACGCTCTCTCAAGATAGACACCACTCCAGAGCCTAGGTATTCACTCAACCTAATGCTCTGATACCAACTGTGACGACCCGACTTTTTCTCCAAAAAAAGTCGTATCATCTTTAAGAAAGAAAGGGATAGAAGGAGAAAAGAAAGAAGAGAAAGAAGAAACAACACTAGAATCTCAACAGCGGAACGAATAAATTATATTAATAACATAAGTGTTTAGATAATATACAACATCAATCAGAGTTACACAGCATAAACAGCACATACTAGACAGTTGTAAACACCTGTCTAGTTATTACAACTCAATACAACTCAACAAGAGATACCAACACAGAGAACACACAGCGGAAACTATATATCTATAACGCAGAAGCCTCCTGCTCCATTGCTCCACCAATATTCCTCAAAGCTAACCTGAATCCCTTGGCTACTCGTAAAAATTTGAGTATCTAAGAGTTTAAGAAAACAAAAAGATAAACTTCGGGTCAGACATGGGTCTGGTGTGAGTAACTGTGATGACCCAGATTTTCAGCAGGTATTAATTGATAATTAATGGAATTAAATTATTAAAACATTAATAGTAAGCAGTCAAATAAATGTCGGACGGTTAAAATATCTGAATATCTAAATTTAATTTAAAATTAAAACTGAATATTTTATTTTATAATTTTTGAATCCTATAGAAAAATAAATCATATATATATAACCCCACCATATAAACTAAAGATAAAGTATTCTGATATATTCACATATATATATAGACATAAGTATAAAAGAATTGTATAGTTAATATAAAATTTATCTTACAACTATTTAAACTAAAAAAAATATGGCTATTAGTGTAACTATAAATATATATAACACAAGAAACTATGGAATGAAAATAAGCATGAAAATAAATAATAATAAATAAGTAAATTAAAATTTGATAGTTAAACTTTGAAAAGAAATAAACATAAGGATTTGTATTAGAAATGACATAAGCATTAAAATAACAAATAAGCAATTAAGTGTTTAACTTTAGAAAGATATAAGGATAAGTATTTATATTAGCAATAAATGATATCTCAAAGAACTTTATGGTTAAGTAAATTTATAAATGAGCATAAGCTCATTCTATAACAATATATCTATATACTGTTAAGATGCATGAAAGATAAAAGGATGATATAAATAAATAGAAGTTGTATAAGAGAGAAGAGGTAACTATAATTAATACAAGCAAGTAATGAAATGAGACAAGACAATAACCTGATCAAGAATATGCCATAAATTAAATATAAATTCATTCATATTGCAAAGCAATTAGATGAAACAAAAGAGAATATAAAAATCTATGGAAGCTTGCCAAAGAAGAACACCCTGCACATGAATGTATTCAATAAAATGAAAACAAGTTGTCATAGTGTAAATATCTTTAAGGATGAATGGCTTTGTAAACATAAACTGTAAATTTGAAAGAATAAAATGAAATAAGCACAAAGTATAGAGTAAAAATAAAAGCATAAGTGTATAGAAGTAAACCAGACAAAACCCAAATGTATAAGTTAAGCTAGTCAAACTTATCATTTTACACAATATCTATATACACAGAAAACATAATTATAGTATGTAAACATCTTTAGTAACCAAGGCATTTAATGCCATCATCTCAGCCTCAATTTTGTCAATTCAATATGTTTACAAATCTTTATATCTCAGACACAAAATCTATCAAGTTAAAACAAAAAAGAAGAAAACAACTAAACTAGTTACAACCTACCCTTAAACATCCTGTTCTCTACTTCTATATATGTATACAATTCTCCTTTTAGTTCGTTCTGTAAACCTTAGAAAACCAAAGAAATAATAACAAATATATAATAAACATCTTCATTTCTTAAAGCTTAAACTCAAATTCAAACAAGAACAGTCAAGATCTCAAGGCAGTTTCATACTTCAGGTTTTCAAAAACGTCAAAGTATTCTCTGTTTACAATTTTGTAGGTGAGTATATATATAAAGTTTTCAAGTTTAAGTTAAATTAATACAGTAAGATGATTCATGGCATATATGGAGTTGTATGTGTTAAAGTTTGATATGAATCTGAGTTACATTCAGGCGGTTCTTTGAATACTGCATATGCTGTTCTCCTCTATTAGGTGTTATAAGGTTGAAACTATTTAATGTTGAATTGTTGCTATTTGATCATGATAAAAGTTTTAATTTTCCAACAAAACATGATGCTCGAACTTCAAATCAGGGTGTTAAATCTGTTTAAAACATATTAGTAAATTATAATATGGAAATCAAGCTTTTACAGGCAACAAGAACTATGTTGATAAAATTTAATTGTTACAAAATATTATTTCAAGTTAATAACTTGAATCTTCAATGTAAAATAGGATTTTCAAAGCAGGAATGGGAATTTTCAGTGTAGGACTGTGCGAGTAGTTCATTGTTGATCAAAATTGCATTTTTACCAATTACAAATGATTGACTCAATAATTATTGTTGAAATTTGGATTGAAGCAAGTGTAAAAATTATTGGTTTTGAGAAAATTATTTAAAAAAATCTATTGTGTGAATTAAGGGAATGAGATCGATTTAGGGTTTAGTTTTTGAGTTTCTGGTCCTGCCTGTAACGTGGTGTATTCGACCTCAATACGCGATCGAGCTGCTTGAATTTCTGGTGGAGGATTGCTTGGTGGGTTGTCGTGGTGTGGACGGAGTTCAGGTGTCACTGGTGGTCTGTGCGATGGTGGCATGGCGTTTTTTTGGGTGGATGGCGTTGCAGTTTTTTTGAGCATTAGGCAAAAATTCGATTCCAAATTCTGGGAAACAAACTGAGTTTCGATTTCGAGTTTGTAGGGATTTTATGACTTGCCGATGGTCTTGGAAGTTCACCAGAGTTTCGCGCATCGCCCTGCACGTGTACGGCGAAGTATTGGTGTCAGGGAGGTCGAAGTCATGGGTCTCGAGTCGTTCCTCGAGTAGATGAATCCATTTCTTCGGGTTTTAGTTCGTACGTTCGAGTCAGTTTCCTGATGTCATACTTATTCTTAAATTTACGAACTTACTAGAAATAAAAAAAAAGAGGGAAGAAGAAGAAGAACGTGCAGTTTTACTGATGGTCTTGGAGCAAATGGGTAAGAACTCGAAGATCACTCAAGTTAGCAAGGGGGAGTGCTTGGGTTTTCAAACTGCAGAATACTGTAAAAGAAAAATAATAAAGTTAAGCTAATTGTTTCAACTAGTTTAAAACACTGTAAACTAAATAAAGGTTTAACAGTTTAAGTTGAAAATTTAATTCAAGTTTTAATTAAATTAGTTAACGTTTAACAATGCTTCTAAACTCTTAATTAATTATTCTAATTAGGTAATTAACTTACATTTAAGTTGTGTAGTTAATAATAAAAATTGATTTTCAAAATTTAAGGAAGACTTTAAATGTTAATTAAGATGACCAATTAATATCAATTAATTAGTTTAGGAGGCAATTAAGAATTATAACCTTTAAATAGTGATTAGAAATTGGTTAATTAATGATCAATTGATAAATAGATTTGTAATTAACTACTTAAAATTAATTAACGAACGATTAAGTAATTTAATTAATTAATGACATATGATTAATTAACTGGTAAATAAGGAATATTTAATTTGTAATTAAGTGGTGAATCAGTAATTAAGGCTTATTAATTATTGGTTAAAGAATAATTAATCTACAATTTAGATTTATTAATTGGGTTTAAGGGTAACTAAGGGACGGATTACCCGCTTGAAATTAATTGGATTAATTAAAGGTAATCTCTTGGAGATTAATCAAATATAAATACTTGATGAGATTTAGTGAAGTAACTCATAATTACAGGATGTCATAAATTAAATAGAATTAATTATGGGAAGTAATTAAAAGGTAATTACTTAGTAGAAGTAATTATGGATAAATTGCTTAGTGTAATTAATCAAAAAGGATTAATAATTAAGTAAGGGGGTTAATTTCTTAAGTAAGTAATTACAGAGAGGTAATTACTGTTTATGAGAATTGGGTTTGATTAAGGGATGTAATTAATTAAGTTTAATTGATTAATTGAGGATAAACATTCATGGAGTTTGGTTAAGTATAATTACTTAACGAAAGTAATTAGGTAATGATGATAATCTTAACGTAATTAAAGAACAATTAATCACGCAAGATTAACTAAGATGAATGATTATGGGATGGTGAATTAATTGGCTTTAATTAATTAATAAGCAGGACTTAAAGGTGATTGATTAAATTCAATTACGGATAATAAGATTTTGTTCGAGATGGTGTGATTGATGATCTTGCTTATGTATGATAAGTGATTGTTTATATGCCTTGAATTGATTGATACCCCTATTATGAAATGGTTCGTGATATGATGTGTTTGGGTGGGCAATGATAATGAGGTTATTTATCTACGATGAATTGCAGAGTAAAGGTGACATCTTTTATTTATAGTTGAATTGCATATCACTTGAATAATTTGTGTTATGATTAACTGAATACGAAGAGACTGGATTCGGGTATTAGTTAATACCCGAAACCAATTTGATTCTTTACAAATTAATACGTGAAATCAATAGGGTGTAATGGAATGATTTAAGTGAAATTGAACCATAAAATCAAAGTTCTGGCACTTAATTGTTTTGTGAAATAAGGGATGTCTATACCAACTTACGAAGTTGTAAATTGATATACGTACCCCTGGTTTATATGAGTTGTATACTTTTGTATTACATGTTAGATGGGTTTACTCACGCTAGATTCCAGCCTGACCCGGGTGTTACTTTGATGTAATGCTCGGGTTAGACCGAGTATTACAGATTTTCAGATAAGGACGTTCTAGAGCTTAGGAGGCGAGCTGGATGGCATGAACGTATAGAGTATTTCCACTGTATTTATATTATTGAGTATCTGAGTCATGATAATTGTAAATATTCAGTGACTGTATATAATGTGAAACCCTGATGTATTAGAATGTAACCGACAGATATAATATTCTTTTGTAGACTGTTATTATTATATTTTTCTGCTGCGAATGTGAGTTGTTGATGCTTCTGTTCTTTTTCTTCTATCTCTTTCTTTTTTTTTCATAACTATCTGGAATTTTCGGGTTCGAAAATTTTGGGTCGTTACATTTGGTATCAGAGCTGAAAGGTTAAGCGAGAACCATGGCTCTGGTGGGGATTACTCATTTAATAGAGTCTGTAGTACTCTAGAATGAGTTGAGAATATATATATATATATATATATATATATATATATATATATATGAGAGCATACTTGTTATTTTCTTATAAAAAGATTTTAAATGATTTTATATAAAAGTATATTTTGATATATAACGCAATATTTCCTTCTAATAAATATTAAGGCGATTGGTTGTTAAATTATTTAAATTAAAAATTAAGAAGTAATATAACACAACCAAACTGAAGTCTTGAATTGGAATTAAATTAAGTAGAAATAGAAATACAACCAAATTAAAATTAAATTGATTTAAAAAAAATATTATGAATTAATAGAAGCAAATAAATTGATTTTAAAATCAATTGAGGTGAATATGAGTTCGTTTTGGTCTAAAAATGAAGTGAATGTAAGTAATTGTGTTGTAAACCATTTAAATTGGATGAAGTTGTTGCGAATTGGTTGTAAACAATTAAAATTTTAAGTGGGAACCCAATAAGAATTTAAGTGGTAAATATATGTATCCAAGTAGGAATTGGATAGAATGTACCATTCATATCAGGAACATTAGAGTTTGGATTCAAATTGTTGAAGGGAATGATAAATAATATTATTCAGAATGTTTCTGAAAAGTAATCTGATTTTGAAATCAAAAGTTGTTTGAAAACTTTATTAAAACATAAGGTATAACTTAGTAATCTAATTAAATCTAATTTATAGGTAGGGAGCCCCTCTAGAATTCAGTCCTTGAGAAAGATGGCTAAGAATGAAGAGTGGAAGGTTAGGCGTAGAGAGCATAGAGCAGCTACATGTAGGGATCGAGAAGAAGGAATTCAAGAGTATGAGAAGCAGGTTAAGGAAAGGGCTGAACCAGGACCTTATGATAATGTCACCTGTTACAGATGTTTCAATAAGGGTCATTACGCAGCCAAGTGCAGTAAAACAAGGGAGCAATTGAAGGGTACATTCCATCGGTTACGCTCAGAGATCGTGTGCTTTAAGTGACATAAGAAAGGACATTTTCTAAATCATTACCCTGAAGTGAGAAAGGCGAAGCGTAAACCTATGGAACCGGTCAATGAGTCGACTATCTGCTATCATTGTAAAAAGACAGAACACATTGCTAGGAATTGTTCCGAGAGGCGGAAGAGGAGTAAGGCTGTAGAACGTACTGTTGGAGGCGTGAAGGTTATCCAGATTGATGATAGGATAGAAACATTTTGTGGTAAATGTTATAAGTGAGGACACCCTATTGAGAAGTGTATGTTCGGGCTTTGCCCTTTGGAAGGAAGTCCATAGAAAGGATTCTTGTAGGAGTATTAGGGCTCTGTTCTTTCAAACTTCTAAGTAATAGAAAGGCATCTAGATTTATGACTTTTGTAAGACTTTTATTTTGGATAAATGTATGTAATGTATGAACTACTAGTATGTAGTAAATTAATGTATGGAATCACTTTAAACTGAAAATTTGAATAATTGAGTTTGTAAATTAAAATTGTTTAAAGAACTGGCTTTAAAACTAGAAGATAAAATTTAATAATAAATTGTAAATTGTAAAATAAAATTGTATTGAACTCTTATTTGAACCTTGAAATACATAAGTAAAGATAATTTAAAATGGAATTTGGTTTAAATTGAGAAAGGAATTAAGATTGATTCAACTTGAATTGGGCTTAAATAAATTGCAATAAAAATTGAAGTTATTCAAATTGAAATTGAGTCAATTTAAACGGAAGTGGGAATTAAGATAAAATTGTTGGGGATTGAACAGTTTGGCTCTGGACTATTTTCGAATAAATTATTTAGATATAAGTTGTTTTAAATCTATTTTCCTAACTATTCACTATACAACTTTTCAAATCTATTTTCCTAACTATTCACTATACAACTTTTCTTTTTAAATCCCAAATTATTTTATACTTATTTTATAACTACCTTTGGAGTTATTTAACTATTTTGTAGTTGTTTTATAAACTAATTACTATTTTTCAACTATTCCACAAACTAATTACTATTTTCCAACTATTTTGCAAATATCTAAAATTTCTAAAACTATTTAGCTATTTTCCAACTATTTTACAATTAGTTAACTATTTTATAGCTATTTTGCAAACTAATAATTATTTTTCAACTACTTATCTATTTATTTTTTAAATTTTCAAGCTATTTTCTAAATATAAACTGGTCGGAGTTCAAACTGTTATTGGTTTAAATACCCAACTGAGATAAGAATTGAAGTGACAATTCAATGAGAGCCAAGGCAATTGTAAATAAGTGAATGGGAATTTAAGAAAATGTGGATAGGAAAGGAATTGATTTGGTTAATAATCAAGGAAGTTAAATACGTAGGATGTACGTATATTATTCTATTCGCATAGTGATTTGATCCAGATTCAAGCACAGAATTTCGAGATAGTTTATCGACCCGAGTTGGGATTTTTCACTCGATTTTCGACGGCGAGCCTGGATATGGATTGTTGATTGGTTCTGGATATTCTCTATCATAATTATGGCTATGCAAGGAGAATGACAGTTCCTAATCAAGAAACCAGATCTAAGTCCGCACTAGGAAGTCGGGTGGACGATACTAGTTCGGAAGTGAAATTGTGTGATCGAGTAAGCGATCAGATTGGTATAGCGTATGGATGTTATGTGTGCATCGTAAGGATTTGAATGAAATTGATATTGAAAAGAGTAATCAAATTGGAATGTTTGATTTTGAATAAACAAAGTTATATATCTTTGTTATATGCAAGATGAAACTCCCCTTGTTAAATCTATTGTCGGAAGAAAAGATTTTTGAAGGTGCTTGAAGTATAAAAGGAGTTTTATACGAGTTTGAAAGGATCAAAGTTTTTAAAAAAAAAATTATATATGTATATATATATATATATATATATATAAAGGATCTTATGAGGATTTTGGAAAAAGATTTTGGATACCTTTGGATTTGGAAATGGCTTTCGATTTTTGGATAAAATCAATATTAAAATTTGGAAAGCCTAGTTTGAGAATTTATCGATTATGGGATAATCGATTTTGTGTAAAGGAGCTCTGTATAAGATCGTACTAGGTGTATGATTTGAAGATACTATATATGTATAGTATAAGGTGTTTTGATGATGGCTCTGGGGAAAAAGGCGCTCCCTTGAAATGAACTTCTCAGGAGTACCATCGGGTGGTGCTGCCTTGAGCCCCAAGGGGGGGGGGGTTCTAAAGCTGATCCTGTGAGGAGTCCGGACAAAACTAGTTCCTGGGGATTATGAGTAGAGTATATGACGCAGCGGATTATTCAAAATAAACTTCAATCGATGAAATGTAGAAATCGATGGAATGAAGATACCGAAATGCCCAAATTCGTTGATCCGAAGATACCGAATTCTAGCTATCTCAAACACGTTGATAGCGCACTATACCGTGTTCAAAGATCTACGATTCTTCGCACGTTGATCTAGCGCACTAGATTCCGTGAATCGGCTTCAACAAACGTGGATTCGAGCGCACTCGAATGATGTAAGTGGAGATAGGAGATTACACTCAACTACCAATTGGAGAAGAAAGCACAAAGCAATCAACAAGAAATTTTATTTCAAAATCAACTAACTCAAAAATTACAACACACACGCTATTTATAGAGTTTTCTGACCCAGCACCTTAAGTCGTTGCCGACTCATAGGCTCCGACTCATCATAAGTCGTTGCCGACTCATTACAACAGCGACTCAACTCCTTTCACACAGTGCAGTACAAACGACTTAACAAACACACAAGGTACACGACTCAAGGCCAACAACTACATCTGCTCATACTACTCATTACATACCGATTTAACACATGACGACTTAGAGAGAAAACGACTCAAGACTTCACCGACTCATAGCCTCCCTTCGGCATATCTTCTTCAAGCGAGTTAACTCCTGCCGACTCAATTAAGTCGTGACTCGTTGACTCGGCACGGTCTCCTTCTGATAGTTGGTTATCTCGGAAACGACTCATCTCCTTAGGTTGCTGCCATCTTTCCTTAGCTCGTAACCGACTCATGCCATCATTGACTCGAGACCGACTCAAATCCGATACCTTCTTTATGCGACTTATGTTATCTCCCCCTTGTAACCCCTTAAGTCGGAAACGACTCATCCCTTTGAGTCGTGGACGACTCATCAAGTTACACCATAGACTCGTGTACGACTTAATATGGTTCAACTTTTGAATTTCCATATGCCCTGCTGCATCATCCTTCCCTGGTTGAGAAAAATTCGACCTCGAATTTGCAAATTCTTTCTCATCAAAATGTTCATCCCCATAATATGGCACCAGATGCTTAACATTGAATACGTCAGAAGTGTAAATATCCTCCGGCAGCTTCAACTTATAAGCATTGTCATTAATTCGCTTCACAATTTCGACAGGACCAACTTTTCTGGCTTTCAACTTATTGTAAGCACCCACTGGAAAACGATCTTTGGTTAACATGGCATAAACCCAATCACCTTCTTTAAATTCAACATTTTGACGTTTCAAATCTGCCGACTTCTTATACTTCTCATTCGATTTCTCCAATCGTTCCTGAACGATTTTATGACATTCAGTCAGCTCATCAACAAAATCAACAGCTCGTTTAACTGTTCCCTTTGATTGTGGTACTACTGCCAAATCCAACGGCCCCCTGGGTAAATTTGAATAAACAATCTGAAACGGACTGAATCCTGTGCTTCGATTTACTGCATGATTATGAGAAAATTCTGCCTGGCATAGCTTCATGCCCCAACTTCTCAAATTATCTTGTACAAGACAACGCAACAAATTTCCCAATGACCTGTTAACAACTTCTGTCTGCCCATCAGTTTGCGGATGATAAGCACTACTAAATTTCAGTTTCGTTCCCACCATCTTCCACAAACTCAACCAAAAGTGACTCAGAAAACGAGTATCTCGATCAGAAACAATAGATTCTGGTAAACCATGAAGTCGATAAATTTCCTTGAAAAATAACTGTGCCACTCGAACTGCATCTGCTGTCTTCTTGCAAGCAACAAAATGTACCATCTTCGAAAACCTGTCCACCACAACAAATATCGAATCATTTCCCCTTTGAGTTCTAGGCAAACCCAAAACGAAATCCATGCTAATATCAACCCATGGCTTAGATGGTACTGGTAATGGCATGTACAACCCTGCATTCGTTGCTGTTCCTTTTGACACCTGACAAATATGGCATCTCTTCACGAATCTTTCAACCTCTTTTCTCATCGACGGCCAAAAGTAAGACTGTGAAATCAATTGCAAAGTACGATCACGGCCCACATGTCCTTCCTCATGTAACTCCTTGATAATTTTCAATCTCAAGCTACAGTCCGGTATACATAAACGATTTCCTTTAAACAGAAAACCATCAACCATCATAAATTCATCGGTACTTCCATCCTTCACTTTCTCAACATATTTCACAAAGTAAGGATCTCCTTCAATCATTTCTGGCAGTAATTCAAACCCTGTCACTTCAATCTTCATTGTCGTAAGTAAATGACTCCTCCTACTTAAAGCATCAGCTACTCGATTTGTCACCCCTGATTTGTGCTTAACGACAAAAGTAAACTGCTGTAAATATGCAATCCATGATGCATGTCTCGCTGAAATCTTATCCTGCCCCTGTAAATGCTTCAATGCCTCATGATCAGTGTACAGAACAAATTCTTTCTGAAATAGGTAATGTCTCCAATGTTTAATCGTTTGCACAACAGCATAGAATTCAACGTCATAAGTACTGTATCTCATCTTTGCCCCTGACAACTTCTCACTGTAATATGCAATAGGTCTCCCACATTGACTCAACACTCCTCCAATCCCAACCTTTGATGCATCAGTGTGTAGCTCAAACAACAACTGGAAATTTGGTAAAACAAGAATTGGTGCAGACGTCAACAATTCCTTGATCTTTTCAAAAGCAACCCCCGCTTCTTCTGACCATACAAATTGTTTCACTTTCATGCAATCAGTCACTGGAGCCATCACGCTACTGAAGTGTGGTATGAATCTTCGGTAGAATGATGCTAACCCATGAAAACTTCTAACTTCAGTGATAGTTCTCGGCTGTGGCCAATTTATAATAGCTTCAACTTTACTCTGGTCAACTTGAATACCTTCCCCTGAAACAACATAACCAAGAAATAAAACAGTATGTGTCATAAACACACACTTCTTTGTAGCCGCATAAAATTGTTCTTCACGAAGGATAAGCAACACTTCCCTCAAGTATAGAACATGCTCCTCCATGCTTCTGCTGTAAATCAGAATATCATCGAAGTAAACCACAACAAACTTTCCAATGAATGGTCTAAATATTTGATTCATCACCCGCATGAATGTACTAGGTGCATTCGACAAACCAAATGGCATAACCAACCATTCGTACAACCCCTCTCTCGTCTTGAAAGCTGTCTTCCATTCGTCTCCAGGTCTGATTCGAATTTGATGATAGCCACTCTTCAAGTCAATCTTCGAAAATATAGTTGCCCCACTCAACTGATCCAACAAATCATCCAACCTCGGCATAGGAAATCTGTAACGAACAGTGATCTTATTCAAAGCTCTACTATCTGTGCACATCCTCCATGTTCCATCCTTCTTTGGCACCAACAATGCTGGCACTGCACAAGGACTCAAGCTTTCCTGAACACGCCTCTGTTCCAACAACTCTTCCACCTGCCTTCGTAACTCCTCATGTTCCTTCGGACTCATTCAGTAATGTGGTCGATGTGGTAACACTGCTCCTGGAACAAGATCAATTTGATGTTGAATGTCTCTAAGTGGCGGTAATTCCTTAGGCAACTCCTCTGGAAAGACATCTTCGAATTCTTTCAAAATTGGCTTTGCTGCTTCTGGAATTTCAACTTCTTCACTACTCTCTCTTCCAATCAACAAAAACACTTCCGGTTCTTCCTCCACTTCTTTAACAAACTCCTTCAAAGTCAACAAAGTTTTCAATTCTTCAATCTCTTCTAGCTTGCTCTCCTTTTGTTGTTGCTTCTTAGGAACCAAAGTGATTTTAGTACCCTCGAACATGAAACTGTAACTATTGGCACGACCGTCATGTTGAACTGCTCTATCAAACTGCCATGGTCTGCCCAACAACAAGTGACAAACATCCATGTCCACTACATCACACCAAATTTCATCTTTGTATTTCTTCCCAATAGAAAAATTAACACAAGCCCTTCGACACACCTTCACTTCACCACCCTTCCTTAACCATGCTAACTTGTACGGTTTAGGATGCTTCTCAGTCTTCAAGTTCAACTTCCTTACTGCTTCTGTAGAAATAATATTATCACAACTTCCCGCATCTATGACGAACTTGCAAACTTTCCCCAGAATAGTGCATGTCGACTGAAAAATATTGCTTCTCAACCAACTACAATCCTCCTCTTGCTTTGGTGTAAGACAGGACCTCCTCATCATAAGATTACAACCTTCATCTCCAAACAATTCTTCTTCCTCCTCAACATAAGGTATATTTGAACATTCTGCCTCCTCCCCATCATCCTCCTCAACTTCTGCAACCATGGTTCTCTTCTTCGGCTTCAGACATTCATTGCTTTTGTGACCCAACTCCTGACAATTATAACATTTGAAAACACTGCTAACCTTCGCCTTCTCAGCCTCCTTCACTACTGGCTTACTGACAGGTTTAGGAACATCAGAACTTCCACCAACACCCTTTGCTTGATTATTGGAATTAGTAAACACACCACCTCCACGCCTTCCTTGTTTCTCCCAAGCCAACGCTTTCTGATGTGCCTCTGCAACTGATCTAGGATCAAACATATTAACCATATCCTGGATCTGCATTCTCAATCCCCCAATGAATCTAGCAGTTAGCTGTTCTTCTGTCTCCATAATATCATTCCTGGCAATGAGTTGGTAAAATTCATCAGCATAATCACTAACAGACTTCGTCCCTTGCCTCAGATTCTGCAACCTCTGATACATAAGTGATTGATAGTTGTAAGGTAAGAAAGTAGATCTCATCAACTTTTTCATCTTATCCCATGATTCTATCTTTGACTTCCCCATCCGTTCTCTGGTAAGTTTAGTTTGCTGCCACCACGCCAATGCTCTCCCCCTCAACCTAGTAGCAACCAACTTCACCCTTCTATTCTCCGGGACCTCCTTGAAATCAAAGATTTCCTCCACATTAGACAACCAATCTAAGAATTCTTCAGCAACCATCCCGCCTTTAAACTCCGGAATTTCCATCTTCATACCCGATTCCCATCGTCGATCATCTTCAACATCCCGATAAGAATTCCGAACTTGGTCTCGATCTCGATAATGAATACTAGCTCTGTCACCCTCTTCAACAAAATCAAAAGTACGTCTACATCGATCTCGACCATTATCATCCCTTCATTCATGCATGCTTCTTTGACTATGTCTCTCTTCATCTCTATATGCTTCATTGTCAAATTCACGTTGACTTCTTCTCTCTTCATGTGCATAGTCATGATGATCTCTTCGTGATGAAATTGATGTTTCTCTTCTATTTCTACAAGAATGTGGCGATACCCTCCTCGCTTCCGTAACCGATGGCGAAACTCGGTTTCCTCCATGGTTCGAGTTTGGTGATCTCCTCCTTTGATTCAAATCATTCATCAATTTCTCCAATTTTCCAATGCCTTCATCAAACTTTTCATTAATACGTTGTTCCATAAGTTCGGCTTCTTCTCTACGATACAAAGCTTCAACGTTTTGATGACGATTAGCTCTCCTTGGTGGCATGATTGAAAACTTCACAAAACTTCACAATTCAATCACAAGACTTCAAAACTTTCAACACAATACAACAATCAACAAGTCACGGCTCAACAATGTCTCGGCTATGACACTTCACGGCTTATCACCACTAGCTTGCATCAACTTATCTCGGTTCACCACTAAGTCGGCAAAGACTTAGCTCGGCAAGGTTCTACACTTCAACCCTTGGCGCGCAAAACTTCCACAAGATAGATCTAAACAATTTCCAACTCCTCGATCCAAAATGAAATGGATCAAACACTCCAAACTTGATGCAACTTCAATATGAACACGATGAACAACTTCAAACTTCAAACTTCAAAAACTTGGCTCCAAGAATCAACTTAGCTATGATTGGCTAAGTATGGCTCTGATACCAAAATAAATGACGCAGCGGATTATTCAAAATAAACTTCAATCGATGAAATGTAGAAATCGATGGAATGAAGATACCGAAATGCCCAAATTCGTTGATCCGAAGATACCGAATTCTAGCTATCTCAAACACGTTGATAGCGCACTATACCGTGTTCAAAGATCTACGATTCTTCGCACGTTGATCTAGCGCACTAGATTCCGTGAATCGGCTTCAACAAACGTGGATTCGAGCGCACTCGAATGACGTAAGTGGAGATAGGAGATTACACTCAACTACCAATTGGAGAAGAAAGCACAAAGCAATCAACAAGAAATTTTATTTCAAAATCAACTAACTCAAAAATTACAACACACACGCTATTTATAGAGTTTTCTGACCCAGCACCTTAAGTCGTTGCCGACTCATAGGCTCCGACTCATCATAAGTCGTTGCCGACTCATTACAACAGCGACTCAACTCCTTTCACACAGTGCAGTACAAACGACTTAACAAACACACAAGGTACACGACTCAAGGCCAACAACTACATCTGCTCATACTACTCATTACATACCGATTTAACACATGACGACTTAGAGAGAAAACGACTCAAGACTTCACCGACTCATAGCCTCCCTTCGGCATATCTTCTTCAAGCGAGTTAACTCCTGCCGACTCAATTAAGTCGTGACTCGTTGACTCGGCACAGTCTCCTTCTGATAGTTGGTTATCTCGGAAACGACTCATCTCCTTAGGTTGCTGCCATCTTTCCTTAGCTCGTAACCGACTCATGCCATCATTGACTCGAGACCGACTCAAATCCGATACCTTCTTTATGCGACTTATGTTATCTCCCCCTTGTAACCCCTTAAGTCGGAAACGACTCATCCCTTTGAGTCGTGGACGACTCATCAAGTTACACCATAGACTCGTGTACGACTTAATATGGTTCAACTTTTGAATTTCCATATGCCCTGCTGCATCAGTATACCATAGCGAAAGTCGTGTGTGCAATGAGAGCCAACAGTCTGCGTTTGATTTTATATCGGGAGACTGCGACCTATGGTATAACATAGCGAAAGTCGTGAGGGCCGCTGAGAGCCAACAGTCTGCGTTTGATTTTATAGCGGCATACTGCGACCTATGTAGGAGTGGAGAGGTTTCATTTCGACAGCGAAAATCAGAGGTCGCTGAGAGCCTATAGTTACATGGACTATTGTTGTGATGGCAACGTAACCCCGTATGTAACTGTGATCTGTTGTGGGTTCCATGGCGTAATCGAGAGGCCGCGGAGAGCCTACAGTTACAAGGACTTTTGCTGCGATGGCAACGTAACCCTGGAATGTAACTGTGAACATGGATGGGTGTGATGATTTCCAGAGCATTCTCACCAATGATATTTCTTCTATTTTCAAACGGTTTTCTATATTTTCAATAAATTTATTTTCCCAAAAGTATTTTCACTTGATATTGGAAACGGGTTTACCAAGTACTTACAGATTTTTAGTCATATGCCTGATCAACATATGACCGAATATCTATGAGAACGAGGATGGACTTATTGAAACATCGAGTTATAAAAGTATTTTATACGACTTAATATAGATATTAAAAAGTGTTTTAAAAATGAACAAAGAATATTTATCCGATTTTAAGCATTTGAAATGAATTCTGGCTTCGTTCCTTTTCGGGGACGAAAAGTTCTAAAGGGGGAGGAATGTGACGACCCAGATTTTCATCAGGTATTAACTGATAATCAATGGAATTAAATTATTAAAATATTAATATTAAGCAGTCAAATAAATGTCGGACGGTAAAAATATCTGAATATCTAAATTTAATTTAAAATTAAAACTGAATAGTTTGTTTTATAATTTTTGAATCCTATAGAAAAATAAATCATATATATATAACCCCACCATATAAACTAAAGATAAAGTATTCTAATATATTCACATATATATATATACACACACATAAGTATAAAAGAATTGTATAGTTAATATAAAATATATCTTACAACTATTTAAACTAAAAAAAATATGGCTATTAGTGTAACTATAAATATATATAACACAAGAAACTATGGAATGAAAATAAGCATGAAAATAAATAATAATAAATAAGTAAATTAAAATTTGATAGTTAAACTTTGAAAAGAAATAAACATAAGGATTTGTATTAGAAATGACATAAGCATTAAAATAACAAATAAGCAATTAAGTGTTTAACTTTAGAAAGATATAAGGATAAGTATTTATATTAGCAATAAATGATATCTCTAAGAACTTTAAATTTATAAATGAGCATAAGCTCATTCTAGAACAATATATCTATATACTGTTAAGATGCATGAAAGATAAAAGGATGATATAAATAAATAGAAGTTGTATAAGAGAGAAGAGGTAATTATAATTAATACAAGCAAGTAATGAAATGAGAAAAGACAATAACCTGATCAAGAATATGCCATAAATTAAATATAAATTCATTCATATTGCAAAGCAATTAGATGAAACAAAAGAGAATATAAAAATCTATGGGAGCTTGCCAAAGAAGACAACCCTGCATATGAATGTATTCAATATAATGAAAACAAGTTGTCACAGTATAAATATCTTTAAGGATGAATGGCTTTGTAAACATAAATTGTAAATTTGAAAGAATAAAATGAAATAAGCACAAAGTATAGAGTAAAAATAAAATCACAAGTGTATAGAAGTAAACCAGACAAAACCCAAATGTATAAGTTAAGCCAGTCAAATTTATCATTTTATACAATATCTATATACACAGAAAACATAATTATAGTATGTCAACATTTTTAGAGACCAAGGCATTTAATGCCATCATCTCAGCCTCAATTTTGTCAGTTCAATATGTTTACAAATCTTTGTATCTCAGACACAAAATCTGTCAAGTTAAAACAAAAATGAAGAAAACAACTAAACTAGTTACAACCTACCCTTAAACATCCTATTCTCTTCTTCTATATATGTATACAATTCTCCTTTTAGTTCGTTCTGTAAACCTTAGAAAACCAGAGAAATAAGAACAAATATATAATAAACATCTTCATTTCTTAAAGCTTAAGCTCAAATTCAAACAAGAACAGTCAAGAGCTCAAGGCAGTTTCATACTTCAGGTTTTCAAAAACATCAAAGTATTCTATGTTTACAATTTTGCAGGTGAGTATATATATAAAGTTTTCAAGTTTAAGTTAAATTAATACAGTAAGATGATTCATGGCATATATGGAGTTATATGTGTTAAAGTTTGATATGAATCCGAGTTACATTCAGGCAGTTCTTTGAATACTGCATATGCTGTTCTCCTCTGTTAGGTGTTATAAGGTTGAAACTATTTGATCTTGAATTGTTGCTATTTGATCATGATAAAAGTTTTAATTTTCCAACAAAACATGATGCTCGAACTTCAAATCAGGGTGTTAAATCTGTTTGAAACATATTAGTAAATTATACTCTGAAAATCAAGCTTTTATAGGCAACAAGAACTATGTTGATAAAATTAAATTGTTACAAAATATTATTTCAAGTTAATAACTTGAATCTTTAATGTAAAATAGGATTTTTAAAGCAGGAATGGGAATTTTTAGTGTAGGACTGTGCGAGCAGTTCATTGTTGATCAAAATTGCATTTTTACCAATTACAAATGATTGACTCAATAATTACTGTTGAAATTTGGATTGAAGCAAGCGTAAACATTATTGGTTTTGAGAAAATTATTAAAAAATCTATTGTGTGAATTAAGGGAATGAGATCGATTTAGGGTTTAGTTTTCGAGTTTCTGGTCCTGCCTGTAACGTGGTGTATTCGACCTCCATACGCGATCGAGCTGCTTGAATTTCTGGTGGAGGATTGCTTGGTGGGTTGTCGTGGTGTGGACGAAGTTCAGGTGTCACTGGTGGTCTGTGCGATGGTGGCATGGCGTTTTTTGGGTGGATGGCGTTGTAGTTTTTTTTAGCATTAGGCAAAAATTTGATTCCAAATTCTTGGAAACAAACTGAGTTTGGATTTCGAGTTTGTAGGGATTTTATGACTAGCCGATGGTCTTGGAAGTTCACCAGAGTTTCGCGTGTCGCCGTGCACGTGTATGGCGAAGTATTGGTGTCAGGGAGGTCGAAGTCATGGGTCTCGAGTCGTTCCTCGAGTAGATGAATCCATTTCTTCGGGTTTTAGTTCGTGCGTTCGAGTCAGTTTCCTGATGTCATATTTATTATTAAATTTACGAACTTACTGGAAATAAAAAAAAGAGGGAAGAAGAAGAAGAACGTGCAGTTTTACTGATGGTCTCAGAGCAAATGGGTAAGAACTCGAAGATCACTCGAGTTAGCAAGAGGGAGTGCTTGGGTTTTCAAAATGCATAATACTGTAAAAGAAAAATAACAAAGTTAAGCTAATTGTTTCAACTAGTTTAAAACACTGTAAACTAAATAAAGGTTTAACAGTTTAAGTTGAAAATTTAATTCAAGTTTTTATTAATTAGTTAATGTTTAACAATGCTTCTAAACTCTTAATTAATTATTCTAATTAGGTAATTAACTTAAATATAAAATTGAGTTAACATTTAAGTTGTGTAGTCAATAATAAAAATTGATTTTCAAAATTTAAGGAAGACTTTAAATGTTAATTAAGATGACCAATTAATATCAATTAATTAGTTTAGGAGGCAATTAAGAATGATAACCTTTAAATAGTGATTAGAAATTGGTTAATTAATGATCAATTGATAAATAGATTTGTAATTAACTACTTAAAATTAATTAACGAACGATTAAGTAATTTAATTAATTAATGACATATGGTTAATTAACAGGTAATTAAGGAATATTTAATTTTTAATTAAGTGGTGAATTAGTAATTAAGGCTTATTAATTATTGGTTAAAGAATAATTAATCTACAATTTAGATTTATTAATTGGGTTTAAGGGTAACTAAGGGACGGATTACCCGCTTGAAATTATTTGGATTAATTAAAGGTAATCTCTTGGAAATTAATCAAATATAAATACTTGATGAGATTTAGTGAAGTAACTCATAATTATAGGATGTAATAAATTAAATAGAATTAATTAATAGGAAGTAATTAAAAGGTAATTACTTAGTAGAAGTAGTTATGGATAAATTGCTTAGTGTAATTAATCAAAAAGGATTAATAATTAAGTAAGGGGGTTAATTTCTTAAGTAAGTAATTACAGAGAGGTAATTACTGTTTATGAGTATTGGGTTTGATTAAGGGATGTAATTAATTAAGTTTAATTGATTAATTGAGGATAAACATTCATGGAGTTTGGTTAAGTATAATTACTTAATGAAAGTAATTAGATAATGATGACAATCTTAACGTAATTAAAGAACAATTAATCACGAAAGATTAACTAAGATGAATGATTATGGGATGGTGAATTAATTGGGCTGTAATTAATTAATAAGCAGGACTTAAAGGTGATTGATTAAATTCAATTATGGATAATAAGATTTTGTTCGAGATGGTGTGATCGATGATCTTGCTTATGTATGATAAGTGATTGTTTATATGCCCTGAATTGATTGATACCCCTATTATGAAATGGTTCGTGATATGATGTGTTTGGCTGGGCAATGATAATGTGGTTATTTATCTATGATGAATTGCAGAGTAAAGGTGACATCTTTTATTTAAAGTTGAATTGCATATCACTTGAATAATTTGTGTTATGATTAACTGAATTCGAAGAGACCGGAGTCGGGTATTAATTAATACCCGAAACCACTTCGATTCTTTACAAATTAATACGTAAAATCAATAGGGTGTAATGGAATGATTTAAGTGAAATTGAACCATAAAATCAAAGTTCTGGCACTTAATTGTTTTGTGAAATAAGGGATGTCTATAGCAACTTAGGAAGTTGTAAATTGATATACGTACCCCGGGTCTATATGAGTTGTATACTTTTGTATTACATGTTAGATGGGTTTACTCACGCTGGATTCCAGCCTGACCCGGGCGTTACTTTGATGTAATACTCGGGTCAGACTGAGTAATACAGATTTTCACGTAAGGACGTTCTGGAGCTCATGAGGCGAGCTGGATGGCATGAACGTATAGAGTATTTCTACTGTATTTATACTATTGAGTATCTGAGTCATGATAATTGTAAATATTCAGTGACTGTATAAAATGTGAAACCCTGATGTATTAGAATGTAACCGACAGATATAATATTCTTTTGTAGACTGTTATTATTTATTATTATATTTTTCCGTTGCGAATGTGAGTTCTTGATGCTTCTGTTCTTTTTCTCCTATCTCTTTTTTTTCATAACTATCTGGAATTTTCGGGTTCGAAAATTTCTGGTCGTTACAGTAACAGGTTAAGGTTGCTTAACTTTAGAAACCTTTTGAAAAGAAAGGTTTCACGTAAGACTTCCCACACATAAACATGGAAA
Source organism: Allium cepa (assembly GCA_030765085.1). Lineage (NCBI taxonomy): Eukaryota > Viridiplantae > Streptophyta > Magnoliopsida > Asparagales > Amaryllidaceae > Allium > Allium cepa. Next base: position 623,560,187 of record CM060940.1, on the reverse strand, counting down.
AGTTTTTACCTTACGCTAACCAAAACATTTGATAGGAAATCCGATGATATTATAATAGTGTCTAAGGCTTTCAAATAAATAAGAAATAGCCGAAATTGTTACATTCAATAAATTCCAGCTACTAGCCACCAAAGTGGGTAATACAGTCAAAAACCGTTGGCACTTATTGGATTTTGGATTCCATACAATGGCAGGGCTACTGGGGTACCGCCCGTCACAGTACGTGGCCTGGATCACCGTACCGAGGATCACTCCCACACAGCCGAATATAAATGGACCTCTAGACAGGGGAAAAATCTCGTCCTACTTGGGCATGACCCACTTAACCTTGCTGCACCTCCCCTGTTTTAGCCATTCCCAGTTGGTGAAGCTTAAGGCTACGATTACCTTAGAGAACACATCTCTTAGAATGCTCATCGTCCACCTGACGATGTTCTGAAAGCATTCAATCCATACAAGTTCGTTCCGGGTTTGAACGAAACCGAAGGCATTATCTCGTTACACTCATTTTGGAATCACCCTCAGAGTTAATGACGATAACCCTTGCACTCTGAATCTTCATCTTCACTTGAGATTCACGACCTATCGTTAATTCGGATCGATGTAGTTTTAAGATATCCAAATATGGAAACCCGATCCCGGTCTCATCGAAATCCAAATCGCCATCTTTTAGGTCCAAGTAGTTTTAAATGTTTAAAACGATTCAATTCAATATTATCTATATACATACAAATAGATAATACACAACATCACAATAGATAATCAACATTATCATCACCACAGATAATCCATATTATCATCCCAAATAGATAATTCATATTATCAACTCAAATGCAACCATAACATCCAAATCACACAACATCGCTTGTCTCATATCTGAGATCTCAACTATTCAGGGTAATCAGTATAAATCAACATTCATAAGCAATGACTGTATTAATCACCACTCTAATAAATTTAAAATGAATTAAATTAGTTACTTCTTCCCTAATTAATTTAAAATAAATTAAATTAATTACTTTATCCATATAAATCTTGCTTACATATCCATTAATTAATTACAAATCGATCAGTTAATTGCCCTCAACAAATTACCCTAATTAACCATCCTTGATTAATTATCCTTTAATTACATTCAGGTAATTAGCCATTAATTAATTTCACAAATCAGTTATTCTAAACCAAATTCAGTAATTAACCTGTAATTACTTCATTAATTAATTAATTACAACTAATTACATTAATCCTTAATTAATTACATTAATTAATTCCTTCATTGATTAATTGTTCTTAATTAATCCATCCTTAATTACATCATTAATTATATAAATTAATGATCCCTAATTATTTATTTATAATTATCCTATTTAAATTAAGTAATTATTTATCAATTATCCATATTAATTAGTCACTCATGATTAATCACATTAAGTAATTAATTATATTAAATTAATTACATCTCTTTATTATCTTCAAATAACTCAATTAACAAATCCAAAATTCATTACACTAAGTAATTAATTATTAATTACTTCCTTTAAGTAATTATTCTGCATACTAATTACATATTAATTACACAAAGTAATTAATTTCCAAAACTCTTTTATTACCCAATTATCCTTCAATTTAATTACATCAAGTAATTTATCTTCTTAATTACTTTACTAAGTAATTATTCATTTTTAATTACATTGGGTAATTACTTCTTAAATTAAGCAGTGATTATTTTAAATTAATTAAACTTAATTAATTAACTTAACTAAACAAAATAAACTTAATTAGTTACAATTAGTAATTAATTTCTTAATTACTTCAATTAAAAAGTTACACTTAAACAATTCTCAAATGATTATCTTCAAATTAATTAATCCAATTAATCATTAAAATTAATCACATTAATTAATTATTAAATAATCCTAAGTTAATGACCTTCATTAACCATTAACAAATCTTTAATTACTTCTCTAAAGTAATTAATTGAGATTAATCATTATTAATTTCAAATTAAATTATATATAAAACCCATTAATTAATCTCTATTTATTTAATTAATCAAGTGATAATCTAAAACTTAATTAATTTCTAATTACTTGATTAATAAATTCAAATCATTAATTAAATTAAAATCAAATCTTATCTAATTAATGATTTCTTAATTACAATTTAAATCGATCTTAATTAACTCACTAATCCTTTGATTAATTAAATAAAACCCTTAATTATTTAATTAATTTGCCAAATTATTAATTAATTAAATTAATTAATTACAAAACTTAATTACCATAATCATTTAATGAATTATACATTATTATGTTCTAATTAACTTTACGATAAACATAAATCTTATTCGTGATTTAATTATCATTATCAAAGTAACTTAAAAACAACTTGTTCTTAAATTTTCCTTTAGATTGCATTTTAAATTCAAGATTTAAAATTAAACAATTCTTAACTTTAACAAAACTTCTAAAAAATTCAAAAAAATTTGTATTACATCTCAAAGAACCTATTTGTCTTATAAAAGAATTTTATAAGAATTTTTAAACCAAATTCAATTTTAAACTTAAACCATACTTTGAAACATTCAAATTTAATTTTAAAACATTTAAATTCAAAAGCTTATTTTATTTCAAACTAGGATTCAAATTCATTTTTTTGAATTCCAGATTCTAAACTTAGATTTGAACAATCCGTTCAAATCTTATATTTCAGATTTTAAAATCTCATTATAAAATACTTATGATTCAAACTTAATTGCAACATTTGAATTTATAAACTTATTTTCTTTTCAATTCCTAAGATTCAAATTCAAATTTGAATTCAGATTTACAATTCAGATTTTAAACTTAAATTTATAATCTTGTTTTAAATCTCATTTTTTTCAGATTTTTAAAACACCATTATAAAATACAGTAATCAATTTTTTAGTTGTTAAACATTACATTTTTATAAAATTTATTTATTTGAAAACTAGAATTCGAATTCATTTTGAGTTCATATTTTAAACTTGTTTCAACTTTTTTTTAAATCTTACTTTGCTTCCTTTTTAAATTTAGTTTAAATTAAAAAAACAGAAAACTGTCAGGTTTCTGAAACAAAACCTGAAACTAAACCTACCCGAGCATAAACAAATTTATTTTGAGTCATACCTCATGCAAACTCGAGCAAACTCAACATTTACACGAGAACTCCTGGAGACAAAACCCCATACCAACCATCCACTAAAACTTGCCAAAACCTGATATGCTCTGTGCATATGCACAAACCAGTCTCCCCTCTCCAACCATCCACGATGAACTTCACAAATCACCTACCATCTCTAGAACAACTACGATCACTGAACCATCTCCATACACTTGAATCAAAAATCGAGTAACTGAAACCAAATAGGAACCCACTTCAAACTTGGAAACACAGAATCAACTCAATACTCAAACCTATCAACGGCCCAATCTCCGTCCTCCGACCACCGTTAGAGCTGCAACTCCTTCCATGCCCTCGTCATCGACCCAGCTGCCATCCCTCAAAGCCTCTTCACACTCGATCAAACATAGAGACAGTGACGATCCTATTCCCTAACTTGTCAAAAACTAGGGTTAAATATTTGTTTTGGTCAGCGCCGTCACTACCTTAACCCGATCACCATACAGGTAATTATCAATGATTCCCCGATCATCCTTCCTCCTTCATACAGAAACACGACCTCCCAGTTCACTTAAATCACCAGAGGCCACTCCAAAACCTAATTCTGATCAACCCTCACTTGCACAGTCAAACCCAACTTAAAATTTTTGATTTTACTCTTAAAAATCATGACTTAGTTTAATGATTTTGTTTATATACCTGAATTGCAAAATTAACAAGTTTGAAATCTTAACAGAGACTTGAGTTTCCCTTTTTAACTTGATTTCCAGAGAAATTACAGTTTTATTTAAGTTAAATAAATTTTTAAAAATTTGGTTTATAATCAAACAAACAATATTTATTTAGATCCTAAGTTTTAAAAATCAATGTATCAAGGGGAATGATTTAAATTGAAAAACTAGGCTTGAAATCTAGAACAGAGATGTTCTACAGGCATTTCAAAATCAACATATATCACACATCAAAAATGCACAGGAGTTTTTCAACATATATACAAATACAACTTATTTTAAACATGATTCAAATAACCAGATCTATCATAAAAAAAAATTTAAAAAAAAAGAAGTGTTACTCACCTGTTTCTTTAGAAAAACAGAGCCTCTATGATTTTGAAAAGTTTTTGAATCCTGTTAACACTTCATGCATGCAGGCTTGAGTCTTTAAATTTTGAAAAAACGCAGAGTATAGATCTTGCAAGAATTGATTCCAGGTTGAAAATGCTGATGATTTCCAGAGGAAATACAGTTGCATGCAGGCTTTGATCTACAGGTTGTACAAATACAGGTTTGCTTGCTAATTTCTGGATGTATTTTAAAGAATTGGTTTGAGTAGATTGATTTTTCAGATTTGCTTTTTGAAAATGGAAATGAGATTACAAATTTGTTTTTTTTCTTTGATTAGAATAAAATATAGGAAAAAGGGAATGATGGGAAAAAGAATATGGTTTAAGGGCTGAAATTTGATTTAATCAAAATAAAGAAAAAGATCAAAATACAATGACACTTGTCATGTTGTTAAATTTGTTAGCTAACACGTGTTATTTAGATTACCTAATTGTGTTAACACTTGTAATTTGATTATTTCATAAGTTAAAACATGTCTCTTATTTAAATTAGTTATATTTTAAATGTTAATAAAGGATTTTTCTTTAATTTATTTATACTTATATAAATATATATGAATTTCTTATTTAAAGAAAATGTAAATAAAACAAATTATAAATCAAAACTTATTCAAATATTTTTAAGAATCTATTATTTTGAATTTTAAAATCAATTCCAAATTCAAATTAAACTTTTGAAATCCAAATTAAAATCAACATATTCAATTTAAAAATGATAATTTTATTTTCTTATTTTAATTCTTTTTATATTTATATGGAAAAATAATACATTATAAATATGGCTTGAAAATAACAAATTTAACAATTTTAAATGATTTATAAAAGAGATTATAAATCACTTTTATTATTAAATAAATTTAAACCGTATGCTATTTTGTATTTTTAAACTTATATATAAAATTTCCAAATCATATTTATTAAATAAAATTTAAAAAGAAATAGAACGAACTTTTTATTTAAATTTAAAAATTAAGCTAATATATAATTTTAAACAATTTAACATTTATTTTAAGTATTTACAAACCATATAGTTATTAATTTAAATAACTTTGAGAAACTTAATATTTATTTAGAACATAATTTCCCAATTACTAAATATATTATTAGAATTTGAAAACAAAACTTCATTTATTTATTAAATTCCCAATCAAAGATTATCTATAATATATATACAAATTATAGATACATTATAATTAAAAACATTTATTTGGCTTTTAAAAGATAAAATCACTAATTAAATATTTATTTAATTAGATTATTAAACCAATTCATATATTATTAATCAATATTATCAAATCAATTTAATTTTAAATAAAGATTATTAAATTGATATTGCCAAAAATTCTAGGATATCACAGGTAGGCACAATCTATTGTGATGGCGGAGGAGGGAGGCCATGAGCTCAAGGAGCGGAGGTGATCATGGCCTTGTGGTTCAGAAGAGAGAATGGATTGTTCAGTGAAGTTTATATGAAGTAGAGGATGTTAGAGAAGTGTTGTTATAATTGAATGTTGGTAGAAAGAGATTTGATTTGAAAATTGTGAGTTAATTTCACTTTGAATCGCTTGGTAGTCACTTGTTTATATTATTTATTAGTCATTTAATATTGCTTTCCATTGATCATATGCCAAAATGATTGCTTATATGGTTGTTTAATATGTTTGGATGATGAATGGTTGATTATTTAATAGTTTGGTTGTGATAGATATGATTATTATGATTTATAAGTTTAAAAACATATGTGATGAGAAATGATAGCTATGTGAATTAACAATACATATCTTGTGAAAAATTATTCATATTATTTCCAAAAATTATATGTATACAACATATGTTAGGCCTCATTGTTTTTAAAACAAAAAAAATATATCATTTTATAATATTGAAATTTACTTCGGAAAAAATAATTTAATGAGAAAGTGGAGTTTTGAAATAGATTTGGAATTTGTTTTAAAAAGAAAGGAATAGGAAAAGTTGAGTTTTGAAATTATTTAGAAAATAAAATCTATGGTTTCATTTATGAAAATAATAGTTTTAAAAGGTGGAAAATGATATAGAAGTATACTTGCTACACTACTACTGATAACCGGTAGTTCCCTGCTTTTCTCAAGCTAACCACTTTATACAAATGAAGCAATAAATGCCTTGAGGGACGTATCCCCCAAAGGGCCCAACGTATTGGACACCACCATACACACACTTATTTCGAATTTGCATCTGTCGGACCACATAGTATCCCATATCATCCTCTGGGATGTGAGGCTAATGAGGCTACGCTCAATTTCTTCAAAGCCACGCTTTTAATACAAAACCACGCTTTGATCACAACAAATTCCACTTTGAATGCCACGTTGCCATTCCTTTGATCACTATTTGACTCCTATAAGCATACAATCACTGAGCTCGTATGTCTCAGAGAAGGGTGTTAAACTAAAAGAATTTGCTTTCTCCGCCACCAAGCAGATGTACATTTGTAAAAGTCAAATATTGTGTCTCACAAACAAAATGTCAAACATTCTTCCATACAAGTTCGTTCTGGGATGAAACCGAAGGCACTCTCCTACTATCACTAGTAGCGAGTAGTCCTTGCAATCCGAAAAATCTCCGCAACGAGGAGACCGCTGCTATAAATAAGTCTATAACGGGAGCTACCCGGAGCATGTTTAACAAGAAGTCCTCACACTATGAAGATCCACGGTCTTCAATAATCATCATCTTCAACATATCTTCACATTCGAACATATATGTTGGTTCGAAGTGGTATTCGGATAGGAATCACCCAAATTTGACTCCGGTTCCTACGAAGCCAATCATCGCTTAAAAGGATGTTAAGTTCATAAGTGGATATCAATCATCAATCAATTACTTCATTTTTTATTTAAATCAAATATCTTTCTTAGATATATTGTTTTCAATTTATTCCATTTTTTTCAAGAGTATATGGAATCATTAAGCCTCATTTATCAAATCATTTGGTTTATTTAAACCATTTTTAAATTCTGGAATAATTCCAAATCATCTTCTCTTCTACTTAGGAAAACCTTTTCAAATCATTCATTAAATCTTAATTAAAGATTTCTTATATTCAAGTTATAACATTTAACTTATGAAAAATATTCCCAAATCATTTATTAAATTTTAGTCAAAGATTTCTTTCCTAACTTCAAATCATATTCTTACAAATCGAAGATTTTCATGACAGAGCACTACTGCCACACTAGATATGGTAAATTTCACCTCCAAGGACTAATGGCAAGTAATCCTACATCATGAATATCTTTTTCTCCAACGATCTTTGTATTCAATGCAATTTATTTCGAAAATTAGTTTGAAGGGGTTTTCGGATAGGAACCACCCAAATCCGATCTCGATTCTTCGGATAGGAATCACCCAAATCCGATCTCGGTTCCTTCGTACTAATCATCGATAAAAATATGTTAAGTTCAAATGGGGTTTCAAAAATTAGTTTGAAGTGATTTTCGAATAGGAATCACCCTAATCCGACCCCAGTTCTTCGGATAAGAATCACCCAAATCCGATGTCGGTTCCTTCGTACTAATCATCGATAAAAGATGTTAAGTTCATATAGGGTTTCGAAAATTAGTTTGAGGTGATTTTCGGATAGAAATCATCCTAATCCACTCCCGGTTCTTCGGATAGGAATCACCCAAATCCGATCCCGGTTCCTTCATACTAATCATCGATAAAGGATGTTAAGTTCATATAGGGCTTCGAAAATTAGTTCGAAGTGATTTTCGGATAGGAATCGCCCTAATCCAATCCTAGTTATTCGGATAGGAATCACCCAAATCTGATCTCGATTCCTTCGTACTAATCATCGATAAAAGATGTTAAGTGGTTGGTTAACATTCAAATAATTTATTTCTTTTTTCTTATCTTGGAAATTCTTAAATATGATCTTTTAGAGCATCCGGGCTTTCCTTTCGATCTATTCCACCCCTCGCCTAAAAAGAGAAAACATAGGATAGGTAAGTTCAGGGCACTAGTTGCTACATCCCTAACCTTAGTTAAACACCTTATTTTATATTTTAATATCTCACACAGGCGGGACAAATTTACTAGTCGTTTCCGCATACTCGGTTTATTATTACATTTAATATTGTTTACTTTTTGTTTAACTGGTATAAACAATTCATCTAAACCATTTATTCAAACTCTTATTAAAACTTCCAAATCATCTTTACATTACTTAATTATTCCTCTAAAATAATTCACAAAAGATTTAGGAAAGAATCGTTAAGTTAAACTCATATTCAAAAGATTATAGAACTCGCAGCATAAAAGTGCTGCGGAAAGTGCTATATAAGCTTATTTGATTTAAACAACTTTTTAATATTTTAAAATTCATATTTTCCATTCCAAATCTCTTTCAAACCATTTTAATAAATTTATCAAATTTATTTCATATTTTTGATCATTTAAAAATATCATTTATAAAGAAATCACTTTTTGGATTCCGAAGTGCAAAACCGCGATGCTTTTAGAAAATTGTTTTGGACATATTTCAAACTCTACTTGATAAAATCTTAATTTTTTTCTTCGTTGGAAAACTATTATCATTGTGAACCAAATAATTTTTATTTCGAAAAAATCCCACTTATAAATCATTTTCTATGTTAATTTGAAGTCACGAGTAAAAATTTACGAACTACCGCTACGCGTCGAGCTCGATTTTGACCAATTTTGTGAATTGCTTCAAAACTTGTCTGAAACACATCAAATTTGTTTTAAAGCATATTTAAAATATTTTAACTTATTTAAAATCATTAAGAGGCTAAATAACTTCCATACACATATCTATATGGATTTAATTTCCATTGAATTAACTATACTTACTAACCATTTCTCTTATCATTCATCAAACCAAGTTATCAACCACATAAACAATCACATAACCAACCAATTTGCAACCAAATTATCAAACATTCATTCAACATATTTAAACTTTCAAATCATTTTACTTTAAATAACTTATGGATTTATTAGTAAATAAGAGTGCTCATGATTAGTTTCACTCCACCAATTTTTTGTGTAGATTCCCGAATCGATTCCGGCAGCACTTCCTTTTCTTTTTCTCGCTCCGGAGCTTCACGAACTTTCTCCTCCTTCTTGATAGGTTAGGACTCACCTTGATCTTTCCCTTCCTCCATCATTTCTTCACTTCTTAGACGCTAAACCATGTTTTAATGGTATTCTAAGGTGTTTGTCAAAGTTTGGCGGTGTTTTGACTTTGTTTGATATGGTTTTGAAAAAGTTAGTAAGGAAAAGAGAAGAAGCCATTAGAGAAGCTTTTAGAAAGCTTGAAAAATGAAGAATGTAAAATTGTATAAAAGAAAGTGGAAGAATGGTGGTCTTGTTTATAGAAAAGTTTTGGATGAAAATAATATTTTGTAAAAAGAACAAAATACCCTTACTTACTTATAAAATAATCTTATTTTTTTCAACACTTAACATCACATTTCAAATCATTACTTTATGTCATATTCACTTAGATATTAAGTAAAGAAAGTAATAATTATGTTTCTTTGATTTGATGTTTTACCTTTTGCTTTGAAATGACATGTTTGTCTTTTTGTGCTTACTTTTTGTTAATTATATTCTAGAATTTTATAACCTTGTTTAGTAAAAGTAAACTTGATTAGTGAATTAAATAATACTTATACTATTTGAATATATGTTCTTATATAAGAAAATAAAGGTGCGACGACATTGCGACAACTTTTACCAACAAAATGTTGATTTCGACAAAATGTTATACGGTCACATTTTGACGTTTTAATTAAACTATTTATTTATGTAAACCAAATTTAAAAATGAACTTTTTACTTCTTTAAATAAATTAAAACATGTCTTTTTATACTGTAAAATCATATTTAAATAATATCAAAATCTCTAATTTTACAGTGTATGTAAAACTGACAAAATGCGACAAAATTTGGTTATTTTTATAAAACGATTATTAACATATTTTTAAATATTTTAATATACTTATATTATCTTTATTAACTGTTTTCAATAAGATTTATCTTTTTAAATAAATATTTAAACCTATTTATTTAAGCATTTATTTATTTTTAACAAAACTTAACTTTTGTTGATTTATTTTAATCCAAATTATGCTTTTTAAATTATCAACTATAAGAATAAATAATTTCTCTATTATTATATATTATATATAACTTATTTATTTAAGTTTTAAACCTTTTTAAATTTAAAACAAATGAAATCTCTCCTTTTCGAAGTAGCGAAATTACGGGTCGTTACATTCTCCCATACTTAAAAGAATTTCATCCCCGAAATTACCAAACAAAAGTTTGCCCAAAACATTTATTTTCATACTTAATTCCATATAATATAAACAGATTATCCGTATGAAATACCTTATTCGATCTCCTATTCGAATACACAAATTTATTTTCGAACTAGTATCGATCCCTCGATCCTCTAGTACGGACTTTAATCAGGCTCTTTGCTCAAAAACCTTTGTTTTTCTTGCATAGCTCTCAACTATGATAGAAAATCAAGTACTCAACCATAAACCCTAACCTATGTCCATTCTCTAGAATCGAGTGATAAACCCTTTTTCGGACTAATGTAATCACCTCAAAGTTCTGTACTCAAATCATGGATCAAAATGTGTGTGACGAAATGATCTACATATAATATATGTATTTACTTACTTTTATAATCCATTTTCATAAAACTATTATCTTAAGATTATTTCACCTTATAACTTATGTAAATCAATCACATTTTAAAGACTTAAGTCTAAATTCTTAATTGATGTTGAAATTCATCAATAAAACATTTTGTAGGTTATAACAACCTTTTTGAGGAGTCATTATTTTTTTACTTAATAGTTCATGACTTAAATCTATACTTATATGATATACCTTTACATCCTAAGAATATATATTAGTCCCAAATTCCAAATTGATTTTACTTCAATCCGTCTGTCTAATCAAGTTTAGACTTTGTTGAAATTTACTATATCTCAAATTCATAAGTTATCCAACTTATTTCTTATTTAATACTATTATTAATTTTCTAGCTTTGAAAAACAAATTTAAAAAACCCATATTTAAATCCTCAAACTCTTAACTCTTAAATCTCTCTTTTTTTTCTTTATAAATCAGATTTATAAATTATCCTTATCTTATTTCATTTACTCAAAATATTTCACAATCCTTTACCAAAAGTTTTCATAAATTTCTTAGCTCAAAGTTATGTATGATTCAGAAATTTTTGACTGTCCAAAATCGTCGAGAATTTTGTTTTATCTTATCAATTAGCGATCCCAATTTGTCTTTATATTAAATACTTTTATAATGATTACTAATCAATGATTCACATTATTTCTTTAACTTAAGAAAATTATATAGATCAAGTAGCTCCAAAAAAATCCAAGGAACTAGGTATTACCAATAGTATCATATATCCTTTTAACAAGAAGAGTAATACTTAAGAGAAGGACTTACCATCCGAACACATCTTTTGCCCATTTTTAGTTTATTTTCAAGCCAATCGAATTAGTTATCATAAAATACCTCTTTTTATTTGAAATAATACCATTTTCAAAATCCGTTAGAGATTACTTTATAAAACTTATCTTATATATTCATTTTATCTTATATTAGTTGACTTAATTTAAATTTCCCAAACTCTTTAAATTACTCGAATTTAAATTCTCATTCCGTTTATATTATTCTTTTTTGAACCATAATTTAAACACATTTTTATGTTATATGTTTATTTCTCAAACAAATCTTATTATCAAACACTTTATAATCAAATTGTGAAACTTAACTCATAAGGTATTTGTACTTAAACTTTTAAATCAAACAATCGATCAATTTATGATAGTAACTTAACATTATCATTTCTTAATTTATTATTTTGGAATAAGTATTAAAGATTTACTTACCTTATCTAATTTCTTACTTATCAATTATCTTTATGAAACATCTTATAGTCAAACCGTGAAATTCTAATCATAAGATATTCATATTTAAATTTCACCAATCCTAATTTCTAACTATACAACTTTTCAAAATATATACTTTATATTCAAAACATAACCCGAGGTAAAATTATTTCATTTACCAAGTTTTCAAAATTAGTGTGTCGGTTCGTCTTGTTTAAATGTTTAGGAACCCTTATCGATAACGGTGATCATGTGGATCGATCAGAGTCCATAAATCACTCAACAGATAAATCAACACAAAAATTTTTATTAGTCACTAATAAATACGCACTCTATAATACACTCAAACTCATTCTAGGGTGATGCTAACCCTATCACTAATGAGTCACTCATCCTAGGGTATTGCTAACTCTATCTCTGATGACTCTTTACCCCAACAAAGCCAAGGTTCTCGCTTAACCTTCAGCTCTGATACCAAATGCAATGGCCCGTTTTTCCGTACTCTTTGAATCGATAATAAACGACACATGTCTAACTCAAATTGCATGAAAAGATGAATCAGTAAGGGTTGAAAGAAAATAAAGACGAAACAGAATCTCAGATGAATGGAATAACATATATTATTTCAATAATAATCTTTACAGCGGGAAATTTTAAAATACAATATCAGAGTCTAACCTAGATTCAGCTTGGACAGTTATAACACTTGCCTTTAAATATGTTGACAAACAACAAAACAAATGAAATAAATGCAGCAGATAATAGAATATGTCCATACGATGTTGAAGATATCCAACTCTCCTTTGGAAACTCCAACCATCTTCAACTCAACCTAAAACTACTCTGATCTGACCCGAGTATTAAAAGTACCTGGATCTGGCTTGATAAACCAGCGTGAGATACTCAAAAAAAATTATGTACAGATCATGACGATATTATCGAAACTCTTGAAAAGAAGGGTATCTCATAAGACCACGCCCATACATAAATATAGAGAGGTTTTTACCTTATGATAACCAAAACACTTCATACCAAAATACAATTGATATTATTTTTAATGACACTCTTTTGAAAACACTTTTCAAATAAACTTATTCAATTAAGGTATCAATATCCGGACAAGTCTAAGGTAATATATCAGGACTGGGTCAATGGAATATACCAAACGGAATATATGATACTAAAAAGGGTAGCTGAAATGTTTACAAGTCATTACAGCTATTTTGACAATCAAAACCGTAAATCTCGTATTGAGATTAGATTTCCAACATGATAGGGAACTAGTGGCCTTTTTCTCCGATCCACGCATAACAAACATAGTTCCCACGGTGCCTTAATCGCTTTTCTCAAACTAGTCACTTAGAACTACACTTGCTACACTACTACTGGTAGCCGGTAGTTCCCTACTTTTCTCAAGCTAACCACTTTATCCAAATGGGCCAATAAATACCTTGAGGGACGTATCCTCCAAAGGGCCCAATGTATTGGACATCACCATACTGAATTTGCATCTGTCGGACCACATAGTATCCCATATCATCTTTCGGGATGTGAGGCTAATGAGGCTATGCTCAATTTCTTCAAAGCCATTCTTTTCATATAAAACCATGCTTTGATCATAACAGGTTCCATTTTGAATGCCACACTGCCATTCCTTTGATCACTATTTGACTCCTAAAAGCATACAACCTCTGAGCTCGTATGTCTCAGAGAAGGGTGTTAAGCTAAAAGAAGTAGCCTTCTCCGCAACCATGTAGATGTACATTTGTAAAAGTCAAATGTTGTGTCTCAAAAATGCAATTTCACACATTCTTCCATACAAGTTTGTTCTGGGACAGAATGAAATCGAAGGCACTATCCTACTACCACTAGTAGCGAGTAGTCCTTGCAATTCGAAAAATCTCTACAACGAGGAGACCACTTCTATAAATAACTCTATTAGGGGAGCTACCCAGAGCATGTTCAACAAGAAGTCCTCACGCTATGAAGATCCACGGTCTCTAATAATCATCATCTTCAACATATCTTCACATTCGAACGTATACGTTGGTTTGAAATGGTTTTCGAATAGGAATCACTCAAATCCGACTCCGGCTCCTTCGAAGCCAATTATCGGTTAAAAAGATGTTAAGTTCGTGGATATCAATCATCAATCAATTACTTCATCTTTTATTTAAATCAAATATCTTTCTTAGATATATTCTTTTCAAATTATTCCATTTCTTTTCAAGAGTATATGGAATCATTAAGCCTCATTTATCAAATTATTTGGTTTATTTAAACCTTTCTTAAATTCTGAAATAATTCCAAATCATCTTCTCTTCTGCATAGGAAAACCTTTTCAAATCATTCATTAAATCTTAATCAAAGATTTCTTATATTCAAGTTATAACTTTTAACTCGGAGAAATTATTCCCAAATCTTTTATTAAATCTGAATCAAAGATTTCATTCTTAACTTCAAATCATATTCTTACAAATCGAAGATTTTCATGACAGAGCACTACTGCCACATTAGATATGGTAAATTTCACCTCCAAGGACTAATGGAAAGTAATCCTACATCATGAATATCTTTTACTTCAACGATCTTTGTCTTCAATACAATTTATTTCGAAAATTAGTTTGAAGGGGTTTTTGGATTGGAATCACCCAAATCCAATCTCGATTCTTTGGATAGGAATCACCCAAATCCGATCTCGGTTCCTTCGTACTAATCATCGATAAAAAGATGTTAAGTTCATATGGGGTTTTGAAAATTAGTTTGAAGTGATTTTCGGATAGGAATCACCCTAATCCGATCCCGGTTCTTCGGATAGAAATCACCCAAATCTGATCCTGGTTCCTTCGTACTAATCATCGGTAAAAGATGCTAAGTTCATGTGGGGTTTGGAAAATTAGTTTGAGGTGATTTTCGGATAGGAATCGCCATAATCCATTCCCGGTTCTTCGGGTAGGAATCATTCGAATCCGATCTCGGTTCCTTCATACTAATCATCGATAAAATATGTTAAGTTCATATGGCGTTTCGAAAATTATTTTAAAGTGATTTTCGGATAGGAATCACCTTAATCCAATCCCCGTTATTCGGATAGGAATCACCTAAATCCGATTCCGGTTCCTTCGTACTAATCATCGATAAAAGATGTTAAGTGGTTCGTCAACATTCTACGAATTTAATTCCTTTCTCTTATCTTGAAAAAACTTAAATATGATCTTTTAGAGCATCCGGGGTTTTCTTTCGATCTATTCCACCCCTCTCCCAAAAAGAGAAAACATAGGCCAGGTAAGTTCAGGGCACTGGTTGCTCCATCCCTAACCTTAGTTAAACAACTTATTTTATATTTTAAGATCTCACAGGCAGAACGAATGTACTAGTCGTTACCGCATACTTGGTTTATTATTACATTTAATATTCTTTACTTTTTGTTTAAATGGTATAAACAATTCATCTTAACCATTTATTCAAATTCTTATTAAAACTTCCAAATCATCTTTACATTACTTAATTATTCCTTTAAAATCATTCACAAAAGATTTAGAAAATAATTGTTAAGTTTAAACTCATATTCAAAAGGCTATAGAATTAGCAGCAGAAAAGTGCCGTAGAAAGTGCTATATAAGCTTATTTGATTTAAACAACTTTTTATTATTTTAAAATTCATATTTTCCATTCAAAATCTCTTTCAAACCATTTTAATAGATTTAAAAATTTTATTTCATATTTTTAATCATTTAAAAACATCATTTATATTGAAATCACTTTCTGGATTCCGAACTGCAAAATCGCGATGTTTTTAGAAAATTATTTTGGACATATTTCAAACTCTACTTGATGAAATCTTGATTTTCTTTCTTCATTGGATAACTATTATCATTGTGAATCAAAAAATTTTTATTTTGAACAAATCCGACTTGTAAATCATTCTCTACGTTAATTTGAAGTTACGGGTCGAAATTTACGAACTGCCGCTACGCGACGAGCTCGATTTTGACCAATTTTGTGAATTGCTTCGGAACTTGTCCGAAACTCTTTTAATTTGTTTTAAACCATATTTAAAATATTTTTACTTGTTTAAAGTCATTAAGAGGCTAAATAACTTCAATACCACATATTTATATGGATTTAATTTATTGAATTAACTATACTTACTAACCATTTCTCTTATCATTTATCAAACCAAGTTATCAACCACATAAATAATCACATAATCAACCAATTTGCAACCAAATTATCAAACATTCATTCAAAATATTTAAACTTTCAAATCATCATGCTTGGAATAATTTGTGGATTTATTAGTTAATAAGAGAGCCCACGATTAGTTCCACTCCACCAATCTTTTAGGTAGATTCCCGAATCGATTTTTCCTTCTATTTTCTCGCTCCGGAGCTTCACAAACTTGCTCCTCCTTTTTGATAGGTTCGGCCTCACCTTGATCTTTCCCTTACTCCATCATTTCTTCACTTCTTATATGCTTAACCATATTTTAATGGTATTCTAAGATGTTTGGCAAAGTTTGGTGGTGTTTTGACTTTGTTTGATATGGTTTTGAAAAAGTTATTAAGCAAAAGAGAAGAGAAGAAGCCATTAGAGAAGCTTTTAGAAAGCTTCAGGAAGGAAAAAGAAGATGTAAAAATATATAAAATAAAGTGGAAGAATGATGGTATTATTTATAGAAAAGTTGCGGATTAAAATAATATTTTGAGAAAACATCAAAATACCCTTACTTACTTATAAAGTAATCTTATTTTTTTTCAACACTTAATATCACATTTAAAATCATTACTTTATGTCATTTTCACTTATATATTAAGTAAATAAAGTAATAATTATGTTTTTTTGATTTGATATTTACTTTTTGCTTTGAAATGATATGTTTGTCTTTTCGTGCATACTTTTTGTTAATTATTTTCTAGAATTTTCTAACCTTGTTTAGTAAAAGTAAACTTGATTAATGAATTAATTAATACTTATACTATTTGAATATATATTTATATATAAGGAAATAAAGGCACGACGACGTTGCATCAACTTTTAATCGACAAAACGTTGATTTTCGACAAAATGTTTTACGGTCACATTTTGACGTTTTAATTAAACTATTTATTTATGTAAACCAAGTTTAAAAATGAAATTTTTACTTCTTTAAATAAATTAAAACATGTCACTTTATATTTTACAATCATATTAAAATAATATCAAAAACTCTAATTTTATAGTGTATGTAAAACTGACAAAATGCGACAAAATTTGGTTATTTTTGTTGAAACATTATTTTAATAAACTTTTATTATCTTTATTAAAAAATTTCAATAATATTTATCTTTTTAATAAATATTTAAACCTATTTATTTAAGCATTTATTTATTTTTAACAAAATTTAACTTTTGTTGATTTGTTCTAAAATCCAAATTCATACTTTTTAAATTATCAACTATAAGAATAAATAATTTCGCTTTTATTATCTATTATATATATCTTATTTATTTAAGTTTTAAACCTTTTTAAATTTAAAACAAACGAAATCTCTCCTTTTTGAAGTAGCGAAATTACGGATCATTATAAGAAATAAAACGAAGTGTTTCAGACAGGTTTTATAAAATTTGACTAAAAGGTGAAAAATAAGCCGTCGAGTTTCGGCAGTTCACGATTTCACGACATTAAAAATTGAATGGATATGTAGGATAAAATATAAGTCAAAATTCTTTGAAATAAAAATTTTAAAATAAAAATTTCTAGAACCCTTGTAGGTATTGTTTCCAAATGAAAAAGAAAAATCAAGATTTCATTTAGTAAAGTTTGAGATATGTCCAAATCAATTTTTCAAAATCGTCTCGTTTTGGTAGTTCGTAATATATAGTTTTCGACGCTTTAAAAATGGATATTTTTAATTATTAAAAATTTGAAATAAATTCCATAAATATGGTAAAATGTTTGAAGGGATTTGAGTTATAAATGTGGAAAACCACTATTCATCGGCAATTTAACAACTAAATTTTGCAATTTTTAAATAAATGATTTAAATTTGAATTCTCTTCTCGAACTTCTGGAAATGTTTTCCAAATAATTATACAAGTATTTTAAATGTTTAGAGTCGATCAAATAACCTGACCACCTATGGGTGACAAAGAGGTAGTCTCTAGGTTGGAATTCTAAAAACTGCTTGCCTGCTGCCCTAACTATTTAGACTGGCCCGATGGAGAGGATAGTAAATTTGATTTAATCGGACCACATTTTTCTAAGATAAAAGTAAAGATTTATAAAATCGTATTTTCTAACTAAAGTGATAGATTTATAAATGGCGTTTTATAAATAAAGGGATATATTTATAAATGGCATTTTTGTAAATAAAGTAATAAGTGTTATAAAAGAAGTTTTCTAAAAGAATAGATTTTTTAAAGTGAAATCTAATAAATGGAAATATTTTTTTGAATCAAGATAAAAGGAAAGAGATATAGAGTTTTCCAAAAGGTAGATAAGATTTTGAATAGAATATTGGTGGTATAGAGAACATTCTAGTTAAACTCTGTATTAAATTACGAGGATGGAACTCGTACTATCCGTGTGAATTCAAAAGTTGATTTCACCATTATTCAACGAATTGTACAGGTTGAAGATAAGAATTATTATCAAGTATAATTAGTCTAATTTTTATGGATCCCTTTCACTCAATACTAACTAGTTTGGATTTATGGTAAACGATGTCTTAAATAACATTATTTTTAACCCATTAAAGATATGTTTTGGAAACATGAAATCTCCATTAAGATTGGAATTATACTAATAATATAATATGGAAATATTTTCCTAAGTACTTTAAAGAAAAGTGATTTGAAGATTTCTTAAAGTTAAAATAGGTTTTAATTAACCAAAAGGATTTAAAAAAAGGCTTAACATTACTGTATACACATCTTTTTATCAATAATTGGTTCGAAGAGATCGGGATTGTATTTGGGAGATTCTTATCCGAAAACCACTTCGAACCAATATACGCATTCGAAAGTGAAGGCATGTTGAAGAAATGAATTTGAGAACCGGAGACTTCATAATGTAGGGCTACGTACCACTAACCTTTAGGGTGATTCCCACATTTTATATATGGTAGTAGCAATACCTTCATTCTGAAATCTTCGATGCAAGGACTGCTCGCTACTAATTCAAGGGGTGATTCCTAAATAGGATGTAGTAGGAGTACTTCTGGTTAGTCTTGTTCCTAAACAACTTGTATGGACAAGTGTTTGACATAGCATTTTAAGACCATGTACGTTGCTTTTTACAAATGTACATCTGTTTGGTGGTGTAGAAGGTAGCCCATCTTATACTTGACACCCTTCCCTAAGGTGTATGAACTCGAGGGTTGTACTTTTATGGAAATTAATTAGTTTGTTCTTAGAAATGGCGATGTGGCATTTAAAATGGGAATTTTTTTTGAGGAAGGCAAACGTTACCTCAAGCCTTACACATCGTAATGGCAAATATATGGTAGATGCGGCAAGACGATGTGGGTCACACCTATTAGGATATGGCCATCATCTTTCTAGATTACCCTCTATATATTGGGTTTTTGTGCATGCTATGAGACATCTCGGATAGGTCGGGCATGACCATGGTGATTTCATATTATGCACTATCTATGATAGTCCTGTGTTGGTAGAGCGCAGCAGGCTATGCCTTGGTACATTCCTCTAGAGATGTACTATATAGAAGGTAGTCCCTTACCTTGTCATTGTTGGAATCCAATCTCCAATACGTGCCTCTAAAGAATTGTATACTTAAATATGCTGTCAAATTTAACAAATGTAACAAATCCATCTATTTTAATATGTTATTTGGAAGGCATTTAAAGCAATGTCATTAGAAATAATATCAAATGATTTGATAAAAATATTTTAGTTATCACAAGATATAAACTCGTCCGTGTTGCAGCATGGTCTTATGATATGCTATTCTTTTCAAAGGTTTTGTTTGGCATCAAATTCGATCTACGACATTGTCATATATATTTATGATTTGACTTTCTCATGCTAGTTTGTCGAACTGACCTGGGTATTTTTAGTCTTAGATGACATCCGGGTAAGTTTCAAGTTTAGCTTAAGAATTTGGAGTTTCCAAAGTAGAATTGGAGACTTTCATTAACCTATGATCGTAGACTATATTCCTACTGCATTTGTTTACAGTTTTGTATTCAGCATTTTTTGAGCATAGAGGTTTAGAACTGTCTAAGCCGAATAGGCTTTGATGTATGTAATCAAAAAATTTGGCTGTAAGGATTATTAAAATGATATATACTACTGCATTTGTGTGAGATTCTATTCTATGTCTTTATTTTCTTGTTACCGTTAACGGTCTACCATTTCGTTCAATTTGAGTTGGACGTGTGTGGTTTATTGTCAACTTAAAATGTACGGAAAAGCGGGTCATCATAAAATGCCCATATAATCTCCTTCAGATCTTTTTTTATCGATATATACAGCAAGGGATTTGTGTGTGTGTGTGTGTATTAGATTTAGAAAGGTTGGAGGAGAAGACGATTAGAAATTAAATAATAAACAAGGGTAGAAATATAGGATTTCTTATCAGAAACAGTAATGGTGTTTTCTGAATCTAAGAAGAGATGAACCGATAGAGCTCCCTGATGTTCTCAAAATATTTGTGAATACAAGTGAGGGGACTAGGTCTTTTTTTTAGAGGTTAAAACATACCAAAACCGTATGATGAAAATAGGTTAAAAATAGGGTCGACTCCTCTGCCTATTTTAGGAACGTAATTATTTTGTACCATTGGTTTTATTTAATTCTTTTATTATACTTCTAGCATCAATTTTTGACGCTAACGATTTCTTAATCCCCAAGTCTAATCTTAATTAATTTTCAAATTTCAAAATTTTAAATTAATTATTTATTTCAATTTAATTATTTATTTCAATTTGAATTCGAACTAAATTATTTTAAACCTAAAAACTTCAAATGCCCAGAAGTTTATCGTTTAAGCTCCATTTTCAGCATATTATGTATGGAAAGATCTAAATTTTACCAGGAATGCAAAGATACAACTTTCGTGGCCAAATTCCCATATTTACAAAATTTCTACTTTTATCCCTGCTTAATTTAATTTACTTATTTGATTCTTACTGATTTTATGAGGTATTACTATCGATGTCGTGGTTTAGTGTTTTGTTCTAATTTTACCTCAAAGGTCCATATTTTTGGTAATTCACGCAGGGCGGGTTGTTACAAATCCCATGAACGAGCCCATACTGAGCTTATAATTGATTAGGTTTGGCATTTGATTGGCATTTGCATCCATATGTAACCAATTGGGTTTGGCATTTAGTTTGCTTTTGCATCCTTACATACCCAATTAAGTTTGGCAATTGTTTGGCATTTGGTTAGCTTTTGTATCCATACATATTCGATTAAGTTGTGCTTTTATTAAGCTTTTACATTTGGTAGTTTGTTTGGTTAAACAATATACCTGAATTATATAATTTTTCTTAGAAATTCGATTAGAGTATGTAGTTGATTATGTTATGGTTTTGGCTATGACCTTGGTAATCAATATTATAATATTTAATGTAATTACTTTTATTGCTTGTGTAATTGTTGTCCGGGTGACAAATACTTAAGTTTAGTGCATAGATTAAATAATATTGTATCATATGAGAATAACAAAATTTCATTTGAATATTGTAAACTACATTTTAGATATAAAATATTGTACATTACATCATATTAGCATTCGATATCCAACATAGTTGAGTTAAACATCAAATTTGTATTCTACGCCAACCATATTTTCTATATAGGGCATTACAGTTTATATATTAAGTACTTTACATTATATTGTGATAAAGTTTCTAACTATCATTCAAAGGTGTTTTTTAAACGGTTAATATGAACAAGTAAGATTACACATCTAACGTCCAACATTTATCATTCAAGTTTTGATACTTTTAGCCAAGTTATATAAATTGTGATCATTTAACCGAAATTTCCCATATCTACACAATTTTTAATATATTTAATAGTGACGGGTTCTGATTTCCAACAATGATCATTGTCTTTGACGATCTCATATAGGATATGAAGTCTTAGTTTTTTCATTTCTTCATTTTCATATAAATCCTCTTTTTCTTCCATTTGTATATCATTGGATTGGTCTTCCATATATTGCATAAATAAATATTGCACATTCAATTCTGTAACAGTTTAAAAGAAATTCTTCTTGGCCTTTGGGAATCATAATGTATCCAGATTTTGTCAGCTGCATTGAACTCCAATAGTGTATAATGATTTTTACTTGTATCAATATTTATATGCAATTCATAGCTTCTTCTTCCAGCAATTTGACTACCAATGATTCATATGTTGGTTTGTATTCTTGAATTATTAATACCCAAGGTTACATATTTATTAGCTTTCAAATTTTCAAGTAATATTTATTTGCAATTTTAAGTATTTTACACCATTGCATAGGATGTTAATTATATGATGTCTTTGTGATTTGGCTTCAGTTTTATCGCTAAGTACCAATCCATAACTTGCATAGAAATTAGATTTTATATATTTGTTTTGTTATTTTCAGTTAATAATATGATATTGATTCATATATCATTAAGTCAATAAATCTATTGAATAACATGTTGGAAATATTGACCCCTCTTATTCAATGTCTGTGTCAGAGTTATAGTATATAGCTTTCGTATTTTAATAATAGGTAAAGTATATTAGTATGTATCATAGTAAGATGGTTGGAATATAATATATGAACTTTAATTATTGTTTGCGTTTGAAATTGACACTTCGGTATGTTCATATTATTTAAACATTTTGTTGGCATATATATTACTGGAAAACAATTGCGTGGCAAATACTTTCCATATAAATATTTGCCGCACAATTATTTGCCAAGCACAAATTTGCTATGTATCCATACATTTCTATATGTTTGTTTGTATATTTGCATTTCATGTTTTAATAAAATAAATTACCTATTTCCATCTACTTCATAAAAAGGATGAAGCTCGTGAATTTGTTCATTTGTGAGCCAATTTTTTCCAAGCTTGCTTTTTTGCACCAATATCTTTACTTCATCTTTTATTCAAACATGTCATAATCGAATTATGTACTTTGTCTAATACATATTTACGTTAAGGAGCTTTTTCACCTTTTTTGTCAATTGTGCTTTTATCCGATTTCTTTCGGTATGCAATTATTTTGAGTTGAATATTGAAATCTGGATCTTATTTTGCTCCTTTTGCTTTTGTTTTACTTGTTTTGAGGGGGACGAAGGAGATACTTTTGTTTGTTTTCTTTTTGACTTTTTCTCCTCCTTTTCAAGCTTGATTTTAAAATTTGCAGCCACTTTAGTTTAATGTTTTCTGATTCCTAGATTAATTTTTGGCTGTTTTTTAGACTCTCGCTTGAAGGTGTCAAAAAGTAGAATGTTGGGTAGTTTATACCAAGTCTATCTTTCTTTGAATCATCTATTACAATTGTATATTTAGTATATGTCAAATATTTGAGATATATTATTTTATACAAAAAAATGAATTTTATTTTAAAATACATACCATTTGTTATGTTACTATTTTTTTTCTGATGTCCTTCTATGATCAAATCTTCTATTTCATAAGCTAGTTTGTCAAAAAATATCAATTGTTAAATATTTTATTTACTAGCATATAGATGGAAAATACTTGTCTGGCAAATATTTGCTAGGTAAATATTTGCCTGTTTGAATTTTTAACAATAAATTGTAGATACTTATCCTTTTTGTGCTTTCTTTTTCTCTTCAGTAGCCTCTTTTTGTTTATTGCTTTTTACTGCATTTGGTATGATAACTATTTCAAATTGGCTTACTGTTTGGTCATTAGTGCCATCATCATCATCTTTGGCAGTAGCATAGTCTTTATCCTGGTCATCACCATCATTATTTTTCTTTGATCATCATTACTTTTCTTTATTCTGGACCATCACCATCATTTTTCTTTTCTTTGCACTATCAACATCAGCACCTTTGTCATTACCACTACCACCACCATCAGCTCCACCATCACCATCACCAACAACTATACCATCAACATTATCAATACTGTCACCATTACAGCCAACATTACCTTGTCTGTCATCTTCAGCATTAACTTTAGTTTCATCTAGACCGTCGTCATCGCCATCTTTAGGCTTATTCCTCATCATCATTTTTTTGCCTTTACCCTCATCACCATCTTCCCTATCATCATCAACATTAGTAGCATTACTATCTTTATTCTCATCACCATCTTTTTTGTCTTTCTTAGCACCATCATTTCCACTAACTTTCTCTTCATTAAGACCATCAACATCAGCATCTATGCCTGCATCATCATCATCACCATCTTCACTTTTATCGGTACCATCACTATACCATCATTCTCTTTATCAGTACCAAAATATTTATCTTTTTCATCACCATCTTCGTCTTTATTTTCATCTTGTTCATAATTATCATCATAATCTATTGTTTTGTCATCATTAACTTGATCATTATCAACTTCGTCACCATTATCATCTTCTTCGCTTTCTTCCTTTTTTTTGAAATCTTTATTTTATTTTTCCAAGAGCCTGTTCTCTTTTTTTAGAGTTGCATTCTTCTTTTTCAACTTCTTCATTTTCAATTATATATTTTTTAGTTGTTTGTTCATATTTTATCAACAACTGAAGCTTTTTCTTTAGGAGATTTAGCTTTTATAGATTTTAGCTCCTTTTCATTTTTTTCTTCTTTTCTCTGCAAATTAGAAAACAAAATTAACTTTTGTATTTTCTTAGCAACTATTAGGCATGCAACTATTTGTTAGGAAAATATTTACCGTTCACTTTTTATTACAGCATTTCTATGTTTTGTCAGGTGATTTACCTTTTTGAAAGGAAGCACTTCATTTTGCTTGGAGTAACTTTCAATAATATCCATTTGGAAAAGGTTGGTTCAATCTGTTATTAACTTATTTTTGGAGGAATTATTTCTGTAATATCATAGAACCAATACTGCACAAAGAGGTATTAGGTGTTAGTTTAGTTTATAATAGAAATATAAAAGATAAAATGAGTTATTAAAGTTTAATGATAGAAGGATTATGCATGCCCATATTTTCTTTGATTGCCTTTATTTTATCTTATTTTCTCCATCAAATGTTTTCTATTGTTGCTAGCCAAAAAATAATTTTCATTTGCTTCAATCTATGAACATATAGTAGCAGAACCTAAGGAAATGTTGAGTTTGGATTGGAGAGAAAGTATGATAAAATCAAATACATAATAAGCAACCTTGCAACATCAACTATATTTTTTGTTATTTGACTTTTTAAAGCAAACTGCATGCTTGATATCCTTTGATTTGACCATTTTTGAATTATATACATATTTCTGTTTAAATTCTTTCATTTTAGAGTTCATATCATATTCTACCAAATGAGATGTTGTGTTGATGGTGATGTTGTAACATTCCCTGCATTGAGACCTAAAGTTAAGCGCTACAGATGGTGTAGCCATCTATAGTATTAACTTCTAGTGACCAAATATGGCAATGTTAATGTTATCCATAATATAAGAAGCATATGAATATGATATAAAATCAATACAGATTTCAAAGGCAGCTATTTTGATTACATTTAAAATTAATATTTCATATTCGATTACATAATCCCCAAAATGTTTTCCAGGTTCTGATCGTATATAATTATTAAAATTACGCCAAGAGCGACATATGAAGGTGCTTCCTTAGAGGATCAGAGTACTAGATAGATGAACGTATCAGTCATATATACATCATAGAAGAAATAATACTAAATAACTCCTATATAGCTAGCTTTGCCTTCTGCATGTCTTTGGAAGCTTATTCGTCCAACCTGCTAAACCTGAAAAGTACTTAACTCTCAATCTACTCAACTTTAATTTTGAGCACCCGAGAGTTTAAGGGGAAAACATAAACTTTGAGTAAGACGTAAAGCCTGGTGTGAATAATTCTATTACAACTCAGTTTATTGATATTAAGTGAGGCCACGCCGCTTAGCGTAACGAGTTTCCCATCATTAATATCCTTTTAAAATCATATATTTTGCAAATCAAAATCCTGCAATCAAGCTGATTATAGGAACAATAGCAATACTATATATGCATATAAATCAGGTAATCAATGGACTATCTATCCAAACATTATAGTTTTATCGGGCTAACTATTAACCAATGGTAGACTCGAGCCTACCAAACATAATAAATATTCTAACTTTCTGTTAGATACAATACTGGACGATCTATCCTAAACTTACTCACCAAGGATCAACTGATCCTAATGATTTTGCAAGCTCACCGATAACCTACCTCTACTCTGTGTATTCCTTTCTGTGTGTAACATCATTTATTCTTACCTGTGACAAAGCCCTACGCATTGGAATTTTGGACTTATATAAGCTAGTGGCTACCAGCTAAAGAATAGGATGCAACCCCACACCAGTCTTATCTGGTCTTCTAATATCTAAGTCATATACTTAGAGTTAACTGCCATATTCAATTTTCATTGAAAACATTTCTTTAAAATTGATTAATCCTTTTAAATCATACTTTAACAAGGAAAATATGATCATTGCTTTACTCATAATATCTATGCCATGATATATGCTTTACACAAAACAATGTGGATGAAGTCTAAATCAAGAGGATTATCTATCCCTTCAAAATAAGTTAAAACCCCTTTTTAACTTTAAAAAACTTTTGGCAATAAAAATAAGACAACACCTCTGAAACCATTATTTAAAACCTAAAACAATCCCTTGCGAAATCACAGAAAGCATTCCTTTCGAAATCATTGAAAGCATCCCTTTCGAAATCATTACTTAAAACCTTAAAAATCCTCTTTCAAAACCATTGAACATATCTATCGAACACATTAGAAACATTCCTTTGATTGCACTTAAAAACATACCTTTCAATAAACTTAAAACATGCCTTTTGAAAGCATTAGTTTAAGTAAGAATTTGTAGAAACATAGCTTCGAAACCATTTAATAGTATTTCTTTCGAAATCATTGGGTTTAGTAGTTAATATACTATAGGGTAAATGAAAATATAAGCGAAAGCACCACTTTCGAAAGCATTGATCTCAAGTAAAACAATTGGGGAAGAGAGCACTTCGAAACTACCCTTTCGAAACCATTGCCTTCGAAATTATTGGTAAAATTGGCTAAGACACCCCTTTCGAAAGCATTAGGCAACTTCAATATTAAGAAGATGAAAGCCTTCCTTTCGAACACAATGTTTTAAGGTTATAAAGAAAAGCGGTTTTTAACTAATACGAAAGGTATAAATGCGATATCAAAGGGGTTCAAAAACTTTTGAAAGCTTCCTTTAAAAACAAAGTCAAGTAATGGATTCGAAAGTGAATAAAAGTGGCTTCAACCCTTTCGAAAGCATACTTTCGACACCGTCTTTCCCTTTCGCCTTTTTCCAATACACTACATACTAACTGCTTGATACCATATGCATTAGTTTCAAACAGGCGCGAAAGGTTTACTGGGTATGGTGACGGAAGCAAGCAATGGAAGTGGCAAAATTGTAGTTCAAAACAAAATTGATTTTATGCTTTTTAAAGTAATTCATTGTTACATAACTTGCATAATTTACCTAATTATGATTGGTTACCAATTCTTTTCAAAAAAGGCTGCCAAATTCAGCATTTAACAATTGAAACATTTTAAGCAGATAATCCATTCTCCTTAATAAAGCATATAAAACATGTATGTCCTCTAACTTAAATAACTAGTGTGAACCTGTGCTCCGCTCACGGAACTATAGAATATTAGTAAATAGAATTTTCATAGTATATGTCCTGACTGTGGTGGACGAAAAATGCATTGTATGTTGCAATCAGTAGTTATCACTCATTCAGTCGATGTATTTGGTATGTAGATGCAGTTTTATATTTCTGGAGTTGTAAGACATTCTCTCTATTTCAGGTTACATGAAGACGGTTACTCTAAATACAGTGTATTCGTAAATGACATTCATATAGAGAAGAAGTGTTACGTCTTAAAAGATGAACATTTTAAACAGAGTGGAAGTTTTAATTATGATCATGTAATACAATGCTATATGTATCATGCAATTAATGTTCTTTTCACGTTATCATCTTCTAAACTGTATCATCAGTAATAACAACAACAGCCCGTGAGGATGAAAGAAAAAACAAAGATGCGGTCTGTAAACAGAATACCGCATCCCTGTGAAACAATACATTTCACAGTCCAAAGTTCGCAGACCTTGAATCCATTAAAAGATATGTACATAAATTTTAACTGTAGTACAGTTGCCTATATACAGATGCAGTATTTAAAAAAAAACACGTCCAGGTAACGCACGCATAGTCACCGAAGTAGACGGACAATCGAACTGAACTACCTGACAGCCACAGACACAGTGCAAATCAACCCACATCACATAATCTATTGTAGCAGATACCTTGTGGTGAACTCTGTAGCATTTTGTAGGTTGTGCTTCAGCTGTTCCAAAAACTGTTGTTATGTCATCCACTTGAAAAGACACTGCTAGAGCTATTCCTGCAATGAGTTGTACTATTATTATCATTGGGAAGACAGAACAATAATTTAGTTTTTGGTTGCAGTATGCAGCTTAGTGGAGTAGCAGGGTAGTATCAAATGATGTTATGTTGTTCTCATATTTGTTGCTGGAGCCATTGCGAAGTAGTGTGTGGAAGCGATATAAAAGTAAATATTAACGCGCTTGTTATGAAAGAGTTAGTCAGAATGTTGAGTACGCCAGGTTAGATTAAAAAAATTAGTGTTAAGGGGTGAAATAATTTGTGAAATCTATGTGTAATAGAGGTTACATTTATTTGCTGAATTTGAAGATAAATTAGACAAAGTGAACAATTTATTAAGCGAACATATAATCTTGTACTATAATAATTGTTAGCCTTTACAAACAGCTATCTTCTTTTGAAACAAATATAATAAGAAGAAATGAAACAGGTTGAATCAGTCAATTATGTAAGAAGACATTTAATTAAACCAAGACAGGAAGAACAGACAAACGAAACATGTTCAACTTTGTTTAAATTAAAAGGATAAAGTTCAATCTATTACTCTTCTGTCCGGCAATGTCTAAATATGTACGAAGCATGTACTACCACAATACCACCCTAGTGACGTACAATGACAACAAAATGGTCAACAGCTACAAATATTAAAATTAATTATTTTATACCGCTATTTGAGTGGACAAATAATGATGGAGTAGATTCACTGCGACAATCTTCAATATATTATATAGCAAACACATGATATTGATTTACAATCATTTTGGATTATTCTGGTCCTATATAATGAATCATGGAGTAAGGCATTTCCATCTAGTGCAAATACATCAAAACAATAGTTTCAATTCAGTAATTGTTGTAAATCTTTTGGTTCTGGTAAATTATCCAGAATTTAAAAAACAATACATGAAAAAGACGATCCATGGTAATTTGGTTTAGATCATAACATAGTACAGAAACATTTATTAAAGAGTAACCATTTGCTAACTTGGTTTATAGCATAAGCCAACAGCCTTGATGCAAAGGAAGTTGATGTATTCAGTCAAGTATGTCTACAGAAAAAATAT
Organism: Allium cepa; assembly: GCA_030765085.1. NCBI lineage: Eukaryota > Viridiplantae > Streptophyta > Magnoliopsida > Asparagales > Amaryllidaceae > Allium > Allium cepa. The sequence goes on along the minus strand of CM060940.1, from coordinate 623,530,322 downwards.
CAAGATATTAGTGTATTAATCCAAAATATGTAATTCATAGTCCAATGACGTCATTACACGGTAGAGCTCAGTTATGAGGCACTGATGTACACATATATTTGCATTATTTGGTGTAGAACGTACATGTATTTTATTTGGATATATGCAAGTACTGCTGGGTAAAGTATATTTCAAGTTCAAAAGCTCAGTAATCATCCAAATCCATCCCATCAATAAATTAGGAAATGACCTATGAAAGCAACTAATACAGCAGAAGGCCCAATCGTACTACAATTCAAATATGCACAGTTCATGCCTTTATTATTAAAGGAAGAAGAACAACAAACGGGCAAAAGTTCATCTCGTTTGAAATATGTTAGCCAGTGCAGCGCCTTCATTGACACTTTTGTGCACCTTTTTATTTATTTATTTCGAAGCTCAGATTCTGGTGCCAGGTCAATAAAACGGTATGAATGATTCCTTCAAATTTTATCATAAGCGCTGCAGTGCATTACTTACCTGCACCTAAATATTTGCATTTTGATTTTAAATATTGGTAGATTGATCATTAAGTCAAGCACTTAGATCCATTCATGCTCCACTGTTAGTACAGAGCATCAGATCACAGATCTTGATCTTGAATTACAGCAAATGTTTATTTTCTTATGTTCTGGATAGTTCTTATTTATGCGATAATTCCTCAGCATCCTTGTATTCCAGAATTTCACTTTAGTAGTAAAATTCGTTCCCTTTGATTTTCTTTCTAAGGGGCAAGGTATAATGAATTTTTGATTTCTTAAATTCTTTTTCAATTTCAAATAATAGGTAACGAAAATTTAGTCATGTTACAAAGCAAAGAATGACATAAAAGGGTATTTGGTAAATTCTTCATCCTACCAAAGCAAACAAACACAAAGATTGGTGGATTTTCAATTTAGTGATTTTATAGCTTTTATGTGAATAATATTCGTTTGCAGTAATTTTTAATATCCATGTTTAGGTGAGTCTATTTTTTTACAAATGGAATTCAAGTTGAAACAAAATCTATCAGAATATGAAAAATACATAGCATCTGAAATTTGCACCTGCCCTTATTTGTTGAAAAGTAAAATTATAGTAATTATAACATTGCATTTCTGTTAGGACATATAAATTAATTATCAAACCTGTATTAAGGGACAATGCATGTCTACCAGTTTAATGTTGTAGATACAACCTGGTCAAAGATCTGTAGGCATGAATATTCATTATCACATTTACGTTATAGCAGTGTATAATAGACAGTTATAACTTTGTATCATAAATAAATGATAAGTTTTACTAAGTCTAAATATTTTGTCCGAACTCAATTTTGGTATAGTATTTTTTATGTAGAAATGGTTTGCTATTTAATTATGTATTTTTTTCAAGGTAGATTGCTTTGTAGGCCCTTTCCTTCCTTTTTCATATTTCAGTTAATGTGTGTGTGTATGTACAGGTAAACAGGGTGGAAAATATTATCATAAAATTCAAAAGGGAATCAATATTATACATGTTAATTGTAGGGGTAATTGTGATTGTACCATTGTTTCAAACAGGGTGCATTCGTAATTTGCTCGGTGGTGCAAGGTTTGTTGTGGAATGAACGGACGCGTAACACATTTAGCAAGTCTTTGCTAGTAATGCACACACCACTAATTGAGTTGTTTATCTGTACGGTTATCTGGTAGGTGAGCAATGAAATGTAGTTTAACATAGTATGGTTGAACACAGGTTGTAAAATTTTATTAGAACTACCTTGTTGCGACAATTTGATGTTGGAGTGGGGTGAAATGGAACCTAGTTTTCAAGTTTGTGGATTTTTTCCAAATCTTTTTTGAGCACATGTATTTTTGAACCTAATCAGACAATGTTGTAAGGGTAGTTTGTGATGTAGATAAAAGACTGTTAGTGAATAGATAGTTGGGGTGTAATTAGGTTCATACCTGTGGAGAGTAAGTTATTCGTTTCAGATGCTCAAGAAATCTTTTTTCAATCCGATGTTGGTCAAGTGAAGCAGCTAGTTCCCGGGGTGCCTGTAGGTTGAAAACTGTTATATAAAGTAGTAGAGTGGTATTGTATAAATTTTATTGGGATGTAGATGATATATGTAGGATGGATTGTAGAACCAGCAGTGGGGATATGTCCACTTGGATCCCTTTAGATCGCAAAATGGATTGTAGTACTGATATGTGTTTGTCGACCTGCATGTGGTGCTATTTTATTTAGCTTGGAATAATTGATTAAATATAAATGGGTATGGGAATTATAAATCTAAAGCAGGGTTACACATAACTGTCCATGGATGTCAAGCTGAGTTGATTGGGGAAGAATGTTGTTAAGATGTAGAGAAAAGATGTTAGTTAGCATGGTGGAAAAAAGTGTTATGGGCTGGTAACTGAATAAATGTTTGGCGTACCTTAAATCCTCTCTTGAAGTCCTTATTGTTGTCCATTGTATGATTAGGGCAGGTTGCTTGATGGAGTGAAATGTTGGATAGAAACATATCCTAACCCCAATCTTTTATATGAACAGTGTAATTGTTCCCTAGAATAACATAAAGTGCAGAATGTTGTTATGATGGAAAATGAATAAGGGGGAAGAAAATTGAATACCAAATGTGTGTATTGTTGAGTAAGTGCTATATGATATATTTATGTGAGTTTGGATACATAAGATGAAAGAGGGTAAGCAAACAGCAGCAACGCAAACGGATGGGTATCGGTGTACGAATTTGTGGATGGGGAGAGCAAGTAATGGGGAGGGGGGGTAAGGTAATAGAACAGATTGGATGTTGTTGAATGAGTTTTAGTTTTGCATGCCAAAGGTAGAAATATGGAAGTATGTTTGCAAAACCGTAGTTGTGGGAAGTCGTAAATCATGTAATTGATTTGGTAGAGTAGAAGTTCGGCTAAGGCTATACAAATTCAGTGGGACACAAATTCTGCGTGAAAATATCTGTTAAAAGGCGGTGGAAAAGTGTACTTGTGAGAAATGTGCAAATAAGAAATTACAGTATAGTTGATTGTGGAGAACATACACAAAGTTGAATATTTATAAGTCGGTTGATGCGGTGACGTTAAATTCATAGATGTTGCTATTACGGGAGGGAAAAAAATAACTTTCAGGGTGTAGGATGAAATTGGGCAGTATATTACGTGCGCTAATGATGAATATGTAAATTGGATAGCCAATAGGTTGCAGGAACAGAAGTAGGAACGCGTTCGAGGAAAAGGCCGCAACAGTGAAGTAGTTTAGGTATGAACGTAAGCAATCTTGGAATGATTGCAGTTAGTAAGTGTAATTTAATTTTTTTTCTAGATGAATGATAAATATATAGTACAGTGCATTGCACTTGTAATCAGTATGTGAGTTTAATATTTTGATAAGTGTAGGAGTAATAGGTAAGGAACAGTTCTATGTTTCCCAAGGCAGTCAGGAAAGTTTGTCGTAGTAAACACCATTTATCAGCTTATATAAACATAGATAGGGGAGTGTACGATGTAATGCTTTATTCGACATAGAAAAGGAAACATGGAACAGACAACAGAGAACAGATAACACACAACACAAAAGGGATACGCTGAACAGCAATTTGAAGTAGTCTAGAAAGTAGAAAACAATAAAGGAAAGCTATATGGCATTCGTACGATTTTTCTTCTTTGCATTTCGTTTGAGAGTACTGACCTTGTTGTTGGGAGGACCAGCAATCTGTAGACAGGATGAGAGTTAGCAAACGTGAAGTAAGTCGGAAAAATAAATGTGCAGGATAGGGAGAGAAAACTAGGACATATAGGTAGAAAAAGAAGCAGGTTTAGTATATAGTGGGTAGGTAGGTATATACATGATTTGGTGGACAAATGTACCTTGGCATTGCTTGCTTCAAGGGGCCTAGCATTGTGTTCAGGAGAAGATGGAGTTATTTTTGTGGCAGTCAATTTTTTCCTTCCACTCGTGGTAATAAAAGTGTCAAGCCTAGCTGAAAAGCTTCAGTTCGATCGACCAACTGGTTGAGAATGCTTCTAACTCTCCTATCACGTGCATGCTGGAAGCATAATACGTGTCCTGTTAATATAAGATATTGAGTTTAGTTCAGGAAAAAAGGGAAAATGAGGTTTTATGTAATGTGGTGTGTAGTAATTATATGAGGAACTTTATGAACCCACGGAAGTACCTCAGTTGTTTGAATTTGATATAAATCATCCGCCTTCTTCCCCATAAGGAACTCCGCTACCTTGTCGAAAAGGACGACAGGAACAGAAGTTGTTCCGTCGTCCACTATTATTTCCAACCGAAACCTATAAGAGGCAAGCATAAGTAGGATGATTACTGTGCAAGTCAGGTATATATGGTGACGCAATAGTGAAATAAGTTACCTATACATTGGAAATTCAATGTCTCTTTCGCATTTGTTACAATAGTTGTTAGGCATGTAGTTGCCAATACGGGATTTGCATACGTTGCACGATAAGTACTCCCATTCGTTTATGTTTGTTATCTTTGCATCAAAGGTGTAATATCCCAGAATTTTTGACAATATCAATTTAATAATCTGTATTAAAAATTAAATTTATATTGATAATTTTGTTAATAATAATTCAAATTGATTTAATTATTTTCCTTTAATAAATATCTAATTGGTAGATTTTATCTTTTAAAGCTAATAAATTGGTTTCTATTTATAATATAAATATATAGTTTATATTGTAAATAGATTAGCTTTGCTTTAAATTTAATAAATAAAGCATATTTTCTAATTCTAATATTTTTAATTTTTAATTTTTAATTTGTTTTTATATAATATAGAGGTTTTCAAAGTTATTTAATAAATGAATCTTGATTTCAAATTCTAATATTATTAATAATTTGAAAATTTTGATTTAATTTAATATTAAGTTTTTCAAAGCTATATAATAAATAAGTATATGATTTTAAATTGATAAGATAGATGTTTAAAATGATTTTGGCTTAAGTTTTAAATTTAAATGAATTAACAAAAAGGGTTGTTTTGTTTTTTTAAATATAGCTTAATAAAATAAGTAATTTATTAATAAAGAGATAATTTCTTTTATAATTATTTTAATTTAATAACGAGTCATTTCTAAAAATAATATTAACAATGTATTTTTTTACAATTGGATTTTGAATAAAAATAGCATTTGTTATTTCAAATTTAATTTGTATATATAGCTTGGTTTTTAAATATTAGATTTTTGAATTTGATTTGAATTTGAATATAAAGTTTTAGAATACAAAGTATAGATTTTTAATTATTTTGATTTTTATATGCATAAGCTTTTATTTATAAAGTATAATTGGTTTATTTCTTTTGAAATTATTGATACATATATAAATACAAATCAACTAATTCATTTGAGCTTAATCTTGTATTAATCTTTCATTAAACATTTGAATTAAATATTAACTACTTTATTAAGACAAGTGTTGTTCTCCTAAGCATCATTTAACAAATGTTAAAAGATAACTATTCCAAATTGACAAATATTAAAAGTTTGTACAAGTGTCATTTTCAAATTTGTATTTTATTTTATTTTATTTAATCATACTTTCATCTTATAAAAATGCTTCTTTTCTTCAATTTCTTTTTCCTTTTCAAAATCAAAGTTAAGAAATTTAATGCTGGAGCTCAAAACAAATCTGAACATACAAACCCAAATTCAAACTCCTCATATCAAATCTGCACCTGCCATTTTCAAACAGAAAGCAAAAGTTTTTTTTCTTTTCAAACCTGTAGTTCATGGTCAAAAGCAAAGGCATTTTTCTTTTCAATCTGAAATTATCTTCTACATGCAAACCTGCATTTTCAAGGCAACTCATGATCTTAGAGTTCAAAGTGTTAGGAGCATTTCAGTTTAAAAGAATTCAAAGGCTTTTTCAAAATCTGGAATATTGTCTCTACGTGCAAATGTCTTCAGCAACTCAATTTCAAAAGCATTTCAAATGGAGGCTCTATTCATTTTGAATCTGTAAGTAACTTTTTAAAGTTTAAAACATAAATAGATTGCAGGCTAGAATGGTTGAACATAAATAAGTTTTCATGCATATATAGGTAAAATTTGATGTGAATGTTGATTGTGTACATACTGTGTATATATATTGTGCTCTGTCTTGTTCCGAAGCTCAAGAATTTTTTATTAAAATCCTTTCCTCTTAATCTAGTTCTGATAGGATTCGATTCACAAATAAATATTGTTTGTTTTAACATAGGTTAAGTTTTAAAAAAGAAAAATTTAAAGTAAGTCAAAATATAAGCTTGTTGTCTCAAGAAACATAAAAACATCAGTGTATGTTGATATAAATCAAAAATTCAAACTGTGTAAATTATTAATTCAGTATTATAAATCAAAAGCATCAACTAAAATATGATTTTAACACAAGAATCAAGATTTTTAGAAATAAGATAAAGGTGCAGTTTGGTATTGACTGGAATGGGAATATTGGTGTTTCCTGGTGATCTATGTAACTGGAGGGGACAGGGTTCTTCAAGAGGGTAGAGGAGTGTTAGTAGATGCTAAGAAAAATTGTTGATGGTGATAAAATTCATCAGAGAGGTTGCGGTAGTGAATTTTCTTCTAGAACCCTAGTTTTAGCTGTGCTTGATAAATCAATCACCATGGTTCTTAGAGTTGATCGACTAGCTTTTGGGTAGTGGAAGCTTGGCCGTAGTTGAAGTCAATGTCGGAGTTCTAGGGGTCACGGTGGTCGGAGGGACGAATGCGAAGCGTTGCCAGGTTTTGGGTTCGAGTAGCTTTGCTGTTCCAGGTTTAGATTGAAACTCGAATTCAAATTCGAGTTGGGTTGGAGTCAATCTGATGATCGAGTTGGGGTGATGGAGTGATTTTGGATGTGAGACAATCATCTCTGATGATCAGAGGTGACTGGGGGCGACGTGCATGTGCACGGCCCTGTTATCTGATGAAGTTTGGTGGTGATGATTTATACTCGAGTAGATTTATGAGTTACTCGAAGTTATTGGGTAGACTGCTCGGGGAGGTTGGCTTTGAACTCGAAGCATTTTGGGGTTGGCCTCGGGTTTAATAGGTTTTCACAGAAACCTGTAATGTTGTTTTAAAATTTTTAAAACTGAAGCTTATAAATGTAAAGAAAAGTTTAAATCTAGTTTTAAATCCAAGTTTGAAATTTAGAATTCAAGTTTAGTTTTAAATCTTAGTTTTAAATAATAAAAAATAATAAAGTTTAAAACTTGAATTATTAACTACTTTAAAATAGTAAGTAGTTTGAAATTTTAAAACTAAAGTTTTTAAAATATGAGCAAGTTTTAAAGTTATGTTTGAAACTGGAAATCAAAGATTTAAATTTGTATTTCAGTTTGAAATAAAAGAAGTTTTAAATTTTGAAAAATTTAAACAACTTTATATGTTAAGTGAAAATTTAACTTATTTGAATTTAAAAATGAATTTAGTTTAAACTCTTATAAATTTTCTTTTATAAGACAAGCATTGCTTTACCATGTAATTTTATAAAAAAGGTTTTAAAGTTGTTTAAACTTTGTTTAAGTTAAATTATATTCATTTTAAATCTTGTATTTGAAATGAAATTTTAAAAGTAAGTTCATAAGTAAATTGTTTTCAAATGTTTTGTTAATGACAATTTATTCATAATTAATAATGTTTTTATCTCAAGGTTAAATTAAGATTTTAATGTTTTGAAATGAATTTAATTAATGAGGTAATTAAGGAATAACTAGTTAATTTATTTAATTAGTGATTAGGGATAAATAAATAGTTGATTAAGGGTTAATCAATTTGTAATTAAGATCATTAATTATATTATTAATTAATAATTAAAGATTTCTTTATTAAGAAATTAAGTTATAATCAAGATTAATTAATTAAGTAATTAAGGATTAATTAAGTTACAGTTAACACTTAATTAATTAGATAATTAGTGATTAATTAATGGATAATTAAAGATAAATTAATTTGTAAATAACAATGGTTAATCTAAGTTAATTACATAAGGAAGTAATTAAATGAATTGTTAATGGTTAATGAAGGTCATTAACTAAGATTATTTAATAATTAATTAATGTGGTTAATTTTAATAATTAGTTAGATTAATTAATTTAATGACTATCAACTATGAATGGTTTATGTGTAATTACTTAATGGAAGGAATTAATTACTTAATGTAATTAATTGAGTTTAAATGGGATTAGTTTGAATTGATTAACTAAGTTTAATTAATTTTAAATACTTAATGATTTGATGATAATTACTTAATGTAATTAATGGATTGGAAATTACTTAGTGAAGTAATTAATGGTAATTACTGTATGTAATTAGTTGAAGATGATGTAAGAATGGAAGTAATTAGGATTAAATTATATTGTAATTTATCAAGGGATTAATTAAGAAATTAATTAAGGAGTAACTAATTTATTTAATGAAGTAATTAAGGTTAGTTAATTACTGAATGTAATTAATCTGGAATGATTAATAATTATGGTTAATTACTCAATGAAATTAATTTAAATACATTAATTGATTAAAATGTAAATTAGGAATCATTAATTAATATAATTAATGATGTAATTAAAGTTGATTAATAAAGATTAATTAATCAATTAAAGGTAATTAATTAATGTAATTAATTAAGGATTAATGTAATTAATTATAACTAATTAATTTATGAAGTAATTAAGGATTAATTACTGTATGGGGTTAAGAATAATTAATTTGAGAAATTAATTAAGGGACAATTACTTGAATGTAATTAAGGATAATTAATCAAGGATGATTAATTAAGGTAATTAATTTGAATGATTGATTAATTGATTTGTAATCGATTAAATGGTTAAGTAAGCAAGATTTAATGATGAAGTAATTAATTTAATTTATTTTAAATTAAATAAAAATGAAGTAATTAATTTAGTTCACTTTAAATTAATTAGAGATGGAAGTAATTAATTTAATTCATTTTAAATTAATTATAGTATGATGTGATTAAGTAAATCTTTGCTTATGTATGAACATATGATGTTGATTGCCTTGAATGGTTTGTGATCTCAGATATGAGATTAGTGATGTTGTGTGATATGAATGCTTTGGTTGCATTGTGATGATAATATGGATTATCTACTTCGATGACAGTATGGATTATCTGTTTATAATGATAATATGGATTATCTGTTTGTGATGATAATGTTGATTATCTATTGTGATTTGTGAGTTATCTATCTGTGTATATATAGATAATTGAATTGTTTTAAACCTTAAAACAACTTGGCCTTAAAAGACACGTTTTGGATTTCGATGAGACTAGGATCGGCTTTCCATATTTGGATATCTAAAAACCACATAGATCCAAATTAACGATAGGTCGTGAATCTCAAGTGAAGATGAAGATTCAGAGTGCAAGTGTTATCGTTGTTAACTCTGAGGGTGATTCCAAAATGAGTGTAACGAGATAATGCCTTCGGTTTCGTTCGAACCCGGAACGAACTTGTATGGATTGAATGCTTTCAGAACATCGTCGGGTGGACGATGAGCATTCTAAGTGTTGTGTTCTGATTAAAGGTAATCGTAGCCTCAAGCTCATCAACCGGGAATGGCTAAAACAGGGGAGTTGCAGCAAGGCTAAGTGGCTCATGTCCAAGTAGGACGATATTTTCCCCTGTCTAGAGGTCCCTTTTTTGCGGCTGTGTGGGCAGTTGTTGAGCTCCAACTGTCGGGGTTGTCTTGTTCGGGACTGTCCAGTAAGGGATGGTTCCGGCCTTATGTTGCAGGGGACTGGGAGTGATCCTTGGTATGTTGATCTAGGCCACGTACTGTGACGGGCGGTACCCCTGTAGCCCTACCATTGTATGGAATCCAAAATCCAATAAGTGCCATCGGATTTGATTGTATTACCCACTTTTGTGGCTAGTAGCTGGAATTTAATAGATGTAACAATTTCGGCTATTTCATATTTACTTGGAAACCCTAGACCTATTATAATATCACTGGATTTTCTATCAAATGTTTTGGTTAGCGTAAGGTAAATTTTTTTCCATGTTTATGTGTGGGAAGTCTTACGTGACACCATTCTTTTCAAAAGGTTTTTGAAAGTTAAGCAACCTTAAACTGTTACTCACACCAGACCCATGTCGACACGGAGTTTATCTTCTATTTTCTTAAACTCTTGGGTACTCAAATTTTTATGAGTAGCCAAGGGATTCAGGTTAGCTTTGACGATTGTGGAGGAGCAATGGAGCAGGAGGCTTCGGCGTTGTAGATATGTTTAGTGTTCCGCTGTGTTTGATATCTCTGTGTTTTCTCTGAGTTGTATTGAGGTGTATAACTAGACAGGTGTTTGTAACTGTCTAGTATGTGATGTGTAATCCGTGTAACTCTGATAATGGTTGTAAACTATGTAATATTTATGTTATTAATATAATTTATTCGTTCCGCTATTGAGATTCTGATGTTGTTTCTTCTTTCTTTTCTCTTTTCAATCCCTTTCTTTCTTCAAGATGATGCGATTTTATGTGGTAAGAAAGTCGGGTCGTCTCATTTGGTATCAAAGCGCTAGGTTGAGCGAATACCTAAGCTTTGGAGTGGTGTCTATCTTGAGAGGGCGTATTTGTAATTTTAAATATATTTAAATATATATATATATTTATTTATTTATTTCTACCTATTTGTTGGGTTACCTGTTCGGGTTTTCCAATATGAGTTACAAAGGTAGATAGGGTAGTGGTGTGTAACATGACTACCATTGGTTGGAGTTAGAATGTTTGAGGTTGGAAGTGTATTTGTCGAGATTGTAGACCTAATACTGTCTCGATTGAGTTTTGCAGTGGTGAACGGATTTCATCAATCTCTGAAGGAAACCTGTTAAGGTTCGGAGTCTATTTTTGAAGTTTGTATGGTTAGAGTTTGGATCTGTTGGCCAGACAGAAGAAAGTGATGGAATCTTGATACCTCAGGAAGTAGTAGCTGCGTGATGAGATGCAGTGACTATGGATGTTTCCGAAGATGTTTTCTTTGGAACAATTTAATGGAAGTAGGTCTGCATCGGTGATGTGGCTGTGTTCAACATGATGTTTTTTTTTTGATTTGAGGTCTGAGTTTCTTGAAGAGCTTTGGATTAGGAATTCTTTGGCAGCAGTGCAGCTTGGAGTGTTCTATGTGTCGGCAGGGAGTCTTTTGGCTTAGTAGTTTATGAAGGAGGAGTTCAGAAGCAGCAGAGTGGACCCGTTTCTTCGATGGATTGGCTAGTTAAGTGTAAGCTGTTCTGTTTGGTAAAGGGAGAACAGTTTTCCTTGGATTTGGTCTGATTTGATCGCAAAAATGACTTGCGACAGTTGAGTGTTCTCTTGAGTTATCAAAGCTTTTCCGGATGTCTTCAGGGAGGTCAGAGTTTTGTCCGCATCTGGAGATTGAGTTTTCTTATCGTCTAGGATTCCAGGAGTGGTACTGGTGGTTTAGCTTAGTAGAAGGATGATTCTTAGAGATTGAGTTGGTGAAGCAGCTCAGGTTTTGGTGGAGGAGCTTCTGAGTTTTCTTTATGGATCTGTTGAACCATATTTTTGGAATGTTTTGTCTAGTTTGTGCTCGTGTTCTTCATCATCATTTTCATTTACTTCGGATCAGAGTTGTGCAGCGGAAGCAGTTTGGGAGTGCATCTGCTTTTCTTTTCCGGATAGGAGAAGTGAGTTTAGTCTTCTGATGTTTGAGGAGTAGGAATTGTTCTTGATCTTGGTTGATCTTGAGGAGATCATTTTGTTGAGTTGATTGGTTTTGTTTATCTCTAGAGGCATTAGCGAAGGTTGAGCTGATCAGTAAGGTTGTGGGCAGCCCAGGATCTTCCGAAGAGTTTTGTGGATAAGAGACGAAGGAATTTGGATTCCGTAGTCGGAGATTTGATTTTGGATAAGTTTCTCCGATCAAAGGGAGCTATAAGATTGGGTAAGGCTGGAAAGCTAGCGCTGAAGTATTTTGGATCTTTTCTGTGTTCTTGTGAGAATAAGTGATTGATCTACAGGATGGAATTGCCAGTTTCGATAACTGGGATTCGATGAGTTTCACGTATCTCTAAGGGAATACGTATATGATCTATCTCTGGTTTTGGAACCAGCAGTTCAGGAGTTTTAATTGTTGAGTCAGACTCATCTATGTCTGATATCCTGTCTAGTGTTGTAGATATAGATGAATAGGAGTTCTGTAGCTTAGTAGTATTGATTGTTTGGATTCTATAGAGCGAGTATCCCGGTTTTATACTTGGGGAAACTCGAGGAAATTCTATCCAGAATTTTGTATGGATAATTAGATTTGTTTGATTGGATAAATTGGTTGTTATGGTTGTTAGCATATATTTGATATATGCTTGTGTTTAAAATTAAAATCTTTAATGAGATTATTAAATTACCTTTTTTTTAAATTTCGAGGACGAAATTCTTTTAAGGGGGAAGGATTGTAATATCCCAGAATTTTTGATAATATCAATTTAATAATCTGTATTAAAAACTAAATTGATATTGATAATTTTGTTAATAATAATTCAAATTGAGTTAATAATTTTCCTTTAATAAATATTTAATTGGTAGATTTTATCTTTTAAAGCTAATAAATTGGTTTCTATTTATAATATAAATATATAGTTTATATTGTAAATAAATAGCTTTGTTTTAAATTTAATAAATAAAGCATATTTTCTAATTCTAATATTTTAAATTTTAAAATTTGTTTTTATTTAATATAGAGCTTTTCAAAGTTATTTAATAAATGAATCTTCATTTCAAATTCTAATATTATTAATAATTTGGAAATTTTGATTTAATTTAATATTAAGATTTTCAAAGCTATTTAATAAATAAGTATATGATTTTAAATTGATAAGATAGATGTTTAAAATGATTTTGGCTTAAGTTTTAAATTTAAATGAATTAACAAAAAGGGTTGTTTTCAAATATCTTGTATTAATCTTTCATTAAACATTTAAATTAAATACTAACTACTTTATTAAGACAAGTGTTGTTCTCCTAAGCATCATTTAACAAATGTTAAAAGAAAAACATTCCAAATTTACAAATGTTAAAAGTTTGTACAAGTGTCATTTTCAAATTTATATTTTATTTTATTTTATTTAATCATACTTTCATCTTATAAAAATGCCTCTTCTCTTCAATTTCTTTTTCCTTTTCAAAATCAAAGTTAAGAAATTTAAGGCTTGAGCTCAAAACAAATATGAACACCCAAATTTAAACTCCTCATATCAAATCCGCATCTGCCATTTTCAAACAGAAAGCAAAAGTTTTTTTTCTTTTCAAACCTGTAGTTCATGGTCAAAAGCAAAGGCATTTTTCTTTTCAATCTGAAATTATCTTCTACATGCAAACCTGCATTTTCAAGGCAACTCAGGATCTTAGAGTTCAAAGTGTTAGGAGCATTTCAGTTTAAAAGAATTCAAAGGCTTTTTCAAAATCTGGAATTTTGTCTCTACATACAAACGTGTTCAGCAACTCAATTTCAAAAGCATTTCAAATGGAGGCTCTGTTCATTTTGAATCTATGAGTAACTTTTTAAAGTTTAAAACATAAATAGATTGCAGGCTAGAATGGTTGAATATAAATAAGTTTTCATGTGTATATAGGTAAAATTTAATGTGAAAGTTGATTGTGTACATACTGTATATATGTATATGTGTGTGTGTGTGTATATATATATATTGTGACGCCCCACCTCTATGCTCACAATAACAAAGAGTATTAAAAGAAATACTGTCTGTTATTACGAAGAATAAGGCTGGATAGGAGCGGCCATCCATAGTTAGGTCTTACATTAGTATTGGTTATCTCGATAGGAGTGGTATATATTTTTATTTTTCATCTCATTATTTACTCCCATCGACATACTCAATTCTAGTATAAAACGAACTACGATGGTTCATAATAGTTTAGGACAATATATATAATAATAACACAGATAAAGTAAATGCGGAACACAGATATAACAGAAAGTCTCATATATATAGAACCGATGTCAGTTGATATACATGTGATACAATACATATGATACAACTACAACTGTCGACTCCGGAAGTTACATATACAAGTACATTATCGTGAATAATATACATGACTATACAACATCCTATACAAATACACCGACTACTACAATAACGACGACTACTCCAAGAGAATGAAAAGACTTCATAGCTCTAACAGCAACCCAAAGTAAGATATCAACAACCTGTAAATACTCGGTCTGACCCGAGTATTAAATTCAAAAGAAAATAATACACGGGTCAGTCTAATTCAAACTCAGTTATTAATGCACAGAAGCAGTAATAATTAATTAACAATTAGACGTCAATCAAAATAAATTCACCTATCTGATCCTTTAACAAGAAAATCGGATAACGGTGAATATAACACATATAGTGTTAAACAACAATTCAGCAAACCCAAATTATCAACGAAGATAGATGAAAGGATTTTTAATGAAGATAATTTAAAAAAAACATCAGAATTGCCTAATCGGCAATTAACATCAAAATCTAATTATTAATAAATAACTAGAAACTCATAATCTAATTATCAAATAGATAATTAGATAACAACAAAATGATCAAATGAAATTAAATCAATTTAAACAATTGAAATATCTCTTAAAACATCAATACTGATTGGCTGCAGTACACGCTAACGTGTACTGCCTCGCCAATACGGCATATGAAATACGCAATAGATCAATGGATCAAAAGTAATTGAAATATCAATAAAAGAAATACCGTGTGGCTGCAGTTCACGCATGCGTGCACTGCCTTGCCACTACAGTGATGATGTACCCAACGAATACCGTGTGGCTGCAGTTCACGCTTGCGTGCACTGCCTTGCCACTACAGTGATGATGTACCCAACGAATACCGTGTGGCTGCAGTTCACGCTTGCATGCACTGCCTTGCCACTACAGTGATGATGTACTCAATGAATATTCACCAACGAACACGCGGTCAAAACCAAGAAAAGTCGGGTTCAACTCAAAGAGATAGTCGACCAACAGAAACTAGACCAAAAACTACATGCAGATGAACAGCAAAGGATCAGAGCTCAGTGCATATGAAACCAAGAATGCTAGCATGAAGTGCAACAGACTAAATGCTACAAATCATGAAGTACAACAGCTACAGAGAATATGCAACATGAATCTGAATATTTAATCTAGATATCAATTTCCAATAGAAATGCATATGAACAATTGATATGCAAAATAAATCTGGATATCAATATGACGATGCAGACTCGCATATACTACATGTCAGTGAACAATATGCAAGCAAAGATTACTTGTATAACAGCCTCAATAATAAAATAGCCATGTTCAAAAATTGATACAAGGAACTACATGATTACACGTATTCAATTGAATGCAACGTGAACCAACCGTACACTAGTATGGTTAACAGACTCGGCATGTACAAGAAGACGACAAAACAAGTGCAACATAATATGACAGTGTACAAAGTCGGAGCTACAACTCAAGACCATAAGCAAATTGAAACTGCAATACAGTGAAGTATACATCAAGACCAATTGCAAATGAATAATGCAGTGTATCAGTTTCTAATATGTGCTCAAGTGCAAATGAAATATGGGCCTGACAGTGCACAAGTGATACTGTCTCGAGGTAAATAACCTCAAACAACTCAATAAAGCATGGAAAAGACCAAACTATAATAAACACGTTTTCCATCTGTCTTAATTGGTCGAGACAGCTACAAGATGAACTTATATGCAGTGATCCGTCAACAACTATATGAAACTGGACAATGCAACATGAACAATGGTTAGGTGGTCTGCAACCATACCAAAGGAGTAACATGCATGCAACAATGAACTGAACAGTGCAACCTAAATAGAAATGGTATGTGAACGAGGACCAGTCAAGTGTTCAAGTATTACAGCAAAACCCAATACAGTGAAACCCAACAACAATGACATCAAGTCTGCGTGCCTAAAAGGTCAAAGTCAATGCAAACACAACATAGCAGTATAAATAGTGAATGCAACTTATTACAACAAGTTACAGTATGGATCAACATGAAATGAAGTTTATATGCCAAAAGATCAGAGGCAATGCAAACACAACATAGCAGTATAAATGGTGAATGCAACTTATTCTTCAAACTGTGTTTTGTTAAAATCTAATCAAATGCATTGCATCTCGAATACAAGATAAAGGCACCAGTGGAACAGAATGTCACAGACTATACATGATGAAGCAACCAAGTTAAATGACCGCAATCAAACAAGTGACAGGTGTTCAAATGTATAGTAGATTCAATAATAGCACAAAAGTATCAAGGCCGATATCAACAAGTCAGTGCCAAAGTCGAACCATCAAAATCGAAACTAAGATAAGCAAGGAAATACAAGCCGTAAGTATCGGGGATCCAACAAAATCAGAAATCAAAACCCAGTCAAAATCATCAACTATCAAAACAAGCTCGACATCACAAAAACAAGTTTGCAGTCGAAGACCACTGTGGGTCAAAGTCAATGCCGAAGTCAAAATACTTCCACACACAAAAAAACAAAGTGACCAAAGCTTACTTCAATTCATAGCCGAGGGAAAACACGATATCATACTTTCAAAAATCACGAAAACTTTGAACTAGATGTGAGTGAAAGTTAAATCACTCAACTTTCTCTTTGACGAGGGCTCACGCCAGACAAAACCGAAGTCGACTCGATCGAATAGATGTAGCCACAAGCAGACATGAAGCGTCGATCGCCAAGGCTAGGCCGAGATCATCGGTGGAACGAGCTACCGGAGTCGAAGCCTTCGATTTGAATGAGCCCTAGTTGTTGAAGATGAAAACGAGGCCGCCATTTTCTTTTCGTTCGTATGATTTATTTAGGGTTTTGAAAATGAAAAGGATAAAGGGGGACGGTCAACTTGAGATAACACGGTAACAATTAACAATATGGGCCAAGAGGATTTTTTTTATGCCCACAACCCTTTTAACAAATTTTTAAATGAATTTACAACTGATAAAAAAACTCAAATTAGCAATTAGCTGGCAGATTAATAGTTCAAAGACGATATTAATCGATGCAAAAACCCCGGGTTGTTACAGACTTCCCTCCTTATAAAAATTGCGTCCCCGCAATTTTCATAATTAAAGCCGTCTAAAACAGTTATTTTTCTAACATAAACTGGTTAAGCTAGAAAAATAAAGTCGGGAATACAAACGCCAAAGCACTCTTTTAATTTTAATAAAAGAAATTCACAAATTATCAACACAATCTAATTATCAAATAGATAAACAGAATACAGAAACCACAAAACAGCAATATCTAATTATCGATACGATAATTAGAAAACAGTAAAATCTCTTTATCAACCAAGATAATTACAAAACCCAATTCGCAAAACCACAATTATCCATTTACCAAAACGGTAATCAGAAAACAACAAAGGTCTAATTATCAAAAACGATAATCAGAATTCTCAGATCAACAAATATTCAATTATCAAAAACGATAATTAAATCTCAAATCAACAAATATTTAATTATCTCAAGCGATAATCAAATCTCAAATCAACAAATATTTAATTATCTCAAGCGATAATCAAATCTCAAATCAACAAATATTTAATTATCTCAAACGTTAATCAAATATCAAATCAACAAATATTTAATTATCAAAAACATTAATCAGAACTCATAACATCAAATATCTAATTATCACAAGCGATAATCAGAAACGACAAATACCCGATTATCAAAAACGATAATCAGAACTCATAACCTCAAATATCTAATTATCACAAGCGATAATCAGAACTCATAACATCAAATATCTAATTATCACAAGCGATAATCAGAAACAACAAATATCCGATTATCAAAAACGATAATCAGAACTCATAACATCAAATATCTAATTATCACAAGCGATAATCAGAAACAACAAATATCCGATTATCAAAAACGATAATCAGAACTCATAACATCAAATATCTAATTACCTACAGATAATTAGATTCAACAAATATCTAGAAATCAATTAAGATACTCTAGAAAATCAATATAAAAAGTTGGATCGATCCCATCATATGGCGAGTTTTAGCTACGCCGCACGTGCATCTCATATGGCCGAAGCCTACCAAGTACCGTCATCATAATTTTTGGCGCCCATCATATGACCCGAAGGTCCAACATATGACCCGAAGGTCTGGTACTGGTATTTGACCCGAAGGTCCATCATATGACCCGAAGGTCCTCATAGTGGCTCGAAAGCACACGAAAATCATCATATATTCAATTAACGATTCCGAAATTAACCGAAATATCAAACGCACATGTCCCATAACCACGTGTTTTACTAAATCGTTTGATTCTCTTCATCGTTTCCTTGAACGTGTAAAATCATCAAAATCATCAAACAACAAATGTTTCAATTAACGAGTCCGGAATTAACCAAAATAGCAAACGCACATGTCCCATAACCACGTGTTTTACTAAATTGTTTAAATCTCTTAATCGTTTCCTTAAAAGTGCAAAATTGTGTATTCCAAAAATAACATTTCACATTCTCAAACGGACAAGTCCGGAATTAAGCGAATCAGTAAAAGAAAGGGGTCATAGTCCTCGATTTTTCTGAAACGTTTAAGTCACTTTCTCATTCTTCTGAAAATGCAAACTATAAAAATTCTGAAAACAATTTCATTTGTTTTAGAAATGTAATAATTTACATTCTCAAACGAACAAGTCGGAATTAAGCGAATCAGTAAAAGAAAGGGTTCATAGTCCTCGATTTTTCTGAAACGTTTAAGTCACTTTCTCATTCTTCTGAAAACGCAAACTGTAAAAATTCTGAAAACAATTTCATTTGTTTTATAAAAGTAATAATTTACATTCTCAAACGAACAAGTCCGGAATTAAGCGAATCAGTAAAAGAAAGGGTTCACAGTCCTCGATTTTGCTGAGTCGTTTAAATCTCTTTCTCATTCTTTTGAAAACGTAAACTGAAAAATTTTGAAAACAATTTTTATTTTAAAACGCTTTTTATAATCACGTGATTAAATCAGCAACATAAGTAGCAACTTCAACAAAGAAATGGTACTTCTCAAAACAACATAAAACTAATCTCAAAATCAGCATTGCGGGATAACCACTTGAAAATCCACTTTAAAATTTGACGGTTACTGAAGTCAAAGCGACAGTAAATTTTAAACGTCAAAATCTCATCAAAATAATTCGCATCTAAATAAAATATCAGTGAATTTTCATTCATTAAAATATCAACAAAACACCGTACTTCAAAACGTAGCACTAGTGTGAAAATCCCGTTATAAAAATAACGGCAACAAAATACGTTTCAAAACCAAGCATCGGTTCAACGTAAAATTAGTGTAGTAACGTGCAACTCATGTTTGCACGCACACTACAAAATAAACAAAGAAATTACTCAAATATATCTTCAATGAAGATAATTCAAAACAGCAAAAATCTAATCAGCATGCGATTAGCATTAAAGAAAACCAGTATAAATTTTCAACAAATCAAAACCACTGGTTAAACAACATAATGAATTAAATTCATTTTCATATTTTGATTTTTAAATCACAATAATTATCAGCTGTACTCAGCGAAGCAGTCTCACTGTTTCCGCTACGCACTCCAATAACAGAACACAACTCAATCAAATCATCAAAGTACAATTTCACTTTTATTTTTAGATAAAGCTATTTAAAAAATTTCATCATAATTTCAAAACTTTAGTTTTGACTCAAAGCACAACTAAAAACATCGACGAATAGTTGTAACACATGTTCCATCTAAGTTATGTTTTATATTATGTCCATAAACCCTAAGCTCTGATACCAACTGTGACGCCCCACCTCTATGCTCACAATAACAAAGAGTATTAAAAGAAATACTGTCTGTTATTACGAAGAATAAGGCTGGATAGGAGCGGCCATCCATAGTTAGGTCTTACATTAGTATTGGTTATCTCGATAGGAGTGGTATATATTTTTATTTTTCATCTCATTATATACTCCCATCGACATACTCAATTCTAGTATAAAACGAACTACGATGGTTCATAATAGTTTAGGACAATATATATAATAATAACACAGATAAAGTAAATGCGGAACACAGATATAACAAAAAGTATCATATATATAGAACTGATGTCAGTTGATATACATGTGATACAATACATATGATACAACTACAACTGTCGACTCCGGAAGTTACATATACAAGTACATTATCGTGAATAATATACATGACTATACAACATCCTATACAAATACACCGACTACTACAATAACGACGACTACTCCAAGAGAAGTGAAAAGACTTCATAGCTCTAACAGCAACCCAAAGTAAGATATCAACAACCTGTAAATACTCGGTCTGACTCGAGTATTAAATTCAAAAGAAAATAATACACGGGTCAGTCTAATTCAAACTCAGTTATTAATGCACAGAAGCAGTAAATTAATTAACAATTAGACGTCAATCAAAATAAATTCACCTATCCGATCCTTTAATAAGAAAATCGGATAACGGTGAATATAACACGTATAGTGTTAAACAACAATTCAGCAAACCCAAATTATCAACGAAGATAGATGAAAGGATTTTTAATGAAGATAATTTAAAAAACATCAGAATTGCCTAATCGGCAATTAACATCAAAATCTAATTATTAATAAATAACTAGAAACTCATAATCTAATTATCAAATAGATAATTAGATAACAACAAAATGATCAAATGAAACTAAATCAATTTAAACAATTGAAATATCTCTTAAAAACATCAATACTGATTGGCTGCAGTACACGCTAACGTGTACTGCCTCGCCAATACGGCATATGAAATACACAATAGATCAATGGATCAAAAGTAATTGAAATATCAATAAAAGCAATACCGTGTGGCTGCAGTTCACGCATGCGTGCACTGCCTTGCCACTACAGTGATGATGTACCCAACGAATACCGTGTGGCTGCAGTTCACGCTTGCGTGCACTGCCTTGCCACTACAGTGATGATGTACTCAATGAATATTCACCAACGAACAAGCGGTCAAAACCAAGAAAAGTCGGGTTCAACTCAAAGAGATAGTCGACCAACAGAAATTAGACCAAAAACTACATGCAGATGAACAGCAAAGGATCAGAGCTCAATGCATATGAAACCAAGAATGCTAGCATGAAGTGCAACAGACTAAATGCTACAAATCATGAAGTACAACAGCTACAGAGAATATGCAACATGAATCTGAATATTTAATCTAGATATCAATTTCCAATAGAAATGCATATGAACAATTGATATGCAAAATAAATCTGGATATCAATATGACGATGCAGACTCGCGTATACTACATGTCAGTGAACAATATGCAAGCAAAGATTACTTGTATAACAGCCTCAATAATAAAATAGCCATGTTCAAAAATTGATACAAGGAACTACATGATTACACGTATTCAATTGAATGCAACGTGAACCAACCGTACACTATTATGGTTAACAGACTTGGCATGTACAAGAAGACTACAAAACAAGTGCAACATAATATGACAGTGTACAAAGTCGGAGCTACAACTCAAGACCATAAGCAAATTGAAACTGCAATACAGTGAAGTATACATCAAGACCAATTGCAAATGAATAATGCAGTGTATCAGTTTCTAATATGTGCTCAAGTGCAAATGAAATATGGGCCTGACAGTGCACAAGTGATACTGTCTCGAGGTAAATAACCTCAAACAACTCAATAAAGCATGGAAAAGACCAAACTATAATAAACACGTTTTCCATCTGTCTCAATTGGTCGAGACAGCTACAAGATGAACTTATATGCAGTGATCCGTCAACAACTATATGAAACTGGACAATGCAACATGAAGAATGGTTAGGTGGTCTGCAACCATACCAAAGGAGTAACATGCATGCAACAATGAACTGAACAGTGCAACCTAAATAGAAATGGTATGTGAACGAGAACCAGTCAAGTGTTCAAGTATTACAGCAAAACCCAATACAGTGAAACCCAACAACAATGACATCAAGTCTGCGTGCCTAAAAGGTCAAAGTCAATGCAAACACAACATAGCAGTATAAATAGTGAATGCAACTTATTACAACAAGTTACAGTATGGATCAACATGAAATGAAGTTTATATGCCAAAAGATCAGAGGCAATGCAAACACAACATAGCAGTATAAATGGTGAATGCAACTTATTCTTCAAACTGTGTTTTGTTAAAATCTAATCAAATGCATTGCATCTCGAATACAAGATAAAGGCACCAGTGGAACAGAATGTCACAGACTATACATGATGAAGCAACCAAGTTAAATGACCGCAATCAAACAAGTGACAGGTGTTCAAATGTATAGTAGATTCAATAATAGCACAAAAGTATCAAGGCGGATATCAACAAGTCAATGCCAAAGTCGAACCATCAAAATCGAAACTAAGATAAGCAAGGAAATTCAAGCCGTAAGTATTGGGGAATCCAACAAAATCAGAAATCAAAACCCAGTCAAAATCATCAACTATCAAAACAAGCTCGACATCACAAAAACAAGTTTGCAGTCGAAGACCACTGTGGGTCAAAGTCAATGCCGAAGTCAAAATACTTCCACACACAAAAAAACAAAGTGACCAAAGCTTACTTCAATTCATAGCCGAGGGAAAACACGATATCATACTTTCAAAAATCACGAAAACTTTGAACTAGATGTGAGTGAAAGTTAAATCACTCAACTTTCTCTTTGACGAGGGCTCACGCCAGACAAAACCGAAGTCGACTCGATCGAATAGATGTAGCCACAAGCAGACATGAAGCGTCGATCGCCAAGGCTAGGCCGAGATCATCGGTGGAACGAGCTACCGGAGTCGAAGCCTTCGATTTGAATGAGCCCTAGTTGTTGAAGATGAAAACGAGGCCGCCATTTTCTTTTCGTTCGTATGATTTATTTAGGGTTTTGAAAATGAAAAGGATAAAGGGGGATGGTCAACTTGAGATAACACGCTAACAATTAACAATATGGGCCAAGAGGATTTTTTTTATGCCCACAACCCATTTAACAAACTTTTAAATGAATTTACAACTGATAAAAAAACTCAAATTAGCAATTAGATGGCAGATTTATAGTTCAAAGACGATATTAATCGATGCAAAAACCCCGGGTTGTTACATATATTGTGCTCTGTCTTGTTCCCAAGCTCAAGAATTTTTATTAAAATCCCTACCTCTTAATCTAGTTCTGATAGGATCTGATTCACAAATAAATATTGTTTGTTTTAACATAGGTTAAGTTTTTAAAAGAAATTTTTTAAGTAAGTCAAAATATAAGCTTGTTGTCTCTGGAAACATAAAAGCATCAGTGTATGTTGATATAAATCAAAAATTCAAACTATTTAAATTATTAATTCAGTATTATAAATCAAAAGCATCAACTAAAATATGATTTTTAATACAAGAATCAAGATTTTTAGAAATAAGATAAAGGTGCAGTTTGGTGTTAACTGGAATGGGAATATTGGTGTTTCTTGGTGATCTATATAACTGGAGGGGACAGGGTTCTTCAAGAGGGTAGAGGAGTGTTAGTAGATGCTAATAAAAATTGTTGATGGTGATAAAATTCATCAGAGAGGTTGCGGTAGTGAATTTTCTTCTAGAACCCTAGTTTTAGCTGTGCCTGATAAATCGATCACCATGGTACTTAGATTTGATCGAGTTCAACTAGCTTTTGGGTAGTGGAAGCTTGGCCGTAGTTGAAGTCAATGTCGGAGTTCTAGGGGTCACGGTGGTCGGAGGGACGAATGCGAAGCGTTGCCAGGTTTTGGGGTTCGAGTAGCTTTGCTGTTCCAGGTTTAGATTGAAACTCGAATTCAAATTCGAGTTGGGTTGGAGTCAATCTGATGATTGAGTTGGGGTGATGGAGTGATTTTGGATGTGGGACGATCATCTCTGATGATCGGAGGTGACTGGGGGCGACGTGCATTTTCACAGCCCTGTTATCTGATGAAGTTTGGTGGTGATGATTTATGCTCGAGTAGATTTATGAGTTACTCGAAGTTATTGGGTAGATTGCCCGGGGAGGTTGGCTTTGAACTCGAAGCATTTTGGGGTTGGCCTCGGGTTTACAGATGTTACAGGTTTTCACAGAAACCTGTAGTTTTGTTTTAAGATTTTTAAAACTGAAGCTTATAAATGTAAAGAAGAGTTTAAACCTAGTTTTAAATCCAAGTTTGAAATTTAGAATTCAAGTTTAGTTTTAAATCTCAGTTTTAAATAATAAAAAAATAATAAAGTTTAAAACTTGAATTATTAACTACTTTAAAATAGTAAGTAGTTTGAAATTTTAAAACTGAAGTTTTTAAAATATGAGCAAGTTTTAAAGTTATGTTTAAAACTAGAAATTAAAGATTTAAATTTGTATTTCAATTTGAAATAAAAGAAGTTTTAAATTTTGAAAAATTTAAACAACTTTGTATGTTAAGTGAAAATGTAAGTTATTTGAATTTAAAAATGAATTTAGTTTAAACTCTTATAAATTTTCTTTTATAAGACAGGCATTGCTTTACCATGTAATTTTTATAAAAAAAGATTTTAAAGTTGTTTAAACTTTGTTTAAGTTAAATTATGTTCATTTTAAATCTTGTATTTGAAATGAAATTTTAAAAGTAAGTTCATAAGTAAATTGTTTTCAAATGTTTTGTTAATGACAATTTAGTCATAATTAAGAATGTTTTTATCTCAAAGTTAAATTAAGATTTAATGTTTTGAAATTAATTTAATTAATGAGGTAATTAAGCAATAACTAGTTAATTTATTTAATTAATGATTAGGGATAAATAAATAATTGATTAAGGGTTAATCAATTTGTAATTAAGATCATTAATTATATTATTAATCAATAATTAAAGTTTCTTAATTAAGAAATTAAGTTATAATCAAGATTAATTAATTAAGTAATTAAGGATTAATTAAGTTACAGTTAACACTTAACTAACTAAATAATTAGAGATTAATTAGTGGATAATTAAAGATAAATTAATTTGTAATTGACAATGGTTAATCTAAGTTAATTACTTAAGGAAGTAATTAAATGAATTGTTAATGGTTAATGAAGGTCATTAACTAGGATTATTTAATAATTAATTAATGCGCTTAATTTTAATAATTAATTAGATTAATTAATTTAATGATAATCAATTATGAATGGTTTAAGTGTAATTACTTAATGGAAGGAATTAATTGCTTAATGTAATTAATTGAGTTTAAATGGGATTAGTTTGAATTGATTAATTAAGTTTAATTAATTTTAAATACTGAATGATTTGATGATAATTACTTAATGTAATTAATGGATTGGAACTTACTTAGTGAAGTAATTAATGGTAATTACTGTATGTAATTAATTGAAGATGATGTAAGAATGGAAGTAATTTGGATTAAATTACTTTGTAATTAATCAAGGGATTAATTAAGAAATTAATTAAGGAGTAATTAATTTATTTAATGAAGTAATTAAGGTTTGTTAATTATTGAATGTAATTAATCTGGAATGGTTAATAATTATGGTTAATTACTCAAGGAAATTAATTTAAATAAAGTAATTAATTAAAATGTAAATTAGGAATCATTAATTAATATAATTAATGATGTAATTAAAGTTGATTAATAAAGATTAATTAATCAATTAAAGTTAATTAATTAATGTAATTAATTAAGGATTAATGTAATTAATTATAATTAATTAATTTATGAAGTAATTAAGGATTAATTACTGTATGGGGTTAAGAATAATTAATTTGAGAAATTAATTAAGGGACAATTACTTGAATGTAATTAAGAATAATTAATCAAGGGTGATTAATTAAGGTAATTAATTTGAATGATTGATTATTGATTTGTAATCGATTAAATGGTTGAGTAAGCAAGATTTAATGATGAAGTAATTAATTTAATTTATTTTAAATTAATTAAAAAAGAAGTAATTAATTTAATTCACTTTAAATTAATTAGAGATGGAAGTAATTAATTTAATTCATTTTAAATTATTATAGTATGATGTGATTAAGTAAATATTTGCTTATGTATGAATAGATGATACCGATTGCCTTGAATGGTTTGTGATCTCAGATATGAGATTAGTGTTGTTGTGTAATATGAATGCTTTGGTTGCATTGTGATGATAATATGGATTATCTACTTCGATGACGGTATGGATTATCTGTTTATAATGATAATATGGATTATCTGTTTATGATAATAATGTTGATTATCTATTGTGATTTGTGAGTTATCTATCTGTGTTTATATAGATAATTGAATTGTTTTAAACCTTAAAACAACTTGGCCTTGTTTTGGATTTCGATGAGACCGGGATCGGGTTTCCATATTTATATATCCGAAAACCACATCGATCCAAATTAACAATAGGTCATGAATCTCAAGTGAAGATGAAGATGCAGAGTGCAAAGGTTATCGTTGTTAACTCTGAGGGTATTCCAAAATGAGTGTAACGAAATAATGCCATCGGTTTCGTTCGAACCCGAAACGAACTTGTATGGATTGAATGCTTTCAGAACATCATCTGGTGGATGATGAGCATTCCAAGTGTTGTGTTCTGATTAAAGGTAATCGTAGCCTCAAGCCTCATCAACCGGGAATGGCTAAAACAGGGGAGGTGCAGCAAGGCTAAGTGGGTCATGCCCAAGTAGGACGAGATTTTCCCCTGTCTAGAGGTCCCTTTTTTTGGCTGTGTGGGCAGTTGTTGAGCTCTAACTGTCGGGGTTGTCTTGTTCGGGACTGTCCAGTAAGGGATGGTTCCGACCTTGTGTTGCAGGGGATTGGGAGTGGTCCTCTACGTTGATCTAGGCCACGTACTATGTGATGACCCGCAAATCCGTACCCCTTGAATATACACTAATCTCCATAGATTAATTCAAGATGAACAGAAATACGAATTATCAATGTTTAAGAAAGAGGAAAAGACAGAAGAAGAGAGAAGAAGATAGAAAATAGAGAGAAAAGAAAATAGAGGGAAAAGAAAATAGAAAATAGAACGGAACAGAACCAACAACTGAACAACATTAGAATCTCACAATTCGCAGCGGAACAACATATAATAATAAATGAATAATCTTTAAACAAAGAACTATATCAGTTATTACATTACATCACATTTCATTACATCAGAGTGTACAACATCAAACAACAACAAACAATGCAGCGGAAAAAGAAATACTATATAGTAGTAATACGCCATGCCATCCAGCTTGCCTCCAGCAACTCCAGAAATATCCTGATAAACCTTAACTCTTGACTGCCCGTGTGGAAATTGGTGGGCACCCAGAGTTTAGGAAGGAAAACAATAAACTCCGAGTCAGTCATGTGACTGGTGTGAGAACTCAAAACAGTTTATTTATCTTTAAATTCAAAATAGAGGAATATTTTTAAAGTCAATTCGCAATGCTTTTAAAAATGAGACTACCATAAGGCCTCCCGCACACACACACAATGCAAACGCAGAATCGGAGGAGATTTCTCCTTATGATAGTCAAAGATGCTTGATACGCATTAAAAAGAACATTTGATATTATTATTAGTGCATAGTGTAGGAAAAAATTCATTTCGAAAGTAGAATATAAATCTTAGCCAGCATAGACATTCCGAACTATGCCTACTATAGCTACCATCCAAACAGTGGGGCGCCACCATAAGTGAATGATAGGTTCCACAACTAATACCGTACAAGATCGTATTGTTTCTTTGGATTTCCAACGAATGGTCAGGCCAAGGAACTTCCCGTTGCCACATGAGAATGCCTCTGGATGGACATCCCCGAGAACCAAACCGGATCTCTACCAACACAAGGCCGGGTTACCCCTAACTGAGTAACAACTGACCGAATATGCCATCCCCCGGTCCTTTGGGACCTTTCACCGAGCGCTCGTAATCAATTCACACAATCATAAAGTGTTTTCAACATGAGTAGGTATCTGGGCTCCATACCATGATACCACCCTTTTCCAGAAGGAAATGCACATATCTTAAAGGGAGCTACCCCTCATAACCTTGCTGCATCTTTCCTATTTTGACCATTCCCGAGGTGTGAGGCTCGACGAAGTCACGTCCACAAAAACATACTTTATACAAAAGCCATGCTTTGGGTCAACAAATGATCATAGAAATGATCACCAAGATAGACGATCAAATAAATGATCCTATCACAAATAATCAACACAATGATCATTTCACAGCAACACTCAGCATGTCACATTACCAAATTTGGGAATATATCGCTGATAACCTTCAACTACATAACTTTTGAGCTCGTACGTCTCAGAGAAGGGTGTTAAGCTAAGAGAATAAATTCTCCGCCACCAACAGAAATATATTTGAAATAAATCGGCTTTATATCTCAATTTGTAATGTCAGACATACTATCCATACAAGTCTGTTCCGGGCTCGAACAGAACCGAAGGCACTTACAAAGAAGTCCTTGCTATCCGGATAATCTCTAATCACGTCCGGACTTCCCATCACATAGGGAGTCTCTATACCGTAGCTACTCGGTGCAAAGACAATCGACGAGTTGTCCTTTCGCTTTCAAAAAGATCCGGTCTTCAACACCGGTCTTCAAATGCAATTCATAACGACGTATCACATATTCGGAATGGGTTATACGACCCCATGGTCCTTTCCCGGTTAACCCGAATAGTGAGCGCTTATTCAAAAATAAGTGTGGTATTCAAATTCAAACAAATCACATCAAATACCCATTCAAAGGGAAATATTGATAGTCGGTTATTGAACTATCAATGGATATGCACACATCACCAGTTTCCAAATAATTTTCCAAATTATTTATTTCCCAAAAATATCTTTACTAGATATATAATTTCACACTTCAAAAATAAATCAATATTTATTTTTAAACAAATTCCACTTTCTATAAATTCCATAGTGAATTTATATTCTAAAATTATCTATGAATATACGATTTCAATTATTCATTTCAATTTATCTTCAAAAAGATAAATTCTCAAAATATTCACTTTATATTGGAAAAACATTTCCATACTTATTTATTAATAAGTAATTCACAAATCCATTTATTTTCAACACTTGGAAAATATTCAATATACTTAAATCGAAACTTAGTATATATTTCATTCTTTAAGGAAATCATTCTCTTATCCATATTTGTTTGGGCCAAAACGAATGTTGCGTAAAACATCGTTACGACAACCCAAAATCACTAGTATAGGGATTCGAAATTAAAATAGATATATAAATCCCAATACTATACAAAACATTTCCTTTCGGAAATCATTTACTATAACAACGGTGTTATAGTCCACCATTTCCTTTTATTTCTCGAAAACGTCTATTTCAACAATAAATGTTGAAATCTATGGTTTCGAATCTTAACACATTTAAAACATCGTTAGATCGTTTTAATTCTGTTTAAAATATCACATCCTAAACATTTTCTTTAACATATTATTCACTATTCAAAAACGTGAATATACTTCATTAGCCAATTTCATCATTTCTATACCTTTCATTTTAAAGGATTATTCACAGTTCAAAAACGTGAATATAACTCCATAAATAGGTTTCAACAATTTACTTATCAAAATAAGTTGTTTACGAATTTATAAAACAACGTTTATAAATTCCATTTCTATTTATTTTATAACAACTTTCTTTATAAATTTTCTTTATTAATCTATTCACTTTATATCTCAATTATGAACCAAAAGTCCATATTATAAGTTAAATACTTATAAAACGATTATTTTACAAAATCGTTCCTTTTAAGACTTTCTAAATTATAAATCTTATAACTTATAAGATTCATTTATTTATCAAAAATCCATTCTTCAATTAACTTTTCAAATTTTATAAACCTACTGCTTATAAAATTCCATTTATAACTTCACCGTTTATAATTCTATAAATTTCATTCATTTATAAAATTCATTCACAATTCATTCTAACACTTATAAAAACTCGTTTTATAATTCAAAATATTATAATTTATAAATATCCATTTTATAAATCTTTTATACAAATCAGTTTGTATTATTATTCTAAAACATCTTTAATCTCCTTTATAATTTCATCCTTTTGATTTATAAAATAATTAAATTTTATAAATCCTATATTTAAACTTTTCACAATAAATTCAAAAATCCCGATTAAACTATTTTATAAAATCATTAGCATCGTATTCTCAAAAATCAGTTTTTAACTATATTTCTCAAAAATCATAATTTTTATAACATTACAATTATAACGTTTATTTAGTTAAAATGGATCAATTCAAACATATAGTATATTTTCAAAAATCACTTTAAAAATCATTTTAAAGTTCCAAAATTTGGTCCAATGATGCTACATACCAAATAGTCAATTACGACAACAACGATATCATATATCGATATGATAATCCATCAAATATCAAAATATCTGAAATCAAATAAATACTGTTGAGGAATCCAGTTGGATCCCTCCAACCTGTTTTCCTGCATCCACAAACATTAGCACAATACCAATTCCGCTCCAGTACGGAATTATCGCGGTATATGAGATTTAAAATATTATCCGCTTAATAGACGGCGCAATAGGGTCTCATCCGCTATACAAATGCGGGAAATCAATAACTCCAATATATACATATGCCAATATATATATTGCTATTATATATAATACCAATTTCACTGTTTATGAAATATTCGCGGTATATGTTTTTAATAAATAACATCCGCTTACTAACGGCGTATAATGTCTATTTTAACAATCAATAGATAACAATCATCATTCAAACATGCATTCAAATATTTTAAATATAACTATTTAAAATAAAATCGAAACTGATTCGATTGAGTGAGAAGTTCTCACCTTGATTTTTAATTTCGTTTTAGCGATTTATTTCGAATAAAATTAAACGGACGTTTAATTTCACCCGAAATTCTCACTAACTCCAAACCACTCCAATCCAATTCCATCGCGTAGTGCTCGTCCATACGATTCCAACGCAACTGGTTTCGCGCGTTTTCGACCTCGTATGAAAAAGTTATGAATTTTTTTTAGAAGTCAATACAAATTATAATAAAATAAATTTACACACATTATATTTTTTTTTTCTACTACCATCAGGCCCGCACGCGCACGCTCCCCCCCTCCTCTTCTCCTTCGCGTTCTTCTTCCAGATACAAGAACCCATTGCCGTTCAATTAGGGTTACGCGCCGCCGCCACCACGCTACACGAAATTCCATCACACCATCGCCATTCGAAAGCCCCTGCTCTCCCCCATACTCGGCTGAAATATCATGGAGCTCGGCTCCCAATCCACTTCGAAAAACGCGCACGAAAACCCCCCCCCTCCCCCTTCAAGCTTGATTTGCCGACAATCGGCTTCGCCTACAACGATCTCAGCCGTTGAATATGTAGAGCTCTCAGGCCTTTACGTTTTCCTAGTTGACAACTTTTGACGATATCGCGTGGATGTGGAGATAAAGGAGGAGAAATGGTGGAAGTTTCTGGCCGTTCGTTTGAAATGGTGGCGGCTCTGAAGTAGGAATTAGGGTTTCCTTTTTTTTATTTTTATTTTTTTGTGATAGGGGGCTATTTATAGGAAAATCGATCGACACTATTCATTCCGGAAATTCCGAACTCCGATTTACGCGTCGTAACCAGCGTTTCTAGGGTTTACCCCGCGTTCCGGACACAATGGAACAAGTTTCGGAAGCTAATTCGGACATCTGTGCGAGTTATGGCAATAAACGTTCAGTTTAAATTAAACCGATTTAAACGATTTTCTAGGCGTTTTAATTTGTACCGGACAAACGGTAAATCCGATTGACACGAAATTTGAAACCTTACAATAATATCATATTACGGATCCGATGAAACTGGTTTCGTCGAAATCCGAGACTTTTTGAAAAATGGCTATTTTAACTCGCCAAATAAATATTAAAAACAATTCAATGCGTTTCGAGCTGCTACGATCAAACGATAACTCCGATTGCTACGAAAATTGAAATCCGATAATAACTAACTATTACGGATCCAATGAAACTGGTCTCGTTCAATTCTGAGACCGTTCAAAAATTGACTATTTTCACTAGTCGATTTAATATTAAAATATTCAATTTTCACAAGTTAACTTTTAATTCGATTTTAAAAGTTCTAAAATATCGTTCTAACTTCAATATGATAAAATAAAATTTTACAAATCATTTTCAATCATATTTAACCCAATTTTCAATTATTTCCATAATTTAACATATTAAATTATCGATTTAATTATTCAATTAAATCCAATTATTCAAAATAAAATTTATTCGACTTATAAATTTCACTTATTAATATTTAAAATTAATTAAATATTCAAATTTTAATTACTAAAATTTCTGGGTCGTTACATACTATGATGGGCGGTACCCTGGTAGCCCTGCCATTGTATGGAATCCAAAATCCAATAAGTGCCCTCGGATTTGATTGTATTACCCACTTTTGTGGCTAGTAGCTGGAATTTAATAGATGTAACAATTTCGGCTATTTCATATTTACTTGGAAACCCTAGACCTATTATAATATCACTGGATTTTCTATCAAATGTTTTGGTTAGCGTAAGGTAAAAACTTTTCCATGTTTATGTGTGCGAAGTCTTACGTGATACCTTTCTTTTCAAAAGGTTTTTGAAAGTTAAGCAACCTTAAGCTGTTACTCACACCAGACCCATGTCTGACCCGGACTTTATCTTCTGTTTTCTTAAACTCTTGGGTACTCAAATTTTTACGAGTAGCCAAGGGATTCAGGTTAGCTTTGACGAATTGTGGAGGAGCAATGGAGCAGGAGGCTTCGGCGTTGTAGATATGTTTAGTGTTCCGCTGTGTTTGATATCTCTGTGTTTTCTCTGAGTTTTATTGAGGTGTATAACAAGACAGGTGTTTATAACTGTCTAGTATGTGATGTGTAATCTGTGTAACTCCGATAATTGTTGTAAACTATGTAATATTTATGTTATTAATGTAATTTATTCGTTCCGTTGTTGAGATTCTGATGTTGTTTCTTCTTTTTCTTCTTTGTTTTCTCTTTTCTATCCCTTTCTTTCTTCAAGATGATGCAATTTTCTGTGGTAAGAAAGTCGGGTCGTCTCAAAAGGCAAAGGTATTTCCCTTAAAAAAAGAGTCACAGATTGAAAGGTTACGGGAGTACCATATGAACAAAGTGTAATCGCCTATTTGGTTAATTAACATGAGCAGATAGGCTACAGTAATTGATAGTTTTATTGCGCAATAAAATAAATATTGTACGGAATATTTCAGTATTTCTTCATGATAGGTGTGCAAAAAATATAATGATAGGGTTGGTCAGAAGATGGTGTTGTATGGAACTGTCTTCTAGTTGAAGTGCAGGTAGTTTTCGTTTGCGGAAGCTGCTAGGAAGAAAGACAACAGACAGACAGGTGGAATAAGTAATGGCAGAAAAATGTATGAATAAATAAGCACAACGTAATTAAACTACTAATAGACAACAATCTTATTTTCCGTGCTTACAAGTAGATATTTTTGGAACCTGGACGATTTTTGCACACATATTTTGTAAATTAAGCAGAACGTAAGTAATGCAACAAAGTAATGTAACTGTACGATTTATAGATTTATCTCATGACTTTATTAAAGAAATGTACAATTAAAATTGGAAGTTTGTGCTTTCGGTAGAAAATAATTGGATACACTGCAGTCACTTTGCATTGATATCCAATTATACTATGTTCAGACCTGGCATAGGACAAACTTTAAAGATTAGACAAAATTACAGAAGTAAAATATTGAGTAGAAATAGGCGTTGTAGTCATAAATCATTACAATTCAGCATTCGAAGAGAAGCATGGTCCAATTAAACCCATTACAATCCATTCATGGCTATTTGTGTGTAGAGAAAAAAGAAGTTGGAAATTCATATTATGAAGACAATTAATAAAGTAGCAGCAATGAATAAAAACCATACGTCATAAAATAATGGGATGTCCGCACTACAATGGAGAAAATGTAAAAAAAATGAAAGAGAATCCAGAAGATGCACGATTTGTTATTTAAATATTAAATCTGGAGAGTAGAAAGTGTATGCGAATCTGAATAATAAAAAAGACACTATAACATGAAAATGTGCTATTAGAAATAATATTTGTCATGAATGTATTTTTTATGGATAAATCTAATATTTTTATCATATTTTATATGTTTTGTGTAAAATAATGGAAGGCAACATGGTTTGTCCTAGTATGCATGTTGAATTGTAAAAATGAGTGTTTAGCTTGTATCCAAATAAGTGTAATTCACAGGCAAGTTCGGTCAACCTCAGTTCTGTTGTAAAGTATTAGTAAAGTACGAAACCCTTATTTCAATATAACACATTTTTGATGATCCAGGAAGAGTGCAGACATGCTGGATGTTTTGAGTTAGTTATCTTCAAACCAAACAGAGTATTGATTTTCCATTAAATTCAATCACACATAAGATACTATAGCATATCATAACGCGTAGTCATAGTGAGGCTCATGTATAGAAGACTATAGTATATTAGAATGCACGTCATGGTTGTTGACTGCATGCTGATTAATGTACTGTTTCAGGGTTAAATAGTAATGCTGATAATGTGCTGACCTCTTTAGTAGATCGGATGCCTCAGTAATATCCAAATCTGGGTAAGTGAAAGTTGCGGTATTTGAGCTTAAACTTGGTTTACCTACCAGTGCTGTAATGATCAACAGGAGTTATAGCATATGAAAATAAGAAAGGGTAGTTTGTATTCATGTAAAGGGAACGAACCTCGATAATTCTTGGCGGTCATTGATATTAGGATTACTGGTTTTGTGTTGTCATTCATAGCTGAGATGTCAATAAGGTTAGCTTTGTTGCCCCGTAGTGTAGCCGGAATGCGAGTACTACTACAAAAAGCATGAAGGGTGGATCGATAAAGATAAGCGTTGGGAGTTGTGTGAAAGAGAATGAAAACATCATGCAAAGAAAGGTATTGTATAGCAGTGAAGATATAAGATAAGCTCCCGCCTAGTGGACACTGAACCGTTGACGGTGGATTGGCTGACAATTTCACCAACGTGATGCAAGACCCCAATGACATCTGAAAGGAAAATGACGAAATGTATTTTTATGGTGTTGTAGTAATAGGTTAGGGAATATGAAGCAGGTGTAAGTTGAATGGATCAAGTAAGCTAACCTGTCAGGTACTTAATCGTATCGGTTCTGTTAATTATGGATTGATAGTCTATCAAGGAAAACTTATGGTTTGGTATGTCGTCCTGATGAGCTTCAACCTCAAAGATTGTTGTCAGAGCAATGAATTCAATCCTTAATGGCCTGTGGATGGGAAGATACTTGTCTCCCACAGGGGTGACGTTAAATTCAGCAATGTCGTAGACTGATCCTTCCCGCAGCTTGCCAAGGAAAAGTGGAAGGAAACGTGGGCCTACCACTGCATGTATTTCTCCACCCTGTCGCAAGATCATGGAGAAAGAGAGAAGTTAGTTGGAAAGAGCACATACATGAAAAAAGTCCATGAATCACAATCTTCAACGAACCTAAACTCTGTTGTTGTATTAGATGTCGAGAAGAATGAACAATAAAGTTGAGTTATCTTCATGTTTGATGGAAAAAAAATGATGTAACATATGACTTAAAATCCGCTTGAGGTGAACATGAAATGATATAAGAACATGGCTGTTGGATGATTTATTCAACCTGGTTGTGCAAATAACATCAGTAGCAGAAACATATGCTAATCACTTGCGTTATGTGAGCATAGAAAACATGATTTGTTTCCCCAAAACGCACGATGGCAAAATAATTTTTTGATTCATTCTTTTATTCTCAACCTGGACTGCTCGTATATTATCACAAAATCAGAGTTGTTTTGTTTTTGCAGTGTCAGATAAGTAATGGACGTTTCGCTAATATGTAATATATTTTGCAGCTTGTTCCAAATTTAATAAGTCATTTTATCCATCACTCTCAGGTTGTTGCGGAGGAAAAACTTGCAAAGAAGATGATGTATTCCATTAGTGGAAAATGGAATAGACATGCACACCATTTAATATTCATTTTAGGAACTATTAGCCAATTTAAAAGTGTAAAGTTTGAAGGTAATTAGCAAAGTAGAGGTTTCATACGAAAGTGTAGTAAAATTCCAGAGCACAAAATCGGTAGAAAAATAATTGTCCTTCACCAGTAAAAAAAAAGAAGTGAAAGTAATCAAAAAAAGGAAATGTATCGGGTGGAAAAAGGAAAAGTTTAAATCTATAACAACATCACTAATGGAACATATATCAAGGTAGGATTCAAATGTATGAGATTACAGAGCACATAATATAGATAGGGTGTGTGTGTTTGATAACCTTCATCTATTCGTCGGCGGTCAAAGTATAAAATTGAAAAGAAAAAAGGAAACCGAAGGTTAAATATATAAGTGGAGCAAAATTAGAAGATAGTAAAAAATGTATATTTTCTGTTATGCACGTTGTAAACATGTATTGAGTAGAAAAGCAGCAGCATTAGCAAATAATCTGAGGTGTATATTAATTGTTGGAGGACATAGCTAAGTATTTCAGTAAAAGCCCATGACATTATGTAACAGAGGATGGGGCGAACAAAAGTGAAGGGCAGAAGATGTTGAATGGACAGTTTCATGGCAAATGGAAAAGCAAACAGAAAGTTGTTGAAAAATGCAAGATTAATGTATATAACTACATAACTTATTGTCCAGCAACTGCATGTTGAATCCAAAAACATCATTGCTATTTAAGTTAATGGAGTCTCACATTCTTGCAACGCGTACTTGGATGTTTGTCCAACACTGTCAATAGTAAGGGATTCAAGTGGTGAATGTACAGCGTCCATGATAGAAAGTTG
Source organism: Allium cepa (assembly GCA_030765085.1). Lineage (NCBI taxonomy): Eukaryota > Viridiplantae > Streptophyta > Magnoliopsida > Asparagales > Amaryllidaceae > Allium > Allium cepa. The sequence continues at coordinate 623,493,356 of CM060940.1, read as the reverse complement.
GTTTATAGAGGTGGAATTTTGCAAGTGAGTGGGATAAATAATAATTCTTTTGGAGGTTATATAATACTGATGCAACAAAACTGCTGACTGTTGGTAATGCTTTGAAATAAATGAACTGCAGGTTGTTGAAAATGTAAAATGATAAATTTGTTTATTAAAGTTGTAAATCTGTTGATTGTCATATGTGCAGTTGAAGAAGATAAACAGGCAGGAGTATTAAATTTGAAGAAGTAATCATGATTATCTGTTTATGAAAGGGAAAGAAGACGAAAGGTTTTAACCTTTTAATACAGTCCTCGTCCCTAATGAAGTAGAGGAATTGAAGGGAGAATAAACCTGTAGATGAGCTGGGTAGTCTGCATCAATTATATAAATTTAAACATACAATGTTTAGTGCATAGTATAATCTATCCATCTTCAGAACATACGTCTAGCTATGCAAGAAGAAGGGCTAAAACTGTCTCCTGCCAGTCTACACTTCCAACTCAAACATAACAAATTCATCCTAGGCAAAATATTAGGACATATGAAGATTGCAAAGCTACGTTGAATAAATTACCCTTTTCGAATAGTGAAAATATTTTATGAGAATACATTGGGAAGCCAATCAGTACTTGAATGAAGTATAAATAATGCTATGTTTTCTTAACCAAAATGTATGTTTACCAACTACAGACATAGGTTAAGGGGAAAAGTTCAAAGGTGGATATTAGGATAAGGAAAATTTTTGGCCAGATTCAAACATACGGTGAATTAAAAACTCATGAAGTTCATAAAAAGATGTATGGTTGCAGAACGCTAACAAATTTTATGTCCAAAATTGCAAAAAATGTTAGAAAAAATACAACAGATCACGGTGCTACCATGTAGTATACAGCAAAATCAGTTTTGTTTAGGATAAACTAATCATAATATTTATTGGATAGAGCATACCTTTATTTGATTTAGCGCCTGACATGGATTAACCAACGTCTGTAGCCTGTACTTCTACGAACTGTATGAAAATATAATTATTGTTTATCATAAACCAAGAACAATGTATGTAGGGTAGAATAGAGCATCGTCTGAGATAGCGACCGAGACTAGTCTAGCAACGTAAATTGTATTGGAAATACACGATACAATGCTGCGCATCTCTTATCTTTTGTATTAGCAAAGCGGTTATGTAACTTATTCAGTATTGGGCTTTGGCCCAACAACAACACACAGGCTTTATTATAAATAGCTTGTAATATGTACCGAATATGATTATTCAATTACTGTATCATTCTCTTGATAATAATCAATACAAAAACTTCTTCATTCTGCACTTTTCAAATATTCACTTCTGATCAAATTACATCACACAAGAATTCGAATATGGTATCAGAGCCACTGTAAGCCTCACGGCAATCTTGAAACTTCTCACCATCAGATCTTCATCAGAGATCATCATCTGGAGAATCATAGTTTCAAGTATCTCATCAGAATTTTCTTTCATCATCTGAGATCAGGAATTCAAAGCCTCATTTCAAGAAAACAAAGAGATGCCATGCCGAGCAACAGTGCTGGGTGCATCACTTCTTGAAAACAAAGAAAAGCACTGAAATCATCACAAAATCCATCAAAATATCAAGAAACTGAACCATACCAGAAAAACCCATCAAGCAAATCACTTGGGTTAGTGGTTGAACCTACCTGATATTTTGAAGATTTTCAGATATTCTTGTGTTCTTGTGCCTGTGTTCTGCCTTAACCAACAGGTAACATTTCTTGAATAGAGATCACATTAATCCCCTTGCTTCTTGCATCATGGCAAATAGCTCAGCAACATCATCAGCCTCTGAATTTGATCAAACTGCCACGGAGAATCTCATTAAAACTATAGTCAGCCCACAGAGTCAACTGGTCACAGTTCATCTGGAAGAAGACAACTATCTTCTTTGGAAAGTACAAGTTGAAACAGCAATAAGAGGATATGGACTTGAAGATTTCCTCAATGGGACAATCAAAATTCCTCCAAGATTCATCACTAGTTCAGAAAATACAACAATTAATAACCCAGAATTTGTTAAGTATCAAAGACAAGATAGCTTAATATGTTCCTGGTTACTTTCATCCATAAGTGTAAAGTTACTGCCTCAAGTGATTGGCAGTAAAACTGCAAATGGTGTATGGACAACAGTTGAAAGAATCTTCAATTCTCAGTCTGCAGCGAAAGTTATGCATCATAAAAGACAACTACACAGTATCAGGAAAGAAAATATTACTATGGGCGAATATCTTGCAAAAATCAAAACAACATGTGATCTTCTTGAAGCAGCAGGTCATAAAATATCATCAACTGAACAAGTACTGATCATACTGAGTGGTTTAAGTGAGGATTATGAATCTGTTGTTGCTGTCATATCTTCTCAAAGAACTACACCAACTCTAGAGGATGTACATGCTATACTTCTTGCCCACGAAGGCAGACTAGAATACAAGAAATCTACAGATACTGACATGACAATCAATTTTGCAGTGGGACAGAGAGGCAAGAACCAATATAACAACAACAACAAAGGTAATTCATCTACCAGAGGCAGAGGCAGAGGTAGATACAACAACAACAACAGACCAAAGTGCCAAATATGTGAGAAAATTGGTCACACTGCCCCAAAGTGCTACTTCAGACTCAACATGAACTATACACCAGGCCAAAACTCAAACATCCAAAGAAATGGGAGTGCAAATGTAGCCCAAATGCAACAAGACACAAGCAATCAGTTAAGCAATAACAGGGCAAACAGTCAGAATGAAACCAACAGATCAGAAACACTGGATGAAACTTGGTACCCTGACTCTGGTGCAACCAATCACATCACTAACAATTTAGAGAATCTAAATTTGGGGAACAAGGAGTACAAAGGTAATAAAACCATACACATGGGTAATGGTGAGGCAGTAAAGATTACACACACTGGTATTGCTTGCATCAAAGGTGAAAGAAAACTATATCTCAATAATCTTTTAATGGTCCCACAAATAAAGAAAAATTTGTTAAGTGTTTCACAGTTTGCAAGTGATAACAATGTATATTTTGAATTCTATCCTAAGTACTGTCTAGTTAGAGACATTCTAACTAGAGAAATTTTATTGCAGGGTGAAGCTGTGAAGGGTCTATATAGGTTTAAGCTTGTTGATTCAAGAAAAACAAACTCTGACAAGTGTGTTGACATATGTAACTTTTCTGAACTTGCTCAAAATGAGAAGAAATTGAGCAATTTTGATATCTGGCATTATAAGCTTGGTCACCCTAGTGCAAATATTGTAAGAAAAGTATTATCAGAAAATAAAATTCCATTTGAGATCACTCTCCCTTATATTTGTACCTTTTGTCAAATGGGAAAGAGCCACAAACTATCTTTTTCAAATTCTATGACACAATATGATAAGCCACTAATGTTAGTTGCTGCTGATCTTTGGGGACCATCCCCAATTCACTCTGACTATGGATATAAGTATTATATATCTTTTGTTGATGCTTGTACACGATATACTTGGGTGTACTTTCTTAAAACTAAAACTGAAGCACACCAAACCACCATACACTTTATTACACAAGTTGAAAAACAAACCAATCATCAAGTTAAGGTCTTACAAACTGATGGTGGTGGAGAATTTAAAACTCTCAATAACTATTTTAGCAAAAAGGGGATAATTCATAGAATAACATGCCCCTATACATCAGAACAAAATGGCCTAGTAGAGAGAAAACACAGACATATTGTGGAGTCAGGTCTAACATTACTTGCTCAGGCAAAATTACCCATGAAATTCTGGCCTGAATCATTTAGTACCGCTGTACACCTGATAAACAGGCTACCAACCAAGGTACTAAATGACAAAAGCCCAATGGAAAAATTATTCAATGTAAAACCTGACTATCAACTTTTAAAAACATTTGGATGTTTATGTTTTCCCTACACTAGGCCATACAACACACACAAGTTAAATTTTAGATCTACTCCATGTACATTCATTGGCTATGCATCAAATCAAAAGGGTTACAAGTGCATTGATGCAAGTGGCAAAATATTCATAAGTAGACATGTAGTCTTTAATGAGCATGTGTATCCATACTCTGATATCAGTATCAAGACAACAGGAAAAGTGTACAATCCAACAACATCAATACCACCAATACCTGTGCAACCATCAGAGTGGAATCAGACAGCAGCTGAAGACAACTCAGCCAACTCTGCACCACAACACACAGTGTCTATTCAACCAGTTCAGGCAGAGCAAACTGACTTATCTGATGAAGAATCAAATTCAACACAAAATATGAGTCAATCTGAATCAAATATTCAGAACAGTAGATCAAAAAACAACACAAATCAAGACAATGAAGACAGAATCACCACTGGGCATCATATGACTACCAGATCAAAGAGTGGGATTTTCAAACCTAAAATATACTCATCCATCATATCAGAAGAACCAGAAACATTTGATCAAGCAGTCAAAAGTAAACTTTGGAGAACAGCAATGAATGATGAGTACAATGCTCTCATCAAAAACAAAACATGGAATCTGGTTCCGCCACCCAAAGATAAAAATATCATAGGGTGCAAATGGACATACAAGTTAAAGAGGAAACCAGATGGCACCATTGACAGATACAAAGCAAGACTGGTGGCTAAAGGATACACACAAGAACATGGTTTTGATTTCAATGAAACCTTCTCACCAGTAATAAAGCCAACAACTATTAGAATTATTCTCACTATAGCTATCTACAATAATTGGCAAATTAAGCAATTGGATGTGAATAATGCCTTCCTCAATGGTGAATTAAAGGAGGAAGTATACATGCATCAGCCATCAGGATATCAACAAGATGGTAATCTTGTGTGCAGGTTAAACAAGGCCATATATGGACTAAAGCAAGCCCCACGAGTGTGGTTTGATAAGTTAAAAGCTACCTTATATAACATGGGCTTTCACTCTACTAAGTCAGACAACTCATTGTTTGCAAAAATTAATAACACTGTTACAATTTACATACTTATCTATGTGGATGATCTGATTGTTACAGGTAACAGTGATGCAGAGATCAACAAAATCACACAGCATCTAGACAAAGAATTCTCAATTAAGAATCTAGGAAGCATAAACTATTTCCTGGGCATAGAAGTCAAGCAAATATCAAATTCAGAAGTGATACTATGTCAGACTAAGTATATCAAGGAACTCTTACATAAAGCAAAAATGTCAGATGCTAATGCACAACCAACTCCAATGATAGGCAGTCAGCATTTATCTAAAAACAGGGGGGAAGCTATATTTAATGATAAACAATATAGAAGTCTAGTTGGGGCATTACAATATGTCACCATAACTAGACCAGATGTGTCATACAGTGTTAACAAAGTTTGTCAATTCATGCAGAGACCACTAGATCAGCACTGGAAGGCAGTCAAAAGGATACTACGATATCTGAAGGGAACACTGGATTATGGCATTTCACTAAAGAAGGGAAAACACCTTAACATAACAGCCTATGCAGATGCTGATTGGGCTACAGATCCCGATGACAGGAGATCCACTACAGGCTACTGCATCTACATAGGTGAAAATCCAGTTTCCTGGTGTTCAAAGAAACAAAATACAATATCTAAGTCTAGTACAGAGGCAGAGTATCGAAGTGTGGCCAGTGCAACAGCCGAAGTCATGTGGATACAGTCGCTTATGGATGAACTTCAAATTAAAACAAACAGCAAACCTACAGTGTGGTGTGACAACTTAAGCACGGTTTATCTCTCTGCAAATCCCGTGCTTCACTCAAAGACCAAGCATATCGAAATAGATCTATATTTCGTAAGAGAGCAGATTCAAAAGGGAAAACTTCAAGTTAGTCACGTACCAGCCACTTACCAAATTGCGGATGTCTTAACCAAACCACTTACTGCTAGAAACTTCGTTCGATTTCGCGAAGAACTAAAGGTCAGAAGAATCAAACCTGAAATGACTCAGACCAACAGTTTCAGCAATAGGAGCGAACAAAATGGGCAACAAGTCAGAGAAGATTGCAACTTGAGTCTGGATGAAGCTCCGCTATCATAGCCAGAGCTCCAATCTGTATTTCTCTCTCTCTAATTTGAACGAATCTCAGCATATGTGGACGAAGAAGTTTCATGCCCTAACCCTAATCGCTTTGAGGGGGGCTATTGGAAATACACGATACAATATGCTGCGCATCTCTTATCTTTTGTATTAGCAAAGCGGTTATGTAACTTATTCAGTATTGGGCTTTGGCCCAACAACAACACACAGGCTTTATTATAAATAGCTTGTAATATGTACCGAATATGATTATTCAATTACTGTATCATTCTCTTGATAATAATCAATACAAAAACTTCTTCATTCTGCACTTTTCAAATATTCACTTCTGATCAAATTACATCACACAAGAATTCGAATAAATTGTGTCATTTGACATGAAAACATATAGAAGGAAAAAAAATATGGAACACTAATTTACATAATTGTATTACCAATCTCTAATAGTTCGATAAAATGAGATAATAGAAGGAAATACTACCAGATTAGCACTAAGTCTTTCTACAGGTTTAAATAAGAATGTAATCAGCTCGGTTACAATGAATAACTATACAATGAGATAATCACAATTACTATTGAAAGTACGCTTGTTTGTTTAAATCAAACTCATGCACCTTAAAATTAGATGGTTGAATCTTTGGGTTATTGTAATTATGTGAAAGTTCTACTAGTATGTTGAGTACTTTTACAATAGTAGTAAATAATGTCAACCAAATCTGTGCTTCTGCATCGAATAATTTATGATAAACCGTACATAAAAATATATTGAATATTCGATGTCTTAATTGGTTAAAGGAATATGAGTTTGTTTTCTTCTTTACCACTTTCAGTTTGTTGTGTATATGGTTGATGGCCGTACCTCATACTCATAAAGATGCAAGAAGGTACCTAATTATAGGTGTAGATTACTTATGGTCAATGCTACGGTTATCACAAAAATTAGAAAAGTAATAATGTATTCATACATGAGCAGGAAAAATGAATAAAAAAACCATATGAGATGATAATATAATGAACATAAGACTGCATCATGGAAATTCATGCTAAATAAAACATGACTAAGATAAAAAAGAGAGGAAAACAATCATCAACCAACCTGTGATTCATGTCATACTATCCCTCCATGCCATGCCTCTTGTTTAACAGAATGATATGATGTTCAGCTAGCTCCAACTTCAGCAAAATCCCTCAACAACGATCAACTGTAGTTAGCTCGTGCGACACTTCCATATGAGCACCCAGTCTCATTGATGCTTCAGCTCGCACTTTCATGTCAACATCCACTATAGGCATAGGCATATAAGTAGTCATCGACTGTGCCTGGTGCTTCACCTCGCTCAGTCTCCTGTCTCAAGTATCAGGCAACTAATTTCACTTGCATCCCCATATGTACTCACCGAGTGACCAACTTGATTCATCATGGCATCAACTCGCAAGCACCATGCTCATTTTTAGGTGCAGTAACTACTTTGTTGCACTGTTCGAATTGCATCATCATATAAACTGGAGTTAGAAGTAGTAGCCAGTAAGCCTATTAATTTTCAGTTAGATGTTATAATGTAATTATTCATATAAATAACTGTTACAGCTATTATTTTCCAGTAATGTAGAATTAATGATTTCAATAGTTAAGACATTCAATGATTGGATACTCATTTTTTTGTTAACATAATCTTGAAATTTTAGTCTTCTAGTTTTTAGCGTCATACTTGGATGTAGGAAATTGTTGGAAAAGTACGTAAAAATCTATTGAATAAGTATTCTAGGATCACCATGCGACCATATATACATAATATAATTCAGATAACCACACTGCAAATACTTCAGTATGAAACCTGCTGTCCACTTTTACGAAACTAGAGCAAGATGAAATTAATTAGATAAGAGTGGGTACATATTAGAGTGCAAAGAATGTGAAAAAAAAGGAATAAAAAATGAAAAAGTAGCGTAAAAAGCATTAAATATTTTGGTCAAAAATTACGTGAGGTGGTGAAACATGGTGGAAAATTACATAGTCCAAATGCTGGCTTGTTGTTTAGTGGCCAGAGAAATGCAGATGAAGAAAGAGAAGGGTTGAATACATATAGTATTTTGGTTTGCACACCTGATATGCCCCTTCAATATATGGATGATACTCAATTTTTCGATTGCTATCAATTTAAGTTATAACCATAGTTTTGAACGAACAAAAGATTTGAAATGTTATTCTATACATCAGGCTCAATGGTTTCAAGGTGACTTGAAATCTGCTATTAAATTTGAGGTTCCATCTGGGCCTGGAAATATCAGTATCAGCTTGGTTTTATTAGATTTTTAATTGAAACTACTATGATTTTGTTTCCTTTAGTTTGATGTTTGAAAACCTTAAAATGATGACCATATTGATGGTCTCAATTTTGGATCACTAATCCTAAAAACTATATAGAAACTGAGATATGAAATATGGTTTATAACTGAAATATGAAGTATATGATTTATCTTGATTTGAAACTGCATGGATTTGGAAATGTGGATAAATATTGAGTATCATCTCTGAAAGGAAAGAAATTAAAATCCTACTGCATATAGTGCTTACCTGAAGTTCTAAATAACATGGAAGCATATTTCTTGACTAATACACCTCTTCATTGGAAACTAGATTTTGGTTTCGGATAAGGCAAATTGAATTCTTGATGTAGGATTTAAAGCACTGCATGATGCAATTATATCTCAATTGCAAGAACGAAGACAAACCCTACAATTTTCTGCAACAAAAATCAAAATTAGTAAAAGATTTAGCAGGGCGTAGTTTAAAAGATCCAGAATATATTAGTGTACATGCAAAATCTATGAGTACCACTCCTGAACTGTAGGAACAAATAACTAAGGAAGTTCCAATTGATCAAAAACTAAACATATTATGGAGTTCTATTAGAATGCATCTCCATTCAAATATCCTTGTATTTCTTTCAACTTGTAAGATGGTTAAATTTTGTTTAGGAAACTTTCAAAACAGTGCAAACCGAGTATAGCTGGAATTGAAAGCGGAATAAATAATAAAACCAATTAACGCATTTAAGTTGGAATAAAAATGAACAATGAATTGCTGATAAAAAGGACATTGCTTCCATCAAAACCAGAATAAAGCTTCACACATATTTTCAGATTACCATTTCATACGGTAAGTTATTATAAGTAGATGAAAAATCCAACAGATTACAGAAGAAGAAGGTTTCATGTCCTAATAAAGATAAAAAGAAAAGGGTTGCCTGAACTTATGAATAATGAAAGAGTTGAGCATCCTCTTAGGTGACAATAGTAAGTTGTTGGCAACATCTTCTCATTTAAATTGGAACGCAACCAAGTTTTTAATTGCATTACATGTGCATGTAAAAAAAACTATGTACCTTCTTTGCATCGTTCCTGGCATATACGAAAATATATTTTTAATGTAGACGTGAATCTTTACGTGAAGAAATATGGATCAATAAATTATGAGGAAGTCAGAGATAATGGGATTGAAAGCATTCAAATAATACCAATTAAAGAATCGTTCATTTATAAGATTTTCCATCGAGAAGTACATCTGTTTGTTGTCCGAAAAGCATTTAAATAATATAAAGATGGAATATTAGATCTATTTCCTCTTTTGTCATTCAGAGTCATGCTATGCCGAGTAGTACATCGAAATTTCTACACATTCTTGCCTGTTTTCATACATTGGTGGCACTTTAAACTTCCCTTTGCTATTTTTCGTTTTGCTTCTATGGGATTAATAAAGTGAAAGGACATCTTAGCTGGAGCAATGAGCATAATATGAGAGTGATTAGTAGGTAAAAACTGAGAAGTATAAACTCAAGGTGATTAAAAGACAAAAAACATCGATTTTTTTGATGATCGTACGTAAACAAAGAAGTATTAAGAACGAAATGTATAAGAGTATAAAATACTAGACTCGTTTGAAATAAATGATTTTTAAGTTTTTAGGGTTTAAAAAATAGTTGGTTTGAAAAAGGAAGGAACCGTAAAATGAAAATAAAAGTTTTATTGCATCGAAAGCTATAGTGGATAAGGATTTATATACTCTGCCAGTTGAAAAGCGAGCAATGGTAGCGTTTCTTCCCTATATGCGCCAATTAGTGAAGAAAATGAAGATGAGCATGCATCTGGACATGCATTAGCGATGAAGTATGACAACGTAAATACTTTACTTACTCCACTTAAAGTTACACGTGTACGGATAGACTGTGAAATCTAATTTTCGTAATATGAAAGGCATGTAAAGAGCCGTCATCTATACATCTTTATCAGTTGGATCAATAATCTAAAATGTAGTGCCTATTTTCGAAGAGTCGTTGAAACCATGGTTAGAAAGCTCGTTCTTCATACCCCTTACTAAAACTATACTGCTATTAAATTTAGCGGGAGAAAGAAGATCACTGGGTTGATGCCGTTGGATATGAGGAACTGTTTGACATAATGAAAAGGGAATCTTACGTTATTAATAAATCGGAGAGGGGGAGAGGAAGAAAAATTTATATGCCTATTTTCATAAAAAGAGTAGGCATAAAATGTAGAACTTATCTGAATTTTTCGTTCGTAGTGATATATGAACATGTTTAGAAGAAGGAAGAGGAGGAGAAAATGGAGAATATGGTATCGTCTACAAAAGGTAAATGAATAAAAGGGGCAGAAATATATAGTATATCTAGTTATTAATTTTCTGAAGGTAAGCCATACGTGTGTGAGAAATTGATCACCCACGATAACCCGATCATTGTTGATGTAGGTTGGATAAAATAATAGTTGGCAGGACAAAATTATTTTAGTTACTGTATATATTACTTGGAACAGATATCATATTTTAAAGTATACTCAGCTTATGTAGATAAATAATATATTGGTAATCTTTGTACCGAAAGGGCAGTATAGGTCAAGTATAATGTGATTATAGAGAAATCGATGGAAAAAAATATTTTTATGCACTGAACATTTTTAGTTTCGATAAGTGTGTACCAAAGTAGAGTGGCGGGTAAAAGGATACATAAATTTTAAGCCCCATATACCGTATTTTTTATGTCGTAGGGCTTCAAGAAATTGATTTAATATACTTTGGATACAGATGAGGTGAAAAAAAATTTCTACAATTGCCACATGATAGACTTAAGATCGGTTAATCATGGATATTTGTTACATTATTACATAACCAATGGTGAGAAGGTAAATCAATGCCCAAATTTAAGTACAGATGATTAGGGTAAGCTGAGAAGTACAAAGTCAAGGATAACGATGTTCTGGACCACCTTGTAAATTTTGTGTACATTTTAAAATTATATCATAAGAATCAGGCTTGTTCAGTAATTTTTAGTCATCGTATGGAGGAATTTTATCATGAAACTACACTTATTACCTAGTAAGATAAGCGCATAAATTATAGTAACGGTGAAGGAAATGTTGCGCGTAGGTAGAATAATAAAATCGAATACTCTGATAAAGGAGATATTTGGTTCAAAAAGGTAGATCTCTATGAATGACGTATAATTGTTAATATGTATTTTGAGAGGGAGGGAAATAGTGGTGTAAAAACATATTTCTTGAATAGGGACTGCGAATGAACCCTTAAATTCAAGTTGACGATGCATTTAATGCCTAAAATGTGAGAACATTCTAGGTTAAAAATTAGGTGAAGGAATTATGGAAAAATAATAAAAGTGGCTCTCATTTCATATAGCTTGAACATGCAGGGACCATATTAAAGTGGGTATAAATTTAGGTTGAACATAGTAAAACCACGGTCCATTTCTTAGTGCATTGCACGTCAGTCGGAAAAGTAGTTAAAGAAGTCTTTGTGATTAGCATCTATATGTGTAAAGTACGTGAAGAAAAACAAAATATACATACAATGTTGGACTCCCAAAATTTTAAAGTTGTCTGTATTTGATAACAAACCGTTAACTTGTTCGTGTCAATGTATTTGGTGTGCGACGCAGCAAATTTTTTTTGTTAGGAAATAAAGATTATGCTGCATCAAACACATGGATTGTCGCTAGCAGAATGTGACTGTTGCAGTTGAGGATGTAGGAAATGGAATAAAAAATTCATCGTGTACTGGACAGACAACAGTGGTTCTTAAATTACGCATGGTAAGCAGTAGAATGTATGAAATATACGTAACAATGTATGTTCTTCCAGTGTAGATAGTAGCGGCTCGTTAGTATAGGCGATAAATAGGACGTTTAATTTGATGTGTACGTAGGAAAAAAAAGCAGCATATATTGACAAATAAGAAAAAACTCAGCGTTGCAATTGCAAATGAAAAGGTAAGTTGCATTATGTTGCTGTGTTCATCTCTAATGTGCCAAGCTCCTATATTCTGCCTCATCGTTGCATGAGTAAGCTGAAAAAATATATAAATTGCAAACGAATGTATATATACATTTGTTGAAAGAGGTCTTAAGACCTGGGTGACATATAAAAAACAAAGAAAAGGGTTTTACAAATTTTCAAATATTTCATGGAACACAGTATTTTCAGTCAGTTCAACATCTTCAGCGCCTTAGTGGTTGATGAGCATTTTAAGACCTCGATGCGATGCTGTTTTGGATACCGTGACGTAGAGTTGGCCGTGGGAAAACACAGGTCGCGGCAAATAGACACCAACATGATCTAAAGTCCCTCCTTGGCTTTTATTAATGGTCATGGCAAACCAAACCTTTATTGGGAATTGCAAACGTCGTAAGATAAACAGCCATTTTGTATTTGACGATGTATGAACAATTCTAGGAATTAAAACTGTATTTCCAACATTCGTACCGGTAATAATTTCAACTTGAATTACTTTTGGTGCAAGCCTGGTGATGATTAAAAGCGTGCCATTACAAAGACCAGTGCTTTGGTTTAGATTTCGAAGGAGCATTACTGGAATACCTATTTGAGGTTCAGTTTATGGGTAGGTAGGCCTGAGGGGTGCAAAGTGTTTAAGAACTCAGTTGGGAAAAGTATATGTTGATCCTCAATACCTTCAGAAGCAGGACTTATTATATCTGCGCTAAGGTATGTGGTTAATGATCCAGATAGAGATGATGTTACATAACTATTCACTTCTTCAAGACAATCGTTTGTTGGAGCCAAAACACACCGAGTATGAAAATAATTTGGTTCGTTCAAACATTTTTGCAAGTTTGGGTACGTACTCTGTGCGATCGCTGCAATTGGATGGGAAGTTTTCTCAATTAGCAGGTATGGTGGAATTTTTATCCACGTCGGCTCAGCATCAGGTTGCAATGCAGTGGCAGGAAATTTTCCATCACCTACGTCTAGAACCCACTTAGTAAAATTTTCTAGCCTTCTTATTTCCGAAAGTGCACCATTGGTGGAAGTTAGACGCATATTAATGTTTAGTTTGAACACATGCATTTGGACCATAATTGAGATTTGTTTATGGAAGAATGCACAATTGCATTTCGTGATCCTTTGGGAATGACAGGAAGCACTTATCTAAAATTCTCACCCAAAATAGTAGTTTTCCCACCGAATATACGTTCAGCCATATGGTTAATTCTGTCATCCGTTAAGTCCCGAAGTTTACGATCAAAAGCTTCCAAAGAATGGCGATGAACCATAGGAGCCTCATCCCAAATAACCAAGTCCGTCTGTACTATAAGTTTTGCAAGGTTTGATTGCTTTAGAATGTCGCACGTTGTATCTTCTCCTAAATCAATTGGTATTTTAAATCAACAATGGACCGTTCTACCACCTGGAAGTTGTAAAGATGCTATACTAGAGGATGCAACTGCCAGAACAATTTTACTCTTTGACTGCATGATTGTTATTAATGTCTTCCAGAGAAAAGTTTTCCTTGTGCCCCCATTGTCGTAGACAAAGAAAAAACCTCCTGCATTATCATTCACTGATGTGGAAACAAAAACGAATATAGTGTGTTGCTCGATGTTTAGTTGGGACAACATTGTGTGGGATTCCTGATCCAAAGCAACATAATCGTAGCTTAGCTCCTCCTCTATTAGTCTGTTTTGGCAAGGTAGGTGTAGTGAGAAGTTTGGAGTTGGCATATGGGGAAGGTCCGCCAAGGAACGATTGTCTAAATTAAGTATATTTTCAAGTTCGATTAGGCAATAGTTCTTTATTTCCTGTTCTGGTAGCACCAACATGTCGTTGTTCCGATTGCGTCATTGATGCCATTGTATGTCATCGGACAGTAAATCCCAATTTTGATTCCAAAGCTCAAACGGATTAGAAATTTCATAGAACGGTAGCATTGTTGCAAACATCTGACGTAAGCCTTTGCCAGAGGACAAATTTCCTGCTTATAGAGAGCTGCATTCCATTCATTGTCGTCTTCTAACAATCCTAAGGCAACACATGCAGATTGAAAATCAGAGTACAATGTACCATTTACTGTTCTGATGTCTGCATAGCTTGTAGGGCCTTTAACAACATTCAATAGCAATTGCATGTAGAAACGTTCTCCAGAAGTAGGATGTGCATAATATATCCTACCTATTTTCTCACCTTGTTGTCGTCTTTTCCATTGCTTCTCATTTTTACACCATACCCACTTTGTTGGAAAATATACATAGGCCAAAGTCCTTGCATCCCATGTAGCATATTAGTTCTCATCCATTCCGTGAACATGGTTCGTTCAATATTCTGTCTACCAATAATTTGGGAGATGGTATTGTTATTATTGAAAGTCGCCATATGTTCACTTAGGAGGTGAAAAGGTAATCTTTCTACGGATGGTTTACGATACTGGACATCGAACTCAAAAATATGCCAGCATGATTTAGAAGCAAAAACGTATCGGCAGTCAAGATATTTTTTAATCTCGTCCATTTCGTATTGCGCTCTCTGGTTATTGTTCACATTTTCATCAATGAGCACTGTTGCTTTGTCATGGCCCTTATTGATGTAATTGAACAAATACTTAATAGATTTAGTTTTACTGCAGACCTCTACATTTATATGAGCATTGTACTTAACCAATAAATCAACATTATGAGGCACAATCCATCCACTGTCAACAGTATATTCTGCCAGCATAAGAATAGAATGGCCATTTTTCAACGCTTGTAAATTGGGAAACCATCTTTGTCAAAGCTTGTATCGTCGGTAAAAGGCTTAGGATAGTGTTTTCCACAAACATTGCCTTCCATACACTGTGCACGTTTATAAGACAAACCACAGAGGCTATGAACCATAAATTGTCAAACTACATCATAATCAATCGGATCGATGGAAGCACTACACCACAAAAGGCTTTTAACAGCGTTTGATAAACGCTGTAATACGATACAACAGCGTTAGTTCAAACGCTGTATAACGACATGTTGTCGTATATACAGAACTTACAACAGCTTTTTGATAAACGCTGTTGAAACATCACTTTGACAGCGTTTCGTACATGCTGTCAATAATGTTTTTACAGCGTTTTCAAACATGCTGTATTATGTTTCTACAGCGTTAATAATTTAGCTGTCGGAGATGTTTTAATTCTACTTTAACTGTTTACAACAGCTTTTTATAAACGCTGTTATTGAATCATCAACTATTTCGACAGCATGTACTAAACGCTGTTATTGACTATTTAAAGATAATTACAGCACGAATTGAACGCTGTTGTTTCTTCATTGACAGCATTAATCAGACGCTGTCTTCTATTTATATAACAACTTTAATATTCCACTCTATTTTTGAATATTCCAGAACTATATTTTGAGTATATTCAAGCAACTAGTATATATAACATGTTCTAATAACTATTAATTAGTTACATAAACTAGTTAAGACAATATTAATAAACAAAAGACATCCATAAACCAAGTTTCAATAATATCCATAACCAAAAATAACAAAGTAAACTAAGTTGCCACAAATTCTGTTAAACAAAGACACGTTATATGTTAAACAAAAATATAATATCAATACAGTAAGTCCGCACCAAATGCCAACAACAAAACGTGCATCTAAAATGTTTCATATGCTTGCTACTTGCTACGGAAGAAGAATGTGTCATCGCCATCTTTAATTACCTGCAATGGAAGCCTGCAAGGATTCCATCACTTGCTCAACGTACTTATATCTAGACTTTCATTGCATACTCAACATCGCAGCCTCACTCATTCATGTGTAGTTACTCCGTATATGCCAGTTCTCCCATTCACTGTCACCTGCTCAATATTCCAGATCTGCTAGTCTATACACACAAATATACTTATATGTAGTTGAGCCAGCCTGCAAGGATAATTGAGCTCCCGTGGGCATTTGTTAATTGCAGCCACTTCATTTGGTGACACCATCTCATGCAAGGTCTGCATCACTTCCCACCTAAAACTGCAACATCGTGCACTAAGATTACTTTCTATTAAGTAACATCAAACTAAGATTAAAAAAATTAAAGCGCACATGTAAAAAAATGATGAAAGCTTATAATAAACAGAGTTACCACAATTTCCCAACATAAGTCTCTAATGTACAAGTTTTAGGATACTTGACCATAATTATATTTTGAATTTCAACTAATAACCAATGCACATGCATTACTATATCTGTAACATGAGTAACTCTGATTGTTTTCATAGAGAAGAAACACACATTTATTTTAAGTAACCCACTTTCATAGAGAAATTATACCACCGACCTAAAAACATATTAAGAGGTACTGGCTAACAGGCAGCTAAACTACACATGAATTATTAAAATTGAAGAAAGTAATACTTACAATTCATAGTTGTTTAAAACAACAAGCTTGTTGGGAACACAAGACTGTCCTCCTGATTTGCATGCTGTATCACAAGATTCCCTCTGCCTAATAATTCGAAATGTAATGTGTGTATAAACGAACAATAATAACTATTGTGCTAAATATTTGAAATTCAACAAGAAACATACTTTCCGATGACAACATTCACTCCATAAAATTTTGCTTCAGAGTTTGACTCTATGATACCTGATGCATATACTTCACTCTTTTTGAAACATTCAAAAAACAAAAACTAAACTTATGCGCACCCGATGTATTTGATTCCAGGAAAAAGCAGTGATGAAAATCTCTTGCATAAGCATTCTCATGCACAAGACTGTCCTCCTTGCCTGTATGTCTAAAGTGCATCATCAAATAGCAATAAAATCAATTCAAGTGTTGAAAAATGTCAATGAGGCATGAAATTGCTTTAATGAACATGAGAACAAAGTATGCGATCACATCAGACAATTCCATACCAACCAATCCAAGTCCAATTGTATGCAGTTCGAGAACATGGTAGATCCCGCCTGTATCCAGCATTAAAAAATCAAAATCATTGGGTTTACTGATATAATTCTCACTTACTCATGATTTGATATGCATTCATTTATCTTTTCATGTTTAGACTGTCATGTTTACAAAGTTAATGCAACCCGAAGACAAGCAAAAACTATGATGGAGATGATGATAACTTTAGAGTACCAAAGTCTCATGTTTACTTTCATGAAATAATTGCTATGTATAAAGGTAAAGAGACTGTAAATATTACCGTTTAAGCATAGAAGAACATCAATGAAAGTAGAGGGGAAGTAGAGGTAGCAATGCCAAACACGACATATTCTTACTGACTAGAATGGTTGCTTCTAGTAGATCTCGAGATATGAAATTTCGCCCCATTCCATTACATGATATTTCATTATTAATTGGAGGTACTGAATCAAGCGTAAATGCCTAACATATCACACATATTGTATCATTAATTGGTTTCTCATCAATATAATTACTTAATGTAACATATGAAATGGAAATGGAATTGAGCAGTTACATACCAGTCCATGGTTGTTAAATCCAAATGCACAGCTTGGCGGTTCTCCTGCATAAGTGTAGGCTTTAAACGTTATACCACACTGCAGCCTTGCCCTCACCAAATAGAAGCCAAGTGAAAAAAAAACATGAGGCATAATTCTATGAACTATATGTTGAATTTGATTGAATATAGGTATTTCTTTTTTGCTTCTCCAGTATCATATTTTAAGTCTATGTATCAATTGAAAATCATTAATGGAATGGATACACATATATGATACGTGTAAAAGTGTTATATAATGACCATATTTGCTGCTTTAATTAAGATACATAAATTTGTTTCTAGTCAGAACTTACGTGTGTCCAACTAGTGCAGTATTTCCATCCTCATTATGTCCAAGTATCGCCACTGAATCATTAACTAATATAACATCTGAACAGTCTTCGCTTGCTGTGTTTGATATGGCATTTTTAGGTATAAATGGGAGTATCTCTTTTCTGAAGTTCATCAAAATTATCTACTCAAAGAGATCAGTTTCCACAACAAAGCCTGTCCTTTTGCAAATTTATTTTAATATCTAGATAAAGCAAGGAGTGGGATCATCTATTCTGGTAATTTACCAGAGCGTCGACACTCTACTCTATTTGAAAAGCCGTATGTAAATGCTTGTTAGCAAATATGCACATTCTAAGTACACATGTGTGTCCTGTTATGACAAATGACAAGACCATATGATCCTAAACCAAGCTGACCCTGTTCATATACTTTAATATGTTTAGGCTCAACAACGTTATGAAGTTGAAGGAAATCATTGAACCAAGTGTGAATTCCTCTAAAGTTCGATAATGTAAGCTACAACCAAGTGTGAATCAAGTATCATGTCTCCTACAATTATCGACCAACTTCGACATATATTACCATAATCAAATATTCAAGTATTTTAAATGAAAGAAGAAGCGCCATACCAGGAGCAGGAGCCTGCGAAGAGGCTAAGATTGCAAGAGAGAACCAAAAAACAAGAAATGAGACAAAATAACTGCTAACCATTTTTTTTTTAAAAAAAAGCTGTTCTATTTTGTTATATACGTACATAATATTTATACTACAGACTTGAAATATATATAGATAGCATAGGGAACACATACCTCTTTCAAGTAAATTAAGAATCCATAGCAAGAAGGCAGTAAAACATTGAACCTGACAAGGATTCAAAGAATATTAAGTGCAAGAAATTGATTGGTTTATTTTTTGCATATTTATATATACCATTGTCATATTTGATAAATTTTTGTTTTTAATTTTGTTATCTAGTGAACATTTTAACTTTCAAAAGTGATACATACAGATTTTCAATTGATTTCATATTTAACTTTTATTTTAATACTATTACCCTTTTAAACATTATTTCCTTCTAATTTTGTTTCACATATATATTTCAAGTTAAATTTTCTACCATTCGGTTGTATATGTTGTGTTATTGGTGTTTTCAGTTGGAAACTGTTGTTTGTAATCAGCTGTAAAAAAACATTTTATCTTGACTGGTTGCATCTGCAGAGAAACATTGGTATATTCTTTGAAAGTTGTTATTAAAATGCGCGTAGGCAGCCTACGTGTTTACAATATCATCAGTGTTGAGCATTTCATCTATTTTCGTAACTAAAGAAGAAACTGGAAATGAACTAAACGCTAGTGCAGCATACACCAAGTTATCATCTATGGTTTTATCAGTGCAAATATTAGGTATGTAAAAGGCTATTTATTTTATTTTTATTTTTTGTTAGTAGACAATAGATAAAGACTAACACTAAAGCATGGATTATACTTTTAGAATAATAGTTGCTCTTTTTGGTTTGACAATACAGTATGACATTACTACTTAAGTCACGCACTTAACATAAGCTATACACACGACGCACTGAAAATTTATGTTTTTTGTACTACCATTGTAATCTGCATGGCATATTTTCATACATATTTTTCTATTATTAGGGGATAAGAAGGTGAATTTTAAGAAAAGGCTGAGTGGCATATGTTATAACTTTCTACTTTTACATGACCATCCATTATGAAGAATGTATTGCCAAAGTACCTAACTGCAAATTTGTTACCGAATAGTCCATTCGATAAAGATTCATATAAGTTTTTTCTTTTGAAAAATGCACCAAGAATTACTTTAGTTAGAATTTTTGTACCTGATAATATCAATGAAATAGAGATGCAAGAATGATCACTTACCTCCAACATTTCCCCTCTTGGCATACAGGTTTCTTTTATTAACTTATTATTTTATGTATGACATGCGTAAAAATAGTATAAAAAACATAGATGATGAAATGGTTTGGTTGAATACAGTTTATGCACTTACACGACATTTTATTTCTTGAGAAGATATTTGATTAAGGAATGGGCCTATAATATATAAAATCTATGTTAGTTTTATATAAAGGTAAAACGTAGCATCTAGCCTTATCAACCGGGAATGACTAAAATATGGAATATGCGGTAGGGGTATGTTAGTCGCACCCATTATAATATGTCATAACCGTCGATATATATATATATATATATATATATATATATATATATATAGTACATGAAAATTTTCATTAACTTATATATTTATTTATCTCCAAAGATTAGTTAGAACTAGCTGTTGTTTTATGTGGAATATTAACTTGTCTGTTTGCAATTTTAATACGAAACTGTTTGTATTATTATTTATGACTTGAACCGAGAGTTGTTATACACTAACATTAAGCTACGTGCCTCAAAATTTGTGCATCCTGTCGAAAACTCACATAAATCTTGATGGCGGATTTTAGGTTTCACAATCAGAGTTTGCTAATAAAATTGCCAGCATCGTCAACTGCATTTTCTACGGAGTGGATTGGCAGACAAGTTTGCACTCAACATTAACTAAGAAACCTGTACTGATATTGACTGATGGATCTTATATGCTTTAAAAAATGACTAAAGAGAGTTGGCCATATGAACTAGGATTTGTGAGCACTGTAACCTTCACTCCTATGATCTTTTTCATGTTCCCAGTTACAATATTTACGACATGCTTTATTTTATTCGTGGATATTCTTTCTTTAGTGTACAAATTGATCAACACAAAACAAAAAAGTAGTTTACAATGCTTTTTCAAATTATTTTTACCCTTAATTAAAATGAAACAATATTCAGTTCAATTTCAATCACTCTTTTGGATCATTTATCGTACTAACTATCAAGAATAGCTATAATGAATCAGTGATCATTATAAATTACTACCTTTTTTGGGCATCATTTGTTTAGCAAAAGAATAACATTGCCAACTAGCTAGTGATCAAAGATTAGAATAACAAATAAAAAGGGCATGCTCACTTAGTGGTATAATAATAAAAAACAATCATAGCAACCTTCCACAATAATTAAGCAATTTGCCATATACAAATACATATGTGTGTATATGTATATATGTGTGAATATATCTGGACAGTAGAAATTAATTTGCTTAGTTTAAGTAATGTTTTAACTATTGGGCAGCCACATTTTTGCGCTGATCAACAAGAAGTGAAGGTCATGTAGTAATCCATAGCGAGGTCGTGGTCTTCTATACAGACAATTCAATCATCCATTAGGCAAAATGCATAGGGATCAAAAGAACACCATTGTCTATAAAACTTAGTAGGACCCTTATTGACAGTGAGAGATGGTGACCTGTAATTTTCTCATAATTTTTCTTTTGTCCAACTATTACATCCTTGAAAAATTATACCTACTCATTGCCTGGTTCTTCTTGATACTGGTGTTGATCAATCGAGCATCACCAGGAGAAGCATAAGTGTATCTGAAAAAGTAGTGTCGATGATTCATCGTCTCCTAATAGTTGACCGTCGCACCTAAGAATATTTGATAAAGATAGTGAATTAATAAAATCCTAGAAGGAGAAATGTGTGGCCGCATGAGCAAGACTTTTCGATTATATGTCTACTTATTGTTCAACGAGGTTACAAAATATTTGGAAACAATAAGCTTGGACCATTGTTCTCTTTAAGTAAAAAATAAAATAACAGCTTACCATGTTCTCCACTTATATAGGCTTGAACTTTTACGAAAACTTAGCAATTATGATGTAACAATCAAAATACATTTTCAACCTTTACTATAACAGAAAGGACAACATTTTCCAATATGTGCTTAAGCATAATAATATATTCTTAAGCATAATAATATACATATGTCAATTACATCAAAACTCCTTTTTGTGAAATTGAGATAACTCAGTTAAGTAATCTTAGTTTTTCAAAATCGAGTAAAAATCATTTTTGCAATACTAGGCATTCTCAATATTGAGGAAACCGAGTGAACCTCGGGTTTGCAAAACTGAGCAACACTCAGATTGCAAAACTGAGAAAAATCAGTTTTGAAAAAATGACAAAAACTCATTATTGTTAAATCGGTGTTCGAGCATGTGTGTAATCAATGAATGACAAATGTTAAACATATTTAGCATGTGCAAATCAAACATTTGACTTGAGTCATAAGATCCAATTTCAAGGTTAAAGCTCCAGAAACTTTTGATGTAGCAGTTCCCCTACATAAACATTCACATTCA
Organism: Allium cepa; assembly: GCA_030765085.1. Taxonomy (NCBI): domain Eukaryota; kingdom Viridiplantae; phylum Streptophyta; class Magnoliopsida; order Asparagales; family Amaryllidaceae; genus Allium; species Allium cepa. Next base: position 623,470,895 of record CM060940.1, on the reverse strand, counting down.
AAGTAGATGTCCCTAAACAACTTCTATGTCATGTATGTAGACTAAAATTTCTTATTAACTTATTATCCAACTATACAGATAGGAAAATGAGAATACTCTTAGCAATAGAAAAAGATCATACTAATGAAGCCATATGCTATGTTTGCTGAGGGAATCTCCTACTCCAAGTGCATCCATGGCTCTCCATACATTTTCCCACGCAGTTAAAGCAAATCCATAGGATCTCAATTCACTTGATGATTCTAATACCAAGTTCTTTATTTTCTTTCTACAAAGAAAGTACTATTATCGATTTCAGTCTGAAATAATCATACATTTTACTTATATATGATTTATACTGAAGGGTAAATCAACTTTGCAATACTGGGTATATTCAGTATTGAAAAAACAGGAAAAAACTGAGTAAAACCCAGTTTTTCAAAATTGAAAAAAAAAGCAATTTTGAAAAATAAGAAAATTCAATTTTGTTAAATCAGTGTTCCAGCATGTGTATAATCAAAGAATGATAAATATCAAACATATTTGACTCTATTGCATCTACGTAATCTAGGATATAATAATTATATTTCTCAATATTCAATTGCAACATTTTTTTTCCTACCCACAATATCTCTTTCTACATACAACAATGTTTAAAAACCAAGTTTCCAAAGTAAACTTTTAAAGCATAATAGCAATAAATGTTTGATATTTAATATGGTTAACAACATCAGACAGTAAGGAAACATGTCAAACGAATACCAATGTCTTACCTTTACATTACAGTCGGATTAAAGGATAACGGCTGGATGTGGTCTAGAAACAGTTGAAGTGTTTCTATTCCAATAGCCTAGGATTGGTCGGTAGCACCATTACCACCCTAAATTGTAGCTGAAGTGGTCTAGAATTTAGGGTTTTCATTTAGGGTTTCTTGCGGAGGGCAAAAGGATTTGCGGTTTTGGATTAGGGCTTCTTGCGGAGGCTGAAAATGATTTAGAATTTTTGTGCGGATGATAAGATAGAGCGAAGGGAGAGCTGAAAGTGAATGATAATTGAGAAGTATTCCATTAAGGTTCTTGCTTTATTTTGGAGGGAAACAAAATGATAAATGGCGGCCATGAAAATAAATGTCAATTTATTTAGAGGGAAGATATTAGACAGCGATTATCAAATCTTGTTGATATCTAAAATCGCAAATAACTGCGTGCATGGTTAAGGCGCTGTTCTATTTTGCTGTCAAATGCAGTTTTTCTTGTAGTGAAGGGTTTGGCACCTCAGCACTTATGATCCTGTCAACTTGCAGTGGAGTTTTCAGTTTATCCTCTGAATGGAAAAACAGTAAGATATGAGCATGTAGCAATCATCTTTTCTGAAATTCTATGGTGTATATAACTAAGAAGAAAGAGTACATGTATAGTTATAATATGATAAGCAATAAAATAATCGAAATGGTGTTTTACAAGGCATATAGGTGTATTAGCGGGAATGTGTGAAGATTATACCTACTTTAGCTCACCCAAAGTGCCCATTTTCATACACATCTTTGATAAATTGTTTGAGCTTTATGTGGAAGACACGGGCAATGATATCCGGTCGATGATCAGGTTTTTGACCTTGAATGTATTCAAGCATATATTTTATTTCAGGCCACTTTGCATTGTAGGTAAAGGTGATGAACAAATCCGGACATCCACCCCATCGACAAATAGCCACTGCATCTTGATAATTTTGAACCATATACTTAGGACTTCCAGTGAAGCTTGAAGGCAAGTTGGTACGTCTACCAATCATTTTAGCAGACGTATCCCCTACAAGCACAGCATCCTGCAATCCCTTGTAAAGTTCTGACCATATGTTGGACTGATTATGTAACAACCCATAATTTTCGATAATTAAGATGTTAATTTAATAAGAAATTGTGAATAAATATTGGAAGATATAAAATTTTGTAATTTATTTGAAGAAATAATAACTAAAGTGAAACGCAACAATGTTATTAATTATTTACAACTTGAATGGAATTCCAGTTAGTTGGAATAAGGTAAATGTATACTTGGTAATAAATTTAATACAAGAAAACGAACGTAAATATTGAATTAATTAATGAATTAATAATAATAAATAGTAATTGAATAAAACCAATGTTCTGTAAGTAATTATAATATTATTTGGAAATGATAACTTATAAAAGTATGATTAAGAGTTAGTGGCAACAATTATATTAAGTTACAACAATTATTATAAGTTACCGATATATTTTTAATCCATTAAATTGAATTGGAATCAATTGCAATAAACCTAAATAAAGTATTACGTTAATGTTAATTAAGGTAATATTTGGAAATAATGTTAATGTTATTCATAATAGGACAATTTGTTGAATTAAAAGAAAGAAAATAAAGAATTATCAATTTATTGGGATTTCAACTATAATAATTAGATTAATTGCAATTAAATGAAATTAAATATCTAAATATTATGTTAATTGAAATTAAGATGGAATTTGAGAACATTAATGTAATAGATTATGAATCCAATGTTAATTTCATCCATTTGACAACAATGAATTGAATAATAGAATGAAAGGTAAATTAAATGGAATTATTGAAAATTAAATTTATAATTTCTGAATTTAATGAAATTGAGGTTAACACTGAAATTGATGGATTAATCAACTTTAAATTGACATCTAAATTTGTTTAAATTATTGAAATTGTCTAAGAAATCAAAAAATGATAAAGATTGTTAATAATAGAATTGGAATTGAAAATTTGATTTAATTAATTTACTATTAATTTATCGATTAATTGGAAAATAGCCATTTTGGCCACTGACTCGGATTCCGACGAAACCAGTTTCATCGGATCCATAACGGTGAATTATTGTAGGATTTCAAGTTTCGTAATGATCAGACTTGTTATTTGATCGTACGGGCTCGAAACGACAAGAAATCAATTAAATTGAAATTAATTGGAATCAATTTGAAATAAACTGATTTTAGCAGAACTTTTTCATACGATGGAATTAGGACTTGAAACTGTTCCGTTGAGTTTACATTATTTAAAAAAATCTATTTTGATATATGGGTTGACCCATTTTCGTTCCGGAGTCAGAACGGGTTTTTCTGGCCGTTTATCGTTCAACTGTCCAAACCCATCGTATCCGTTCCTCTATTTTAAGCTTTGCCTATATATACCTCGTTATAAACCCTAGCCTATTTTTTATGTTGAGTATTCTGTACGTACAATTCCAGTTGCTTCTCCTCTTTCTCGATGGCAGAAAAATTCTCAATTCCAAATCTAATTGCAATTCAAAATCAAATCAAAAATGAAATCTCCTCAAACTATATCGAATTATATATCGATTTGAAGCTCTCAACGAGCGCATCTCAGATCTGCAATTTGTTTTTCAATTTGAACCTCTGTATGTCCACAAATTGAAGAACAAATTTCGACCGTTCATCGCATCGTGATGAACTGTGACCGATCGTCAAATCGCCTGAGGGTTTTTGTGGAGAGGGCCGAGGGGAGTTCATCGGCGTGGTTTGTTTGGCAAAATGACGGTCAGATTGTTGTCCAAAATTTGACTAGGATTGTAGAATTGCGGCAGCTGCTGTGTGTTTCATCACTGTCTGGTGAGGTGGTCGACTACGTGGCGACCATGGAGGCAAGGGGAGGCAGCGCGGCTTGTCTAGGTGGCGCCTTGGCTGCGACTTGCCGTAGTTAATGGCAGTGGTGAACGTCTCGCGATCGAAGCAGAAATGCTAAAGCTGGATGCGTGATTAAGGATTGGAACGAGGCTGGGACGTGTAATATCTTTTTCCAGCATTTACATTTTTTTATTTTATTTTAAATTTTGTTTTTAATCTTCTAACTCGAATAATTTTCGCATATGAGGTCCGTTTCACATGAAGTTTCTTATGCTAGGATCGTATTGAAATTTCGGACATTGCGACGCTGGTTTGGTCAGATTCTGAGAATGTTTGAATTTTGGGTTTAAATTGGATTTAAATTCAATTTAAATTCAAAAGGTGAGTGTTTTAACCCACTCACTACTTCTAAATTTCTTATGTTTGTTAAATTGATTTATGATGTGATTAAAAATTTATTTATGACTGTTTGGCATATTTTGAATCATCATCTCGGTTTATTTGAATTTATTTGGATAAAATGGTTATTTAATTTATTATTGAATATAAACTGCCAGTAAATATCTGTTATTTATTATCTGTTCTATATTGGTGTTATTGATTGAATTGGATGATGATGGTGATAAATGTTTAATGATTAATACTGGATGAATGGATGTTGTATTTTATATTGTTATAAACTGCAAGTTGTTATGGATTTTTATTTCATTCGGAATTGCGGTTTGAAATGATATATAACCGCATTTATATTTTAAATTGCGGATTGAAATGATAAATATCTGTATCACTTGACCATAGGATAGAAAATTATATACAGATACGGTGGTCTATATATAAAAATATTTTGAAATGATTTCTATGGTTTGTAAAGAAATATATGGTTTTAGATAAATAAAGATTTTAGATATTATATAAATGTTATATTATCCTTGATTTTAAGCTATGTATAAATTTTTTTTAATATAGAATAAGCTTAATCATAAGTTTGATTTTTATTGAAGATAATATGGTTAAGTATTTAAAATAGAGTTTACAATGATTTAAATAAATTAAGGTTGGAAGATAATTTTGGGATTTATTTGAAATTGAATATATTTAAGAATTAAACTCAAATAAGTTTGATATGAAATTTATTAAATATGGAATTTTAGAAGGTATGATTTTATAACTTGATTTTGGTTTAAGTTGAATTAAATGAATAATTCAATTATAAATGAATTGAAGGAAATATTTAGTTATTTGTAATTTGATTTTTATTTAAATGATAATGGATTTATTATGTAAAATATTTCAAAACTAAAATAATGGATTTTTATTTAAATGATATGCCGAAATTTTTTGTAAATTTTGGACTTAGAAAATTTTCTGAAATGTTTTCCAAATTCAGTTAACTTGAAAGTAATGATTTAATTGTTTATAAATTTATGTATTTATTTAAATTATTTTACGACGTAAAGTAATTGTTTATAAATTTAATATTTTGAATAAGATATATTGATTTCTAAAATCCTTCTTTTCCCTTCATTTTCCTTTTCGAGGGCGAAAATTTTTAAGTGGGAAAGAGTGTAACGACCCGTAATTTTCGATAACTAAGATGCTAATTTAATAACAAATTATGAATAAATATTGGAAGATATAAAAGTTTTGTAATTTATTTAACGAAATAATAACTAAAGTGAAACGCAACAATGTTACTAATTATTTACAACTTGAATGGAATTCCAATTAGTTGGAATAAGGTAAATGTATACTTGGCAATAAATTTAATACAAGAAAACGAACGTAAATATGGAATTAATTAATGAATTAATAATAAAAAATAGTAATTGAATAAAATCAATGTTCTGTAAGCAATTATAATATAGTTTGGAAATGATAACTTATAAAAGTATGATTAAGAGTTAGTGGCAACAATTATATTAAGTTACAACAATTATTATAAGTTACCGATATATTTTTAATCCATTAAATTGAATTGGAATCAATTGCAATAAATCTATTTAAAAGTATTACGTTAATGTTAATTAAGGTAATATTTGAAAATAATGTTAATGTTATTCATAACAGGACAATTTGTTGAATTAAAAGAATGGAAATAAAGATTTATCAATTTATTGAGATTTGGACTATAATAATTGGATTAATTGGAATCGAATGAAATTAAATATCTAAATATTACGTTAATTGAAATTAAGATGGAATTTGAGAATATTAACCTAATAGATTGTGAATCCAATGTAGATTTCATCCATTTGACAATAATGAATTGAATAATATAACGAAAAGTAAATTAAATGGAATTATTGGAAATTAAATTTATAATTTCTGAATTTAATGAAATTGAGGTTAACACTGAAATCGATGGAGACATCTAAATTTGTTTAAATTATTGAAATTGTCCAAGAAATCAAAAATGATAAAGATTGCTAATTATAGAATTGGAAAATTTGATTTAATTAATTTAATATTAATTTATTGATTAATTGGAAAATAGTCATTTTGGCCATTGACTCGGATTTCGACGAAACTAGTTTCATCGGATCCGTAATGGTGAATTATTATAGGATTTCAAGTTTCATAACGATCAGACTTGTTGTTTGATCGTACGGGCTCAAAACGACTAGAAATCAATTTAATTGAAATCAATTGGAATCAATTTGAAATAAATTGATTTTAGCATAATTTCTTTATACAATGGAATTAGGACTTGAAACCTATTCCATTGAGTTTAAATTATTTAAAAACATCTACTTTGATACATGGGTTGACCGATTTTCGTTCAGGAGTCAGAACGGGCTTTTCGGGCCATTTATCATTCAACTATCCAAACCCATCGTATCTGTTCCTCTATTTTTAGCTTTGCCTATATATACCTCGCTAAACCCTAGCCTATTTCTTATGTTGATTATTCTGTATGTACAATTCCAGATGCTTCTCCTCTTTCTCAGTGGCAGACAAATTCTCAATTCCAAATCCAATTGAAATTCAAAATCAAATCAAAAATGAAATCTCCTCAAACTATATTAAATTATATATCGATTTGAAGCTCTCGACGAGCGCATCTCAGATCTGCAATTTGTTTTTCAATTTGAACCTCTATCTGTCCACAAATTGAAGAACAAATTTCGGCCGTTCATCGCGTCGTGATAAACTGTGACCGATCGTCAAATCGTCTGAGGGGTTTTGTGGAGAGGGCTGAGGGGAGTTCATCGGCGTGGTTTGTTTAGCGAAATGACGGTCGGATTGTCGTCAAAAATTTGACTAGGGTTATAGAATTGCGGTAGCTGCTGTGTTTCATCGCTGTCTCGCGAGGTGGCCGACTATGTGGCAACCGTGGGGGTAAGGGGAGGCAACGCGGCTTGTTTGGGTGGCACGCCTTGGCCGCGACTTCCCGTAGTTGATGGCAGTGGTGGACGTCTCGCGATCGATGCAGAAATTCTGAAGCCAGGCGCATGATTAGGGATTGGAATGAGGCTGGGACGTGTAATTTCTTTTTCCCGCATTTATTTTTTTTTTATTTTATTTTAAATTTTGTTTTCAATCTTCTAACTCGAATAACTTTGGCATATGAGGTCCGTTTCACATGCGGCTTCTTGCGCTGGGATCGTATTGAAATTTTGGACATTGTGAAGCTGGTTTGGTCAAATTCTGAGACTGTTTGAATTTTGGGTTTAAATTGGATTTAAATTCAATTTAAATTCAAATGGTGAGTGTTTTAACCCACTCACAACTTCTAAAATTTCTTATATTTGTTAAATTGATTTATGATGTGATTAGAAATTTATTTATGACCGTTTGGCATATTTTGAATCATCATATCAGTTATTTGAATTTATTGGGATAAAATAGTTATTTAATTTATTATTGAATATAAACTGTCAGTAAATACCTGTTATTTATTATCTGTTCTATATTAATATTATTGATTGAATTGAATGATAATGGTAATAAATATTTAATGATTGATATTGGATGAATGGATGTTGTATTTTAAATTGTTATAAACTGCAATTTGTTATGGATTTTTATTTCATTCGGGATTGCGGTTTGAAATGATATATAACCGCATTTATATTTTAAATTACGATTGAAATGATAAATATCTGTATCACTTGACCATAGGATAGAAAATTATATACAGACACCGTGGTCTATATATAAAAATATTTTGAAATGATTTCTATGGTTTGTAAAGAAATATATGGTTTTAGATAAATATTGATTTTAGATATTATATAAATGTTATTTTATCCTTGATTTTAAGAAATGTATAATTTGTTTTAATATAGAATCCTAATAATAATTTTTATTGAAGATAATATGGTTAAGTATTTAAAATAGAGTTAAATATCATTTAAATAAATTAAGGTTGGAAGATAAATTTGAGATTTATTTGAAATTGAATTTATTTAAGAATTAAACTCAAATAAGTATGATGTGAAATTTATTAAATTTGGAATTTTAGAAGGTATGATTTTATAACTTGATTTTTGTTTAAGGTGAATTAAATGAATATTTCAAGTATAAATGAATTGAAGGAAATATTTAGTTATTTGTAATTTGAGTTTATTTAAATGATAATGGATTTATTATGTAAAATATTTCAAAACTAAACAATAGAAAATTTAATTGTTGAATCGTAATTACCAAACTTAGTTTTGAAACTGTTGAATACTTAAAGGTTGAAATATACTGAATTTCAAATGGTTTATTTTGTGGATCAAATCTGTTTCTGAAATCAATATAGTTTGGAATAGTTCATTTGGAAACTGAATTGTATTGAAATTTATGATTTGGGATTTGGTTAAATTTGAAATTTAGAAATTCGAGTTGTTTTGGAATTGATTTGTGAAATTGAAGAAACTATTTTATTATATAAAGTATTTTAATATTTAAACCATTTCACTGGTGGAAGTTATGTTTCAAAGTTATGAGTTTCAAAGTATTTTGAGTTGAAAGTGTTATATTTCAAGTTTTTTGATTTCGAAGTGTTATAATTTTGAAAGTGCTATGATTTGAAAGGATATATTTTGAATTGAAAATGATATCATATTGACTTGGTTTTGAAAGGGCAATGACATTTTGGTTTTAAAGTATAAGCTACTTTGAAAATGACCGCGGTGTTATAATAACGTTGGGTTGTTAAAGAGACCGAGATCGGAAGTTGTCATACTCTCTGCCAACTCCGAAAACCATTTTAACAATCGTGTACGCGATGGAGATTCCAGAATGAAGTAGGATGGTGACGGCATTTCCTTTGAGGTATATACGTGGACCCGACTGCCGTAAGTTGGCATAAGGTGGCTAAAACTGGAGCGATCGACGGGATAAGAAGGTAGCACCATTTATCGGACACACTCCTTCGATACCATTCTATTACCTTGTGATTGATTTGGGCCCTTTGATTTTGGGAGTGTGGCTTGAGGTGGGCGGTAGTAGCTGCTACGCGTTACCACTACTCCGGAAGCGTAATTGGTATATCTACCATGGCATTGCCTACTTGTGCCATGTCACCTACCCTAACGTGCCTTGTACAAGTTTGTTTTCTCCCGTAGCTCGTGGAGTATCCTCTAGTGACTTCCCGATCAGGAGGGACTGTGATACTGGATGGACTTCTGGGACTATTACGTGTTAAGGGGAATATTGGGTCACTCCTTAACGCTATTTAAAAGTAAGTTTATTTTATTGATAGACATTATTATAATAGCAAAATATTACTACATAGTAAATAGTTTAACGGATCCTTAGGAGATGTGAATCCCGAGCATCTCTTAAGTTACTGCACTCACGTTAGACACTGGATAGGAGATGTCAAATCCCGTAAACATCTCTGACGCCGTTACACTCATATTTATTTCCATTGATTTAACTTACATAAAATCTTTTAGTTCTGACCCGAGTGTTTTATCTTTTCAATTAGCTCGGGTCAGCTTGAGCATTTCAGGATTTGAAGAGTTTATTTCTGGAGGACGAAGACGAAGATTGTATTACTATTATTTATTGTATTATTCCACTGCATCACAATTTTCCGCTGCATTGTTACTTATTAATCTTGGGTATGTGTAACTCTGATTCTGTTTTGTATAAGTATAATCAAATGTTTTTGTAAAACAGCTTCATGAACTGTTTATTTGATTATTATAATTTGTCGTTCCGCTGCAAGATTCTATTTTTTTTTCTTTCTCTACTTTTTCTTATTTACCCAATAACAATCTGCCCTTCTGTATGGTTTGATTCTGACGTGTGTGGTTTATCGTCGATTTAAAGCGTATAAAAAGGTGGGATGCATGTTACATTATTTATAATCCACCACAACCTATCTTCCTCAATGCTTGTGTATGCATCAATAATATATTATTATAGGAGACGACCCCCCCCCCCTTGACAAAGTCTGTCCTTCATTTTCCCTATTTTGCAACTGATAGCATAGTACTCATGAATTTTTACGTAAGCCCTTTCACCGGCAGACGCAAAGTGGGCATTACGGTATTCAATGGACAACCGATATCCATCTTTAGCGTAAGGGAAAAGGATTGGATACTACATTACCATGAACCTTGGATGTTTCTCATTAATACGAGGATGCCTGTTTTCTCTTCGAAGATTATATCTCTATGCTCATTCAGTTGATTGCCATCACTAACAATTTGCGCTGCAATCTCAGAGGAAATGGGCAAGTTATATTGCCTCCCATTATTATTCCTTCCCCCAATAATTCTAAGGCAAACATCATGTAAATCAGCTTCTTCAAATCGATATCTTGCCATTCTAAAAACCTTTGCCAGTTCATTTGTTTTGTCAAACATACGTATTAGTTTAACTACCAACATTGGATCTACCTGTTTATTTCCGTGGCCGCCACACACCCGCAACCTATTATCTCTTTCATTCTCGGTGTCATAAATGTATAGCTGAGCAAATTTGGGCACACCATCGATGGGAAGAAGAGATCCAATTTTATGATGATTTTGACCATTTAATCTATATACGTAAACCCCTTTACCATCATTAACACTGTTATCTACATGTCCACCCATGGATGTCAATGCAAACATAGAGTTATATATCCGAATTTGTTCTCTAAATCGAGAAGCTTTTCCGCTTTTTTCATAATCTAAGAGATTTTTCAAAGGAGGAGGAGTTTCCTTCATGACGGCAAACAAACTTTTCCACCCTGACAACAAATGGAGTACTTTGCAGAGTTGGGGACATCATCCTTTCGGTTTCTCTCTACATACCAAACAATGGAGAAGCAAAAAGGGCAGGTGTTCATCGGAGGGCCAAAATCCCATGCATTAAACATATTGCCTAAAACAAATGAAGTATGGGGTTAAAAAGTGTGTAAACATGTGATAGTACAAGGATGAGCAAAACAAAGGGATAGGAAAACCAACGGTTATGGGTATTATCTATTGCTAGATCGGGATTGGCATGGAAAACATTGGTCAATGGACTGCAAAACTAAAGATCATAGCTACATATTTTGTTAACCATTATATTTTGTACGCGTCCGACCTCTCTCTAATAGGTCGTAGAGAGGTAGGAAGGCAGACTGCACACTGCAAGTAAAAGCATTATAGTCATTTGTGGAAGGGAAGGCATAAAGAAATAAGATTGGTAGTTTGAAAAAATGTGTTTACCATTGCGTAAATTGGAGGACGTGTATATATTCTTTGATTGCAGCACAAGAACTCGGTGGTGCCATTTCTTCCATTTAGCTACAAGTACAGTTAGGTGGATCAGATTGTGGGACGAAAAAGGAGTTAAAGATTATAGCATGACTCAAGAAGCGGGGTAACATCTATATTTTGAAGAAAGCACACAGGGCGTAAGGAACGTGCCGGTGTATTTATCGATTGCTCATTAAAAGTATGAGTGGTAGGAAGGGCATCTGTTTGCCCAGCGGGACACGGACCTGCAATGTGAAGGACCGAAACCCTTTTTTATTTTAGACTAAGGGAAAAAAAGACAGTGCATACATGGTGGTCTTCAAATGGAAGAAGTGAGCTAACGTAGTACAGAATATTGGATATTCTATGGAAATAGAGAGCACTGGAAATTGTAAAAAAATGAGGGTGAGATTAAAGGAGTGTTAATATAGTTATTCGTACCATGTAGCTAAGGGATAATCTAACGCGCAGATGCATCTCCATTGTAGGTGTGGTTAAATTATATGCTTCATAACCTATGGAGGAAAATGGAGCGATGGAAGTGAAAATATAGTGCAGAGGTAATATGCAAACAGTACTTCGAAAGACTAATGCATGTTTTTGTGCAGGCAACATGTCTATTGTTGTATGGTTGCGTTAACGTAAACTGTGTTCGTAATGTAAAAAATATATCAAACATACCATTAATGTCCTTAACGGATGATTGGTCTATCCGGTCAATGTTTCGTGCTGTGCTAGAAGGAGTAAACGGAGAAGAAGTCACTGCAGAAGAAGGAGAAGCGCATGTTGAATGTAAACAGGAGGATGATGAAAGAGTTGCTGCTTCATATTCAATGCATGAAGATGGTTGGTCCGCTGAGAAGGAGGGGTACAAAATTTAAGATGGCCGGAATTAAATTCTTGCAGGCTAGCAACTATTGAGCTTGCATTCAACCTCTTGTATCTTCCTCTACGCGCCGTAGGAACAGGGATTACGTTTGAGTTCGGAAACAGCTGGTGGTAGCAGGAATTAAGAGAGCTTTTTACATAACTTGTGCATATAATACATTGTACAACAGTAGGGGGAGAGCACTTACAATATGCATATACAAAGTCGGCTGTCCACTCTCTCTCTCTCTACGGTGACACCGGGAGTGGAACAGAGCCGTTCTAGTCTCCATCTTCAGTAGAGACTGATGCACCATAGTTGATTGTGGGACTTGAATTAGTACAAAGAGAGGTTGATTGGGTGACTGATTTCCTCTTTCTATTCTTGGAACAATGCTTCATGTTTAAATAGTCATCCAATGTATGGGGGGAAGAAACAAACAGATAAATTAGAGCAGGGAAACAGGCCAGTAGGCAACAATGAGCAATGAAATACTAAAGTAAGTTAAAGGAAGGAAACATGAAGCACGGAGACGTGATTTTTTTAGTGCAACATGGACAGTGAGCAGCGAAAATAAGAAGAAATGAATTTGTAGAAAGCTCAACAGAGAGAAGAAAAGGAAATGAAGGAAAACATGTCGAATAAAAATCAATAGAGTACAAACCAAAAAAAGACTTAGGGTGAAAAAAATATAGCGATTTAAGGTAGAGAAGAGTTTTCAGCTTGCCATTAAAAATCAGCTGAACCAAAAGTTTATTATGTACACAACAATAAGTTTGTAATGTATGGGAAAATCTAGTCATAACAATTACGCTCGGTTATTCGTTAAAAGGAAAAAACGAACAGACCTAGCAGATTACGTTATGTTTACAATTTACTACTGTTTTCTACTTTATAATTGCACTACTTTTTCACTAATCGATATAACATCAGTATGGATACTCGCTGTATAGTTGAAGTGTAAGGCCACTCCCCTACTAAATAATTATAGTTGAATGGACTTAAAGTATTCTACTGATATACACAGAGCTGCGGTGGAATGATTAAACCAAAGATACACAATGTAGGTTAATAAATAGATTTAATTAAGCACTAGTTAGCAAAGCCCTCAAATTAAATTGAAGTCTTTTTCTACAATAGCTCTAGTCCGAGGTGTTCCCTAGAAAAATAATGAGCGAATCATTCCTACTTCCATATACTTTGCAAACTAACCTTACCACAATGTAAGTATGAACCTTTATACTGATGCATCTAGATACAAACTAAACCTAAATTAAGTACAATATAAAGTTGAATTCAACTATATTGTAGTTTTCCCCTCTTGCCCAAGCGAATGATCCTATTATTTTATTCAACTGCTAGAATTATTTGGCACTGGTGATGTAACATACATATGAAAACTTAGTTGAACAAATAAAGATGCATTGCACTTAGTTTACCACTATTCTCACCCCCTAATCACAACATTTAAAACAATGCCAGTTTTGGGTTTAAGGGTAAACTAAAGTTTAGCAGTGGAGTTAAAGGCTATAAATTTGTTGCTATATGAATAATGTAAATTTAATAACTTAATTAACTTGCGATAAACAAACAAATATTATGAATAGTAATTCTATAGCATGCCTATACGTTTAGTCGTAGCCCATACATCATGAACAAAAATTCATAATACCCAATAATGAGTAAATAAAAAAGGAAGAGAAAACTACAGTTGTATGAATAAGATTAGGATATTTATATTATGAGCATCATTTGCAAAAGCATCTCACACCTGTAGGAAGGTATATCCTATAGGTGATATAAAGATTTTGGAATATCGTGGGACACCATTTATAGGTATTGCCAGCAAAATAAATTGTAGAAGTGTTACTTGAAAAATGAAGGGCCTAATCATTGCACAATGAAAGTATGTTGCATAAAGAACAATGGATCAATAAAATTATTATTGATTAATTTACCAATACAATAAATAAATCTTATAAAAATCCGTAACTATGAATTATAGGGCATCTAATACAATAAAACACACAGACTTCCTAGTATATGAATGAATAAACATGTAACACCATGTCAATATTCTTATAGCGCACAGCATGAAGATGTGAACCATGAAAAGGGTAATTTTTAAATCAATGACTCATGAGTTAATGAGATAAAAAGCAGCAGCCTAATTAACTTGGAAAATGAAACTGATATGCCTCAAAATTTCAGACCAATACTTAACTAAAAAATGTTCAACGCCTAAGTTTTAATTCAATAAACAGGTTAACTACACCCACAACGTATAAAAGAAATGGGGTTCAGTACACCTACGAATAGAAATAACAGACAGAGGATTTATATGTCAAACTAAAATAACATCAGATTTGTATTACTGGAAATCTGAACCCTTAGCATCTTCAAATGGTATTTTATCGAACATGATACAGTAGTTGAAATGCAACACAATTTTATGTTTGAATATAAAATGAATAAAACTTCGTTGAGAATGATTCATAATCAACGATAAGGGATTGGAGATCTAAAGCAAGTACTATCAACCTATTTAACAACCAAAAAAAGAAAAAGAAAAAAACATTATCATTGCTTTGAAGATAAGGTTGCACACATTCAAAAATTGATGGAAAAACATAGTATGTTCTCTACGTCTGTCGCCAACCAAATAGACGTGTGAGGAGAAAAATGATAGTTTTATGACTTTTTTCTTTTAAATGCATAACCTTTAATTGCATTTTAAATTTACTGTTTGTTGGTGAATGAAAAAAAAAACCACATGGAGAATTTTTTTATCACCTTAATACTCATCAAGTCATAAACAAAATTATAATGTTACACTATTATATCTTCAACCTAACATTCTGGAACTAAATTGAATCAACAGTTTTAAATTAGAAGTAATAAGAAAACTTTAAACGAAAGCAATAGTATTAAATTTTCTAAAACTATTTTGATTACCTGCAAATTTTCAAAGGTTTTTTTTTGTACAAACTCACAATTGCATCTGCATATTAAGTTAACGAAAGGAATGATAATTCCATGACAGAAACGACCAATGATGAGATAGTTAAAAGAAACATATTTTAAAAAAGACCTGATTATGAATGATATTTGTAAAATCAACAATACCGATCATTACTAAGCTTGTATAATATTTGAAATCTGTAAGTTGTACACTTGTTTCACCATTATGATTCTATCAGAATTAGCAAAATGTTTATGATTAGTTAACTTGATTGCGTGTTTAATTTGCAATCAACCTGTGTTTAATTAGTGATTGATATCATTTTCTTCATCGAGCAATTTTACCATACTAATAAAGAAACTGAAATTAAGAGAATTAATATACACATTTGGAGTCAGTGTTTGATTTATTAATAGCTAAATCCTAGCATGGAAAATAGGAAGGTTCATCTAGAAAAATTAATCTAAATAAATCTGGCTTATTTGAAATAAACACAGAAATATGAACAACAAAGATTAAAGCATAGCGTGGAAAAAATTGAAATCGTATTAAATGCAGTTTTTAGATGCATTGGTTTTAAAATTGTTGTAGTTTCTAAATGCAGTAGGTTTAGCTGCATCTCGAATTACGGTTTGTCCATGGATGAAAAGACCAAACAAAAATTCATTTATTAATGGTAAACTTATTTATTTATCTTGGTACTCGTTAACTCATAAATGAAGATATAACTTTTACATTATAAGCTAAAGCACTGATGCTCAAATCAAAAGCATTGACAGAGAAAAAAAATCATTAGGAGCAATATTAATAAACTTTATAAACCTGCCAACTCATTTTGGTTGTGTGTAATTCTTCAGAAATTTATTTCCAAAAAATCGTTACTCCATCTTCCTCTACACTTAAGCAAATAAGTAATAATTCCATCGGAAAAAAAATCAACCGTTGGATAAGTAAAACAAAATTATTTGAAAAATACCCAATTCTGAGTGATTGATTTCAAATTAACCATATCCTATCATTATTGAGTTGGTCTATGCTCTGAAATACCATAAATTTTATACCGGTTTCACCATCATGATTCTATCTCAATTCAGAAGAGCAATTCTAATTAGTAATGTCGAATGCCTATTTAATTAGTGATTCATATGATATATTTATTGGTTAACTTTTCCATTCTAATACGCAAACATGAAATTGGGGAAAGTAGAAAACATATTTAAGGTTAGCGCTTGACTTATTATTCAATATATCCTAACATGGAAGACAATAAGGTTTATCCACAAAATTAATTGAAATCCAAATAACTGTGAATCATTACCTTCACTCAACTATAACTAGGTGAGAATAAAGCAATCACCCCAACCCAAAAAATAAAATAAAAATAGTGTTAGTGTTTAAGTATATGCCACCTGAAATCTAAATAAATCTGGCTTATTTGAAATAAATATATAAAGAAAAATAATAGAGATTGAAGCACATCCTTGAACAACTTGGAGTCATATTAAATGCAGCCTTTAAATTCAGTAGTTTACAATTGTTGTTGTTTATAGATGCAGCAATTTTATCCACATTTCAATTTTACTTTTTGTCAATGGACAAAAAGACCAAAACAAATTCATTTATTCATGGTAAACTTATTTATTTAGCTTGGTACTCATCAACTCATAAATGAAGATATAACTTTTACATTACAAACAAACACATGATTCCTATACTGATATTATATCGCAAAACGCAAATTAACCAATAAACAAAAAAAGATGCAAATTAGCCGTAAGGGGTTTATGTATATGTGATAACATATTCAACAGGCAGAAGAAGGCATCCCAATTAAAAGAAGATACCTAAAACACGTAGAAGGGCGAATGGAGCAAAGACCGCACAACGCAAGGAAGGCCTGTAATCGCCTGATGTGAAAACGCAAAACAGAAAGGAGAACTATCAGCAACAACACCTTGTTTTATTGGTTAAAAAGAAAATGGGAAAATGTATAACGAACGAGATTTTCGACTTCCTAAAATCAACATTAATACGTCCACTGTATCAACTGCCGGGCAATCGAAGGCCGGCAAAATCGAATTGTTAGGGTTAAAGAAGAAGAGGTAGAAGAAGAAAAAAAGAAGAAGCAACATAAACAATATCAGAATCTCACAATCGCAGCGGAACAACTTATAATAGATAAATGAATAATCTTTAAATCAAAAGAACTCACTACTACAAAACATGCCATTTGCATCGGTTGTTTACCCCCCTTTTGCATCAGTTCAACAACCGATGCATATGCAACCGATGCAACAGGCTTAACACTTTTGCATCAGTTCTGAAACCGATGCAGAAAGGTCCTTTTTGCATCGGTTGATACTAACAACCGATGCAACAAAGGAACTTGTTGCATCGGTTGTTTTTGAAAACCAATGCAAACTAATCCCTCTATTGCATCGGTTTTTTATAACAACCGATGCAAACTAATCCCTCTATTGCATCAACTATTTATACCTGATGCAAAGAAGCCACTCTCAGAAATCATTATTATAGACAATATATATATATATATTATTGATTATAACAATTAATTATTGCATGCCATATTAAAATCATTCAATAGATTTCATTATAAAACATATACAAACAACCAAACTGATCAATAACAGAAGTTGAATTTGCTTTACAACCAGTCTAAAACATGTATTTAACAGCATAACCATACTATAACCAAAATATAGTTTAAGACAAAAAATATATTTAAAAGCATAATCATACTACTACCATCACTTCTACTGTTCCATCACAGCACCACATTTGCCAAAACTCCACTGTCATCCACCACTTCAACATCCTCTGTCCAGAACTTCACACAAGCATTCACTCACTAACCACTTCACTGCTCCTCTGTTACAAAAATAAGAAACTGCCCACACTTGCATCTCCTCTGTCCACTTCTTACCCTCCTTATTCTCCCCAATAATTTTCCTCTTCCTCAAAGCTTAACTCATCTGACCACACAAAACCAACCTGCATTGCTATATGCTCCTATGCATATAAAAAACTGTCTGAAACACTCCTCTCATTCAACCCAAACCATCACATATCATCATCTTGCCTCATTCAAACTATGCAACCATCATTTCCTCCTCTGCCTACAGCAGCTACATCTATACAAGTAAAGAAAAATATGATTACTATGTCAGTAGAGAAAATTTTACCTGCAGTTGGGATATCTTGGCCCTGAGTTCAGCGTTTCTAGCAGCTGGAATAGTCGCTGCGTCTGTCCTATTTTTAAGAGATGCAATTTTCTGAAAGGTGCAGTAATCAATACACAGCTCTTAGACGATAGAAAATAAAGGTCGCAAAATTGGCAAAAGAATAAATAGATAGAGGTCCAGTAACAGGTATCATACAATCTAAATGGACATAGGGAAGACTAGTATGTCGCTGACATAGCATTACGAAACATTGTAATACTGCCTGATTTTAAACTGAACTTAATGGAATCAGTAGTCCCAACACATGGTAATTAGCCACTTATTTAACCACTTATTTAATTTGACAATATATAGATAACCACTTTATGATGCAGAAAGCATTGTGATACTGAAAGAGACAAGTAGCGGAAAGAATTTGAGAAAAAAAACTTATCTGTTAATTTGATTGTTAAAAAGAGACAAGATGAGGATCAAAACAACAACAACTACTGTTAACTTGATTCAGTAATCCATTTCAAAAAAATGATTTGGTAATATAATCCTCTTGCAGTTTATATATATCATAAAGTTATCAAAAGGGTTTAGCTGCAGCATTCAAGTTGAACAACATTCAATCAAAGGAATCCACGAAACAAAGTAGCCATAACACTATGTAACGATATGTAAATATCAAAGGAATCCACAAAACAAAGTTGAACAGCATTCGTTACATAGTTCTAATTTCAAAATTGCAACAATATGTAAATATCGGTGAATGACATGAATGAACAGGTCAGATTCAATATTAATGATTATAATTTAAGAATTCAATGCAACCATAACTGTCTAAAAGAGTAATGACAAGGATAAGATAAACAGATTAATGTAAATAAAATAAACACAAATACTAACCACTGAATGAACAGATCAGATGCAGCACATGTAGGGTCAGCCCAAGCGAATTGATTGACCTATTGAATATTATTTTCTTCTTTACATAATGTTAAAAAATAATTATGCAGCTATTTGGTCTTCGACTTTCAAGTAGTAATCGCCATTGTACTAGGTGATCGGTTACACCCTAGATAAGAGAAGGAATGGTTTCAGTTTTTGCTATATAAATCAGCAACGTATTTATTGTTTGTTTCTAATTCATGTGCTTTTGAATATACTTTTTGAATCATGAAGATATTGAAGGTAAACATAACTCGTAAACTTACTAGTTGTGTCCAGGTTAGCCATGTAAAAAAACAGATGCAACTGCAGTTTGAGAGCTAACGTACTGGCCAGGTATAGTGTAAATAGCAGCAAAAGCAACTGATGCAATCAAAACAGCTACAACTATGGTTGAGTTTATTGCATTGTTTAATCCTTCTGCATGGAGTTTGCGGATCCTTTTGGCTATTCCTTGGACCCGTTTTCTGGTTTGGCGTGTGTGTTCGAGTTGGGAGTGAACGCCATGCTTTATGTCGCTTACCGTTTGCTTTAGTTCACTTGCAGGATTCCGTGGTTTGATTGAGCGGCCATTAAGGATTCCATGTTCAGTTAGCATTGTGATTATTTCAGAATTTTTGGTTTGTTGAGCTGTATCAAGAGCAGTTTCTTCGGATCTGTTGACTGTGTTTTTCTCAATTTTTTCAAAATCTAGTAGCCTTTTTACAGCCTGAATTACAATTTCTTTGTGAGAAAACAGGTAGTAGCTCTTATAATAAAAAAATGAGTACATCCTGGAATGCATGTGTGTACAATTAAAATCTTGAACAATGTAAAATGAGTTACTAACCAATATATAGGACCTCCTATTTAATACTTTCACCCAAGACAGAATTTTTCGCACACGCATGAATGTGTATCTTCCTGACATGTAAGTGTGCTTTTCACGATACATGAGCACTTGCACTTCATTTTACATTCAAGGGAATCTTGCTTAAGAAAACCAACTTAGGAATGCATAAAAAAATACCTGTAAATTGAAACATGTGCATCACGGCCAATACCATCATCAAACAACATAGCACACCATCCACTTCAAATACCACTCCAAACTACCTCACCATTACAAACACCCTTCCACTTATTCACCAACCTTCCCTCTAACTTGACCAAACAACTGCAAACTACATCTTCTTAACCATCATCACCGAACCACCTCATCTTTAGCCATCACAATCTCAACCACACTTCCTCGAAACCATCAAACTTCTGCCACCTATGACCTCTACAACCTAAAAATCCATAGCAACCTCTACCTTCCTCAAACCATCACTTCCTCCCTATACAAATACACTTCCAAATCTCAACCTCCTCCACTACTTTACCCAGTAACCCACAAATTTATGCAACCTACAACTACTTCGTTGAAGCAGAAAACCTAACCCCATCACCGATTGCCTCCAACCTTGACCTCACTGCAAGCAGAACCTCACTAACAACTTCAAGTATCCAACCACCTGAAACAATTACAACAATCACAACCTGAACCATACATAAACTATACTTCACCAGTTCTACCTCCTACATCTCCTTCAACATCTCCTACAACCAAGAACGTACAACACCATTCCTTCCTTACTCGCCATCATCATTGCCAAAAAACTCACACAACCGCGACTCCAATTAAGCAATCGTCGACCAACCCAATCACCTGAATCCTAAAACCACCACCGCAACCCAAATCCAACCACGACTAAACCAAATCACTTCCACCACTTCTTCACTAGCCATTGAATAACTCACACCAATCGCGACCACTTGAACAACCTCAGCAATCGAACACAAAACAAAAGGCGAACCACTCAAAGTCGAAACCGCGACCTCAACCTGAGTCAAACCCGCGACCTTCAAACGAAAGTCGAACAAGTTTTAATTTAAGGGATTGCTGCGAATTGTATATGAGAAATTGGAGGAGAAAGACAGAGAGATGTATCTCAGTTTCGCGAGAAGGTGGAGATGAAAAGATCTGGTTTTAGGGGGACTGTAAAATTATTTGGTGAATGGAATGAAAATTTGATGTAGAAATGAAAATCTGAGAACTAAAATTTTAGCGGCAAAAAAAGGTAACGTAGCGGGAAACAAAATTTAACGTAGTAAAACAGATGCGACCAATTGCATCTGTTGTTGGTGACAACTGACGCAAAGTTGATTTTTTTATTACCTATTTCTTTTCACGTACCAATTGCATCAGTTATTAAGATAGAACTGATGCAAATAGTTCTATTTGCATCAGTTTTTACTTCAACTGATGCAAATAGGGCGAAGCAATATGCACTTTTTGTAGTAGTGACTGTATATTTAATACATTAGATCATCAGAGTCAATATACAACATAACACAATAATGGACAGTTATATAAACCTGCCCTCACAACTGAATACACAGCGGAAAAGATAATATCATGTACAAGTGATATGCTTCGCCATCCAGCTCGCCTCTTGAGCTCCACAGAACCTCCTGAATTCCAGAATATTCTGGTAACCTGACTATAGGCTGTCCGTGTAGAAAATGATGGGCACCCAGAGTTTAGGAAGGGAACAATAAACTCCAGGTCGGTCATGGGACTGGTGTGAGAACTTAAAATAGTTTATCTTTTTAAAAAAACAAACAAAGAAATATTTTAAAATAGATCCGCAATGCTTTTAGAAAATGTAACTGCCATAAGGCCTTCCGCCACACACACCATGCAAACGCAGAATTGGAGGAGATTTCTCCTTATGATAGTCAAACATGCTTGATACACAAATTCCTTTGATATTATTACTATAAGTGCAAAGTGTAGGAAAACATTTCGAAAGTATAATATAAATCTTAGCCAGCATAGGTACCATTATAGTATGCCTACTATAGCTACCATCATAAATGGCAGGTTCTACAACTAAAACCGTACAGGGCTCGTATTGTTTCTTTGGATTTCCAACAAATGGTCAGGCCAAGGAACTTCCCATTGCCACATGGGTATGCCTCTGGAGAGACGCCTCGAGAACCTAACTAGATCTCTGCCAACACAAAGCCGGGTTACCTCTGCAAAAGTAGGTAACTATTGACACGAGTATGCCATCCCCCGGTTGTAAACAACCTTTATCCGAGGATCCTCAACCAACAAGAATCACAAAGTCATATACATGCGATATCCACATAAGTTAAGTATCTGGGCTCCATACCATGATACCACTTCTATCCAGAAGGAAATGCACATACGCTAAGGGGCGCTACTCCCTATAACCTTGCTGCATCTTTCTTGTTTTGACCATTACCGGGTTGTGAGGTCCGACGAAGTCTCGTCCACAAAGCTACGCTTTTCACAAAAGCTATGCTCTGATCAACAAATGATCGGCAGCACTTTGTATGCCACATTATCAAATTGGGAATGTATCACTAGTAACCATCAACTACATAACCTCTGAGCTCATACGTCTCAGAGAAGGGTGTTAAGCTAAGAGAATAAATTCTCCGCTACCAACAGGAATGTATTTGATAGAAACCAGCTTTACATCTCAAAGTGTAACGTCAGACACACATCCATACAAGTCCATTCCGGGATCGAACGGAACCGAAGGCACTTCCAAAGAAGCCCTTGCAATCCGAATGTTCCTAATCACGTCCGGACTTCCATCACAAAAGGTGATAAAATCTCTGTATCGGAGATCAGCAGATGCAGAGACATTTGATAGTAATCCTTCCATTTCTGAAAATATCATGTCTTCAACACCGGTCTTCAAATGCTATCCATTACGACGTATCACTATTCGGAAAGAGATTTATGACCCAAAGGTCTTCTCCCGGCTAAACCGAATAACGAGCGCTTATTTTAAAATAAGTGTAGCATTCAAATTCAAGCAAATCACAACAAATACTCATTTGAAGGTAAATATTGATAGTCGGTTATTTAACTATCAATAGGTATGCACAACATCACCAGATTCCAAATAATTTCCCAAATTATTTATTTTCCAAAATCTATCTTTACAAGATATATTTTTCCACACTTCAACCATTTGAAAACAAATTTCAAATCACCTTTCACCTTTACAACTTTTGAAAACAAATTTTAAATCATTTTTCCTTCGCGGAAACATTTCCAAATTATTTATTTTCACTGGAAATCGGCCGAGTTCAAATACTTTAAAAAAAATTATAACACTTATCCAAAATATAACGGGAAAATACTTTGAAATAAAACTATTTTTCTTTAAACACTTTACTTAAAACATTAGTTATAAAAATATTATACTAATATTACATATAACTTAAGTCCAAAGTAATTTTCAAAATAAATTTAGTAGATAGAGTATAACTATTTAAATAACTATTTTCTAAGACAATTATTGATTAAATCTTAGAAATAATCATTTCTATATCAACTTAATAAACCTTTACTTAAAGGATTCAAAACAATTTAAGAAGTTAATTTCTTCAAAGTATCCTTTTCAAAACCAATTCTAGAATTTATATATATATATTCAAAGCTATTCAGAAATTTTATTCAACTTTCCAGGGAGAATACACTTTCATTTCAAAATGGTTCATTTAAACCAATTAAATAAATCTTACCGATTTATTTTAAGTTTACGTTCCAAATCCGTAAATTTATTTTCACATTTTAAAAATAAATCAATATTTATTTTTAACAACAAATTTCCCTTTCCTTTATAAATTCCATGGTGAATTTATATTTCCAAATATCCACTGATATACGATTTTCAAATCGATTTCAAATATTCACTTTCTACAACAATTCAATTTTTAATTGACTTCAAATTCATTTCAAAACACCAAATAAATTTCCAAATGGATTTTCAAAAGATTTAAATTCAATCACCATTCCCAAATGGGTTTCAAATTTTATTTCCTTTTAAAAATAAATTCCTTTTAAAGAAAACAAATTCTTTTATTTTTCAAACTCTTTAAAATCCGTATTTTGAATAAATTTTTCAACCTTTGAATAATATTACCCGAAATCCATTTATTAAAGTTTTTCCCATAATTTGAAATTTTATTCAATAAGACTAAAAATAAAACTTTATTATTTTAGAATTCCTTCTTTTAAATTTATCCAATTCTCAAAAATAAATTTTAATATAAACTTTCAACCTGAATTTTCAAAAAAATCAAATTTTTATTTATTTTCGGTATCCAACGATACCAAAATTGTATTCGGCTAAATTTTAGTCTTCAACGATTTCAATCACAAAGATAATCATACAGAGATTATAAATAATCAACACACAACATTGAAACAAATTCAATCATTTGAGGAATCCAGTTGGATCTCTCCAACCTGTTTCCATGCATCCACGGATGTTAGCACAATACCAATCCCATTTCAGGACGGAATATAGCGGTACATGGGTTTATATAAAATATCATCCGCTATTATGCGGCGCGATAGGGTCTCATCCGCTATATAATGCGGGAAATCAACTCCAAGTACATATATAATACCAATTCCACTTCATGGTGGAATATCGTGGTATATGTGTTTAATAAAATAACCTCCGCTTAATATGCGGCGTATAAGGTCTATTTCAATACAACAGATAGCAATTCATCATTCAATCATACAATCAAGCAATTTTAAATCTAATTATTTAAAATTTAAATCGAAACAGATTCGACTGAGTGAGAAGTTCTCACCTTGCTTACAATAGCGGTTGTAGTGTTACATTCCAAATAAAATTAAACACGCGTTTAATTTACCCAAAATTCTCACTAGCTCCAATCAATCCCAATCTAGCTCCATCGCGTAATGCTCGTCAATACGAACCCAACGCAATATGTTTCGTCAATTTTCGACCTCGTATGAAGAAGATACGATGTTTTAAAGATTGAACGAATTTAAATATAATTAATATTTACAATTTCTTTATTATTTTCTAACCCAATCAATCTCGGCCGTTGATTTTGGAACATCAGATCATGGTCGCACGTTTGTTTCATCTTCTTCCTGTTGAATATGCGCCTTGCGCTATATGATTTTTGTTTGATGATAATAAACATATATACATTCATTTAAATGTATTTGGTAATGTACTATTTTATTTTTTTTGAATAAATAAATATTTGTTGAATAAAATTAAATTACACAGAATTCGAATTTGAATTCAAACAGAACAAGTTAAACAGATTTTGAATTCAAACAGAAATTTTTATTTAAACAAATATTTATTACAACTTTGATAGTACAATTTCAAGCTCTCACTATACATATACAATTTTGACTACAATACATGACATTTCACATTTACATCAAAACCTTACTACATATCACTCACACTCATATTTTTGTCTTCAACTATAATCCAGTTTGAATCCAGCATCTGAGTAATCTGCAAAAATATTTTCAAACGCAGTAAAATTGAAAGAGAAATATTTTTGAAATTTGAAAGAAACGATGATTTTGAAAACATTGTTTGCCTCAGTTATTTGGGTTGTTCGTCATCATTTCTTGACTTTGCAATATCTGTGCATATCAGTATTTTTTATCAGGGACAGGTAACTATGAGTGGCTGCAGTACACGCGTGTACATTCGTATACGTGTGCACTGCCTCGCCAACTCGTGTGCACAGCTTCAACCAGAAATTCAAGGCAACAGAGACCAAGCAATGAACAACTCAAAGCAACAGTCAACTGGCCAAGACTACAAGTACAAGCAGCAGTGGGCAACTCGAAAATGTACACAAGTGAAACCAGGAAAATCATGACATCAAGTATGATCAAGACCAAATGCAAACAGCAGCATACAAGATTGCCACCAACAACAACATGAATACTGCAACAACAATTTAGCACTGACTCAAAGCACCACTGACCAGAATACTGCAACAACAAGTATGGTGAAGCACTGACTCAAAGCACCACTGACCAGAATACAATGCAACAACACAGTCAACAAGGCAACAATGAAAATGAACATCACAATGAATCAACAGGTCAGAGGTAAAAACAGTGGAATGGTGAAGTGTTGAAGTGCATACAAACAACTGCAACACTGCATACAATATGGTGCAGAACCAAATGCCATCAAGAATCGGTGCAATGACCAAGAAATGATACAAGACTTCAAATATGCAATGTTCAATATCACTACAAACTGCAGTGGACAGCAAACATGATCAAAAGTTCAGAGCAGACATAACAGTGACATGCACAGATGTATTCAAGTCCAGCAACATGAACACATGAGAATGGACAAGGCACAAATCAAGTTGCAGACTCCAAGTTACAAACTCAAGTGCAAACTGAATGTAACAAGCATGAATAGAGTACAGTGTCACATACTAACTTAAACAACAACAATGAACAAGTGTAGCATCTGTGTCAAAGAAAATGTCAACATAAAATGTATGCAATTCAAAGTAATATATCAGCAAATACCAGCATCATCAAATCAACATGAATATCACAAGCATGCAACAGCAAGCATGTAACAGAGACCAAGCAAGGCATTGCAACTGCACAGCAACAGTGAATGGGGGCAATGCACAAGACAGTGTACAAAGCCAAGCATGATACAGTGAGCAGACTCATATGAACAAATGCAAAGAACAGTGAAGCGTGCACATAGGCCACCAGTGGAACAAAGCAATATATACATGAACAAGTGTAGCATCTGTTACAGTGAAAAGCCTAAGTCAAGATGGAGTTACAACTAATGCATCAGTAACCGAGCAACAAAGTGAAAAATCACAAAATCAATGCTACAGTAGAGGAATGCAAAGATGAATGAAGCTGTGTAAATCAAGATGATTAAACAGTCAAAAATATACGAAATTGACAAAGTCAAATATCTCAAATCACGAAATCAATTCAAAGCCGTGTGAATCAAGTTACTAGAAATACGAAATTGACAAAGTCAGATTAATCCTCAGCATCAAAGCGAAATCGAACGGCAAAGCAAGAATTTTTGAAGCAATCATTCGAACGCAAAAATAGGAAATCAAATCCTATTAAAACCCTAATCATCATCGGCGTTTATCTTGATCGAGTTCAAGTATCAATTTAGAAAAGCAAAAGGAGACAGTACATACCGAATTCACAAGCATCAAACTCGATCGAGCAACTGCAAACAAGCAAAGGTCAACCATCAGAGAAGCAGCAAGCTAGGGCAACCAATCACAGATCAATTGAAGAAACCGAAGCCCTAATTGCAACAAAGAGCCGAAGCCCTAACTGGATCAAAAGGGAACGAAGCCGCCATTATTTCTCACGAACGAAGACAAAAAGAGGATCGGGTGAAATAAGGAAGTGGGCCGGTCTTAAAAATCAAAAGGGGGTTTTGTTTAATAATAGGGTTTTATTAATATTGTTAATTAGTTTAGGGTTATTTTATATTGTTCTTAATTATTGTTTTTATTTTACGAATCAAAGAGTTTAGGTAAATCACCACCTAGGTTTTAGGTTGTGTCTGATTGTCTATTTAGAGTTAGTTCAGTAAGCAGGGGTTGCGAGTTTGCAAAACTCTATAGGCGGTAGCAGGGTTTGCAAGTCTGTTAGAGTGTTTGTAAGCGTGATACTGTTTAATTCTAATAGAAATCTGGGAATGCAGCAGTAGGCAGGGGTTGCCGAAGCTGGGTAAATCTTGTGTGTGATTCACTTTTCAGTATATTTATTTCTGCAGTTTATTTTTGTGTTTAAATCAAGAAAATTTGCTATAACCCTATTCACCCCCCCCCCCTCCTGGGTTAATTTAGATCCTACAAGTGGTATCAGAGCCCGGTATATTTTTTTTTAACTCTAGAGTCATGAGTCTACAAAATAATGCTTTTTCTGAGGGGCCATCTATTGCTAGGCAACCCATGTTTAACGGCTTATTGGAAAGTTAGGATGGGTATCTATCTCAGTTCTGTTGATTATGAAGTTTGGGATATTATTGAAACTGGCTATAAACCCCCACTATAATCGTTGGTGATACTGAGATTCCTAAACCTAAGGATAGGTGGGATGCTAACGATAAGAAATTGAAAACAACAAATGCTAAAGCCATGAATGCTTTGATATGTGCTCTTGATAAAAATGAATTTAATAGAATTTCTCATTGTACAACAGCACAGGAAATATGGCATACTTTGGAGGTGACACACGAAGGAACTTCTCAAGTCAAGGAGTCTCGGCTAGCCCTATTCAGCAATGAATACGAAAACTTTGTGATGGACAAAGGCGAGAGCATAAAGGATATGTTTGGACGCTTTTCAACCTTGGTATACAATGCTAGAGCGCTTGGGAAGGTATTCACTGAGGTAGAGCTTGTGCGGAAGATACTACGAGTTTTACCAATGAACTTTGAGGCAAAAGTCACAGCAATCCAAGAATCGAAAGATCTGAGCAAACTAAGCATGGAGGAGTTGATTGGCAACTTGATGACATATGAGCTTGAGCTAAAAGCAAAGGAAGAACGCAACAACTCCGAACCAAAGAAGAAGACGATTGCCTTAAAGAGCAAAGAAGAAAGCGATGAAGAAGAAGAAGATCCAATTGAAGAGCTTGCAATGGCTGTCAATAATCTTAAAAAATGGTCAAGATTCAAGACACGAAAGAAGAAAATAAGTGGTAATAAGTCAAAGAATTCTGACGATTCCGATAATGAATTGACATGCTATAACTGCAAGAAGCCTGGCCACTTCAAACAAAAATGTCCACTTCTCAAAAACAACAAAGGAAAGAAAAAGAAAAAGAAGGCCTTTGCAGCAACTTGGGATGATGAAGAAGGAGAAGAAGTTTCGAATAATAGCTCAGAGGAGGCTAACTTGTGTCTTATGTCAAAATCGGATTCAGAAGCAAGCTTAGAGGAATCTAGTGAGGTAAGTAACTATTCTTATAAAGAACTTGTTTCAATGTGTTGTGATTTTACTAAAATGATTGATACTCTTGAATCTAAAATTGAAAAAATAAAATCTGATAGGAGAGAACTTGTTCATGAAAATTCTAGGTTAGAAACTGAAATTGAAAATATTCAAAACCTAGAATGTAAAAAATGTAAGATTTTAGATTCAGAATTATCAAAACTGAGGAATAACTTTGAAAGTCTTGAAAATGAAAACTTGAATCTTAAGGAAACCATCGACACTAGGAGAAAGGATTTTATTAATCGATGCACCTCACTTGTTACTGAAAACTCAACATTAAAAACCAAAGTCCAAAATCTTGAGAAATCTTTGAATAACTTTTCAAGAGGCGAAAAATCTTTCAACATGCTATTGGGAAATCAAATTTTTGCTAACAACGGAAAAGGACTAGGTTTTGGGAAAACACAAGTTGATGATAATGCAAAATATAAGAATGTCTTTGATAGATGTGAAATATTTAGATGTCGTGCTGAAAATTATAGTCATAGGAACAAGAACACAAAATTTATACAAGTTTGGGTTCCTAAGAATTCTACAAACAAATTTCATGTTTATTGGAATAAAAATAAAAGGACTAAACAAGTATGGATTCCAAAGGGATTGTTTATTCACAATGCTTCTATCACTAATAACATTGGACCTAAGAGTTTCTCTAGGTCATCTTCCTCTCTTCTTATGTAGGTCTGTTGGCGGGCTAAGGAACAACAAGAATGGTTTCTAGATTCAGGTTGTTCTAGACATATGACAGGTGACAAATCAAAGTTCCTTAGCTTAGAGAATTTTAAAGGTGGAAATGTGATCATGGGAGACAATAGCAAGTGTAAGATTATTGGCAAAGGTGAAGTTGGTAACGGTATTTTTTCCTTGACTAATGTTTTATACGTTGAAAATCTGCATCACAATCTCATTTCTATTAGCCAACTATGTGACAAAGGTATGAACGTGATTTTTGATAGTGATACTTGCAAAATCATTGATAAATCTTCTAATAACATTGTTTTTATGGGCAAAAGAAAAGGGAATGTTTACTCACTTTCATTTGATAATCTAAATCTTTCTAGATGTTTGGTAGCCACTGACGAAGAGGCATATTTATGGCATACGAGACTTGGACATGCTAGCATGAGTCTCTTAGAAAAACTCGAATCAAAAGAATTAGTCAGAGGGTTACCACATCAGAAATTTAAAAATAATAAAGTGTGTAAAGCATGTTCCTTGAGCAAGCTTAGTCGATCATCATTTCGTCCTAAAAACATTGTTAGCACATCAAGGGTCCTTGAACTAGTTCACATGGATTTATTTGGACCAAATGAAATTTCAAGCTTGAATGGAAAACGTTATTGTTATGTATTGATTGATGATTATTCCAGATTTACATGGGTTTACTTTTTAGCCAAAAAGTCTGAATCTTTCGAATATTTTTCAAAATTTGCAAAACTTGTTCAAAATGAAAAAGGAGTTACAATTAAAACCTTGAGAAGTGATCATGGAGGCGAATTTGAAAATTTTGAATTTGAAAATTTTTGTGAAGAAAATGGTTTAAAACATGAATTTTCTGCTCCACGAACACCTCAACAAAATGGGGTGGTTGAAAGGAAAAATCGTACATTACAGGAATTGGCTAGATCCATGTTAAGTGAGTATAAGCTACCTCTAATCTTTTGGGCAGAGGCAGTGAATACTTCGTGCTATGTAATGAATAGAGTAATGATTAGACCAATACTTGGCAAAACGTCTTATGAATTGTGGCATGAAAGGAAACCTAACATTTCTTATTTTCGTATATTTGGGTGTCCTTGTTTCATTCTTAACACAGGTGATCAACTTGGAAAATTTGAATCAAATGCTGATGATGGAATTTTCATGGGCTATTCAACAAGGAGTAAGGCTTACAGGATATATAACAAACGAACAAAGACAATTGTTGAGTCAATCAATGTGAAATTTGATGAATCTGATCTGGAAAAAATGACTGAAAGGATGGTTGACGATGGAGTAGATCCTGAAGGCACTGAAGAAGGGACATTTAGTGAGAAAACTGAAAGAAGGACTGTTGATGCTGATAAATTAAGGTTCAAACCTAATCATCCTCCTGAATTAATTATTGGTGATCCTACGGAAGGTATACGTACTCGTTCCTCATTTGATAAAAATTTGTGTGCGTTTTCTTGTCATAGTGGTTTTATTTCTGAAATTGAACCTGATTCTGTTGAAATGGCTCTTAATGATGAAAATTGGTTTTTAGCAATGCAAAATGAACTTAATCAATTTGAGAGAAACAAAGTTTGGAATTTAGTTCCTAGGCCTAATGACTATCCAATTGTAGGGACTAAATGGGTGTTTAAAAATAAATTTGATGAATCAGGAAATGTAATTAGAAACAAGGCTAGGTTGGTTGCAAAAGGTTATAACCAAATAGAAGGCATAGACTTTGATGAAACATTTGCTCCAGTTGCTAGGTTAGAAGCCATTAGAATCTTGCTAAGTTTTGCATGTTACAAGGGTTTCAAACTTAAACAAATGGATGTAAAAAGTGCCTTTTTGAATGGTGATTTAAAAGAAGAAGTTTTTGTTGAACAACCACCCGGTTTTGAAAATCATGAATTTCCAAATCATGTGTATAAGCTAGAAAAAGCATTATATGGTCTTAAGCAAGCACCAAGAGCTTGGTATGACTGCCTCTGTACATATCTTTTGGAAAATGGTTTTAAAAAGGGAAGTGCTGACACGACTCTGTTTCTATTACATAAAGAACTTGATTTTTTGATTGTTCAGATTTATGTGGATGATATTATCTATGGTGCTACTAATGAGCTTTTGTGTGAGAATTTTGAACAAGTCATGCAGACTAAATTTGAGATGAGTTTGGTTGGTGAATTGAAATACTTTCTTGGATTTCAAATTAAGCAAAGTAGTGATGGTATTTTCATTTCACAATCCAAATATGTGTTGGAGCTATTGAAGAAATTTGGAGTCGAAAATTCCAAGCCATTGAGAACTCCTATGAGCCCATCAACAAAGTTGGACAAAGATGAGAAAGGAATTGCAATTGATCAAAAGAAATATCGAGGGATAATCGGTTCACTTCTCTATCTTACTGCTTCTAGACCTGATATTATGTTTTCTGTGTGCTTGTGTGCACGTTTTCAAGCTAATCCCAAAGAATCTCATTTAAAAGCTACTAAACGAATTTTGAGATATCTTTCACACACACACAAATTCGGACTATGGTACCCTTCTTGTGAAAATTTTGATTTAGTAGGTTATTCCGATGCTGATTATGCTGGTTCATTAGTTGACAGAAAAAGCACTAGTGGGACATGTTTCATGCTAGGACATTCATTAGTCTCATGGTCAAGTCGGAAACAGAATTGTGTTGCATTATCCACCACTGAAGCAGAATATATTGCTTTGGGAAGTTGTTGTGCTCAAATTCTATGGATGATGCAAACTCTTTCTGATTTTGGCTTAGTCTATAAACAAGTTCCATTAAAATGTGATAGTAAGAGTGCTATAGATTTGTCAAATAATCCTGTCCATCATTCTCGCACAAAACACATTGATGTGAGACACCACTTTCTTCGAGATCACATTGCTAAAGAAGACATTTGCATTGAATATATTTCAACAGAAACTCAACTTGCTGATATATTCACAAAACCTCTCCCCGAAGACAGATTTTTCAAATTACGTTTAGATTTGGGAACTATAGAGATTGACTAATCATTTTTTTTTTAAATTTTTTTTTTTTTGATTCTAAATGACAATTTTTTTTTTAACTAATCTAACTCCCTAATGATTATCGAAAAGATGAATAGTGATTGAAAAGTGATGAGTGTTGATATTTATCATATATTATAACTCGAGAAAGTATAATTAGAA
Organism: Allium cepa; assembly: GCA_030765085.1. NCBI lineage: Eukaryota > Viridiplantae > Streptophyta > Magnoliopsida > Asparagales > Amaryllidaceae > Allium > Allium cepa. Next base: position 623,437,864 of record CM060940.1, on the reverse strand, counting down.
AATTTCTTTAGAATTTCATAACAAGAGTTATAAAAAATTTTTGTTGGGTAATAATTCCATGACCATTTCTATTTCTATCATCTTTCTATCGACCATCACTCATCAAGATCATATTTAGTATGTAAATTTGTGGTAGTTTACAAAGGAAATCATTTGTTATTCAATATCTTTAAATCTGTGAAGGAAATTATTTGTGCTTCAACTTATTATATTCAGCAATTAAAAAAAAATATCCAAAGTATTCACTCTCATTTAAAAGTCCTCACGGTTATGCATGGGTGAATTACTTGGATTTATGATTATGTGCTTCCATGCTCATTTAAAAGTCCTCACGGTTATGCATGTATGGAACGCATATCAAAAAAAATTAATTAAATAGACAAGTTGATTCTAATCCCATTTAAAAGTCCTCACGGTCATGCGTGATTAGAAGATACTTGATTTCATTTTTTTTTTAAAAAAAATTGTGAATACTACTAATCTCATTTAAAAGTCCTAACGGTTATGCATGGTTAGTAGATATTCAAATTTCCTGAAATAAATATACCACAAATAGACAGAATTGTATGATTTTTGATGATTTTTATCCCCATCACTTCTGAAAGTGGAATATGCGCTTGACAAGGGTAATTATGATTTTTGTTTGAGTTTTATTGAAATTTGATATTTATATTTAATTGAGTTAAATGTTTGATTCATGTCTATCACTTCATCCCTATTTTATAACACTATTATTCTTTTGCTGATAACAAAAGGGGGAGAGAAAAGTTAAGATTTTGTCGAATAGAATCAAGCAAAGGTCAAATAATTTTCACTGTGCATATAGGCTCATTTATATATTTCTATGCATATATGTAGGGGGGGTATTGTGTAGAGAGGGAGCATTCAAATAGGGGGAGCAAATTGAAATTATCAAATAACATTTGATATATTCAAAATCTTAAATATATGTTTGTTATCATCAAAAGGGGGAGATTGTTGAATATGCGCCTTGCGCTATATGATTTTTGTTTGATGATAATAAACATATATACATTCATTTAAATGTATTTGGTAATGTACTATTTTATTTTTTTTGAATAAATAAATATTTGTTGAATAAAATTAAATTACACAGAATTCGAATTTGAATTCAAACAGAACAAGTTAAACAGATTTTGAATTCAAACAGAAATTTTTATTTAAACAAATATTTATTACAACTTTGATAGTACAATTTCAAGCTCTCACTATACATATACAATTTTGACTACAATACATGACATTTCACATTTACATCAAAACCTTACTACATATCACTCACACTCATATTTTTGTCTTCAACTATAATCCAGTTTGAATCCAGCATCTGAGTAATCTGCAAAAATATTTTCAAACGCAGTAAAATTGAAAGAGAAATATTTTTGAAATTTGAAAGAAACGATGATTTTGAAAACATTGTTTGCCTCAGTTATTTGGGTTGTTCGTCATCATTTCTTGACTGTGCAATATCTGTGCATATCAGTATTTTTTATCAGGGACAGGTAACTATGAGTGGCTGCAGTACACACGTGTACATTCGTATACGTGTGCACTGCCTCGCCAACTCGTGTGCACAGCTTCAACCAGAAATTCAAGGCAACAGAGACCAAGCAATGAACAACTCAAAGCAACAGTCAACTGGCCAAGACTACAAGTACAAGCAGCAGTGTGCAACTCGAAAATGTACACAAGTGAAACCAGGAAAATCATGACATCAAGTATGATCAAGACCAAATGCAAACAGCAGCATACAAGATTGCCACCAACAACAACATGAATACTGCAACAACAATTTAGCACTGACTCAAAGCACCACTGACCAGAATACTGCAACAACAAGTATGGTGAAGCACTGACTCAAAGCACCACTGACCAGAATACAATGCAACAACACAGTCAACAAGGCAACAATGAAAATGAACATCACAATGAGCCAACAGGTCAGAGGTGAAAACAGTGGAATGGTGAAGTGTTGAAGTGCATACAAACAACTGCAACACTGCATACAATATGGTGCAGAACCAAATGCCATCAAGAATCGGTGCAATGACCAAGAAATGATACAAGACTTCAAATATGCAATGTTCAATATCACTACAAACTGCAGTGGACAGCAAACATGATCAAAAGTTCAGAGCAGACATAACAGTGACATGCACAGATGTATTCAAGTCCAGCAACATGAACACATGAGAATGGACAAGGCACAAATCAAGTTGCAGACTCCAAGTTACAAACTCAAGTGCAAACTGAATGTAACAAGCATGAATAGAGTAAAGTGTCACATACTAACTTAAACAACAACAATGAACAAGTGTAGCATCTGTGTCAAAGAAAATGTCAACATAAAATGTATGCAATTCAAAGTAATATATCAGCAAATACCAGCATCATCAAATCAACATGAATATCACAAGCATGCAACAGCAAGCATGTAACAGAGACCAAGCAAGGCATTGCAACTGCACAGCAACAGTGAATGGGGGCAATGCACAAGACAGTGTACAAAGCCAAGCATGATACAGTGAGCAGACTCATATGAACAAATGCAAAGAACAGTGAAGCATGCACATAGGCCACCAGTGAAACAAAGCAATATATACATGAACAAGTGTAGCATCTGTTACAGTGAAAAGCCTAAGTCAAGATGGAGTTACAACTAATGCATCAGTAACCGAGCAACAAAGTGAAAAATCACAAAATCAATGCTACAGTAGAGGAATGCAAAGATGAATGAAGCTGTGTAAATCAAGATGATTAAACAGTCAAAAATATACGAAATTGACAAAGTCAAATATCTCAAATCACGAAATCAATTCAAAGCCGTGTGAATCAAGTTACTAGAAATACGAAATTGACAAAGTCAGATTAATCCTCAGCATCAAAGCGAAATCGAACGGCAAAGCAAGAATTTTTGAAGCAATCAGTCGAACGCAAAAATAGGAAATCAAATCCTATTAAAACCCTAATCATCATCGGCGTTTATCTTGATCGAGTTCAAGTATCAATTTAGAAAAGCAAAAGGAGACAGTACATACCGAATTCACAAGCATCAAACTCGATCGAGCAACTGCAAACAAGCAAAGGTCAACCATCAGAGAAGCAGCAAGCGAGGGCAACCAATCACAGATCAATTGAAGAAACCGAAGCCCTAATTGCAACAAAGAGCCGAAGCCCTAACTGGATCAAAAGGGAACGAAGCCCTAATCAGAACGAAGCCGCCATTATTTCTCACGAACGAAGACAAAAGGAGGATCGGGTGAAATAAGGAAGTGGGCCGGTCTTAAAAATCAAAAGGGGGTTTTGTTTAATTATAGGGTTTTATTAATATTGTTAATTAGTTTAGGGTTATTTTATATTGTTCTTAATTATTGTTTTTATTTTACGAATCAAAGAGTTTAGGTAAATCACCACCTAGGTTTTAGGTTGTGTCTGATTGTCTATTTAGAGTTAGTTCAGTAAGCAGGGGTTGCGAGTTTGCAAAACTCTATAGGCGGTAGCAGGGTTTGCAAGTCTGTTAGAGTGTTTGTAAGCGTGATACTGTTTAATTCTAATAGAAATCTGGGAATGCAGCAGTAGGCAGGGGTTGCCGAAGCTGGGTAAATCTTGTGTGTGATTTACTTTTCAGTATATTTATTTCTGCAGTTTATTTTTGTGTTTAAATCAAGAAAATTTGCTATAACCCTATTCACCCCCCCCCCTCTAGGGTTAATTTAGATCCTACACTTCCAGGTTTCATATGCAAGAAATAACCCACTGCCGCCACTCATCCCAAATTAACGCGGCCAACATCGATCACTTCACGTTGATCAACAACGTTCATTCGAACCCCCATCACAATCTCCGTCAACACGTTGAATCCGGTCGAGCTCGGCTCCATGTGGCGCTCGAAAAACGTGCACTAACGTCGGCCATTTGAACGAACATTGCCGCGAATCTACTCCACTAAACAAGATCATAGCAGTTGGATTTGCTCGTCGTGCCGAGCACTACAAGTTTACAGTTGAACACTCCGCATAAAAGTCGATAGATTTGAACAAAAATGTAGAAGATGAAGACATGATTTCGGCCATTGAAGAGTAGAGTGGCGGCTGGAAGTCTAGTTAGGGTTTCTAAGTGCAAAAGTGAGAAGTTATGGCCTTACATAGAAAATTACGCGACACTATTCATCCGAATTTTTCCCGAACTCGAAACAAAGCGTGCCGCCTGGCGTTTATAATATTTTTACCACTATTTCGAACGCAATGGAATATATATCGGGAGCCAATTCGATCGTATTTAAAAGATAGGTTTTTGAATCGAATTTTTTAAATTTAAAATTCACTTAAACGATTTTCTACGCGTTTTAGCTTGCGCTGGACAAACCGTAAGTCCGATTGACACGAAATTTCAAATCTTACAATAGTTTAACATTACGGATCCAATGAAACTGGTATCGTCAAAATCCGAGATTGTTTGAAAAATGGCTATTTTTACTCGTCAGTTAAATATTAAAATATTCAATTTCCACAAATTAACTTTTAATCCAATTTTAAAAGTTCTGTAACATCGTTCTAACTCCAATATGATTTAATACAACTTCACAAATCAATTTTTAATCACATTAAACCCAATTTCCAATTATTTCTGTAATTTCAAATATTTAATTATCGATTTAATTATCCAATTAATCTAGATATTCGAAATAAAATATATTCGACTTATAAATTTTACTTGTTAATATTTAAAATCAATTGAATGTACAAATTTCAAATGACAGGAATTCTGGGTCGTTACAAACTTCCCCCCTTAAAATAATTTCGTCCTCGAAATTGCCAAGTAAGAAAAAGTTACAGAATCCATTAACTTTTTTTTTCAAAAACAAACCGTTCCAACTTGCTTTCAGATTCATTTTATTTCCGCAACTTTTCGAAAATCCGATGGTTACACTTTTCTAGTTCAATTCCTACATTTTCATTTCAATTTAGAAATTGACTTTTCGTTAACAAAAATTTCCCAAAAATTTTCAAAATTTTTCTAACTCCCAAAATTTACGGAAAATTTTGGCAGAGTCTCCCTTATACGAAGGAGCTTCTGCAATATCACAATAGATATAAATATATGTACATCGACCCATACGGTCGGAATACAGAAAAACAGTTCATATTTCCTATTTTTATTGCGTAGGCGTACCTTTTTAGCATTTTTAAGCAAAGCAGTTATTTATTAGCATTATAGCGTGACCAAATCCAGCCAACTGCAGCCCCGGTACCTGTACTTACTCAATTTAAACATGTAAGTGACATATGTAGGAAATTCATTTACGTTTCACTAATTTTCAATAGAAAACACATAGTTCTCATAAGCAATGCAATCAAAATAATTCCCATAAGCAATTTATAAGGTTTCGATACAAATTTTAATTTCTTACAACCAATTCACATTAGTTCACTTTCAATTCAAATTCAATTACATAGCTTTCCATTTATCAATTCAATTTCATTAACACTTAATGAATTATATACAATCAATTAACAATCATATAACAATCAAATCATAACCAACATAACCAAATTATTAAATTTACGTTCAATTTGGTTTAACACTTTTAATTACAGTTGGTTGATATTAAATTGACTTCCATTCAATTTCCAATTTACTAGTTTTTTTATGAATTAACATTTACATCCCTTATTCCATATCAATTCATTTACATTAGATTGATTAATGTTCAATCCATTTATTAATTCAATTGCTAATTCATTTAATAAATAAGGTTGAATTTCATTACATAACTCAAGTTCATATTCATCACTTCACTTTATTAATTTACTTCGATACCAAAATCAACTTCATTCAACATTACTTAAGTTATATTCCATTTCAAACATCATTTGTCTCACTTAACTTAAATTTCCACTTATAAATCCAATTTAGATTCCAATTCTACTTAACTTTTACCAAAGTCAAACTTCATCACTTATTCAAATTCATATCTCGTTTTGCTTAACAGAATTGTTTAACCATTTTATCATTTGGTTTCACTTACATTTTTCCCACTTTACAAGTTATCAAACTTAATGATATTCCATAAATATTTTATATAGTATTCCAGAGCCTTTTTAACCTTTAAAAATTCATTTTTGAAATCAATTCAAATTATCCTTTTGAATTCTCAAAACCAAACCCAGTTTGCAAACAACTTTCATTTAAAACAATTTGGCAGCAATTCCTCTTTTGGAAACTCGAAAATGGACATCGATGATGCTGCAGTCATCACCGAAGTTATTTTCCAGCGACCGAAAAGAGTTAGTGCTTTTATCCCTTCAAAACATTTTCCGAAACCTTTGAAAATTTATTTTCAAACTCAATGGAATTTAATTTTCAAAATTTCCAATTCCTTTCAAAAACATTTCCAAAAACTTCTTCGGAATTCTATTTCAAATTTTAAATCACATTTACATTTATATTCTCAAATTTCATTTGTATATGAATTTTATTTCTCGACTTTTTGATTATGATTCCAATTTCTTATTCAGTTTTTTAATGATAATAATTTAATATTATCACTTCCCAACAAACAAGTAGCCATATACTCTAATAATTTTCAAAAATTATTTCCTTTTATATACAAAATAGTTTTTGGTAAAATTATTTCATTTATCCTATTTTAAAACAATACTGTGTCGGTTTATCTTGTTTAAGAGTTTAGAAACTCCTATCGACACAGTTAGCTAGGCTGCACCGACCAGAATCTATAAACAATCAACCGATAAGTCAACACAATACAAAATAATTTCATATTCACTAAAAAATACACGCTCGTATCTATGATTACACTCACACTCATTCTAGAGTACTACTGACTCTATCTCTAATGAGTAATTCCCAACAGAGCCAAGGTTGTCGTTTAACCAAATGTTCTGATACCAAATTATAACGAATGAGATTTTCGACTTCCGAAAATCGACATTAATACGTCCACTGTATCAATTGCCGAGCAATCGAAGGCCGGAAAAACCGAATTGTTAGGGTTAAAGAAGAAGAGGTAGAAGAAGAAAGAAAGAAGAAGCAACAGAAAAAATATCAGAATCTCACAATCGCAGTGGAACAACTTATAATAGATAAATGAATAATCTTTAAATCAAAAAAACTGTACATTTAATACATTACATCATCAGAGTCAATATACAACACAACACAATAATGGACAGTTATATAAACTTGTCCTCACAACTGAATGCACAGTGGAAAAGATAATATCATATTCAAGTGATACGCTTCGCCATCCAGCTCGCCTCTTGAGCTCCACAACACCTCCTGAATTCTAGAATATTCTGATAACCTGACTCTAGGCTGCCCGTATAGAAAATGATGGGCACCCAGAGTTTAGGTAGGGAACAATAAACTCTAGGTCAGTCATAAGACTGGTGTGAGAATTTAAAACAGTTTATCTTTTGAAAAAAACAAATAAATATTCTAAAATAGATCTGCAATGCTTTTAGAAAATGTAACTACCATAAGGCCTCCCGCCACACACACCATGCAAACGTAGAATTGGAGGAGATTTCTCCTTATGATAGTCAAACATGCTTGATACGCAAATTCCTTTGATATTATTACTATAAGTGCAAAGTGTAGGAAAACATTTCGAAAGTATAATATAAATCTTAGCCAACATAGGTACCATTATAGTATGCCTACTATAGCTACCATCTTAAATGGTAGTTTCTACAACTAAAACCGTACAGGGCTCGTATTGTTTCTTTGGATTTCCAACAAATGGTCAGGCCAAGGAACTTCCCACTGCCACATGGGTACGCCTCTGGAGAGACGCCCTGAGAACCTAACCGGATCTCTGCCAACACAAGGCCGGGTTACCTCTGCAAAATTAGGTAACTACTGACACGAGTACGCCATCCCCCGGTTGTAAACAACCTTTATCTGAGGATCCTAAACCAACAACAATTACAAAGTCATATATATTTGCGATATCCACATAAGTTAAGTATCTGGACTCCATACCATCATACCACTTCTATCCAGATGGAAATGCACATACTCTAAGGGGCGCTACTCCCTATAACTTTGCTGCATCTTTCCTGTTTTGACCATTACCGGATTGTGAGGTCCGACGAAGTCTCGTCCACAAAGCTACGCTTTTCACAAAAGCTATGCTTTGATCAACAAATGATCAGCAGCACTTTGTAAGCCACATTACCAAATTAGGAATGTATCAATAGTAACCATCAACTACATAACCTCTGAACTCATACGTCTCAGAGAAGGGTGTTAAGCTAAGAGAATAAATTCTTCGCCACCAACAGAAATGTATTTGATAGAAACCAGCTTTACATCTCAAAGTGTAACGTTAGACACACATCAATACAAGTCCATTTCGAGATCGAACGGAACCGAAGGCACTTCCAAAGAAGCCCTTGCAATCCGGATATTCACTAATCACGTCCGGATTTCCACCACAAAGGGTGATAAAATCTCTATATCGGAGATCAGCCGATGTAGAGACATTCGATGTTAATCCTTCCGTTTCCGAAAATATCCGGTCTTCAACACCGGTCTTCAAATGTTATCCATTACGACATATCACTATTTGGAATGGGATTTATGACCCAAAGGTCTTCTCCCGGCTAAACCGAATAACGAGCGCTTGTTTTAAAATAAGTGTAACATTCAAATTCAAGCAAATCACAACAAATACCCATTTAAAGTTAAATATTGATAGTCCGTTATTGAACTATCAATAGGTATGCACAACATCATCAGATTCCAAGTAATTTCTCAAATTATTTATTTTCCAAAATCTATCTTTACAAGATATATTTTTCCACACTTCAACCATTTGAAAACCAATTTCAAATCACTTTTCACCTTTACAACTTTTGAAAACAAATTTCTAATCATTTTTCCTTACGCGGAAACATTTCCAAATTATTTATTCATTTTCACCGGAAATCTGTCGAGTTCAAATACTTTTAAAATAAATTATAACACTTATCCGAAATATAACGGGAAAATACTTTGAAATAAAACTATTTTTCTTTGAACACTTTACTTAAAATATTAGTTATAAAATATTATACTAATATTACATATAACTTAAGTCCAAACTAATTTTCAAAATAAATTTAGTAGATAGAGTATAACTATTTAAATAACTATTTTCTAAAACAATTATTGATTAAATCTTAGAAATAATCATTTCTATATCAACTGAATAAACCTTTACTTAAAGGATTCAAAACAATTTAAGAAGTTAATTTCTCCAAAGTATCCTTTTCAAAACCAATTCTAGAATTATATATATATGTATGTATGTATGTATGTATGTATGTATGTATGTATGTATATATATATATTTTCAAAGCTATTCAGAAATTTTATTCGGCTTTCCAGGGAGAATACACTTTCATTTCAAAATGGTTCATTTAAACCAATTAAATAAATCCTTACCGATTTATTTTAAGTTTACTTTCCAAATCCGTAAATTTATTTCCACATTTTAAAATAAATCAATGTTTATTTTTAACAACAAATTTCCCTTTCCTTTATAAATTCCATGGTGAATTTATATTTTCAAATATCCACTGATATATAATTTTCAGATCGATTTCAAATGTCACTTTCAACAACAATTCAATTTTTTAATTGATTTCAAATTCATTTCAAAACACCAAATAAATTTCCAAATGGATTTTCAAAAGATTTAAATTCAATCACCAAAAAATAAATTCCCAAATGGGTTTCAAATTTTGTTTCCTTTTAAAGAAAACAAATTCTTTTATTTTTCAAACTCTTTAAAATCCGTATTTTAAACAAATTCTTCAACCTTTGAATAATATTACCCAAAATCCATTTATTAAAGTTTTTCCCATAATTTGAAATTTTATTTAATAAAATTAAAATAAAACTTTATTATTTTAGAATTCGATCTTTTAAATTTATCCAATTCTCAAAAATAAATTTTAATATAAACTTTCAACCTGAATTTTCAAAAAAATCAAAATTTTATTTATTTTCGGTATCCAACGATACCAAAATTATATTCGGCTAAATTTTGGCCTTCAACGATTTCAATCACAAAGATAATCACACAGAGATTATAAATAATCAACACACAACATTGAAACAAACTCAATTATTTGAGGAATCCAGTTGGATCCCTCCAAGTTGTTTCCCTGCATCCACAGATGTTAGCACAATACCAATTCCGTCTCAAGATGGAATATCGCGGTACATGGGTTTATATAAAATATCATCCGCTATTATGCGGTGCAATAGGGTCTCATCCGCTATGTAATGCGGGAAATCAACTCCAAGTACATATATAATACCAATTCCACTTCAAGGTGGAATATCGCAGTATATGTGTTTAATAAAATAACCTCCGCTTAATATGCGGCATATAAGGTCTATTTCAATACAACAGATAGCAATTCATCATTCAATCACACAATCAAGCAATTTTAAATCTAATTATTTAAAATTTAAATCGAAACAGATTCGATTGAGTGAGAAGTTCTCACCTTGCTTCCAATAGCGGTTGTAGTGTTTCGTTCCGAATAAAGTTAAACACGCGTTTAGTTTTACCTAAAATTCTCACTAGCTCCAATCAATCCCAATCTTGTTCCATTGCATAGTGCTCGTCAATACGAACCCAAAGCAATTTGTTTCGTCAATTTTCGACCTCGTATGAAGAAGATACGACGTTTTAAAGATTGAACGAATTTAAATATAATTAATATTTACAACTTCTTTATTATTTTCTAACCCAATCAATCTCGGCCATTGATTTTGGAACATCAGATCATGGCCGCACGTTTGTTTCATCTTCTTCTAGGTTTCATACACAAGAAATAACCCACTACCGCCACTCATCCCAAATTAACGCGGCCAACATCGATCACTTCACGTTGATCAACAACGTTCATTCGAACCCCCATCACGATCTCCATCAACATGTTGAATCTAGTCGAGCTCGGCTCCATGTGGCGCTCGAAAAACGTGCACTAAAGTTGGCCATTTGAACAAACATTTCCGTGAATCTACTCCACTAAACAAGATCATAGCCGTTGGATTTGCTCGTCGTGCCGAGCTCTACAAGTTTACAGTTGAACACTTTACGTAAAAGTCGATGGATTTGAACTAAAATGAAGAAGACGAAGACACGATTTCGGCCATTGAAGAGTAAGTGGCGGCTGGAAACCTAGTTAGGGTTTCTATGCTGCAAAAGTGAAAAGTTATGGCCTTATACAGAAAATTACGCGACACTATTCATTCGAATTTTTTCCGAACTCGAAATGAAGCGTGTCGCCTGGCATTTATAATGTTTTACTCCTATTTCGAACGCAATGGAATATATATCAGGAGCCAATTCGATCGTATTTGAAAGATAGGTTTCCGAATTGAATTATTTAAATTTAACATTCACTCAAACGATTTTCTACGCGTTTTAGCTTGCCCCGGACAAACCATAAGTCCGATTGACACGAAATTTGAAATCTTACAATAATTTAACATTACGGATCCGATGAAACTAGTTTCGTCAAAATCCGAAACTGTTTGAAAAATGGCTATTTTTACTCGTCAATTAAATATTAAAATATTCAATTTCCACAAATTAACTTTTAATCCAATTTTAAAAGTTCTATTACATCATTCTAACTCCAATATGATTTAATACAACTTTACAAATCAATTTTTAATCACATTAAACCCAATTTCCAATTATTTCTGTAATTTCATACTAATCTAGATATTCGAAACAAAATTTATTCGACTTACAAATTTTACTTGTTAATATTTAAAATTAATTAAATATACGAATTTCAAATGACAGGAATTCTGGGTCGTTATAAAATGGGTTGATTACTTGTAGGGTTCGATGAGGATGATAATGGGGGCGAAGCCGATGCAAATCACGGCGAAAGAGGGAGGTCTATTTGGTAGGCGAAGGGGCCGGGTAGGGCGGACAATTGCGGCGAATTGGAAAAATAGCAAATCGAATAAGAGGCGTAGTGGAATAAGAGGAAATAAGAACTGAGGAGAAGGGCGGCCTTTTTTTGGTTTACGGAAAAAGGGAGGAAAAAGAGAGAAACGGAAAAGAGAGAAATAGGAAACGCGACGGTCCATTTCTAAAAAAAATTAAAGGGGCTTGTGTGCGCTTGAAATCAAACTCAGTAATAATATAATAGTATAGATTTAACGCGAATATTGGCACACTTCTTAAAAGAAACTTAATTCACTAAAACTTCTCTCATAAAAAAATACTTTGTAGGTCCCTGTCATTTCAGCTATTTTTTTCCTAAAATACCTCTCTGCTTCTTACATGATTGATTTTATTAGCAAGCTCATCTTTCTTGATTTCATCTTCTACTTCATTAGCGAGCTCATCTTTCTTGATTTCATCTTTTTCTTCAATGGCAAGCTCACCTTTGTCGATTTTAGTGGAAAACTAAAACTATTTAAAAACGAATCAATCTTTTTTACAAAATATGAATTGATTGATTTTTTAGGGATTGTTAGTGTTGTATTGATGTTTAAATTCAATAATGACAAAGAAAAATGATTATAGTTTAAACTTTGAAATTTTTATGCAAATATTCATATTTGTACATAAATACTACAAATATTACAACATTTGTAGTTTTTTGTGCAATTATTCTCGATATTTGCAGAAAAATCTGCAAATATTGAGAATGCTTGCATAAAATACTACAATTATCATTAATACTTGCAGTAAGAAATCTAATTGTACAAATAAAAATTTAAGAGTTTATTTAGCAAATATTTGCTCAATTTTATGTAAAGATTCCGAATACTTGCAGTTATTGTTGCAATTATTCTTAATAATTGCAGAAAGCTCTGCAAATATTGAGGATTTTTGCTCAGAATTCTGCAAATATGATCCATATTTGCAATAAAAAATGTAATAATACAAGTTGGAGCTGCAAGAATTTTTTGAATTGAAATAATTACAGATAAACATTGAAGAATATAAATGATTTTAAGTGAATAATTGCTAATAAGTGAGCAATTATTTAGCATAATTGCAGACATACATTTAATTATTTAGAATAGTTGCATACATCTTTGCAGTTATTATGAATAATTGTAGAGAAAAATATATATAATGTTCTTTATTAATATAAAATTAATTTTATATCGATTACAGTTATAAATGTCTTTTTTGAACTGAAATAATTTTAGTTGAACAATTGCTGATGTAAGGATTTATTTAAAATAATTGTAGATATACATGCTATTATTCAAAATTGTTGCATACATCTATGTAATTGTTATGAATAATTGCAAAGAAAGATGAATATAAATGCTTTTAAGTAAATAATTGCTAATAAGTAAGCATTTATTCTGAATAATTGCTAACATACATTAAAATGAATTTATTTGAATAATTGCGGACAAGTAAGAAATTACTCAACATAATACTTTATTATATTATTAACAATTATAATTGTCTTTTTTGGATTAAATTGATTTTATATGAATAATTGCTGCTAAGAATGCAATTATTCAGAATAATTACATAAATACATGCAATAAATCATAGTAATTGTACATAAGTCTGCAATTATTCTGAATTATTATAGAGAAATATGAATTTAATCCTTATAAGTCCTAAAAAACATCTTGTAATGTTTATTTTGGTTTATCATATTTTCTACTATATATATAAACAATATTTGCATTATTTTAAGCAATTATTCACAATAATTGCAGCAAAATCTACAAGTGTTGTAAATAATTACATATTTTTCTGCTGATATTATCATAGCAATATCAGTAGAAAATTAGAAAAACAATAATTAATTGATAAAAAATCTTACATAACATTTCTCGTTATCATTGCAAATTAAAACAATACCATGTAGTAATTGAGAAAATATGAAGATTTGCAATTTAATTTTGATGTTCGATTTGAAAATCCAAATGTTGAAATTGAATTTGATGATGATTTTGTAAATCTTATTTGTTAATAATGATATTGTTGTTTTGTTGATAATATAATAATTGATGATTTACTGTAAAATCGATGAAGATTGGAAAGAAAATACATGCGTTAATTTATATGATGAGGTTGGGGGTAATTTGGGAAGTAAAATAGAGAAATTGAAAACAGGGATGTAATTTATAAGTTATTATTGGAGAGGATGTTTCGTGTATTTTGAAACATGTTTGGGACATGATCCAAACGCACCCAAATTTAATAATCATAGTAAAACACTTAGGAAAAATCCTCAAAAATCAAAATAATTCATTTTAAATATATTTCGTAACAGACATAAATTTCAGACCCGAAAATATTATTTAATTGCTTTAAATAATTTAAACCCAAAATTAACTATTTTCTATCATAGAAAATTCATAATAAATCCATAATCACTTAGAAAATTATGAAACTTTAAAACCACTTCTAGAATAATGTTATTGACCATATATAAAAAATGCAAGAGTCATTTGATATGTTTTCTAAGTTAAACATATCATAAATTCTTATTAAATCTTCGTAAATCATTAACTTAAAACATATAATCATTTAATCACTATAACATGGCATAAACTTGCAAAAGAAAACAAGTTTACCTTTAAACCAAAATTATTCATCAAAATAGAGATGTAATGCAACACCCAAATTTTTGATAATATTATTTAGGAGATTTAGTTAAATAAACTAAATAAAATAATATGTTGATAAGGGGATTGTATTTGGTTTAATTAGGATAGCCATGCCCTTTTAGCTAATAAATTAAATGAAGGGTTTAAAAATGAATTATAGGAGGGGTATTATAGGAAAGAGGCCATTCCTACATCACCTTCCTTAGGCCATGTATTACAAAACACACGTTCATTTTCATTTTCAAAAATTAAAAGCTTGGTCGTGCACCATTAACAAAGGAAGAAGAAGAGGAAACAAAAGAAAAGATTAAGGAAAGCAAATTCAAATCAAACACATTCAAATCTCAAGCTTCTTAATGATTAAAGAAAAATGTGAATAGCTTTTAGATCTCTAAATAATTTAGGTTTAGGCTTTAAGGTTAAACCCAAATAATTTGCAAAGATTTTCCATGTTTTGAATGATAAAGTGATTATATATGTATGTTCATATAGATTCTATGACATGTTTTAAGATGAAAACCCTATTAAATGACATCTGTTGCTTTGCAAATTTTTATGATGATCTAAAAAGTTATTTTCGAGATAGGTTTCGATTTTCAAAATTTTCTAAATTTTTTTGGAATTGTTATGAATTTTCTAAGGAAGAAAAGGTTAATTTGGATTATAAAATTATTTACGTAAAAATTAATTATTCAAAAATTTTATATGATGAAGAGAACATATTATTTGATGTTCTGGAAATTTTCTAGAATTTTTGAAGGCGTTTTAATAGTTATATAAAATTATTTAAGGTATGAGACTTAAATGTTTTATATAATTAAAAAGGAGAAATGGGCTTTTTAAAAATTTTGAAATTTCCAAATAAGGAAGGTCGGCGGCACTTTTGAAAATAAAATTCAGGCAACCAATCAAATTTAGATAAACAAGGCATGAGGTACAAAAGAACTATTTTAAAGTACAAATAAATTGTTTTTCTTCTATTTCAACGCTTTCGGAAGAGCTTCCGCCTTCATTTCAAACCTTCCGACAAGGTCGAAATGTATCAAACCATTCAGCTAGGTCAAATACCATGGCACCATGGCACAAGGTATCAGGCAAATGGCAAGTAGTGAATTGGAAGAGGTCAAAAAGTTTAGGAACGAGAGGTTACTATCGAAAGAGATGAATTATTATTTTGGTTTAAAGAAAATATGCCTGCTAGCTTTCGACAAAGAGCTTTCAAAATTGTTAAAAGATTTAAAAGGAAAATGTTTTGATTGGTTTATTTCTTGTTTTAAATGAAATCTTCTGACAAAGTCAAAAGGTATAGCTTTCGACAAGGCTGAAAGCATAGCTGTCGCTTCCTAACCTTTGGACACAAATGGAGTCAAATGTTATCTTTCATTTTCTAAAACTTGCTGCTTCTCACCATTGATTTTGAAGAGTTGGTTTCAACACCAACACTTTATTATTTTGAATGGTTTCAAAAGGTTTCAAAAAGGTTTCGAAGCAGTTTCTCTCAACTCTAATGTTTTTCTGATCCTTTTGCATAATCCAAATGTTTTAAGTCGAAACGTTTAAAGGTTTCAAAGTAGTTAACTTTGATTGGTTTCGAAAGGTTTTCCACATGTTTTAAATTAAACAAAATGTCTTCGAAAGGCTTTGAGTTATATTTCTTTCGAAAGGTTTATGATATAGGGGAGGTACTCCGAACTTTCGACAAAGTTGAAAGATGAATCCTTTCAACTATGTCGAAAAGAGAACTTCCGACAAGGTCGAAAGGTATTTCAAAAGGTGAAGGTTTGAAGTATTTAGAAGGCAGATGTCATATGTTTTAAAGCTTATAAAAGGAAGGCTTTTAAAAGGCTTAGAAGGAGTTACCTTCAATGATTTTGAAATTTTTATTAAAGATGTGAATGAGTTACCTTCAATACTTTCGAAGGGTTTTTATGAATGATTTTGAAGGAGCTACCGTCATGTTTTAGAAAGGTTGTTTATGGGTTTTAAACAAAGGTTTTGAATATAAGAATTAGGTAGATAGCCTAAGTGTTTTAAGTTATAAAGGATATTAACTTATTTTAATGGATAGACAATCCTTATTGAACATCATCAACATTATTTTGAATAAAGTATATATAACATGACAAAAATAGCTTAGAGTAAAGCTAAAGATATATTTTCCTTGTATATATATGATTTGACAGATTAAATCATTTTGAAAAGGTTTTAAGGAAAATTTAAAGAGAAGTTAACTCAAATGTTTTGAAATTTAGTTAACCTAAAAGAAAATTCGGGCAGTCATCTCATTTTAAATTCGGACAGTTAGTCCATTTTGAGAGCAGTCAGCCCAAAGGACAGTTAGTCCTGAAAGAGCAGTCAGCTTTGATATGAATAGATAGTCTATTTATTAGCATAACATATCTTGCTAAATTTTTAAGGACGGTTTTTACCAATTTTGGGCAGATAGCCTATTATCTAGCATAAAAGATATCGGTATAATCAATTTAAGACAAATAGTCCAAAAAAGAACAGATAGCTCAATATTTAGAACAAATAGTTCAGATTTTAAATGGATGGTCTATTTCATTTCCTGTTTTAGCATAATGGATATTGCAATATTATTATAATCAGTTGATTAACCAGTTTGGTTGCAGGAAAGGATTTGCAAAGTATATGTTTGAAAAGAGATATTAGTGAGGGAAACCCGTTCCGCTAAGCGGCGTGGTCTCACTATTTATCAGTAAACTGAGATGTAATAGAAATTATTCATACCAGGCTTTAAGTCTGAATCAAAGTTTTTTATTTCCCCGTAAATTCTCGGGTGCTTAGAATTTGGATTTGAGTAGGCTAAGGGTTTAGGATTTAGATTTTAGCAGATTTTGGCGAATAAAGCATCCGAAGATGAGCAGGTGGCTGATAGATAGCTAATTTAGGAAATTCTGTTTTAAAATTTCTACTATGTATTAAGACAATTGTGTCTATATTACTTTGATCATCCAAGGGCATCTTCATATGTCGCTCTTGGAGTATTATTGTAAATTATATTTGATCAATGCTTGGGATTACGTTTGGGATTTTTGTAACTTGGATATGATTTATTTTGAAATATAATCACTGATTTTTTTTTTTGAAATTTATGGTTTTTTTCATTTCAAGTGCTTCTGATAATATGGATACCACTAACTTTGCCGTATTTCGTCAACAGAAGTTAATGCTGTGGATGACCGCAATATCCATAGGGTTTAGCTTTTGGCCTTCGGATATGGGATATTACAACTTGGTATCAGAGCATAAGTTTATGAAAAATATAATTAAAAATTAGTTTTGAAAACAAAAATCCAAGGAAATTGGAGTAAGATTTGGGATTGGGTTAACGCTATAGTAACTTACTTGTATTTGCTATATATAAGTATGCGCTTTATCTCCATTCATTTATCTTTGATTAGGTTATCTTTCTGTATCTCATGAGGTTTGAATACAGATATGGATGGTAGAAGAAGCAGATTTAACCAAGGAGGGGAAGCACTAAAAGGAATGCCGGACCTAATGCAGGGAGAGGCCAAGGTCAGCCAGTGAATGTTGGTGCAGAAGTCCCGTAGGTCGGAATAGAAGCCATGTATCGGTTTTTTAGGAATATGATGTGGGCAGGAGTTGCAGCCAGAGTGGTGGGAGGAAATGTAGAAGATGCTAGTATATGATTTTTGTTTGATGATAATAAACATATATATATATATATATATATATATTCGTTTAAAGTATTTGTTGTTAACTATTTTATTTCTCACATAATTAAATAAATATTTGATGAATAAAATAAATAACACAGAATTCATAGTCAAACTAATATTTTATTCAAACAATTATTTTATTACAAATCCAAATAATACAAATCTGAGCTCTCACTACATATATACATTTTTCAATTACAGTACAATTTCGATTACATCACGAATTTCATTTAATAATTTATCATCTCACTACATATCACTCAATCACTCATATTTGATCTTCAACTCTATCCTAGCTTGTATCCTGCATCTGATCTATCTGCGAAATAAATAATGACACAGTAAAAATGAAAAAGAAAATAGTTTGCAGTGCAAATTAAGGTGTTTATTTTTAAAATGTTATTTGCCTCAGTTTTTTGGGTTGCTCGTCATCATTTCTTTTGAGTTCATCTACACTGTGACATGCATAGTGTATCATTGTACATGCCACAAGGTCGTGCACACTGATATACACTTGATAAAATTGCAGGGACAGGTGAGCACAAGGTCAAACCTAAGCCAAATGCTGGATTCAACTCAAGTGCATATGAGTCTCGTCTAAATCAACCAAAACCAGACATGTGCAAGTTCATATGCACAGACTCAATATGCAAGCAATCAAGCAACAAACAGGTGTGCATGACCAAGACTACCAACCCAGTTCAATGAAAGTTTTCAAGAAATGTGAAAAGCAACATGAATGCAAATGAAGCTAGACTCAAATGAACCAGTTCACGATGATATGAAACCTAGATCAGTGAACAGTTATAGGCAACAAAGCAGAAGATCAATGACACTTGAACTCAACCAAACAACAAAGGTACCAAAATGACAACAATCTCCAGATTAGACCAACAACAAGTGCATTCAGATTAGTAACACACATTAGAACCATAATCATGCATATATCCATGCATCTAACATATGTATGCAAGTATATACATGAATATGTGCACCAGACTTTCAACGAACATGAAAACAAGATCAAAATAGGATGCAATGCTCATGAACGCAATGGACCAGACTTCAAGTGGAATTAAACAACAGCTCAAGTGTACAAAGACATGAGACCATAATTTAGTGCATATGTACAGGAGTGCAAAGCATAGTGGAACCACATACAACAAGCTAACATACATATATACATGTGTGAACACATATGTATACATATGTACATGCAGTGACAACTGGAACATTTCAGTTCAAGCAAGAAGAAGTGCACAAACAAATAGTTTAAATGTTTCAAAAATAGTGGGGCAGCATGTATATTCATATTTAACAGCAATGAGCATAACAAGGCATCATAATACATATATACACACATACATATGCATGTATGTATATACAAGGTGACACACATGAATCATTTCAGGCATGAATAAGAGCATGGAACAGAGGCCAGTACATTCAGTACACATGAAGCATCAACTCAAGCCAGAAATATCAAGTAATGCAGACAACAGTTCAATGTAACCAACAATACATCAGCAAAGTGCAAGTTTTAAATGAACATGCAATAAGAAAAATCGAAATGTGTAACAGTTTTAAACTTTTCAACTAGGGAAATAAATTCGAGATATATACAATCGAAGTAACAAAAATAGGGAGCAGTTTAAATAAAGTCACGGAGGGTCACACGATGAACCTATCAAAACATATAAAAGAAGAAAATCAAAAATTGAATTAACTCAGGAACTCAAAGTGCCGAAGTCATAGAAGAAATGAACGAGAAAAAAATTCAAATGCCAAAAAAAACGAAACTAAATGTAACCGAGTATGACTTGAACAAGTCAGTACAATCACAAGTATTCAAGCAAAATCGAACGACCAAATAGAACTAGTTGAAGAATTCAAATCGAAAATACGTAGGAAAATTAAGTGATTCGTTCCCTATAATTCATCATCGGCATATTGCACGTTCGAGTTCAAGAAAAAATCACAAAGCCAAGATTCAAATTAAATCCCAAGTCAATAACTCGAATCGAGTTCGAACCAAAGCAACTACAATAGAGAAATTATACATCAAAAATCACATACCAAATTCACGGTGTCAAACTCAATCCTGAAAACGACCGCGAGCTAAATCAAAGAAGCATTAAAGCCAGGTGTGGAACAACCAGCAAGTGATTTGAATTTTTAGTCGACGCTTCAAATTTCACAAAGCCCTAATTATTGGAGGAGAAACGAAGAAAGCATCGGCCAACATTTTTACTCAGAAGAAAATAAAGAGAAGACTGCCTCTTTTAAATTATTTATTGGGCCGGCCTTTATTATTACTGTTTTAGGCTTAAATTAGAAAATATGGTTTTGTTTTAGTTTTATTTTCAATTGTAATTTTCTTTTCTTTTTAAACCATGCAACTTTCTAGTCGTGTGACTGGGTTACGAACTACGGCGGTGTAGTTTGAGGATTCGCAACTCAGTGGTTGAGTTGTGGCAGGGTTTTGAGCGTAGAGTTAGGTAGGTCATTAAAGGGTGTCACAAATTTATGTGTGTAAGCATCTGACTACTTAATTTCTAATAGAAACCTTGGGGGAAGCACGTAGGCAGGTTATTGCCGAAGCTAGGTAAAACAGTGTTGTTCTATTTCTGCTTTTATTATTCTACTATTATCTATGCTACAATTATTATATATATTTCCAGATTAATTTTTGGTTATTATTAGTATCACCCTATTCACCCCTCCTCAATGGTGAAAACGATCCTACAAGTGGTATCGGAGCTAGGAACAAAAACCTTTTTTTGTTTTAAAAAATTGATTTTTATTTTAAAATTTTGATTTTTATTTTAAAATTTTGATTTTTTAAGTGGCTTCTTTTAATAATGCTTTTGCTGAGGGTCAATCCATAGTTAGACCACCCATGTTCAATGGAGAATATGCTTACTGGAAAAATAGAATGAAATTTTTTCAGAAAACCATAGATGCATGGAATATTGTTAAGATGACATATAGGATAGTAATTATAATGGAAGATAATCAAGAAACTGAAATCCAATGGATCAGTGGATAGATCTCGAAAATAAACTGCAGAATGCTAACGCTAAAGCTATGAACTCTATTATTTGTTCATTAGATCAAATTGAATTTAATCGCGTCTAACATTGTCTAACTGCATAGGAAATTTGGCACACACTTGAAGTGAATCACGAAGGAACCTCCCAAGTCAAAGATTCTCGCTTTGCCTTACTTTGTAGCGAATACGAGAACTTCACAATGGCCAAGGATGAGAATGTCAAAGAGATGTATGGATGACTTTCTAATCTCGTATACAAATCAAAAGCTCTTGGAAAACCATACATAGAATTGGAAATAGTTCGAAAAATCCTCAGAGTCCCAAGAAATTTTGAAGCAAAAGTTACTGCCATTCAAGAATCAAAAGATCTGAAACAAATCAAAGTTGAAGAACCCATCAGAAATCTAACCACTTATAAGCAAATGAAATTCAAGGAAGAACGTGAATGAGGTGATACTCGAAAGAAATCAATAGCTCTTAAAGAAAGAACTGAAAGTGATGATGATGATGATGATGGTGCAGCAAAACTGGTATTGATAATAAAGAAATTCAAAAGGTGGAATCATAAGTATGGAAATCCAGCTCTAACTAAAAAAAGCAGAACAGTCAAAGTTCTAGACAACTCAGTAGAGCAGGAGATCATTTGTCACAAGTGCAATAAACCTAGTCATATCAAGCCAAATTGTCCTTAGAATTGACTCAGCCTAGGAAAGAAACTGAAAAGAAGAAGTTTTGAAGCTACTTGGGATGAAACTGATGAAGATGTTAAAAGCACTGGCAGTGGGAGTGACAAAGGAAATTTGTATCTTCAAGGAGAAACAACTGACAGTGATGATGATAAGCCAAACGAGGTATCAAAACTTACTCATTCGAAATTACTTATATATTTTCATGAAGTAAATGATTGTTTTGAAAGACTTTAGGATTTTAAAATCGAAAATTAAAATTAAATCACTTGAAAATGAAATTATGATTTTGAAAGAAAGTTAAAATACTAGGAAAGAAAATTCTATTAAAAAGTGCACTCAATTATTGAATGAAAATGAATCTCTCAAAACACAAGTCTAGTAACTGTCTACAACTTTAGGAAATATTCCAAAGGAGAAATATCACTAAATATGTTATTAGTAATACAAACTGTCAATATTGTTAGACAAGGGCTTGGGTATACTCAATCTAAACATGTTAGAAGCAAAATTAATAAAGTCAATTACAAGTGCATGATTTGTGAAAAAACTGGACACAATCATGACAATTTTTGGTATAGACCCAAAAACGTGAAACCATACCAATTTGGGTTCCAAAAGGGGTGAATATAAAATTCCTTAAAGTTAAACAAATCTGAATGCCAAAAGGAACAAATATAAATTGTCTTGGGTCTACACAAACATATTTTTCAAAATCTTTTGTCGCTAACATCCATGGACCTATAAAAACAAATAGGTCACAAAATTCTTTTCTCGTGTAAGTGTGGTGGCAGCCTAAGGAACAACAACAGTGTTACCTGAATTCTGGCTATTCCAGGCACACGATGGGCGACTAATCAAAGTTCCTTAGCCTAGTACAAAGGTGGCAGATTCATAATGGGTAACAAAGAAAATTTATCTGTAAAGGTAAAATAGGTAATAATACATTTATCTTGAACGATATATTATATGCTGAAAATCTACACCATGATCTGTTTTAAATCAGCCAGTTATATGATAAGGAAATGAATGTTGATTTTGATTCTGACTTATTAGACAACTATCATTTCATGCCGAGAACATTGTAAATACCTCTAGAGTCTTTGAACTAGTTCATATTGATTCGTTTGGACTAACGATATTGAAAGTTTAGGGGGTAAGAGATAGTATCTTGTGTTGGTTGATGATTACTTTAGGTACACGCGGATTTTTTTTTATCTTACGGCTTCTAGATTTGACACTATGTTCACTAGTTGTTTATGTGCACGGTTTCAATTCAAAATCCAAAATAATTTCATTTAAAAGTTGTAAAAAGGATTTTAAGGTATTTGTTGCAACCTCACAGTCTAGTCTATGATATCCAACTAATGATAATCTTGAGTCAAACAGAAATTCATATGCAGATTGCGCTGGTAATCTAGTTGATAGAAAAATTACTAGTAGAACGTTTTTTATGTAGAGACATTCATTAGTTGCATCACATTTTTCAAAGAAAACATCTCCTTATTTTTCATTTTAACCGATTTCCAATTAGCAGACATTTTTAAAAAAAAACTTTCAGAAAATAATTTTTGTCGACTTCGTTTCAGATTAGACATTTTAGAAATTTGATTTTACATTTTTTTTTGGATTTGATCTTAAACGAATACATTAACTAATCTGAATCCCTATAGATTATCAAAAAGAAAAATAGTTACTAAAAAATGTGATGAGAAAAGGTATTTTCTCAGTTAGATTTGGCAACGGGTTTCCCTCAGCTTAGAGTAGTATAGGATAGTATACCTTTGACAACATTCAAAACCAGATATGGATCGTACGAATGGTTAGTTATGTTGTTTGGATTGATGAATGCTCTAGCTTTCTTTGTAGATTTGATGAACCGGATTTTCCGAGAGCACTTGGATAGGTTCGTGCTTGTTTTCATAAATGATATCTTGATTTAATCTAAGGATGAAAGAGGGCATGAAGTTCATCTTAGAGTGGTGCTTGAGATGCCGAGGCCGCATCAACTGAAAGCGAAGTTTTTGAAGCGTCACTTCTAGAAGAAAGAAGTGAAGTTTCTTGGTCATGTAATCTCAGAGGAAGGGTTGTATGTGGATCCGACTAAGATTGAGGCCATGAATAGTTGGAAGAGACCCGAGACAGTTACCGAGACTAAGAGTTTTCTTGGGGTAGTTGGTTATTATCAAAGATTCATTAAGGGTTTCTCACGAAGAGCAGCACCGATGACCAGGCTGATGAGGATTTGGTAGTTTGTACTGATGCATGTGGAACCAGATTAAGAGCTATGCTGATGCTGAGGGGTAAAGTAATTGCTAATACTTCTAGACAACTTAGACCTCATGAGGTCAAATATCCAACGCATGATTTAGAGTTGGTTGCGGTGATTTTTGCCTTGAAGGTGTGGAGACATTACCTTTTGGGAGAAAGGTTTAAGTTGTTTACAGATCACAAGTCGTTGAAATATTTGTTCACTCAGAAGGAGCTGAACATGAGATAGTAGAGATGGTTAGAATTCATAGCCGCTTATGATTTTGGGAAAGGCAACCGGGTTGCAGATGCACTTAGCAGGAAACATCAGAATGCAGTTTATCGATGATGGCTGAGTGGAAAGATTTAAAAGCATTAGTAGATTGCAGAATGTAGTGGAGATCCAAGGCAGGGTCTAGTGGTGATACAGTTGTATTGTCTTGTTTGGACGTTCGGCCAGTTTTGATCGAACGGATTGCTTCTAAGAAAATGGAGGATCCAGTGTTAGCTGAACGGATCAGTAAGCTAAAGGAACCAAGAGCGATGACTTGAAAGATTTTAGTCTTGACCATAATGGGTGGTTGAGAAAGAAAGGAAGATTAGGTGTTTCGAGTGTAGGAAATATAAGAAAGGAAGTCTTAGATGAATGTCATCGTTCGAAGTTCACTATGCATCTTGGAGGTACCAAGATGTATCAGGATATAAAGAGGTGTTTCTTCTGGGAAGAAACGAAGTGGAATATTGGTTTGTGTGTAAGGCAATGCTTGAATTGCCAGCAGGCAAAGGCCAAACACCAAAACGAGTGGTTTGGTTCAGCCGCTAGATATTCCAATGAGGAAGAGGGATTCTATTTCTATGGACTTCATAGATGGGTTGCAAAGGACGAACAGAGGAAATAAAAGTATATATGTTATAGTGGATAGATTGACCAAGAGTGCCCATTTCATTCCAGTTAAGTCAACCAGGATGACACCTATTTTAGCAAGGTTGTTCACGAAGAATGTAGTTAAACTGCATGGAGTTCCTAGCAGCATTGTTTATGATAGAAATTCCTTGTTCACTAGCAAGTTTTGGAAGAATTTACAGGAAGTTTTTGGAATCAAGCTTATGATGAGTACCGCTTACCATCCGCAGACAGATGGGCAAACGGAAAGAGTTAACAAGATCTTGGAAGATCTGTTGAGAGCTTGTGTTCTAGAATTTGGGGATTATGGGAGGACCATCTGCATCTAGTCAAGTTTTCGTATAACAACAGTTATCAAACTAGTATTAGGATGACACCTTTGAAGCTTTGTATGGAAGGCCATGCAAATCTCCTATTTGTTGGTTGGAGACCGAGGATAGCTTGATTCTTGGTCCATATTTGTTTAGAGAAACTGCAGAAAAGATTGAGGTCATTCGAGATAGGATGAAGGAGGCTTAGTCTAGGCAGAAAAGTTATGCAGATAAGAGATGGAAAGATCTGGTATTTTCAGTTGGGGACCAGGTTTTCATCAAAGTATCACCAATGAAGGGTGTACTTAGATTTGGAAAGTCAAGGAAGTTATCTCCTAGGTTCATAGGACCTTTTCCTATCCTTGAGAAGATCAGGAAGCTCGCGTGTAGACTTGAGTTACAGAGCAGTTTGGCAGGTGTCCATGATGTTTTTCATATTTCTCATCTCAGAAGGTATGTTAGAGATCCGGAGACTGCTATTGCACCGACAATGCTAGATGATTTAGTGGTAGAACCGGACTTGACCATAGTGAGGAAGCCAGTTCGCATTGTTGCGAGAGATGAGAAGAGGCTTAGAACCAAGATGGTTAGATTATTCAAAATCTAATAGAGTGGCGATGGCAGAGACTGTATTTGGAAAGTTGAGAGCAGGATTAGTGATACTTATTTAGACTTATTTGATGGTATGTTTTACCTTCTTGTTTGTTTTAAGCCTTATTGTAATTTCGAGGACGAAATTCTTTGAGGAGGGGAGTCTTTAACACCCTAGATTTTTTTATAACATTATTTAGGAGATCTAGTTAGATTAAAAAAATAAAATAATGTGTTGAAAAAGGGATTAAGATTTGGTTTAATTAAATTAGTCGTGCCTTTTTAACTACCAAACTAAATGAGGGGTTTAAAAATGAATTAGTGGAGGAGTATTATGTGAAAGAGGCCATTTCCGTATCACCTTTCTTAGGCCGTGTATTTCAAACACACGTTCATTCTCATTTTCAAAAATTAAAAAGATTGGTCGGCCATCATTAACAAAGGAAGAAGAAGAGGAAATAAAAGAAAAGCTTAAGGAAAGCTAATTCAAATCAAACTCGTTCAAATCTCAAGATCCTTAATCTTTAAAGCAAACGGTGAATAATTCTTACATCTCTAAATAATTTTGCTTTCAGCTTTAAGGTTAAACCCGAATAATTTTTCTTTCATTTGCCATGTTTTGAATGATAAAGTGATTATACATGCATGTTGATGATTTGTGTATGTTCATATAGATTTTATGACATGTTTCAAGATGCATACCCTATTAAATGACATTCGTTAGCCTTGTGAATTATTATGATGATTTAAAAAGTTATTTTAGAGATGGGTTTTGATTTTTAGATTTTTTTGAATTTTTGTGGAACTGTTATGAATTTTGTAAGGAAGAAAAGGTTAATTTGGATTATAAAATTATTTGCAGGAAAAATAATTAAAGTTTAGATTTGAAAATTTTATATGTTGAAGAGAACATATTATTTTATTTTTTGGAATTTTTCTATAATTTTTGAAGGTGTTTTAATAGTTATATAAATTATTTAATGTATGGGACTTAATTGTTCTATATAATTATAAAGAAGAAAGGGGCTTTCTTAAAATTATTCATGTTGACCCAAAAAATGGACCAACACTATGGTTTGAGTTTGAAAGCGTCAGCTCTGTTCTGACAGAGCAATATCATAGATAACAGATATAGAAAAAGTGCATTAAAAGAAATATGACAAAGAATTTTTATAGTGGTTCGACTGTTAATGAAGCCTACGTCAACTTTATAATTTTATTATAGACTGATTGATGTTACAATAGATGTTTGATTACAAGGCTTTGATTATTTTCTAGCTAGATTGAATCTCCAGAGTTGGAATCCACTGGAGATTCGCATTGAATTCCTTTGGAGACTTTTGTGAGGAAGATAAAGAGTGAATCCAGCAGAGCTTCTACAACCAGTCCGGAGAAGCTCCAGTTTATGTTGCAGGTAGAATGGTTTTATAGAGATCGTGGAGCCTCTGGACCGGGCATGCTTATCAACTGCTCGTAGATAGGTAGGAAACGACCTAGGGAGAGTTTGGCTCGCAAAACGAGATAGAGCCATGGGTCGTTGGCGACCCATGGTCTATGGGTCGCTAGCAACCCATAGATTGGCTCGTTTGCGACCCAATGCCTTGGCCTCTTTTTGTAGTGTTCTTCAGCTAACTTGTTGAGGGTTTGAGGAAAGGCACGGGTAACCGATGATCCATGCACTCAGGATTTTCTAGAGTTTGGAATTGGAGATGCTTTGATAGTCTTTTATCATAGTTGTCCCGTTACAATGGCAATTCACTAGTTGTTTGCGCTCAACTGTTGTGGGCTAAAAGAATGCTGGTCCCTTGGTTTAGTCGAACCCAGTCGTTGCCTTATTCATATAGCTTGGCCCTTTTCGATTCATTTTCTTGACTTTACTGGTTAAATCCTAAACCATCCTATCCCTACAAGGTTTGGTTAGTTTTTTATTAGTTTCTATTGGGTTAAAGTCCGGATAACATTTTCCCTCCAGAGTACGTCTTCATTGTAAACAAGGCATGCTCTGGATGTTATCGCTTTCAATATCCATCTGCCGATTTCGAGTAATTGTAGTAGAACATTATGAATACGCTATCCCAATGTTATTGGTCATATTTCTTTAGTTTCGATTGCTTTTGCTTTCCGCAACATATCACATTTTTGCTTGTAGCTTCCCAACACGTCTTGGAATGATGTGTATGTACAGGAAATCGAGATCGAGGAGAATAGGAGAAATTCCTCTTCTTTCTTCCTCTTTTTATTCTTTCATATTTTTCTGGTCGCTAGCGATCCATGTGGGATCGGTCGCTAGTGACCATAATGGCATACTTGAATTTTTTAATAACATAAAGTTAGGTCCGGTCGCTAACGGCCCATGATGGGTCAGGTCGCTTACGACCCGACTACTTAGCAATTTTCTTTTGCTTTTCTTGCTTGCTTATATACAGTGCCAGAGCCGACCTCACTTCATTCGACCCGAGTCAGTAGATCCTCCAAGCGACCTACTTTATGAGTGATTCATCTCCGAGCAATCCAATCTTCGAGCGATTCAACCATCTTCCAGTGCCTTGATTCATCATCCTGATTGATACCTTCCATTGTGATTTCGGTTCCGAACTCCAAGCCCTAACTTGAAATTCCAGCTTACAACCTTAGCTTGCCATGGAACTATAGCCGACCCTATCTGATTGCCGACCTGAAGTTGGCTTGCCATTATCCATTCCCCCATTTATTACGAGAAGTTCGAGTAGATTGCAGTTTAATGGAGGAAGATAGTGAATCGAGTCTCAAGTTGTTTTCAGTGCTATGTAGTTTTCGCAAGGGTTTAGGTCGATAAGTGGGTGTATGACGTAGGTTTGGAGTTGTCCTATATAGTTTAATTATGACCTACGGTGAAGCTATGTTTTGTTTCGATTGATTGTACGTCGTTCTAGAGCGAAGTCTTGCTCTTGGTCTTTAGCTTCTTTTTTTCGAGAATTTGGTTAAGTTTCCATCGATACTTTTGAACTCCAATGCGACAATTTACTCCAAAATCGGATATAGTGGAAGATTCAATCGTATCGCTCTTCCTATTTTTGTATTTTAGTGATCCTGAAAAGAAAAGCTTCCCGCATCGTCACGGATAGCGGATCCATTATCGATCGTTGATCGATAACGGGTAAGTGTGGAAGAGATAATTTTAAAGGAAGATATAAATTGTTTTTCAAATGCAAACAAGCTAGCTACACTGGATTATTTATTTGCAGTATTCAGGATACTGGACTCTTCTCATGTAGATAACACACTACATCTACCCCGGTCAACGCTCATGACCCGATTAGTCAACATATGTTGAATTCCCTTGGTTTTGAGCGTTGATTATACAAGGATATTATTTAAAGTAAAACATACCTGACAGGGTTGAATGCCAAGTTTTGTCATTGAAAATGGTTTTTCGGTCATCCAATCTTTAGTCCGGTGGAGGTTCTTCCACTCCTTCAAAAGCTAGGTCCTTCACAACGTAGGCTTTTCTTATTATTCCTATCATATTGGGAGGACTGATTGCAGTTAAATTATGAGGAACAGTTTCTCTTGTAGAGTTGTAGGTGAAGTTCAATCAGGCACAGTTTTATCCTTCAGAAACTAGCACATGAGTTGTTCGATTGTGATTATCCTTCTCTTGCATTTTTTGGAATTCAGTGCACAGCCTCTGTCTCCGGGACTCTTGGCTTAATTTATCTATTCCGAACATTTCTTTTTCTCATTATTGTTCTTCTTGTGCTCATGTGCAGTATGATCATTTACTTTAATTCTATACATGTCAGTAATACTTCTACGGTCATTTCGACATATTCTATTTCATGGCTTTCTTAGAACTTATGAAGTAGCTTGATTTAGTCAGTTTTGTAGCTAATCCCTACTTATCCTAAATTGAGTTAGTTTCAAGAAAGTGTTGGTGTAAATGCCTTAATATGTATAGCTGATTACTTTGATCACCGAGCCACCATGTTTTGGAAGACTAGGTTTCCTAAGCAATAAGCTCAATTACCCGAGTTTGATTAACATGATAACTCCTTTATTCAGGATTAGGGACTTTGTTGCTTGATCCCACGATCTGAGTTTTGTAATGATGTTGGTATGTATTAGAAAGATGCATTTCTAGCATCTTTTGCTAAAATAAACTCTTCTGAATCCTACATTGAGATCCTAATCATGTGTTCATTTTTATCTTTGGAAACTCATATACGAATGACTCACCTCTGTGGATTTTTCCTTGATGTTGTGAATCTTTAAATAGCATGACCAAACTTCGAGTAATGGCATTATCCTACAAGTTGGAACCAAATAATCTAGTTAGACTGTAAGTAGGTCATTGTTCCTTCTCGTCATCGCCAGACTATGAGCGATGGTGGATTTCTAAATGTTTTCTTTGTTGGTGATTTTCTTGCCAGGATGCTCCGTTTTATAATGTAGAACTGTTATCTAACCAACCTCATGGTTGTTCGTGTTTGGACTTTTGAAACATATCCTTCGATCATATATCTTTGTTTCTATCTTTTCTTGAGGGACTAGCTATTTTGAATGACCATATTTTTGCGATTGAGAGAGATGGAAATCTGTGGGGGTGAATTGCTCAATTGCCTCAAGTCTGGCTCTCAATCTCATTCTGAAATTGAGGACATTTGAGGATTTCATTTTCGACATTCCATGATTGCTTCCGCTTGTTCTTAGCTATGCATGCTCTTCTTTGTTGCTGACATTGTCACAGAAGTTTTTTTCATATGTCAACTCCTATCCTTGAGAATTGATAACCTAGCTATTTGGTTCCAAAGAACATTTCCTCGAGGCTGCCTATCTTTCGGCTACGCCTAAATTCTTTCTAAGTTGAATTTAGGAAGTTCAGTTGTGCACCAGGTTTCGTCCCTAGAAACTAGTACATGGATAATTCAAGGCTGGGATTTGCTTTCGATGCTGCTTTATTCCTATGTAGTGGCTAATTCCTTAGTTAAAGGTCGACCCATGTAACTGGCCTATGAAAAGATATGTCTTCCCGTTAGTGCCTGTCATTGGGCAGCGGTAGTTTTCTAAAGAGAAGGTTGAAACTCAATTGAGGACCAACTTCTATTTCTGGAAGGTAATGCATCGATGGCTCACTGCGATAAGTATTTCTCGTCAGCGCTGTAGATCAAAGTTTTCCTGGCATTGCCGGGGCAATACTAGTACTTAGTGAGTAGAACGTTTCCCAGAGTTGTCGGGGCAACACCGGTACTTATGAAATAGAAAGTTTCCTAGCATTGCAGTAGCAACACTAGTACTTAGGAAATAGAGAATTTTCCCAGCATTACCAGGGGAAACACCGGTACTTAAAAGATAAAAGAAGGCCTTGGTGTTGATGAGGAAACAATGACACTCAGGAGCTGTGATTGATTTTCCCCATCGATTTGGTGGTGCTTTTAATCCAGTTGGGTACTATTTTTGGTCTTCAAAAACTAGCACTTCGATGGTTGGGCTGTAGAAATATTTTCTTAGTGTTGTATGTCTTCGAGAAGTTTTAAAGTCATACTGGTGATGGTCTTTAACGGTTTGCACTTCTCTTTTCGATTTTAGGTTGGAATTACTATAATAGGGGGTGTTTAAAACCCACTCATCGGTTAACGGTGTTTGCATTCTAGTCTGCATTTTAGGAACTTAGAGTCATTCTGTGAGAAGTCGACTCGCTTTTAATTTGTTTATACTCTAGTTTGCAGTTGAGGACTGAGAGATTTTTGTGAATCGTTTATGCTTAAGTCCGTGCTCTAAGGACTTAGAGCACTCTAGTCCACACTCCGGGGACTTAGAGATATTTTTAATTTATTTATACTCTAGTCCACACTTCGAGAACTTAGAGTACTCTAGTCCATGCTCCGGGGAGTTAGAGATTTTTGTAAATCGTTTATACTCTAGTCCGTGTTTTGGAGACTAAGAGTACTCTAGTCCGCACTCTGGGGACTTAGAGATTTTTTTTAAATCGTTTATACTCTAGTCCGCGCTCTGTGGACTTAGAGATATTTGTAAATCGTTTATACTCTAGTTCACGCTCCGAGGATTTAGAGTACTCTAGTCCCAACTCCATGAACTTAGAGATTTTTATAAATCGTTTGCACTCTAGTCCACGCTCCGGGGACTTAGAGTACTCTAGCCCGCACTCCAGGGACTTAGAGATTTTTTTAAATCGTTTATACACTAGTCCGAGCCCTGGGGACTTAAAGTACTCTAGTCCGCACTCCAGGGACTTAGAGATTTTTGAAAATCATTATACTCTAGTTCGCACTCCGAAGACTTAGAGTACTCTAGTCCGCACTCTGAGGACTTAGAGATTTTTGTAAATCGTTTATACTCTAGTCCATGCTATAGAGACTTAGAGTACTCTAGTCCGCACTCTGGGGACTTAGATATTTTTGTAAACCGTTTATACTCTAGTTTGCGCTCCTAGGACATAGAGTACTCTGGTCTGCACTCTGGTGACTTAGAGATTTGGGTGATGGTAGAATCATTCATTTGATCCTGTAGAGTTGAGTAAATTCCTTTTAATCCAATGTGGTGGTTTTCTCAACGTTGTTTAACTTCGGGATGCACCATGCTCTCTAACGATAAGAGTACCAGGCGTTTTCGTTGCCTAGCTTTTTTTATAGCCATCAAGTGTTACCCTTGGAGATGCAAGGCTGCTGCTCAGCCAATTCCATAGATTTTATTATTCATGAGAAATCAAATTCCTCCAACCAGTTTTTGTTATGTTATGCTGAATACCTGCAGAATCCTTCATTTCCAAGTGCCAAATTTTATGTTCTTATAGAAAATATGAAATTGTGGAGCAAGTTATCACATTGCCACTGGTATAATCACGTTCATTCCTATACTGATCATGGACTGGTAGAGTTCAGTAGTGTTTATCTTGAATCTATGGCACTTAACCTTGCTTGTTTCAGGCCATATGCATTATGTTAGGCCGATAGCATTATTGCGGATATCAACCTTATTCGATGTTTTCAATCTTCGAGAATCAATGGTTTAGCTGCTTAATTTCGAGCGTTCTCTCCATACCATGTTCTATCTTTGGAAAATATCTGGTTTTGTACAAGTTAGGTTTGGGAACACGATCGAGCACCTAATTCTGTCTTTAGAAACTAGTGCGCTGATGATTTAATTTTAGAACAGCCTTCCGTCGTCGTCTATCTCTAGGCGACGGTATGTTTCTCCTTTTATTGCAAGTTTTAGCGATCTTCTATCCCGACCAAGGATTAATGTGAACAATGTCCCTCAGCCAACACGGCTGATTATTCTGAACAATTGATGTGAGACTTGACATTTTGGGCGGCTTCCTTGATGCCTCTCCGGTCAAAGGTACGTCATATATTGGATGCGTGGCTTTTAGTTTTCCTCGATGTTGCCCATCTTCGGGCAAAGTGAGGAGTTTAAGATCTTTAAGAGTTAGTGCGCAACTTACAAAATCTGTATATTTTGGTGCTCCTCAGAATTGCCTATCTCCAGGCAACACGAGGAGGGTATATTTTGGCGCGGCTTATGGAATGCACGGCTTTTGGTGCTCCTCAGCGTTGCCTATCTTCGGGCAGAGTTAGTCCTTGATGCTTCTCGGCGTTGCCTATCTCTAAGAAATGTGAGGAGTTAATCTTTTAGTGCTCCTCGGCATTGCCTATCTTTAGGCAATGCGACGAGTCAGTCTTTTAGTGCTCTATGGTGTTGCCCATCCCCGGGCAACGCGAGGAGTTAGCTCTTTAGTGCTTCTTGGCATTGCCTGTCTTTGGGCAATATGAGGAGTTAATTTTTAGTGCTCCTCGGCATTGCCTATCTCTAGGCAACGCGAGAAGTTAGTTTTTGATGCGTAGCCTACGAGATGCATGGCTTTTGGTACTCCTTGGCGTTGCCTATCTCTGGACAACACAAGGAATGTAAGTTTTAATGTTCCTCGGTGTTGCCTATTGTCGGACAATGCGAGGAGTTAGTTTTTTTATGCTCCTCGCCGTTGCCTATCTCCAAGCAACACAAGGAGTTAGTTTTTGATGGACGGCTTATGAGATGCACAGCTTTTGGTGCTCCTTAGCGTTACCTATCTCCGGGAAATGCGAGGAGTTTAAGTTTTGGGCCTTCTCAATGTTGCTGGGGCAATATTGGTTTTCAAAAGGCAAGGATCGTGTTCCGCCGATCCAACGGTTTGAGTCGATTTACTTCCATCGACCCGATGGTTATTTATTATTAATATGGTTTTATTGGTTCAATAAGCAAGGCATGGCTTCCGAGATGCGCACAGTGGTTTGGGCCTTCCTGGTGCTGGAGGAGTGATACTAGTATAAACATTTAGATCGGGTAGTCATGACTTGGTTATGAAGAAAGTGCTTATGGGAGTTTGGGGCAAGTCTCTCAGTTTTCAATCCAAACTGTAACAAGAGAATTGGTCTTTGACTGGCATATGGTCTTAGAGGAAGAGGAATTGGTCACAAAGAACAGTAAAATAGTAGTTGGAAAGAAGTAGGCAAGTATTATGCTAGTGTTTCATTCGTTGCACTAGCTAGGTCATTAAGTCCGCGATTGTCAAAATGCCAGAATTTTTGATCGAGCATAACAGAACTGTGGTATGATTAGTCTATACCTTTCTTATGGCTATTTGAGTGTGTGTGATGCCCCCATTCCAAGGGCTGTTGGCGTTCTTGAACAGTATCCATGGTCTTTCCACAACTCGTTTGATTGTCCCCAGTCTAATTGGAGTGGTTAATCTGAGTTGTTGGTCTTGGCTTGAGTCGAGTTAGCTTCTGATTAACCACAAGTTCGGTTCAGTTTTAGCTTAGTTCCTTTGAGTGACTTCGAAGCTCTGAGGTTCAGCATCGGTCATTTAATTATGCTGAGTGATTGATATGATTATCGATATATAGCCCTGGAGCACGGCTTCGATGACTCCAATGGGCTTTGGATTAGATGACTACTGATCTTCCAATTCACCTTCATGGATATCAGTCTTTCATGAATTACATTGATCTAATGTTTCGCCT
Organism: Allium cepa; assembly: GCA_030765085.1. Lineage (NCBI taxonomy): Eukaryota > Viridiplantae > Streptophyta > Magnoliopsida > Asparagales > Amaryllidaceae > Allium > Allium cepa. The sequence goes on along the minus strand of CM060940.1, from coordinate 623,402,709 downwards.
CATGACGCTTTTGTTTGTGAAAGACCTTCACATTCACGAAGGATTTTTTTGGATCAGATGACCGCTGATCTACCAGTTTACCTTCATAATGCTCTAGTTCGTGAAAGACCTTCACATTTGCAAAGGGTTTTTTTGATCATATGACCGCTAATCTATCAGTTTACCTTCACGGCGCTCTAGTTCACGAAAGACCTTCACGTTCGTGAAGGATTTTTTTGGATCAGATGACCGCTGATCTACCGGTTTACCTTCACGACGCTCGAGATCATGAAAGATCTTCACATTCGCAAAGGGTTTTTTTTGGATCAGATGACCCTTGATCTACTGGTTTACCTTCACGATGCTCTAGTTCATGAAAGACCTTCACATTCACAAAGAATTTTATATGGTCGGATGTTTGACGACCAGACGACCTTGGAATGATAATCTATCGATTCCGAGGAGAGTTTTGGGTCATGTATCCAACGGCCCGACAGTCTTAAAGCAATGATTCATTGACTTCAACATGAATTTTTCAGATTCAGCTCGAGGGAACATAGTTTTATCAGTTCCTGTCGGCTAAGGTGTTAGATCTGTTTGTTCAACGATCCTTTGGATAAGACTTCTCGATGCCCCCAGCAACGCTGATTTTCAATAGGGGGATTGACATGACTTGTCGAGGGCATAGAAGCATTTCTTTCACCATGTTGTCTACAATACTCCTAGTGTCCCGCTGCGGATCATTTGGAAATGGAGAGTAGACAAGGATGGATGAGAAGGTATCGCTTTAGGTTGTTGTCCCACTCCTTGGTTGCTAGCTAGCTAGAGTGTTATTTGATAATCTTCCTTTTGTCTGACTTCGTTAGTTAGTTGAGGCGCTTTTCTGCTGGGTCTTGGTAGCGTTGCTTCGGCACAAGGTCCCTGACGTCATGTAGCTCCTTCGTCGTTTGGTATGTTTTTAGCACACTACCGAGTTATTCTTCTTCTAATTGCATTAGTTCTAGTCTAGAACCAGTTTGTAATTATTTCACCCTGTCAAGGCAAGAGTTGTTGAATGAACGATCGAACCACATTGTTCATGGAATGGGATTCTACCCCTAGCATTCAGATGAAGCTTGGAAATCAGACGGTCGATTCACATTTATTTGATAATTGTGGCTTTTCCCATTAAGTTAGGAAAAAGTAGGTGATGAATGATTTGATCACATTCATGCTGGGGTCAGACGATCGAGTCTTGCACAATTTGCTTCGTATTCTTTCTAGCAAGTGGAGATAATTGGCTATTAAGTGGGCAATTAAGTTGTGTCTATTTCAGGCTGCAATCATGTCCATTTTTTAAAATCTAAGTATGATCAGTAAGCAGCCAGTCGCAACTACTTCAGTCTAATATGAAGGTTTCTGAGTGGACAATCAATCATATCTACTTTTTATGGATTTTAATCTTGTTGGATTCTTTATTCTGTGCCTCTGAGTCCTAAGTCAGGGGTATATGGTAGCTAATGAACAACCGAATCACGTTCGTCTTGATGAAACTCCATAGGTTCAATCGCGGTCTATGGAGATTAGCCAGCGGCCAACTCTAAGTACTTGGTCACCTGCATTGTTATGGAAGTAGTTTAGTTCAATTGGGTCGTAGTTCACAACATAATTGAAATTAAAATTAAAATAAAATAATTCAAAGACGATTGGAATAAATCTTATTGATAAGTGAAGCAGCATCAAGTTCTTACTATTCCGCTTTGCCCCTAGCTCCTTTCAACGGGTGGCAACCCTCAACGGTCCAATTGATAATCAAAGTTCTTTATTGATAGGCGTCGGATGTTCCCTACACATCATTCTGCAGGGATTTCACATACTATTGAAGCTTTCATTTCTGAATCAGCTTTCCGATCACATCTAGGAGATGTTTGTAATCGCTAATGTTAGGACCATATGCACCTTGGAATATACAACATTTCCTGGATAATTCTGTGGACTTTGGTGGACTCTCTTGTTGCTGGTTTTCAGTGTTGCTCTGAGTCATGAGTATCCAAGTAGAGGCTACCAATTGAATCGTTCAAATGAGCATATGAGTCGAATTTTGAGATCTTGGGTTTACTTCAAGTAAAATGGATGATTACCCGAGTTCGAATTTGAGTCAGAACTGAAGTGAGTTTTTTATGACCATTTTGACAATTTCTGATGATTTTCGACGACGATCATTCATGATTCAACAACGATCATTCATGATTCGACGATGAGAGCTCCATGATTGGATTAGAAGCTGGTCAGTCGAGAGTGGTGATAATATAACATGGGAGCTTGGCATTGTAACTAATCTCGGTTCCTGTCATATCTTCTTGGTCCTCTTGCCTCTAAGAATACCGTTTGAGTAGCAATTCCTCGTCAGTTGCTTGGCACCATGCTACCCAAACGACGGTCTCATTGGCCAGTCACGAGTTGGGGTCCAAAGGCAAACCGAGCTAATTCACTGGAGAAAACATTACGACCCGGGCCATGTCGATGGATATTTAGCGATCCATGCAGGTCACTGGCGATCCATATAGGTCAACTGTGATCCATGTAGGTCGTTGGCGATCCATGTAGGTCATTAGCGATCCATGTAGGTCGCTGGCTATCCATCCAGGTCATTGGCGACCCATGTAGATCGTTATTGATCCATGTCGGTCACTGGCAATCCATTCAGGTCGTTGGCGACCCATGTAGGTCGTTGGGGATCCATGTACTTAGAACTTTAGCGGATTTTGCTTTCTGGAGTTTATGGCGGTTCGGTTAAAAGGTATGGGTCGTTAGCGAGCCATGTACTTAGTTGATTTCTGAGCTTTTCCTTTAGGTTCGCATCTACTACCTTATGTTGATGTTCTTCATCACCTTGCCATGTGTTTTCTTGCTTTTTCTCCAATCCTTCTAAGTGGCGATTCAGGATGTAACTCCTGAACCTATCTGATATAAGGTCGATAGCTAGATTTTCTTCTTCCAGGGTCCATTGTGTAACGACCCATAAATTTTCGATAATTAAAATAGTTAATTTAATAAGATTTCATGGTTTAATGTGGGAAGAATTAAAAATTTGTAATTTATTTATGATAATAATAACTAGAATGAATTGCAACAAATTTATCTAAGTTAATTATTTATTAATTGAATGAAATCCCAAATCAATTGAAATAATATATAGTCAATGGTAATGGAATGAAGTTGTATTATATAGGAAATTGTGACACTTGTTTGTAAATAATAAACTTATAAGTGTAATTAAAAGTTAACGGTGATAATTATTTAAGTTACCTATTCATTTAGTTAGTCGAATTGAATTTGGGAACCAATTGCAATTGAAATGAAAGTATATATTAGTTGAGTGCATTATCTCTAAATGAAGTTAAATAATAATGTGGAATTCATTTGATGTAGTAAAGTAACTGACTCATAACGAAAATTTATTTAAAATCCAATATTGAAATCCGTCAAATATTGAACAATTAAATTGTTTAAATTTAATAATTGGAATTTATTGAATAATTGAATACCGGGAATCGAATAACTGTTTAATGGAAATGGTTGTTCTATAATTTGATTTGTTTCAAAAGTTAATTGATAAGTTCGTTTTGAATATTTGAAAAGATAGTGATTTAAGAATAATCAAATTTGTTTAAATTTAATATTACAACTGTCGAATAATTAAATTCCGAATTTGATATGATTAATTTGATATTGGAATTTTAATGTATGAAGATAGAGTGAATAACGGAAATTCGATTTAATATGATTCAAATTGGTTTCCAAAGTGAATATAAGTTAAATTTGGATATAATATAAGTTGTTTTATAAATTAATATGTCGATATCTTATAAAATTTATAACTCTCACATACGAGGTCCGATTGGAATGAAACTTTTTACATTGCGATCGTGAGGATGAGAGCTTCGAAATGAAACTGGTTTGGAATAATTTGGAGATAGTTGAAATTTGGGCTAAAATCGGGAGTCGTCCGGTTTAGTTCCAACCGGAACGTCTCGATGACAACGAAAAATCAAGGTGAGTGTTTTATAACGCTCACAATGTACTGAATATCTTTATGGTAGTTAAATTTAATATTATGAAGTGGTATGAATTTTATTTGTCGTTGTTTGATAAAATTTAATTGTCATATAGATTGTCATTTGAATTCACCGTTGAAAATTAAATTGACAGTCAAATTGAAATTAAAATTGAATTGCGATTAAATTATCTAATATTGGTAACTATGAAATTGCCGTGAATTGTGTTATCTATTGGATGATGTATTTCGATGGATGCTATTGGTTGATATTTAAATGTTTGGATGTTTATTTGCTTATATATATATATCCTGTTATGCATACATTTGACATTGTGATTTGGTTTGAGTGATATATATTCATCTCTGACATTTAATTGAAATAAATAATCACTTGGCCATAGGATAGAAAATTATATACGGACACCGGATTGGTTAAATTAATAAATTTTTAAATCGTTGATTTGAATTTTATTTAAATGTTTTGATTTAAAAGATATAAATAAAATCAAATTATAGAATCAAATTTATCGCAAAATTGAGTTTGGAATGTTGAAATAAATTTTGGTTAAAAGAAATTGTTAAATAAATCAAGTTGAGACTTTGAAATTAAAATTTTGGATATGATCGAATTTCAAAAATTTATTTGTTTTAAAGATTGAACATTATTTCGAGCTTTGAGTATTACTAAGTAAAAGTGATATAAAAAAAACTATATTTTGAAATTGAGCTTGAAATTGAATCATATTTGAAATTTGGATTCAAAAGTTGAATATTGAAGGATAATTTTGTTAAGTGTTATAAATTGATATTTTGAAAAATCAAGCTCCAAATCGATATAAATTGAAATTGAATTAATTGAAGGTGAATGTAGAATTGAATTAATTTGAAGTGAAGGTTGACATTGATTTGAATTGAAATCGAAATCGAATCGGTAGAATGGAAATTGAAATTGATTTGAATTAGGAAGTTATAATTGAAATGGATTGGTTTTGAAGCTGTTTCAGTTTGTTTTCCAAATTACTCTGTTATATAAACCATCTTTAAACACTTAAACTATTTGAACCTATATTAACTGTATTAAATTATTTTTAACCCATCTTAAACCATGTTAACTTATTTTAATCTAGTTTAAATCTACTTAACCCAATTTAAATTATTTTAAACTAATTTATCTATTTGAAATCCATTCAAAGATTTTAAGTATTTTTAACTATTTAATTATTTAAAACTACTTTTATACTACTTAAAACTATTTTCTAAAATTTCAAGCTGGTCAACAAGGTGAAATGTTTATGTTTAAATCTTGAATTTAAATACGAATTGGGTTAAACGAAGTTGCAACCCAAATTGAAATTCGAAATGATTTTGAATTCGAAATGATTTTGAAATCGAGATATTGAGGCGAAAAATGATTTTGAAACGGAATCTTACATTTTGAATAGATATGATGATGTTAAAATGGATTTGATTTTTTTGAAGCGAATATGATATTTTGATATAAATTATGAATCGATTTGAAATGTAAAAGAGTCATCGGTGTAATAATACGTAGTTATTAAAGAGACCGGGATCGTATATGGACATATCTCTGTCGATACCGAAAACCACTTTAATAACTAGTATACGCGGAGGGTTGATCCAGAATGAAATGGATGGTTTGGTGAACGTGTTGACTGCAGAAAGAGAACGATATTGGATGACCCCTGACATGACTAAAACAGGAGCCGCGCCGGGCCATTGAGGTTCGCCATCTCTAGCGGACGCACTTCTTCGATACCATATCTATTACTTTTGTGATTCGATTTGGGTGCACCCCTCGATTTGGGAGTGTTGTTTCGCGGTGTTGAGGTAGCTGCAGGCTATGCTCAACATCGGTCCGGATCACGCAACTACTAGTATTCTAGTTGGTATCGCCTCATGTACTTTGTTATACTGATTATCCTATTCGCGACCACTACGTTTTGTTTTATGTTATACCTATGGGGTACCCTTTGATAACCACTAGTTTACGGTGGGGTTTACGGTGCTGTATAGACTATGGCATTATGAAATGTGTTAAGCGGAATTATGGTAACGCCTTAACGCTATTTTAATACTCCACTTTACTATAGACATATTATAATAGCATATTGTACTACATAGTAGATAGTTTAACGGATCCTTGAGAGATGGAAAATCCCGTAACATCTCTTAAGTTATTACACTCACGTTGACACTGGATAGGAGATGTCAAATCCCGTAAACATCTCTGACGCCGTTACACTCATATTTATTTACGATTGATTTAACTTACATGAGGATATTTTAGTCCTGACTCGAGTGTTTTGTCTTTTCATTACGCTCGGGTCAGACTTGAGTTTTCAGCTTATTGAAATCTATTATGGAGGACGAAGTCAAAGATTTGGTATAATATTCTATTATTATCTTTGCACCATGCTGTCTACTGCATTACTTTATTTGTTCAGGTGTATATGTATAACTCTGATAAATGTTATATAAATAATGATCAAAGTATAGTAAACAGCTTCATGAACTGTTTATTTGACTATTATATTTTATCGTTCCGCTGCAAGATTCTGTGTTGTTTCATTTCCTTTATTTCCCTTTCTTTTCTTTTCTTATTTACCCCAATAACCATCTACCCTTTTGAATAGTTTGAAATCGGCATGTGTACTTGATCGTCGGTTTAAACTGTCCAAAAAGGTGGGTCATTACAATTGGTATCAGAGCTTTGGTTTAGCGATAACCTTAGCTTTGTGGGGTCTGACTCTTTATAAATAGGGTAGTGATACCCTATTATGAGTCGCTGAGTATATACATATGAGAGAGCGTATTTTTTAGTGATATTAAATGTTTTATGTTGTGTCGGTTGATTTGTTGTGTGGCTTATGGATTCTGGTCAATACGAGTAATTAACGTCATTGATAGGGATCTCTAAACACTTAAACAGAACAATTCGACATAGTATTGTTTTGAAATTGGGTAAATGAAATAATTTTGCTCTAATTATATTTTGTATATAAAGAAAAAAATTCAGAAATTATTGTGACTTATCTAGCTTACCTGGTTGTTAGGAATGATAATATTGGATATTATCATTAATTGGATATTGTAATTTAATAAATAAGGTGAATTACAAAATGAATAGTGATAAAACACTTGTGGAATGTTTTAAGAAAGAAAATCCTATAAGAATATTTTATAAAGGTGACATATAAATTGAAATAGATTTAAAATGGAAAATATTGAATTTAAGACCCGGAGGTTTTGACAATGGTTCTCAAAGCTTTGAAGAAAATATACTGTGATATTAGTTGGAAAATATTTATGGAAATATTTTGAAAGGATTTTTAAAGGAAGGAATGAATTCAGTACTTCTCTCTTATGTCGCTGGAAAATAATTTCGGTGATGACTGCGCAGCATCATCGACGTTCATTTTCGAGTCTCAAAGTGGGGGAGACTTCTAAGATGCTTTGCTTTTCTTCTAAATTATTTTGGGTAAATGGGTTTCAGTTTAAACTCCAAAGGTATGATTTGATATATTAAAGATATAAGTGTATATGTTTATTTCAAACGATTTGAAAAGAACTGGGCATTTAAATTTCTAAGTTATATTAATTAGTAATTTTCAAATTATTTGAATGAAATGTGAATAACCAGAATTTATAAAATAAGAGGATTAAGATATCTAAGCTTATTGTTTTGGGAAAACTTTAGAGTTGAAGTGTACCTTTAAAGTTGAAAGGTAAAAAGGATTTAAACAAATTAAATTTGTGAACATTCTAATTAAGTAAAATGAAATTCTATAAATTTGTATGATACCAAAATTACATTCTGATAACATATAACAAGACTTACCAAATGTTTAGAAGTTGAAATGATGTTTTGGATATGTAATGAGATATTGTACAAATTAACAGAACCTGAAAATAATTGAAGTATACAAGTAAGGAAAACTCAAAAGGAATTAAAATATATATAAATGGGAAATATGGTTGTGATAAAAAGTTATAAATACTTAAATATAACATGAAATGATGAATGGATAAATGGAACAAGTAAGTGAACTTAAGAAAGAAGATAAATGAATCGTATTATATCTTTGTAAATTGGTTATAGAAAATAAATATAAATTGCAAAGGGATTGTAAAAAATAATTGAATTTGTAACCTTTAAGATAACTGTAAACTAAGAAAAGTCATTTATGAGAGGTTAGAATTTTATAGGATGATTAATGAACTAAAGTGCTGGTTAATAAAATGTTCCATAAATAAATTAGTTATTAACTAAAATTACGAAATTGAAGTAAATGAAAACAAAAGAATTTGGTATAGCTAAGAATCGATTGGAAAATGAAATTGGATTTAATTAAATTATATAGAATGTTTAAAATGAACTTGAGTAAGTAAATTCTATGATATGATGTTTAAGAAAAGATAATGTTAAAGAATATGCTATGTAAAGAAATGAATATACTAACTGAATAATGGATTGTGAATAATTAGTTGTAAATAAAAATAAAAGTCAATAAAATAATTTAGTATAGATAAATTGGATAGAAATCCATTGGAAGGTAATACGTGAGTTGTACGGATATTATTTTGTTCGCATACCGATTTGATCCAAATTCGAGCACAAAATTTCAAGATGATTTATATCGATCCAAGTTAGGATTTTTCACTCGATTCTCGACGGCGAACCCTGGATAGGGATTTTTGATTTGATTCTGGAATTCTCTATCATAGTATATGGCTATGCAAGGAGAGTAACAGTTTCCAATCAAGGAACCAAATCTGAGTCCGCACTAGAGATCGTGTGAACGATACTAGTTTGGAAGTGAAATTATGTGATCGAATAAGCGATTAGATTGATATTGCTTACGGATGATATATGTACGGCTTACGGACTTAAATAAAAAAAACTAATATTGGAAATTGAAGATGCCAAATATAAAATGATTATTTTAAATTATATAATTGGATATCATTGGTAAATGAGATGCAGGTATTTAAAAATCAAGAAAATGTGGATTGCCCAACAAAAGGTACATGTTTATTTTGTCATTGGATTTGGTGATTTTTGATTGAGCCACTTGGCTTTTGGGTTTCTTTTATTGGTTTGGGGCCCGTAGAGGCGTTTTGTAGCTGTACCGATCGAGCCTCGCAAAGGAGACTCTGCCGAAATTTTTCGTAAATCCGGATGTTAGAAAAGTTTTTAAGTTTTAAAATTTTGTAACTTGCTTGATTACTAACTCGTAAACTTCATAGGCTAATCAGAGTAGCGTAGTGAAAGTGTAGTAACGATTTTATAAATGGAATTTCATTGTTTTATAAGTTGATAATTTGAATAAAATATATCAAATGTTAAATTCTTTACTTAGTTTCTTTTTCCTTCTTTTCCTTTTCGAGGACGAAAAGTTTTGAGTGGGGGAGAGTGTAATGACCCATAAATTTTCGATAATTAAAATAGTTAATTTAATAAGATTTTATGGTTTAATGTGGGAAGAATTAAAAATTTGTAATTTATTTATGATAATAATAACTAGAATGAATTGCAACAAATTTATCTAAGTTAATTATCTATGAATTGAATGAAATCCCAAATCAATTGAAATAATATATAGTCAATGGTAATGGAATGAAGTTGTATTATATAGGAAATTGTGACACTTGTTTGTAAATAATAAACTTATAAGTGTAATTAAAAGTTAACGGTGATAATTATTTAAGTTATCTATTCATTTAGTTAGTCGAATTAAATTTGGAAACCAATTACAATTGAAATGAAAGTACATATTAGTTGAGAGCATTATCTCTAACTGAAGTTAAATAATAATGTGGATTCATTTGATGTAGTAAAGTAATCGACTGATAACGAAAATTTATTTAAAATCCAATATTGAAATCCGTCAAATATTGAACAATCAAATTGTTTAAATTTAATATTTGGAATTTATTGAATAATTGAATACCGGGAATCGAATAACTGTTTAATGGAAATGGTTGTTCTATAATTTGATTTGTTTCAAAAGTTAATTTGATAAGTTCGTTTTGAATATTTGAAAAGATAGTGATTTAAGAATAATCCAATTTGTTTAAATTTAATATTACAACTGTCGAATAATTAAATTTCGAATTTGATATGATTAATTTGATATTGGAATTTTAATGTATGAAGATAGAGTGAATAATGGAAATTCGATTTAATATGATTCAAATTGGTTCAAAGTGAATATAAGTTAAATTTGGATATAATATAAATTGTTTTATAAATTCAAATGTCGATATCTTATAAAATGTATAACTCTCACATACGAGGTCCGATTGGAACAAAACTTTTTGCTTTGCGATTGTGATGACGAGAGCTTCGACATGATACTGGTTTGGAAGAATTTGGAGACAGTTGAAATTTGGGCAAAAATCGGGAGTCGTCCGGTTTAGTTCCAAACCGGAACGTCTCGATGACAACGGAAAATCAAGGTGAGTGTTTTATAATGCTCACAACGTACTGAATATTTTTATGGTAGGTAAATTTGATATTATGAAGTGATATGAATTTTATTTGTCGTTGTTTGATAAAATTTAATTGTCATATAGATTGTTATTTGAATTCACCGTTGAAAATTAAATTGACAGTCAAACTGAAATTAAAATTGAATTGCGATTAAATTACCTGATATTGATAACTATGAAATTTCCGTGAATTGTACTGTCTATTGGATGATGTATTTCGATGGATGCTATTGGTTGATATTTAAATGTTTGGATGTTTATTTGCTTATATATATCCTGTTATGCAAACATATGACACTGTGATTTGGTTTAAGTGATATACATTCATCCCTGACATTTAATTGAAATAAATAATCACTTGGCCATAGGATAGAAAATTATATACGGACACCGGATTGGTTAAATTAATAAATTTTTAAAATCGTTGATTTGAATTTTGTTTAAATGTTTTGATTTAAAAGATATAAATAAAATCAATTTATATAAATCGAATTTATCGCAAAAGTTGAGTTTGGAATGTTGAAATAAATTTTGGTTAAAAGAAATTGTTAAATAAATTAAGTTGAGACTTTGAAATTAAAAATTTGGATATGATCGAATTTCGAAAATTTATTTGTTTTAAAGATTGAACATTATTTCGAGCTTTGAGTATTACTAAGTAAAAGTGATATAAAAAAACGATATTTTGAAATTAAGCTTGGAATTGAATCATATTTAATTTGGATTCAAAAGTTGAATATTGAAGGATAATTTTGTTAAGTGTTATAAATTGATATTTTGAACAATCAAGCTCCAAATCGATATAAATTGAAATTGAATTAATTGAAGGTGAATGTAGAATTGAATTAATTTGAAGTCAAGGTTGACATTGATTTGAATTGAAATTGAAATTGAATCGGTAGAATGGAAATTGAAATTGATTTGAATTAGGAAGTTATAATTGAAATGGATTGGTTTTGAAGCTGTTTCAGTTTGTTTTCCAAATTACTCTGTTATATAAACCATCTTTAAACACTTAAACTATTTGAACCTATAGTAACTATATTAAATTATTTTCAACCCATCTTAAACCATGTTAACTTATTTTAATCTAGTTTAAATCTACTTAACCCAATTTAAATTATTTTAAACTAATTTATCTATTTGAAATCCATTTAAAGATTTTAAGTATTTTAATTATTTAAAACTACTTTTATACTACTTAAAACTATTTTTTAAAATTTCAAGCTGGTCAATAAGGTGAAATGTTTATGTTTAAATCTTGAATTTAATTACGAAGTGGGTTAAATGAAGTTGCAACCTAAATTGAAATTCGAAATGATTTTGAAATCGAAATGAGATATTGAGGCGAAAAATGATTTTGAAACGGAATCTTACATTTTGAATAGATATGATGATGTTAAAATGGATTGGATTTTTTTTGAAGCGAATATGATATTTTGATATAAATTATGAATAGCCATCGGTGTAATAATACGTAGTTATTAAAGAGACTGGGATCGGATATGGACATACTCTCTGTCGATACCGAAAACCACTTTACTAACTAGTATATGCGGAGTGTTGATGCAGAATGAAGTGGATGGTTTGATGAACGCGTTGACTGCAGAAAGAGAACGATATTGGATGACCCCTTACATGACTAAAACAGGAGCCGCGCCGGGCCATTGAGGTTCGCCATCTCTAGCGGACACACTTCTTCAATACTATATCTATTACTTTTGTAGTTCGATTTGGGTGCACCCCTCGATTTGGGAGTGTTGTTTCGCGGTGTTTAGGTAGCTGCTAGCTATGCTCAACATCAGTCCGGATCACGCAACTACTAGTATCCTAGTTTGTATCGCCTCATGTACCTTGTCATACTGATTATCCTATTCGCGACCACTACGTTTTGTTTTGTGTTATACCTATGGTGTACCCTCTGATAACCACTAGTTTACGGTGGGGTTTACGGTGCTGTATAGACTATGGCATTATAAAATGTGTTAAGGGGAATTATGGTAATGCCTTAACGCTATTTTAATACTTTACTGTACTATAGACATATTATAATAGCGTATTGTACCACATAGTAGATAGTTTAACGGATCCTTGAGAGATGAAAAATTCTGTAACATCTCTTAAGTTATTACACTCACGTTGACACTGGATAGGAGATGTCAAATCTCGTAAACATCTCTGAAGCCCTTACACTCATATTTATTTACAATTGATTTAACTTACATGAGGATATTTTAGTCCTGACTCGAGTGTTTTGTCTTTTCATTAAGCTCGGGTCAGACCTGAGTTTGCAGCTTATTGAAGATCTATTCTGGAGGACAAAGTCGAAGATTTGGTATACTATTCTATTATTATCTTTGCACCATGCCGTCTGCTGCATTATTTTATTTGTTCAGGTGTATATGTATAACTCTGATAAATGTTATATAAATAATGATCAAAGTATAGTAAACAGCTTCATGAACTGTTTATTTGACTATTATATTTTATCGTTCCGCTGCAAGATTCTGTGTTGTTTCATTTCCTTTATTTCCCTTTCTTTTCTTTTCTTATTTACCCCCAATAACCATCTACCCTTTTGAATGGTTTGAAATCGGCATGTGTATTTGATCGTCGGTTTAAACTGTCCAAAAAGGTGGCTCGTTACACATTGACTCCAAACACCTTCAAGCAAAGATTGAGGATCTAACTTCTGGACCTATGAGATCCAAAGTAGATAGCTAGATCTGGATATGAGTTGGAGTTCTCAGTGAAAGCACCAAAATGTTGACCCAAAAATTGGACCAACACCGTGGTTTGAGTTTGAAAGCACCTGCCCCACTCTAACAGAGCAATATCACAGATACTAGATATAGAAAAAGAGCAGTAAAAGAAAGTTGACAGAGAATTTTTATAGTGGTTCGGCTATTAATGAAGCCTACGTCCACTTTATAGTTTTATTATAGACTGATTGTTGTTGTAATAGATGTTTGATTACAAGGCTTTGATTATTTTCTAGCTAGATTGAATCTCCAGAGTTGGAATCTACGGGAGAATCACAGTGAATTCCTTTGGAGACTGTTGTGAGAAAGATGTAGAGTGAAGAATGTTTCCAACAGAGCTTCAGCAACAAGTCCGAAGAAGCTCCAGTTTATGTTGTAGGTAGGATAATATTTATAGAGATCGTGGAGCTTTTGGACCAGGCCTGTTTATCAACTGCTCGCAGGTAGGTAGGAAACGACCTATAGAGAGTTTGGCTCGCAAAACGAGATAGATCCATGGGTTGCTAGTGACCTATGGGTTATGGGTCACTGGTTGCGAACCGTGGTCTTTGTGTCGCTAGCGACCCATAGACTTTGCTCGTTTGCGAGCCAATGCCTTGGCCTCTTTTCGTAGTGTTTTTTAGCTAACTTATTTGAAGGTTTGAGGAAAGGCATGGATAGCCGATGATCCAAGCACTCAGGATTTTCTGGAGTTTGGAATTGGGGATGCTTTGATAGCCTTTTATCATAGTTGTCATGTTTCGTTGTCAATTCACTAGCTGTTTGTGCACAGCTGTTGATTGGGCTAAAAGAATGTCGGTCCTTTGGTTTAGTCGAACTCAGTCGTTGCCTTAGTCGTATAACTTGGCCCCTGTCGATTCCTTTTCTTGGCTTTTCTAGTTAAGTCCTAAACCATCATGTCCCTACAAGGTTGTTATGTTTTCTATTAGTTTCTGCTGGGTTAAAAACCCGGATAACAATTCAAATTTCCAAATAAGGAGAGGCAGCAACACTTTTGAATATAAAATTTTGGCAACCAAACAAATTTAGACAAATAAGGCAGGTGGAGTACAAAAGAACTGTTTTAAAGTACAAACAAAGAGTTTTTCTTCTATTTCAACCCTTTCGACAGAGCTTCCGCCTTCGTTCCAAACCTTCCGACAAGGTTGAAAGGTTTCAAACCTTTTAGCTAGCTCAAATACCAAGGCACAAGGTATCATGCAACTGGTACGTAGTGAATTGAAAGAGGTCGAAAGGTTTAGGGACAAAATGTTATAGCTATCGAAAGAGATGAAGTTTTGTTTTGGTTTAAAGAAAATATGCCTGCTAGCTTTCAACAAACAGCTTTTGAAATTGTCAAAAGATTTAAAAGAAAATGGTATTGATTGGTTTTCTTTCTTCTTTTAAATGAAACCTTCTGACAAAATCGAAAGGTATGGCTTTCGACAAGGCCAAAAGCATAGTTACCGCTTCCAAACCTTTCGTCACTAATGGAGTCAAATGTTACCTTTCGTTTTCTAAAACTTGCCGCCTCTCTCCATTGATTTTGAAAATTTGGTTCCAACATCAACACTTTATTGTTTTCAAATAGTTTCGAAAGGTTTTATAAATGTTTCAAAAGATTTTATAAAGGTTTCGAAGCAGTTGCTTTTGACTCCAATGTTTTTACTGATCCTTTTGCATAATACAAATGTTTTAAGTCAAAACTTTTTAAAGGTTTCAGAGTAGTCAACTTTGATTGGTTTCGAAAGTTTTCCACCTGTCTTAAATTGAACCCAATGTCTTCGAAAGATTTTGATTTACATTTTTTAAAAGGTTTATTATATAGGGGGTAACCCCAGGCTTTTGACAAAGTCGAAAGGTGAAACCTTTAGACTAGGTCAAAAAGAAACCTTCCGACAAGGTCGAAAGGTATGGTTTTTGCAACGTTCTCGAAAGGCTAAGGTTTAAAGGATTTAGAAGGCGGATGTCGTATGTTTTAAAGCCTGTAAAAGGAAGGATTTTAAAAGGTTTAGAAGGAGTTTCCTTCAATGATTTCGAAAGGTTTATTAGAGGATATGAATGAGTTACCTTAAATACTTTCGAAGGGTTTTTATGAACGATTTTGAAGGAACTACCTTCTATGTTTTCGAAAGGTTGTTTAAGGGTTTTAAACAAAGGTTTCGAATATAAGAATTAGGTAGATATCCTAAGTATTTTAAGTTATAAAGCACATTAACTTATTATAAAGGATAGACAATCCTTATTGAACATCATCAACATTATTTTGAATAAAGTATATATAACATGGCAAATAGCTTAGAGTAAAGCTAAAGCCTTATATATATATATATATATATATATATATATATATATATATATATGATTTGATGGATTAAATAACTTGGAAAGGTTTCAAGGAAAATTGAAAGAGAGGTTGGCTCAAATATTGTAGAGCGGTTAGCTCAGATGTTTTGAATGGTAGTTAACCCAAAAGAAAATTCGGGCAGTCAGCTCATTTTAAATTCGGACAGTTAGTTCATTTTGAGGGCAGTCGGCCTAGAGGACAGTTAGTCCAGAAAGAAGAGTCAGTTCTGATAAGAATAGATAGTTCATTTATTACCATAACGGATTTTGCTGAATTTTTAAGGACAGTTAGTCACGTTTTTTAACTGTTTTAAGCAGATAGCCCATTATATAGCATAAAAGATATTCTTATAATCAATTTAGGACAAATAGTCCAGAAAAGGGTAGATATCTCAGAATTTAGAACAGACAGTTCACATTTTAGACAGATAGTCTATTTCATTTCATGTTTTAGCACAATGGATATTGATATATTATTATAATCAATTGATTAACCAATTTGGTTGCAGGAAAGGATTTGCAAAATATATGTCTCGAAAAGAGATATTAGTGAAGGGAAACCCATTCCGCTAAGTGGCGTAGTCTGACTATTTATCAGTAAACTGAGATGTAACAGAATTTATTCATACCAGGCATTAAGTATGACTTGAAGTTTTTTGTTTTCCCTCAAACTCTCGGGTGCTCAAAATTTGATTTGAGTAGGTTCAGGGTTTAGGTTTTAGCATATTTTGGTGAATAAAGCATCCAAAGACAAGAAGGTGGCTGACGGATAGCTAATTTAGGAAATTCTATTTTAAAATTGTTTCTGCTGTGTTTTAAGACAATTATGTCTATATTGCTTTGATCATCCAAGGGAGCATCTTCATATGTCATTCTTGGCGTGTTGTTGTAAATTATATTTGATCAATGCCAGTGATTAAGTTTGGGATTTATGTAACTTGGATATGATTTATTTGAAATATAATCACTGAAATATTTTTTTGCAAATATGTGATTTTGTTCGTTTTCAAGTGCTTCTGATATTATGGATACCACTAACACTGCCGTATTTCATTACTAGAAGTTAATACTATGGATGACTGCAGCATCCATAGCGCTTAGCTTTTAGCTCCAGATACGGGATGTTACATGTAAACTAATTATTCACCTTGGCATTTGTTAAGAAGGTTAAGTTTGCCCTTAGATAGATTTACTTAAGCTTTCTACTTGAATCCTCTTAATGGTGGCCAACCGAGTTCCCTTAAGGTTTTGGTATTTGTTTGTGAAAGTTAAAATGAATGAGGAATGAAGAATATAAGAGTTTAGGGTATATAAACAAATGCTATTTCCATTTTACCCTTACCACATTCATCCTGCTTATTTATTTTTAATTCTCTTTTTCTAATACATTCATTAAGGCACGACTACTTCTTAATTAAAAAAATCTCAATCTCTTAACTATCTACATTATTATTTTTATTTTTCTAATTAAATGTTCTAAATTATGTTAGTCAAAATTAGGATCATCATAGGCTCTCCTTCTTGAAGAATTTCATCCTCAAAATTACGATAAGATACTCACAACTATCAAACATAAAGGTAAAACATACCATCAAACATGTCAGGATAAGTATATTTAATCCTACTCTGGGTTTCTTAAGTACAATCTCTCTCATCATCACTCCACTAGACTTTGACTAAGTTAACTGTCTTGTACCTTAACCTCTTCTCATCTCTCACAACTATACAAAATTGTTTTCTAACTATAGTCATATCCAATTCCACAACTAGACCCTCTAACATAGTCGGTGTAATAGTAGTCCCTGTATCTCCAATACACTTCCTTAGATGAGAAATATGAAAAACATTGTGGACTCCTGCCAAACTATTTAGTAACTCTACTCTATACGCGAGTTTCCCGATCCTTTCTATAATAGGAATTGGTCCAACAAATCTTAGTGCCGATTTTCCTGATTTTCCAAATCTGATCACTCTTTTCATAGGTGATACTTTGATGAAAACGTGATCTCCATCTAAGAACTCTAAGTCTCTATATCTTACAAGAACTCTTCTGCCTAGACTGAACTGTCTTTATTCTTGGCCGAATTAACTCAATCTTTTCTGAAGCTTCTTTAACCAAATCAGGACCAAGAATTATCCCCGATCTCTAACCCAACAAACAGGAGATTTTCAAGGTCGTCCATATAAAGCTTCAAACGGTGCCATCACTATACTAATCTGATAACTGATGTTATATGAAAACTCGAATAAGTGTAGACGGTCTTCCCATGCTCCTCCGAAATCTAGCACATAAGCTCTTAACAAATCCTCTAAGACTTTTTTAACTCTCTCTATTTTCTCATCTGTCCGCAAATGGTGAGCGGTACTCATATTGAGTTTGGTACTTAAAGTGTCCTACAGATTCTTCTAGAACTCACTAGTGAATAAAGAATCTCTGTCACTTACTATACTACTAAGAATTCCATGCAGTTTAACTATATTCTTCATGAATAACTTAGCTAAATCTGGCGCTATCCTGGTCGACTTAACGGGTATAAAGTGTGCACTCTTAGTTAATCTATCCACTATAACCCAAATACTCTCATTTCCTCTATTCGATTTTGGTAACCCATCTAAGAAATCCATTGAGAAAGAATCTCACTTCTAGAATGGAACATCCAAAAGCTGAAGTAATCCACTCGATTTCTGATATTCAGCTTTTACATGTTGACAATTCAAACGTTGTTTCATCCAGATACTATTCATACCTTCTCGGTAGAAACTCCTCTTCATATCCTGATACATCTTGCCCCTCAAGATAAATCATAAATTTTGATAGATGACATTATCTAAGGACCCTTTCCGTAAGTTTTCTACATTCAAGACACACAATTATCCCTTCTTTCTTAACCACCCTCTCCGGTCAAGACTAAAATCGTCATATCATCAATCTTGATTTTAGCCTCTAGTCTTCTAATCTTCTTAGCTAACACTGGGTCATCTTTCTGCTTTGATTTGATCCTTTCGATCATCATCGGTTGAACTTCTAAATATGATAACATGGCGGTTTCTCGAATAGAAATATCCTCAGATCTCCATTGTATTCTACATGTACTCAATGCTTCTAAATCTTTCAACTTAGCCATGATTTCCAATACAACATACTGATGATTTCTGGTAAGTGCATCTCAAGCGTATATCTTTTTCCTGGTGTGTACTTAATACCACAGTCATTTGCAGCTATGAACTCTAACCATCTCTATTGTCTCATATTCAACTTCTTTTGAGAGAATAAATATTTTAACGACTTGAGATCCGTAAACAACTCAAATTTTTCTCCAAATAGGTAATGTCTCCACACCTTCAGTGCAAAAATTACCACAGATAATTCCAAATCATGAGTTGGATATCTAAGTTCATGCGGTATGAGCTGTCAAGAAGTATACCCAGTTCTTTACCCCTCTGCATTAGCACAGCTCCTAATCATGTTCCACATGCGTCCGTTTATACCACTTAGTCTTGATTCCCCTCCGGAACAACTAACACAAGTGCATTGCCAGCATATGTTTCAGTTTCTGGAATGCCTCCTCACACTTATCAGTTCAAACAAACTTCACATCTTCCTGAGTTAGCCTAGTCATCGGTGCGGATATCAATGAGAGATCCTAAGTGAATCTCCGGTAATAGCTAGCTAACCCAAGAAAACACTTTATCTCAATCACTGTCTCAGGTCTCTTCCAATTATTCACTGTCTCGATCTAGTCGGATCTACTAACATTCTTTCTTTGAGACTACATGACCAAGAAACTTCACTTCCTTCTTCTAAAAGTGAGACTTTGAAAACTTTTCCTTAACCTGATGTTGTCTCGGTGTCTCAAGCACTATCCTAAGATGAATTTCATGATCTCTCTCATCCGTGGAATATATCAATTTGTTGTCTATGAATACTAACATAAATTTGTCTAGATGCTCCTGGAAGATTCTATTCATCAAGTCCTCAAAGAATGCTGGTGCATTAGTTAGACCAAATGACATCACTAACTATTTGTATGGTCCATATCTACTATTAAACGCCGCCAAAGGAATAATATTCTCTGCTATTCAAAGTTGATGCAACCTTATTGCCAAATCCAACTGAGAAAATACTTCGGTTCCACTCAAATGGTTGAAAAAGTCGGCAATCCTAAGTAACATATATCGGTGCTTTACCATCTTCTCATTTGGCTTACAATAATAAATACAGACCTCAACTATTCGTCTGGTTTCTTAATAAATACTGCAGCTGTTCCCCAAGGCAAACTACTTGGTCTGATAAAATTATTACCTTCTAAATCCACCAATTGCACTTTTGACTCCTTCATCTCGGTAGGTGTCATTCTACTTAGCGGTCTACTTACAGGTTCAGCTCCCGATACTAAATCGATCCGAAATTCAATGGCACTTTTGACGGTAGTCTTATCATGGGCTCAAAGAAATATGAAAATTATCTAACAATGAAAACTTGATTCAAATCATCTTCTTTGTTCATAACACCCAACAAATCATTAACCTCAAAACTAGGGTTTTCTACAGTGTATATAATCCGATCACTACAATATGGTGTCTAAGTGATATTTTCCTATCATGGAGAAATACCCTAATATCATACTTAATTAACCAATCCATAGCTAAATAATTCGAACCCTACGAAATCAAATATAAGCAAACTACAAGCGAATATATGACCAAACAATTCAAACTCTAACTGGTCGCGTCTCATCCCAAGCGTCGCGTACCCTCCTATCAGATTTACAACCCTTAAGGATGTAACTAGGTATTAGGGTTCTACATTAAGATATAAAAGAATGTGATGCACCGGTATCAAATAAAACTCTAATTAACATACACTAACTCAAAACTGTACCTCCCAACACAGCTTTCCCTTTCTCCCCTATTGTTGGTTCTGAGGTAGCCCGCTCCAATGCAAACACTTTGCCCTTTCCATCTTCGCACTGGTTCTTATAATGTCCAATCTGATCATAGTTGAAGCATTTCACTCCTTTCTCGTCAGCAACCTTCTTTTCCTTGCTCGTCCGACACTCGTGAGCAAAATGACCCTTCTTGTCGCACTTGTAGCAAACTACATCGGCCTTCCCTTTCTTGGCTGCTCCACCCTTTCGAGCTCCTTTCTTACGGAAAAAAATTTTCTTCTAGTTTTTTCACACCTTGAGTTTCCATTACTCTGTTACCATTAAAGAAAGAAAGCATCTCCTCATTCCTCAAAGCAATCTCAACAACAACATCGCACATATCCCTAATATGTGGTAAATTTGCTTTAGCAAGCTCGGGTCTCAATCCATGGATGAACTTCTCATTTATTGTGATAACTGTATCAACCATAGCATATCTGTATCTTGATACTTCCTCAAATCTAGTAGCATACTCAATTATTTTCATGTCTTCTCGCATCAACTCAGTAAACTTCCTAAGCAGAGTTGACTTGGCGATCTCTAACATGAATCTTTCCTAAACCTCCTTCTAAATTCTGCCTGAGTCGTAGCCTCTACAACTACTCCTACAGTAACATTGTTCCACCAGTACAGTGCTGCTCCTTGCAACTCTTTGGATGTTAATCTCCTTTTCTTCTTATTGTTAAGTCCTAAATCAGCAAAGAACCTTTCACAATGAAGCAACTAATTCTCCACTTCAATTGCATCCTCAATGTTGATAAACGACTTCCCTCCAAGCCTAGCATAGTCTCTACTTAGTAATGTATAGTTATTGACCACCAGAGCTTCTTGGTTTCCTTCTCCGGCATTTCCTCCGACTAATCCCACAGCAGCTCCAACTTACATCATGTTGACGAAGAACTGATATATGGCTCCGGTATCAACCTGCAGTGCTCCAGCACCCACATTTGTAGCTTATGCCCATCCTGGATTCCTTCTAATGTTTGGTCTGGCATTTTTATTTGTTGTGGTGCTTCCTCCACCAAGGAACTCTTCCATACCTAGCATCTATATCTTACTTTCTTAAAATCTACATTCAAGTTTTGTAAGGTATAGAAGATTAGCCTTAGAGAGATGAGAGAATAGAGATAAAGCGTATACATATATATAGAAAATAAAACCACATTGCTATAGTGTTATTCCATGCCCCAATCTTTTCCCTACTTCTTTAGGATTATGTTTTTGAAAATCATTTTAAGTTAAAAAAATTTAAGTTTTCATAAATCTATGCTCTGATACCAAGTTATAACATCCCCTACTTTGAGTTCCGAAATTAAGCGTTACAAATGATGTAGTCATCTATATTATTAACTTTCGCTGACAAAATACAATAATGTTAATGGTATCCCTAATATCATAAGCACATGAATATGAAAGAAAATTAATACAAATTTCAAAAATAGCTTTTCTGATTATAATTCAAATCAATATTTCATATTCAATTACATAATCCGTGAAACGATTTCCAAGTTTCCATCAAATATAGTTATTACAAATTACACCAAAAGAAACATATGAAAAAGCCCCCTTGGATTATCAGAGTACTAGATAGATAGACATATCAGTCATAAATACATCACAGCGGAATAATACTAAATAACTCCTACATAGCCAGCTTGCCTCATGCACGTCTTTGGAAGCTTATTCGTCAAACCTACTAAACCTGAAAAGTTCATTACTCTCAATATGCTTGAATTTAATTTTGAGCACTCGAGAGTTTATGGGGAAAATATAAACTTCGAGTCAGACATAAAGCTTAGTGTGAAAAATTCTATCACATCTTGGTTTATTGATATTAATTTGAGACGATGTCGTTTAGCGGAATGGGTTTCCCTTCACTAATATCGTTTTAAAATCATATCTTTTGCAAATCAAATCCTGCAATCAAACTGATTATAGCAACAGTAGCAATAACATATATGCATATAAATCAGGTAATCAATGTACTATCTGTCCGAACATTATAGTTTAATCTGACTAACTATTAACCACTAGCTAACTTGGGCCTACCAGATTTAACAAATATTCTAACTTCTGTTAGATACCATACTGGATGATCTATCCTTAACTTTCTTCTCCAAGGGTCAACTGATCCTAATGGTTTTGCAGGCTGACTAATAACCAACCTCTACTATGTGTATTCCTTTCAGTGTGTAACATCATTTAGTCTTATAGTATGTAACATCGTTTAGTCTTACCTATGGCAAAGCCCTATACACTAGAATTTTAGACTTATATTAGGTAGAGGCTACCAGATAAAGTATGGTGCACAACCCCACACTAGTCCTATCCGATCTTCTAATATTTAGGGTTAATTAGCTTATTAAATTTTCCTTTAAAACATTTCTTTCAAATTGATTTAACCCTTTTAAATCATACTTTAGTAAGGAAAATATGCTCATTGCTTTACACATAATATCTATGCAATGTTATATGCTTTACACAAAACAATGTTGACGAAATCTAAATCAAGGGGATCATCTATCCTTTCAAAATAAGTTAAACCCCCTTCTTAACTTAGAAAATCTTAGGCTATACAGCCAAAACAACACCTTCGAAACCATTATTTAAAACCTAAAATAATCCCTTACGAAATCATAGAAAGCATTCCTTTTGAAATTCGTTGAAAGCATCCCTTTCGAAATCATTGCTGAAAACCTTAAACATTCTCTCTCGAAACCATTAAACATATCTTTTGAAAACATTAGCCGGGACAGCACACCCCCCATTTTAAGCGCACCTCTATATCGACTGAATGACTCTATCTAAGGGTGACGTCGGTGGAACCGGTGAACTACGCGAGCTGGTTAGATGCGTGGGGCAGAGGGCTCGTAGTACCGAAACATTCCTTTAGAAACACTTAAAAACATACCTTTCGAAACACTTAAAACGTACCTTTCGAAAAGCATTGGGTTCAAGTAAGAATATGTGGAAATATAGCATAAAAACATTTAAAAGTATTTCTTTCGAAATCATTGGGTTCAACATTTAATATAATGACATGGTCAAAGAAAACAAAGCGAAAGCATCACTTTTTAAAGCATTGATCCTAAATAAAAAGAATTGGAGAAGAGAGCACTTCAAAACTATCCTATTGAAACCATTGCCTTCGAAACTATTAGTAAAAGCGGCTAAGACACCCTTTTTGAAAGCATTAGGAAGGCGACTTCAATATTAAGAAGATGAAAGCCTTCCTTTCAAACACATTGTTTTAAGGTTATAAAGAAAACGGCTTTTAAGTAATGCGAAAGGTATAAATGCGATAGTTAGGGCATCATAGGGGCTCAAAAGTGGCTATCCTTTCAAAAGCTTCTTTTAAAAACAAAGGCAAGTTAATAGATTTGAAAGCTAATAAAAGTGGCTTTAACCCTTTCGAAAGCATACATTCAACACTGTCTTCCCTTCCGCCTTTCTCCAATACACTTTGTATCAATTGCTTGATATCATATGGATTGGTTTTGAATGGGTATGAAAGGTTTAATAGGTATGGTGATAGAAGTAAGCAATAGAAGTGATAAAGTTATAATTCCAAACAAAACTGATTTTATGCTTTTTAAATCAATTCCTTTTCACTTAACTTGCATAATTTCCAAAAATATGATTGGTTGCCAATACTTTACCAAAATTATTTTCAAAAAAGGCTGTCGAATTCAACATTTAACAATTGAAACATTTTAAGCAAATAAACTTTTCTCCTTAATAAAACAAATAAAACATTTAAGTTCTCTAACTTAAATAATTTAATAACCATGGTAAAACACTTAGGAAAAATCACCAAAAATCACAATAATTCATTTTATATATTTTTTCTAACATATATAAATTTTAGACCCAAAATTTTAAATAATTTAAACCCAAAATTTACTATTTTATCTCACAGAAAATTCATAATAAATGCACAATCACTTAGAAAATTATGAAACTTGAAACCCACTTCTAAAATAATGTTTTCAAAATATATGAAAAACACAACTCATTTATATGTCATTTGATAGGTTTTCTAATCAAAACATATCATAAAATTATTATTAAATCTCCATAAACATATAATCATTTAATCACTATAACATGGTATATATTTGCAAAAGAAAATAGGATTGCCTTTAAACCAAAATCGTTCATCAAAACAGAAACGTAAACTAATTATTCACCTTGAATTTGTGTTAAGAAGGTCGAGATTTGCCTTTAGGTTGATTTGCTTAAGCTTTCTATTTGAATCCTAGCTTTTCTACTCCTTGAATCCTCTTAGTGGTGGTCGGTCGAGTTCCTTTAGGGTTTAGTTTTGTTTGTGAAAGTTAAGATGAATAAGCAATGAAGAATAGAAGGGTTTAGTGTACAGGAACAAAGGCTATTCCCATTTTACACTTACCATATTCCTCCTACTTACTTATTTTTGATTCTCTATAGCTAATACATTCATTAAGGCATGACCACTTCTTAATTAACAAATCTCAACGTCTTAACTATCGACATTACTTTATTTTATTTTTCCAAATAAATGTTCTATATAATGTTAGTCAAAATTAGGGTCATTACAGATGCCTTCAATTAGGAATCCGAAAATCATTGTGATGTCACTTTCTTTCGAAATTGCTTTCATTTCTCCAAAATAAAAATAGTTTTCCTCAATTGAAATAGATTCTATTATCATAACTAATGGAGCCGATTCTTTAGACATGTCTTCATTTGTTATAACTCCTCTGAAAAATGGATTGATGATGTTGAAGAATGAAGTTTTCTTCAATAATTCCATGTCTGCTTCTAGAAGTAGCTTTTTCTATTAAATTTTCTACTAATGTATGGAAATACTTAAAGCTACTTCTATAGCCTTTTGAATTTTCTTTTAGCTCTTTTTCCCGTTTATTTGCAAGTGTTTATTACCACCACTTCTTATTATTGGTGTTTTTCACTTGAAGGATAAAAGGGGAACATCATCTTTGATGTCATATATTGAAGATTCTGATATTGGAGTTGTTGGAGCTTCTGAATTTGAGGATTCAATGCCTGAAGTGATTCGGATTTGTGAGAAGATTCGGGTAGTTTTCTAATTTATTGACTTTTCATGGTAGTATTCTTTTTTGTGTTGCGACTTTGTGTCTTCGTCGTTGTACCTAGAAAGGTTATAAAATTATCAAACTAGTGTCGAATACAAAATAGCAAATATAGGCATGGCAAACATTTGCTTCGGTAATATGTCCCATGATCTCTCTTTTATTACACCTAAATCTACTTTTCATTCATTTCGTTTTACTTACTTAAGGTAAAATAATTCTGCATCTTTTCAAACATCATAAAGATTTGGAAAACAACCCTAATTTAGATTGAAATGAAACATTTGAGTAGTTTAGCAAATCACATAGGTATTCTCGGTTGTTCCAACATGCATGTTGGGTAATATCCATTAGATCAATTTGTTTAAATTCTTTTTCAAAACAAAATAATGTATGATTTTTATAAAAATGTATATATACTAAAATTTCTATCTACAAAAATCTAAACTTTGTTTTACAAATATTTAATATTTTTAGTATTTGCATTAAAAAAATTGAATGCACAAAATTGCAATCATAAATTGTTTGGCAAATATTTTCCATCCTTATTTGTGTTAAGTAATATATACTGCTATTATATTATTAATTCAAATATTTGCTATACTCACTTCATCATTTAATTTACATTACAGTTAGAATCTACCATCAATCAATTCTACATTTATGAACTATTAGACATAGTACGTGTATTAAAAATATTTTAATATTTGCTAAGTTAATATTATGGAAAATATTTGCCAAGTAAATATTTCCACCAGTAGTTAATTTTTCATCATCCTATATCGATCTTACGATATTTTCCACGCAAATATCATGGAAAAATATTTGCAATTATTTAGCTAGGTAATCTACATATATAAGCAATTACCGATAATAACTTATGACAAGTATTTGCCAGGAAAATATATGCCATTTGTCAATTTTCATTTCATTGTACTCGAATCTACAATTCCAATCAATCTAGTACCAAAATGATATATGTCAATTATTTGTCATTTGTCATTTTTCATTTCATTGTACACGAATCTATAATTTTAATCTAGTCAAATATCTGCCATAAGTTCTCTTTCACTTATATACACAGTATAAATACAACAAAATCGAAATTCAAATTACCTTTTATACTTCATTTTCTAGATTTTTAGTTTAAATTGATGCATGTTCCTCATAATAATTTTCTTTGGTTGCTGCATTCGAACATTGAAGATCCTATTCTAATAATTTGCATATGTTTTCCATTTTTTTGGGGAAACAACTTCAATTTCTTCTTGCTTGAGCTCGGTTGCTCAATTGAAACTCTAATCGGCTGGTTTTACTTTTATTCCGTCGATCGAAAGCATAAAGGAAACTTAATTTGCAAATTAGGCA
Organism: Allium cepa; assembly: GCA_030765085.1. Taxonomy (NCBI): domain Eukaryota; kingdom Viridiplantae; phylum Streptophyta; class Magnoliopsida; order Asparagales; family Amaryllidaceae; genus Allium; species Allium cepa. The sequence goes on along the minus strand of CM060940.1, from coordinate 623,375,705 downwards.
TTTTGTCTGATTTCGAGATTTCACCTTTTTTTGTTCGATCGAATGACTACAAAAAGTAGGTAGATTATGTGGGTTTATGTTTTTTAATTATTTAAAAGTAGGGATGGAGATTATAATTTGTAAATGGGAGGGGCGCGGGCATAATTATTTTAAAAAGGAGGGATGTGGGCCTCGATTTCTCTTATATATATGTGGGTATAGTTATGAAAATGCAAAATACATATACAGTTAATATTGACATAATCCTAGTTGGTTATACGAATTGAGCAATGAATCTCATGGTTAATATGGTCGTCATCTTCATGGTTGGTGTCCCCATCATTGTAATCATGATTAGTCATAGACTTGAAATTTCTTGAGGCTTCATGATAGCGTTGGGGGACACTTTGTTTTTAAAAAATAGATACTAACAGCATAGAAAATATAACATTCAGAAAAAAGCCAAAATTATAAATTTGAAATTAAAAAATTAGTCCTTATGATTCATTTTAAAAAAAAAGTTCATTTGAAAAACATATGCATTAGGGAAAATCAGATTTATGATTCAAAAATTAGAAAGCAAACCCTGTTAAAAAAAATAACTATCCACTAGATTTGAGTCTAGTTTATATGAAGTATAATAACCATTATAAAAACTAAAAAATTATGGTTATAAACCAAAAAGTTCAACAAACTGTACAAATCTTCATGTCAAAGATGTCTTAAAATAGAAATTATGATGCACACAAGTTTTCTCGATCATTTTTAACTCAATACTGTAAATTTATATTTGTAGCTTGATTTGTATTCAAATTCAAATTCTCAAATATTCATTCAATAAGAACATATCAACTAAAGTAGGACAATCTACAATTTTCATATCTTCATTGGGGGGCATGGTACACACACATCGTGTGTGCAACCTCTGATCAGCATCCTCTTCTATTTAACCTCCAACATTAACCCCATAATTTAATGCATAAATTTATATTTAAATATAAATGTTTCCCTCCCCTAAATCTTACCTCTTTATATTATTATATAAGTATAAAATTATCATTGAAATTAGAGAGCTAGAGTTGGAGGCTTTACAAAGGAGGCAATGTATCCTAGCTTTATGTGTTTATGTGTGCACTGATAGGTAAGCATTGCCATAAACTAAGCTGGAACTTTCATTATATATTAACAGTTTCGGATTTTTCTTTTTTAACCCCTAGGAAACTTAAATTTTTTGTTTAGAAAAAATTATTTATGGACTATAGCATTAACATATCATAAATGATTTGAAATGAAATCATGAACATGAGATGAGTGGATCCATAAAATAACATACTCAAAGCAAATGATGAAATATATGAAACCAAGCATCGAGTAAGTGAAAAAACATAAAAAAATTAAGTTTGGAGTGAGGGAGGATACCTAAAAAATTGAACTTAGAGCGAGTGGGAAAACATAACAACCACACTCCCTTGAAGCATAGTTAATATGGATTTTCTAATAGTAATTATTTATATGTGGCCTCTAACCAAACCTAGCTTGATTCAGGCTTAGTTTTATATTAAACCTAACTTGGTTCAAATGAGGTTTTGTACAAAACCTTGCTCGATCCAAGTGAAGTTTTATACAAAACCATGTTAAAAGAAAATTTCAATTAAAATGTAAATGTGTGAAAATTTGGAAAATTAGTTTCATTTGTAGTATAAAATGGGCGATTAAAAAAAAATTATGGGGTCTCTAAATTTTTTCCAAATAAACATGATATATAAGGCATATTCGAGGGTGCAAATAGACCCATCCTTAATTTGTTCTAGCTATCCCAAGGATTCCTTCACAACTAGATTTGTGAAGAGATAAGAAGTGAAGAAAAAACAATGCACAAACAATTTCCTCCTAACAAAAACTTATTGATAATCACTGAAAGATTAGAAAGTATACTCTTAAAGTTGAGAATCAATCTCAATTCCAAAACCCTAGAACTAACCCTCTTATTCTCTTGTCATAATGAAACTAATATAAGCCTATTTATAGTAGTATAATGTAATCTATGTTGTCAGATCAAAGATATTCAAAAATCTGTGATAGAAACTCCAAAACACCCCGAACGTGATGAAAATGCACTTAAAATATTGAAGCCCAAAAATCTGTACAATTTGTTGATATAATAAACTGACCCCAGCCAACTGGAAGTGATTTCCAATCGACTGGAAAGACCGCTGTCCATGGACCCAACTAGAATAGAACTTAATCGACTGGTGGCTTCATTAATTAACTGAATATAGTTCTAGTCGACTGATGACTTCCACCAGTCGATTGGAAGCCTATAGGTTAAGCTATAGCCTTTTGGCTCCTATTTGTTCCATCATTTCATTTTTTCTTCTGGTCAAGATGACTTTCAACTTCCTTTTGGAAATATTGTATCACGTATCCTAAATTATCCACCTTGATGTCAAGGATGTCTAGCTCAAATGGCTAGGTTATGATTCTTTAGACAAAGGTTCTAAAGACCGTGGGTTCGAGCTCCTGAGACATCATTATGACCGCTCTACTGATATAAAAGTATCACTCTTTTTATAAAAAAGACAATCTCCACATTGATACTACGTCTCCATATTAAGCCTTCAAACTCCACCTTGATTATGCATATTATATTGCCTACAACCTCATGTTCCAAGCAGTTTGTATTATCGATTCCCCATTTCATGTGCAGAACCTTCCTATTTGTCTTCCACACCCTTATGATACCACCTTAAGTTGAAAATTTGCAACTTTTTTTAAGTGCTCGACTGAAATAAGATTTTTCTTAATTTATGGGGCATGTTTACTTCGGTGAGTTCTTTTCTTCCTTAAAACATTTTAAAGCTAATTGAACCTAGTGACATGTTGTATATAAAGTACGATTTCAATAAAACAAAAAACAAAACTGAACCTATGCCATTTACCTCCAAATCACCGCCATTAGCAGAGTCCATGTTGTCTCTTTTTTTTTATAATCAATGATTGCTTCGATTTGATTGCATATATGGAGACATGCATCCAAATCAAATATCCACTTATTTTCTTTCCCTTCATCAACAATGAGTAATCGTCATTGATTTTAGCACCAAAATTTACCCCTTTATCACTATTTTCCTCTTTCTCAGTTTGTTTTCTTTCATATCTTTCGTACACTTTTTAATCATATTTAGCTTATTGTAAAATTTGAGCCAATGACTTGGTTTTCAGTGTAACAGCAAATGAAATCTATTTCCATGTTTGATGTGTTTGTTCTCCTTTTCATATTAGAACTGTTATCTCTTCCTACATGATGTACTTTTCAATTGGATTTCCTTTTTTCATTCTTCATTAACCTTTCTTTTTATTAACTTCAACCTCCACATCTCCCATAAAGAAGGCTACTAACCACCGAACCCATTGAAACTAATTTGAGTTAACCTTTTCAATAGTATTTCAACTCTCCAATATGAACTCATCATTATTCAACTTGTGTCTCACAATCAACCTTGTAATTCATGGTCGTTAATTGATTCATAGCTGCTTGAAAATCCTTAAGATGTTCTCCAATTGATATATCTTTCTGAATCTTTAAATTTATCAATCTTCTCGTAAGAAGAATCCTGTTTATTGCAAAGTTATTCATCTAAATTCCTTTCAATTTCTTCCAAATTGCATTGGCTGATGTTTCATTAGCAACAATATAAAAGAATGTATTCTCCAAAAAATATTGAAAAGTCACCGCAGCATTCTTATTTAAAGTTTACCGTTTTGTTTTTGTTATGCTACTGGGTTTCACCCTTTTGTTCTCTAATGATTGGTGAGAATAATTTATATATAGAAAATCCTCCATCTTTGCCTTCCATAACCTCCAATTTCTCCTATTAAGTTTTTTGACATCCATCTTCTTCAATTGAACCACCTTCCTTAAGCTAGAACGTTCATTATATATGAGCTTAATTGTTCGTATTATCCCAAATTACACAATTAGATCTGAATATAGATAAGAAGTGAAGAATTAAACAACACCTAAACAATTTTCTCCAAACAAAAACTTTATTAAGACTACCAAAAGTTAAAAAGAAAAACCATAAAGTTGAGAATTAATCTCAACTCCAAAACCTCAGAATAATAACTCTTACTCTCTTCCATTAATGAACCATATACAAGTAAATTTATAACAGTATAATGCAATATATGTCATTAGATTAAAGATACATAGTAATCTATGATTAAAACTCCAAAACAGTCCAAAAATGATGAAATTACCTCAGAAATCTTGAAGTCCAATAAATCTCCAGAATTTGTCGATTCACTTGATTGGAAATTCTATTAGTCGACTGGAAAGACTTTGCTCCTTTTTCAACCTAGCACATAATTCAGTCGACTAGTGGCTGCATCGGTTGACTAGAAATTATTCCAATCGTGGAAGCCTATACCTAAAGCTATAGGTATATGGCTCTCTCTCACTTCTTCGTCCTTTCTTCGTACCATATCTTCTTCTTCACATGACGTCTTTCTACATCATTTTGAAAATATTGTGTCGTATATGCTAATATAATTTAACATGATGCTATAGTGTGTACATTCTTTATAAACTAATCATTTCAAAACATTAATCCCCATTTTTGAACTATCTATTTAGGTGCCCAATTTAAGAAATTACACAATTTTAAAAATGTTCTATAATTTAAATTTTTCGAGATACGCATATAACAGTATAAGCTATCTCATATTGATAAGCTATATACCACCTAAAGATAATTTTAAATTTTCTAATGGTTTACTCAATAAAGTAACCAAAAAAAAGCTTTCAATGATTGTTTTAAGTAAGCTAATGATGTGCAAAAAAAAAGGGTGAAAAATAATTTCTAGCTGTGGAAAATGGTTTGAAGGGCAACTTTTATTTTAATTTTATAACAAAGGACGGCCCAGTTATGCTATATGGTTGGAGGATAGTTTTCTATTTTTCATTGATTTTGGGCCAAAAATTTACGTTCAAGGACATTTCTAATATAACGCTAACTTCTTCTCGCAATATTCTGATTTCAAATCAATCTAGCACTATCACTAGCAATCGATCTACTCGATCTAAAAATATTGTTTGCAATTATTCAGTAATTAATCTACTCTTTCTTATCTACAAGTTGATTCAAATTGTGGTAAGTTCTATTAGTATATATTTTAAATTTCTGTTCGATTGTGAATTTATTTTCATTTATTTTTTATTTAGTTTTTGCAGGGTCTTGTATTAATAGGGGTGGGAGTTCTTGTAATTCGATTTCTTCTTTTAGTTCTAATTGGTATCCTTCATTTCCTTATTTATTCTATTGTTCAATCATGTTACGGTTTAACGTTCTTGTAATTTTTTATTTTGCTAAATTGTATTAGCTTTTAATTATTTTCTTATATTATGTATAATTAGTTTCTTATTTGTTGATAGTGATTAAACATACAGTGTTATTTGGTGTAGATTCATTATTTTGAAATTTATGATTTCATTTTTGTTTTTTAATGGTGATACCTGTACAATCTTATCTGTTTCATGTATGATGATAATTGCTATAGTTGCCATGTTGGTCCGAATGCTTCTCTTCTTCTTCTTCTTTTCTTCTTAAGAATGAGTAATGTGAATGTTGGTCAACATTAGCTCCATTGAGTATTGAAATATCATTTACACTTGAAGGAAAGTGTAGAATTCTTGATACTAATTCAGATTTGTATTCTTTTTGCTTTTCATTGTTTAAAAAGAAAGAATTTCTAGTATTTAGCATAAGATTGAAAAAAAAATTGTTGGAATGTGAAAATGGTGGTGTGAGTGATTCTGCTATTGGAAATTCTCTGATTTTGATTCATCTAGTACAAAATTTGATTTAATTTTAAGGAAATGTTGAAGAAGGGAAATGATATTTCAATTTTGGATTATGTTGGATATCGGTTAGATGGAGCTTTGGAATTCAGAAATTTAATAATATCTTATCAAATTAAAATGGATATAAGTTGAAGAATGTTAAGAATTATAGAGAAAGACTTACTTCCATTTGTTCTTGGTTTGGTAAAGGTTGCAAGTTTAAAGTTCATGCTACTTGTGATTCTTGAAGTGTTAATTGTTCTTATATTAGGAGTTTGATTCATGAGCATTCTATGGTTTCGGAATACAGATATCAATCATCCTATTGTTTCTAATAAGTTTCTAAAATCTATTATTATTGATTAAATTAGAGATGAGCCTATGAAAAAACCAAAAGAAATTATTAATCAGTTTAAAAGAGAGTAAAAATTTAGCATGAATTACTACTATGCTTGTTCTGAAAAACAAATGGCAATAAAAGGTTTGTGGTGATAATGCTTTATCTTACAATGATTTACATTGTTATTTAGAAGCCGTTAAGAACTCAAATCCTGAGAGCTATATCGATATGGAAGTAGATTCTAAAACAAATCAATTTGAAAGGTTTTATTTAAGTTTTCATGCATGTGTTGTTGGGTTTAAACACTGCCATCCTCAGTTTTTTTGTCACTACATTTTTGAAAGCCAGACCTAGTGTTTTGTTAGCTGCAACTATCGAAAATGGAAATCAACGTTTTTTCCTTTCGCTATGGGAGTTGTTTCTGAAGAAAATGAATCTAATTGGAGTTGTTTTTGTGAACATCTGAAAAACATGATTGATGAAAATCGACCTTTGGTTTTTATGTCTGATAGGCAGTGAGTTTGCTTTTAAGTGTTCCAAAGCTCTTTTTATTGAAATGGTACTTTATATACCACATGTCACTAGGACAATATATCACATGTCAAAACGTTTGAATCACGTTATGCAAGTTCCGAACTTGTGACCTCTCGCACCAAAGCTCTTTCCATATTCTCACCATTCATTTTGCTTGTTTCATATGCAAAGTAATTTTCTTTGTTCTATGAAGTTAAGAGTAAAAGTCATTATATGAAAATTTTATTTGAACGACTTGCAAGATCTGCCACTCTTTTTTATTTTGAAAGAGATGTGAATAAACATGTTGAGGTTGGTGGTTCTACAGCTTTAAATTTTATAAGTGATAAACCATACAATCATTGGGTTGATCTTCTTTTCCTGAGGAAGCGTTATGGTGAGTTATACTCTCATATGGTCGAAAGCTTTAATTCATGGGTTTTAGATGAATGTGTCTTCCCTATTACTTCTTGTTTTGATAGTATTTGAATTAAGTTGATGAAGCAAATGTCTAGATGTAGAAAAGAGGTGCCTAATAGGAAAAGTATTATTTGCCCTGCACTGGAAGCTCGGTTGGTTGAACTTATTAATGGAGGTTATGGATGGGATGTGTTTAAGTCTTTTGATTGTTTTTTTGAGGTTAAATCTTTGAAATCTTATCTTGTTGATCTGAATTTGAGAATGTGTGTTGCAACCAATGGAAAATTACGTGTTTCCCGTGTGCTTATGCTATGATATGTATGAATAAGTCTAAGCTATCTGTTATGACTTTATGGAGTATTAGTACACAATCGATGCTTTTTGTGCTTCTTATTCTCATGCTATAATGTCAATCACTAATTTTGATAAAGCTAAAGCTTTACCTAAAGATATTGAAATTGTAAAGCCTCCTTAATTTGTTTGGCAAGCTGGTAGGCCATCATTTAAGAGAAAGGGAGGTTCGACGTTTTTTTAAAACTAAGGAAGACAAATGTGGAAGATGCGAGGGATATGGCCATAATCGTATAAATTACAATCTGTACTGAACTTTTAGTCGTTTCAGGTATTATTGCTTTTTTATTACATATGTTTTTTAGTATATTTTGGTCCGGTTCATTTTTCTATTTTGTATTCCTGATTAAGAATTGCTGTTCTTAATTGAATAGGGTTATGTTTTTTTAGTTCTTCTATTTAGCTTTATTTTGAATTAATTATTGTACTTTGATTGCTGTAGGAATCCTATGGTGCATATATGCAGGTTTAAAGTGGTGTGGGCTTACTTAATGAAGTGTGGGATTCTTTGCTATTGTTTGATTCTGGATACTGTTAGAGTTTGTTGATAGTTACATTTTTATACATTTTTATAGCTCTTTATTTCAGTATTGTAATTGTTAGTTCACTTATTGTTTTATGTATTTTCTTTAGTAATTGGGACAAGTGTAGCTTTGGACGATTTGTATTTTTTAGTTAGGTTGCTTATGTTTATAAACTGTTAACGTTTAATAAATAAAAGAATGGATTTGAACAGTTAGTGTATTCATGTTTTGTTTATATGCAATGTTTAAATATTCTATAATGTGAATGAAATTTGTATGATGGCCATATATAGTATTTTAGTTGCAGTTGCTCTCTGATGCTAGATTATGCAATATTGCAGTTGTAAATTGCTAATCTTTTTGCTGATTTTATGCTCTTATTGTCATGGATAGAAGACTAAGCATAGAAGTACTTCATATTGAAAATTGTTCCATGATTGGTAGCATTAAAACCATTTTATGTCTAGTATGTTATAAATTACTAGATGCGAATGACTTTGGTAATTGTGTAATCATCTGTATGTTCTTTCTATTGTTAATTGTCTATTTAAATTAGTGGGTATTAACAACTTTGTTGTAAGTGGTACCGAAATTGTAGATTGATATGAACATTTTTGTATTGTTGAATAATAGTCGAAATTGTGTTAAACATTAAATAAGATTACATATCAAGATTACATATGGCAAATGTAGAGAGTTATATCCAGGCCCGGCCCTTCCCCAAAGCGGGGGAAGCAACCGCTTAGGGCACAGGTCAAACTAGGGCACAAAAAAAAAACGCCATCTCTCATCTCAATCGCGATTCGTCCATCGGCTCCTCCAAGCTCCAGCAGCCGGCGCGGCGATTCAAAGCTAGGGCTTCTCGATCTCGTCGTTGTCGATCTCGAGTTGGGGAAGGGCGGCTCCAGCCTCCAGCGGCACGGCGGCGGCACGGCACACCAGTCGGCATCCACCAGCGACTCAGCACGCAGCAGCCACCAGTCGACTCGACAGTCAGCACTCGACACTCCAGTCTTCAGGTATGAATGAATTACTAATTAGTGTCGCTGTTACTGATTTGATAATTGGGTTTTATAAAAAAACAATTAGACATGAAGTGTAATTTTAATTAGAAAAACTATTAGATTGTTAACATGATATTTGGGCACTGTTAGTTTTGTTTTTCTAATTCTGTTTTTGATTTGATATAAGCCATCATGTTAATTTTGTTTTTGATTAGAAAAACAAGATTAAAAAAACAATCTGGCACTGTCACTGTTAATTTTGTTTTTATTTGTTATACATCCAGTAATCACAAATTTTTAAAAAGCATTCTACTTAAAGTTACATCAATTATATTCGCCAAGCTCATCTGAATTCTTCATTTTTACTCATTCATATACTCCAGAACCGAATTAATCATTTAATCATAACTGAATAATGTATCATGTTTTGCTCATTTGATTCATATTGCACCGTAGAAGATTGTAGTCCACTGATTAAACACTATATTCGCATATGCAAACAATGTTGTGTATTCGGTTATTAAGAATTAAATCTTTTCTAATTGTAGTTCGATTCATCTAAGCGTGTTAATTTGACAACGTCTATGTACAAGGGCCTTGTTTTCACTTTTGGCTTTAGGTACCAAAACTCTTAGGACCGACCCTGGTTATATCAGTAGGAACGTCAATTGCAAATACATAAAGTTGTAATGTGATAAAAACCAATCTGGCGCAAACATAGCAAGTTTTTTTTTTTCACACTGTCCACCAGACAATATGTGAAAACATATTAAAACAACAAATTGTAAGCGCGAAAAGTTTAATTTTTAGTAATATATGATAAAAGTAACATATTGCAATTGCAGCATGTTTAGAATTGGTCAGACTTACAACAACAAACATACAGAAGTCACAACGTCAACAGTCTAACAGCAAGTGCTTTTATCCTTCAAGTTGTCATTTTAACTAATTTTGAGGTTACTAAACAGAGAACATTGTATTTAACACATTACATGTTTTTTAAAGAGTTAAACCTACGTTTTAACCATTTTTCCAAACAGATTAGCAGCTTTTGTCGTTCCAAATTTCATGGAGTTGGAGTTGGAGTTGGAGTTGGTGTTGTCACACAGTATTTGTAGATCCAAGTGCTTTTCTCATCTGTTACTAACTCATATGCTACTGTAGCTCTGATGAGGTCCATTGTCTCCTCATCGTAATTAAATGGTAACAGGTGAGGTGTCATTTCTGTTAAATGCTTTATTATGTCCATCACGTATAGTCCACAATCAAGTATGTTGATTGAGAAAATGATAAGTAAATAATGGTAAATAAACTGTGAACCTTTTATTAGTAAACACAAAAATGTGAGAAGATAACACTTATATATATATGTGTGTGTGTGTGTGTGTATGTATAGAACAAAACGTTGAAAGTTAAAGTGATGGAATAAAATGGTGACTATGAAATTTAAGATAGATATGTTTATATATTTGATTGCTTCGGTCATTGCTCGAGGGGTTCATTTATTAGTTGAAGTTGATTCAATTTATTTTTTTTGCTTTTGGTGCTATTTAAATTTTGTTAATGACTTGCAGAATGTATACTGGTAGTGCAAAACAACATCATTAAGGTAAGTTATATATGTGGTATTGTCATAAGATATTAAAGGTTGTCTAAATTTGGTTTAGAGCAAATACATGAATTAACGGTGTAAACTGATGTGTTGGAATTTTAAAAGTGAACTAGAAGTAAGTACATGATGCAAATGAATAGCAATTAAGTCCCAAAAGTGCAAGTGTGTTAAGTAAGTGTCATATGTTAAAGTCGGTAATAGTTGACAAGCATATATAAGTTTTGTAAGTGTGTCAGTAGGGATATGACATGTTGTTTAATATTCAAAGCAAACATAATGTTCAGGCAGTAAGAATTGTACTGAATACTTTGACGCTTTTGTTTGACCATACTAGATTTGATGGTTTTGGTAAGGAATCGGTTAAGTCCTATGAAACTGTGGATGACATGATGGAGTTTGGAACTCAAAGCACAAAGCAGTCTTTTATATAGAATTATGATGTTTTTTGGATCTTCCAAGAATCAATTCAAGTATAAAAGAAACAGGGCTTATAATAACTTGACTAGATTGGCACTGCAACTTCTTATAGTATTTTAGTCTATAGTTTTAGATATTGTGACACATTATTAACGAAATTTTTCTAAAGAAGAAATATTTTCAAACTTGCGATTAATGAGTTGTTCATATTTAGCTGATAAATTTCTAAACAATAAGCTAGTGGCTAAAATTCTAAAAATTGTTCTTTCATTTATTTTAGAGAACATAGTGCTGTTTTTAGAAGTATAAAGTGAAAGTAAGATGAGATGAGGTTAGAGTTGCAGTGATAAAGTTGATGAAGTGAAAACTCAATATTATCAAAAGTATTTACTATCAAATAATATAATTATCCACATTTAAATGGTGTTTTTTGATTTAGCTTTTAACTTCAGATTACTAATTCTGAAATATAATATATTAACATAGCTTTAAATAATTAGCACATTATTTCAAATAGTCATAAGTGGAGATAGCACAAATAGCATCAAATTATGTAATACTTACATTTAAAAATGATGCATGGATTAAGTTGTAAACCAATAACTGTTACTCCTACTGTTAAAGAAATTATAGATTTATTTATTTTTATATTAGATTTGATTATTAAATAAGGTAATTGGTCACGTTTTAGATTGATTTTTAAATTTACTTCTTATCAAATAAATACTGATTTTGAAAAAAAAGTATATATCTAAAAAAATGTTCTTAAAAAATAGTGAGAAATTTGTGTTTACGCAACTTTTACTAATACATGTAATATTCATACTTAAAAAAATTGTATTTAGCAGTCGATAAACAGTTAACCCTAGCTTTCAAAAAAATTAAAGATGAAAATTGTATATAAAGAAAGATATTACGACGTGGATGGTTGTTGTGGACAATTTGGCTCTTCAATCTTCTTTCTTGGCATTGTTTTCCTTTTGATTTTTTTTCCATTCTTCTTCAAGATACTTTTCTACTCTTTCCCTCTAAGTTTACTAGAAAATTGTTATAAGAACCTTTGTTATCAAAAACAAATAGTCTTTGATTAACTTATACTTACAAGCAGCAGAGCCTATTTGTGGTTTTGATTTGAATATGTAGTTGATCCCATTGGCTTCAAGGATTCATAGTGTTTCCATGTTATAGTAGCGTAGTCTAGAGTTATTAAGGTCCAATATACATCTTTGTGCATAGAAAAGTATAAAATGTGAGTATTCATCATTGACAACTTCTTCGATCTTTGGGATGACAATATGTTCTATAGGGTTGTCAAAACCTTCCGTTATTGCTTTCTTATAACATAAATTTTGTTTGTTTTAGTCTGTAATTATATCAAGAATTTTACGTGTATTAATGAAAATAAGTAAAAATCTTATTGTCTTTGTTGTCGTGAAATAGTGTTTGGGATCAGTGTTGTTTAGTCTCATCAAGGACCAATCTATGACCAACAATTCAAAAAAATTGAAAATACTTTAGACTGGTAAAATTAACTTGGAGAATGTACTTCGAATATAGTCTATATTGCATGTAACATATGGTTTCAACATTTTATTCTACAACAAGAATATTAATTAGTAAAAAAATATTATATGCGCTGTTGTGTATTTTTTAGTATGTAACATTGTATATATGAAGTTGATAATTGCAATACAATAAATGATAAAATGTGAATAAACTTTAGAGTTGTGTATGAATAAATTTGTTATAAATTAATTAGGTGAATTGTGCATTGCCTAAAATGGTGTAGAATTAACTTATGCATGTTAATGCGTGAGTGAAATGTCAAAACACGCTTGCACTTTTTACCAGACCACTGATGAATGATCCTAGTAAACTATCTTCGATGCTTCTTCTCATGACACAGGAATTATAATAGCATGGGAAGGAGAAATAGGAAAGGAACTTCTCACGTTAACTTGTGCATGCTACAGGAATTATTTTTGGAGTCTGTTAAAGTTTTTTTTTCCTAAAATTTGATTTTTCTTTAGTATTTTCATGATCTCTAACTCCACCTTTTTTCTCAACCCTATTTCTTCATATAATTGCATTTTGATATCTTCCATCTTAGCTTTTGATTATTGAACCTGTAACTGCATTTTTTGAAGTTGTGTCAAGTCATCTCTTTTGCTCTAGAAATTTTGGTTGTTTTCTAATTTATATTTTTCTTCAATCTGTTCTCCAACTTCTTCAAGCAATTTTTTCTCATACTCATTTATGCTCTGCAACTCTTTAGTGATCTGCATATAAAAATTCAGTTTATTACTGTGTGCAAAATTGAATATTGTATTGTGGTGTGAAAAAATACACTACTTTTTGATATGTTTTGCAATGTAAAAATCAATTACTATAGAGTATTTGTATTAATTTTTTGTGATTTTTTTAATATTGATCATTTACATCTCAGTGTTTTGGTTGTTACTGTTATTGTGAATTATACTTTACATATGTCAATAGAAACCAATTCTAGATCGAAAATATGAAATAGAAATGATTTTCATTTAAAATTAAAGTACTTCAAATTAATATAATATAATTTGGATGTGGTAAATATGGATTACATATATATCAGTTCCTGATATTTCTGCACTATAATAGTGGAAATATATAATATGTTGTTAATAATATTCAGTGGAGAACATATATATATATATATATATATATATATATATATATATATGTTTAATGAAATTTTAATACAAATATTAATACCTTTGATCTTGGCAGATATTTGAGACCATCCTATTCCTCAATATGCTTAGATTCCATTTTGCAGCTTGTGGTAAAGTAGAATCATTAACGTTTTTTGGGATAACAATTCTACCATGCTCACATAACCAATACCGTGATAATGAAAAATGACGTTAGTTTGTAGTAATTTTTTTTAGTTCTATAAAATTGAATAATACTGTTACATACCAGAGCTAGCATTACACATCGAGAAATATTCATCGGAGATTTCTTGAAATGGGTTTAGTTTTTCATTATGTTTTCCTTCAATGATAAAGGCCAGGAGACTATATTCATCTTCCACAAATTTAGTATATATGGAATGTGCGCCCATCATAGAAATCTTCGATTGTTTGGAAAAAAGAATACTACTAGTATGTGCACTATTACAAGAAATGACGGATCTTGTTCATGTGTGTAGTCTTTCTCATGAAATGACTCTTTAATTCTTCTTTCAATAATCTCTCTTGATATAAAAGCAAATTGTCCAAAATTTCTTCTGATGAATTCTTGCCCAATTTCTTCTAAATTTGTTATGCCTATTGCTCTAAAAGGAACAAATTCTTTCCCTGTTTTGGGATTTCGAATATCAAGCTTATATCGTTTAAAGTTAATTCCATTTCTTCTTCTCCAATAATAAACTTTTCTTTTTCAATGGAAAAATAAGTTATAAAAGCATCCAAATTTCTAGCACATTTTTTGAAACCCAACTTATCTGCATGGCCTTCGTAGAACATTCTGATAAAATTGTAAAATGATGTTTGCTTCATGAATTCTAATTGGCTACACTAAACTTCTTTTGTTTTTTAATCAATTGGATGACTCTAAAAACACCTCATATATTACAGCTGTAAGTGTTGTCAACTATTTCTACTTCTTCTTCGTCATACATATCATTTTTTTCATACTTAACCACGTTAATACTTTCATGTTATATCTCTAGGATTTTCCTCCTCTATTTCAGTTTGTTCATTTTTTGTCTTTTCTTGCTTATGCCAGTTTCACTTTCAACTATGGATGTCTTTCATCTTCGGCTTCTTCTACCTGTAATATAAAGCATATATTGCATTATGTATTGTTATGATGTGGTGCAAGCATAGGTTTTAATACATATGACATAAGACAATTCAATAGTGTAGCTTTAAGTATATAATGATCTATCCAAAAATTAATTAATTTAAAAATATTAAGAAATTCATGTTTATGCAAATAACATCATAACATGTCATGTTTGCATTTAAAACGACAAACACATTTAGTTGTAAATTAAAATGCTTGTTCGTAACATTTGAATGCTTATCACTAGCAAACAAAGTAATTAAAAATGGGATACAATGGTATTTTAATCTAGCTTTGAACAAATAGCTATTAAACTATAAAAATTAGACATTAATTTAGCTTTAGATTAGAAATAAATTACTTTAAAAACACTAACAGAAACTTGTTTATGCAAAGAGCATCAAATCACATGATATTAGCATTTAAAATGATATGCACATTTAGCTGTAAATTAAAATGCATGTTTATAAGTTTGAGTGTATATCAATAGCAAATCAAGTAATTAATCCTCGCATACAATGGTGTTTTAATCTAGCTTTGAACTAGCAGCTATTAAAAAAATTAGTCATTAATTTAGCTTTCAATTAGAAATAAATTACTTTAAAAACATTACAAATTCCTATTTATGCAAAGAGCATCAAATCATATAATACTAACACCTAAAATGATATGCACATTTAGCTATAAATTAACATACATGTTCATAATATTTGAGTGCTTATCAGTGGCAAATTAAGTAATTAATCTTTACTTACAATGGTGTTTTAATCTAGCTTTGTACCAGCAGCTATTAAACTATGAAAATTAGTCATTAATTTAGCTTCAGATTAGAAATAAGTTATTTCAAATACATTAACAAATTCTGTTTATGCAAAGAGCATCAAATCATGTAATATTAGCATTAAATCATGTAATATTAGCATCTAAAATGATATGCACATTTAGATGTAAATTAACATGCATGTTCATAATATTTGAGTGCTTATCATTACCAAATTAAGTAATTACAATGGCTTTTTAATTTAGCTTTGAACAAGTAGCTATTAAACTATAGAAATTAGTCATTAATTTAGCTTTATAATAGAAATAAATTTCTTTAAAAATATTAACAAATTCTTATTTATGCAAAGAGCATCAAATCATGTAATATTAGCATTTAAAATGATATACACATTTAGCTATAAATTAACATCCATGTTCGTAATAGTTGAGTGCTTGTCAGTAGCAAATTAGGTAATTAATCCTTACTTATAATGGTGTTTTAATCTATCTTTGAACCAGCAGCTATTAAATAATATAAATTAGATATTAATTTAGCTTTAGATTAGAAACAGATTATTTTAAAAACACTAACAAATTCCAGTTTATGCAAAGAGCATCAAATCATGTAATATTAGCATTTAAAATGATATGCAATGCTCATTTAGGTGTAAATTAACATGCATGTTCATAATATTTGAGTGTTTATTAGTAGCAAATTGAGTAATTAATCCTTGCTTACAATGGTGTGTTAATCTAGCTTTGAACCAGCTATTAAACTACAAAGATTAGTCATTAATTTAGATTTAGATTAGAAATAAATTACCTTAAAACATTAACAAATTCCTGTTCGTGCAAAGTGTAGTACAAAATTTTATTTCGCGGAAGCTTTTCCCAATAGATATTTTATCATAAATCATAAAGAGATAAATTTGGATAGAAAATAAATGGACATGAAATCAAAAATCAATACACAAGTGGTTCCCCCAACCGCCCTCTTTATTAGTTCACCAAAATTTGTTTACAATTAATCGAATAAAATAAAAGTAAACAAAATAGAAGTTGAACCAATAAATAAATTGAGAAAGGGAGTCTTGATCTGTATGACTAGAGTTATTGGAGGAGAAGAACAAAGATGGAAAAAGAGAGAATTAGCAAATAGGTTTCCACTCATTTTACACTTTTTTTTCCAGGCTCTATTTATAACATCAATTACTTAATGCCCAAGTTAATATTGGATAAAAAAAAATTGATTAGCTAAATAGAGAGAAATAAACATAACCAAATATGCCTATCAATTAGGAGAAAGAAAATTTTCTCTTTCTTCCTTTTTGTATATTTTTTCCTTCTAGTTGTGATATTTTATCACCAAAATTTAATACTCCATCTTGATACAAAATCACATATCTTCAACATATCAAACATGCTATCTCTAGATTTATAACAACTCTCTATATCTCAATCGTACCAAATTACAAACCTCTACCACCGCTTACAAGTGATGCATCTCCCGCCATGTGGTGCACCACACTAATCAGTCTCAAAAGCGTTTATAATACCACAAAGACCTACATACAGTCTTTGTGGATTTTTTAACTCGATACCATCTATCACTCGATTTTAGCTTATAATATGATCACTATCAATCTCTCGAGCATCATCAACATGAAAACCTCTTTCTAAAATATGATCCTCGACACGATCATCATAAGCAGTGAACACATTAACCTCTCCACCTTACTGTGGACTAAGCTCTCCAACTGTCACTCGCTTCCTATAGTCGACTACACAACCAACCAAACTATAAAGGTTTCATTCTTCCAATACTACTCTCATCCCTATAAGACCACCCTTCTTCACTTTCAAAAGTCCACCTCGAGTCTCATAAGTGCAACTATGACAATCCAATTGATCGAGAGAAATAAATTATGCGAACAAGTAGATACATGTCTCACTCTAGAAACTTCTCTAACCACACCATCATGCATACGGAACCAGATAAATCCAATACCACAAATCAGTAGCTCTTCTCCATTGGCTGTCCTAATCATGCCAACACTCTTCTCATAAGAAGAGAAAGAATTCACATCTCCACAAAAGTGAAAACTGGCTCCCGAATCAATCTTCTAAGGCTTCTCTTCACTAGTGAAGACACCACAAGAAGTATTACTATCACTACCTTCAGCTATGCTAGTCCGTATATCATTGTCGCTATGTACAACCTTCTTTTGATCCTTTTTATACCCTTCACACCTATTGCACATATGATCCTTTTTATGACAATAATAACAAATGATACTTTTCGACATAACTTTACCATTAGCAACTTTCTTCTTTGGACTTATGTCCTTCTTCGAGCCTCTTGCTACCATAGCCTCATCTTGAACTAATTTGACACATGACCATTTTCTTCTAAGCTCCTCATTCTAAAGACTACTTCAACAGTTTCCAGTGAGATAGTTCCATTAGCATTGGACTTACTCAATGAAACAATCAAAGTTTTCCAACTTTTTGAAAGCGAACTCATCAATAAAAGAGCATGTATTTCACCATCAAATTTGACATTCATATTTGCCGATTGATTCATTACATCTTAAAATTCATTTAAATGCTCCGCAACAGACTTCTCTCCATCTAATCTCAGTTGAACCAACTTTCGAACAAGAAAAGCCTTATTTGTAGCACTCTTGGACTCATACAAAGATACTAACTTGTCCCTCAAAGCCTTCGCGGATTCACAACTAGCCATATGATAGAAGACCGAATCATCAAGATACCGAGAATCAACGCAGCTGCCTTCTTATCCATCATCTTTCACTTTCCCTCCTCTATATCAGAGGGCGTCTTCCCATCTCCATCAACTAGATCATGAATATCATTGAGGTACAAAACGTCTTCCATCCTAAGCTTCCAAATACCCTAATTTTTTCCATCCAAAATAGCCATCTTTGAAAAAGAAATCATATCCTACATCACAATAATTTTTCAAATCCAAAATTACTTTAAGCTTTGCGATGACCTTGCTCTGATACCATGTTGAAATCACGTCCGCACATCCCTATGTGGGGGAAACATACGAGTTTGGCCAATACCTTTTAACAAACGAAATCTCTTGTTGTTACATGCAACCAAACTCATATATATATATGTATATATATATATCACTCTATCTCCATTATTTTTTACAACGTGGGACTATTCACTTCTTAATGTGCGTCCATTACGCACACACAATGCGAGACACCCCAACAGATCTCCACCTTGGCTCGCATCCATATATGTGTCTTCCAATACGCCAACACGATGCATGCACAATATTGAGACTTTGTTCCTGCACCATTCTACCAGATCCAGCGTATCATGATCTAGTTCAACCTCAAGTCTGACTACTTAAGCCTATGGTGCTAGCCACCATGATTTACAGATCTCTTGCACATTATCCATTATCTCAAGTGTTACCATCGGCTCTGATACCAATTTGCAGTGCTAAACTTTGCTTTCTAGAAGCTTTTCCCAATAGATCTTCTCAAGTGTTAATAATTAATGATAATAAAATATTTCTCAAACCTGAATATTTTTATACAATAAATTTGTAAATCATCTTTTGAGTGGGACATCATATTTCGTTTCATCAAATTTGGACCGCTATTGCTCCGTCTATCTTATTTTCGGGAAATTAGCAGCATTTTCGGTACCGATTGTCAACTTTTGATAGGATAATCATACTACTGATATTTGTATACCGTTTTGATCGTCTCATAGTGTTGATCTCCGCAGCATATTCATTTGTAAATTTCAAAGTCCGTGGGACAGCGAAATTTACAGAACGATTTCTGTATCGGTTCCGCAATTTGGTTTTTTTACTTCCCGTGACCTTTCAATTGTCACCATAATATGAGCAGCCACTTGTCCTTTTATATTCTCAGAATTTAGTGCTAACTTTATGTTGTTCCTAGTTCCAATTTGTTTGCTGGTTCTTTCACATTCTTTTCCCCTATGTTCGTGTTGTCATTTGAGAAAAAAACAAACAAGCTTTCAATTTTTTCCCCGGCTTTGTGCTCCCATCAGGCATCGTTCATCACCTCCATCTCCCATAGCTGCACCGCGTAGCAGCCATCACTACCCAGGCCTGAACATGCCACGTCACTTCCACCCCCTCGTCGCAATCGAGCCTGGCATCCAAACTCTACCTCGGCAACCAAGTACCTAGATCCGCCCCTCCTCTCTTCCACCTCCACTTCACCAAAGCCTTCGGCCAAACAGCCACCATCATCCATACGCCCAGCCACGTCGCAACTAGCCTCGCCTGTCCCCACCTTCAGGCCTTCACCATTCGAAAGCTCAACCATCCTTTCTTTCGCATAAGGTATTACATACATACATACATATATATATATATATATAATTAGGATAGATTGTATATATTATCTGTTAGTTTTATATTATATTGGTTACTATAACATGTTAGTGAAGTATATTATATGAAGTATATTATATGAAGTATATAGTGCAGAGCTATTTGTATATATATTTATATACTGTTGTATATTTTATATAATAAATTTGTATATGAAGTATATATTGTTGTATCATGAGTTATAAATATAAAGTAAGTTGTATTGTTATAGTATATTATATGTTATGTATGTAGTGCCTGCACATTTGTTTAGCTTGTTTTACCATAAATAGTATGTTTTGAATGTCTACAAATTTATCTTAATATTTTAATTTGATTTAGCAACAACTTATATATATATTATGTCAATTTTATATAAAGCTTATACAGGCTGTATTATTTCCAGTTGCATGCTTTTATTGTATATATATATAGTATATAAGTGGTATATAATGTTGCTTGCATATATAAGCATTGATTTCCTGAAATGTTTTACTTGTAGCAGTTATATATTAATATGTCAGTAACATTTTTTATAATGTGTGTGTATATATATATGAAAGTTTATACATTTATCAACTGTTTGTTATATATGTATATATTTATATATGAAGTTATATGATCTGTTAAGTTGAAAATATAAGTTCATAACAGGTTTGTCTTAAGTTATATATTGATATATGAGTTATATAAGTTTGTTGTTTATGTTGTGTATATAAGTTTATAAAGGTTACAATATATATAAAAGTGTACATAAGTTATATTAGTACTACATAACATGTTGTTGTATATAAAAGTTTATATCTGTCCTGTTTTATACACACACACACACACACACACACACACATACACACATACAATGTTTGTAAAAGGTTTATATATATATAGTTATAGCTAGGGCAGGTTATGTAGGTATATATATCTGATTTATATAGATATATGTTATAACAGATTTCCAATCTGTTTTATTTTACATATGAATTTATATAAGTTAAATATATTATTATTTTGATCTTAAATTTCATATGGTTATATATTAGTTTATATATATAAGGATATGTTGGTTTGGTTTTCAGATATGTAAATAGTGATCTTAGATCTATGTGTTTAAAATTGAAATGGTTTGGAAATATATAAATATTTTATTTTCAATATATGTGTTTGAATTTAGAATATGATTATATATATATATATATATAAATACTATATATAGTTATATATATATATATATAAGTTCACTTATACCATTGATCTTCATCAGTCCAGTTTGCCTTGATTTCGTTGATTTCAAGCTATCAGCTTTGGTTATCAAATTCGCATTCAATCTTGCTTTGCTTTAAAAATCCGTGCTTGGATTCGTAACTCATTTCATTTTCGAATCTCTCTAGCCTCGAAAGGTAAGCAATCACTCACGATTAACATTCTTATATTCATTAAATTTGATTTCACTTGAAACGACAATTGAAATATGCTGCTAAATTGAACTGTTAATTATTTTCCATATACATATATGTCATTATCTATAACTGTTCACCTGTGACATCTGACACCATGATCTGTTATTTATATTTTATTTGTTATAGATATGCCTGTTGCTGACTGTTATATTATTATCATTACTATTCACACTCTGCAAGTTCCCTGTTAGTTTATAATTCTCTATGGGTTGAAATGATACATACCCGAACGATCTTGTAGAATAGGAGAAAATCGTTATGGGTTGAAATGATAAACCCAAGAGATTTTCATTGAATTGAATCTAGGATTACGGGTTGAAATGATATATACCCGTAGATATTTAAAATGCGGACTGAAATGATAAATATCCATATCACTTGACCATAGAATAGAAAATTATATACAGACACCGTTGGTCTATATATATTTTGAAATGATTTCCAAGGTTTAAAAAGAAATATATATACATGGTTTTATATAAATATTGATTTTTAAATATTATGTAAAAAAAATGTTATTTATATATGTTGAATTTCTTGATTTTTAAAATTTTATGTTTTGGGAAATTTAAATTTATAAGTTAGTTTTGAAATTTATAAATTTTAAGATTTTCTTATAATTTCACTATTTTTAAAAATATATAAAATAAATTTAATATAAAATAAATTTAATAATAAGATTTAATCTAATATAGTTGGATTTAATTAATATATAATATGTTTAAGTATTTATTTAAAATTATATTTTAAAAATAGATTTTATAATAATTTTTATAAGTTAAGGTTGGGATGATAAATTTAAGTTGATTTGAAATAGTATTCTTTTAAGAATTATATTTAAATAAAATCGATTTGAAACTTATTGGATTTTAAGATTTTAAAGATATGATTTTATAACTTGATTTTAATTTAAAGTGATTAAATGAACATTTCAAGTTTAACTAAATTGAAGGGAATATTTAGTTTGTTTAAATTGTAATTTAAGGTTTTATTTAAATGATATTGGATTGACTAAGTGAATATTTCAATATTAAATAATGGTAAAGTTGAATTTGAAATATGAATGAATTTATCAAAACTGGAGTTATTATAAATGTTTGAATATTTAAATCTTTGAAACCTCTTAAAATCGAAATATTTTGATTTGTAGTTCAAATCTATATATTGAAATCGATATAAATTAATGGTTTATTGAGATGTTAAATTTAATTGAAATTTGTGAATTTAGATATAATTAAAATGAATTTTTGAATTCGAGTTGATTCGAATCGATTTGTGAAATTTGAGGAAACTATTTTATTTTATAAAGCATTTAATATATATATATATAAAGATATTTTATTTTATAAGTTATTTTAATATATATAAACTATTTTTTATAAACTATTTTTAATATAAACTATTTTACTTATAATGATTTAACATATAAATTATTTCAATATAAACTATTTTAACTTATAATTATTTTTAACATATAAATTATTTTATTATATAAACTACTTTATTATATATATATATATATATATATATATATATATTTACTATTTTAATATCTAAACTGTTTAAATGGGAAGGGTTATGATTTCCAAAGTATTATGATTTCAAGGTATTATGATTTCAAAGTGTCATGGTTTCCAAACTATTATGATTTCAAAGTGTTATGAATTTCAAAGATTTATCATTTTGAAAGTGTTACACTTTTAAAAGGGCTATGATTTTGGAAATGTATATTATTTTAAAGTGAGTAATCATATCGTATGATATGGTTTTGAAATGAATATGATATTTTGGTTTTGAAGCATGATATTTTGAAATGACCACGATGTTATAATAACGTTTGGTTGTTAAAGAGACCGGGATCAGTTATTTTCATATTCTCTGCGAATACCCAGAACCACTTTAACAACCGTGTACGCGGTAGAGATTTCAAAATGAAGTAGGAGCAACGATCTTATATGAGGTATATACGTGGACCCGACTCACCGTGAGTTAGCTTAAGGTGGCTAAAACAGGAGCAATTGACGGGCCAAGTGAGGTAGCTCCTCCGATCGGACACACTACTTCGATATCATTCTATTACTTTGTGATTGATTGGGTGTATCCTCGGATTTTGGGAGTGTGGATCGAGGTGGGCGGTAGCTGCGGCTATGCGTTACCACCAGCCGGAAGTGTAATTGGTATATCTATCCTGGCATTGCCTAGTTGTGTCGTGTCACCTACCTTATCGAGACCACTACGAGTTTTTTTTGTACCATACCTATGGAGTGCCCTCTGATAAGCCTCTAGTTTACGGGGGAAGTTATGGTACTGTATAGATTATGGGAATATATAAAAATGTGTTAAAGGGGATATGAGTAACACCTTAACGCTATTTTAATAGTTTATCTTACTATAGATTATAATAGCGTATTGTACTACATAGTAGATAGTTAGAAGATATGGATCCTTAGAGGATGGTTATCCCAAACATTCTTTGAGTTACTTGTATTTCTGTTGATATTTCACTTGACTTTGATTTATTGATATAAGAATGTTAATCCTAACTCGAGCGTTTTGTTTTTTGCTTTATGCTCGGGTCAAACCGAGTGTCACAGCATTTAAGACTCACCTTTGAAGTTAGAGCTTCGCTTGGAGATCCATCTATATATATCCATCTTTCAGTTATTCGGTTGGCTCCGGTGATATATTCAGATTTTGTTATTTGACTATTGTATTGAGACTTCTATGTATTCGAGACTTCTGTTGTACCTTACTTTAACTCTGTTATATATATATATATATATATATATATATATATATATATATGTAGTAGCTTCATGAACTACTATTCTTTTGTTTCCACTGCTTATTGTTTTTTTTTGAAATGGTACTTTATATACAACAATTCATTGTGACAACATATCACATGTCCATAAACGTTCAAATCACGTTATGCAAGTTTCGAACTTGTAATCTCTCGCACCATAGTCAAATCACTTAACAACTGGGACAATGGTGCTTATTGTCATACTATTCTATGTCTGTGATTCTGTGATTTTCTTATTTACTGTATATATTGAGTTTTGCCAAATATAAATTAACAATCTGATATTTTGAGTTATTCAAGTCCGACATGTGTGGATGCGAATGACAATAATATTGGATGTTACATTAATTTTCTACAGAGAATGGAATGGAGTTAGTAGAGGAAGAGGAATTTTGTTCTTTTAGGGTAACATGTCGACAGTGAAAGATGAACGATTTTAATTATGTGTCCTTGATCCAATTTTAATAGTTTGTAGGACCGTGTTATAATTTTTTTTTATAAAAACTTATCCTTAGAACCTAAAAACCCTTTCCAATTATTATCTTTTTATAAAAAAGTAAACATGAAAATCCATTTTGGAAAGAACAATTGGCCTAATTCCCAATTTTAAAAATAATAGATGTGAGTGATATAATTGACAGCTGATGAGAAAAACTTAGTTTACTTGTTTGATTTACAGTGAAATCCAAGGAGAAGGGTCATTCCATTGCTTCATCCTGATTGACTAAATATGAATGAATAAAGAAATCTATTAAATAATAGTAAAGCAGAAGAATTTCTTGCATTCTTATTAATTCTAGGATTTTTCTCTTCTCTCCTTAATTCTCTCAAGATATTTCATTTTCAAATCCCTAAATAATTTATTATTATAATTATTATAGTGTTCTACTAATTCTTTATCGTATCATTTTACATTTAAACATCAACACTCAATAATTTATACTATTATTTACAAAATTCTTCCAAATTTTCTCCTGGTTTTTACATTACATGTATTTAAATTAATTATATGACCTTAAATTTAAACCTTTTAAATAAATACAATTAGATAATATTTGTTATTTGGTCTAATAATTACAAAAAACGACAATTTCATCTGATATTTATCTGTTTTTATTGACAAAAATGGTAAAACTAATTTTTGGTTCAAGTCCATATAATTCAAAATTTCATAATTATATATGAAAATTATCTTTAATTATCGTACATAGTTATAAAATCAAATTCAGC
Organism: Allium cepa; assembly: GCA_030765085.1. NCBI lineage: Eukaryota > Viridiplantae > Streptophyta > Magnoliopsida > Asparagales > Amaryllidaceae > Allium > Allium cepa. Next base: position 623,350,227 of record CM060940.1, on the reverse strand, counting down.
TTATTTATTTCCTTTTAAATTTAGTATTTTACAATACAGAAACGTATACATAAATTTTTCTTTCTAAAGATGTTATTTTACTACAAACATATACACTGCTTTTTTCTTTTTAAAATTGGTATAATATTACAAACATAGATAACGTTTTTTCTTTCTAAATTTGGTATGTCAAGTGGATTTTTTATCATTGATAAAATTTATGTTTGTCCAAAATGACACCAAAATGAATAATAAGTGATGAATAAATTTATTTATTAAATCTGAAAATAAGTATATTTTTTGTTAATATGTTTTGTGAAAATGTTAAATTTTAATTATTTATTTCATATTTTACATTAATTAATAAATAAAAATATACAATATTTTAATTGAAAAGTATTTTTTTGTATTTTATTGTCTTTTTGAGGTAGGTGCTAACTATTTTTTGAAAATTTTATAAATTTTTTACTGTAAGATAAAATTTTCAAGGCATGAAACAATGGATTAAAAATCAAATTATTATTTTTACATAGTTGAAATAAAAATATGATTTTTAGCGTTACACGTCTTATTTTCGGTTAACATTTCTTTCAACTGTTTACTAGATAAATTTTTTATCACTTTAATAATATCATGTACATTTTTTATCCAGTGTAAGAGCCTAAATTACATTAAAATATATTGATCAATACTACAACAGATTCAATTTTAGGTATTTTTGTCATTCTTTTAAGTAATATTTAGTATCAATTTATATATTGTTTATCTTTTAATAATGTATTATATGCTAAATACCAAATTAGAAATCTATGTAAATAAACATTTATCTGTGGAAATTAATAAACACGGTAATTTTAAAATTAATTAAGTATACCACGCTTAATAAATATAAATCCTAAAAGTTAATAAATTAGTATGCAACTCAATTTTATCTACAAAAACAACAATTTAACTTTATTCAAATAAAAAAAATACACTAATCATATAACAAAAATTACATTTTGTAATTAGTTTAATGCATAACTCATTTATCTCAACAATTTCACCATATCATGCATAATAAATTTAAGTTTCAAAACTATTTATAACACTATTTTTTAATAATATATGGTGTACAACACTAGTTAATGGTGTTACTTGACCCACACTCTTCACAAAAATCATTTATCGAATGAGTCTATTTTTAAACAAACAAATGATACACAATCTCATCAATCGGTACACTCTTTACCAGAAGAATCCTGTCAAAACAGATAACAGCCTAAAATAAGGTTTACGTAGCCTTCGAATTATTTCTTTATATGTACAATACCAATATTTCAGCCAAGGTTCAAAACAAAATATTAAATACAATTCTATTGGCAACAAACAATTTAACCAAACGTACATGTGATGTACTTCTCCAATTAGTTTTCCAACCTGAAAATTGTCATTGAAGGTCTTCGACATAACTCTTGTAAATGGTCATGATATATAAATAATAGTCACACCTTTCGTAAGTGTCTTTTAACAAGCAAATCTTGTACCTTGGATTAACCAAAGAGCGAAGACCATTTTGAGAAATTCATTTTGGAATCTATATCAAGTGTTAATCTGCATCGACGTTGGGCTGACACTGTTTGGGAACTTTATTATCAAATATGTTGGTTTATCTGCATCCACCATTGCCGTCGGTCTCATATTTGTTGGTGTACACATCCGAACAGTAGCAAAGGTGGACATACTTGTGATTACTGCAGATGATGTACCAGTCCCACCATCCTTAGAAGAGGAGAAGAAGAAGATGCAGCGCGTTCTTTTACAGTTGCCAAAGATATGATCTCTGTAACTTCCATCATATTCTTCAATTTCTTACCTTGTAAGTGAGATCAGACATTTTATCAAATAGGCAGGGGTGAACCTTTACTTTTGGGAGTTTCAGGGCTGCCATTAAATGACATTAGTCTTGTGGACTTTCTCTGATTCTTCTGATCGAGACACGTATATGCCTAATGGTGGGGATGAGGGTGCGTGAAACAAATAAGCAATTAAATCATCTCACTCCACCAGAAATATCCGGGTATCTCCCACATGACGGGTATACACGTCTGACCGATAGAAGAGTGTAACTGTGTCCCAAGTGCAATAAAAGCAAAGGATGTACCAACTTTTTCCCCCCATTGTTAGTAAGTAGGAGGAGAAAAAAGAGGATGCATCAAAGCTTCTTTTTACTAGCAAAACAAACAAGACCAAGCTTGTTTAACATTATTAGCAATAAAAGATGAAGCTTTAGAGATACACAGATGGTGTGTGGCTGCATAAATCAAATTCAAAATGACGTTGGTTTGATTTGTAGACAAGTACACATGAAAAAATAGTTAGCTTGACAACTAAATATGTAACACTAAATTTTGTAGAACAAACTATGAAATTTGAGACAAGTTAGAAGTAAGGTTGTAAAAGTAGCTAGGCGGACGCTAGACGGTGGATTTGGACTAGAGATTAAACATCTAAACAGGGATTAGTTGAAGATAGATGTTTTGATAAAATATCATATTTTCAATAGTATTTTAGATACTTTATGCAAATTTTACACACAACTGTATAAATATACCTATATACTAAATATTTGGAATTTAATTTTCAATTCTCAAGGTGGATGCAAATACATTGTTCTGTGCATAGTTGAATTTTTTTTTATTGTTTAGCTTTGTTTCATCCATAACTTTGAAGCATAACAATGTGTTCATTATGTATTCTGAAGAGAGACACTTAAATGCTTATGTGAGATATTAAGTCTCGCCTAGTTCATAGGCAGAGCTTAGGCGGACGACTAAGAAGTATCCATTGCTTAGCTTCTAAACATGAACCAATCGGACGCCTAGAAGGATTTTATTCATAGACAAGTAACTTGACTATAATACTTGATACTAGAAAGTATGATTCACTAAGTATGTTTATAGTTGTTAAAGATATTACAGAATATTGCAGGAGATGTTCCAATTTGTTATTTACCAATTGTATTTTGTAGTTTCCTAATTATGATATTTTCCTATTATATAATTACTTAGGTTTTAAGTAATCTAAATATAAATATAATCACGTATTCTTGAATTACTAATGAAGGTCATTAAGAAAGATGTTGTCTTTAATGGTTACTCCTCCTTCCTCTCTTTTTCTTCCAATTTTTTATTTCAGTATTTCAAAGGGTATTAGAGCGTGCTACGATTCTAAATAATAATTTTGTAATTCAATTTCAATTTCAATTCGGGAACTATAATTCAATTAACCAACTGCAATCAGAATTCATTAATGCTCGTTCAGAGACTGCATCCCAACATCGTTCTAATTTGAAGTTTGAAGATTTGAAACCTGTCAAATGGACTACTCAAACTGTGCTTCCGCCGCTAGCTAAACAATCTAAGATTACTACATCCGTTTTCAGATTTAGGATTTCTTTTTTTGATTGATGTCAAGCTAATGAGTCTTGATTGGTATTCTACTTCCAATCCCACAGAAATCTCCTTATTCTTGTTTCTTCTGTTCTTGGATTCAGACTTCGGATTTTCTAATTGGAATTACTCTTTCAATCCCGATTAGAATTCAACTTCTAATCTCATAGGAATTTCCTTATTCTCGTATTCTCCTCTCGAATTTCAACTTCTGATTTTTGATTCATTATTGTCGAATTTTAGATAGTCGTCTGCCAATCAGGTATAAGCTGGTATTTGGAAATAGTCTCTCTGCAGCACTTGAAACCATTGTTTTGCAGTATGGGATGGTTTTAGCGACAATGTCGGTTTCAGATTCCATTTTTGATCGTGTTTATTTTGACAAACTCCAGTTGCTATACATCTTTAGTTTGAGAGGGATGTTAAAGATGTTAAAGAATATTGTAGGAGATTTTCCAATTTATTATTTACCGATTATATTTGTAGTTTCCTAGTTATGATATTTTCCTATTATATAATTACATAGGCTTTAAGTAATCTAGATATAAATATAATTTATGTATTGTTGAATTATTAATCAAGTCACTAATAAACATGTAGTCTTTAATAGCTACTCCTTTTTTCTTCCTCTCTCTTCTTCTTCTAATTTTTTTTTATTTCAGTATTTTAACATGATATCAGAGCGGGTTTTGATTTGTGAGCGCTTAACAACTACACGTGTTCTACGTCACTCAATATGTATGTCCACGTATTTGACCGTCCACGTGTTTGGCTCACGCTACATATGTGGAGGCGTGTTGAGATTAGTTCCCACATTCGGGCAATTTATAAAATAAATTCTACATTAATACTAAGAGATTACCCTTCACATTTCCAATTGAATTTGTGATAACATGTGGTTCTCTAAAAATAGTGACAATTAGTGATATAATCTTCATTTTTTTTACCATAAAGTTTGTTAAGAACCAACTAATAAAATGAATCACTATATTGTTAAAAGGTAATTCAAACATAGTTTACGCAATGTGGATGGACCAAGTGATTTATGCAAGAGCGTGTTTTTTTCTAATTGTTTAACCATTTTCAATCTACAATTTTGGAACCAAATAAGAAATAAAAACGTAATTTCTGTTTTCTCAATTTAAATACAGTATTCATGCCATAAAATAATTGTGTGCATATACTTAAAATGTTTCAAACAAATCTTTGCACATTATCATTATGCATTTGCTTTTTCTTTGTACTAAAAAATTGTAATGATAATGCATTTTCCCTGGGAAAAAATAGTGTTATAGACTTTGGGATCAATTACCTTTTATGATCCATTTGGTTGTTCTTGATAAATAAAATGTAGAACCAAAGGTCAACTAGTCAAAAATCATACAAAGATTTATGCGCTTGTATGCAAGAGAATTTTATAAGGTTGAAAAACTAAGTGACCCTTAATCGCATTAAGCTAGAAAACAAACTTATCAACTAACTTTTCATTCCACTTAAAAAATAACATAGCAAAGTAGAAATAACACTATTGGGTGCTACCTCAGTAGAATATTGTACTGACTGAAATGCTAGTTTAACGATACGAGTACATACTTTGCTATCACGGTTGATTTGAAGCAATTTCAAAAGGTGGACAAGCAAATCGAAATCAAGTTCACAAAAGATGCAAATTCTGGACTATTAGCTTCGATCAAACTAAAAACTAAACTATGACTGCCCTTACACCTCAAGTGTATAAATGGTTACAGATATTTAATCTAGAATGCAACCAAAAAAAAGAAAGAAAGAAAGGAGCTCCGGTCAACGTAGCTTTTGAAAATGCGTTTGAACTATGAACTAATTCATTAAAAAGCTTCCATAAATGTGATATTGTTACAAAATCCATTTACGGTTTACATTGTAAGGAAAATAATATAGTATGGGTTTTCAGGAACTTATTTAAAAGGAAAGAACAAATTCACATTATCATTTTATTGTTAGCCATCATGTATAACTTATATATTTCCAACCATGTATTAACTTCCATAAAGAAACACATTATGCGTTGAATAAATGTTAGGTACTCACATCAAACAATATATCAATTTTAAAAAGTAGCGAGGCTAAATGATACTTGATTGGTTATTCGAGTTGAACATTGAATCCCATCATCGTCGTCATCTTCAGCATCATGAGTGCCATCATCGTCGTCGTCATCAAATAAAAGCAGTATCCATTTTGAATTGCAAACTGATTAATGTTGTTGTTCCTCCAAAATTTCCAACTGCATAGAATTTATGTGAAAACGTAAAGAAGTATTAAATATAGCAAGAGTACTAATATCAGTCATTATTATAGGTATTAGGAAGAGTGATTTTAGCATTAGAAAACAATGTGTGTGATGCCTACCTATAATTTGAAGTCTACAAAACCTAAATTCAAAAACTGAAAAGGAAACTGAATAATACAAAACTAGCGTAAGATGAATATGCCTGCTTGTAATTGGATTTTACAATACCAACTTTGGCAGTCCAAAACAGTGCATAAAGTTTTAAGTACAATATAAAAAATTACCATATATAGCAAGAATAAAATGACAATATTGGTCCTTATTCCTGGTATTAGGAAGTAAACGGTTTTAAAGTTAGAAAACTATATGTAAGATGCCTACAATTTGGAATTTACAAAATCAGAAATGCACGTATTTGTCAAAAGCACAACTTCGCAGGTTCGAGATAATAATAACAAACATTGCACATAAACTTCCAGAGAACTAAGTTAAAATAAATTATGTAAATAACTTAATGGAATGTGATGGATATTTAATATTTAATAGAGTACACGAAGGGTGTTATACAAAAATATTAGGAGAAACAGATCATAATAAGACTGAGGATTATATAATCCAGCTATGTTTGTTAGAATTACACGTAAAACTCCTATCGTCTTTGACTTTCTTGTCTTAATATATATTACAATAAAAATGCAATATAGCTTGAACTTCATTCCATTTTTATTCTTGAAATAATAGTCATAGGATGATATGTCCACAAAGATAGCACGACCAAAATTTTCTCAGTCATTGAATAATAACTAATAAGCACCTTTTTGAATTAACATAATTGATGTGTTAAGCAATATATGGTGTAAAAAAAAAAAAAAAAAAAAAAAAAAAATCCTCCAAACCAACCGACTATAATGGCTTCTTTTATAGTCCAATTTCAAAGCTATTCATCAACTCAGTGTTACATTTATTTATTTTCAAGGGACTGTTAAAAAGGAAGAAGTGATATTTGTATAAAGGCGAGTGAAAGAAATTCATTTTTTCAATTAGATAATTTTGTTAAGCGAAGAATTAAAATCATTATTTCACCCGCAAAATTACAAAATTGGCATTTTTAATAATTATCTTTCGTCTCTCTTCCTTGACGTACATTTACATCCTGCTAAAATCGTTCTTTACGTCGCTTCACCTTCGTATATATATTTCCATCAAAACATTTTGATATGAATACTGATAATTTTCCTTCTATACAAGATTCTAATCTTCCTATTCTGATTAATGAAAGTTGCAGTCGAGGAATGCTATGCGATTGATGTTTGAATGATATTTAGTGTTGGTTTAAAGATCTTTAAAGTAAATATTATTAATGTTTATATTATATCAAACGCCATCATTATAATGTTTATTAAAGTGATTATTATTCACGTTTAATGCACTTAATTGTGATGTGTGTTAAACGTCATATGAAAATTACAAAAGTTTGGTGCTAAACGAACCCAAGTTTGAACATCTTGCTATGGTATCATGAAGTGCAAAACTCAAACTCTTTTAGCACCACACCACCATATGGAGCTAAATGCAACAGGTTTTGCACTTCCTGGTACCATATAATGTATTAGAAAGTGCAACTCGGAAGCTTTTAGCAGTACACAAATATAAATTACAAAAAATTGACTAGAAAGATGGAAAGGTATTTTCCAATTATGGAATATAATTTTGGATAACAAATCAAGTAGGATATACATTTCTCCCCTGCTATATTTTTGTTTTATTTTTACAATTTTCCTCTTATCTTTTCGTCCACTCAACCAAATCATTTCTCCCCTTAAGAATTTCCATTTTAACCAGCTAACCGTTACAGAGATGGTCGAAATACGCCTAAATAAAATTGAACTAAAGGAGAAAAGAATAATAAAAAAAATTTAATCAAAACCCACTGGATTGATCCTGTAGACGCAAATCTACAAGATTATGTCTATAAATGATGATTATAGTTATCATCGACAATTCATCGGATGTATAAAATTAAAATAAATACCAAAAATCCATCGTATGCTACATATACAGTAAGAAAGGGGGAAACCAGCAACTAAAATACCTAAAGATCGATGACGAGATCGTCTGAAGCAATAGCACGAGCGCAATCTTCAGTTTTAACTGAATAAGAAAAATATAAAACAAAAAGGAAGCGAGAGGTAGAAAAATCTATTCCTCGGGAAAATAGAGTGGCCTTTTGAAGCTGTTAACGTTACACGTTAAGACAAAAAGCGTTATCATCGATAACGTTTGGACACCTGGCTTTTGCTCCAGGACCAGACATCCCGCAAACTACGAAAACAATTAAAACGTTTTAGGCTCACAGTATTTATTTAGCCTTGCATTTATATTTCACGTGAAAAGAGAATCTCACAGTTTGGTATGTGAAAAGTTTTTTCTCTAAAATATTTTAAACTAAATCTTTATTTTTATTATGTTTTTTTAGTTAAGTTTAAACTTTAATTGCATATTTCTATGGGGTTTTAGGCTGAAGGAAAAAGTTAAAAAAAAAAATTAGTTTCAGAGACAAGAAGTTTGTTTTTTAGGCTGAAGGACACTTTTTAGTGCAAATCACAGAATGATAGTTGTAGCTATCATTTTCAGTTTACACTAAAAAGTGTCCTTCAGGCTAAAAAGCAAACTTGTTGTCCTTAGACTAATTTTTTTTGCAACTTCTTTTTTGTGTCTATTTACCTGTATTTCTATATCAAAACTTTTTTTTAAAAAAAAGTGGGGTTTTTAGGCTAAAGGAAAATTTTAGAAAAAAATTTAGTTTCAGGGACAAAAAGTTTATTTTTTAGGCTGACGGACACTTTTAGTGTAAATTACAGAATGATAGTTGTAACTATCATTTTCAGTTTACACTAAAAAGTGTCCTTCAGGCTAAAAAACAAACTTGTTGTCCCTTAAACTAAATTTTTTTGCAACTTCTTCCTTGTGCCTATTTACCTCTTTTTAAAAAGATACAAATATTTGCATACTTTTCTTCAAATTTGTTTAAACTTTATGACAAATATTTGCTACGAAAGAAAATTCAAATAATTGTAGATACTAATCCCCATATCTTTAGAAAATAATTCTTTAAAATTACATTTTTTTTGTAAATATTAATTTTAATTTTCTAAATTTAAAAAAATGGAAAATAAACAATTAAAAAAAACATATTATTCTGGATATTTTTTAAGTGAAAATTAGGGACGCATCACTCTTTCTAAAACTTATTCGTTTTACATCCCTCCATTTTGTAAAGTATTTTATACATCGCTCTTTTTTTATAATTTTCTCTTCTACATCTCTCGTTTTCAAATTTAAGAGTGGCTGCCAAGACATGTATCGTATGTTGTTAAGGTTATGAAAAATAATATCATTGGCACATGTTAAGATTAATATAATTACTTAAATTCCCCTTGAATTACACCTATTTTTCCAAAAAAATATGGAAATATTTTATAAAATGAAATCGGGAGAGACCTAAAACTTAGTTTTTACAATTATAAAACGTTTATGATAAAATTTCCCATTTGCTAAAGCATTTTATTCATGACTATGCCACCATTAACTTGATTCTTATTAGCAATTGAGTGGATCGATTTTATTATGAAGAATTTAATTACTTTTTTCAAACGTTTATGAATTTCTGTAAGTATTGGTAACCTCTAGATTATTAATGGTAATATGAAGTACGTTAGCTAAATTTACTAGTATTTTTTTGAAAAATGGTATTAATAAGAGGAAATCAAGATGCCTTTAGCGACACATCATAAAAGTTCATAATTATGTTAGAAAGATTAAACGAGCTATTTAAATGATATTCAAGTAGATAACTTGTAACAAGTAAATATGAAGTAGCGTTGGAGAAACAAACATTTAGACACGTTTGAAAACATTTTTACTAATTTACTTTAAAGCTAATAACTAATATGAAAACAAATTTTCTTTATAAATACAAACTCAACATCTTAATTTGTTAACGAATAAATATAAGAAAGAGTATCATAACCAAGTTTGATTGAACATTTAACTTTAGAGATGACATTACATATCCAAATAGTCATGATAAACGTTTTATAAAAAATGCTCTCGTATTCTTTGTCACTAATCAGTTACATAGTATCATTGTAAGCAAAATACTCAAAAATATATTTTATTGATTATATTGTATAGGCTGCATCACTAATTTCTCTCATCGTCTTCATAATGAGAAGATCGCTCTACATCTCTGTATCTAATATAACCTGTATAGTGCCTGACTGATGTAGGATGGTTGTAAAGGAAAAAAAAAATCAAACTCCAAAAGATAAACCTACCGTACATCTCACATCACAAGGATAAAATATAATAATCATTACATATATAAAACAAGTGACATGGTAAAAATTAATAGGAACCGCGTAATCAGGGTGTAATAGGTTCAACATAGCTGCATACATGGATCACAAAGTTTATACATCAAATAATAAACCCAAATGTATTGTCTTTAAGCAAAAGTACAGCACCGATAAAGCTCCGTAGTGTTGCAGAGCAAAATAGTAATATGTCCCAAAGTATAAATATAGATAAACAACATTCTCTTGCTCGTCCACTGAACAACTCCATGTGATGATCTCAAACCTACTGTCTAGTCTACTCATTTAAGAGTACTCAAGATAATAAGAATCAAACCACAAAATCTGGAGTCAAAAAATAGTTTGGTGTAAGCGATAAACAATCTTAAAATACTATAAAAGCTCATGTAGTAAAACAAAGACACTAAGTATGAGGAGTCATACCTAACATGTCCCTGCATCCAACAACTTAGCACACTACAACATATATGCTACACTATCATCATCATCATAAGGGCATACTACACTAAGTATATATAATGTGTAAGGGTACCTAGTTCAATAGTACCTACGCCATAAGACGTCCATCAGCATCATACGGCAATCACCAATCATAGCAACATAGAAAACACACACAATAATAAACATCACCAACATCCCACTTCACTCCGACCATTAGCAAGGTCATGGATCATCACCACGATGCCTTTCAATATCCAATAACTCGTATGACAATTACCAAAGTTGGCGACACACCAAGTCACAGTTGGATTCAGTGTTCAATCACGTACCATCACCAAGGCAGGCTATACTATCACCGAGGTCCAGGGTACGGAGGTGAGCATCCACACACACCGTTGCCCCATGAAAAGCACATCACATCCAAAGTTATCAACGGTTCCTTCTTCATACAACTCAATGCTAGAAAATACCACATCCCACCATATTGCTTCACATCGTCGAATGTGTCTCCTCGGACCATCTCCAAGTCCACATGTCTCTTCACCCAAAGTGCTCAACCAAAAAGATTCACAACACTGGTACGTCAAAGTCCAAAACATCTCTAGACATCTATATAAAGTCATAGAGTTCGCATATCAAAGTTTCATGGTAACCTAGTCAAAGCGTCACATCATAGCTTTGCTTATAAAATCAATCGTCGTAGAGCCGTAACATCAAAATCAAGTGTTAAATGAACACACGAACAATAACAATATGCTCCCCGATGCTTCTTCTTTGCCTCCATCAACAATGGTCGTGATTGGACAATATCATTTGTGTTTGATACCACCCACCCAAGAGTGGTTAGTACCGATAACCCAAGAGTGGTCGGTCATAGCCACTTTCGACCAAACTTACCCTTTTCGGTTAAGTGTTTAAACTTCTCGAACCTTTTGGCCCCATTGATTCTTTCCAAAGTCAAGCATCTCCAATCCCAAAGTAGATGTAGCTGCACCTCGAAGTCCCTAAGCACCTAAAACTTCATGGTTCCAATTACTTAGCGGATTTTTGGTATGTCCCACAATCTCTTATTATTTACAAAAGCTTGAAGTTTCACTTGCCTTTTCCCTAAGTTTCGGCCTCACAACCCCAAAGCACTTCAGCAAAATCCCTAAAGTATGCTACCATCGACAACTTTGTGTAACCACCACCGACCACTTTTTAAGGTTATGAAAACTTCACCGTTTCACATCAAATCTTCCTACAACCAAAACTACAACGTTCCTAGGTCTTCACGAACTTCCAAAATCAATCGCATCTCATTTTGAGCAAGTCTGCTTCTCGATTCACATAAATGACGACCACTCACTCAATGCACAAAAACGAATGAAAAACATAAAAAATGACTATATATGAAAGCATGATACAATATCCAAGCAATTCAAACATCATACAACATTCCTTTGATTCTACGTATATTGATATTGAAAATAATGACCGGTATGGTCGAACACTCGAAAAGAATCAAAATCAACATTTATCTTTTTTATATTTTAAAACTGTTAGTAAGGTCAGTTCTATGTCAGAAATTGTTTTAACATTCAAAAATCATTTAAAAACATCATTTTTAACCATATAAACTAGTAAAGTGAAAAGGATAAACCACTCACCTAGGTCATCAAATACACAGATCCCAAGGTAAAGTCAGCAAAGACATGAACTCTTGTGCAACAGTTTCAAGATCTAATGCTTAGTCCCACTAATTAACCTACTAATTGCTTGATTTGGCTAATTAAAGTAGGGATTAATGTTTCTTTGTTTATGAAGAAGATTAATGGTGGCTTAAATAAGTTTTATAAAGTGGGAAAAATGATTAGGAGTTTGTCCCATCAGCTTAATTAGATACAAATTCTGAAATGGGTCGTTGGGCTTAACCTGGGCCTAACTAATTACCCACCAAGCATCCAACAATTGTCTAGTTTCAAATGGTCATATCTTCTAGTCAATAAGTCTGAAAAAGCTATAATAACCACTCTATGAAAAGAGAAACCACAACGTCTTTCATCTGCATGTGGTTTCAGATCCAAATTCTGCTCCTGTCAAAAGTTATAGGCCTTATAGGTTTTCTATGTCAAAACCATCCAATAAAATTACTAAAGATAAAAAGTATCACTACTCAACATTATCTAAAGTTATAGCTTCCTACGACTCAATATGAATTTAAAATAAATATTCTATGATCTTCTAATACATAAATATAGGTCCGTACAGACAATCTTCACCAACTAAGTATTATGTATTATTATACCTAATTTCCATGGAGAAAGAGAAAGGTTCGTAAAGATAAAACTATGAAAGATAATTATGATATAAAGGGGTGATTAAGAAACATGATAATAAAACTATTGAAAGCATGAAGCTATCAATAACATGAAGGCATTTAGGATATTGCAAAGTGACATATTCAAGAAAATATCGGTAAGTTGTTATTAAAGAAATTAATCCAATTATATAAAGAATGAAAGTATAAAGGAGGCTATTAAGTATGAAGGGAATAAGAGAAATAGCTTATATGAAGAGTAAGGATAATAATATGAAGAGATTGTCATACTTAACTAGAAATAAAAAGGCTAGTGTACTCCCCATGCAACCATGCCATCTTTTGTAATTATATACATGGATATGGTCATGCTGCTAATATGCATGAACTACTCAAAACCTCCGGGACTATGATATTTGTCTCCATCCAGATCTTCTACCTCGCCAGGTCATTAATCGGCGTCCACTTTGATCGACCAATACAAGCAAGTCACTTCACTCGCCAACTACTATAAATAGGGCCTACCCTCATATAAGATGGGGAACTTCTACTTGTTTATTGATCTAGCTCATTTTTCTTGTTTGTAAGCTCCAAGTCCACATGAGAGCTTGAGAATAATTTTTTTGATAATAAAAGAGTTACTTTATTCTAACAGAGCACTAATTTTGATGTCTTAGGGGTTTGAACCATAACCTTTAGGACCTCAACCTACTGCGTTACGTCACTACCACTTAAGCTGGTGGTTTTTACAGAGCTTAAGAATAATTATAATGGCTAATGAGGAAGAAGACATCTTGTACATTTGTTATAATATCCAATAAATAAAAGGAAATGTAATAAGTTCAAAATTCATATTTTGTTTACATATTTAAGTATTTATCAATATTTATTCAATTTTTAGCATATGAGGTACTTCAAAATCTAGTAGCTTTTTTAAGATGATTTGAATGTTGCACCAATAATCGGTTTACTATTTTGGTGCTTTAATTAAGAACTTTATATTCAAAGTTTAGAAATGATTCAAATGACCCGGCCCTAATTTAAAAAAAATTGAAAAACAGAAAATAAATTTATGAGCATACCAATTAAGTATTTTTTTAAATCTGATCATTTTTGAAAAAGATATTAATTTTTCTTTATTTTAAAATAAATTTATATTTCATATATTCGGTAGATATAAGCACAATAACTATAGAGTTCTATCGAGTCTATAAGGCTATCGAGTGTTATCGGTCTATAAGGAAGCAAAACAACACATGTTTTGGTGTAAATCACACCAACTAGGCTACTGTGAAATGCACAACAACACCATGTTGTTGTGCTATGCATAGCGGTACCATGTTGTTGGGTTATGCACAGCCAGACCATACTGTGTTGTGTTATGCATATCAGCTTCAAATGATGTTGTAGCCATTGGCTTTGCTACCAGCCCATCAAGCTGGAAAGCGCAGTCCCTACTCCAATTTTGGGTTTAACCTAATAAAAAGAAACATTGATATGTTTTATATATGTACATATATGTATTGTTTAAACAAAAGTGTAGGTACACGTAGATTTAATTTTCTCTACGATGCTCATAACTTATGTTTGCACTATAATCAGCTCATTATAATCTTAATAACATGGTATCTTTTATGCTTTTTACATGCGTATGCTACGTTACATGCATATTATCATATTGTAATATATAATATTATACCTATAGGGTTGTATATGTTGATATTTATTTTAGATCGGATCATGTTTTGGTCATGTATAGTTATATATTCATATTGTAATTTTCAAAAGGCTCTCCATACAAATGAGAATCTACCAAAGTTTCAGAAAATTCCTACGCATAGAAATAATCTAAGCATTAAAACAAGTATTTGCTAATTCATAGACCCATAAGTGAACCCATTTAAATAATGTATAAGTTATGAAATGATTTGAAAAAAATTATAAAGTTCAGTGGTAAGACTTCATTATGCAAGCATTTTATGCATATACCATATATGCAATATTTACTTTATATGAAATTACGAGAATACAATTTTCTTAAGGGGGCTGGTCTGTAAAAATCAGATTTTTGATACTATTATAATAATTTGTATTTTATCGAAATAAATTATTCGGGTTCTATTTTCATAAATCATTTTATAATATGTTATTTAATACTTGCTAAAGGATTTTTTTAAACTTGAATTAATTGGTAATTCCTTCTCAAAAAAATATCGTGTCAGCAAGGATTTTCGACTCTCGAAAATCGACACTCTGTATTTCATGCCGAGCAATCAAATGCCCAAAAAAATAATTATTTGGGGGAAAAGAAATAAGAAAGAAGAGAAGAAGAAAAAAGAGAGAGAAAAATGAAAACTAAAACAACATAGATCTCACAGTCGTAGAGGAATATTATATAATATAGTATCGATGATCTTTATTGAAGAGAAACTATTACATACGTACATCAATCAGAGTACAACAACAAATCACAATCATCAGCCTGGACAGTTATAACAACTTGTTCTCACAAATGCTGATGATTACAACAACAAAGTAGCGAAAAATAAACACGTACATGAATACGACTTGAAGACCTCCAACTTGTCTCTTGAGCTCCAATGCATCCAAAAAAATCTATATGACCCGAGCATTATAATAGAATAACACCTGAATTAATCTAGAAAACCAGTGTAAGAAAACACACCTAGTTGAATATTCAAAAACTCTTCTGAAAATAAAGGTATCCGATAAGTCCACGCCTCACATAAACAGCAGATGAGTTTTTACCTTACGATAATCAAAACTCTTCAAAAATCCATTTACATTATACTAATGTCTAGGGATCAAAGTAAAATATGGATATAGCTAAAATGCTTGCATCTCACATTTCATCATAGGTGGGCATAACTAAGTCCATATGGCATTTATTGGAGAATGGATTCCATATAATGATTGGGCTACTAGGGTACCGTCCGTCATGGTGCATCCCTAGATAAAATAACACCGAGGACCTCACCGGGTTCCCCTGCCGAAACACAAAACCGACCTACCACTTGACTAGTAGTACCAAATATGATCACCCCTCCATTAATGGGCCCCGAAGCATACAAATGAGAGATAATATCGACTCTAGATAGAGATGATCATATCCTACATGGGAGCGACCCACTTAGCCCTGCAACATCTCCCATATTTTAGTCATTCTCGGTTAATGAGGCTTGAGGCTATGTTTTATCATTTATATAGTACTTCCCACTTGGAATGCTAACACCGCCCTACAAACAACAATGCAATGCCAACATTCATCCATTTAAGTTCATTCTAGGACTGAACGAAATGCTTGAGAGCTTCGTCTTAAATTCGATCATCTTCACGACATCTTCACTTCGAAACGCTTAAGTTGGATCGAAGTGGTTTACGCATAACATATCCGATCGTGGTCTCTTTGAAACAACATTCGATAATTTTTGGTAAACTAATCTCGGTTCTTTAAGAAATAAACAGTCAAAGATAAGAGCGAAGATCACCTCCTAACCGTTAGTGGATGGATTTCATTATCGTTTATCATAGGAGAATGAAATGAGATTTGTATGCATAATACAACATCATCGGAGATAGTTGTGCCATATAACTCATGCGTTTCTCCTAAATATTTCCAAAATTACGTTTTGGGTCCAAATTTAATAGTCGGTTATTTAACTACCAATAAACACACATTTAAATCAAGGATTTAATTCCATAGGAAAAACAAACATTAGTTAAGTACATAAGCAACCACTAGCCTCCTTAATTAATCTTTTATTTATTAATTTTTTCTTGTAAATACTTGTATCAATATACTTTTACAAAGATATATTCAAAAATCCCTATATTTTCAAAACTTGAAAAAATATCCATATACTTATCTCAATGGTATAAGTACTTACATAAAGAGAAAGATTTCATTTTTATACAATTCTCAAATCATCCATAATCCCTTTATAAATTCCTAAACCCATTTATAAATTATTTTATAAATCTATAGGAACCATCTATAAACATTTCTAAACCATTTCTCAAATCATGTATAACTCTTTATAAATCATAAAACTAATTACAATACTCCTCTTATAAATCTATAGACCCATCTCTAAAATTCGTTTATAAATATCTAATCATTTATCAAACTCCTTTTCCTTGTAAATAATCTTCCTTTAGGCCTTTAAATCATTTTATAAAGCTATATTTTTAAGTCTCGAAAACACTTATAGATAAATAAAAACCATTTACTTTAAAACCTTATAATAATAATTATTAACAATAAACATTATAAACAAATAATAATTATTAACTTCGAAACATCTTAAAAATAATATTTAATTATTTCAAAACATTATTAAATAAACAATAATAATTAATCTTTGACATGATAATAAATAATAATAATTAATCATTATTATTAATTTCATACCATATTAATATTTTTAAATAATTAACTTTTCAAAAAAGTAAAATATTGATAAATATCTTTAAAAAAATATTAAGTATAAATAAATAACTTTAAAACAATATTAATTATAAATAAATTACTTTAAAACAATATTAAATATAAATGTAACCTTTTAAAACAATATTAAATAAAACAAACAACTTAGAAAAAATAGATAAATAGTTGAAATAAAATAGAAATTAGATCCTTTATAACAAAATATTTTTGAAACCCAAATGCGGATTTAAAATCATTTCCTATATCAAAAACCCATTTCCAACTCAAATGGTAATTTATATTATTTTTAGAATACCAATTTAGAGGCCAATAGCTAACAAATGCTTACCAAGTATCAATACTGGTTTCCTATCACTATAGGGCTTTTAGTTGCTCATATAACAATGTCGTAACCAATTGTGTTCATAAATCAAGTTTCGTATCCAATAATTCGTATAACAGAAATTTTATGGAAACAAATCGACGATACCGAGGAATCCCGTTGGATCCCTCCAATCTATCCCCCTACATCATAACTCATACACATACCAGCATATATATATATACATATACATATACATATACATATACATATACATATATATATATATATGTATATGTATATGTATATCAACCTTTGTGAGGAATCCTTTAGGATCCCTCCAACCCGTTTTCCCTCTGCAATTGATTTCATATATTAATTGCTTTCTAGAGAGCGACAATTCATCAAAACCAAACAATCAACATATAAATATCCAAACATCCAATCAATAATTTTTATCGACTATATAATATTTCTGGTTAGCCAAAATGGTGAGTTAAACTCACCGGAATTTTTGCTGTCGTCGAGGCATTCCGGTTTAGAACTGAAATCGAACGACATCCGATTTTAGCCCAAATTTCATCTGTCTCCAAATCTTTCCAATCCAACTCTATATCGTAGTGTCTGTTATATTGAACCCAACGCGACTGACCGCGTTCGATTTGGACCTCGTATAAAAGAGTTATATAATTTATAAGATTTCAAAAATTAAATAATTAATTTTCTTCCTTAATTACAATCATTAGAGGGTTAATTACCCAACTTAATCTTACTCAAATCTAGGTCATTCATTTCAAAATTGTGTCGCCTCCTTCTCCCTCAATGCGCCACCTCTGGGCGCTGCCCTAGCTCGCCGCTCCTTCATCTAAGGTGGCGCCGCCCTCCAACTTCCCAACGACGCAACCCTTGCTGCCTGAAGCTCCTCCTAGCGCCGCCATGAACTCGAAAACGTTGGCCCACTTCGAATGCTAATCCACGACAGCCCATGGCTAGGTAGGGTGATCTGACTATACGTTAGCTTCATCACGTCGTCGCCATCATATTCCTAGTTAGGCCATCGCCAAAAAACACCTCTTGTGGTCCGACGAATGTGGGTCGATGGATTTAAGTGTGTTGGTTCTAAAAAAATGGCAAACTTTTTTTTTCTAGTTTGAATGTGATTTTAATGGGGGATAAAGTACGATTTTGAACATGGGTACGTATAGATTGGTACGGGCTGAAAGGATGGATTGCATAATATTATATATATATATAAAATTTTATTTTAAAATATTCGGTCATATGCAACCTGAAATCTCTAACTCCAATCAAAGCATGCCGCTCGACTTTCTATATATTATACCCCTATTCTAAACACCATGGAATTAGTTTCGAGACCTAATTCGATCATATACAGAAGATTGCTTTACAAACCCAATAATATCACATAAATTTCTATAATTAATTTCTAAGCATTTCAAGCTTGCACGACCAAATGATACGTTCGACTGCCACGAAATTCGATGGCATATTTTAATTCACTATTACGAATCCAACGAAACTGCTTTCATCTAATTCGGAGAAAGTGTCTCGAAAGGCTATTTTACACGTTAATTTAACGATTATTATTTTAAAACTACATCAAGCTTTTTTAAATTTAAATCTAAAGTTTCTATCATCATTCTTATCAAACCGACCGTAGGGAGGTTTGCCTACTTCTACTAGCCAAAATCAATTTTCCTGAAGCCAAAAAAACGTGGATCTTGTCTCATCGCGGTTTCTCGAAAAACGTGGATCTTGTCTCATCGTGTTTTCTCGAAAAACGTGGATCTTGTCTCATCGCGGTTTTCCTAAACTTTCTTCTTTTATTTTGCGCATCAAAGATTTCAAATTCAAATCTATTATGATTTTAAAATTTTAAAATTTTCAATTTCAAATCGACAATTTTGAATGTTTTGATTAATATTTAAATTTGAAATTCATATTTTCAGATTCAAATCTCAATTTATTCTTTTCCAACATATTATCACTTAATGTTTAAGTAATATTAACAAATTTTTTAAATGTATATTTCTTATCAAAGTTATACAATCGAACGGTCGGTTTTCTCCACCGTTGTGCGGTTATAATAGTTTAAACATAATTTATATAAGTTTTGGAAATCAATTTTATTCGTATTAAATTTAGGATTTAGTTATTTAAACAATTCAAAATATTAAATTCAACAATTTAATTAGAAGTGAATCGCTATATTTACTCATAATTATTCTAGATATTATTTAAGAGAAAAACGATAAAAATGGTGTCATCTGCTTCTTGTTTCAAATATTCTTCTTCACTGTACTCTCTATTTTCTTTATTATCGTATTCTCCCAGTCCTTATTCATATCTAAATCGAGAATCCTCTGTTAATAGATCCTATGTCAAGTGGTCAAAGGCTCTAAATTTTCTCATCCGTGTACGTTAAATCAAGAACTAAAATTCAAAAATTGGATTGAATCAAGAAGAGATAGGATTTTCTGCTATCGTTGTGGAGATCGCAATCACTTGGCAAAGGATTGTAGTGATCCAGTCAAATGTTTTAAGTGCGGCAACTTCGGTCACAAGAAAATCAAATGTTCAATGAAATTGGCTGATGTCTTCGGCAAAAATCCCAATCCTTCGCTATTGGATCATGGGTTTCTTTTTGTGTTTAAATGCATGAAATTAAAGAAGATTTTGCTCGATCATTTATGGTTTCAGAGGAATGAGGGAATTGGTTTTGTTAGAGGAATTGGTTGTTCACTTTGGTGCGATCAATTCGGTTAATATTGGTAAGGGTTATAAAGAAAAATTTGGTGACCCAGAAGATCTCTCTGGTAAATCTGAATTTAATTTAATGGGGATAGAGAGGCTATTGATAATAAAGCAATTTGAAATGTAGATATTGATATAACATACAATGTTGTTGATGTTTATGAAGTATCTGGTATTAGTGTCTGTGGTATGAGGGAAGAGTCTAATGTTTTTGATCCTTTCCTTTTGGATCCTGCTTTATTGCAATATTGTGTGGAATCTCACTATATAAATTCAAATAAAGCTGTGTTGGTTGGTAAACTTGCCAATGTTCCTATGGATGCTTCTGGTCTTGTTGATTTTCCAAGAAAATTGAACAAAGAATTTATTTTTATGCAAAATACAAATCTAGAGTAAAATCTACTGAGATGGGGAGTTTCGATATATCCACTGATAATAGATTTGACTGTCTTGCATCTAGGAATGATGTTGCTTCAAAAGAAAATGATAACAGCTTTGAAACCCATTCTTCGGTGTGCAATCATTCTGCCGTTAGTCATTTGGAAGATTTTATGGTGAAAAATGTTGATCTGGTGATTGAGAATGGAGAATGTCTTGTGGATAATAATCTTGACTATGATGTAAGCTCTATTTTAGATGGAAGTGTAGAAAATGGCAGTGTTCATGATGTTTTTTGTGATTTACATAAGGTTACTGCTTCTCTTGTTGATGCTCTTGTATCTTGCGAAATCAGTGTGCATGATGACATTGGACACGAGAATTATGTTGCTTCAGATGATGAGTTGCACAGAGATAATGAAAGTTTATCGAGCTGCTTAGTGATCTATGGGGATAACTTAAGTGACATGGCTAGGGTGTTACAGTAGCGGCTGATCTTCCTCTGCCTATTTCTGATGTATTGGTGAATGGGGCCAGTATGTCAGAGCGTTACATTGTTGATAAACATAGTGTTCAAGCTGGTGAAGGGATAAAGGTTTTTGATGATGATCTGGTGGGAGGTAATTGGCCATTTTCTAAGGTTGATGCCAGAGATTCTAATGCTTGCAAATCCGGCGTCACAAGTGTACATGAGATACTCAGAGAGAAGACTGGGATTTTAAATTGTTTGGTGGTCTATGACGAAAAGTTAGGTGATGTGGTTAGGGATAATAAAAAAGAGGCTGATAGTTCTATAAATTTTGAATTTTCTTTGAAAGGGGACGGCTTTCCAGTAAGATATGATACTATTGTTGGTAATGTTCAGGAGGGGGGTTATCGATGTTTTGACGGGGGAAATTTGAAAAATACAGATATTATGGTGAGACATAAGAGTTTGGGTTCTTTGAACGATAATGTTAATAGGTCTTCAGACATGCATAAATATATGGACGATTATAATGACATTCAACAGTATAAGGAGGACACATATCAATATAAGGATCATCAGTTGGAGATGGTAGGGACACAGGTAGAGTGTGCATCATACACAACAAAGGTAGATTCTTGTGTTTGTAATACTGGAAGTAAATCTGCATCTTTTTCATCATCATCGAGGAGAGGTAGCGTAGAAAATCTGTGGCCGTAAGTGGGTCTGTTCGACGTAGTGCCAAGATACGTAGTAGTCATTCTTCATTTTTGGGTGAGTTATCTGATTAGAATGTCATGAGTGGTACTATGAATTCAAGCTTGGGTATGTCTTCTGATTTAGGCAGTACTTATTCTTGTTATGCAGTTGAGTAGTTTGTCTTCCAGTAAGTTATGTCAATTAGCTAGAAATACGCTTTTATTTTTACTGATGCTGAATTATATATTGCTTATATTAGGAATAGGGAGATAGAGAGGGCTAGGTCTACTAGATCATGAGATTATTGGTTGGAATATTATGTGTTTAAATGATTTAAATAAATGTGATAAAATTAAAGCATTTTCTAAGAATTGTTCTATTGATATTGGGCGGAAACTAAAATAGGTTGTCCCGATATTCGTTTTCATAGAACACTGGGTGGCTATCATTTTAAATATTGGGTCTGTTTACCATCTATTGGAACTTCTGGAGGTTTACTTATAAGGTGGCGGGATAACTCTTTAAACTTCTTCAAACTATTACCAAGCAACATTCTTTACACATTATTCTCATTAATCTTAGTGATAATTCATTATTAAATATTTCTAATGTATATGGTCATAACTCTAAAATTGATCGTAGAGTTCTATGGAATGAATGTCTAGAGTTTAGATCACTTGCTCCCGGATCTTGGATTATGGTGGGGATTTCAACATTACGCGTTTTTTAGGTGAACGTTCACCTCGGGAGGGAGATATCTCTTCTATGGAGGAGTTTGACCAATTTATTATTAATTATAATTTAATAGAATTACAACTTTCTAATAGGGAATTCACTTGGAGTAATGCTAGAGAATCCCCGTCTATGGCCCTTCTAGATAGGTTTTTCGTCAATGACAAAATTGAGGATAAATTTCCTATTTGTAGAGTAACTGGTTTGCCTTACAATTATTCGTGCCATTGTCCTATTATTCTTACATGTGATCATCATAAGATTGTTAATAGAACTTTTAAATTTGAAAAGAAATATCGTTATTAGAATCTAATTTCTCAAATCTAATTAAGAATAAATGGATTTCAATGAATTTTCATAATACCAGAAATACGGATAATTCTGTAAAAAAATTGTTGTAAAACTTAGGGGTCTTAGGAATTTTCTTAAAATTTGGAGTAAGAATTTTTTTTGATAGTATTAAATTAAAAAAGAAAATATTCTTTCTGAAATGCTTAAATAAACAAGATAGAAGAAGTTAGACAACTAAATCTAGCTGAGTGTAACGTTCTCGCTAATTTAAAAGAAGAGCTTAGTTCTATTTTAGAAAAAGAAGAGGTTATGTGGAAAAGGAGATCTAAGAATTCAATGGATGAATGAAGGTGATAATTATACAATTTTTTTCATAATATGACTAATGGTAGAAAACGTCGTAACATCATAAATTCTATTTTTTGTGAATAATATAGAATTGGTTGATCAAAGGGATCTTAATATGGCGTTTACTGATTATTATAGAGATATATTTGGTGCTAAGAATAAACATTGAATTAACTTTAGATGTGTTGGAACTGGACTAGCTCGCAGCGGAAGTTTTGAGTGAATTTCAAAATTTTACCCTATTGGATCTTTTATTGGACCTATGAAGTCTAATTCATTTAGAACAATTCTAAATTTGTTTTAAATAAAATCATGTATTTTATTTAAATTTAAGTATTTTTTAATGTAAAGTTTATCTGAATGATTTAATTTATATATATACATGTATCATATACATATACATATACATATGTGTGTGCATGTGTAACATAACAATCTATGAAGGGTTATAACATACCCATATATTGATGTTGGGATTTACATCGTAACAGACATATTAGCTCATTTCATATGTATTGTATGTTGTCAAAATATGTGCATATATATATAATGCAAAGTACATTTATATAAATACGTATACATATATTTAAAATATATTTTATAACTAAAAGTCTCAAAATTAATTATATATATATATATATATATATATATATAATTCAAAACATTTGTATAAATATATATACATAATTAAACATATAACATTATACATACATACATATATATAATAATTAAAATTATATATATATATATATATATTTATAAGGTTAAATAAAATGAATATATATGAATAATTAATTGCATTCAAATACTTAAAATATAAATATATATTTTAAAATTATTTCCAGATCGAAATTAGCATAATAAACATAAAATAATAATTATATAATTTATCATTATATATATAATGAATAGTTTTGATCATAATAATCAAAAAAATAGTAACAAATATTAAAAAACCAAAATTTAAAATTGGCGAAAATTTAGGATCATAAAATACAGGTTCAAAAAAAATTTCATGATTTTTTGAAATAAAATATTATTTTTCATAAATATAAAAAATGTTCAACTGAAGTAATTTTATTATTAAAAATATTAAATATAAATAAAAAATTCTGAAACTTTTTTTGGGTTACTACATAGATGTAGTAATTTAAAAAAAATATAAATCGAATTTTTAGTGCAATAATTATTTTAGATATAATAAACAATTCAAATAATCAATAAAAGATAATTTAAAATTATTATTATTATTATTATTATTATTATTATTATTATTATTATTGGCATGGCCAATGGGGTTGAATGGTTCCTTACCATTTTATTGAACCACTCGGGGAAAAAAAAGAAAAAACAAGAAACAACAGAAACAAAACACATAAAAACCAACAAAGAAAGGAGGAGAGGAGATCAAAAGAGGAAAAAGAACAAAAAAAAGGAAAACAAAGAAAGGACACAATAACAATAATACACTAACTGACAGGAAAAGCATTTAGAAAAATCATGCATTATCCCCTGGCTCAAATGGAAGATTAGAATCGAGAATTCCTCTCTTCACATCAAACATGATTAGGTCTGTCAAATGCCCGATGGTTTTGCTACGATTAGCATTGAAAACTCTGGAGTTTCTCTCCAACCAAACATGGCGAACAAACTTCTTGAAAAGTATACCATATATTTTAGAGCGATCATCATTTGTAGCGCATACCGTATGAAGTACCTTCCATTCATCAAATCTATGCAGACCAACAATTCCGATGCCAAATCTATCCTTAACTCTAATCCACAAGTTGCTCATAATTCGACAGTCAAAATAGAGATGTTTTATGGTTTCTGGTTGCTTACTACAGTAGCTGCATCTAATAGTAATATTCATTCCTCTGCTTATAGTTTCACACGAGTAAATAGGGCATTATTAATTACCTTCCAGAGTAGAAGATTGTCCATGGCTAGGCTCTCTTCTCCAAACTGTAGAGTGCCATTTGCAACTGGATTGAGATGATTCACCTGTAAGTAAAATGCATGCAGCCATAGTAGAGAACTTCATTCTATTAGGGCCCCAACTCATATTTAAATTGCAGGAAGAATTAAAAATTGGGCCCTGAATGAAATTCCAAACAACAAAAACATTGTAGTTTGAGCTGTTAGGAAGAATAACTCGACCGTTGAAGTAATATGAGTTAACAACAACATTCTCCCCTATCCCAGTTTGAATTAACTCCTGATGAGTGATAAATGTTCTCAATATACCACCTTGTTTGCACCAAGGATCGTCCCAAAAGCTAACTTTATTATGAGGAGCAAGAACATATTGGACATGAGGCAGCACGACCTCTCTTAGTTTGAACAAGCCGCACCAGTTCCAACTGATGTTTTGAGGTGGTTCCATTTTCCAAATGTTTCTTCCTTTAGTGAAAAATTTATATGACCATTGAACCCATAACTTATCCTTCTTATTAATGAAGTCAACAAGATGCTTTGACATGACAGCTTTGTTCCCCTGAGTTAAATTGAAGATGCCCAACCCACCTTTTTTCAGGGGCATCTCAACTTGTTTGAAAGCAATTGGGGCCATGTAATGATTATGAGTACAAACATTCCAAAAAAATCTCATAATTGCACTTCATAACATTTTAATAAGTTTCTTAGGCAGTAGAAAAGTTCTTGCCCAGTAAACATTCATTGAGAAGATTACAGACTTAATAATGGTTAGTCTGCCCGCTTGACTAAGCAGTCTGCTGGTCCAACACTCCAATCTAGCAGTAATTTTTTCGTACAAAGGAAGGCATTAAATTCTGGTGATACAAGATGTAGCCATAGGAACTCCAAGGTAGAAAGTAGTACCAGTCGACTTCCTTAACCCAGTGGAACTGTATATTGCTTCTCTTTGATCACTGTCAATTCCAGCTAACAAAATGTTAGATTTTTGCACATTCACATTCAGGTCAATTATATCATAAAATAAGTCAAGGCCTCCAAGAATGGTTGAGAAGGTTTGTACTTTGTAGATTAGTTTACAGAAGATAACTAAATCATCAACGAACATGAGAGAGGTAATCAGTGGCTCCTTGCATTTAGGGTGAAGATGAAATAGTTTTTTCCTGACCAGGTCTTCAAGAATCCGAGTGAGAAGTTCCATGATAGTAACAAAAATATAGGCAGACATTGGTTCCCCCTGTCTAATGCTACGCTTGCTTCCAAAGTATCCAGCGTTGGATCCATTTAATTTGATTGTAAAGTTCGCAGTTGACATACATGCATATATCCAGGTTATGAAGTGCTTGGGGAAATTCATAAGCCCCATAATTCTAACAATGGCATCCCAATGGAGGCTATCAAATGCTTTACAAATATCAATTTTCACTTCGGAGAGTGATTCAGAGTTATAGACATGTAACAACTCATGAGAAACTAGTACATTGTCAGGAATGTTCCTGTTAGATAAGAAGGCAGCTTGGTTTTTTGGGATGATATTAGGTAGAACTACTTTCATATGTGTAGCAATTACTTTGGTTATGCATTTGTATATAGTGTTGCAGCATGAGATTCGTCGAAAGTCCAAAACACTATCAGGATTTCTAGTTTGGAAATTAGGGCAAAATAGGTGTTATTGAAGGATTTGATCATATCACCTTTTTTGAAGAAATTCTTAATAGCTTTAATAACATCTCCTTGGACTATAGACCAGCAAGAAGTGAAAAAACAGGTATTGAAGCCATCGGGACCACCAGTAGAGTCTTTATTGAGAGAGAACATAGCCTGCTTAATCTCTATATCAATTACTTCATTGCTTAGAAGTAATACATCCGCATCTTTCAGTCTAGGAAGAATATTTGAGTCGATAGCATCAATATTAGGGTAGCTGTTTTCTGAATTGCCAAATAAGTTATAATAGTAGTTTATGAAGGCAGTAGCAATGTCTTCAGTGTCATGTTGAATCTCCCCATTTTCATCTTGTATACTCCAAATGTTTTGCCTTTAATGCAGCGTGAAAATATGCAAAATTACGGTCTCCGTCAACCTTCCACTTGATCCTCACCTTCTGTTTTACCATGTCATTTTCTTTGAAAAGAGCTTTAGTGTATTGAATGGTTGCTTCAGATTCCAGAGCAGCCAGAGTGTCATCAGCAGTGTCTATTTGCATTCTCTCTTGGATAGTTTTTAGTTTTGCTTTTAAGGCATCAGATTGTTTAGTACCTGCTCCAAACTTACTCCTCGACTAGGCTTTCAATTTCTCCTTAGCATCTCGGAGCTTTTTCTGCAAGTCAAACATAGGGTTGCCAAAATTAGGTTGAGTCCAACACAATTCAATAATACTCTGAAAATATGGTTCTAAAACCCTTGTGTTAAAAATTTTAAAACTTGAATTTCTTTTCATGACTTTGGCATTCAGTTGAAGGATCTATGGAGAGTGGTCAGATAACAAAGGGCTAGGTAGGTGGTTTAGCATTGATGGCCATTTGGTTAGAGAGGACTGGTTGAAGATGTAGTCAATTTTTGAGTAGGTTCTATTAACATTTTTCCTTTTGTTGTTCCATGAAAAAGCAACACCAGAGGTTTTAATCTCTATAAAATTACTGTTTAAGGTAGCCAAGTTTAATGGATTTATTTCATTTAAAACAGTGGGTTTCCTCCAACTCTGTCAGGTGGTCCTATTGAACAGTTGAAGTCACCACCAATAAACCAAGGGTGAGATTTTTGTCGTAGAAAGGGCATGTATTGGAGGTGGGAAGTTCTAGCATTTGCTGAGCTAGCAGCATAAACAAAAGTAAGATAGAATGAGGAGGATGTTTGGTTGAGGAGGGCATGACAATGAATCATTTGTTTTGAGGATTCAATGGTTGAGAGGGAAAAAGTTAAGGGGTCGTAAAGAATCAAAATTCTTCCATATGAAGCTTGTTCATGGTTGTGGATAAATTTCCAGGTAGGATTGATATATCTTGCAGCTTGAATAGAGAACTCCAAGGAGAGTTTGGTTTCAAATAAGGCTAGAATACTTAGATTATACCGTTTTTTAAGATCTTTGCATTGGTACTTCTTGATGTGACCGTGAGCACCTCCTACATTCCAGTACCCTATGTTATGTATCATTGGGTATACTTAGAGACATTGAGCATCTCTACTTCCATACCTCTAGTTAGAGCATTAGGTATATCCATGTATCCTGGTATAGAGGCACTGAGAGGAGCATCGAAGAAAAGAGTTGAAGGGATATATTTTAAGTGCCAATCATTAAGTGAGGAGTGATATTGGATGGAGGGTCTACATCCTCAAGTATGGAAGCAGCAGTCTTAGGATAGGAGGAGCATATAGAGTCTAGCTTGGATGGTAGAGCAGAATCCAATGCTTTCCATGCATTAAGGGGATTAGATGAGCATAGGGTAAATTTGATTTGTTTTGATGTAGCTTGGGTGATAAGTCTAAATCTTGCAGAGAAGGTTCAATGTTTTTGACATGAGGAGTAAGCTTGGGTGATAAGTCTGAATCACGCAGAGAAGGTTCAGAGCTTTTAACATGGGGAGTTAGCCTTGGAGGCAAGGAAATGGATTGAAGGGTATGCTCAGAGGCAAGATCGGAATAGATTGTGTAAGAGAAATGCAGCTTGGAATTGGGGATGGGATGGTCAAAAGTTGGAGGGGGCCACACTGAGAGTTGTTCATGTGCACGTACATGTTGACATGTTCAGTAGGATTTATGGTTGCATGGTTATCTTCTTTTGTTCCTTAATGTGCTTAAAGGTTAAGTACCGTATACTGATGTGTTAAGTCTCCCATGCATAAGTTATGATGTGTTTTGAAGCAAACTTCTTCATTTGTCACACATTTACCACTGACAAAGCTTGCACCGACTACCTCTATCTGATTTTGTTTTACATCGAGACTCTCTTCGAGAATAACAATGGATTCTTGGCTAAGATATTATCACTTCCTCCTCCAGTTTCATCACCAACTACTGCTACATGATTTTGTTTTTCTTCGAGTCTCTCTTCGGGTATAACAGTGGATTCTTGGCTGTTATTTCGAGTCTCACTTCGGTCTACCAATGCAAGGTGATTTAGTGGTACAGGCATAGATGCAATGGTAATTCCATGTGCACCAACACTTGTGTTTTCATATTTATCATTCTCAAAAATTATCAGTAAGGAATCAAAAGGGTTCTTGGTCATGATATCATCACTTCCAACTCCAATTTCATCAATTGCTGGATTATAAACTACTTCTGCCTCTCTTTCCTTTATTTCAGGTGGTTTTTCAACCTGTTTGTTATCTTTTCCTAGTTTAATATAAACTTCCTTACGCCTTATGTCATGTTTTTCATGTTGAACTTGTGTACAGTTTGCTATTGCTTTTCCTATCAACAAGTTATGATTTTCATTTGCTTGATCTACCACCATAAAAGTTTCAGTCCTATTTTTGCCATTATTACTTTGCTTTTTTTAATCATTAGAGGGAATCGAAGCCAGATATTTTTTCCTCCCTCTAGTCACCATTTGCCACTTTTGAACCATTTTAATTTTGCCCAACACATTTGTTATTTTTTCATTCACCTTTTCTATATATCCATCCACCCCTCTCTCTCTATGTTTACTTCTTCATTTGGCTTCATGTTCAATTTGTCACATTGCTCTAAAGTATGACCAAAAACTTTGCAAGAGATACATATGTCTAGTCTCCATAAATATTTTACCTCTATCTTCTGAGTTCCTCCTTCCACCAGTATTACCATGAACTCATCGACAAGTTCAGCATGTCAGGTCTCACGTCAATTAAACATTTAGCATACTCTAACCTCTCCGACCTTTCAGTCATCTCATCTAAGCACGGTAACTTACCCAATCTGCTCGCTAACTAGTTAACCCCAAGAGGTGACCGTGCAAATAAGGGGATAGTATGGAACTGGACCCAAATAGGAACCGAAGCAACTGCTCCACATACATTACTTACAGATGGATCGCACGGTTTAACAATAAAAAGTTTGTTTTTCATAATGATGGGATCGCTTTGTAGAATCGCTGCTTGTCCTCTTCACAAGAACACAAAAAAAAAAAAAAAACAGAACGCCGTTAGATCTCACCTTAACGGAGCCCCTTAACTTCCAAATAGCTTTAAGCCTATGGATAACAGTTGAGTAGGATAATGGTTTATCAAAAAAATCCCAACAAGGTAGTCTTTTCATACGTTGGTGCCCGCTTTGACAATATCTTCAGTGAGCAAGAGAGCACCACCTTCATAACAGGGTGTAAGGTCAACCGGTATGTACTTTCTCACATCACGAGGCTTGTGCTTACGTAATGAAGCCCATACCAGTTGACACGAGGGGAGACAAAGAGGAGAGACTAAAAGACTGGAGGAAGAAGGAAAACCAGAGGGAAGAGAAGAAGAAAATAAAACTGGAGTAGGGATAAGGGACGGAGAGGGAGGATTAGGCGACGTTGGTGGAGGGACAGGAAGCTAGGTGGAAAATGACGGGATGATTTTCGGAGGGCTCGAGACAAAGTGGGGGACAACGGGAAGGGATGGGGATGAAGTACGAGGGGGGATGACCTCTGCCATGAAAAGTACGAGGGTGATATTTAAAATTATTTATATATAAAAAAAATTATTTTAATTTTTTACATAAATTATAACACATAATAATATAACCATGCATATAACCAAACAAATTTGTGACAACTACATATACCTACGAAAATTTCACCTAACTAGATATACAACATTAATATATATATATATATATATATATATATATATATATATATACAAATTTGGGATTAATCAATATTAAATCATAGAATATGATATGATTATCATATTCTATAAATAAATACCAATTGATAATGCCTTTAAGTCCACTTGAATCAACAAATTCCCTTCTTTAGTTATGCTCAATCCGTCAGATTGCAAGTTTAGAATCGTCGACTTTTTGTATCAAATAGTCTCTTTACTTAACTTGAATTGATTTGAGATTCTTAGAATTGATATGGGGATTAATTTCGGCTAGCAAACTTGATAATTATAGCAACCAAAAGTTGTTTTTGATTAAGGGTTTAGAGATCCATACATATAGCCTTGTACAAAAAAGATATTAGGACAATCTCATTACCAATTCTCTCTTAATCTTAGCCATCCATCTCTGGGTCTAATTCTAAGTGTTTCAGCTGCCTCTAATAACTTGTCAAAAACCGATATTTGCAGCCCTAATGATGGGCTTTAAACCCAATTAAGCCCAAGCCAAAATGCTATGCGATTAAATCTAATTTAATTGCTTATCGATACCATATATCGATTGGTACATTATAACTATTATAAATATATATAAAAATATTTATTTCTCAAATCGTATTTAAATTTTATAATTAATATTTCATAAATATTAATTAATTTAATTAATTTATAACTATAATAATCTAATTAAATCGTCTGGTCTTAAGGGAATTCATCATTTCGGCTGTGTAACTCTTGGGTGTAAATTTAATCGGCAATTAATATCGAATTATTCTAATATTAACGTTCACACATCACTTAGCAGGTGGTGTGACATTATGACCAAATTTATCGCTTGCTCATTTTCGATAAAATCCAATTTTAGTTTAATGAGCGTTACCCGTTTGTGGCATTTGTTTAAACCAATTCTCTTCGTCAAAACTGTATCACTTTAGACTTATGGAATTTGGTAATGGTCAAAATTCCAACCCTATCCACATTCAACTTTATAGTCCAAATACAAAGTCCTACGTTCAATAATTACAATTATCATTAAGCAAAATGCTCTATCCAGAGACTTTGACTTTGAGTAGACCTGAGTTGACTGTGATACTAACCGCATATAACTAAGGAGAAGAATCTTCTCTTGAATAGTGCTTCAATTCCAATACTTCCACTCGACCCAACTATAGTCACTCGATGGACGCCATGCCATGATTTGGCTATAATCAAAGCGGAGCTTGCATATTGAAAATCCACAATATTCTTAAGTCGAGAGAACTGTGTAATCAGTCATATCGATATTTTCTATTTGACCTTAGTTATATTAACCAACAGAAAACAATCGAGTGAGTCATTCCATATTATCCAATAACTATAAGTACGTAACCCCTAAATGCCCCCAGTAGTCATGAGTAATACACTGTCCAATATTTTGAGAGCATTACGTACTCCAGTCTCAATGGATACATCGATATCCAGTCTCGATGCATCTTGACTAGGAACATTTAAAATGGTATATTTGTTTCATTGTGATAAATTACTCACGGTTACAACACTTTATCACTACTATCACAAAATATACCATTTATGAATTTTTCTATTAAACATACTTTTAATTAAGTTAATTAATTAATACGATCACATTATATCAAGTATATAATACAAAGAAAATACCTTTTATTTCCAACAAGGTTGGTCAACGAGTTAGATATATGTAACAAATGACATAATTGCCCCTAGGGCATACCCTAACTCTATCAATCTCTCACTTGCACTTGGGGTCAATTATGGAATCTGATTCCAACTTCTCTAATCAGTTTTCTCAAAACCAATCAGTTCAGTCCCTTAGCGAATGAGTATGTTATTATGTTTTAATTATCTACTTTGTCGATTAACTCTTTCTAACACTGATAAACTGCCTTTATCATGTGGACGATTCGAAGTATGTCTTTCGACTTCTAGTGGGCTTCAAGTTCTATCATGGCAAATCTCATGACATTGTTATCTTATAACAATATTATGGGATTCTCGGCATTTGGATTCACATTTGGCTCAATTATAAATTTGTGCATTTATATTTATATACATTGGTTTATTGTAGCGCTATTCAAGTTAATGTTCTCAACATTTCGTTGAATCGACCACGATCATTTTTATTTTGAAATATTTTCAAATTAAAGATTTTAACTTGAATTTTATCATTAACATGTTATACTCAATATCACTTATAAAAGTTTGCGTCCAAACATTCCATCATAACAAGTTCGTTGTTTTTATAAACAATTCTCTAGTATTTCATAAATACGCGAGAACACCTCAAACAACCATTTAGTATATCAATTTGGATTTTATATTTGCTTCATGTATCAAATACATAAAAAACACAATATCATACACAACATTAGCTATACGATAATTCCTATTGCTAATGCATAAAGAATCCAACTTACATGTTCCCTTTTAATAGGGTGCTAATGCATAAGGAATCTAATACACATGTTCATTTAGGTAATAAATCGTCGATGAATATAACAAAGTATGTGGAACCCTTCTGGTATTAATAGACTTGTCATGGCATACATCAATATGTGTTAATTCAAAGAGTTCATCAACTCTTATGATGCTCCCACTGAATGGGTGCATAGCCATTAATTGTTTGAGATATAATTAACATATACCATATGATTCATAATCATATAGCAAAATTATTTCTCAAAACTACGGCTTAGTCTATAGTTCCAAAACAATTGCAAACAATATTAGACACATATGTTTTTTTGTTGCATCACTTTTACTATGAAAACAAATTCCATAATATAGTTCTATTTCATAATGAATATTCATAATACTCATATTGGAATATAGTTATATCTATTTTTTAATCAATACCAAAAATAAACATTATTTCACAAATAATGTTCGGTACATTTATTGAAAACAATTTATGTAATTTGATGCAATCATTAGGTGCTATATGGCATGCTCCCACTATTTCCGCCATTACTATAATAGCATACTAAATTTAGAGGTCCACAATTCACTTAATATTGTTAATATTGTTTACTTATTTCATATGCTACAACTAGCTTGCAGTGGAGAATTCTTTGATCAAATATCTTGAACTCAAAGAAATAAATGTTACAGAAAACAATTTCTATATGAAAATACTTTTCGGAATAAAAATCATATTTCATATTCCGATATTAAGTATCAATTATTATTAAAATTCTTGTTTCCAATGTTTCTCTATGAAGCAGAAGTGGCTATTCATTCTCTTCATTCCAACTTCACCTTAAATTATATATATTCTTATACATTCGTTTTTCTTTCAAATGGTCAAACTATTCAAAAGAAAACCTTACTACAATATCATAACAAACCTTTTTACAAAAGCGCATTCGATTAATTTTAACATTTAAGACATTAGATATTTTGCATTTTATCTAAACAGATCAAGATGACATTTCAACGATCGAGTTTTTAGATGTGTTTCGTAGTTAATGGTCTTGTGTTATTTAACATAATACGATCCTTTTGAAATCATTCAAGTTGAATACATGATCTAAAAATACTATTTAATGGCTTGCTTTGAATGAACTAACTTCATTGAAATATTGTACCACACAAACTATGATTGTTCACCATATAACATTTACATGTGAAAGTACATGGATCAAATATCCATAGTCTTGAATTGCATTTAGAGTTCAAGAACTCATAAAATGCAATACACTAAACCAAATAAACATATAAGTGACCAACTTACGAGTGTATTAAGTAGTTGAAATTAGGCACTTACATGGGTATAGAAACATTATATAACATGCAGTTAGAACTATTAGTAAGTATATATTATATTTCTATTTGTTAACTTTCAATTCAGTTTGTTTGTATATGTTAATTGACAGACATTTTATCAATCATATTAAATGCAAAAATTCATCATTGTAGATAATTATAACATTATATAGCATATGTTCTTACAATATTAGAAAGGTCAAATGTTACAATTTCATTTTTCTAATAAGGCTCTCATTAGTCTTTTATGTTTCTCCAAGTCCTAAGATGAAACATAGAAGTCTTACAACTTCACTAGTGGGTGTTAGGACTCGTTTGTTTTGGTATTCCGACCTTGAATTTGCTCAACAAATCATAGCCCTCCAAACGATGGATACCTTCTTATCAGTTGTATCACATAAAACTTCTAACCCATTTTTCCTTGTTCTAATCTCATTTCGACCTTGATTTTTCTCAACAAATCGAAAGTGATTATTCACTCATACCTACCATATCGTGATGGCCTAAGTATAGTATATGTACCTTGAGTTTGCTCAACAAATACATATAGTTATCTTACCTCATCTGTTCAATATATTAATAATACTATGCGTAACATCCTTAGCTTGAGTTTGATCAACAACTATAGAGTATGTAAGCAATTTATTAATATATATATATATATATATATATATATATATGGTAGAGGACAATATTATATTAAAGATTCATAATCTTCAATATATATATTGAGTGATATCGACATATAGAATAATATATTTATTATGAAATACCCCAGCGATACAAGTGTCAGACACATCAGAAATCACGGTATATGTACATTTACATATGTATTTATTTCTCAAGTCTATTTGGGTTTCTTTAATGTTCCACATTTAATTTATACACATATCATATAAGTTTTATTGTTACATAACTTTTATATTTCATATTACTTATATGATAGTCTTACGTATAATATATCAATAATTAAAATCTTATCTAATTAATTTTAATCAATTAAATTTTTAATTAATTTTAGTTTAGTACCCCAATATAACTTTTATATTGGACTTATCTACTATAACATTTATAGTGCATACTATAACCTTTATAGTGTAACACACATATAATATATATATATATATATATATATGTGTGTGTGTGTGTGTGTGTGTGTGTGTGTGTGTGTGTGTGTATTTTATTTAATTAATTAACCTTTAATTAATTAATTCAAATAGGCAATTTTTATTAAAGTTTATTAATTTCAAAATTTATCTTGTATACATACATGTATACTTATGTTATCTTAATTAAGTTGGGCCTTTTGATTAGGAGCAACCTTTGGGCTTGCTTTACCTTTCGGGCCAGGACGGCAACTAGGTAGGACATGTTACTTGATTCCCCAATTCCAATCCTAGAAATTACCTTTCTAGACACTGTACTAAGTAGAAAGCTTAATTGGTTTTCTCCAATATGAATAAATTAGACCGCATAAGCCATTGGGCTGCGATACCATTGTTGGAACTGGACCAGCCCGCAGCGGAAGTTATGAGTGAATTTCAATTTTTTTTATCCTATTGGATCTTATTGGGCCTATGAAGTCTAATTTATTTAGAACAATTCTAAATTTGTTTTAAATAAAATCATGTATTTTATATAAATTTAAGTATTTTGCAATGTAAAGTTAATTTGAATGATTTATTTTATATGTGTATATATATACATGTATCTTATACATATACATATGTGTGTGCATGTGTAACATAATAATCCATGAAGGGCATAACATGCCTGTATATAAATGTTGGGATTTACATCGCAGTGGACACATTAGCTCATTTTGTATGTATTATATATTGTCTAAATATGTGCACAAATCTATAAGACAAAGTATATTTATATAAATACGTATACATATATTTAAAATATATTTTATAATAAAAAGTCTCAAAATTATATATATATATATATATATAATTTAAAACATTTGTTATATGTACATAATTAAACATATAAAATTATACATACATACATACATACATATATATATATAATATTTAAAATTATATCTATATATAAGGTTAAATAAAATGTGTATATATATATAATTAATTACAAGCAAATACTTTAAATATAATTAATATATTTTAAAATTATTTCCAGATCTAAATTAGCATTACGAACATAATATAATAGTTTTATAATTAATATATATACAGTAAATAGTTTTGATCATAATAATTAAAAATATTAGTAATTAATACTTAAAAATAAATTTTTTAAAATTTAAAAAAATTTAGGATCATAAAATATAAGTTCAAATTTTTTTCATGATTTTTTGAAATAAAATTATATTTTCAATAAATAAAAGAAATGATCAACCGAAGTAATTTAATTATTAAAAATAGTAAATATTAACAAAAAATTATGAAATTTTTTCCATGGGTTACTCCATAGATGTAGTAATTTAATAAAATATAAATCGAATTTTTAGTGCAGTAATTATTTTAGATATAATAAACAATTCAAATAATTAATAAAAGATAATTTAAAATTATTTATATATATGAAAATTCATTTTCGAATTTAATAATTCATATTATGTATAAATAGGTGTAAGGAAAAATTCTAAGCTATTTATACATTATCAATATACATATATGTAATTATATGTTTAAAATATACATTTGTCTACATTTAAATTAATATATAAATATACATAAAATAATTAATAATGACAAAATTTGATTTTTACAACAAATTAGATTTGTTTATACATAAATTATAACACATAATAATATAATCATGTAGATAACCAAACTAATTTGTGACAACTACATATACCTATGAAAATCTCACCTAACTAGATATACAACATTAATATATATGCAGATTTGGGAGTAATCAATATTAAATCATAAAATATGATATGATTACAGTAATATATAAATAAAATACCAATTGACGATGCCTTTGAGTCCGCTTGAATCAATATTAAATCAGATTGCAAGTCTGGAATCGTCGACCTTTTTTTATCAAATAGTATTATTTTAAATTGAAATATATTTGAGAATTTTGACGGCCAAAAAAAATGTTCATCTTTATTTTTAAAGATACACACATATATATAGGGTAGTATTAGAGAGAAACGAGGAAAATATTTTTACCCATTCTCACTTGATCTCAACCCATTATCTCCAAGCCAATTCCCTATGTTTTAACCACCCGTAGACCTTCTCAAAACCAAAGTTTTACAGCCCTAATGATGGGCCTTAAACCCATCTAATCCAAGCCAAATACTATGTAATTAAATCTAATTTAATCGCTTGTCGATATTGTATATCGATCGATATATTTGTAACTATTATATATATATATAACATTATTTATTTCTCAGACCATATTCAAATTTTATAATTAATATTTCATAAATATTAATTAATTTAATTAATTTATAACAATTATAAACTAATTAAATCGTTGTGCCTTAAGGGAATTCATCATTTCGGCCGTGTAACTCTTGGGTGTAAACTTGGTCAGCGATTAACATCAAACTATTCTAATGTTAACATTCACACGTCACTTTGGACTTATAAAATTTGGTAATGGTAAAAATTCCAACCTCATCCACATTCAACTTTGTAGTCTAAATACAAAATCCTTGGTTCAATAATAACAATCATTATTCACCGAAATGCTCTGGTCAAAGACTTTGAGTTGATTTAAGTTGACTTGGTACTAACCGCATATAACCGAGGAGACGAATCCTCGCTTGAATAGTGCTTCACTTTCAATACTTCCACTCAACCCAACTATAGTCACTCGATGGACGCCATGCCATGATTTGGCTATAACTAAAGCAGACCTTTCAGATTGAAGATCCACGGTATTCTCAAGTCGAAAAAACTGTGTAAATCAGTCATATCGATATTTTTTGTTTGACCTTAGTTATATTAACTAACAGAAAAGTATCAAGTGAGTCATTCCATAGTTATCCAATAACTATTAGCACGTAACCTCTAGGTGCCTCCAGCAGTCATGAGTAATACACTGCCTAACATTTGGAGAGCATTACGTACTCCAGTCTCAATGGATACATCGATATCCAGTCTCGATGCATCTTAACTAGGAACATTTAAAATGGTATATTTGTTTCGTTGTGATAAATTACTCACGGTTACAACACTTTGTAATTACTATCGCAAAATATACCATTTATGGATTTTTCTATTAAATGTACTTTTAGTTAAGTTAACTAATTAATATAATCACATTATATCAAGTATATAATAGGAAGAAAATATCTTTTGTTTCGAACAAGATTGGTCAACGAGTTAGATATATGTAACAAATTACATAATTACCCCTAGGGCATACCTCTAACTCTATCAATCTCCCACTTGCACTTAGGGTCAATTACGGAATCTAATTCCAACTTCTCCAATCAGTTTCTCAAAACCAATCAGGTCAGTGCCTTAGTGAATGGGTATGCTATTATGTTTTAATTATCTACTTTGTCGATTAACTCTCTCTGACACTGATAAACTGCTTTTATCATGTGGAACGATTCGAAGTATGTCTTTCGACTTTAGTGAGATTTAAGTTCTATCATGTCCAATTTCATGACATTGTTTTCTTATAACAATATAACGAGGTTACCAACATTTGGAATCGCTTTTGGCTCAATTATAAATTTGTGATGGTTTATTGTAACGCTATTCAAGTTAATGTTCTTAACATTTCATTGAATCAACCACAATCACTTTCATTTTGAAACATTTTCAAATTAAAGATTTTAAATTGAATTTTATCATTGATATGTTATACTCAATATTACTTATAAATGTTTGTGTCCAAACGTTCCATTATAATGAGTTCGTTGTTTCTATAAACAATTCTTTAGTATTTCATAAATACGTGAGAGCACCTCAAACATCCATTTAGTGATGTCAATTTGGATTTTATATTTGCTCCATGTATCAAATATATAAACAAAACACAATATCATACACAACATAACCTGTATGATAATTCTTATTGCTAATGCATAGGAATCCAATTTACATGTTCTCCTTTTAATAGGGAGCTCTTATATATCGTTTTAGGACAATCCCCATATCTTTTATACTCACCACAAAATACATCATTTACAATCCAAAATTGAGTATTAAAACAACTAAAGTTGACTTTAATACAAGCATATTGTTAAAATCAACAACGTGTTTTTACTTATAGTTTAGAAATATCAATGTACCTTTTAATGTTCTTTCTTATGAACATACGCTTCATCTGCACTTTGATTGAAAATCAAACTATTTGATATTTCTATCAAAATACTTATTCAATCTTGATTCTTATAAAATGATACATTCGTATCATTTCTTGGATCATATCCAAAGACTCGCGAACCCAATATCGCTCCCACTAACTTCGAGGCATTTTTGGTTAATATGTGTAAACGGCTTACTCTAAATCATTATTTAAATTTTCTATTTCAATACATAAGTACCCAACACTAGGTCTTATCGAGCGATAATTTTATGAGCAAATCAGAATTAACTTGAGCAAGTTGAATACCGAATCTGTTATGCTAATTTCAACAATTGAAATTTGCGATGTTATTCTTATCAACATTGCTTCTTTAATTCCAACCACATTAGTCTTTCCAATAAAGACACAATCTCGGCCGATGGATCATATCTCTTTGGTTACGACCACCATAATCTTATTTTGATAGCGTACTTGGAATTCTTTCACATTTGCGCATCATAGCATATAGGGTCAACAATTTTAATGGTTTAATTGAACAACCGAGAGTAATGTGTATTTTTGACGTTAATAAGGAACTCATAGTTTCACTTCGATGTATGGGAATACTTATTAGACATTCTAATGCTATGTGTTTATTTAAGTTAGTTAATTTCACTTCATCTCGTATAATCAGTTATATCTATGGATCAAATCCAATTCTATTTAAATACCAAAAGTTTCTCAAAGAAATTCCTTCACAATGAAATGATATATCTTGAAACAACTATTGTTTCTTAGTGCAAATAGAATAGGGGTTCATAAACGCTTTATGAACCTTTTATTTATGAAACCGATTTTAATTTATAAAAATTATGTTCAAAACATAAATATGTCATTTGATGACAAACCTTTCCAAAAACTTTTTGGAGGTTCATAAAAAATCCCTCAAGAATAATTATTACGTGCAATCTTTCGACTCGCAGAACCTGCCAACTCCTTGGCCTAGGATATATTGGGATTTCTTACAAACCATTATCTTGTATGATTTTGTAAACTGTTGTTTAAACGAAATAGTATCAACCTTGTGTACTACTCTTAAGTACATGACCTTATATAAAGAAACTAACTCAACTTCATTCATAATTTATCGTAAATTGTTTAATAATGTTTGATTACTCCTCATCGATGCATCATTATGTATCATATAGAGGAGTGACTTTTGAGATTGGATCTATGTTCATTTTTAGGTACATTTGGAACTCTTTCGAATATGCTCATTTATTTGACTGTATCAAATCATTTTATTCTATTGCATGTTATTTTATTTACTTTTCTTTTATATTATATGACTTTATCATAAACTTACTACATGTGTGTCTAATACACATGTTCATGTTGGTAATAAATCATCGATGAATATAACAAAGTATGTGGAACCCTTTTGGTATTAATAGACTTGTGATTGCATACATCAATATGTATTAATTCAAAGAGTTCATCAACTCTTATGATGCTTCCACTGAATGGGTGCATAGCCATTTATTGTTTGAGATATGATTAATATGTATCATATGATTCATAATCATATAGTAAAATTATTTCTCAAAACTACGGCTTAGTCTATAATTCCGAAACAACTGCAACAATATTAGATACATATGTATTTTTGTTGCATCACTTTACTATGAAAACAAATTCCATAATATGGTTCTATATTTCATAATGAATATTCATAATACTCATATTGAAATATAGTTATATCTATTTTTCAGTCAATACCAAAATAAACATTATTTCACAAATAATGTTCGGTACATTTTACGAAAATAATTTCTGTAATTTGATGCAGTCATTAGGTACTATATGGCGTGCTCCCACTATTTCCATCATTACTATAATAGCGTACTAAATTTAGAGGTCCACCATTCACTTAATATTGTTAATATTGTTTGCTTATTTCATATGCTGCGACTAGTTTACAATGGAGAGCTCTTTGATCAAATATCTTGAACTCAAAGAAATAAATGTTATAAAAAACAATTTTCTATATGAAAATACGTTTTGAAATAAAATTCATATTTCATATTCCAATATTCAGTATCAATTATTATTACAATTCTTGTTTCCAATGTTTCTCTATGAAGCAGAAGTGACTATTCATCCTCTTCATTCCAACTTTACCTTAAATTACATCCATTCTTATACATTCTTTTTTCTTTCAAATGGTCAAACTATTCAAAAGAAAACCTTACAATGTCATATCAAACCTTTTACAAAAGCGCATTCGATTATTCTTATCATTTAAGACATCAAATATGTTGCACTTTAAGTAAACCGATCAAGATGACATTTCAAAGATCAAGTTCTTAGATGTATCTTGTAGTTTATGGTCTTGTGTTACATTAACACAACATGATCCTTTTGAAATCATTCAAGTTGAATGCATGATCTTAAAATACTGTTTATTGGCTTACTTCGAATGAACTAACTTCAGCGAAATATTGTACCCCATAAACTATGACTGTTCACCATATAACATTGTACCCCACAAACTATGACTGTTCACCATATAACATTTATAGCTGAAAATACATGGATCAATATCCATAGTCTTGAATTGCATTTAGAGTTCAAAAACTCATAAAATGCAATACACGGTCTAAACCAAATAAACATATAAGTGACCAACTTACGAATGTATTAAGTAGTTTAAATTAGGCACCTACATGGGTATAGAAACATTATATAACATGCAATTAGAATTATTAGTTAGTGTATATTATATTTCTATTTGTCAATTTTCAATTCGGTTTTTTGTATATGTTAATTGACAAATGTTTTATCAATCATATTAAATGCACCAATTCATCATCATAGATAATTATAACATTATATACCATACGTTCTTACAATATTAGAAAGGTTAAATGCTACCATTCTATTTTTCTAATAAGGCTCCTACTAGTCTTTTACGTTTCTCCAAATCCTAAGATGAAACGTAGAAGTCTTACAACTTTACTAATGGGTGTTAGGACTCATTTTTTTGGTATTCTAACCTTGAGTTTGCTCAACATATCATAGTCCCACAAACGATGGATAACTCCTTATCGTTTGTATCACATAAAACTCCTAACCCATTTTTCCTTATTCTAATCTCATTTCGACCTTGAGTTTGCTTAACCAAT
This sequence comes from Allium cepa, assembly GCA_030765085.1. Classification (NCBI taxonomy): domain Eukaryota; kingdom Viridiplantae; phylum Streptophyta; class Magnoliopsida; order Asparagales; family Amaryllidaceae; genus Allium; species Allium cepa. The sequence goes on along the minus strand of CM060940.1, from coordinate 623,307,056 downwards.
GGAAAGAGATTATTCACTCATGCCTACCATATCGTGATGGCCTAAGTATAGTATATGTACCTTGAGTTTGCTTAACTTATACATATAGTTATCTTACCTCATCTGTTCAATATATTAATAATACTACGCATAACATCCCTAACTTGACTTTGCTCAACAACTAAGGAGTATGTAAGTAATTTATTAATATATATATATATATATAGTAGAGGACAACATTATATTGAAGATTCATAATCTTCAATATATATATTGAGTGATATCGACTTATGGAATAATATATTTGTTATGAAATACCCCAGTGATTCAAGTGTCAGACACATCAGAAATCACGGTATATGTACATTTACATATGTATTTATTTCTTAAGTCTATTTGGGTTTCTTTAATGTTCCACATTTAGTTTATACACATATCATATAATTTTTACTGTTATATAACTTTTATATTTCATATTACTTATATGATAGTCTTACATATAATATATCATTAACTAAATCTTATCTAATTAATTTTAATTAATTGACTCTTTAACTAATTTTAAATTAGTATTCCAATATAACTATTATGTTCGACATATCTACTATAACATTTATAGTGTATACAATAACCTTTATAGTGTAACACACACATATCATATATAGTGTATTTTATTTAATTAATTAACCTTTAATTAATTTATTCAATTAAGCAATTTTTATTAAATTTTATTAGTTTCAAAATTTATCTTGTATACATACATGTATACTTATGTTATCTTAAACATTTTAAAATAACATAACATATATCAACATATATAATACATGCATATATATGTCAATTAATTAACATATTTAATTAATTTATTTTATTAATCTTATTAATAAATTCAAAATTCAAAATTCAAAATTGTTATATAAATATTTTCAAACATTTTGAAAATATCATTATCCTTTCAAACATTTTGGAAACTTATGTTGAGACGACCCGACTTTTTCTCCACAAAAAGTCGTATCATCCTTAAGAAAGAAAGGGATAGAAAAGAGAAAAGAAAGAAGAGAAAGAAGAAACAACACAAGAATCTCAACAGTGGAACGAATAAATTATATCAATAACATAAGTATTACATAGTATTACAATAATTATCAGAGTTACATAGATAATACAACACAGACTAGACAGTTATAAACACCTGTCTAGTTGTGACAGTACAAAACAACTCAAACGAACGACTCAGAGATACCAACACAGCGGAATACTAAATAACTATAACGCAGAAGCCTCCTGCTCCATTTGCTCCTCCACAATTGAATCCCTTGGCTACTCGTAAAAATTTGAGTACCCAAGAGTTAAGGAAAAACAGAAATAACTCCAGGTCAGACGTGGGTCTGGTGTGAGTAACAAGTTAAAGTTGCTTAACTTTTGAAAAACCTTTTAAAAGAAAAGGTATCACGTAAGACTTCCCACACATAAACATGGAAAAGTTTTTACCTTACGCTAACCAAAACATTTGGTAGGAAATCCGATGATATTATAATAATGTCTAGGGCTTTCAAGTAAATAAGAAATAGCCGAAATTGTTACATGATTAAATTCCAGCTACTAGCCACAAAAGTGGGTAATACAATCAAAACCGTTGGCACTTATTGGATTTTGGATTCCATACAATGGCCGGGCTACTGGGGTACCGTCCGTCACAGTACGTGGCCTAGATCACCGTACCGAGGAGTACGCCCGCTCCCTTGCAACACAAAGCCGGACCCATTCCTTACTGAACAGTTCCAAACAAGACAACCCCGCAGTTGTGATCAGCAACTGCACCACTAAGCCGAAATAAAGGGACCTCTAGACATGAATAAATCTTGCTCTCAAGTGGGGGCTACCCACGAAGCTTTGCTGCACCTCCCCTGTTTTAGCCATTCCCGGTTGATGAGACTTGAGGCTACGATTACCTTTATAGGACATATCACTTAGAATGCTCATCGTGCACCTGACGATGTTCTGAAAGCATTCAATCCATACAAGTTCGTTCCGGGTTCGAACGAAACCGAAGGCATTATCTCGTTACACTCATTTTGGAATCACCATCAGAGTTAACGACTATAACCCTTACACTCTGAATCACCATCTCGAATCTATAAGTACTATTCCGTCAACTCATTACGGAATCACCCACAGAGTTATACTGACGTATAGCCCTTACACCTCGAGTCTTCACTCGCTCCACTTGGATTAACGACCTAACATTAATTTGGATCGATGTGGTTTTTGGATATCCAAATATGGAAACCCGATCCCGGTCTCATCGAAATCCAAAATGTCTCTTTTAAGGCCAAGTTGTTTTAGAGTTTAAAACAATTCAATTCATTATCTATATACACACTGATAGATAATTCACAACACAATAGATAATCAACATGATACCATCAGATAATTCATGTCATAATCAGATAATCCATATTATCATCCAAAAGCAACCAATACATCCATATCACATAACATTACTCATCTCATAACTGAGATTACAAACCATACCAGACAACCAATACCAATTATCAAACATAAGCAATGATCTAATGATCACTCTATTTTATAATTAATTTAAAATGAATTAAATTAATTACTTAAGCTCTAATTAATTTAAAATAAATTAAATTAATTACTTCATCATTATAATCCTGCCTAACTTAATCATCAATTGATTACAAATCAATTTAAATAATCATCATCACAAAATTCATTTCAATTAATCATTACTGATTAATTATCTTTAATTACAATAATTAATTAGCCTTTAATATTAATTGCACAAGTAAATTATATTAAATCCTTTGCAAATAATTAACTTGTAATTGTAAATTAACTAATTAGCTAAAATTAATTACATTAATCATTTATTCATTATTAATTTATACCCTAATTAATCAATTCCAAATTACATCATTAATTAATTAATAAATGATTTCCAATTACATTTAATCAATCTCTCAATATAAATTAATTACATAAGTAATTAATCTTCAGTTTAAACCATATATATATTAATCACCCTTGATTAATAACCATTCAGTAATTAACTACTTTAGTTACCCATCCCATAAATTAATTACTCTTAATTAATTATCTCAATTAATCCTTGATTAATTTTCAAAGTAATTTAAATTACTTCCATAATTATTATCTTTAAATACATCCAGTAATTATTAATTTAATTACTTCCTTAAGTAATTACAAATCCATAAATTACATAAAGTAATAATCAAACAATCCACAAATGTTTAAATTAATTTAACTTAATTAATCTAAACTAATCACATTAATCAAATTTATTACACCAAGTAATTAATTCATTAATTACTTCATTAAGTAATTAAACCTAAACAATTGATTATTTTTAATTAATTAATCTAATTAATTAATTATTAAAAATTAATCACATTAATTAATTGTTAAATAATCTTAAGTTAATGACCTTCATTAACATTTCTTAATTACTTAATTAATAATTAACTTAAATTAATCATTATTAATTATCAATTAATTACAGATTAATTAATATTTAATTACAAATTAATTAATCTCTAATTATTAATTAATTAAGTGTTAATTAAAATCTTAATTACTTTAATCACTTGATTAAATACATCTTAATCATTAATTAAAATTTAATTAATCATCCTTAATTATAGATTAACTAACCTTAATTAATTAATCTCAAATCTAATTAATTGACTTAAAAATTACTTAATTAAACATCCACATAATTCATTAATTAAATAATTAATATTCCATTTAAATTAATTTAAATAATTTAAATAAAACCAATTTCTTAAGTTCTAAATTAAGAAACATTCTTCTTTATACAAAGTAATTTAAAAAATTTGTTAAATTCAATTTAAAAATTTCTTTTTAAATTTCAAACTGAAATACAAATTAAATCTTCATTCCAAATTCAAACTTAAAAATTTAAAACTTTACTTACACTTCCATCTTCATTTTTAAATTCAAATTATTTAAACTTTTCTAAAATAGTTAAAAAAAATTAAAATTAAAAAAAACTTATTTTATTTTTAAAACTGACATTAAAGTCAAATTCCAGGTTTTAAAACTGAATTTAAACTTATTTTAAATTTTATTTCATAATTTAAAAATCATAGTTCAAATTCAAAACCAATGTTCCTTTATACTTTTAAAAGTTTAAAAACTAAATTTAAATTCCCAGATTTTAAATTAAATTCAAATTCAGATTCATTTGCTAATTTCAGTTTCCAGATTTAAACTTTATTTTAAATTTTCAGTTACATTTTAAAATTTACTTTTAAATTTAAAACAGAAAACAGTATCCAAACTTAAGTTTTCTTTCTGAATTTAAATTATTTCTAAAACCAAAACTCAACTTATTAGAATTCATATTTTAGATTCAGATTTAAAAACCCAAGTTCAAATTAAGTTTACATTTTAAATTTTAACTTTTAAAATTTAAAAACTGCAAACAGATTTCCATATTATGCTAAGACCAAACTAGAGTTTCAAAAATTTAAATTATTTTAAAACCTAAGATTTAAACTAATTGAATTTATGTTTAAATCCAGTTTAAATCTTAAACTTGGTTCAGATTCAAGTTTATATTTACAAACTTTTACTTCTACTTTAAAAAAAAAACTGTAAACAGTTTCCTGTTTTATTTTTAACATCTTACGTTTTTGAATTCAAAAATGTTTCAAAATTCAAGATTTAAATTATTTGAATTTATAACTAAATTCAGGTTCCAAACTAGTTTCAAATTTCTAATTTGTATTTCTACTTTTTACTTAAATTTTATTTTTAAAAACTTGGAAACAAGTTCTTTTCTATTTTGAAAACCTGAAACCATATAAACACTCGACCTCCCTATACTTTACTTCGAGTCAAAAGCAACACTACTTCGAGTCACCACTCCTATTTACCCGAGACCATCCCGAGGACAAAACCCTGTAACCCAAAAATCAACACCACCATGTACACTTCTGCACTGTACACCTACCCATCCACTCCGGCCATCATTGGCCAAACCCACGACCATCCCACGATCAACAATCCTTCCCTCAGGCCAACTGAACACCCACTTCTACATCATGTGCTTGAATTCAGGTTTGAGACTCAAATTCCAAAACCTGGAACTGCAGTCAGCAACCAACATCCCCAACCTGTCAACAGCAATCCTACGCGCCTCTAGCCACCATCTCCACCCAAATTTCAGCGACGACTTTGACTAACCATCATCTTCCAATGTCCAAAGCATAGTTGAACTCGATCAACTGTAATGGCCGAAAAGTTCGATCTTACCCAACTCAGTAAAACTAGGGTTCTATACTACAAATCACAACTATCATCACCACAATGCAATACAATCCAAATCTAAGAATTTTCCTATACTCAGTGATCTCCTCTCCACCTCTAGGAGAAATTCCAACCCATTCGAACCCATCGATTAACACTTAGAACACAGAATGCAAAATACAGTAAAATATGAACTGCATTCTGGAATTAACACTAAAAATTAAAATCCTACTCTTAAAAATCATAATTTTATTTTATGATCTGATTTATAACCCTGAAGTATTGAATTGAAATGCTTAAATTTTCACTTATACAAATTTTACTCTGTTATTTATGTTTCCAAGAAATACTAATATTGATTTATCTTGTATAAATTTTTAAGTTTACTTTATCATAAAATAAACAATTTTCATTCAATTACAAGCCATAACCTCAACCAGATCATAAGAAAAGAAAGAAATTTTATCACTTGCTTAATAGTAAACAGTCAGTACTTAGATGAGTTAAACATGCTTTCATCCATACACAAAGATCTACTCAGCAATGTATTTAACAACATAGATAAGACTCCTATTCCCATGAATAAATCAAGCAACCATTTTTTTATACTTAATTTAAAAAAAAAGTTAAGTTACTCACCTGAAATAAAAAAATTGCAGAGCCCAGATTTGAAAAATCCTTGCATGCAGTTTTGACTTGATTTGCAGTTTCTTTCCAGATTGAAAATTTATGAATGCAGACTTTACACCTTAATCCACAATCTTGCAGGCCTTTGTTTCAGTAAACAAGAACATGCAGATTGCTATGATTTAATTTGCTTGCTTGATGGTTGCAGATGCAAATCCCCCCAGGTTGTTTTTGAATACATGCAGGCTTCATACTTGGTTTAATGTATGCAGATTTGTATTTTTGAGGAGTTTTTGTTTACTGATTTTTAATAGAATGAAGATTACTTTGGTGTGAAATGTTTCTTTAGTTAAGAAATGGAACTGAGAAAAATCAGGAATGAAAGAATGCAATGTTATAAAAACTAAATTTATGATTTATTAAAAACAAAGAAAAACAAAAGATATAATTTGACACTTGGCTTAAGCTATTAACACATGTCATTTAAAAATGGTATTTAGTTTACATTTGTTATTTTAAGCTTTAAGATACTTACACTTGTAAATCTAAGTAATTAATATTTTAATTATGTGTTAAAGAGAATTTAACTTAGTTAATTAGTTTTTAAATACTTAGTTATATATAGATAATTAATTTTAAAAGAATAAAACGAAGTATTATTTTAAATAAAACAATATACAAATAAATCATTTATCAAAGATACCTCTAAATAATAAAAATAGATTTATAAAAGAGGTTACAACTTACATGAATACATGTTTCATATTTTAAATTGTATTTTAAATTTCATATTTCATTTACAAATCACATTTTATAAATCAATATTTTGAAAAGAATAAAACAACATTTTTATAACTCATTTTAATATTCAAACTTAAGTAAAAATGAATTTTAAACAAATAAAACATTTATCTTATATATTTAAAATCATTTAGTATTTTATTATATATTTTTGAAAAGCTTAAATCAAAAATAAATCACAATTCCAATTTCAAAATATTAAAATTATGCTATACTAATTTAATTAAAAACAACCTGTCTATACATATACATTATAAATAGAAAACAGATTTTATCAGTTTATTAAAAATAAATTCACAAATTAAATGTTTAAATAAAGAAGATTATTACATCAAATCAAATTTATTAACAAAAATTATCAGTTCAATTTAAATTTAAAACACAAATTATTAAATTTAAATTGCCATAAATTCCGGGATATTACAATCCTTCCCTCTTAAAAGAATTTCTTCCCCAAAATTTAAAACAAAGGTAATTTAATAATCTATTAACAGATTTTATTTTAAAATACAGCATGTGTTAATCATATGCAAACAACCACAGCAACCAATTCACACAATCAGAACAAATCTAATTATCCAAAAGAATTTTGAATAAAACTTTCATAAGTTTCCCCTATATATATATATATATATATATATATATATATATATATATATATATATCGGGATACCCGCTCTATAAAATCCAATCAATCAATACTACTAAGCTATAAAGCTCCTAACAACAATTCTAAACAGAATATCAGACTACAGACGAGTCTGACTCAACAATCAATCCATCCTAAACTGCTGGTTCTACAACCAGAAATATCAAACACGTATTCCCTCAGAGATACGTGAAACACTCTGAATCCCAGTTATCCAAACTGGCAATTCAACTCTAGAAAACCAAACATTGATCTTACCCATAACAGAAGAAACCAAAACACTACGGAGCTAGCTTCCCAAACTTATAGCTCTTTGGATCAGAGAAAAACTTATCCCAAATCAAATCTCCGATTCCAGAATCCAAATTTCTCCGCCTCTTAATCATAAATAACTCTTCGGACTATCCTGGGCTATCAACATCCTTTCTGATCAGCTCAACTCTATGCTGATTCCACTAGAAACAGACTGGATCAAAACAATCCAATGATCTCCTCAAGATCACTCAAAACCAAGAACACAAACCCTGCTTCTCAACAACAGAAGACAGAACAAACTTCTTCTTATCCGAAAAAAGAAAAACAGAAACACTCCAAACTGCTTCCGCTGCACAATTCTGATCCGAAGTAGAAGAAAATGCTGAAGAACATGAGCACAGATTAGACATCCCAGCACAGAAATATGGTTCTACAGATCCATAAAGAAAACTCAGATGTTCCTCCGAAAACTGAGCTGCTTCACCAACTTCTATCTCAAGGAACCATCTATCTACTAACTGAACTACCAGTACCAATCCTGGAAAGAAAACTCGATCTCCAGATGTGGACAAACTCTGACTTCCTGGAAGAAATCCGGACAATCTCCAACAATCCGAAAGAACATACTATCGCAAGTCACTTTTGCGATCAATTCATCCTAAATCCAAAGAAACTTCTCTCTCTCAACTAAACAGAACAGCTTATGCTGGCCTAGCCAACTTCCTGAGATATCAAGATATCATCACTCACTTGCTTCAGCCCTATCGACAGATCAAAACTCAATTCTGCACTTCAAAGATGAACTCCGAACCTTAACAGGTTACCTTCAGAGATCGATGAAGTACTTACACCAAGCAAAACTTACTCGAGGCGGTATTAGGTCTACAGTCTCGACAAATACACTTCCTACCTCATCCATCAAACTCCAACCAATGGTAGTCGTGTTACACACACTTCTACCTCATCTACCTTTAACTTGTACTGGTAAAACCTGAATAGGTAAACCAACAAATAGGTAGAACCTTAAATATATATATATATATATATATATATATATATATTAAAAATACAAATACGCTCTCTCAAGATAGACACCACTACAGAGCCTAGGTATTCACTCAACCTAATGCTCTGATACCAGCTGAGACGACCCGACTTTTTCTCCACAAAAAGTCGTATCATTCTTAAGAAAGAAAGGGACAGAAAAGAGAAAAGAAAGAAGAGAAAGAAGAAACAACACAAGAATCTCAACAACGGAACGAATAAATTATATTAATAACATAAGTATTACATAGTATTACAACAATTATCAGAGTTACATAGATAATACAACACATACTAGACAGTTATAAACACTTGTCTAGTTGTTACAGTACAAAACAACTCAAACAAACGACTCAGAGATACCAACACAGCGGGATACTAAATAACTATAACGCAGAAGCATCCTGCTCCATTTGCTCCTCCACAATTCATCAAAGCTAACCTGAATCCCTTGGCTACTCGTAAAAATTTGAGTACCCAAGAGTTAAGGAAAAACAGAAATAACTCCGGGTCAGACATGGGTCTGGTGTGAGTAACAAGTTAAAGTTGCTTAACTATTGAAAAACCTTTTAAAAGAAAAGGTATCACGTAAGACTTCCCACACATAAACGTGGAAAAGTTTTTACCTTACGCTAACCAAAACATTTGATAGGAAATCCGATGACATTATAATAGTGTCTAGGGTTTTCAAGTAAATAAGAAATAGCCGAATTGTTACATGATTAAATTCCAGCTACTAGCCACAAAAGTGGGTAATACAATCGAAACCGTTGGCACTTATTGGATTTTGGATTCCATACAATGGCTGGGCTACTGGGGTACCGTCCGTCACAGTACGTGACCTAGATCACCGTACCGAGGAGTACGCCCGCTCCCCTGCAACACAAAGCCGGACCCATTCCTTACTGAACAGTTCCAAACAAGACAACCCCGCAGTTGTGATCAGCAACCGCACCACTAAGCCGAAATAAAGGGACCTCTAGATAGGGATAAATCTTGCTCTCAAGTGGGGGCTACCCACGAAGCTTTGCTGCACCTCCCCTGTTTTAGCCATTCCCGGTTGATGAGGCTTGAGGCTACGATTACCTTTATAGGATATATCACTTAGAATGCTCATCGTGCACCTGACGATGTTCTGAAAGCATTCAATCCATACAAGTTCGTTCCGGGTTCGAACGAAACCGAAGGCATTATCTCGTTACACTCATTTTGGAATCACCCTCAGAGTTAACGACGATAACCCTTGCACTCTGAATCACCATCTCAAATCTATAAGTACTATTCCGTCAACTCATTACGGAATCACCCACAGAGTTATACTGACGTATAGCCCTTACACTTCGAGTCTTCACTTGCTCCACTTGGATTAACGACCTAACGTTAATTTGGATTGATGTGGTTTTCGGATATCCAAATATGGAAACCCGATCCCGGTCTCATCGAAATCCAAAACGTCTCTTTTAAGGCCAAGTTGTTTTAGAGTTTAAAACAATTCAATTCATTATCTATATACGCACGATAGATAATTCACAACACAATAGATAATCAACATGATGCCATCAGATAATTCATATCATAATAAGATAATCCATATTATCATCCAAAAGCAACCAATACATCCATATCACATAACATTACTCATCTCATAAATGAGATTACAAACCATACCAGACAACCAATACCAATTATCAAACATAAGCAATGATCTAATGATCACTCTATTTTATAATTAATTTAAAATGAATTAAATTAATTACTTAATCTCTAATTAATTTAAAATAAACTAAATTAATTACTTCATCATTATAATCCTGCTTAACTTAATCATCAATTGATTACAAATCAATTTAAATAATCATCGTCACAAAATTCATTTCAATGAATCATTATTGATTAATTATCTTTAATTACAATAATTAATTAGCCTTTAATATTAATTACACAAGTTAATTATATTAAATCCTTTGCAAATAATTAACTTGTAATTGCTAAATTAATTAATTAGCTAAAATTAATTACATTAATCATTTATTCATTATTAATTAATACCTTAATTAATCAATTCCAAATTACATCATTAATTAATTAATAAATGATTTCTAATTACATTTAATCAATCTCTCAATATAAATTAATTACATAAGTAATTAATCTTCAACTTAAACCATATATATATATATATATATATATATATATATATATATATATATATTAATCACCCTTGATTAATAACCATTCAGTAATTAACTACTTTAATTACCCATCCCATAAATTAATTACTCTTAATTAATTATCTCAATTAATCCTTGATTAATTTTCAAAGTAATTCAAATTACTTCCATAATTAATATCTTTGATTACATCCAGTAATTATTAATTTAATTACTTCCTTAAGTGATTACAAATCCATAAATTACATAAAGTAATAATCAAACAATCCACAAATGTTTAAATTAATTTAACTTAATTAATCTAAACTAATCACATTAATCAAATTTATTACACCAAGTAATTAATTCATTAATTACTTCATTAAGTAATTAAACCTAAACAATTGATTATTTTTAATTAATTAATTAATCTAATTAATTAATTATTAAAAATTAATCACATTAATTAATTGTTAAATAATCTTAAGTTAATGACCTTCATTAACATTTCTTAATTACTTAATTAATAATTAACTTAAATTAATCATTATTAATTATCAATTAATTACAGATTAATTAATATTTAATTACAAATTAATTAATCTCTAATTATTAATTAATTAAGTGTTAATTAAAATCTTAATTACTTTAATCACTTGATTAAATAAATATTAATCATTAATTAAAATTTAATTAATCATCCTTAATTATAGATTAACTAACATTAATTAATTAATCTCAAATCTAATTAATTGACTTAAAAATTACTTAATTAAACATCCACATAATTCATTAATTAAATAATTAATATTCCATTTAAATGAATTTAAATAATTTAAATAAAACCAATTTCTTAAGTTCTAAATTAAGAAACATTCTTCTTTATACAAAGTAATTTAAAAAATTTGTTAAATTCAATTTAAAAATTTCTTTTTGAATTTCAAACTGAAATACAAATTAAATCTTCATTCCAAATTCAAACTTAAAAATTTAAAACTTTACTTACACTTCCATCTTCATTTTTAAATTCAAATTATTTAAACTTTTCTAAAATAGTTAAAACAAATTTAAAATTAAAAAAAACTTATTTTATTTTTAAAACTGACATTAAAGTCAAATTCCAGGTTTTAAAACTGAATTTAAACTTATTTTAAATTTTATTTCATAATTTAAAAATCATAGTTCAAATTCAAAACCAATGTTCCTTTATACTTTTAAAAGTTTAAAAACTAAATTTTAAATTCCCAGATTTTAAATTAAATTCAAATTCAGATTCATTTGCTAATTTCAGTTTCCAAATTTAAACTTTATTTTAAATTTTCAGTTACATTTTAAAATTTACTTTTAAATTTAAAACAGAAAACAGTATCCAAACTTAAGTTTTCTTTCTGAATTTAAATTATTTCTAAAACCAAAAATCAACTTATTAGAATTCATATTTTAGATTCAGATTTAAAAACCCAAGTTCAAATTAAGTTTACATTTTAAATTTTAACTTTTAAAATTTAAAAACTGCAAACAGATTTCCATATTATGCTAAGACCAAACTAGAGTTTCAAAAATTTAAATTATTTTAAAACCTAAGATTTAAACTAATTGAATTTATGTTTAAATCCAGTTTAAATATTAAACTTGGTTCAGATTCAAGTTTATATTTACAAACTTTTACTTCTACTTAAAAAAAAAAACTGTAAACAGTTTCCTGTTTTATTTTTAACATCTTACATTTTTGAATTCAAAAATGTTTCAAAATTCAAGATTTAAATTATTTGAATTTATAAATTCAGGTTCCAAACTAGTTTCAAATTTCTAATTTGTATTTCTACTTTTTACTTAAATTTTATTTTTAAAAACCTGGAAACAAGTTCTGTTTCTATTTTGAAAACCTGAAACCATATAAACACTCGACCTCCTTATACTTTACTTCGAGTCAGAAGCAACACTGCTTTGAGTCACCACTCCCATTTACCCGAGACAATCCCGAGGACAAAACCCTGTAACCCAAAAATCAACACCACCATGTACACCTCTGCACCGTACACCTGCCCATCCACTCCGGTCATCATTGGCCAAACCCTCGACCATCCCACGATCAACAATCCTTCCCTCAGGCCAGCTCAACACCCACTTCTACATCATGTGCTTGAATACAGGTTTGAGACTCAAATTCCAAAACCTGGAACTGCAGTCAGCAACCAACATCCCCAACCTGTCAACAGCGATCCTACGCGCCTCCGGCCATCATCTCCACCCAAATTTCAGCGACGACTTCGACTAACCATCATCTTCCAATGTCCAAAGCATAGTTGAACTCGATCAACTGTAATGGCCGAAAAGTTCGATCTTACCCAACTCAGTAAAACTAGGGTTCTATACTACAAATCACAACTATCATCACCACAATGCAATACAATCCAAATCTAAGAATTTTCCTATACTCAGTGATCTCCTCTCCACCTCCAGGAGAAATTCCAACCCATTCGAACCCATCGATTAACACTTAGAACCCAAAATGCAAAATACAGTAAAATATGAACTGCATTATGGAATTAACACTAAAAATTAAAATCCTACTTTTAAAAATCATAATTTTGTTTTATGATCTGATTTATAACCCTAAAGTATTAAATTGAAATGCTTAAATTTTCACTTATACAAATTTTACTCTGTTATTTATGTTTCCAGGAAATACTAATATTGATTTATCTTGTATAAATTTTTAAGTTTACTTTATCATAAAATAAACAATTTTCATTCAATTACAAGCCATAACCTCAACCAGATCATAAGAAAAGAAATAAATTTTATCACTTGCTTAATAGTAAACAGTCAGTACTTAGATGAATTAAACATGCATTCATCCATACACAAAGATCTACTCAGCAATGTATTTAACAACATAGATAAGACTCCTATTCCCATGAATAAATCAAGCAACCATTTTTTTTATACTTAATTTAAAAAAAAAGAGTTAAGTTACTCACCTGAAATAAAAAAATGCAGAGCCCAGATTTGAAAAATCCTTGCATGCAGTTTTGACTTGATTTGCAGTTTCTTTCCAGATTGAAAATTTATGAATGCAGACTTTACTCCTTAATCCACAATCTTGCAGTCCTTTGTTTCAATAAACAAGAACATGCAGATTGCTATGATTTAATTTGCTTGCTTGATGGCTGCAGATGCAAATCCCCCCAGGTTGTTTTTGAATACATGCAGGCTTCATACTTGGTTTAATGTATGCAGATTTGTATTTTTGAGGAGTTTTTGTTTACTGATTTTTAATAGAATGAAGATTACTTTGGTGTGAAATGTTTCTTTAGTTAAGAAATGGAACTGAGAAAAATCAGGAATGAAAGAATGCAATGTTATAAAAACTAAATTTATGATTTATTAAAAACAAAGAAAAGAAAAGATATAATTTGATACTTGGCTTAAGCTATTAACACATGTCATTTAAAAATGGTATTTAGTTTACATGTGTTATTTTAAGCTTTAAGATACTTACACTTGTAAATCTAAGTAATTAATATTTTAATTATGTGTTAAAGAGAATTTAACTTAGTTAATTAGTTTTTAAATACTTAGTTATATATAGATAAATAATTTTAAAAGAATAAAACAAAGTATTATTTTAAATAAAACAATATACAAATAAATCATTTATCAAAGATACCTCTAAATAATAAAAATAGATTTATAAAAGAGGTTACAACTTACATGAATACATGTTTCATATTTTAAATTGTATTTTAAATTTCATATTTCATTTACAAATCACATTTTATAAATCAATATTTTGAAAAGACTAAAACAACATTTTTATAACTCATTTTAGTATTCAAACTTAAGTAAAAATGAATTTTAAGCAGATAAAACATTTATCTTATATATTTAAAATCATTTAGTATTTTATTATATATTTTTGAAAAGCTTAAATAAAAATTAAATCACAATTCCAATTTCAAAATATTAAAATTATGCTATACTAATTTAATTAAAAACAACTTGTCTATACATATACGTTATTAAATAGAAAATAGATTTTATCAGTTTATTAAAAATAAATTCACAAATTAAATGTTTAAATAAAGAAGATTATTAAATCAAATCAAATTTATTAACAAAAATTATCAATTCAATTTAAATTTAAAACACAGATTATTAAATTTAAATTGCCATAAATTCCGGGATATTACATATGCAGTATTATAATTTTTATAATAAACAAGTTTTATTTTAAATTTAACTATTACATTTAAAATCTTTAACATTAATTTTCATAATGATTTTGAAAATTAGCCCAAGGCCCAAATTAAGTTGGGCCTTTTCTATTTAAGGCAACCTTTGGGCTCACATCACCATTTGGGCCGGGATGGTAGCTAGGTAGGACATGGTACTTAATTACTCAATTCTAATCTTAGACATTACCTTTCTAGACATCGTACTAATTGGGCAAGCTTAATTAGTTAGGCCTAATATGACTAATTTAGACCGCATAGGCTATTGGGCTCTGATACCATTGTTGGAACTGGACTAGCCTACATCGAAAGTTATGGGTGAATTTCAAAATTTTTACCCTACTGGATCTTTTATTGGGCCTACGAAGTCTAACCTGAATTAGAACATTTCTAAATTTCATTTAAATAAAATCATTTACTTTATTTAAATTCAAATATATTAAGATATGAAATTAATTTTATTTGATTTAGTTTATACATAATGTATCTTATACATATATGTGTGAGTGCATGTGTAACATAATAATCCGTGAAAGGTATAATATGCTCATATGTAGGTGTTGAAATTTACATTGCAACAGATATATTAGCTCATTTTGTATGTCATGTATGTTGTCTAAATATGTGCATGTATATGTGTTACAAAATACACACACACATATATGTATAGATATGTTATATATAATAATATATGAACATAAAACATTTATATATGTATATATATAGAAAGAGAGAGAACAGTTATTAAAAATTATTTATAATTCAAAATTAACTTAGTTTGCAAACATAATTTTAGTATTTTAATTTATGTATATATTATGAATAAAATAATGTTTCCATCCATAAATAATTAACATAAAATAATATATTGATGAAAATTAAAATTTAACAATTTTCAAAAATCTAGGATCATAAAATAGAGCTTAGAAAAAATATGGAGATTTTTCAAAGTTGAAATATTATTTTTAAAAACAAATACATTGCTTTTGAAAACAATTATTTAATTAAAATAATATATTACTAAAAATTCAAATTTTAAAATTTTAGAAATTCTAGAATCATGAATGAAAGGTCACAATTTTTTTTTAAGAAATTTTCAATTAAATTATTATTTTTAATAAATCATAAATAGTTTTTCCAAAATAATATTAATTATTAGAAATAGTAAAATTTGTTGAAAAATTCAAAAAAAATTCTGTATGGTTTTGAAATCATATAATATTTTTAAAAAATATAAAATTGAATTTTTAATGTAATAATTATTTGATATAAATAAACAATTTAAAAATTCAATAAATGTTAATTTAAAAATATGAAAATATTTATGATAATTAATAATATCTAGTTTTTTTTACCTTTTTGATTTTGATATCTCTTTTTTACATCTTTAGTGTTGGTTAAGATGTTGCATAATGAGTTTGGATTCTTTTTTAGTATGTTTCTTATTTTTGTTGCTTTTCCGTCATATATTTTTAGCTATAGTATTATTACCTTTACTTCATTAATACATATATATATGTATGTATGTATATAAATTTCATTTATATACATATATGTGTATTAATCTTATAGTTTTATTTAGTTCCATTTACATTTACAGGTTTAGGCCAGAAATGGTTCTAGATTACTCTTTGTAGGTTCTCAGGATTGCTGTTGAGGGGATTATAGTGAGACATTTTGGACCTTCCACATTCGCAGTGAGGAGTTATTCCTAGTTCTTCTGCGTTTGTAGTGTGGCGCTCTTCATTCTCGATCATTCGTATTTCCAGTGAGGCGTTCTTTCTGGTTCTTCCGCTTCTACAGAGTGGCATACTTCATTTTGGATCATTCTCATTTGTAGTGAGGCATTCATTTTGAATCTTCCGAGCTTGCATTGAGGCATCTCTCTCTCTCTCTCTCAGCTGGAGCTGTCTACTGATATAATCCGCATTAAGTTACTTCATGGTTTTTTGGGTACTTCTGACACCTCATTATGGACGGTGGCCTTGCCGGAGCTCGGTAATGAGGTGTAATGGGCAGTGGCCTTGTCGGAGCTCATTCTAGTTGTACCTGAGTCATATTCATTGTTTTTTGTATTATGATTAGCTACCTACCAGTCATATTAGTAGCACCTTTGTTTACAGTGATATACACATACATGTGTGCTCTCCGCTACTTTAGAGGATTACTCATTTGTCTCAATAAATGAATTGCTATATTTGAAATTCAAGTTATTTAACTTTTCAATATTTAAAATCAATTAAGCTTTCTAAATTCAAATGACTAAAATTCTGGGTTTACATTCTTCTCCCTTAAAAGAATTTTTCCTTGAAATTGCTAAGGTAATAAAAATGTCCCAAATCCATTAACTTCAAAACCAATTAGTTGAAATAGATTATAAAATTTCTAAGTCTATTAAATTCAGCCACTTATTCCAACTAATTCCCTTCCACTCATTCATTCCAAGTTATAACTCAAAATTAGATTTTAAGTGTCAATTTTTTTCTTCCAAATTCTAAAAAAAATAACGCTTTACAAAAAATTTCGCCAACGTCTCTTTTGCACGGCCGATCATAAAAATTTACAATATATATACAGACACACACACAGATATATATATATATTCACAAATATACATCTCATCTTCCAAGATGAGGCATCCCATAGGGAAAAAATATAAAAATATGATATGTAATCCAAGATGTGTACCTTTTATTAGTATTAACATGCATATGCAACCAACATAATGCGAAAGTAGGTTCTAAATGCGAAGCATATGCCATCAACACCTACCAATCACTCAACAACCAATGAGAACAAGTACAGGAGAAAGTAACCTCGCTATATACTATGGAATCTACAATAACTGTATGAAAATATAGCAAATATAACAAGAGAAACCATCAAATAAATAATATCCATCCAATTTATTTGTCATCATATCAATTTGCATTTTCAAATGTCAACATTCTATTTATGCGCTTTCATTACTTATTAACATTCAATTTAAATTCCATTTATGTTTAACAATATTTCATTCCATTCAAAATTCGTTTATGAACCATTTCATACCTTAAGTTTATTCCAAACATTTTATACTACACCGTAAATGCTTATTGTCACTTCAATACTTAAGTTCATATTTTCTTCTATCAATCCACATCACAAAACATACTCAATTCATTTTATAATTCAAGTCATATCCATTTCACTAATTCACTTCATTTACCTTTTCTTAAGTCAAATTCCTTTTTAAAATTCATTTTATTTGACTTAAGTTAAATTTTAAGTTTATATCTCAATTCCAATTTTTCTTTTCTTATTTATACCATTTTCAAATTATCAGTTCAAAAACTTATTTGTGTATGTTTATCAAATTATACTTTGGATTTTAAAATCAAAACTTGTTTTACCAAACACAACTTCAATGGAAAATCACTAAGGTAGCAATTCATCACTTAGAAACTCAAAAATGAAAGTTGATGATGCTGTAGTCATCACCAGAATTTCCAACGACTAAAGTGAGTTCAATGCTTTCTATTTCCTTTTAAACCCCATTTTAAAATATTTCCAACCAAAATATTTTCAAAATAATGCTATTATTATCTTTCTAGAACCTTTGAAAAACAATTTTCAAAATCAATGGAATTTAAATTCTAAAATTTCTTATTTTAAATCTTTTTTTACAAATTGTATTTACACATATACTTATGCAATTTCATTTCCTTTCCATTTATAAATCACATTTATAAATCACATTTATATAATCTCACTTCTTATGTAATATGATTTCACAATTGTTGATTATTTTAATTATAATCAATATTCTATAATACATATTTATAAATTCACTTTCTTATATAACTCATTTTCGAACATTTATCTTTGATTAGATCACAAATTTTATTAGACAACAAACAACAAATGATAATAATCAAATATTATCATTCACTAACATCCAAACACATCATACATAACTATAATAATTTCTAAAAAATTACTCCCTTATATACGTAAAATATAATTTAGGTAAAATTATTTCATTTACCAATTTCAAAACAATACTGCGTCAGTTTGCCTTGTTAAGTGTTTAGAAAACCCCTATCGATATTGTGGCGTACCACGTATCAACCAGAATTTTTTAAGCCACTGAACAGATAAATTAACGCAATATAAAACATTTTTATATCACTAACAGATACGCTCTCATATATATAATACACTCAAAACTCAAAATAAGACATTACATTGCCTTATCTCTTAAAGAGTTGCCCCACCAAAACCAAGGTTCTCACTTAACCTTGCGCTCTGATACGAAGTGTGACAGCCGGGACATTCAACTCTCGAAAATCGAAACTGATACGTCTATTGTATTTCATGCCAAACAATTGGATGCCAAAAAAACCTGATTTTTAGGGGGAAAAGAAAGAAGAAATAAGAAGAGAAGAAAGAAGAGAGAAAATAGAAAACTGAAACAACACAGAATCTCACAATCACAGCTGAATAATATATAATATAAAATCAATGATCTTTACAAAAGAGAAATTGTTATATACATATATCAATCAGAGTACCAAAAAAAATAACAATCATCAGCCTAGATAATTATAACAACCTATCCTCACAAATTCTGATGATTTCAACAACAAAGTAACAAAAAATAAACATGTACGTGAATATGACTTGAAGACCTCTAACTTATCTCTTGAGCTCCATGCATCTAAAGTAATCTGTAAATATGCTCGATCTAACCTGAGCATTATAATAGAATAACACCTGAGTTGGTCTGGAAAACTAGCATGAGAAAACACACCTAGTTGAATTTTTATTTTTCAAAGCTATTTTGAAAATAAAGGTATCTCGCAAGACCAAGCCGCACATAAACACGAAACGGTTTTTACCTTACGATAACCAAAACTATTTATACAAAAATCTGTTTATATTATAATAATGTCCAGGGATCAAATTAAAAAATGAATATAGCTGAAATGCTTGCATCTCACATTTCTGCATAGTTAGGCACAACTAAGTCCGTATGACGCTCATTGGAGAATGGATTCCATACAATGACTGGGCTACTGGGGTATTGCCCATCATGGTGTATCTCTAGATAAAATAACACCGAGGACCTCGTCGAGATCCCCTGCGAACACAGAACTGACCTACCACTTGACTAAAAGTATCAAATATGATCACTCCTTCGTTAATAGGCCCCAAAGCATACAAATGAGAGATAATATCGACTATAGATAGAGATGATCTTACCCTACTTGGGAGCAACCCACTTAGCCCTGTTGCATCTCCCCTGTTTTTTTCATTCCCGGTTGATGAGGCTTGAGGCTACGTTTTACTTTTTATATAGCATTTTCCACTTGGAATGCTAACACTGCCCTTTAGACAACACTACAACGCCAGCATTCATCCATACAAGTTCATTCTGGGACTGAAGGAAACCTTGAGAGCTTCGTCTTCAATTCCTTTATCTTCAAGACATCTTCAACTTAAAACGCTTAAGTTGGATCAAAGCGATTTTTGGATAACATATTCGATCATGGTATCTTCGAAACAACATTCGATAATTTTTATAAACTCAACCCCGGTTCTTTAGAAAATAAACAGTCAATAAGAGCGAAGATCACCTTCTAACCGTCAGTGGATGGATTTCCTTATCTTTTGTCATAGGAGAATAAAACGAGATTTATATGAACAACACAACATCATTGAATATGACTATGTCATATAACACACGTGTTTCTCCTGGGTATTTCCAAAGTTACGTTTTAGGTCCAAATTTTGTAGTCGGTTATTTAACTACCAACAAACAAACATTCAAATCAGGGATTTGATTCCATAGGGAAAACAAACATTAGTTAAGCACATAAGCAACCACTAGCCTCCTTAATTAATCTTTTCATTTATTAAATCCATCTTGTAAATACTTGTCTCAGTATACTTTTATAAAGATATATTCACAAATCTCGCTATATTTTCAACACTTGAAAAAATAACCATATACTTATCTCACTGGTTTAAGTACTTTTACAAACAGAGAAAGATTTCCTTTTTATACAATTCTCAAATCATCTATAGGTCTCTTAATAAATTCCTAAACCCATTTATAAATTATTTTATAAATCTATAGAAATCATTTGTAAACATTTCTAAACCATTTCGCAGATCATTTATAACTCTTTGTAAATCCATAAAACTAACTACAGTACTCCTCTTATAAATCTATAAACTCGTGTATAAAAAATTTCTATGAATATCTAATCATTTATAAAACTCGTTTTCCTTGTAAATATCTTCCTTTAGGCCTTTAAACCATTTTATAAACCTGTATTTATAAGTCTCGAAAACATTTATAAATAAATAAATTTACTTTAAAACCTTATAATAATAATTATTAACAATAAACGTTATAAACAAATAATAATTATTAACTTCAAAACATCTTAAAAATAATATTTAATTATTTCAAAAAATTACAAAATAAGCAATAATAATTAATATTTATCATGACTATAAATAATAATAATTAACTTTCAAAATATTATTAATAATCATTATTATTTATTTCATACCGTATTAATTTTTTTGTATAATTAACTTTTCAAATAGTAAAATATTGATAAATACCTTTAAAACAACATTAAATATAACTAAGTAACTTTAAAACGATATTAATTATAAATAAATAACTTTAAAACAATATTAAATACAAATTAATGACTTTTTAAAACAATAGTAAATATAAATAAATGACTTAGAAAAAATAGATTAATAGGTTGAAATAAAATAGAAACTAAATCCTTTGAAACAAAATATTTTTGAAATCCAAACTCGGTTTTAAAATCATTTCACGTGTCAAAAACCCATTTCCAACTCAAATGGAAATTTATAGTATTTTTAGAATACCAATTTAGAGGCCAATAGCTAACAAATTCTTAACCAATATCAATGTTGATTTCCTATCACTATAGGGTTTTAGTTGCTCATATAATAATGTCATAACCAATAGTGTTCATACATCAGGTTTCATATATAATAATTCATATAACAAAAATTTTTTTCGAAACAAATCAACAATACCGAGGAATCTCGTTGGATCCCTCTAACCTATCCCCTTGCATCACCGCTTATATATATATATATATATATCAGCATATATATGTGTAAATAAAATCAACAGTGGTGAGGAATCATGTCTGATATCTCCAACCTATTTCCCCTGTAATCGATTTCTTATATTAATTGCTTTCTAAAGCGATAATTCTTCAAAATCAATCAATCAACATATAAATATCCAAACATCCAATCAACAATTTTTATCAAATATATAATATTTTTGGTTAGCCAAAAATATGAGTTTAACTCACTGGAATTTCTGATGCCGTCGAGGCATTCCGGTTTAGAACTAAAATCGAACGGCGTCCAATTTTAGCCTAAATCTCAACTGGCCCTAAATCCATCCAATCCAACTTTATATCTGTAACGACCCATATTTTTAACTACTTTAAATTATAAAATTAAATATGATTATTGAATAAAAAATTTAATTTTTTAATGGTTTGTTAGTGTAGTTTATTGAATATAATAAAATTTTGAGATAAACAATTTCGAAGATATTGGCGATAACAAATATTGAAATGAAAATCTAAATATTAAACGTATTTATAATCAGTAGTTGGAATTGAACAATAAATAATGAATGACTGTAAAATGGAAATAGTTGTTTTATAATTTAAATTCATTTTAAAAGTTAAATATCATAAGTTCAATAACTTATGTATCAAAACATAGTGTTTTATTGAATAATAAAAATTGTTTAAATTTTATATTGCAATTATTTAAATAATTGAATGTTGAATTAATGTGAATGAAAATGATCTCAGAAATTTATTAAATTTTATTTAAATATGAATGAAGATTGTTAACATTTAAAATTGGATTTGAAAGCGAATAATTAGAAATTGAAAATTTATTATTATATTTAACAAGTAAAAATAGCCAGTTTGGCCATTGCTCAGATTTCAACGAAACCAGTTTCATCAGATCCGTAATAGTGAATTGTTATAGGATTTCAAGTTTTATAATGATCAGACTCTCGTTTGGCCATGCGAGGTTGAAATATGTAGAAATTATTTTCAGAATTTAATTAAATAAATTGATTTTGAAAAGACATTTTTTGCATATGATCAAATTAGGCTTCGAGACTAGTTCCGTTGTGTTTGGAATAGAGGTAAAACAAAAAAAGGCTAAACGACACTCTTCGTTTAGAGTTTGAGATTTCGTGGGTCAATCGGGCAATATATTTTCTAATTAATAATATATTTACTTTCCTATCCTTATCCAACAACTCGTACACTCAGCCACCATTATGTTTGTTCCCATATCTTTCTCTTTTCCATCATTTTCAAACATCAGCCGACCGATTAAGGATAAAAACGAAAGACAAAAAAAAAGAAGCAAAGCAGCGATGTAGCAATGGTCTGGGAAGAAGCACACGAGGACGACGTGGGTGAGGTGGTGCGGCGCGACTTCGACTGGGACGAGGGTTTGAGGCGGCGATTCAATGGGTTCACGAGCGTGCTCGTGTGCGCACGAGAGGGAGGGTGGCAGAGCGGCTTAGGGTTTTGGACGCGATTCGATCGCGTGATAAAAAAAGAAATCAATGTCGCGTGTGCTCGAGCCCGAGATAGAGGGACGCGATGTTCGATCGATCGTCCTATATAAAAAAAATGAGCACGGGCATGACCTAGGGAAGCTTCAAACTGAGAAGGAAGAACGTGTGCGACTGTGTGCAGAGAGGATGAGTTAGGCTAAGTGTTAATTAAAGTTAATTAATTATGTCATTAAGTTTATTAATTATTTTAATAATCGTTATATTAATAAAATCGTATCTTTTACGAACGATTTCCATTTCGAGTGAAACGAGTCGCGGTGCGACCGTATCGATGTCATCTATAGCATGGAGTCAAAATTGAATTTTTTTGAAGCTGAAATATTTTTAATTCAAATAAATGGGTGAGTGTTTTATACGCTTACAAGGAACTAAATATTTTTATGTTAGTTAAATTTATATCGTGAAGTAATTAAATTTTATTGACTATTGTTGGTAAATTTAACTGACATTCAAATTGATATGAATAAAAATGATAGGAATTTGAATTGATAGTTCAAATTCGAAATGCAAATTTAATTCTAGTTAAATTCCCAATTATTGATAACTAGTAAATTGTTATGATATTTTGGCTGATTTGGATGTTGATTGCGATGGATGCTATTGATTGATATTTGGATGATTTGGATGTTTATTTATTTTTATATATCCAGTTATCAACCTGTATATTACTTGTAATATATAAACTATTATTTGAATTATTTTGAATGAATTCAAAAATAGGTTGAAATGATATATACCTATGGCATTTATTTTGGATTAAAATGAAATATATCCATCCCTAAAATTGAATTGAAATAATTATTCACTTGGCCATAGGATAGAAATTTATTTATGGATACTAGGTTGGTTAAATTAAATGATTTTAAGATTTTGATTAGAAATTATTTAAATTGATATTGATTTTAAGAAATAAAACCGAATTTATGGAAATGGAATCATTTTTTTAACTCGAGCTCGAAATGAAAAAAATAGAACATGTCAACTGGAATTGTTTAAGGAATCGAGTTTGAAAATTTGAAGCTATAATTAAGAAATCATTTGGATGATGGAAATTGATGTATTTAAGTGATTTGAACTTTTACTCAAACTTTGAAATAAATCCAAGTAAATATAAATTAAATGGATATTTTGAAATTTGAGCTCGGAATTAAATTATCGTAAAGATTTGAATCTTAAATTGAGTATTGAAGTCAAACTTAATTTAAGTGATTTGAATCGATATTTTGAAATCGAACTGAAATTTATATAATCAAATGGTTGAAATTGAGAATTGAATTGAAATTAATTCAAATTGGAGTTGAATTGAAATTAATTAGAATTGAAATAGAAATCGGATTAATTTGAAATCGAAATTGATTTGAATTAAAATTGGAATCGAAGTTAATTCGAATTGAAAACGGAATTGAATCAATTTAAACTGAAATAAAAATTGAAATTGATTTGAATTAGAAAATTTGGAATTGAATCAGTTTGACTTTAAAACTATTTTCAAATAAATTATTTTAATATAAACTGCTTGAAAATATGTCTTTTAAATATTCAAATTATTTTGATTTTCTAACTATTTCCTATATAAACCATTTTTAATATATAAACCAATTTATTAAACTATTTTCTATCAAACTAATTTAACTACTTTAAAAACTGTTTAAAAGAATTCAAACTAATTTTAGAAAATTCAAACTGGTTAAAGAGTGGAATATTATATTTAAATCAAGGATTTAAATACGAAATGCATTAAATTGAAATTATAACCCAAATGGAAACTCGAAGCAATTTTGAATTGGATCTGAAATCGAGATATTAAGATGAAAATAATTTTGAATTGAAACAGTATATTTTGAGTAAATATGATGATTTCTAAGTAAATTTGGTTTTGAAGCAAATGTGATATTTTGATATCATGTACGAATTGTTTTCGAAATATAAAAATACCAACCAGTGTGTAAAACGACGTTTGGTTGTTAAAGAGACCGGTGCCTCTTATTGACATAGTCTCGTTTAATATTGGAACCACTTTAACAACTATGTACACAGAGGAGACTCCGGAATGAAGTGGTTGGATTTGGTGTCATTTGCTGGATTTGAATAAAGAGAATGATGATGGATAGACTACGACACTTGTGCCAATTTGAAATGACTAAAACAGGATGGTTGACAAGGCCAAGTGGGTTAGTTCCCCCTAGAGGACATCCGTTCTTCGATTTTCTTGGACTCGGTCTATATTATTACTCTTGCAGTTGGTTTCCATTGGTGCATCTTGATTTCAGATAGCCTCCTTTTGACTCGATATGGGATGGATAAACGCGGTGGGGGTAATGGCTACGATGCGTTACCACTAGCCCTGTGACTTGAACTGGTAGTATCCTACCTTGGACATCGCCTCATGTGTCTTTTCATACTTTTATCTCTATACAAGACCACTATGATTTTGGTTTACTTTTGTCGTATCACGGTGCATCCCTATCTCCCGACGTTCTACTAGGACATTATATGCAAACTGTACGACAATGCCTAAACACGCATTAAGGGTGATTAACGTAAAGCCTTAATGCTAAGAAAATATTCATTTTACTAATTAGACATTATATATGTAGCGTATTCTGTTATATATAATATTTTGACGGATATTTAAGGGATGGAAAATCTCATAACATTTCTTGAGTTATTGCATGCACGTTAAACACGGGATATGAGATGTGAAACCCCGTAAACATCTCCGGTGCTATTACACTCATGTTCTATGATATCGATTTAACTCACATAAGGATATTTTAGTCCTGACTCAAATGTTTTTTTTCCATTACGCTTGGGTTAGCCCTGAGTTTTTCAGCACATTGAAGATCATTTTTTGGAGGACGAAGACGAAGATTTGGTATATTATTACTATTACTATTCTCTACATCATGTTATTTTGCTGCATTATTTTATTTATCCATATAGTATATATAAATTTGATAAATTTGGTATAAATTATAATCAAATGTATAATATAAATAGCTTTATGAACTGTTTATTTGATTATTATATTTTGTCATTTCACTGCAAGATTCTGTGTTTGTTTCCTTCTTCTTTTCTTATTTTTCTTAATTAACCCTACCGATTATCTATGCTTCGAATTGTCTAATTTGGACATATGTGGATTATAGTCGATTTAAAACTTTCGAAATGTGGGTCAGTTGGTATCAGAGCTTTGGTTTAGCGATAACCTTAGCTTTGTGGTGTTTGACTCATTAGAGATAGGGTAGCAATACCCTAGAATGAGTTGTTTGAGTGTGTGTATATATATGAGAGTGCATACTTGTTAGTGTTATAAAATGTTTTATATTGTGTTTACATATCCGTTGAGTTGTTTATAAATTCTGGTCGGTGCGTGGGACGCCATGTTATCGA
This sequence comes from Allium cepa, assembly GCA_030765085.1. NCBI lineage: Eukaryota > Viridiplantae > Streptophyta > Magnoliopsida > Asparagales > Amaryllidaceae > Allium > Allium cepa. The sequence goes on along the minus strand of CM060940.1, from coordinate 623,279,936 downwards.
TAGAGATTTCTAAACACTAAAACGAGGCAAGTTGACATAATATTGTTTTAAAAATCGAGTAAATGAAATAATTTTACCTAATACATTTTATGTATAAAATTATAACTTTCATAAGCCTATATAATCATCAATGTATGTTGTTGTTAGGAGACGGTAATATTTAGTTATCGTCGATTATTGGTTGAACAAAATAAAAACGAATACTTTGTGAATTCTATTTCACGAAGCGTTCGATAATTAAATTAAATTGAAATCAATTACAATAAGATTTGTTTAAAATAAAAAAGTTGTAAATTAATGAAATGTTGGCTATAAGGTAATAAAATTTGTATAAGTATGTCTATGATATAGCTTATAAATAGAAATGATTTAAAAGCTGAGAATTTTAAAATTTAAATTCTGTTGCTTTCAAAATTTGTTTTCAAAGCCTTCAAAAAATATTAATAATAATATTATTTGTAGGTGTTTTTGGCTAGAATTATATTTTGAAAGGATTTTGAAAGAAATTAAGCGTTGAACTCGCTTTGATCATTGGGAAATAATTCTGGGGATGACTGCAGCATCGCCAGTATTCATTTTCGAGTTTATAAGTGAGAATTGCTACCAAAAGGATTTATTTCCTGTTAAAGCAAGTTTCGATTGTGGAAAAAATATTATAAGTATGATTTGATAAATATATGAAAGTAGTTTTGAACTTATAATTGGAAATAGTATGGGTAAAAATAAGGTTATCACTTATAGATTTGAACAGGAAAGTAAAATTAAAAATTAAAACAGTTGAATATTTCTGGTTAAACAAACAAAAGAAATTTGAATATGAGAAATGAAATAAAATAATTAACTTAAGAAATGTTGAATAAATTGAGTTAATGAAATGAAGAAAATAAAATGAAGTCAATTCGAGAAAGCTTAAATAAAAATGAATTGTATTTGAAATGAGTTAGATAAAATATTGAAATGAATTTTAAGTAAATTAGTTTGTGTAACTTATAGACTTGAGAAATATTAAGCTAAAAATATTCAAATTTGTTCAATGTGAATGATAAGAAGAATGTTTTTTTAAAATAGAGTTAAACAAACCGAGTAATGAATTTAATGAAATAAATTTAACTGAATAAAGATCAAATAAATTGAACTAGATTTGAATATGATTAGATAAATTAATAAAGTGAATTAATTCCACTTAATCTATAAAATGAATTAATAGAATGAATACAACTTGAATTATAAAATGAAATGCAATTTGAATTTTTAAAGAAATTGAATAAAAACCAGCGAATGTAAGTAAAATTAATTTGAGTAATTGAATTTAATTTCAATTGATGTAAATTAAATGCAAGTAGAGCACGTTTTAATAAATTGAATGGTAACTAATTGAATATGAAATAAATTATAAAATGAAAATTAACTTAAGAAAAGTTGAATAAAATTGATTGTGATATTTTTTTATTAATACGAACTTGAGTTATAAAATAAAAATTTACTTAAGTGAAGTTAATAATAACAAACTAATGAAGTGAATCATTTTATAAAATAAAATTTACTTAAGTAAAATTATTAATATCAATTTGAATTAATGAAATGAACTAATGAAGTGAACAGATGGATCAATATGAATTTAGGTTATAAATTAATAAATAAACATGAGTTATGTTTTATAAAATGGTTGTAATAGACTTAAATATTTATGAAATGGTTTATAATTGATATTTGTATTCAAAGAGAATATACTAAGTCGTAATAAAATAAAATTCAACTTAAACAAGGTTAAATGGAATAATTTTATAAAATGGTCCATAAATGAATTTACATGAAATATTTTAAACAAAAAGTGAAACAATTAGAATTTAATGAACTAAATTGAATAAATTGAATGTAGATGAAATAGATGTGAATAAATTAGAAACAAACCGATTAAATGTTACTAAAAATTAGATGTTAATAAGAAATGAAAGTGTATAAATTAAATATTGACATTGAATGATGTAAATTCACATAGGTATGAATTATTTGAAATAATGGAATGAACATTAATAATTTGAATAGTTTCTTGGTTGTAAATCATTGTTATAACTATTTGATTGCATATGATTGTTGTATGTTGTGTATTTGTGCCTTTTCTTATGATTTGAATTCTACATTCATTCTATAAGGTTCTATTTAACTTATACATGCTTTCTATATCTTAAAAAATGACTAATATTCTAAATTGAGTTGAGATAGGAACATACGAAGACCGTTGGACGTATACGCCGGGTTTTTATATGCTTTTGCTTGCTTAATACAAGCGAACTCGCTCGTATTAGTAATAATAAGGTACGTATCTTGGATTATATACCACACTTTTATAGTTTTCCCTATGGGATGCCTCATCATTCAGATCTAATGCATATTTAATATATATTTAGGGTACATATTGTATTATAGAATTTTTCCGATCGAGCCGTGCAAAGGCGACTTGTCAAAATTTTCCATAAATCCGGGCGTTAGAAATTTTTTGAGGTTTTAAAACTTTTATAAATTATTTTCTTAAATAAATTGTAATTTCCGTAAGACAATCATAGTGGCATAGCGGAAGCGTAGTAAAAATTTTCTAATAGATTTTATGTTTTATAAGTTGATTATTTTGAGAAATATATCAAATGTTAAATTCTCTACTTAACCTCTTTTCGAGGACGAAATATTTTGAATGGGGTAGAATGTAACGACCCGTATTTTCAACTATTTTAAATTATAAAATTTAATGTGATTATTGAAAAAAATAGGTAAAAATAAAAATTTAATGGTTTATTATTGTAGTTTACTTAATATAATATAATTTTGAGATAAACAATTTCGAAGATTTTGGCGATAACAAATATTGAAATGAAATTCTATATATCGAACGTGTTTATGATCAGTAGTTGGAATGAAATAATAAATATTGAACAATTATAAAATGGAAATAGTTGTTTTATAATTTGAATTCGTATTTAAAGTTAGATTTCATAAGTTCAATAACTTATATTTCAAAACATATTTATTTATTGTCAAAATTGTTTAAATTTATTATTGGATTTATTTAAATAATTGATTCTTGAATTAACATGAATGAAAATAATACTAAAAATTTATTTAAATTTTACTTAAATCTGAATGAAGATTGTTAACATTTAAAATTGAATTTAAAAGTGAATAATTGGAAAATGAAAATTTTATATTATATTTAACAAGTAAAAATATCCATTTTGGCCACTATCTTGGATTTCGACGGAACCAGTTTCATCGAATCCATAATAGTGAATTATTACAGGATTCAAGTTTCGTAGCGATCGGACTTGTCATTTGGCCGTGCGAGCTTGAAATGCGTAGAAATTAATTTTGGAATTTAATTAAAATAAATTAATTTTGAAAAGCTATCTTGTACATATGATCGAATTAGGCCTCGAGACTGGTTCAGTTGTCCAGAATGGGGGTAAATCATTAGGAACTTCAGGCGGTGCGCTTCGTTTGGAGTTCGAGATTTCGCGGGTCAATTGGGCGAGATATTTCTGATTAATATTATATTTACTTTCTCATCCTTATCCAACAACTCGTACACTAAGCCACCATAATGTTTATCCCCATACCTTCCTCTTTTCCATCATTTTCAAACATCATTCGATCGGTTAAAGAAAGAAAAAAATGAAAGACAAAAAAAGCAAAGCAGCAATGTCGCGATGGTCTAGAAGAAGCGTGCGTGGACGACGTGGGTGAGGATGTGCGGTACGACTTCGACTGGGACGAGGGTTTGAGGCGGTGATTCGATGGGTTCGTGAGCATGCTCACGTGCGCACGAGGGGGAGGGTGGCGGCGCGGCTTAGGGTTTTGGGTGCGGTTCCATCGCGTGATTAAAAAAAGAAAAAAAGAAATCAATGTCGCATGTGCTCGAGCCTGGGAAAGTGGGAGGCGATGTTCGATCGATTGTCCTATATGAAAAAAATGAAAGAGCGCGAGCATGACTTGGGAAAGCTTCGAACTCTGAAGGAAGAATGCATGCGACTGCGTGTAGAGAGGATGAGTTAGGGTAAGTGTTAATTAAGTTTAATTAATTATGTCATTAAGTTTATTAGTTATTTTTAATTATCGTTATATTAATAAAATCGCATCTTTTGCGTACGAGGTTCGTCTCGAGTGAAACGAGTCGTGATGGGACCGTATCGACGTCGTCTACAGCATGGAGAATTGGAATTTATTTGAAGCTAAAATATTTTCAGCTCAAATAAAAAGGTGAGTGTTTTATACGCTCATGACGAACTAAATATTTTTATGATAGTTAAATTTATATCGTGAAGTAATTTAATTTTATTGACTGTTTTGGTAAATTTAACTGATATTCAAATTGATATGAATTGAAATGATAGGAATTTGAATTGACAGTTCAAATTTTAAATGAAAATTTATTTGCTAGTTAAATTTCGAATTATTCATAACGAGTAAATTGTTATGATATTTTGACTGATTTGGATGTTGATTGTGATAGATGCTATTGATTGATATTTAGATGATTTGGATGTTTATTTATTTTATATATCCTGTTATCATCCTGTATATTACTTACAATATATAAATTGTTATTTGAATTATTTCGAATGAACTAAGAAATATGTTGAAATGGTATATGCTTATAACTTTTATTTTGGATTAAAATGATATATATATATATATATATATATATATATATCCATCTCTGAAAATTAAATCGAAATTATTATTCACTTGGCCATAGGATAGAAAATTATATACAGACACCAGGTTGGTTAAATTAAATGATTTTAAGATTTTGATTGGAAATTATTTAAATTGATGTTGATTTTAAGAAATAAAATCAAATTTATGGAAATGGAATCAATTTTGAACTCAAGCTCGAAATGAAAAAAAATTAACTTGTCAACCGGAATTGTTTAAGGAATCGAGTTTTTAAATCTTGAAGTTATAATCGAGAAACCATTTGGATGATGAAAATTGATTTGTTTAAGCGATTTGAACTTTTACTTGAACTTTGAAATAAATCCAAGTAAAAGTAAATTAAATGGATATCTCAAAATTTGAGCTTAGAATTGAATTATTTTAAAGATTTGAATCTTAAATTGAATATTGAAGTTAAACTTAATTTAAGCGATTTAAATCAATATTCTGAAGTCGAACTTGAATTTATATAAATAGAATGGTTGAAATTGAGAATTGAATTAAAATTAATTCAAATTGGAATTGAATTGAGTTTAATTGGAATTGAAATAGATATCGATTTGAATTAAAATTGGAATCGAAGTTAATTTGAATTGAAATCGAAATTGAATCGATTTAAATTGAAATGGATTTTAATTGGAAGATTTGCAATTGAATCGGTTTGACTTTGAATTTTTTTTTCAAATTAATTATTTTGATATAGACTGTTTAAAATCTATCTTTTAAATATTCAAATTATTTTGATTTTCCAACTATTCCTATATAAATCATTTTTAATATATAAACCATTTTATTAAACCATTTTCTATCAAACTAATTTAATTTTTTTAAAAACTATTTAAAATTTTCAAACTATTTTCTAAAAATTCAAACTGGTCAAAGAGTAGAATATATTTAAATAATGAATTTAAATACGAAATAGGTTAGATTAAAGTTATAATCCAAATGGAAACTCGAAGCAATTTTGAATTGGATCTGAAATCGAGATATTAAGACGAAAATGATTTCGAATTGAAGTAGTATATTTTGAGTAAATATGATGATTTTGAAATGAATTTGATTTTGAAGTAAATAGATATTTTGATATCATGTACGAATTGTTTTCGAAATATAAAAGTATCAACTAGTGTGTAAAATGACATTTGGTTGTTAAAGAGACCGGGGCCTCTTATTGGCATACTCTCTGTCAATATTGGAACCACTTTAACAACTACATATGCAGAGAAGACTCCAGAACGTAGTGAGTGGATTTGGCGTCATTTGTTGGATTTGAAGAAGGAGAACGATGATGGATAGACCTTGGCACTTGTGCCAATTTGAAATGACTAAAACATGATGGCTTAACATGGCCAAGTGGGCTAATTACCCCTAGCGGACATCCGTTCTTCGATATTTTTGGACTTAATCCATTTTATTACTCTTGTTGTTGGTTTCGATTGGTGCATCTTGATTTGGGGTAGCATCCCTTTGATTCGATATGGGATGAATGGATGCGGTGGGCGGTCGTGGCTACGATGCGTTACCACCAGCCCTGCGACTCGAACTGGTAGTATCCTACCTTAGGCACTGCGTCATGTGCCTTGTCATAATTTTATCCCTATACGAGATCACTATGATTTTGGTTTAGTGTTGTCGTATCGCGGCGCATCCCTATCCTCCGACGTTCTACTGGGACGTTATATGCAAACTGTACGACAATGCTTAAAAATGCATTAAGAGGGATTAATGTGAAGCCTTAACACTAAGAAAAATATTTATTTAATGATGATTAGACATTATATATGTTGCGTATTCTACTATGTATAATATTTGGCAGATCCTTAAAAGGTGGAAAATCTCGTAACATCTCTTGAGTTATTGCTCGCACGTTATACACTGGATATGAGATGTGAAACCCCATAAACATCTCCGACGGTATTACACTCATGTTATGTAATATCGATTTGACTCACAAAAGAAGTTTTTAGTCTGACTCGAGTGTTTTGTTTTTCATTACGCTCGGGTCAGCTCTGTAACGACCCGTAATGTTCAGATAATTAAAATATTGAATTTAATAAAAATTTGTAAATTAATATTGGAAGAAATAAAAATTTATGATTTATTAACGAGAATAATAAGTAGAATGAAATGTAAAAATGTTAATTTGAGTTAATTGTTAAATATTTTAATGTAATTCCAATTTATTGAAATGATTGAAAGGTTATAAATTGTAAATAAGGAAACAGATTAAATGTTATACTAATTTGTGAAAAAATGTTTAATAAATTGTAATTATATAAAATCAGTGCTGTGTAAGTAGGTATAACATTTGTTTGTAGATAATAAACTTGTATGTGATTAAATCAAGTAAAAGGTGACAATTGTTATTTGTTACCTATTTATTTAATTTGTTGAAATTAAATTGGAAATAAATTGCAATAAAATGTAATTAAATATTACGTTAGTGTAAATTTAGATGATAATTGTAGAATATTAGTGTAATAAGATGTAAACCAATATTAGCTATGTCCATAGGGTAGTGATTGATTGAATAAAAAGATTAGAAATCAAATTAAACCAATTTATTAGAATTTAATTATAATTAATCAGATTTATTTATAGTTGAAACCAAACACTGTAGTTAATGTAATATTCAACTCTGAATTGACATGTAAATTTGTTTTAAATTATTATAAAAGGTATAAGTAATCAAAATGATAAAATTTGTTAATTATAAAATTGGAATTGAAAAAGTAATTTAATTAATTTAATAATAATTTAATTAATGTGAAAATAGCCATTTTGGCCACTGTCTCAGATTTCGATGAAACCAGTTTCATCGGATCCACAACAGTGAATTATTGTAGGATTTCATGTTTATTAGCGATCAGACTTGTCATTTATCGTATGGGCTTGAAATACGCAAAAATCAATTTAATTGAAATCAATTTTAAATTAAGTGATTTTAAAGCTAACTTCTTCATACGATGGAACTAGAATTTGAAACCTATTCCATTGAGTTTAAAAATATCAAAAAGATCTATTTTGATATATGGGATGACCCACTTTCGTTTCGGAGGCAGAACGGGCTTTTTGGGTCGCTATTGTCCTTCGTTCCAATTCGACATGTGTGTTCATTCTTGTCGGGCTTTGTTAATATAAATTATTTTGCTCTAACCCTAGCAGCCTTCTTACTTCTCATTTCTATACATATCTATCTATTTTATCTATCAGCTTCTTATTCTTCCCAATGGCTGCAGATATAAACTCTAATTCAATTTCCAAACCAATTTCAAAATCAAACTCCTCAAAACTATGTCACATTATATACTGTTTCGAAGCTCTCAACGAGTGTAACCCAGATCTGCAATTCGTTTTTGCAATTGAATCACCATTTGTCTAGAAATCAAATATGAACCTCAGCCATCCATTCCAGGTTTTGGACAATCCATCGGTGGATCGTGCCCCGATCGACGATCGGGAGGCATCGTTGGGAAAGTGGTGTCGAGCAGGTGGAGGATTTGTTGTTCGTTTGTCGAGATGGTCAATGAATCCACTAGAATTGGCCATAGTTTGCGGCAGCGGCGGGGTTCGCCTGAGGCAACGGTGGTGGCCGGGCATGTGGCAGCTGGAGTGGCCGGAGGTGGAAGGCCATCGGCGATGTCAGATTCAATCGAAGGCGATGGGTTTGGCGTGCGTTCATGGCCAGGTGGTAGGGTTTCAGGTGGATGTGTTTGGGTTTAAGAAGCTTCGGCAGCAGGCATGAACGAAGAATGGAGCTACGACGCATGAGTGACATGGCATAGTTTGTCTTTTTTTATTTAATTTAAAACTTACATGTTCTATTATCATATCTTTTCTATACGAACTCGGATTTGGACACAGTTTATTTCGTTGAGATCATATCGAAACCACGAACATTATGGAATAGGTATGGACAAATTCTAAGACAGTTCAAATTTAGGTCTTATTTTTATTTCAAATCGATTTGAAATCAAAGGTGAGTGTTAACCCACTCACAGTTACTAATTTATCTTATGTTAGTTAAATTAAATTTATAATATAATTAGAAATTGATTGGTTGATATTTGGTATATTTAAATTGTCATGCCTTTTAAATATGACTTTTGTTGATTATTATTTCCATTTAATTTAATATTAAATTTTAATTCGTTAGTTTATACTTGCTATTGATAATCAACTAGCTATTGATGTTTATTGATTGATTTGGATGGATGTTTGATTGTTGATAGTGGATGACTGGATGTTATATTTTATATTGTTGTAACACTGCAAATTCCCTATGGTTAAAATGATACATTCCTGAATGATCTATAGATTAGGGAAAATCATTACGGGTTGAAATGATAAACCCAAGCGATTTTATGGATTTTGAATTTTATTCGGAATTGCGGGTTGAAATGATATATAATTATAAATTTAAATTTATTGCGGATTGAAATGATAAAATATCCGTACCACGTGGCCATAGGGTAGAAAATTATATATGGACATCGGATTGGTTAAATTAAACGACTTTTAAATCCTTAAATTTTGAATTCAGTTAAATGATATTTTGAAATAGAATTGGATTTATATAAACTGAGTTACTTCCGAAAATTCAAGCATTAATGTTGAAATTGGAATTGATTAAATGAATTGTTTAAAGGATTTTAATTGGAATTTCAAGGTTGAGTTGTCAAATATAAATGAATTTTATCAAAATCGAGTTATTGAAAAATGTTGAACATAATTTTAAAAGGTATTTAATTTGAATTGGTTTAAATTGATAATTCAAACCTGAATTTGAAATTGATATTGATTAAATGGTTTCAAATGAGAATTTGGATTGAAAGAAAAAAAATAAGTTTTTGATTAGAAAGCTGGACATGGTCCAGATGTGTTGAAATTAAAGAAATAGTTCAATTTGATGTTAATTTCAAATTTATTATAATTAATATAAACCGTTTTAAAATATATTACTTTCAAATCCTAATTATTGAGATTTTCAAACTATTAAACTAATTTAAGCTATTTTGAACTATTTTAATCAATTTAAAATAATTTAATTTAATTTATTCTATTTAATACAATTTAATCTATTTTAATCTATTTTAACTTAATTAACCCATTTTAAATTATTTTAAATCTATCGAATCTATTTTAAATCTATTTAATCTATTTTAAATCTATTTTAAAACTATTTAATCTATTTTAAAACTATTTAATCTAATTTAAATATATTTAATCTATCTTAAATAAAATATAAACTACCTTAAATCCACCTAAACTATTTAAATATATTTTAAACTATAGAAAAAACTATTTTTAATCTGTTTTAACTATCTAAAAATCCATTTCAACCATTTTAATCTATTTTAAACATTAAACTATTATTAAATTATTTTAACCAATTTAAATTTCAAACTGGATAAAATGGGATGATTTATATTAAACAAATAAGGTTAAATGATATTATAACTAAAGTTGGATCTAAATGACACATGTAATTAAATATGATGATTTTGAAATGAGAATTTAACTTATATGGTCGATATGATTTAGAAAGTGAATATAATTTCAAAGGTGATATGGTTTCGAAAATTTGATATTTTGATATCAATTATGAAACGGTTTCGGAAATTTTAAAGAACCAACCGGTGTGAAATAAGTGTTTGGTTGTTAAAGGGTCGGGATCAGATATTGTCATACTCTCTGCCAATACCGAAAACTACTTGAACAACTGTGTACGTGGTGGACATCCCAGAATGAAGTAGGATGGTCTGGTGAACGATTCAGTATGTGGTATTTACATAACCCCGACTCCCGTGAGTCGGCTTAGATGTGATAAAACAGAAGCCCCGCCGGGCCAAGTGAGGTCGCACCTCCGATCGAACATGCTTCTTTGATACCATATTATGACTTTGTGATTGATTTGGTGGCCACCCCTCGATTTTGATTATGGGAGTGTGTTCCGAGGTGGGCGGCAGTAGCTGCTATGCATTACCACCAGTCCGGATCTGCAAATGGTAGAATTCTGCCCTGGTATTGCCTCGAGTGGCGTGTTCACATGCATTATCGCGCCTTCTACGAGTTTCTTTTGTACCATACCTATAGAGTGCCCTTTGACAGCCCTCCAGTTTACGGAGGAATTACGATACTGTATATACTATGCGAATATATATAAAATGTGTTAAGGGGGATATCAGTAATGCCTTGACGCTATTATAATACTTTACTTTACTGTATACATATTATAATAGCGTATTGTACTATATAGTAGATAGTTTAACGGATCCTTAGGAGATGGTAATTCTGAACATCTCTTAAGTTATTGCACTCATGTTAGACATTGGATAGGAGATGTCAAACTCCGTAAACATCTCCAACGCCATTACACTCATATTTATTTACTGTTGATTTAACCTACATAAGATTTTTTAGTTCTGACTCGAATGTTTTGTCTTTTTAATTCGCTGGGTCAGTCTGAGCTTTTCAGTGTATCGAAGACTGCTTTTATGGAGGACGAAGACGAAAATCTAGTACTATTACTATTTATTTTGTTCATACTACCGCAGCATGTTATTCCACTGCATTGTTATTTATTTCTGTTGTTTGTAAATCTAATTCAGTATTGTAAGAGTGTAATCAAAATGTTATTTGTAAACAGCTTCATGAACTATTTATTTGATTACTATATTTTGTCATCCCACTGTGAGATTCTGTGTTTTTTTCTTTCTTTTTCTACCTTTTCTTATTTACCCCATAACAATCCTCCCTTTTGAATGGTTTGAGTCCGACGTGTGTGGTTTAACGTCGATTTAAACCGTCCAAAAAGGCGGGCCATTACAAGCTCTGAGTTTTTCAGTATATTGAAGATCATTTCTGTAGGACGAAGACGAAGATTTGGTATATTATTACTGTTATTATTCCCTGCATCATTCTGCTGCATTATTTTATTTATCCCCATTGTATATATAACTCTGATAAATGTTTTATAAATTATAATCAAATGTAAAATATAATCAGCTTCATGCATTATTTATTTGATTATTATATTTTGTCATTCTGCTGCGAGATTGTGGGTTTGTTTTCTTCTTCTTTTCTTATTTTTCTTAATTAACCCCAATGATTATCTATGTTCCGGATTGTTTAAGTTGGACATGTGTGGATTATTTTTGATTTAAACCTTCTGAAATGTGGGTTGTCGCAATATCATAGTATTTGATGTAACGAACCCAACACGACTAACCGCATTCAATTTGGACCTCGTATGAAAGGGTTTATAAGATTTCACAAATTAAATAATTAATTTTATTCCTTAATTACAATCATTAGAGGGTTAATTACCCAGCTTAATCTAACTCAAATTTGGGCCGTTCATTTTGAAATGGTGCTGCCTCCTTCTCCCTTTTCGCACCAACTCATTGCGTCGCCCAAGCCCACCGCTCCTTCATTTGAGGTAGCGCCCCATCCAGCTCCCTAATGACATCGCCCTTATTGCCTGAAGCTCACCCTAATGCCACCACGAACTCGAAATTGCTGGCCCGCTTCAAACGCCAATCCATGGTGGCCCACGATGAGGTAGGGAGATATGACCATACATTAGCTTCATCACCTCGTTGCCATCATATTCCAGTTGAGGCCATCACCTAAAAATGCCTCTGGTGATCCCAAGGGATGTGGGTGTTGGATTTGGATGGGTTGGTTTTAAAAAACAATAGCGAACTTTCCTTTTTTTCTGGTTTAAACATGATTTTAATAGGGGACAAAGTATAGTTTTGAACGTGCGTAGGTGTGGACTGGTATGGATTGAAGGGATGGATTGCATAATATTATATATATATTATTTTGTTTTAAAATGTTCGGGCATATGCAACCCCAAATCTCGAAATCCAATCAAAGCATGTCGTTTCTATATGTTATACACTATTCTGAAAATCATGGAACTAGTCTCGGATCTCAAACCTCCATATAGGTGCCCCATATAAGTCCTTCGATGAATGCTAACGGTGTCCTCTCTCTTGGAATACTCCTCAGGATAGACAGTCCTATAAGATAGCAACGTTTGAAATGTTAATGCCAAATTCTTCTTTAGACTTAACCTTAGGATTGACAGTTGAACTCTATAACATTTCGCTTCCTAACCGCTTTCAGAACATAGATCGCGTATATGGTTTTGAAGTAGTTACGGGTTCGAGTCATCTCATATAAGCACAATCTTCCCACTTATCAAATGCCCCAATACCAATCGATGAATTTCCGATAAAATCAGCACTGCTTCTTTCAGAAATAAATAGACAATACATAAGAGCGAACCTCCTAAAAATTTAAGCGGACAGATTTCCTTATCATTTTTCCTCGAAGAACATACGAGTTTACACATATAGATAGCACCACCGAAGGTACCTGTACCATATAGTTCCCATTTTTCTTCTAGATATTCCTAAAGTTATATTTGGTCAATTTCGACTATTTGGTACAAGATAGATGTTTGTAAGTGGATTATAATTTCCTTCAAAATACCCGTTTTAAGGATCTTACTACTTTCACAATCCATTCAAAAGTTTTAGGACTAATGTTACTTAAACATTGTCACTACAAACCCAAGACCATTTTGCTAAAGCTTATCTTTAAATTATTATTTTAAAGATCTATTTACATCCCTAAGTATAATAAAAAAGGGTTAAAGATTAATGAAATTAACACATCATCACAACAAACCCTAAACTGTTCCTATACTTGTTCCTATCTTTATAAACATTTGTTTTAAATATCAAAGTTTATAAACGGGCAAGTTTATTATTTGACTAATTAATTATTAGGTTCTAAAGGTGATTGCTTATAGAAATCACGATTCGTACGTTTAACTCATTTTCGACATTCCAACTTAACTATTCCTCATTCAAGAGTGAAGTTCGGTAAGTTAGAGCATTGGTTGCGTCAAAGCCTTGCCTAGACATTTCATTCATGAATCTCACAAACAAATTAGTCTACCTTGTCGGCTTTCAGTGTCAAGTATAGTATTAATAATTTCAATAAACAAAAAGAAATCAACACGATTAACACGTTTCTAACATTTTCCAACTTACTATTTCTTGATCAAGAGGGAAACTGGTAGATTGGAGCCCTATTGCTACATTTCTAATTGACATCTTAACTCTCGCAAATAGATAAGCCTTACTTCGTCGGCTTTTAGTGTTAAGCGTACTTAATTACTTTTCAAATGAATAATTAAACAATTTAACCATTTGTCCATTAAGTAATTAATAACCCCATTTAAAACCTTTTATTTGTACTTTTAAAACCCTTTAAGTATACACACACACACACACACATATATAGTAATTTATTTATAAGACTAGATATTAAATAAACCATTATAGAAGATATTTATTACATAAGATGTAAAATAGTCAACATATTTTATAAAAAATTTATATACTTAAAAAATGCTTTTCAAATTTACAATACTTATAATAGGTTTTAAAATATTTACCCAAAATATTTAAAATCCTTAAAAACTTGAAAACGACATGTTTTTATATATTTTAACAAAATATCTCTTGTTTAAAAATTCACAACTAATTCTTAAAAATTCATAAAGATCTCAAACCACTTTTACAATATTAAAATATGAGTTATTAAACCATTGAAGAATGAAACAAACTACATAAATCTTTATATCTTTTCAAACCTCTTAAGTCCAAAAATCAAGTCTAAAAGGGGCAATTTTGCACTTTGATGTTTTGATCACTTTTTAAGATGTTACTTAACTTTTTACTATTCAAGCTTTTAATAGAAATAAAAGTAGACATAAAACATTATAAATATGGCAAGAAACTCCTTAGGATCTCTCTAAAAAGTTACATATCAATAGCCAAAAACAAGGCAATTTACAACCGTATTTACAGCGGCTATCTATAAGTGCACTTTCAAATTCGAGTCTGATCTAAACCAAATTCCATCTATTACCAATGTTATTTGTTCAAGGTCTTGTCATATTCATACAAGCCCATTCCAATTTCATTCAAGTCCATATACATGGACCACATATGTCATTTACTTTTAAAGTAAGAACCCAAACCAATGTTTTTACATAAGTTAACAACAATTCAAATAACATACATACAATCAACACAACATATGTATGCGTCATATTTTCATTCAAAGTGAGGTATTACTCCCCTTTATTCCAAAAAATAACCGATATCCAAGAATCCAAGCCTAACCCATCCTTGCAACACCTTTCCTCCCTTTCCTTCTTGCTTCACACTTGCCCTTTTGCCTACCTCCCCCTAATACTCACGGCCTCTAAGTAGGGTGAAAGTATGGCTTTGCTTCTTCAAGTTTTGGAATGGTGGAAGGTGTTCTAATATTTTACTAATTACTATGGCAAATTTTGAAGTGATTTGGAGTTGATTCGCAACTATTTCGTTTAAGAATATAAGAGAGAAAGAAGATGAAGAAGCCATTAAAAGAGCTTGGTTTTTCATTTGTATTTTTGTGATTTAATCCTAATGATGTGCCTTTCTTTTATAGGCTCAAGATGGTGCTCTTTAACTTTGCACTCACACCCCTCCAACCGTTCCATGGAAGCTTCCCCTTCTATCACTTATTCTTTATTTCACTTCTCCTTTATGCATATTACTCTTATACCCTTCTCGTAATATCTCCTATCCATATGGAAGCTTCTAGAACCTTCCATTGTATCATGAAAACGAGTGTGTGTTAATTAGTTGCCAATGTGTTTGTTTTGTCACTAGATAAGTGCACAAGAGTTTGAACAACTTATATCGATCGAAAAGCCGTTTACTCATAAACCGATTTCAGTCACATTATCGATTTTTCTACGAAGGATATAATTTTGTAAGTATTTTTTCAAATAAAGTATAATATCATTAGTAATGATTTTAAAAGGGGGTTAAAAATATTATTAAACCATTTTAATAACATTTAATCCAAGATTTAAATATTTAAATAATTTAGATATTTAAATACGAAGTGTTTGAAATTACGAGTCGTTCCATTCTCCCCCACTTAGAATATTTCATCCTAGAATTCCAACATGTGAAACCAAAGACACAATAACACATCAATACTATACCATCACAATCATTAGCAAATAAAGCTCACGATTTTCTCAGATTCAAACCCTTTCATCGCACATGGATGATAATCAATATACTAAGTGTACCTTCTGCTCAACAGCCTCAGGTTATTACTTAGACGGTTATTCATTCCACCCTAGAACAAATTGAAGAGCTATTCCTTAAACTCTCCTTAAGCCAACAAACATAAAATGCATACACACTAAAGCCCATAAGATGCACATGGACCATCCGTATGCAATATCCAATCTGATTACTTGCTCGATTAATTTCCACTTCCAAACTAGTATAGCCTACCCAACCTCTCTAGTGCAGACTCCGATCAGGTTCCTCGATTAGAAACCTCTATTCTCCTTACATAGCCATATATTACGATAGAAAATTTCAGGACCATATCAAAAATCCATATCAAGTGTTCGCCGTCAAGAATCGAGTGAAAAATCTTTGTTCGGACTGATGTAAACCACCTTGAAATCACATACTTGAATATTGGATCAAGAATAGTCATGTGAATAAGACAATCTACGTACAACTTACGTATTCGTACTATTGTTTTCTTAACTTTACCAATATCCTATATCACTTCCTTTTAACCTAATAGTATATCTCTTCAATACTAAATTGTCTGTGAGTCACTTCATGAAAACCTAACTACAAGTTTATAAACATTTTACAACTAAACTTCCATACTCGTATGACACTAAATCACGTCCTGAAAGTACATAAAAAACATCAAATTCGTAACAAATATGTTTAACAAATTTAGAACTCGCTATCTTATCAATTCAAGTGTTATATAAACTCAACTTTATATTTTTGAAAACATTTAACTACATGTTCTATAACGTTTTGTAAGTTCCCGACTATCCAAATTGTTGAAAATCCCATTACATTTTAACAAACGAAAACTGCCAAACAACATATCATGTCATGATGCACATCCATACTTTCCTAATGTATAAGCTACACGTGTTTATGAAATAACTTAACATGAAAACTTTAGAACTAAACACCGGTTTTCATTTCAAATCATTTTGAAATAATATATACATATAACTTTGATATATCAAATCTTACTTTTGGGATTAAATCAAAATCTGTTCTACCAAAACAACTTTGTAACATTCCACACGTAGAAAACTGAAGATTAATGTCAATGATGTTGATGTCATCACTAAAATTATCTTAAACTGACTGGAATGAGTTCGGTACATCTAATTTATGCCTTTTGGACATAACTGGAATCATTGTAAAACAATGTCAAATACTTCGGAAATGTTACTAAGTACGATGATCTCAATTTCATAAACAATTTCTCAAATACTTACTTTCAAATAACACTACTATTATTTTCTCCAGTCCTTAAATTCACTATTTAAATCCTTTTCTTTTATAAACCATGTTTACATAAAGTTTCATTCTTATCTAAATTATTTGACAAATTTATATCTTTTTTTACATTATAATAAACAACTCTTATTAAAATTCAATTTTTAATCCAACATTGTCATTGAACGTCTTACAATCAAACCTTAAAACTTAATTTATATGGTGTTCTTATTTAATGTTCCCATAAATTTACTATCTACCCAACCATGTTGTAAAAAAGTAAACTTCTTATAAATCAACAAACTATAGTAACTGCTCACAAACTAGTCGAGCATATTAATTAAACAATAAATGATAATAATTGAGTATTATCATTTCCTAACAAACAAGCATAAACTATATTAATTTATGAAAATTATATATGTTAAAAATATAATCCTGGATAAAATTATTTCATTAACCCATTTTGAAAACAATACTTTATTGGTTTACTATGTTTAAGTGTTTGGAAATCCTTATCAATACCAGGGCATCCCATGTACTGACCCGAATTCATAAACCACTCAACAGACCAATAAACACAATATAAAACATTTTTATAGTACTAACAAATGCATTCTCATATGTATAATACACTCAACTCATGCAAAGGAATTCCATTACCCTATCTCTAAATAAGTCATACCTAATCAAAGCCAAGGTTCTCGCTTAACCTTCGGCTTTGATACCAGCTATAACGACTCGCCATTTCTACCTTCAAATGTTGACACTAATACGTCCATGGTATTCATAAGCCGAACACTCAAGTGCTCGAAAGACGAATTCTTATGGTGAAATAAAAGAAAAGAAATAAAACAAGGAAGAAGGAACACAATATCATAATATCAAAATGGACATTAAAAGACGGTATAAACTGTCTTTCTAAGATATAAAAATTTTCAAAGTTCCAGTAGTCAGCCTGGACAGATGTAACGACATGTCCTTACAAATATTGATGATATAATAGTAATGCAGTAGAATAAAATACTACGATAGGTAGAACTCCAACTCTTCTCCAGAAGCTCAAAAGCGTCCAAAGCTAAATATGAAAACATACATGAGCCTGACCCGAGAACTTTAGGAAAATACACCCCGACCAGTCTGGTATACCAACGTGAGAAACTCAAGAAATATTAGTGATATATAGCAGTAACCATTGAGACTGTATGGATTCCCGTAACGGTTTTTCTCTCAAAGAAACCAACCATTCATTAACTTTAACATATAGTGATATGATAGATAATGTCTAGATTGTAGCACATAAATCATATCGAATAGCTGTGATGCTTACATTGGTCGTACCACAACATATTTAGGGTACGATCAAAATCTATAAGGCATGTTCACATATGGATTTTCCAATGGAGACATCCCCTAGTAAACAAAGGTCAGCCTCTTGACAAGGTTCAGAAATTACCTTTTACGCGTGTATATCTCTAGATAAAATATACTATTAAGATAAACACAACTAGTCTATACACAAATGACCGATCCCGAACCACGTGGAACCAAGTACCATCAACCCTCCACACAACATATCGATTAGAATACTCTAAATATAGTGTTGATACACCCTATTGTGGGTCAGCAAAACCCTGGGTTGTGCATCCTACTTTGTTTTCTTTAGTTTTCGATGTCGAGGTCATGTTTGGCATATTTCACACGAATCGTCATCACTCGAATAAAACATGAATCCCCAATTAGATTTCATTATCTCGGGAAGATCACGAATCACAGCATGGATTCGATCATCTCTAGCAGATCTCGAACATCCATATAGGTTCCCCGCATAAGTCATCCGATGAATGCTAACGCTGTCCTCTCTCTCTTGGAATACACCTCCAAATAGACAGTCCCAAACGATAACATCGTTCAAAATGTAAACGTTGACCTCTCCTTTAGACTTTACTTTAGGATTGACAGCTCAACTCAATAACATTTCATTTCTCAACTGCTTTATAACATGGATCACATTTATGATTTTGAAGTGGTTACGGGTTTGTGTCATCTCATATAAGTACACTCTTCCCACTTACCAGACGCCCCAAAACCAATCGATGAATTTCCATTAAACTCAACTCCGGTTCTTTCAAAAATAAACAGACAATACATAAGAGCGCAGATCACCTCCTAACCATTTAAGCAGATAGATATCTTTATCATTTGTTCTAGAAGAACACAAAAGTTTATACATACAATATAGTACCACCGAAGGTAACCGCAACATATAATTCTTGTTGTTCTTCTAGGTATTCCCAAAGTTATATTTATTCAGTTTCGACTATCTGTTACAAGATAGATGTTTGTAAATGGAAACCAAGTCTAGTATACTTTCCATAAACAAATGAACATACAGTTGGAACTGGACCAGCCCACAGTGGAAGTTATGGGTGTATTTCAATTTTTTATCCTATTGGATCTTTATTGGGCCTACGAAGCCTAATTCATTTAGAACAATTCTAAATTTATTTTAAATAAAATAATGTATTTTATTGAAATTTAAGTATTTTGTAATGTAAAGTTAATTTGAATGATTTAATTTATACACACACACACACAAGTATCATATACATATACATATGTGTGTACATGTGTAACATAATAATCCGTGAAGGGTAAAACAAGCACGTATATAGATGTTGGGATTTACATCGAAATGGATATACTAGCTCATTTCATATGCATCGTATGTTGTCTAATTATGTGCATAAATCTATAATGCAAAGTATATTTATATAAATATAAGTATACATATATTTAAAATATATTTTATAACTAAAAGTCCCAAAATTATATATATATATAATTTAAAACATTTGTACAAATGTATATACACAATTAAATATATAAAATTATAGATACATATATATATAATAATTAAAATTATCTATATAACGTTAAATAAAATGTATATATATGAATAATTAATTACATTCAAATACTTAAATTATAAATATATATATTTAAAATTATTTCTAGATCGAAATTAGCAGAACAAACAACAAATAATAATTTTAAAATTTTATCATTATTATATATATATAACAAATAGTTTTGGTCATAATAATTAACAATATTAGTAATAAATATTAAAAATCAAAATTTTAAAATTTACAATCATAAAATAAAAGTTTAAATTTTTTTCATGATTTTTTGAAACAATACATTATTTTTGATAAATAAAAGAAATGTTCAACCGAAGTAATTTAATTATTAAAATACTATATGTTAACTAAAAAATTTGAATTTTTTCCACGGCTTATTACATAGATGTAGTAATTTAAAAAAATATAAAATCGAATTTTTAGTGCAATAATTATTTTAGATATAATAAACAATTCAAATAATCAATAAAAGGTAATTTAAAATGATTTATATAGATAATAAATTCATTTTCCAATTTGATAATTCATATTAGGTATAGGTGTAAGGAAAAATTATAAGTTGTTTATATATTATAAATATATGTAATTATATGTTTAAAATATACATCAGTCTATATTTAAATTAATATGTAAATATACATAAAATAATTAATGATGATAAAATTTATTTTTTACAGAAAATTAGATTTGTTTATACATAATTATAACACAAAATAATACAACCATACACATGACCAAACTAATTTGTAACAACTACATATACCTACGAAAATCTCACTTAACTAGATATACAACATTAATATATATACAGAATTAGGATTAAGCAATATTAAATCATAAAATATGATATGATTAATACCAATTGATGATGTCTTTGAGTCCACTTGAATCAATGAAATCCCTTCTTTAGTTATGCTTGATCCGTCAGATTGCAAGTCTGGGGTCGTCGACCTTTTCTATAAAATAGTATTATTTTAGTTTGAAATATATTTGAGAATTTTGAAGTGGATTGAGAGCTATGTTTTAATCATCAATATAGAAGGTAATGGCAGCCAAAAAAAAGTTCATCGTTATTTTTAGAGATACACATATATATAGGGTTGTATTAGAGAGAAACGAGGAAAACCTTTTTACCCGTTCTCACTTGATCTCAACCCATTATGTCCAAGCCAATTCCCTATGTTTTAGCCACCCCTAGACCTTTCCAAAACCAAAATTTTGAAGCCATAATGATAGGGCCTTAAACCTATCTTAGTCCAACCTAAAAACTATGCAATTAAATCTAATTTTAATCGCTTGTCGATATTGTATATCGATTGATATATTTATAACTGTTATATATATATATATATAGCATTATTTATTTCTCAAATCATATTCAAATTTTATAATTAATACTTCATAAATATTAATTAATTTATAACAATTACGAACTAATTAAATCGTTTGGTCTTAAGGAAATTCATCATTTTGGTTGTGTAACTTTTGGGTGTAAATTTGGTCAGTGATTAACACTGAACTATTCTAATGTTAATGTTCACACGTCACTTAGCAGGTGGTGTGACATTATGGGAAAATTTATCGGTTACTCATTTTTGGTGAAATCCAATTTTAGTTTAATAAACATTACCCGGCTGTGACATTTGTTTACACCAATTCTCTTCGTCAAAACTATATCACTTTGGACTTATGGAATTTGATAATGGTCAAAATTCCAAACTCATCCAGATTCAACTTTATAGTCCAAATACAAAGTCCTAGGCTCAATAGTAACAATTATCATTAACCGAAATGTTCTGTCTAGAGACTTTGACTTTGAGTAGACTGTGATACTAACCGCATATAACTGAGGAGACAAATCTTCTCTTGAATAGTGCTTCACTTCTAATACTTCCACTCGAGCCAACTATAGTTACTCGATGGACGCCATGCCATGATGTAACATCCCAGGGTTTTACCCAGATTAGTTATCGTCATTTGACGATTAAAATTGCTAACAAATTGATTTTAGAATTTTTAAACGGGTTGAAATTTTTTAGAAAATTTGTTTAATAATTTTATGGGCTTTGCAATCCTAGCCCATGTTTTTGTAGTGCTGTGAGAAGTGATTAAGGCCAATGCCCGTTCCTAGTTCAATTCATTTTTCAAACGTACGAAAAAAAAGGGCGGCTTCGTCCTCTTCTTCGTTCCTCTGCAAAAACTAGGGCTATGGATGATAGAATTCGCCGATTGATTGCGAGACGATTTCAATGGCTTTTGCTCTGGTTCGCATCGATGATCAACCATCTCTTCGCTTTGCTTCGGCTGCTTCGATTCGTGGCAAAGGTGAGTGATTTTCATTTTCACTCACATCTGTAGTTCAAACTTAGTAAAGTGCTTCGCGTTCGATTTGGTTTCGTCGTTGATGATTTCTGATTTGATTTTGACTTCGTTCGATTTTTGGTTTTCTGGGTTATCATGACACTGTTTTCGTATGGATATTAATGATATTGATTTGTTCATTCACATCTGGCTTTGATTTTGTACTAGTTCGAACTTGAAAATTTCCATGGTATTGATTTTAGTCTATGTGGCTTCGTCATACTTTGGTTCACACAGCAGTGACTTTGCACATTTCTCTGTTGATATCGGCCTTAAACTTGATTTTTGTGAAAACTATTTTGAGATAAAAATTTCACTGTCATTTTCTGATGACTTCGGCCACTGTCCGCTCAGTTTGAAATTCCTGCATCTTTGTGTATTGATTTTGAAATTTGCACTTTGGTCTCCTTCTGTTGAATCCTAAGTTAATGTTGAAATGAGTTTAGTAGTTGTGATGAACTTGCACTGAGATCATAAATTGTATATAATTCTGGATTGAGGATTTTTTGTCGATGCTATGGTACGTTTGGCCAGAAATTGCTTCTCTGCATTTAGCTTGATGTATGGTCTAGTTTTGATGATATTTATTGAGTCTATTTTGAATCGTCCTTATAAGACAGAAAGATGAACTCAATCTGACTATACTTTGATTTTGATGTGTCTTTTCTTTGTGTACATGTATTGCACCATTTTGTTGAGTCTGATACATGGCCCTGCCTAGTTATGCTTTACTCTGTCCGTGTGCATGTACCCTCTTGTTGCTGACTTGATACTCTGGACCCATTTCTGTAACATTCTCGTTTTCATATAAGTTTTGTTTAGGAATGGTACTGTTGAATGAAGAGAGAGAGGTAAAGGCTTATAATATTTACTTGCAATCACGTGTAGGCATACAGTTATCTGTTCTGCGAAGTTGGCTAGGTTGAACTAAAACAAATTACCTTATAATATACCGTCCCAGTCACATGAGATAAATAAGTATGATTCCCTTTGTTTACTTCTAGTTATATCTCTACTATTTTTACCATGGTAGCCGCCAATGCATTTACGTCAGTGATCAAAATTGTTGGTGTTCTACTTGCTAACATTTATAATTTATATAAGTATGGTTAGTTTGGAAAATAAATGGTTAGCTAATGTTTTTGAGTTTGCTTCATTCTGGTTGATGTTGCATACGTGAGTTGGGTTCCAGGAAGTATATTCCGTGCATGATAGTATGCTATTTTATTTTCCTTTCATAAATTTTTATGGAAACATAATATTTTGTCACTAACCCAATTTGGAAGCTTTTGCATTTTCGCCGATTATGCTGTTAAGTTAAAACTTGCTGGATAACCACGTTTATAGCCCTTTTTAAGTTAATCTATTATGATTTTATTTCAGAAATTGGTTTAGGTTATCATTCTCTAAGCCTCAACCGCTACGGCCAATTCAGGACACGTTATATAATAATTTGTATCTCTACTTACTGCATGTGTGTATTCTCAGCTAATTTGACTCTGATGCAAAATATATGTTGCCTTGACATTGTGATTGCTGATTGTATATGTCAGGGG
This sequence comes from Allium cepa, assembly GCA_030765085.1. Taxonomy (NCBI): domain Eukaryota; kingdom Viridiplantae; phylum Streptophyta; class Magnoliopsida; order Asparagales; family Amaryllidaceae; genus Allium; species Allium cepa. The sequence continues at coordinate 623,255,969 of CM060940.1, read as the reverse complement.
TCATTTTCTTAGTTTAGTATTGTCTTCCCTTGTTGAGACTGAAAAGTAAGAATTTGGTATGCTCCTCTTGAACATTATACAGAGAAAATTTATACAAGAATTAAGATACAGAGTTTTGTTGCAGTTTTGCCCTCGTATTCTTGTGGTGGCTGCAGTTTCTTTTATTGAAACTTTTCCCTTGTTGTTTTGCATTGCATTGATGCAAATGGATTATTTTTCTGACTACACTTGAGTTGAATCCAGCTTAAACGCTTGGGTTTGACCTTGTGTTCGTTTGTGAATTTTCATTGTGTACATCATCACCGTAGTGGCAAGGTAGTGCACGCAAGCGTGAACTGCAGCCACACGGTATTGATTTTATTGGCATTTCATTTGCTTTTGATGCGTTGATCTTTTGTGTAATGCATGTTGTAGTGGCGAGGCAGTATACGCGTGCATGTACTGCAGCCCTACCCGAGTTGGCATTTTAAATGGATATTTCAATGGTTTGAATGGTGTTTTGATTTGGTTTAGTTTAAACATTTTGTTGTTGTCTAATTATCTATTTGATAATTAGATTATGAGTTTCTAATTATTTATTTAACAATTAGATTTTGTTGTTAATTGCCGATTAGGCAATTCTGATGTTTTTCTAAATTGTCTTCATTGAAATTCTTTTCACTTATCTTTGTTGATGATTTGATTATGCTGATTTGTTGTTTAACACTGTTATGTGTTATATTTATCGTTATCCGATTTCTTTATTTAAGAATCGGATAGGTAAATTTATTGGGACTGTCCTCTATTTGATTATTTAATTATTATTGCTTCTGCGCATTAATAACTGAGTTTGAATTAGACTGACCCGTGTATTATTTTCTTTTGAATGTAATACTTGGGTCAGATCGAGTATTTACAGGTCGTTGATATCTTGCTTTGGGTTGCTGCTAGAGCTATGAAGTCTTTTCTTATCTTTTGGAGTAGTTGCTATCATTTAGTAGTCAATATATTTATATAGGTTGTTATGTATTCATGTATATTAATCACGTTAATGTACATGTGTATATAACTTCCTGAGTCGAAAGTTGTAGTTGTATCATATGTATTGCATCACATGTATTGTAACTGACATCAGTTATTATATATATGAGACATTTTGTTTTATCTGTGTTCCGCATTTATATTATCTGTGTTATTATTATATCTATTGTCCTAAACTACTATGAACCATCGTAGTTCGTTTTATACTGGAACTGGATATGTTGATGGGAGTAAATAAATAAGAGATGAAAAATAAAAATATATACCACTCCTATCGAGATAACCCATACTACTGTAAGGCCTAACTACGGATGGCCGCTCCTATCCAGCCTTATTCTTCGTAATAACGGACAGTATTTCTTTTAATACTCCTTGTTATTGTGAGCATAGAGGTGGGGCGTTACACATGATTTGGCTATAATCAAAGCGGAGCTTTCATATTGAAGATCCACAGTATTCTCAAGTCGAGAGAACTATGTAAATCAGTCACATCTATATTTTCTGTTTGACCATAGTTATATTAACCAATAGAAAACTATCGAGTGAGTCATTCCATAGTTATCCAATAAATATTAGTACGTAACCCCTAAATGCCCCAGTAGTCATGAGTAATACACTACCCAACATTTTGAGAGCGTTATGTACTCCTGCTCAACAGATACATCGATATCCAGTCTCGATGCATCTTGACTAGGAACATTTAAAATGGTATATTTGTTTCATTGTGATAAATTACTCACTGTTACAACACTTTATAAGTATTATCACAAAATATACCATTTATGAATTTTTCTATTAAACATACTTTTAATTAAGTTGATTAATTAATATAATCACATTATATCAAGTATATAATAGGAAGAAAATACCTTTTTTTTCAAACAAGATTGCTCAACGAGTTAGATATATGTAACAAATTACATAATTGCCCCTAGGGCTTACCCCTAACTCTATTAATCTCCCACTTGCACTTGGAATCAATTATGGAATCTAATTCCAACTTCTCCAATCAGTTTTCTCAAAACCAATTAGTTTAGTCCCTTAGTGAATGTGTATGCTATTATGTTTTAATTATCTACTTTGTCGATTAACTCTCTCTGACACTGATAAACTGCCTTTATCATGTGGAACGATTCGAAGTATGTCTTTCGAATTCTAGTGAGCTTTAAATTCTATCATGACCAATTTCATGACATTGTTATCTTATAACAATACTATGGGGTTTTCGGCATTTAAAATCACATTTGGCTCAATTATAAATTTGTGCATTTATATCTATATACATTGGTTTATTATAGCGCTATTCAAGTTAATGTTCTCAACATTTCGCTGAATCGACCACAATCACTTATATTTTGACATATTTTCAAATTAAAGATTTTAACTTGAATTTTATCATTGACATGTTATACTCAATATCACTTGTAAAAGTTTTTGTCCAAACATTCCATCATAACAAGTTCGTTGTTTCTATAAACAATTCTCTGGCATTTCATAAATAGGCGAGAACACATCAAACAACGATTTAGTGATATCAATTTGGATTTTATATTTGCTCCGTGTATCAAAATACATAAAAAACACAATATCATACACAACATTAGCTGTATGATAATTCCTGTTGCAAATGCATAAGGAATCCAACTTACATGTTCCCTTTTAATAGGGTTCTCTTGTATATCGTTTTGGGTCAATCCATATATCTTTTATACTCACCATAAAAGGCATCATTTACAGTCCAAAATTGAGTATTAAAACAACTAAAATTGATTTTAGTACAAGCATATTGTTAAAATCAACAACATATTGTTTACTTATAGTTTTGAAATATCAATGTACCTTTTAACGTTCTTTCATATGAACACACGCTTCCTCTGCACTTTGATTGAAAATTAAACTATTTGATATTTCTATCAAAATACTTATTCAATCTTAATGCATATAAAATGATATATTCATATCATTTCTTGGATCATATCCAAAGACTCACAAACCCAATATCGCTCCCATCGACTTTGAGGCATTTTTTGGTTAATATGTGTAAACGGCTTACTTTAAATCATTATTTAAAATTTTCTGTTTCAATACATAAGTACCAAACACTACGTCTTATCGATCGATAATTTTGTGAGTAAATCTGAATTAACTCGAGCATGTTGAATATTGGATCTGTTATGCTAATTTTAACAATTGAAATTTGCAATATTATTCTTATCAACATTGCTCATTTAATCCCGACCACATTAGTTTTTCCAATAAGGACACAATCTTGGCCGATGGATCGCATCTCTTTGGTTACGACCATGAAAATCATATTTTGATTGCGTACTTGGAATTCTTTCAAATTTGCACATCATACCATATAGAGTCAACAACCTTAATGGTTTAATTAAACAACCGAAGGTAATGTATATTTTCGACATTAATAAGAAACTCATAGTTTCTCTTCGATATGAGAATACTTATTAGGCATTCTAATGCTATGTGTTCATTTAGGTTAGTGAATTTCACTTCATCTCATATAATTAGTTCTATCTTTGGATCAGATCCAATTCCATTTAACTACCAAAAATTTCTCAAAGAAATTCCTTTACAATGAAGTTGATATATCTTGAAACAATAATTGTTTCTTAATGCAAATAGAATAGGGATTCATAAATGTGTTATGAACCTTTTTATCTATAGAACTGATTTTAGTTTAGAAAAATTATGTTTAAAGCATAAATATTTCATTTGATGAAAGACCTTTCCAATAAACGTTTTGGAGATTCATACAAGATCCCTCATGAACAATTATTACATGCAATTTATCGACTTGCACAACCTGCCAACTCCTTGGCCAAGAATATATTAAGATTTCTTACAAACCCTTATCTTGTATGATTTTATAAACTGTTGTTTAGATGAAATAATATCAACCTTGTGTACTACTCTTAAGCACATGACCTTGTAGAAAGAAACTAACTGAACTTCACTCACAACTAATCGTAAATTGTCCAACAATGTCTGATTACTCCTTATCGATGCATCATTATGTATCACATGGTAGAGTGACATATGAGATTGAATCTATATTCATTTTAGGTACATTTGAAACTCTTTCGAATATATTCACTTATTCGACCAAATCAAATATTTTTATTCTATTGCATGTTATTTAATTTACTTTTCTTTTATATTCGATGATTTTATCATGAACTTACTACATGTGTATCTAATACACATGTTCATGTTGGTAATAAATCATCGATGAATATAACAACATATGTGAAAACCTTTTGGGATTAATAGACTTGTGATGACATACATCAATATGTATTAATACAAAGAGTTCATCAACTCTTATGATGCTCCCATTGAATGGGTGCATAGCCATTAATTGTTTGAGATATAATTAACCTGTATCATATGATTCATAATCATGTAGTAAAATTATTTCTCAAAACTACGGCTTAGTCTATAATTCCAAAACAACTGTAAACAATATTAGACACATATGTATTTTGTTGCATCACTTTTACTATGAAAACAAATTCCATAATATAGTTCTATTTCATAATGAATATTCATAATACTCATACTGAAATATAGTTATATCTATTTTTTAGCCAATACCAAAAATAAACATTATTTACAAATAATGTTCTGCACATTTTACGAAAACAATTTTCGTAATTTGATGTAATCATTGGGTGCTACATGGCATGCTCCCACTATTTCCGCCATTACTACAATAGCGTACTAAATTTAGAGGTCCACCATTCACTTAATATTGTTTGATGTTGTTTACTTATTTCATATATTACAACTAGTTTACAGTGGAGAGTTCTTTGATCAAATGTCTTGAACTCAAAGAAATAAATGTTATAGAGAACAATTTATATATGAAAATACTTTTCGGAATAAAAATCATATTTCATATTCCGATATTAAGTATCAATTATTATTAAAATTCTTGTTTCCAATGTTTCTCTATAAGTGAATATTCATTCTCTTCATTCCAATTTTACCTTAAATTACATCTATCCTTATACATTCATTTTTCTTTCAAACGTTCAAACTATTCAAAAGAAAACCTTACTATGATATCATAACAAACCTTTTACAAAAGCGCGTATGAAAATTATTAACATTTAAAACATCAGATATGTTGCACTTTATGTAAACCAATCAAGATGACATTTCAACGATCGAGTTCTTAGATATTTCGTAGTTTATGGTCTTTTGTTATATTAACATAATATGATCCTTTTAAAATCATTCAAGTTGAATACATGATCTTAAAATACTGTTTAATGGCTTGCTTTGAATGAACTAACTTCATCGAAATATTGTACTACACAAACTATGACTGCTCACCATATAACATTTATATGTGAAAGTACATGGATCAAATATCCATAGTCATGTATTACATTTAGAGTTCAAAAACGCATAAAATGCAATACACTAAACCAAATAAACATATAAGTGACCAATTTACGAGTGTATTAAGTAGTTGAAATTAGGCACTTGCATGGGTATAGAAACATTATATAACATGCAACTAGAATTATTAGTAAGTATATATTATTTCCATTTGCTAAATTTCAATTCAATTTGTTTGTATATGTTAATTGACAAAGTTTTATCAATCATACTAAATGCACAAATTCATCAGTATAGATAATTATAACATTATGTAGCATATGTTCTTATAATATTAGAAAGGTTAAATGTTACCATTTCATTTTTCTAATAAGGCTCCCACTAGTCTTTTATGTTTCTCCAAACCCTAAGATAAAACATAGAAGTCTTACAACTTCACTAGTGGGTGTTAGGACTCATTTGTTTTGGTATTCCGACATTGAATTTGCTCAACAAATTATAGCCCCACAAACGATGGATACCTCCTTATTGGTTGTATCACATAAAACTCCTAACCCATTTTTCCTTGTTCTAATCTCATTTCGACCTTGAGTTTTCTCAACAAATCGAAAGGGATATTCACTCATACCTATCATATTGTGATGGCCTAAGTATAGTATATGTACTTTGAGTTTGCTCAACAAATACATATAGTTATCTTACATCATCTGTTCAATATATTAATAATAATACGCATAACATCCCTAGATTGAGTTTGCTCAACAACTATGGAGTATGTAAGTAATTTATTAATATATATGGTAGAGGACAACGTTGTATTGAAGATTCATATTCAATATATATATTGAGTGATATCGACATATAGGATAATATATTTCTTATGAAATACCCCGACAATTCAAGTGTCAAACACATCAGAAATCACGGTATATGTACATTTACATTTGTATTTATTTCTCAAGTCTATTTGGGTTTCTTTAATGTTCCATATTTAGTTTATACACATACCATATAAAATTTATTGTTATATAACTTTTATATTTCATATTACGTATATGATAATCTTACGTATAATATATCAATAATTAAATCTTATCTAATTAATTTTAATCAATTAACTTTGTAATTAATTTCAAATTAGTATTCCAATATAACTTTTATATTGGACTCATCTAGTATAACATTTATAGTGCATACTATAACCTTTATATTGTAACACATATATATTATATATAATGTGTATTTTATTTAATTAGTTAACCTTTAATTAATTAATTCAATTAGACAATTTTTATTAAAGTTTATTAATTTCAAAATTTATCTTGTATACATACATGTATAATTATGTTATCTTAATTAGGTTGGGCCTTTTCTATTAGAAGCAACATTTGGGCTCACTTCACCTTTCGGGACAAGCTGGTAACCAGGTAGGACAGGGCACTTGATTACCCAATTCTGATCCTAGAAATTATCTTTCTAAACACCGTACTAAGTAGGCAAGCTTAATTAGTTTGCCCTAATATGACTAAATTAGACCGCATAGACTATTGGGCTCTGATACTATTGTTGGAACTGGACCAGCCTGCAGCGGAAGTTATGGGTGAATTTCAATTTTTTTTATCCTATTGGATTTTTATTGGGCCTATGAAGTCTAATTCATTTAGAACAATTCTAATTTTTTAAATAAAATCAAGTATTTTATTTAAATTTAAGTATTTTGTAATGTAAAGTTAATTTGAATAATTTAGTTTATATATATACACACACGCATGTATCATATACATATACATATGTATGTGCATGTGTAACATAATAATCCATTAAGGGTATAACATGCCTGTGTATAAATATTGGGATTTACATCGATAGCCATATTAGCTTATTTTGTATATATTGTATGTTATCTAAATATGTGCATTAATCTATAAGATAAAGTATATTTTTATAAATACATAGACATATATTTAAAATATATTTTATAACTAAAAGTCTCAAAATTAAATATATATATATATATATATATATATATATATATATATATATAATTTAAAACATTTGTTTAAATATATATAGATAATTAAACATATAAAATTATACATAACATATATACATATATATAATAATTAAAATTATATATATAAGGTTAAATAAAATGTAGATACATGAATAATTAATTACACTCAAATACTTTAAACATAATTATATATATTTTAAAATTATTTCCAAATCTAAATTTGCATCACAAACATAATATAATAATTTTATAATTTTATCATTATTATATATATAGTAAATAGTTTTGATCATAATAATAAAAAATATTAGTAATAAATATTAAAAAATAAAAATTTTAAAATTTAAAACAATTTAGGATCGTAAAATACAAGTTCAAATTTTTTCATGATTTTTTGAAATAAAATTATATTTTTAATAAATAGAATAAATGATCAACCGAAGGAATTTAATTATTAAAAATAGTAAATATTAACAAAAATTCTGAAATCTTTTCCATGGGTTACTGCATAGATGTAGTAGTTTAATAAATATAAAATAGAATTTTTAGTGCAATAATTATAATAAACAATTCAAATAATCAATAAAAGATAATTTAAAATTATTTGTATAATAAAAATTCATTTTCGAATTTGATAATTCAAATTATGTTTAAATAGGTTTAAGTAAAAAATTCTAAGCTATTTATACATTATAAATATACATATATGTAATTATATGTTTAAAATATACATCTGTCTATATTTAAATTAATATATAAATATACATAAAATAATTAATAATGACAAAATTAATTTTTTAAAGCAAATTGGATTTGTTTATACATAAATTATAACACATAATAAAATAACCATGCACATAACTAAACTAATTTGTGACAACTACATATACCTACGAAAATCTCACCTAACTAGATATACAACATTAATATATATACAGATTTGGGATTAATCAATATTATATCATAAAATATGATATGATTACAGTAATATATATATATAAATAAAATACCAACCGACGATGCCTTTGAGTCCACTTGAATCAATGAATTCCCTTCTCTAGTTATGCTCGATCTGTCATATTGCAAGTGCGGAATCGTCGACCTTTTCTATCAAATAGTCTTATTTTCATTTGAAATATATTTGAGAATTTTGAATTAGATTGAGAGCTATGTTTTAATCTGCAATTTAGAAGGTAATGATGGCCAAAAAAAGTTCATCTTTATTTTTAGGGATACACGCATATATGTAGGGTAGTATTAGAGAGAAATGAGGAAAATCTTTTTACCCATTCTCACTTGATCTCAACCCATTATCTCCAAGCTAATTCCCTATGTTTTAACCACCCCTGTACCTTCCCAAAACCAATGTTTTGCAGCCCTAATAATGGGCCTTAAACCCATCTAAGCTCAAGCCAAATACTATGCAATTAAATCTAATTTAACTGCTTGTCGATATTGTATATCGATCGATATTTTTATAACTGTTATAAACATATATATATAATATTATTTATTCTCAGAACATATTCAAATTTTATAATTATATTTCATAAATTTTAACTAATTTAATTAATTTATAACAATTATAAAGTAATTAAATCATTCGGTCTTAAGGGAATTCATCATTGCGGCTGTGTAACTCTTGGGTGTAAACTTGGTCAGCGATTAACATCAAACTATTCTAATGTTAACATTCACACGTCACTTAGTAGGTGGTGTGATATTATGGCCAAATTTATCACTTACTCATTTTCGATAAACCCAATTTTAGTTTAATAAGCACTACCAGCTTGTGACATTTGTTACACCAATTCTCTTCGTCAAAACTATATCACTTTGGACTTATGGAATTTGGTAATGGTCAAAATTCAAACTTCATCCACATTCAACTTTATAGTCCAAATACAAATTCTTTGGTTCAATAATAAAAATTATGATTAACTGGAATGCTCTAGCCAGAGACTTTGACTTTGAGTTGACTTGAGTCGACTGTGATACTAACCGCATATAACTAAGGATATGAATCATCTCTTGAATAGTACTTCACTTTCAATACTAGCACTCGACCCAACTATAGCCACTCGATGGACGCCATGCCATGATTTGGCTATAATCAAAGCAGATCTTTCATATTGAAGATCTAAAATATTCTCAAGTCGAGAGAACAGCGCAAATCAGTCACATCAATATTTTCTGTTTGACCTTAGTTATATTAATCAACATAAAACTATCGAGTGGGTCACTACATAGTTATCCAATAACTATTAGTATGTAACCCCTAAGTGCCCCTAGCAGTCATAAGTAATACACTGCATAACATTTAGAGATCGTTACATACTCCAGTCTCAAATGATACATCGATATCCAGTCTCAATGCATCTTGACTAGGAACATTTAAAATGATATATTTGTTTTGTTGCGATAAATTACTCATAGTTACAACACTTTGTAACTACTATAACAAAATATATCATTTATGGATTTTTTTATTAAATATACTTTTAAATAAGTTAATTAATGTGTATAATCACGTTATATCAAGTATATAATATGAAGAAAATATCTTTTATTTCGAACAAGATTGGTCAACGAGTTATATATATGTAACAAATGACATAATTGCCCCTAGGGCATACCCCTAACTCTATCACATACAAAACACTATCAAGTCATACAAAGCATGATCAAGCCGCACAAAGTTTGGTTAAGCTACTTAAGCAACTCATGATCCCTTTTATTTAATTAATCCTTTTATTAATTAAAAACTCTTTTATTAGGAAACTTCTTTTATATAATAAACTCATATCTTTTTTCAAACGATTCCATACTTATAATTTCCTTCAAAATATCCATTTTAAGGATCTAAGTACTTTTGTAATCCATTCAAAAGGTTTAAGACAGTGTTACTTAAACATTGTTACTACAAACCTAAGACTATTTTGCTTATGATTATCTTTAAACCATTCTTTTTAAGATCTATTTACATCCCTAAGTATAATAAAAATGGGTTAATGATGAATGATATTAATACATTATTACAACAAACTCAAAACCATTCATACACTTGTTTCTATTTATACAAACATTTGTTTTAAAGATCTAAGTTCATAATCGGTCAAGTTCAGTATTCGACTAGTTAATTATCAAGTTCTAAAGATGATTGCCTATAAATATCACGATTCGCATGCTTAACCCATTTCTGACATTCCAACTTAACTATTCCTTGTTCAAAAGTGAAGCCAGGTAAGTTAGAGTATTAGTTGCATCAAAGTCCTTCCTAGACACTTCATTCATGAATCTCACAAAAAATTCGTGTTAAGTATAGTATTAATGATTTCAACAAACAATAAGAAATCAACATGGTTAACACATTTCCGACATTTTCCAACTTACCGTTCCTCGATCTGGTAGGAAAACGGCAGGTTTGAGCTCTATTGCTCCATCCCTACTCGGCATCAATCCTAACTCTTACAAATAGATAAGTCTTACTTCATTGGCTTTTACTATCAAGCATAGTTAATTACTTTTCAAATAAGTAATTAAACATTTTAACCATTTGGCCATTAAGAAATTACTAACCACTTTCTAAACCTTTTGTTTGTAATTTTAAAACCCTTTGAAAAGATATATGTATAGTAATTTATTTATAAAACTAGATATTAAATTAACCATTTTAGAAGATGTTTATTACATAAAATATAAACCGTCAACATATTTTCTAAGAAATATATATACATAATGAAGCTTTTAGAATACTTTATAATACTTACACTTGTTTTTAAAACATTTACTCAAAATATTGTTTGAAAATAACAAGTTTACAAAATCCCTAAAAGCTTGAAAACGACATGTTTTGTATATATTTTAACAAAATATATCTTCTTTAAAAATTCACAACTAATTCTTAAAAATTCATAAGGATCTAAAACCACTTTTAAAATACTCTAATAAGAGTTATTAAACTCTTTCAAAAAGAATGAAACAAAACATCTAAATCTAAATATCTTTTCAAACCTCTTAAGTCCAAAAATCAAGTTTAAATGGGGCAATTTTGCACTAGTGAAGTTTTGGCCACTTTTCAAGATGTTACTTAACTTTTTACCATTCAAGATTTTAATAGCAATAAATATACATTTAAAAATTATAAATATGTCAAGAAACCCCTAAGGATCTCCCCACAAAGTTCCATAGCAATCGCCAAAAACAAGGCAATTCATAACTGCATCTATAGCGACTATCATTGTAAGTTCACTTTCAAATTTGAGTCCGATCTAAACCAAGTCCATCTATTATTTATGTGCATTGTTAAAAGTCTTCTCACGAGTCATAGAAGTCTATTCTGGCCCATTCCAATAGTTCATTCAAGTCTATATACATGGATCACACAATGTTATTTACTTTTAAAGTAAAAATCCAAACCAATGTTTTAACATAAGTTAACAAAAATTCAAACAATATACATACAATTAACACAACATATGTATGTGTTATATTTTCATTCCAAGTGAGGCATTAACTTGCCTTTAATCTAATAAGTAACCAATATACAAAAACCCAAGCGTAACCCCATCCTTGCAACACCTTTCCTCCCCCTTCTTGCTGCTTTGCACTTGCCCTTTTTCCTAGCTCCCACTCCTAATGCTCGCGGCCTCTAAGTGGGGTGAGTGCATGGATTTAGCACTTCCAGTTTTGGCATGGTGGAAGGTGTTCTAATATTGTACTAAGCATTGTGGCAAAGTTTAAAGTGATTTGGATTTGATTTGCAACTATTTCATTTGAGAATATAAGAGAGAAAGAAGATGAAGAAGCCAATAAAAGAGCTTGGTTTTTCATTTTTATTTTTGTGATTTATTCCTAACGGTGTCCCTTTCCTTTTATAGGCTCAAGATGGTGCACTTTAACCTTGCACTCACACGCCTCCAATGTTACATCCCTAATTTTTGATAACATTATTCAGGAAATTTAATTAGATAAATTAGATAGAATAATGATGATAAGGGGATTGAAATTGGATAAAACATATAGGGTCATGCTTAATAACAAAATAAATGGGATTAATTTGGTTAGTAAGCTAATTAATATACACATTGAATTATTAGTAAATAGCCGCATCTCCTCATACTCACCGCTATACACTTTTGTAATTGCCCATTCATGTTTCACTTCTCATTTTTCTCAAACGCAAATCAAAAACTCAAATTAGAGCCGGCTATTAACAAGGAGGAATAATTCAATATAAAACTAAGGCTCAAAGCTGGGAAGGATTAATCAACAATAAATCTCAAATACCTTACAATATCTAAGGTGAATAATAATTCATTCCATCTCTATTTTGTTTTATATTCATATATTTTCAGATTCAAGATTAAACTCGTTTTTATGATGTTATGGATGATGATATGTATGAATATATTATGTTTGATTTAAATCAACTCATTTACATATGAAATTGCTTGGTTTTAGGGTAAAACCGAATGTTATTGGATTTAGAATGCCATGGAAAAATTATATGTGCGGTAAAACATGATTTTAATGATGAGTTTAATTTTTTTCTTCTTCATAATTTTCCAAGCTTGGGAGAATTTATTACGAATTTCTAAAGTAAAATACGCTATAATTGGGTTGAAATTTATTTCAAGAAGAAATCGGGTCTGAAATTTTAATATGTTAGATAACATGATGAAATTGGATTTCTGTGATTTTTGAGGATTTTTCTAAATTAATCTGCTATGTAAAATAAATTATTTTGGAAGAAGGACTTATCTGCAATATGGGTTTTGCTTAATGGAAGGACTTAAACATTAATTTTCCTCTGATTTAGACGTGATAAATGTGGTGGTTATTTTGTAAAGTATTTGAAAAGTTTTACGGCAACTTATCAGGTGTTTACAAATGGGCAGATTAGTTACAATGCATTTATTAAACTTAGCTTTAATTCAGCCTTTTAAATAAAAAGTTGGTTCCATCTCTTTTGAAAGTGGCCTTCGACTCCATGCTTTTACTTTAACTCAGTCAAAACCAGTACACAAGGTATTACTCTGTTGGTGCATAGTGGATTAGAGGAAAGACAGAAGCTATGGTGTCGAAAGGAATACTTTCGATAGGGTCGAAACCCTGTTTAATTTTCAAAAGTTAAGTATTTACTTTGTTTTGCTTAGAGCTTTTGTCCCAGTCGAAACAAATGTTTTCAAAAGGAGCTTATAAATAGCGTTCGAAGAAGGTTGTCGTTTTATGTTTAAAGTATTAGCTTTCGAAAGGGGTTCCTTTTGTTTAAGTGCTTTTGAAAGTAATGGTTTCGACCAAGTCGAAACCCAGCCGTTATTTTCCCTTCCGAGTGTATTAAAGCCATCAATGCTTTCGAAGGGTTTTCTCTGTTTCAACCTAAACTAAGACACTTCCTAAATGCTTTCGAAAGAGGTTGATTGTTCCGAAGGCAATGAGGTCGAAAGCGGGTTTCGATGCTACCCTTTGAAGTTTTAACTTAAAGGTTTCGAGCTTTCGAATATGTAGTTCCGACATCACCTACTTTGGCCCAAACAATTATATAAAGGTTTCGAAAGAGATACTTCCATATATAACCACTTTGACCCAAAAGATGTTTTTAAAGAGTAAAATCCAATGTTTTCGAAAGGGTACTTCCATTAATTTCAAAGCTATTTTCCAATATACATACTATTAAGCAAGGTTTTGATACATTTGAAAGGTATATGCTTAGAGTTTTGAAAAGAGGTTTTCTATGCTTTCTGAAGAGGTCATTTAATAGTTTCGAAAGTGACGTTTTAAGGTTTCAAAACAAATAACCCACTCTCATTTTAATGGGAAATACCATGGCATAAATAAAGATTTTTGGGAGTATTACTTCTTCATATATTTATTCGCATTGTAATTAACCGATAATAGTAATTTGGGGAAGGGCAGAATAACTAGCTAGCTTGACCCGGTAGTGAATATAACTTATGAAATGATAAAGTCTTAATTAAAGATATTGGTAGGGGATAATAGGTTCACAGTATGTCCATGAAAACTATGTAATGGGATAGATATTGGTATGGGCCAACATGTTCATATTCAGCCCGTGAAAAGTATGATTTGATATTGGCAGGGGCCAATAGGTTTTTAGTTAGCCCATGAAAACTATATCTAAATTAAGATGTTGACAGTTAGCCCATGAAAACTAGGATAATAGAAAAGATATTGGAGTTACCATAGGTTCTTAGTGATCCCATGAAAACTATGAAATTGGACAAATAGTCCATAAATATTTAACAGGTTAATTGCAACTCTAGAAACTATAATTGAGACAGATAATTATAGTGAAAGGGGATGGGTAATTTAGATTTGATTTACTTGAAATACTATGTTTTAATCATTGTGGATGCAGAAGCACAATATATGCATAAATGTTTTAGGATACTCGTGATAGGATAACCCATTCCGCTAAGCGGCATGGTTTCACTATATATCTAAATGGGTTGAGATGGTAGGTTATTATTCATACTAGGCTTATATCTGACTCGAATTTTTTTCCCTTTAAATTCTCAGGTACTTAATTGATTTTGAGTAAGTTGAGAGTTATGGTTTCCAGGCCTTCTTTTAGATGAATAAAGCTTCCAAAGACGTGCACGAGGCAAGATTGTTATTAGAGTTCTTTTATTTTTGTTGTGTTTAGTTGTAAAAACAAACTTTTTTTATTGCCATATGTATATTTTGTAGTATATGTCACTCTTCATATGTCGCTCTTGGCGTATTTTGTAATATGTATATTCATATGCCGCTCTTGGCGTATTTTCTAATATGTATATTCATATGTCATTATTGGATTCCAAAGACGTGCATGGGGCATCTTCATATGTTGCTCTTGGCGTATTTTTGTAATATGTATATTTTGTCTGAACGTGGTCTACGCTCTGGGATTATGTAATGAATTTGAAATATTTTGAAATGAAATATGGACTTTGTTTGCTGTTTTAAATTGTTTCCATATTCATGTGTTTGTGTATCAATGTATCTAACATTGTCGTATTTGGTCACTGAGGATTAATAACTATGTATGACTGCAGCATCCGTAGCCGTTAGTTTTGGGCCTCCAAGTAGGGGGATGTTACAAGTTGGTATCAGAGCATTGGTTTATGAAACTTTAAAAGGAACTTAAACCTAAAAGATTTTTCAAACATATTCCAATGAATCAGACAATGAGGTTGGGGTTTGGGTTAACTCTGTAGTACCGTACTTGCATTTGATGTATAGTTATATATAAGTACATATTCCCTGATCTCTTAGACTATTCTTCTGTATCTTACTAAGGATCGTATGTAGATTTACGAGAAATGAGATATGGAAGCAGGAAATGGAAGAGGACATCAAGGTGGAGGAAGCACCACAACTAATGGTAATGCTCGACCACTACCAGAAGGAACCTGGGTCGACTGACTAGTGTTAATAACCAAAATGATGATGCCAATATGGGTGTTGGAAATCCACCGATAGATATGGGGGTGATGTATCAGTTCTTTGTCAATATGATGCAAGCAGGTGTTGCTACTGGAGTAGCTGGAAATATTAGAGGATCTAATCCTGTAGCTCTAGGTGGGAATAATTATGCTAAGCTGAGTAGAGACTACACCAGTTTGGGTGGGAAGCCATTCATGGGGACAGAGGATGATATTGAGGTTGAGAAGTAGTTGTTGCATTGTGAGCATATATTTGCTGATTTGGGTTTATATGAGGGGAAAAAGAGAAGGTTGGCCTCTAGACCATCACAGGGGTAAGCGCTACACTGGTGGAATAGTGTTACTTCCGGAAGAGCAATTAACTTAGGATGATTTTAAAAGGAGATCTGAGCAGGTGTTTGTGTCTAAATTTGCTAAATGAGAGTTGATGATGAAGTTTATGGATCTGGAGTAGGAAGAGATGTCGGTTGTTGAGTATGCCACTAAGTTTGAGGAGCTTCTCGTTATGGACACAAAACTATAGACACTAACATCAAAAGGAATGAGAGGTTCATTAGGGACTGAGGCCCGAGATTGCTAGGGAAACTCTGCCACATCTTCGTGATCCAAGTAAATTAGTTGTGGAGATGGCCATTCACCATGAAGAGTTGCTTGCTGATTATGCTTAGAACCCACCTACCTTATTACTTCCTTAAGGGTTGCGAATCCAATGGGATGGTATGCAACTCTAGGGTTAAGGTGAAACCAGCTAGAACTTAATTTTAGGTCATAAATTTTCACGCAGCTTATATGTTATTGATTTCGTAGATTTCGGAATCATTTTGGCTATGTATTGGTTAGGTAGGTATAAGGCTAGAATATTTTGCCAGGATATGAAGATATCACTAAGAAACCCTGATTGTCATAACTTAGTAATATTTCCAAGGGAAAATTCTGACCGAAGTGTTAGTATTTTGCTCAATGCTACGGAGATAGGGGATGATTTAAGTCAGGTTCGGGTAGCAAGAGAGTTTGTAGATGTCTTTGAACCAATCACGGGACTACCATCAAAACGAGCTGTGGAGTATAGAATAGATCTTGTGCCCAGAGCCGAACCTGTAAGTAGACCACCTAGCAGGATGACACCTACAGAGATGAAGAAATTAAAGGTGCAGCTAGTGGATCTTGAAGGAAGGAATTTTATCTGGCTAAGCAGTTCGCCTTGGGGAGCGACCATGGTGTTTGTGAAGAAACCGGATGGGTCGTTGAGAATGTGTATCGACTATCGTAAGTTGAACGAAAGGACGATTAAAAATAAGTATCTTTTGCCAATGATAGATTATCTATTTGATTAGTTAAATGGAGCTAGAGTGTTTTTCCCAGTTGGATTTGGCGGCAGGTTTTCCATCAGTTAAGAGTGGCGGAGGATAGTATTCCTTTGACAGCCTTCCGAACTAGGTTCATCAAATCCACGAAGAAAGCAGGTGCATTCGTTAATCCAAATGGCATCACCAGCCACTCATAAGAACCATAACGAGTATTCCAAGAGTACTTTTATAGGTTTTTTTTGGGTGTTTATAGATGACATTTTAGTGTACTCTAAGGATGTAAAAGAGCACGAAGTTCATCTTAGGGTGGTTCTCGAGGTGCTGAGAAAGAATCAGCTAAAGGCGAAGTTTACCAAGTGTCATTTTTGAAAGAAAGAAGTTAAGTTTCTTGATCATGTGGTTTCAGAGAAAGGCTTGTCAGTCGACTGAGATAAGATCGAAGCGGTGAATAATTGGAATAGAGCAGTGAGGGTGACCGAGATTAGAAGTTTACTTGGACTTACTGGCTACTATTAGAGATTCATTACAGACATCTCATGGATAGCAGCACTTTTGACTAAGTTGACCGGAAGGAGGAGAAGTTTGTCTAGTCCGACAAATGTGAGGAAGCATTCCTTAAGTTAAATCATTTGTTGGCCAATGCACCAGTTTTAGTAGTTCCATATGAAAACCAAGGGTTGGTGGTGTATACTGATGCATGTGCAACTGGATTAGGAGCAATGTTGATGCAGGTGGGTAAAGTTATTACCTATGCATCCAGACAGGTTAGACCACATGAAGTGAGGTATCCTACTCATGATTTGGAGTTGGCTGCGGTGATCTTTGCATTAATGATTTGGATACATTATCTCTTAGGGGAGAGGTTTGAGCTTTATATGGACCATAAGTCTTTACGATATTTATTCTCTCGGAAGAAGTTGAATATAAGACAGCAGAGGTGGCTGGAGTTTTTGGCTGCTTATGATTTTGGTACACACAGGAGGAAAGGTAATAAGGTAGCGGTTGCTCTTAACAGAAGAAATCATAATATAGTGTTAGCTAGGTTGGTGGAATGGAGGGATTTAGAAGCTTAGGTCGGTTGTGGTGTACAGTTAAGATCGACTGCTAGTTCTAGTCAGTGTACAACTAAGTTGTCCAGTTTAGAAGTTTGACCAATGCCATTCGAGAGGATTGCCTCTAAGCAGAAAGAGGATCCAGTATTAGCCGAGAGGATTAGGATACTTGAAATTGGAACTGAGATCAATGGTCTAAAGGAATTTAGTCTTGACCAAAGAGGGTGGTTGAGAAAGAAGAGACAGTTGTGTGTTCCGAATGTGGAGGACTTGAAGAAAGAAGTTCTTGGAGAATGTCATCGGTCGAAGTTTATGATTCATCGTAATGGAACCAAGATGTATCAGGATATGAAGAAGAGCTTCTACTAGGAAGGTGGAAGAGGGATGTTAGCTTGTGGGTTAGGCAGTGTGCAAACTGTCAACAACTGAAGGCCGAACATCAAAAGCCGAGTGGATTGCTTCAAGATTTAGAGATTCCAGTTTGGAAATGGGATTCGATATCCATGGATTTTATAGACGACCAAGGTCAAATAGAGGTACTGAAATTAGGTGGGTTATAGTGGATAGGTTGACCATGAGTGCCCATTTCATTCAAGTAAAGTCAACCAGGACAACACTGGTTTTAGCTAAGTTGTTCATGAAGAACATAGTTAAACTGCATGGAGTTCCTATTAGTATAGTCAATGACAGAGATACTTTGTTCACTAGTGAATTCTGAAAGAGTCTATAGGAGGTATTGGGTATTAAGATTAATATGAGTACTTCACATCACCCTCAGACAGATGGGAAGATAGAGAGTCTCAACAAGGTACTTGAGGATTTACCGAGAGCTTGTGTATTGGACTTTGGTGGATCTTGGGAAGACCACCTACATTGGTTGAGTTTTCCTATAACAATAGTTGCCAAATTAGTATAGGAATGACACCTTTTGAAGCTTTGTATGGAAGGCCATGCAAATCACCAGCATCTTGGTTGGAGACAGAAGAAAGATTAATCTTAGGCCCAGATTTAGTTAGGGAGGCATCAAAGAAAATTGAGTCGATTCGAAAAAGGATGAAGGAAGCTCTGCCCAGACAGAAGAGTTACGCAGACAAGAGGCGTAAAGACCTAGAGTTCTCAGTTGGAGATAAGGTTATCATTAAGGTGCCACCGATGAAAGGTGTGGTGCGATTTGGAAAATCAGGGAAGTTAGCCCCGAGATATGTTGGACCATTCCACATTATAGAGAGGATTGGAAAGCTCATATAAAGAGTAGAGTTAACGAGCAATATGGCAGTGTCCATAATGTATTACATGTGTCTCATCTTTGCAAGCATGTGCATGATCCAGAGACCACTATTCCTCCTATAGGGTTTAAAGACTTAGTAGTAGAGCCTAATTTGACTTTTATTAGACAACCAGTTCGAGTTGTAGCGAGAGGTGAGAAAAGATTGAGGAATAAAATAGTCCAGTTGGTGAAAGTTCAGTGGAGCGACAACGAGAAGGACTGTACTTGGGAGACAAAGGACATGATTAGATATACTTATCCTGCACAACTTTGAGGGTATCGCTATATAAGATTTATATAGATAGTTACTAGTTAGATAGGCTAGTATGTTTGTTAGGAGTTGTTATAGATGATTGCTATGTTTAGTATTTAGTCCTTACCGAAATTCGAGGATGAAATTCTTTAAGGGGGAAGCCTATAACATCCTAAATTTTTTATAACATTATTCAGTAAATCTAGTTAGACAAATTAAATAGAATAATGATGATAAGGAGATTGAAATTTGGATAAAACATATAAGGCCGTTCTTAACAATAAAATAAATAGGCTTAATTTGGTTTGTAAGCTAATTAATATAAACATGGGAATATTAGTAAATAGTCACACCTCCTCATACTCACGGCTATACAAATTTATAATTGCCCATTCATGTTTCACTTCTCATTTTTCTCAAGCGCAAATCAAAAAACTAAATTAGAGTCGGCCATTAACAATGAGGAATAATTCAATCTAAAGCTAAGGATCAAAGTTAGGAAGGATTAATCAACAACAAATCTCAAATTCCTTATCATATCTAAGGTGAATAATAATTCATTCCATCTCTATTTTGTTTTATATTCATATATTTTCGGATTTAAGATTAAAACCATTTTTATGATGTTATGGATGATGATATGCTTGAGTATATTATGTTTTATTTAAATCAATTCACTTACATATGGAATTGCATGATTTTATGGTAAAACCGATTGTTATTGGATTTAGAATGCCATGGAAAAATTATATGTGAGGTAAAACATGATTTTAGAGATGGGTTTAATTTCTTTTATAATTTTCCAAGTTAGGGAGAATTTATTATGAATTTCTAAAAGAAAATATGCTATAATTGGGTTGAAATTTATTTTAATTATTTCAGGAACATATCGGGTCTAAAATTTTAATATGTTAGATAACATGATGAAATTGAATTTCTGTGATTTTTGGGGATTTTTTCAAATTACTTTGCTATGGAAAATAAATTATTTGAAAGGACTAATCTGCAATATGGGTTTTTCTTAATAGAAGGACTTAAATGTTAATTTTCCTTTGATTTAGATCTGATGAATGGGACGGTTATTTTGTAAAGTATTTGAAAAATTTTATGGCAACCAATCAGGTGTTTACAAATGGGAAGGTTTAATACAAAGCATTTACTAAACTTAGCTTTAATCCAGCCTTTTAAATAAAAAGTTGGTTCCTCCTCTTTTGGAAATGGCCTTCGGATGCTTTCGCTTCAACACAAACGAAACCAATGTACAAGGTATCACTCAGTTAGTACGTAGTGGATTGAAGGAAAGGCGGAAGCAATGGTATCGAAAGGAATACTTTTGAGAGGGTCGAAACCATGTTTGATTTTCAAAAGTTAAGTATTTACTTTGTTTTGCTTAGAGATTTTGACCCAGCCAAAACGAATTTTTTCGAAAGGAGTTTATAAATAGCTGTCGAATAAGGTTTCCATTTTATGTTAAAAGTATTAGCTTCCGAATGGGTTCCTTTTGTTTAAGTGCTTTCAAAAGTAATGGTTTCCACCAAGTCGAAACCTAGCCGCTATTTTACCTTCCGAGTGTATTGTAGCCATTAATGCTTTCCAAGGATTATCTCTACTTTAACCTAAGATAAGCCACTTCCTAAATGCTTTCGAAAAAGGTTGAGGGTTCTGAAGGAATGGGATCGAAAGGGGGTTTCGACACTACCCTTCGAAGTTTTAACTTAAAGGTTTTGAGCTTTCGAATATGTGCTTCTGACACCACCTACTTTGCCCTAAACAATTCTGTAAAGGTTTCAAAAGAGATACTTTCTTATATAACCACTTTGACCCAAAAAATGTTTTTAAAGATTAAAACCCAATGTTTTCGAAAGGGGTAATTTCATGAATTTGGAGCTATTTTCGTAAAGACTATTAAGCAAGGTTTTGATATATTCAATAGGTATATACTTAGAGTTTTGAAAAGAGGTTTTATACACTTTCCGAGGAGGTCATCCAATGGTTTCGCAAGCGATGTTTTCAGGTTTCAAAACAAATAACCCACTCTCATTTTTTAAAGGAAATACCATGGCATAAATAAATATTTCTAGGAGTATTAGTTCTTTATATATTTATTCATATTGTAATTTACCCGTAATGGTACTTTGGGGAAGGGCAGAATAACCAGCTAGGCTGACCCAGTAGTGAATATAACTTATGACATGATAAAATATTAATTAAAGATATTGGCAAGGGTCAATAGGTTCTCTGTAAGCCCATGAAAACTGTATAAAGGGAAAGATATTGGCAGGAGCTAATAGGTTCATTGTCAGCCCATGAAAACTATGATTTGATATTGGCAGGGGATAATAGATTTATAGTTAGCCTATGAAAACTATATCTGGATTAAGATATTAACAGTTAGCCAATTGATTCCTAATTAGCCCATGAAAACTTGGATAATAGAAATGATACTGGAGTTACCAATCGATTCTTAGTGATCCCATGAAAACTACGAAATTGGACAGATGGTCCATAAATATTTAATAGATTAAGAGTAACCTAGAAACTATAAATGAGATAGATAGTCAGAATGAAAGGGGATGGGTAATCCAGAATTGGTTTACTTGTTTTGCATATCATAATAATGTTTTGAAATACTATGTTTTAACCATTGTGGATGTAGGAGCACAGTATATGGTTTTATTAATGTTTTAGGATACCGGTGAGGGGAAAACCCATTCCACCAAGCGGCGTAGTCTCACTAGATTTCTAAATGGTTTTAGATGATAGGTTATAATTCATACCAGACTTACGTCTGACTCGAAGTTTTTGTTTCCCCTTAAACTCTCGGGTACTCAATTAATTTTGAGTAGGTTGAGAGTTAAGGTTTCCAGATGTTCTTTAAGATGAATAAAGCTTCTAAAGACGTGAAGGAGGCAATATTGTTATTAGAGTTCTTTTATTTCTGCTGTGTTTAGTTGTAAAGGAAAACTTGTTTTATGGCCATATTATATACTCTGATCATCCAAGGAGGCATCTTCATATGTTGCTCTTGGTGTATTTTATAATATATATTTTTTTTCTAAACGTTGTCTGCGCTTTGGGATTATGAAATGAATTTGAAATATTTTGAAATGGAATGTGGACTTTGTTTGCTATTTTAATTTTTTTCCATACTCATGTGTTTCTGTGTATTAATGTACCTAATATTGCTATATTTGGCCACCTAGGATTAATAAATATGGATGACTGCAACATCCATAACCTTTAGCTTTGGGCCTCCAAGCAGGAGGATGTTACATCCAACTATGCCATGGAAGCTTCCACTCCCATCACTTATTCTTTATGTCACTTCTCCTTTATGCATATTACTCTTATACCCTTCTCATAATATCTTTTATCTATATGGAAGCTTCTAGACCCTTCCATCATATCATAAAGAGGAGTTTGTGTTAATTAGTTGCACATGTGTTCATTTGATCAATAGATAAGTGCACAGAGTTCGAACAACTTATATCAATAAAAAAAATATGTTTATCGCTAAACCGATTTTTGATCAAATTATCAATTTTTCTAAAAAGAATATATTTTTGTAATCATTTTTCCAAAACATGTTTACATTCATTAGTTATGATTTAAAAAGGGGGTTAAAAGCTTATTAAATCTTTTTGATTACATTTAATCCAAGATTTAAATATTTAAATAATTCAGATATTTAAATACGAAGTGTCCAAAATTCCGGATCGTTACACAAATATATATAATATGTAGTAATATCTTTAAATATACTAATATAAATATACTAAAATATAAATGTGTATGTGTGTATACCTATTATTGTGCATGGAAAAGTGTTATTTTTTATAATAAAATTAATAAAAATACTATTTTTGAACATAATTTAAATTTTAGTAAAAAAATATGAGTGATATTTTATTATTTGAAGATCTAAAATCTAATTTTATAATTTTAAAACAATTTTAAATATATTTTATTTTCGGCTGGCATTTAAAATTTAAATTTAATATAAAAAATGTTTTTTAGCAAAGCTGGCCAGCTTTATAGGTGCTCTACACATGCATAGAATAGCTATGGTGGTTTTAAATTAGCCATACCATTTTAAATATAAAAAATACAGCATGGGAGCTAGGCAGCACATCTAGACTACCAATATCCATGACTATCCCTCCTTAGAAGAGGAGGAAAGACTACTGTTAGCTATTGTGATAGGGCCAGTGATATGAACAAAGCCAGAGAAAAATGAGCAAGGTTGGAGGCATAACAAAAGGAGGCAGCGTTGTAGATAAATCTTTTATCCTAATTAGTATAATGTAACAACTTCTCATTCAATTCACTAATTTCACCTAACCTAGTTAGGGAAAGGCCCTCACCCTCAATGTGGTAGGAAAGTCGCATACTCTCACCTGCCTCAATGCTCACATAAGTATGATATATATCACCCTCAGAGTGTATCTCATGTCAGAACAATGACGAATCCGCACTCGCTCCTTAGCATCCCAAGAAATAGAATCTGAAGGAGGATCAACAACCAAAGCAACAGCTGGAGTAACAACAACCTCAATAGGAGGAAAAGCTATGAGGAGGACTGATGGGACCATCCCAGTAGGCAAAGGCATAGTAGCATCAGTTGAAGGAACAATAGCAACATGATCAGAGGAAGTAATCAAGTCGTCGGGCATGGTATCGGGAGTCGAGATCAAAGTAGCAAGGAAAGCTTTCGGGACCCTTTTCAGGACTGGCTGGGGAAGACGGATCCTATCAGAAAGAGAAGTAGGAGCCGTTTGATGCTACAGTACTAGTCTCTAAAAGTTGATCAAAAAAGTGACAAGAAGTGCATATATCAGGTATGCATATTTCAGGTTTCCACCTGTACCGAACAACAACCTCAGCATCTGAGCCCTCGGAACCTTAAGCAAAGAAGGCAAAGGCTTCTTATGACTGATTTCATTCGAGGCTTTCACATACACCAACTTTTCCCTAGCCACAACATTAGTATCAAAATAAATCACCTTACCAACAAGGTTGGCAAATAGGTGGCAATATGGAAGGGGTGTGAGAGAAATGCACCCACACAACGATAGATAATATCTGATCCTTTGCCTTGTCAATTGAAGGACTCCAGGTAGTGCCGATGAAAGTCTTGCCATTAATAATTATCGGGTCAGCTTCTAGAACATATTGCCTTTCATCACTTCATGAAATTTTTAAAAAGAACATCTCTTTATCAAAATGCACACTAAGCCTACCTTTTGGCTTCCAAACTTGACTACATCGCAATTTGACCAGGTGATAGGGAGGGTTAGAATCCAAGAAGAAACCAACCAGATACTCAGACCAATAATCAATGCCCGCTTGTAAAACATCAATAGAAGAAATCATCATTCCGCCGATCTCGATGTTGTCAAAAGAACGAGGAGAATATGCCTCAGCATTTTTGGGGAGCTTTGAAAATAGAGAAGACCGCTTAGGAAGCATAGCAGTAGCATGAGAAGTACAAAAACACCATACAGCTGAATTGTATGAACAATATTTCCACAAACATCATTAATGCGCCCAATATTACCAACCAAATTTGCAATATCAACTGTCCCGTGGACAACATCAGTCCCAACAGCCAACACAGTTCCAACGTTACACTCTAAATAAGTATTTCCATCAGTATTGATTGGCCCATCTAAATCAACCACTAAGGAATATCTCTTATGGCGGTAGCAAATAAAAGATGGGAAAGCAACGTAGCCTGTGGTTGATCGTCGACAAAACTAAATACAGGATATACACCTGCAATTGTGTTCGAATTGTTTAAGTCAAAAAAATGTTTTTTTAATTTCTGTTAAAAGTATATTATGTACAAATCTAATTTTACAAGATATAAAACATTTTTTATAATATATATATATATATATATCGTTATAATTAATTTACTTCATTAATTAATTTACTTAATTAATTAATTTAAATAATATATAAATAATAATATACAAGTATAAAATTAATTTTATATTTTTTTTGGTGTAAATTATTTTAGGTATGAAACTATTTGTATAAAATTATAAAACTATATTTGAATAGAATAAGATATAGAATATAATTACAAAGCTTATATATAATTAAATGTTGTATGATAAACAAATTAAAAAAACTGGTTTTTATGCGCCGAGTACATCATAGGTTTAAATATGCAATATATTTTTATATAAATATACAACCACTCTAATTGTGATAATATATTTATATAATATAATCGTCACATAACTAACAATATTATACATGATACAAATAATATACATATAATAATATCCATAAATACATTAGAAATTACCTTATATTCAATGCCTTTAAGTGCACCTTAAAACGATGAGCATCTACTCCTTAAAAAAGTTTCCAATCCAGTGAAGTGCTAGTCCTTGAACCAATGACCACCGGCTATCGAATAGGGTCTATTTACATTGATTTGACTTTAGAAATGGAGAGATAGGGAGGTGGAGAATTCGATCAGGAGTAGTAGTAGATGCAGGCTCCCAAAAAATATCTAATAGGCATGGGTTGAGATGATTATATAGATGGGGAATGGAGACAAGTTAGGATCCAGATCTCTAACCAATTCTCCTTCCTTTATCGATATAAATTTAGCCCACATTAATGCCATGTATGGCCACCCATCATGCCCTATTAGAGCCGAACCAAGCAACCCCACATATGGACTATAAACCTATTTAAAGCCCAAACAAAATATTTTGCATTTAAATCAAATTTAAACACGTATCGATATCATATATTGATTGATACATTTATAACTATTATAAATATGTTTAATAATATTTATGGATCGGATAAAAATAAATTTTGTAATAATTAATTTAATTAATTTTTAACAGTTACAAATTAATTAAATCGTTTGGTTAAAGGAGTATTCAATGTTTCGATTGTGTGACCCGTTAGTGTAAATTTGGTCAATGACTAATATCGAACTATTCGAATACTAATGTTCACACATCACTTAGCAGATGGTGTGACATTTTGGATAAATTTATCACTTGGTTTTGATAAAATATAATTTTACTCTATTAAGCATCACCTTGTTGCGAATATTATTTATACCAATTCTCTTAGTCAAAACTATATCATTTTGGACTTATGGAACTTGGTAATGGTCAAAATTCCAATATCGTCCATATTCAAGTCTATAGTTGAAAAAAAGTCCGTGGTTGAATAGTAAAAATTATTATTAACAGAATTACTTTGGATAGAAATTTTGACTTTGAGTTGACTGTGATACTAACCTTATATAATTAAGGAGATGAATCCTCTCCTGAATAGTGCTTCACTTCTAATACATCCACTTGACCCCACTATAGTCCCGCCGTGGACGTCATGTCATGATTTGAATATAATCAAAGCAGAACATTCATATTGAAGATTAACGGTATTTTCAAGTCAAGTGAACTGCGTAAATTAGTCATACTGATATTTTCCATTTGACCTTAATTATATTAACCAACATATAACTATAGAGTGAGTCATTCCGTAGTTGTCCAATAACTATCGGTACGTGACCCCTTGGTGCCTCCAACAGTCATGAGTAATACACCATCCAACATTTAGAGAGCGTTACGTATTCTAGTCTCAATGGATGCATCAATATCCATCTCGACGTATCTTGACCAGGACCATTGAAAATGATGTGTTTATTATATTGTGATACAATACTCATGATTAAAGCTATTTGTAATTAATATATCAAACACACCATTTATGGATTTTCTATTAAATATATTTTTAATTAAATATTGAATTATGTATAACACATTATAATAAATACATAGCAGAAAGAAAAACTTCTTTATTATGAACGAAAATTAATTACAGAGTTAATTAATTTACAATGAATTACAAAATTACTCCTAAGTCATAACCCAAACTCTATCAATCTCCCACTTTCTCTTGGGGACAATTTTGGAATCTCAGTCACACACCTTCAATCGGCTTCTTAAGAGCTGACCAAGCTGGACCCTTAGTGAATGGATCTGCTATGTTATCCTTAGTATCTACCCTTTGTATCACAACCTCTTTCTTCTCAACGAATTCTATAATGAGGTGGAACTTCTAAAAAATATGCAATGACTTCTTATGCCTCTAAGTTCTTTTGCAATCTTAATCCCCACATTGTTATAATAAAACAATGCCATAGGATTCTATGTATCTGGAATCAATTCGAGCTCACTTAAAAATTTAAGCATCTGGGCTGCCTCTTTAGCTACTTCATTTAAGCGATGTATTTGGTCTCCATCGTCAAATCAGCTATTGTCTCTTGTATTGAACTTTTCCAACTAACAGCTCCATCGTTAAGTGTAAAAACATAACCATAGACTGACTTACTATCATCTATATCGCTTTGAAAGCTAGAGTTTGTATGCCCCTTTGTAAGGAGGTCTCCATTTTCGTATATAAGAAATAAGTTCTTATTATTTCTTAAATACTTTAGTATACATTTTACGGCCGTCAAATGTTTTTCTCCAGGATTAGACTAGTATCGGCTTACACGTCCTTATGTGTATGCCACATCTGATCTTTTACATAACATAGCCTACGTTATGGATCCATTGGCTAAAGCACACGAGATTCTCTTCATACGCTCCTTTTCTTTCATCAATATAAGGAGCGTCCTTCTTATAAAGGAAAAGTCCAGACTGCGCTGGAACAATTCCATGCTAGGTATTGTCTACATCGAACCTCTTCAGTACGATATCTATGTACTGGGATTGGGACAATCCTAATAGCCTCTTATATCTATCTTTATAGATATTTATACCTTGTATATAGGCCGCTTCTCCCAAATCCTTTATGGAGAAGTTCTTGGAAAGCCAAGCTTTCACTGATTGCAATAACAAAACTTTATTGCCAATCAATAATAGATCATCTCACATAGCACTAAGAAGACGATAACATTGCGATGTTCCTTTCTTTATACACATGCTTCTTTCGTGTTATGATAAAAACAAAATTGTTTGATTAGCTTATCAAAACACTTATTCCAACTTCTCGAAGCTTATTTAAGTCCATAAATGGATTACAACTAACAAGCCTTGCCTTCACTCTCACTGACCACAAAACCCTCATGCAGTGACATATAGATGATTTCTTCTAAATTATCATTTAGAAATGCCATCTTTACATCCATTTATCATATTCCATAGTCATAGAATGCAAAAATGGTTGGCATAATCTAACTTAAGCATGGCTACAGGCAAAAAGGTCTCGTTATAATCAACACCTTGAATTTGATGAAATCCTATTGCAATAATCCTTGATCTTATAAGTCTCCACTTCCCTATTTGCTTTTAGATTTTTCTTAGAAATCCATTTGCAGCCGATGGGTTTTATCCCTTTGGGTATGTCCAATAAAGTCCATACTTTAGTTTCTTAAATGGAATCCATCTTGGATTTCATTACTCCAAGCTAGAGTGCCGAGTCTTTACTCTGCAGTGCATGTTGGAAGGATAGAGGAATGTCATCATTTAAGACACATTCCTCCTTCTCGCAATCCACGAGAAAACCAAAGTATTTCTCTAGCGCTTGAGATTCCCTACTAGACCTTCTAATAGGTTGCATGTTTTCGTATACAGGTGAACTCGGTTCCCTCATTGGTTTATCCTCAATGTTAACTTCTTAGATCTCGTCTAAGTCTAGTAAATGAAACGGTGATAATTTGTGGTCATCGATTTTTAGTTTGTGTAATCGTTTCCCACTAATATAAACTAGCCTATAATGCCAAAGATAACCATCACTTATATTGTTAGAATAATTATTCATAGAACATATATAATTAGTACCGATCACATAAATTCCATTTTCAAGAATACCGTCGCATACTTTATTTTCATTTAAACTAATATTCATAATATTATTTGCATAATGAAATATATATCCAGTCTTAGACAATCTAAAAGCAGAAACAATCCTACAAATAAAGTCTTTTTGAAAATAGCACTTCTTTAATATTAAAACTACTCCACTAGGAAAACATAAATGATAGCCTCCTAATGCCGTTGCATCTACGATAGACACATTAACAACTTAGAGCATCGTTTCTCCTTTCACCACGCGATGCCAATTCCTATTGGAATTGGGCCAGCCTACAACGGAAGTTATGGGTAAATTTCAAAAAAATAAATCCTTATTGGATCTTTATTGGGCATATGAAGTCTAATTTATTTAGAGCGTTTCAAAATTTCGTTTAAATAAAATCTTTTATTTTATTTAAATTTATAAATTATATAGTTTAATTTATTGTATATTATGATATATATGTATGTATGTATGTATATTTATATATAGTTGTGTGTGTCATATACTCGTATATGTGTGTGCATGTGTAACATATCAATCCGTGCAACGCATAACATGCCCGTGTATAGATGTTGGGATTTACATCGCAACGGACATATTAGCTCATCCAATATGCAGATATATTGTCCAAATATATTTATGTATATATATTATTGTAATAATATAAATATACATATATAACTATATTATAGTTTTGTTTAAATAATTCTATATGAGTACACACACACACACATATTATATATAATCATATTAATAAAATACTAATATTATATATACATATTATATAATAGACTTATTTAAATATGGTGTAATTATTTATAAATATTTATAATATATATTATTTTTGAAAACAGTAAATAATACATATATATAATATAAATAATAAATTTTATTATTTATTTATTATTTAATTACTTATACATATAAGTATATTCATAATATAATAATATATATGTACATGTTAACTAAATACTCAAAAATATTTTACTAAACATGAAAGACCAGGTCTTATGCATGGCTTAGCGAATATGTAATTTATTTATTTTTCTAATTTTTAAATATATTTTATTTAGATAGCTATTCGAAAATTATTAAAATATTAATTAAAAATTAATTACGATATTATTTTGAATTTTAAATTTCCAGTAAATCCTAAATGAAATTTTGTGCTTTGAAATTTTTGATTAAAAAATAATTTTAAAACTATCTTTCTATTTTTGGCTAGAAATTTAAGATTAATTTATAAATAATATAATTTTTTAAATTTTTTCGGAGAGTTTCTTCACTATAATGTTATTTTATAAAATATATAATATAATTTTCATAATATACTTGAATTAATATAATTAATTTGTGTAATAATTTGATGCAAATAATATACAAAAATAATATATATATATATATATATATATATATATAGTACTTTACCATTGTCGAAAATTATCATACACTTAATTCTTTACATATAAAATTATGTGACCATATTTGACTAAGGTATGATGTGATAATTACTTGTAAACTATATTTATCTATTTAAATCATATATATTAATTCAATAAAATAAAAAAATTGGTTTTTTATTTATTATAGAGGCGTATTGACCTAGGTTATTTATTGTTAATTTTTTTAATATATACATACATATAACCATACTATTTTGTGACAATATTATTTGCATATCAAAATCGTCACCTAACTAATCAACAGATAATATATGTATATAATAAAACATTAAAATTAAGCATAACTTATTATTTATGGTTAGAATCATACCTCACTTCCAATGCCTTGAAATACACTTTGAAATGATGATATCTGCACCCTTGAAACTATTTCTGATTCAACAGAGTGCTAATCCTTAAATCGTTGACCACCGGCTATCGGATAGTAACTAGCTTGTTTTGATTTGTGCTCTAAAAGGATGGAGAAGGGAACGAGAATTCTAGTCAGCAAGAAATTAGGTGCGGAGGCTCCTAAAAAGAACTCATGATCAAATGGAGAAAGAGATCGTAAAGGCCCGGATCTTCGTACCCCTTTGAGTTGACCATAATTCACGTCAGTTCAACTCAAATTGAACGGAATTATGAATCTTAGGGGTAAAGAAAAAAAAGGAAGAAGAAAAATAAAACAAAAACAGCACAGAATCTCATAATCACATTGGAACCAAATATAATATATAATAACAGATTTCAAATACAAGAAATATAACTGTTTTATACTTACAATCATCAAAGTACAACAATCAATACATCAATCTGGACAGTTATAATAACTTGTCCTCATACAGTGGAAATATAAATCAAGTATGGAGATACGTCTTTTTCATCCAGCTCGTCTCCCAAGCTTTACAGCATCCTATTCTGAATTTGTAATATTCGGTCTGACCAGAGCATTATAATAAAATAACACCTGAGTTAGTCTGGAAAACCAGCGTGAGAAACACACTCAATTTTAATTATTACTATTTTCAAAATCCTTTGAAAAAACAAAGGTATCTCCCAAGACCACGTCACACATAAATACGATGGGTTTTACCTTACGAGATCCAAAACGTTTTAATCAAAATCATCAGATGT
This sequence comes from Allium cepa, assembly GCA_030765085.1. Classification (NCBI taxonomy): domain Eukaryota; kingdom Viridiplantae; phylum Streptophyta; class Magnoliopsida; order Asparagales; family Amaryllidaceae; genus Allium; species Allium cepa. The sequence continues at coordinate 623,223,819 of CM060940.1, read as the reverse complement.
TATAATAGTCTCTAAACAAAGTAAATAGAAAATAGCTGAGATGCTTGCATCTCACGTTTCAACATAGTTGGGCACAATAAAACTCGTACGATGCTTATTGGAGAATGGATTCCATACAAATACTAGGCACGGGGGTACCACCTATCATGGTACACATCCATGAAAATGTATCGAGGACCTCGCCAGGATTCCGTACAACAAAAGCCCAACCCTATACCTAACCTGGATAGTACCGAATATGTTATCACCCTGGGTGTTCCCACCCTTATCGAGAGCTCTTTTTTCAATTCACTGCCATATCCATAATTTATAATATATCTGAGTGTATCAAGAAAGATGATAACATACCCTAATTGGGTGCGATCCACTTAGCCTTGCTGCATCTCCCTTGATTTTCAGTCATTTCAGTTGATGAGGCTTGATGCTACGATTACCTTTCAAGAACAATTCCACTTAAAATGCTCATCGTCCTCCAATGACTATGTTCTGCTAGCATTCGTCTATACAAGTTGTCCTGGGTCTGGACAAGCAGAATCACCGTCTTCACTATCTTTACGATATCCATTTGGAACGCTCAAATTGGATCGAAGTGGTTTCGGATAATTAAATCCAATCCCGGTCTCTTCGAAATGACTAACGAAATTGACCAATATTGATAGTCGGTTATTTAACTATGAAATAACATCCAAAAGCAGTCATTAGGTCATTGTTTATAATTCTTTAAAACATTCATTTCAAAATATCTTTACAAAGATATATATTTAAATCTCTTTCAAATTTATCAATATTTGAAAACATTCCGAATACTTGTTTCCACAATAGGATATCTCCACCCGTACCTTACTTCAATACTTAATGAAATATTTCTAACTTCGATTTATAATCCATTACTTTGGAAATATCTCAATATAAATCCTTTGTCTCTAAATATTTTCAAAAACTATCATTTTCTCATTTAGGAAAATATCATAATCTATTTTTTTGAAATTATTTCTACTATCAATACTTAGAAGTTTTTCTTATCCTATCTCCTACATTTTCGGAATTTATATTAATTCCTTTACATTTTCCAACGTCGATCATACTCACCTATAATCTCCTCTATCCATTTACAATTTCTAAAAAATCATATCCGTTTCCACATCTCCAGAGAGTTTATAAATAAATTCAAATCATTTTCAAAACTCTATATATATGTATAATAAATAATTTTAAAGAATGATTATTTATTTTTAAAAGCACATTTAAGTAATTATTTAAAATTTTTAAAATACTTAAATAAACACTGATACTTCATTCCCTATTTCATTTTCAAATAACAAATTGATTTTACGAAGCTTATTATAAAATTAGAAATTTATTTCAATTAATATTAAATATTTAAAAAAATCCACTTCTGAAGTATTTTATTACTAAAGCAGTTTAAAACAACATTGTTGAATATATAAAAATTCTCTTTTGAAACAATTTAACTTCTCGATAAAAATATATTTTAAACATTCCAATGTCCAATTTCAATCTATAAATCCCTCTTGATTCACTACACGCGGATTTGGATTTGTTTCCCTTAACCACCCTCACATTTAAAAATAGAAACCATTATTTTTCCGCAAACTGATTTCCATATTCTGATATATAAATTCACCCTATGAATTTATATTCTCAATTTATCAACTGACATCGTTTTACCCTTATTTATAAACGTCGTTACGAATTTATAAACTCCTTTGAGTTTCCACTTGTTTATTAAATTAATTTCATTTAAAAAATCCCATTTTATAAATCCATTTCTTAATAAATTTCATTTATTCCACGAATCTATTTTTAATATCGATTTCAACCCCTCTTCATATTCTTCAGAGATATCATTTAAAAATCCATCGTATAAAAAAATCATCTATATAAATTATTTTTAAATATTTAATTAAAATATATTTCCCTAATAGTTAAGTACAACCCAAAAATCAATTTTATTGTTTTATCCAAATCAATTTCTTTTAAAATAATCCAAACTTCGATATAAATATTTTTATATCCAAAATCTCCTTTTAAATTCCTTCGAATTCCAAGAACAATATTACAGTATTTAAAATACCAAAATTCAGGCCAGTGCTACTTATCCATCCAACTATTCAATCACAACAACAATCTATAATAGATTATTCGAACATATCATATATCATTATATATGAAATTTAAAATCAACATTTTTGAGGAATCCATTTGGATCCCTCTAACCTGTTTTTCCTGCTTCCATGGATGTTAATACAACAAAAAATACCTATCCCACTTCGAGAGGGATATCGTGGTATATAGGATCATCGTCTATTATGCAGGCGCATATGGTCTCATCGCCTAAAATATGCGGAAATATCAATCCAGCTAAAATGTATATACTACTATATATATAACATTCAAGTGATAATAATAATTATACATTCATCCACTCAATCAATAAATGATTTTCAACAATTTTAAATTAAACCAATAATGTAAGTCGAGTGAGATTTACTCACATTTATTTTTAATTGCTATCCGTTCCAATTTTTGATTCCCTTGCGTAGATTCCGTAGCTACGAATCCAAACGACTGATTCCGTTCGGTTAAACCTCATATAAGCAATTTCGAATTATATAAATTAATGATTTCAGTTTTTAATTATAATAAATTAACTAATTATTTAATTTTACTAATTACTTGTGATTTTTTTCCTTTCATCGACAAGTTTTAATATGACCAATGTTAATTAAAAATGCTTTTAAATTTTAAATTAACTTCAAATCAAACCCTAAGCTTGAACACAGCCATCACCAATCAATTTCCTCGAGCTTGGCATTCATGAGCATGTCGTCACCAGCCCTCCACTACCTCATAGCGAATGGTGACAACATCACCTACGACTGCCGCTACAACGCACTCCACCGACTGCTTCGCCTACTCCAAGAGCGACGCTCCTGTTGTTCGACAGACGATCAAGAGCGCTTCCCCTTCATCACGATCTCCTATAGCCTCCCCTACCACACCGCGACCTGCCTAAGATCCTCACCTCCATGAAATTGTGATTTGAATCGTAAGCCTTCCTTGGAAAAATGTCGAACTGATTTTGAAGAGGCCTCGTTCAATTTCTTTTATTTTTTTATTTGAGCCATTTCTCTTTTCTTCTTCTTCTTTGATATTCAATTTTGAAAGAATGAAAGGGAAAGTATACGTGATTTATGAACTGAAAGAATGAAAGGAACCTTGATTTAAATGAGAAAAGAAATGGTAAGTCGGCTTTGAATAGCTTGGCAGTTCATTGATTTTACTTTTATTATTATTATTTTCAAAATATCTCGGATCACATACCGTGAAATTTCAACTTCCCATTGAGGTGTGCCACTTAGCATTCCTAATGTTATATCGCTATTCCAAACTCAATGGAACAAGTTTCGAGTCCTAATTCACTCGTATAGAGAAGATAACTTTTTAAAACGACTATTTAAATTAAATTAAATTATTTCCAAGTGTTATCAGATTGTGCGATCAAATGGTGAATCCAAACGCTACGAAATTTGGAATCCGATAATAACACACTATTACGGATCTAATGGAACTTGTTTCGTCGAATTCCGAGACTGTGTCCCGAATCGCTGTTTTAAATCTTCGATTAAATCGACGATTTCCTATTTTTAAGAAATCGCTTAAAATTTCAGTTTTAAAAACTTACTAACTCAACAATAGTTCTAGTAAAATTTATATCAACATTAGAAATCATTTTCGATTCATATTCTACTCCAATTCAATTATTTAAACGATTTCCAGTTATTAATTCAACAATTAAATTTATCCAATAAATTGCTATATTTGAAACTTAATTCTTATTCCACTTATTTGATCGTTAAATCCCATCTTAAAATTCTATTCACGGTTCAGATTCAACATTTAAAATAAATTAAATGTTCAAAATCAATGACCAAAAATCCGAATCATTACATTCGTCCCCACTTAAAAATATTTCGTCTCGAAATTGCTAAGGCAGATGCTCCAAGCCCACCTACTTAACAAAATCCGCTTAGTTAAAACTCTATATTTCACTTTTCTTATCTTTTAGTTCCAACCAAAATAATTAGTTCTCAATTATAATTCCAAAAAAATTATTCCAATTAAAATTTGAAATCAAATTGCAGTTAAAAAAAAATTTCAAAAATTTTCTAATACCCTAAATTTTCCAATTTTTTTGGCAGAATCTCCCTTGTACGGAGAGCCTTTTGCAATATGACAAGAGAGATAAAAACATATACATCGACCTACACGGTTGGAAAACGCAATATATATCAACATTTATATATTTTGCGGTATTTAATCCGAAAATGTATCTTATTTTAGCATTTTTAAGCAAGCGGCTTATTTTATATGCAGTTTGCACGACCAAAATCAAGCAAAACAACTCCATATACCTGTACTTACTCAATTTAAACACGTAAGTACTAAAAATATGAAATTTTATAACATTTCATCCATTTAACTAGTCAAATACATGAATTCATAAGCCAACATGCCAAACATATATTTTAAAGCACGTATAGGGTTTTGTTGCTAATTTAATTACTTTCAATCGATGCCTATACCTTTTCATTCAATTCGAAATGATTTACAGCCCAATTATTGCATTTAATTCATATTTATACCAAACGAACTCATATCCATTCCAAATTGAATTAAAAATCAATTTATTCACTTTCTATTAATTTATAGAATTTTATTTACTTCCGTTTACATCAAACGACAATTTTTCTATGCAAATTTGGCGTTATTCGTTTAATAAAGTAATCACTTAAGCTTATAGCTATTTCAAATTGATTTCAAATCAATTTATATTCAATTTTATTCCATTTCAGATCTATTCACAATCAATGCAGTTCCATTCATATCCACATTCATTTCAATTATTTCATTTCTATAACTTAAGTTTATTACTCTTGCAACCAAATCCCATTTTCATTTTTAGATTGATTCTAATTCAATAAAATTTCATTCCATTTTGCTAATTAATTTAATTAGCTCATTGACTTTTTACACTTTTAACTTTACTTCATACTAGAATTCAAAATATCCAAGGCCATATTCAATTTATTTACACTTAAATTGAATTTATTTATAACTCAAGACATTGCTATTTCATTCCAATTCTATTTTATTCGACCACATCCCAAAATATCTTTAATTCGTGTACACTAAGTCGAATTTTTTATTTATACTTCAAGTTCCAATTCTAATATTCACTTTTAATCCACAATCAAATTTATTCAACCTAGTCAAGTTCCATTTTTGCATTCAACATCAGATTTTTATTTCAAAAATCATTCTATTTAGTCCACTTGAGTTCACATTCACTTTATAATTCAAGTTTGAACTTTTATCCTTACATCAAAATGTCAAATTGTTTTTATTTTGGTTTTAACATTCCATTTTTTCCAAACTTATAAATTTTACAACTTATTTTTTGATTTTCATCAATTCTACACTCGAGTATGTTCACATTTTATTTTTAACTCAAGGTTATACCTCTCTTTAAAGCTTAAATACATATTTATTCCATTAACTCAAATATTTGTAAGCTATTCAAAATTATTTATTTATTCACAATTCAAAATTTTCTTTTCCACTTAAATTTTCATTCCATTCACTAACATATAACTCATTGTTATATAATCACTTTACAGTTCAACTCTATATTCAATTCCATCCAATATCATTTATGATTCAACCCAATTTTATTTTCAATTCAATTCAAATCCAACTCAATTTTAACTTAAGTTAAATTTTTATTCATTTTAACTCACTGAAGTTAAAATTTATTTCCAAAACTCAAATTCCATACTTTTCTTCCTTATTTAAATCATTCTCAATTTATAAGCTCATAGCTTATTTCCAAATGTTTTCCTAACATTTATATTAAGATTCAAGAATTCAAACACCCATTTTTTTATTTCAAATCATTTGAAACCATATTATATACATATATATAACTCTTTGTTTCAACAAACCATTCCTTGGAATTTTAACTCAAACTTTCTTTTATCCAAAAAAAATTCTCCTGAAATTTCCAAAACAACATTTTTTTCAACAAAAATCACCATAACAAATTACTATAGTAGCAACCCGTCACTTAGAAACTCGAAAATGAATACTGATGATGTTGCGCAGTCATTACTATGATTATTTTCTAGCGACCAAAGTGAGTACAGTGCTATTCCTTCCAAAATCCACTTAAAACCATTTTTTTCTATTCAAAATATCTCCATAATAATAATAATTGTGGAATATGCGCTTAGCGCTTATATGATTTTTGTTTGATGATAATAAACATATATATATTCATTTAAATGTATTTGGTAATGTACTATTTTGTTTTTCATAGATTAAATAAATATTTGTTGAATAAAATAAATTACACAGAATTTGAATTCAAACGGAAATTTTATTCAAACAAATATTTATTACAATCTTGAATAGTACAATTTCAAGCTCTCACTATACATATACAATCTTTGAATACATCACAATTCAATTTACATTAATAACCTCACTACATATCACTCACACTCGTATTTTGTCTTCAATTGCATTCTAGTTTGAATCCAGCATTTGAGCAATTTGCAAAAATATTCACTAACGCAGTAAAATTGAAAAAGAAATATTTTTACAATATAAAATGAAATATGATTCTTGAAAATATGATTTCCCTTAGTTATTTGGCTTGTTCGTCATAATTTACATTTGAATTCATCACACACGAACAGTGTGACATGCACAGTGTATCACTGTACATGCCACAAGGCCGTGCACATCGGTATACACTTGATTGATTTACAGGGACAGGTGAGCACAGGTCAAACCCAAATGAAAAGCCGGGTTCAACTCACGTGCAATATATTCAAAATCACGACACCAGCACAAGGTCAAAGCCGAGTTTTGAAACTGGATTCAACACAAGGCAACATGACATGAATGCAACGAAGACCAACAGCAAAATGGACTGCAACAATCATGTATGCAGACCAGACCAGACCAAACTACAAAGAACATCAACAATGCAACAATGTGCACAGCAATGAAAGCAACACGACCACCAGAATCTCAAACAAATGCAAGCAACAAGTTTACAAAGGCAATATGAACAAGTGAAGCATCTGTGTCAAAGCATAACATAGTATGACATGAAGCAAATGAACACAGTGAAATGCACAAAGACATAACATCTGCACCAAGTTAATGTTCACAAATGCAACTCACCAACCAGACTATGATGCAAGAAATAACTCAAAGGACAGCAGACATAACAGATGAAGTGCAACAAGAATCAGATTCAAGTACATGGTAAACATGTACACAAATGCAAAGCTTAAGTATGCAGATCAAAAGCAACTGTTCTTAAAGTTCAAACCAAATGGATGGAAGCAAAGACCAGAAGTGACAACCAGAATGAAGACCAACGACAAATCGAAACTGCAGTGGACATGTATACAACAAAAGAAGAAGTGATATGCACATCAACCAGATGAACCAGACAGGTCAAGTAACATAGCAGACCACTATGCAGTAAACAGAGTGCAACTATCAAAGAAGCAAACAAAGACCAGACAATACAGCATGTACAAGCCACAACGAAGTTGTACAAGTACAGTCAAGTCAAATGGAACTCAACAAAGCAGCTCAAGTAACAAAACTCGAGTGCAGCAATGAAACCACAAGTTACACAATCAAGTGATCAACACAGCAACATGCTTGAAGACTACAGCACGACCAAGTATGGCAGTGAAACTCAAGCAAGTGCACAACAAACTCAACCAAGACAAGACTGCATGAATGACACAAAGCAGACATGAATGCATCAATAAACCAACTGCAAGACCTCAAGTGACATGGTGAAACAGTACAAAAGAGCAAGTGCAATTCGAACTAACATGACAGCAAACAAATGCAAGTGACTCGAGCAAAATGCACCAGATCAATAAGTCCAGCTGCTCAAATCAACACAGTGAAGATACCAGTGAAACAAATGCAGAGTTGACAAATGAAAGAAGTATGCAATTCGAAATGATACAACTACAAGTACAGGGAACAATGACAATGAATACTGCAACATGACCAAATGTCCAGACAACATCATACTCACGAATGCAATGCTAAATTGAAGCTCAGGTTAAACCAACCAGAAAAATGGCCAGAGACGAAGCTCACAGGGGCCAGAGAATCAATGCCGCGTAAAGTCAAAAGCAACAGTGGATGAACGAGATTCAACAGTGCAGAGATTATCAAGTATCAAAAATCAAATACGTATCTTTGAAAATAGCAAAGTCAAAGAAAATTAAAAAGGAAAGTTTCTGCCGTATGAACCAAAGATAAATCAAACGTTTGAAAATCAATGCCGTGAGCATCAAGTAGTAAATATATCAGGAAAGACGTGAGCATCAAGTAGTAAGTATATCAGGAAAGCCGTGTGTATCAAGTTGTAAAAAATTAGGAAAGTGATGAAGTCACGTTAATGAACACGAACGAAAGCAAGTGTATTCGAATTCATATAAATACAAAACCCCAATTGTCATCATTTGCATCGAGTTTGAGTACGAAAATCACAATAGCACAAACAGAGAAATTACATACCGAATCAACAACAAACTCGATCATCAGAGAACGAGCAAGCCAAGCAACAACGAACTCGATCAACAGAGGAGCAAAGCAAACCAGAGAATCAACATAAGCGTGCTCCAGAAAAGCCCCAATTTGGATCGAAGATACAAAGCCGCAATTTTACAGTAGCAAAGGAAAAGGGAACGATGCCCTAATTTCAGAACAAAGAATACAACGTCGGCCGCAATTGTTTCAGAAGGAAGAATAAAGAGGCCGACATTTTTCACAAGCCAAAAGAATTGGATCGGGCTAAAAATAAAAGGGCCGACTTTATAAAAGGGATTTTATTTAGGGTTTAATTTTTTAAAGGGGTTTTTTCCTTTTATTATTTTGAGCAAAAATTAGGGATTCAAATTTATATTTTAATTTTTGCTCCTGCTTGTATTTTTGAAGTTGTTTTTACTTTTCAAGTCAAAGAATTTGTAAATCACCACATAGGTTGTAGGTAGTGTCAGCTTGTCTAGTTAGAATTAGTTCAGTGAGCAGGGTGTGCGAGTTTGCAAAACTTTATAGGCGGAGCAGAGTTTGCGAGTGAGCGAAACTCTATAGGCGAAGCAGGGTGTGCGAGTCTATGAGAGTGTTTGTGAGCGGGAGCAAAAGGGTTTGCGAGTCTGGTAGAGTGTTTGTAAGCGGGATACTGTTTAATTCTAATAGAAATCTGGGAATGCAGCAGTAGGCAGGGGTTGCCGAAGCTGGGTAAATTTTGTGTGTGATTTACTTTCAGCATATTTATTTCTGCAGTTTGTTTCTGTGTTTAAATCGAGAAAATTTGCTATAACCCTATTCACCCCCCTCTAGGGTTAATCTAGATCCTACAAGTGGTATCAGAGCACGTTATTTTTCTTTAACTCTAGAGTCATGAATCCACCAAATAATACTTTTGTTGAGGGTCGTTCCAATATTATCCCTTCTATTTTCGATGGAACAGATTTTTTGAACTAGAATTTGAAAATGGAATTTTATTTAAAATCTGTTAATATTAAATGTTGGGATATTATTGAAAATGGGTGTGATATAACAAATAAGGAAATTCTCTCGATTAATGCTCTTGCTATGCATATATTATATTCTCATATTAATCGTGATAATTTTTATTTCGTCTCTCATGGTGAAAATGCATAGAAAATCTGGAATACTTTTGATGCAATATATGGAGCAAAAGTCAACGGCAATGAGATGTCCTCCACAACCGACTCAGTTAAAGAAATGTGCTTAACAGGAGTGGTAAATAGCAGCTGTGATAAGGATGATGATGATGGAGCAGCCGAGTTGGCATTACTAATGAAGAAATTCAAAAGGAGGAACCACAAATACGGAAATCCAGCTCTAAATCAAAAATTAAAAAATAAAGAGCACAATATGAAGCCAAGCGAGGTATCAAAACTCACTCACTCTGAATTACTTATTTATTTCCACGAAGTGAATGGCCGTTTTGAACGACTTAGGGAAAAGTGTGCCAAACTTGAATCACAAAAAGACACTTTGATGGAATTAAATGAACAACTTGACCAATTAGTTAAAACCTATCAACGTAGGATCCCTAAGTGTGATAAGTGTCCAACATTCGAAGAAGGAACTAAAAAATCAGAAATTAATATAAAATCACTTGAAAATGAAATTCTGATTTTGAAAGAGAACGAAAATACTAGGAGAGAAAATTCTATCAAAAAGTGCACACAATTATTGAACGAAAATGAATCTCTCAAAATACAAGTCCAACAATTGTCAATAACTTCAGATAAATTTTCAAAAAGTGAGAAATCGTTGAATCTGCTATTAGGGAAGCAAACTGTTAATACAGCTAGACAAGAACTTGGATATAATCGATCTGAAAATTTTGAAAGCGATATTAATCAAAAAAATTCCATGTGCACAATTTGTAGAAAATATGGACACGATCACAATAATTGTTGGTATAGACCCAAACATGTGAAAACCATACCAATTTGGGTTCCAAAAGGCACGAATATAAAATCTCTCAAAGTTAAACAAATTTGGGTGCCAAAAGGAACATATATAAACAGTTTTGGGTCTCCACAAAATTATTTTTCTAAATCTTTTGCCACTAACAACCATGGACCTATAAAAACAAATAGGTCACATAAATCTTTGCCCGTGTAGGTGTGGTGGCAGGCTAAGGAATAACGACAGTGTTTTCTGGAATTTTGGCTGTTCCAGAAACATAACGGGCGACAAAGCAAAGTTCCTTAGCCTAGTACAAAGGTGACAGGATCACATTGGGCAACCATGAAAAATTATCGTAAAGGTAAAACAGGTGAAGGTATATTAAATGTGATAATCTGCACCATATTTTGAATTAAATCAGCCAAAATTGTGATCATGATGTGATGATGATTTTTTTATTATTCTGACTTGCTCAATATAGTTGGCCAATTACATTTATGTCAAAAACACTATTCTTTGATTTACTTCATATATATTAGTTTGGATTAAAAATAGTGTTTTATTGGATGATAATATTTTTTGGTTATTTTTGGCTAACTCTATATTCACGGTTTTCTGATTATTTACATGGCTTCATTTCAAATTCAAGAAAATGTCATTTGAAAAGCTGTTAAATTTGATGTTGAGATATTTTGATGCACACTTCATGGTCTGGTCTATCAATTTTAGTTAGTGATATTTTGGATTGAAAGAGAAACTCAGATGCATATTACACTGGTAATCTAGTTGATAGAAAAATTACTAGTTGAACGTGATTTTTGAGACATTTAGTAACTGCATCGTTTTCCATAGAAAATATCTGCATATTTTTCATTTTAAATAATTTTCAAATAGCAGAATTTTTTTTCATATAACCCCCTCGAGAAAATCATTGTTGACCATATTTTCAGATTAGTCATTTTTTTTAAATGACAAATTTTGACTAATCCGACTCCCTACTAATTATCAAAAAGATAAATAGTGATTGAAAAGATGATAAGTGTTGATATTTAACATACATTACTCAAGAGAGTATATTTGGAAAATTTCTCTAGGAATTCAAACAAGAGCTATAAAACTTTTGTTGGGTAAAGATTCCATGACCATTTCTATATCTATCATTATTTCTATCGACCATGGTTTATCAAATATTCAATATAGTTTGTCGATATGTGGTACTATAATCAGGAATCATTTGTTTTTCATGTCACATTTTTTTGTAAAAATAAATAAATATCCAAATTATTCACTCTCATTTAAAAGTCCTCACGGTTATGCATGGGTCAATTACTTGGATTTTTGATTATGTGCTTCCATGCTCATTTAAAAGTCCTTACGGTTATGCATGTATGGAACGCATATCAAAATTTATTTATTTAATAGACAAGTTGATTCTACTCCCATTTAAAAGTCCTCACGGTCATGCGTGGTTAGAAGATACTTGATTTCATTTTTAAAATTTAAATTGGAATACTACTAATCTCATTTAAAAGTCCTAACAGTTATGCATGATTAGTAGATATTCAAATTTCTGATATAAATGTACCACAAGTTGATACAATTGTATGATTTTATATTAGAACATCATTTCCATTATTTCTGAAAGTGGAATATGCGCCTAACAAGGGTAGTTATGATTTTTTGTTTGATTTTTATTGAAGTTTAATATTTATATTCAATTTGAGTTTAATGTTGGATTAATATTGATCACTTAATCTCTATTTTTCTCCAACACTATTACTCTTTTGCTGATAACAAAAGGGGGAGAGAAAAGATTTTGTCAAATAGAATCAAGCAAAGGTCAAATAATTTGCATCTAGGCTTATTTGAATATTTCTATTTGCATGCATATATGTAGGGGGAGCATCATGTAGAGAGAAAGCATTCAAATAGGGGAGCAATTAGAGTATATCATTGATCAAATGCATTTAACATAGTCAAAATCTTAAATATATGTTTGTTATCATCAAAAGGGGGAGAATGTGGAATATGCGCTTAGCGCTTATATGATTTTTGTTTGATGATAATAAACATATATATATATATATATATATATATTCATTTAAATGTATTTGGTAATGTACTATTTTGTTTTTCATAGATTAAATAAATATTTGTTGAATAAAATAAATTACACAGAATTTGAATTCAAACAGAACAAGTTACACAGAATTTGAATTCAAACAGAAATTTTATTCAAACAAATATTTATTACAATCTTGAATAGTACAATTTCAAGCTCTCACTATACATATACAATCTTTGAATACATCACAATTCAATTTACATTAATAACCTCACTACATATCACTCATACTCGTATTTTGTCTTCAATTGCATTCCAGTTTGAATCCAGCATCTGAGCAATCTGCAAAAATATTCACTAATGTAGTAAAATTGAAAAAGAAATATTTTTATGATATAAAATGAAATATGATTCTTGAAAATATGATTTGCCTCAGTTATTTGGGTTGTTCATCATAATTTACATTTGAATTCATCACACACGAACAGTGTGACATGCACAGTGTATCACTGTACATGCCACAAGGCCGTGCACATCGGTATACATTTGATCGATTTACAGGGACAGGTGAGCACAGGTCAAACCCAAATGAAAAGCCGGGTTCAACTCACGTGCAATATATTCAAAATCATGACACGAGCACAAGGTCAAACCCGAGTTTTGAAACTGGATTCAACACAAGGCAACATGACATGAATGCAACGAAGACCAACAGCAAAATGGACTGCAACAATCATGTATGCAGACCAGACCAGACCAAACTACAAAGAACATCAACAATGCAACAATGTGCACAGCAATGAAAGCAACACGACCACCAAAATCTCAAACAAATGCAAGCAACAAGTTTACATAGGCAATATGAACAAGTGAAGCATCTGTGTCAAAGCATAACATAGTATGACATGAAGCAAATGAACACAGTGAAATGCAGAAAGACATAGCATCTGCACCAAGTTAATGTTCACAAATGCAACTCACCAACCAGACTATGATGCAAGAAATAACTCAAAGGACAGCAGACATAACAGGTGAAGTGCAACAAGAATCAGATTCAAGTACATGGTAAACATGTACACAAATGCAAAGCTTAAGTATGCAGATCAAAAGCAACTGTTCTTAAAGTTCAAACCAAATGGATGGAAGCAAAGACCAGAAGTGACAACTAGAATGAGGACCAACGACAAATCGAAACTGCAGTGGACATGTATACAACAAAAGAAGTAGTGACATGCACATCAACCAGATGAACCAGACAGGTCAAGTAACACAGCAGACCACTATGCAGTAGACAGAGTGCAACTATCAAAGAAGCAAACAAAGACCAGACAATACAGCATGTACAAGCCACAATGAAGTTGTACAAGTACAGTCAAGTCAAATGGAATTCAACAAAGCAGCTCAAGTAACAAAACTCGAGTGCAGCAATGAAACCACAAGTTACACAATCAAGTGATCAACACAGCAACATGCTTGAAGACTACAGCACGACCAAGTATGGCAGTGAAACTCAAGCAAGTGCACAACAAACTCAACCAAGACAAGACTGCATGAATGATACAAAGTAGACATGAATGCATCAATAAACCAACTGCAAGACCTCAAGTGACATGGTGAAGCAGTACAAAAGAGCAAGTGCAATTCGAACTAACATGACAGCAAACAAATGCAAGTGACTCGAGCAAAATGCACCAGATCAATAAGTCCAGCTGCTCAAATCAACACAGTGAAGATACCAGTGAAACAAATGCAGAGTTGACAAATGGAAGAAGTATGCAATTCGAAATGATACAACTACAAGTACAGGGAACAACGACAATGAATACTGCAACATGACCAAATGTCCAAACAACATCATACTCACGAATGCAATGCTAAATTGAAGCTCAGGTTAAACCAACCAGAAAAATGGCCAGAGACGAAGCTCACAGGGGCCAGAGAATCAATGCCACGTAAAGTCAAAAGCAACAGTGGATGAACGAGATTCAACAGTGCAGAGATGATCAAGTATCAAAAATCAAATACGTATCTTTGAAAATAGCAAAGTCAAAGAAAATTAAAAGGGAAAGTTTCAGCCGTATGAACCAAAGATAAATCAAACGTTTGAAAATCAATGCCGTGAGCATCAAGTAGTAAATATATCAGGAAAGACGTGAGCATCAAGTAGTAAGTATATCAGGAAAGTCGTGTGTATCAAGTTTTTAAAAATTAGGAAAGTGATGAAGTCACGTTAATGAACACGAACGAAAGCAAGTGTATTCGAATTCATATAAATACAAAACCCCAATTGTCATCATTTGCATCGAGTTTGAGTACGAAAATCACAATAGCACAAACAGAGAAATTACATACCGAATCAACAACAAACTCGATCATCAGAGAACGAGCAAGCCAAGCAACAACGAACTCGATCAACAGAGGAGCAAAGCAAACCAGAGAATCAACATAAGCGTGCTCCAGAAAAGCCCCAATTTGGATCGAAGATACAAAGCCGCAATTTTACAGTAGCAAAGGAAAAGGGAACGATGCCCTAATTTCAGAACAAAGAATACAACGTCGGCCGTAATTGTTTCAGAAGGAAGAATAAAGAGGCTGACATTTTTCACAAGCCAAAAGAATTGGATCGGGCTAAAAATAAAAGGGCCGACTTTATAAAAGGGATTTTATTTAGGGTTTAATTTTTTAAAGGGGTTTTTTTCTTTTATTATTTTGAGCAAAAATTAGGGATTCAAATTTATATTTTAATTTTTGCTCCTGCTTGTATTTTTGAAGTTGTTTTTACTTTTCAAGTCAAAGAATTTGTAAATCACCACCTAGGTTGTAGGTAGTGTCAGCTTGTCTAGTTAGAATTAGTTCAGTGAGCAGGGTGTGCGAGTTTGCAAAACCCTATAGGCGGAGCAGAGTTTGCGAGTGAGCGAAACTCTATAGGCGGAGCAGGGTGTGCGAGTCTATGAGAGTGTTTGTGAGCGGGAGCAAAAGGGTTTGCGAGTCTAGTAGAGTGTTTGTAAGCGGGATACTGTTTAATTCTAATAGAAATCTAGGAATGCAGCAGTAGGCAGGGGTTGCCGAAGCTGGGTAAATTTTGTGTGTGATTTACTTTTCAGCATATTTATTTCTGCAGTTTGTTTCTGTGTTTAAATCGAGAAAATTTTCTATAACCCTATTCACCCTCCCCCTCTAGGGTTAATCTAGATCCTACAATAATGTTATTCATTTTCAAACATTTGGGAAAATACTTCCAAAAATCTCTAGGATTCAATTTTTCAAATTCTGGTTTGAACCCATCTTTAAATTTTAACTCATTTGTATAATTCATACTTATACAATCTCTCTTTGGTTATATATAACCATTTCCAATTTTATAATCTTATTTTGATTATATAATAACGACCAAACACATCACTATAATAATTTCTAGAAAATTATTCTCTTTTATGTCAAAATATAGTTTGGATAAAATTATTTCACTTACCCGCTTCATACAACCAACCACTACCAACTCTGACCATCATCTTCTCTTCACTGCTATTCCATACAACTGCTCCGAAGCACACTTCTTCAACCAATACTGCCACATCTACTTCAGTCTTCCATTTACCATCCCATCCACCTATACACTAACATCTCCGCTGCATAAACAACAACCACCTCCGTCATCATCAAATTATCAACATTCTGACAACCATAGCCACCAATCCAAAGTCAATTAGCTCTGCAACTCAAATATCTCCAACCCTTCCACAACCACATTCCAACTCCAACACCATTCACCGCCCATGCATAAACTTCACTGCTCTACCACCAACCTGCAATCCATAATACAACCACTTCCGCAAGCCCAATCGACAGTTCCCTCCAAATCAAACTTCGAACTCAACATCAGATCTCCTCTCGACAAGGTCCCCAATACTTCGAACCTGAAATCGAACACGCAGGCAACCATTCACGACCTCAAACAATCGCGCAAACCCGCAATAGCCTCAAAGAGAGCCAGTGATCAAACCAACCTCATCGATCATCACCTACATCGCAAACTGCGAACTCAACCCGTAGTTCCCATCCATCAATTTCATCGCCTCTTCCTATCGAAATCCTCTGCCGTGCACATCCCCCATCCCCTATTTCCAAATCGCCAGACTTTAATTTCCAACCCAAATCGCCTCACTAACTAGCAACTCCAGTCAATCCGCTCACGCTGCATCGCCTCGCCAATTGAACAACTGCTAACCAATTCGATTCGCGAACAAAAAAAAGAGAAGAAAAGCTTTCGCTTTGTAATATTCAACTCGATTGGAAATTTCATTACTCAGGGTGTTCTGTTATTTTATTTTATTGTCTTTGATTGAGAATGTGGTAGTGTTGGTTTAGTTTTCTAGCTGGGTCGGTGGGTATTGATTAGCTTACAACTAATTTTCTTTATTTCCCGTTTTGTTTTTCAATCTTATTCTTCTTTAAAAAAACAAATTGTATTGATTTCAAATTTTTCTTAGTTTCTTTTCTCCCAAAAAAACACAAATAATTGATTTTCCTTTGTTTTAGCAACTTCTTTGATATTTAAACAAATAAAAGGTGTATAAATCTTGTTTTATTTCAGGTTGCCAAAGCAGATAGAAGAAGAAACCGCTGCCAAATAACTGTTTTTTTTGCAATTAAAAAAAATTGCTGCTTTAATCTCTAGTTTTATTTGAATTGCATTGTTGTTTTCTTACATTCGCATTTTATAAAAAGAAAAAACCAAAAAGCAAAACGAAAATCCATTCTTAGTTGCATTGTTAATACATGTTTAATTTCTGCTTTGCATTTCATTTTAAAGTTCTGATTAATGATAATCGTTAGAAATCAATAACGCTTAATTGTATATTGACAAGTTGTCTTCTTTGTACAATTTAATTCCTTGGTGACTAGGTTACGGTAGAGTAATAACCATTTATAAATATTCGTAAATATTATAGTGGTTGTTCCTTTGAAGGTACTCAAACCTTCGGCTGCATTGCTACGGTGATTCGTGGTGCACTGATAACTCCTGCCCGTTACCTGGCTGAGAACTATTTTGTTTATCTAAGACAAGTTGTGATTATACAATTTTGGGTTAACATAGGATAAATCATTTGTAATTAACCCTTGCATTCATTTAGTTGCATTAGTTCATGCATATTTAAAAACAAAAAAAACAGCAAAAAAATAATAATTTCAAAAATCCAAAACAAAAAAAATTGTAAATATTCCTTTTATTTTTCTTTGAAATTTTTAAATCCTTTTCCTTTGAAACTTCAAAAATCCAAAAAAATTTAGAAAAATAAAAATCCAAAAAAATATATAAAACCTTTTTAAAAAAAGCCAAAAAAATTTGAAAATCCAAAAACAAAACAAAAATCAATTTTCCATTTTGAAAAATAAATTCTATTTGTAAATATTTTTCTTTATTAAAAAAACCAAAAAAAATAGCATTCATGAAAATGTCCGAGTTTCCCTAATTACGTGAATTTTACAATAGTTGTGATAATCAATATAATCTCACTCCAAATTCATATGGATATTTTAACGATAATTATTGTTTAAATGATTTAGTTTTGAACCACAAAATTTTCAAAATTACGAACAACCGTCGAATCTCGAAAATAGCATTTCGTCTCTACTTGAAATCTCTACACAACAAAATCAAGAGATAAGTGATTTGTGTAATTCATATTTGTCCAACAACTCAATTCAAAATTTTCAAAATAATCAAAATATAAACTCACTTCAAAATTCAAACTCACTTCAAAATTCAAACGATTTCGATTATAACCCATGCCAATTCAATTTCGAACTCCAAAATGAATTTCAAACTCAAAATGCAAATGGAAACAACTTTTCAAACGAATTTGACAATGGGAATAATCTTAACCACGTTACGATTGAAAATCTTTGTTCTCAACAATTTCAAAGTGAAAATCCTCATGTTAATAACTATAAATTGGATTTTGTTGAACAAGTGAACGAAATTTACGATGATCACACAGATTCGTTGTTTGAAACATATATGAAACAACGTGATAAAAAAAAAATCAAATCTCAACGTGTGACAAGTCAAGTGATAATCTACCTTTTATCCAAATCGACGATTTTCAAATAACAACTTTTGAAATTGAAAACGAAAATCTTAACGAAGTTGTTGAAAATTTGGTAATTGAGTTAGATTTCAATTCTTTTAAGGGTGTGGAACCAAACTTAAAATTCGATCTTCCTTTTCTCGATCTTGAAACTTTGAATACAACTTTTTATTTCGAACTAGAGACATGTAATAAAGTTGTTGATAATCTAACAATGGAAGACGAATTTAACGAACACAAATATTTTGGACTTTTGGATGACAAGTTATTAAATTCAGACGGGGAAGATTTAAATCACCATTTTGATTTTGAAATCCATAATTCTGAAGAAGTTTTCAATGATATATTTGAATTTCAAATTGGTGAAATTAAACTTGAACTTCAACCAATCATTTTATCAACCTCGAAAATCATCGAAAATAAAACAACTCGTATGATTTTTAATAAAACGTCATTCGTTTTTCCAAATCAATATTCAACTTCGAAATCTTTTATGGTTTGGTTTTCTATAAGTTGTGTCTCGCATACTTGGCGAGACAAATGAATCGGTTTTTGAAAGATCGGTTCATTTACTCTTTAACGACATACTTTTTGATGTCTTGTAAATAATCATCTTTTCATTTTCATTTAAATAAAGATTAAGTTTTTATTTTTCTCCTTCCACTTGGGTTGACTGTGGAGACGTAGTCAAAATCAAGTGTGGGGGGGGGGACTCATCTTCATTTTCGATTTTTCATGATTTATTTTTACTTTTTTATTGCAAAAAAAAAACAATTTTAATTAAGCATTTTTGATTTATTTTTAAAGAAACACTATAGGATAAATATATGGTCTTGGCTGATTAAATTGAAATTTTTGGAAGTTTATTTATCTTAACAAAAATAAAAATGAAGTTTGATTACAAATAATAATGGTTTAACAAGTATATAGGAAGACTCATACGTGTTAATTATGAAATACATCCTAATTGAAAATCTTTGTTTTAAAAAGTGGTTGATTTAAAGTAAAGATATAACATTTTTTTGTCTTCTAAGTTAAATGGTGCTAAGCTGGTTTTGCAGAACTCTCTCTCTTGAAAAAAAAATAAAAAAAATAAAAAATAATAACATCCAAAGTATGCACTCTCATTTAAAGTCCTCACGGTTATGCATGGGTGAGTTCCTTGGAATCTTTGATTATGTGCTTTCATACTCATTTAAAAGTCCTCATGGTTATGCATGTATGGAACACACGTAAAAAAAAGAAAAAAAGAACAGACTTAATAAAAACCACCTACGGTCGATCGGTGTATGCACGAAATTGTGTGCACTCGTCATGCTCTGTACTCCCCTCACATAAGCCCGAAAGGTAGTGCGTGGGTGGTATATCTGGCCTCAGTTTACCTGAGCTAGGCGTGTAATTTTTCTTGCAAATAATGAGAGAGCAAACAATTGAAATCCTAGCACTATTTTTACTTATTTGATTTGATTTGTCATTGAAAAGAAATGAAAATACCACTTTAATAAACTTTGATAATCAACTAAGGATTCATTTCATAGTTACACTGTGTTATTAACCAAAACAACGAGTTAAACTATAGTCTATTTGTTATGATAACTTGATTTTTGTTGGAAATTGTGACGAGTAAATGACATAAATTTTCAAGATAATAACCAAAACCTATATTTAACTTATTCGTGTCAATTTAAAAATAAATCCTTCATTTGTAAATATTTTCAAAAACTTGCATTCATCTCTTTGGAAATAAATCTTGCATTTTGAAAATATTTTCATCCTGCATTTGGATTTTGTGGGTAGTATCCGCTGAAAACCCTCACGAGACAACACTCGTCCTACCGGGGACACCCAGAGGTTTAACTACTTAGTGCATACGCTCAATGCAATCGTGCTCCCTACGAAAATGGATTTATCTTACTTTTTCTTTATTCGAGGACGAAGAAAAAGATAAGTGTAGGGCTATTTGATGTGCACGTAAATGTGCATATTTTAACCACCATATTTAATCTTTTTAAATTAAATAAATGATCATATTGGGTATTTTAACTTGTTTTAACCAAAATCCGTATTAATTCCAAATTGTCGCATATCTATCTTCATATAGGGGCAAAACGATCATTTGTGTGCATACATTTCTTTGAGAAAAGTTAATTGGAAATATATGTATTTTTGTAGGAATTTGATCTCAAATAGGAGTGGTTTCATGAAGGAATATGCATGCACAAAGAAGATACAAATGAATGAAGATGGAAATAATTCAAAGTGAAGATCATGGAGGACCCCACCTACCCACCTACCTTAATGAACAAATTAGAGGCTAATACACATGCTTATGGAGTTTATGGCTTCATGTACACTTAAATGATGATTAGTTGAAGCTAATGATTACTTGGCCTCCACACTTTCTCAAGGGTAGTTTGGTCATTCCCCAATTTATGGATTAGGGTTTCATGCTTGTATAAATAACCCCTTATGTTTCATGTAACTCTTCTCTTGTTTTAGTCTCTCTTTAGTTAGTTTTAGTTTAGAAAATAAATCAAAGCTCTCTTTCTTTCCATGGCTACTTAGCCATTTCTTCTCTCATGTAATTCTTTTTTTTCTTTTTTATGCAATGTTAATTTTTGTTTCTTTTTAATTACATGTTCATTTCCTTTTATGCAAGTAGTATAGATTTTCCTTTATGCAATTAGAATAGTTTTTCATTCCACTTTACTCTCTTTTCCTTTTCTTTTTCTTTCATGTTGCAAGCTATATTTGTTGTTTTGATAACAAATATAAGAGGCTAATCCCTTCAATTTAGGGGTAATGAAGCCTCCAATCATGTAGCTTCAACATTTTGATAATTATTCCTCTCCTTTTGTGCTTAATGACAATGCTTGAAGTGGTTTAATTTGTTGTTTTTGTTTTGAATTTGATAGCCTATATTGTTGACACCAAATAGGCTATGCTTAAATAATCACTAACACAAATGCCTCTTTATCAAAATATGATTATGGCATAAGAAAGTGATTTGAAATTCAAATTTGATGGTATATATTTCTAATTAATAGCTAATAGGCCATACTTAAAATAGATTTCATTTTCAACTTTGCTGTCATTTTCATGAGAGTTAGTAAGTGATTTAAAGGTTGTATTACAGTTTGATGGCTTATGTTGAGCTAATTAATAGGACAAATGAGCCATGCTTATGATAAACACATCATTTAAATTCACTTATGACCAAAGAAAAGAGATCATAATTTCATAATTTGTTGAACTATATGATTTAGAGAGTGGAATTATCTCTAAATTGTCATTGAACTCTTATATTTTTATCATTTTCTTTTGCTAGTTTTTGTTAGTTTCTTACATTTCTAGCCATTCACTCTCGACTTCGGTATAATTTGATTTAATAGAATTTTAAAATCATCAATTCCCTACGGATCAATCCGTATTCGCCACGTGCTACATTCGTATATCATGCGCTTGCAGTTATTTTTATTTCTAAATTTTTTGACGGTTTTCTAATCCGATAGAATTTCCATCGATTAACAAAAACCATACTAAGTTGGTTTACCATATTTAAGTGTTTAAAAACTCCTATCGATTTAGTGGCATCCCATTACTTGAACATAATTTATATGCCACTCAATAGATAAGTCAACACAATATAAAACAATTTATATTCACTAACAAATACGCGCTCATATCTATTAATACACTCAAACTCATTCTAGGGTACTACTGACCCTATCTCTAATGAGTAATCCCCACCATAGCCAACGTTCTCGCTTAACCTTCAGCTTTGGTACCAAATGTAAATACCCGGATCTTTGTATCCCTTTGAGTCGACCATAATTCACATCAGTTCAACTCAAATTGAACGGAAATACGCATCTTTAGGGGTGAAGAAGAAAAAGATAGAAGAAAAATAGAATAACAACAATACAGAATCTCATAATCGCAGCGGAACCAAATATAATACATAATAACAGATTTCAAATACAAGAATTGTAACTGTTTTATAATTACAATCATCAGAGTATAACAATCAATACATCAATCTGGACAGATATAATAACTTGTCCTCATACAGCGAAAATATAAACCAAGCATGGAGATACGTCTCTACATCCTATCCAGAATCTGTAACTCTCGGTTTGATCCAAGTATTATAGTAAAATAACACACAAGTCTGTCTGGAAAACCAGCTTGAGAAACACACTCAATTTGAATTATTACTGTTTTCAAAATCCTTTGAAAAAACAAAGATATCTCGTAAGATCACGTCACACATAAATGTGATGGATTTTTACTTTACGATAACCAAAACATTTTTATCAAAATCGTTTTATATTATTATAGTGTCTAACAAAATAAATAGAAAATAGCTGAAATGCTTGCATCTCATGTTTCAACATAGTTGGGCACAATCAAAACGGTACGACGCTTATTGGAGAATGAATTCTATACAATGACTAGGCATTGGGGTACTAGCTATCAAGGTACACATTTAGAAAAATATACCATGGACCTCGTCGGGATCCCCTACAACACAAGACCGGCCCCATCCCTAACCTAGATAGAACCAAATATGTTATCACCTCTGGTGTTCCCACCCTTATAGAGAGCTCTTTTTTTTCCATGCACCACCATTTCCATAATTTATTATATATCCAAGGGTATCCAGAAAGGTGATAACATACCCTAATTGGGTGCGACCCACTTAGCCTTGCAGCATCTTCCCTGATTTTCAGTCATTTCGTTTGATGAGGCTTTAGGCTACAATTGCCTTTCAAGAACAATTCCACTTAGAATTCTCATCATCCTCCAATGACGATGCAATGTTAGCATTCGTCCTTGCAAGTTATCCTGGATCTAGACAAATTGAATCATCGTCTTCACTATCTTTACAATATCCATTTGTAATGCTCAAATCGAATCAAAGTGGTTTCAGATAATTAAATCTAATCCTGCTCTCTTCGAAACGATTTAATGAAATTGGCCAATATTGATAGTCGGTTATTTAACTATGAATAACATCCATAAGCAGTCACTAGGCCATTGTTTATAGTTCTTTAAAACATTCATTTCAAAATATCTTTACAAAGATATATATTTAAATCTCTTTCAAATTTGTCAATATTTGAAAACATTTGTTTTCATAATAGGACATCTCCACCCGTACCTCTCTTCAACACTTAGTGAAATATTTCCAACTTCGATTTATAATCCATTACTTAGAAAATATCTCGATATAAATCCTTCATCTCTAAATATTTTCAAAAACTGTCATTTTTGCACTTAGGAAAATATCATAATCCATTTTTCCAAAATCATTTTTACTAGCAACACTTAAGAGTTTTTCTTATCCTATCTCCTACATTTTCAGAATTGATATTTATTCCTTTACATTTTGCAAAGTCGATTATATCACTTATAATCTCTCTATCCATTTTCAACTTCTAAAAAATCATATCTGTTTCCACATCTCGAGAGAGTTTATAAATAAATTCAAATCATTTTCAAAACTCTATATATGTATAATAAGTAATTTTTAAAGAATGATAATTTATTTTTAAAAACACGTTTAAGTAATTATTTAAAATTTTAAAATACTTATATAAACACTGATACTTCATTCCCTATTTCATTTTCAAATAACAAATTGATTTTACGAAGCTTATTATAAAAATTATAAATTTATTTCAATTAATATTAAATATTTGAAAAAAATCCACTTTCGAAGTATTTTATTACTAAAGTAGCTTTAAATTACATATTTAAATATATAAAAAATCTCTTCTGAAATAATTTAACTTCTTGATAAAAATATATTTTAAAAATTCCAAAGTCCAAGTTTAATTTATAAATCCCTCTTTATTCACTACACGTCGATTTCATTTCCTTTCTCTTAACCACCCTCACATTTCGAAAATAGAAACCACTATTTTTCCTTAAACCGATTTCCATATTTTGATATAAATTCACCCTATGAATTTATATTCCCAATTTATCAATTGACACCTTTTACCCTTATTTATAGAAATCGTTATGAATTTATAAACTCCTTTGAGTTTCCACTTGTTTATCAAACTAATTTCATTTATAAAATCCCATTTTATAAATCCATTTGTTAATAAATTTCGTTTATTCCACAAATCTATTTTTAATATCGATTTCAACCCCTCTTCATATATTTCAAAAATATCATTTAAGAATCAATCGTTTAGAAAAAATCTTTATATAAATTATTTTTAAATCTTTATTTAAAATATATTTTCCTGAATAGTTAAGTACAAACCAAAAATCAATTTATCGTTTTATCCAAATCAATTTCTGTTTAAATAATCCAAACTTTGATATAAATATTTTTATATCCAAAATCTCCTTTTAAATTCCTTCAAATTCCAATAACAATATTACGGTATTTAAAATACCAAAATTCAGGCCAGTGCTACTTAACATCCAACTATTCAATCACAACAACAATCTATAACAGATTATTCTAACACATCATATATCATTATATATGAAATTTAAAATCAACATTTTTGAGGAATCCAGTTGGATCCCTCCAACCTGTTTTCCCTGCATCCATGGATGTTAGTACAACAAAAAATACTAATCCCACTATGAGGGCAATATCATGGTATATAGGGTCATCCGCTATTATGCGGGCGTATAGGGTCTCATCCGCTAAAATATGCGGGAATATCAATCCAACTACTAATATACATACTACTATATATATATATATAACATTCAAGTGATAATAATAATTATCCATTCATTCAATCAATCAATAAATGATTTTCAACAAATTTAAAATTAAACCAATAATCCAAGTCGAGTGAGATTTATGCACCTTTATTTTTAATTGCAATTCATTCTATTTTTTGATTCCCTTGCATAGATTCCACAACTATGAAACTAAATGGATGATTCCATTCTATTGAACCTCGTATAAGCAATTTCAAATTATATAAATTAATGATTTCAATTTTTAATTATAATAAATTGACTAATTATTTAATTTTACTAATTACTTATAAACGATTTTTCTCTCCATCAATAAGTTTTAACATGATCAATGTTAATTAAAAATGCTTTTAAATTTTAAATTTTAAATTACCTTCAAATCAAACCCTAAGTTATAACACAGCCTCACCCATCAATTTGCTCGAGCTCGGCCTTCATGAGCATCCAGCCAGACGACATCACCACGCGCTCCCTGCTTTCCATCCTCACGCCTGCAGCCTACCACTAACGGTCGAAACCACCTCACCATGAACGACATCACCCACTACCATCTCAACATCGTCACTCCAGCCTCCTCCGTCCTTGACCCAAAATCCATGCTCAAACCACCATCGCGGCTACCATCCAACCTTCATCGATACTAGCTCGCATGTCGCCGCCATCAGTTGCTGCCAGCCCTCTACTACCTCATAGAAAATTGTGACAACATCACCTACGATTGTCGCTACAACTGCGCTCCACCGACTGCTTCACCTACGCCAAGAGTGACGCCTCCTATTGTTCGACAGACGATCAGGAGCCCTTCCCTTTCGTCGCGATCCTCTACGGTCTCCCCCACAACATCATGACCTGCCTACGATCCCCATCTTCGCCAAATCACGGTTTGAGTCACGAGCCTTCCTTGGAAAAATGTCGAACTAATTTTGAACAAAGGCCTCGTTCAATTCCTTTTATTTTTTTATTTGAGTCGATTCTCTTTTTCTTTTTCTTCTTCTTCTGTGATTTTTGATTTTGGAAGAGTGAAAGGGAAAGGATACATTATTTATGAACTATAAGAACGAAAGGAATCTTGATTTAAATGAGAAAAGAAAAGGTAGGTCAGCTTTGAATAGGATTGCTCAACTATCCATTGATTTTACTTTTATTACTATTATTTTCAAAATAACTCGGATCACATACTGTGAAATCTCAACCTCCTATTGAGGCATGCTGCCTGGCGTTTCTAATGTTATACCGCTATTCCGAACCCAATGGAACAAGTTTCAAGTCCTATTCGCCCATTTGGAGAAGATAAATTTTTAAATCAAATATTTAAATTAAATTCAATTAATTCATTTTCAAGCGTTTTCAGATCGTGCGACCAAACGGTGAATAAAACGCTACAAAATTTTAAATATGATAATAACACACTATTACGGATCCAATGGAATTAGTTTCGTCGAATTTCGAGACTGTGCCTCAGATCGCTATTTTAAACCGATGATTTCCAATTTTTACGAAATCGCTTAAAATTTCAGTTTTAAAAACTCACTAACCCAATTATAATTCCAGTAGAATTTATATCAACATTAGAAATCGTTTTCTATTCATATTCTACTCCAATTCAATTATTTAAATGATTTCCAATTATTAATTCAATAATTAAATTTATCCAATAAATCTCTATATCTGAAACTTAAGTCTTATTCCACTATTTGATCGTTAAATTCCATAGTAGAACTCTATTCACATTTCAAAACTCAACATTTAGAATAATTTAAGTGTTTAAAATCAACGAGCAAAAATCCGGGTCATTACAGAGATGCTTAAATAGAGGATGGAAATGAGAGAATATAGGATCTCCTTTTTTACTCTATCTCCTTTAATCTTGACCATCCATTTTCAAGCCCTCTAACCCATATCTTAGCTGCCCATAGCCCTTTGTTTCAGCCAATCCTATCTACCCCATGATGGGCCTTAAATCCATTTGAGCTTGAATGAATATTTTGCACTTTAGATCTAATTCAATACACTTATCGATATCGTATATCGATTAATGTGTTTATAATTTTTATAAATACGTTTAATATTCATTTATCAAATTAAAAATCAAATTTATAAATAATTTTTCATAAATAATATTTAATTTAATTAATTTATAACTGTTATCACCATTATTGACCTCGAAGATGTGCGACATGCGACCTAATTATAATGCCACAACAGTATTCAATAGCGAAAGAATGGCTACGAACCAATGTCGCATCTCATCAATGAAAAGTAATGTGCAATGCCGCGTGTTGTTCCTAGAGCTAGGGATATCGTTCATCATCAATACCTCATGTGACCAATGCCACATCTCTTCAAAGAAGCAGTGCTGTCGAATGTAACCAACATCGTATGCCATTAATGTTATGTAAACATGACCTATGCTGCATCTCATTGATACTGTGTTTTATTGATGTCGCCTTTCACTTATGAAGATAAAATGAATGTCGCAACTCATTAATGCCATACTATTTGAGCATTGCTTATCACTGATACTACCTGCAACCAAAGCCATTAAATAATAATGTCACTAATGGTCAATGTAACGTTTCGGATTTTGCCCGCTCGAAAATCGACATCCATACTTTAAATCGTATTCGAATGCCGTAGATTCGACCATTCAAATCCGATTCGCCGGAGCTTATAACAACATTAAGTAAATAACACAGCGGAATAAAAGAATAATACATTGATATACAGCTTTGATACAATATCTGATACAACAGATGATCCAATAGATATCAATATACATCAGAGATATGATACAATAAATAGCAGCGGAACAGAAAATAGATGACATCTAGCAGCGGAACAATATAACTCTAAGATAGTCTTCAAAAGAGAACTCCGAGAACTGCAACTCCATTTCCAAGAATCAATCCAGCAATAGCTCGAACTCCCAATAACGATGCACAAAGATAAGCAAGACTGGTGCGATCCAAAGACTGAACTAACTCCAGATAATCTACTGAACCTAGTTATCTGAAAGACCCAACTCTAGACTGCTCGTGTAGAAAATAATGAGCACCCAGAGTTTAGGAAAGAAAACAATAAACTCCGGATCAGTCGTGGGACTGGTGTGAGTAACAAAAACAGTTTATCTTTTAAAACATTCAACAAAGGATTTTCAAAGTCAATTCGCAATGCTTTTAAAAATGAGACTACCATAAGGCCTCCCGCACACACACATAATGCAAACGCAGAATCGGAGGAGATTTCTCCTTATGATAGTCAAAGATGCTTGATACGCATTAAAAGGACATTTGATATTATTACTAGTGCATAGTGTAGTAAAAATCATTTCGAAAGTAAAGATATAAATCTTAGCCAACATAGACATTTCGAACTATGCCTACTATAGCTACCATCCAAACAGTAGGGCGCCACCATAAGTGAATGATAGGTTCTACAACTAATACCGTACAAGATCGTATTGTTTCTTTGGATTTCCAACGAATGATCAGGCCAAGGAACTTCCCATTGCCACATGAGAATGCCTTTGGATGGACATCCCCGAGAACCAAACCGGATCTCTACCAACACAAGGCCGGGTTACCCCTAACTGAGTAACAACTGACTGAATATGCCATCCCCCGGTCCTTTGGGACCTTTCACCGAGCGCCCGCAATCAATTCACACAATCATAAAGTGTTTTCAACATGAGTAAGTATCTGGGCTCCATACCATGATGCCACCCTTTTCCAGAAGGAAATGCACATATCCTAAAGGGCGCTACCCCTCATAACCTTGCTGCTTCTTTCCTGTTTTGACCATTCCCGAGGTGTGAGGCTCGACGAAGTCACGTCCACAAAAACATACTTTATACAAAAGCCATGCTTTGGGTCAACAAATGATCATAGAAATGATCACCAAGATAGACGATCAAATAAATGATCCTATCACAAATAATCAACACAATGATCATTTCACAGCAACACTCAGCATGTCACATTACCAAATTGGGAATATATCGCTGATAACATTCAACTACATAACCTCTGAGCTCGTACGTCTCAGAGAAGGGTGTTAAGCTAAAAGAATAAATTCTTCGCCACCAACAGAAATATATTTGAAAGAAATCGGCTTTATATCTCAATTTGTAATGTCAGACATACAATCCATACAAGTCTGTTCCGGGCTCGAACAGAACCGAAGGCACTTACAAAGAAGTCCTTGCAATCCGGATATTCACTAATCACGTTCGGACTTCCCATCACATATGGAGTCTCTATACCGGGGACCAGTCGATGCAAAGACATTCGACGAGTTGTCCTTTCGCTTTCAAAAATATCCGGTCTTCAACACCGGTCTTCAAATGCTATCCATAACGAACTATCACATATTCGGAATGGGATATATGACACAAAGGTCCTTTCCCGGCTAAACCGAATAGTGAGCGCAATATTTACAAGAAATATATGGATATTGGGATTTCAATTAAGTCGCAACTTAAAACCCAAAACTTTTCTTCAAATGGTTTAAATCAATTACCATTTCAAATCTTTAAACAAAAAAAGATTTATTTCAAAAAGATCCATTCATAGATTTCCAAAAACAATTTCATTTCGATAGGATTAACCCGTTAAATCTTTAAATCAAAGATTTACTTATAGCTTTCAAATCGTTTCTATAACTTGGAAATCACTTTCATTTTAAACTAGAAATCTTTTTAACACAAATTGGAAGTTCATTTCTTATGTGAAAGCTTTTATTATGAGAAAACAAACAGTTTCCGTTTCAGAGAAATCCAATTAATTTACACGAGTTAAAGTTCTTGAATTATATTCACATTCCTAAATCAATACTTTTAAAATAGTTTAACCCGTATATAACTGGTATAACATTTTTAATCCCTAGTTTTAAATCATAGAATTTAGTTTCACATTTTGAATTTAAGTTCAAATCAAATTATTCAACTTCATATTTTATTGAGTAATTCAAAATAAATTTCATCTATGAAATTCCATTTCAAAAGCTTTTCACTTTAAACCCAATCCATTTCCAAAACATTTGAATTTAAAAATTCAAATTCAAAACTATTTTCAAAAATCTGTGACTTACTCGATTTCCTCGTGAAATCCATATTTGTGTGTGTACAAGTGTGGTCCAGGGGTTTAATACAATAGTGCAACATCATTTCAATCATCACAGATCAGAACATAGAAATATAGTTGATAAGCGATATAAAACTTATAACGCTCATCGTCCATTCACAGATAATATACAAATGCAAATAAATATACACTGCTCAATCTACAGAACAAAATATCACAAATCAGATAGGATAATCAATTCAAAGCATCTCATACAATACAATCATTCATAAGTAAGGTCAAGCATTTGATAAACATTTATAAACAGGATTAATTATTCGTTCAATCCTAATCAATTCAATTTATTTCCTAGTAAATTAATTACATATGAATTTATTATCTAATTCTGATTTATAAATTAATCACAAATAATTTGATATAAATAATTTATTAACACTTTAATTAATTATCCTTAATTAATAAATTAATTAGATTAACCTTAGGTTAATTACAAAATTATTTAACCTAAGTTTATTTCATTAAATAATTATTTTAAAATAATTAATTATCTTTATAAATAAATCAACATTCTAATTACATTAAATGTAATTTTATCTTAATCACTTGGTTAATTAACTTTAATAATTAACCACTTACAATTAATTAATCTTCAATTAATTATAACTCATTCATTAATAAATCTTTAATTTAATATCATTCAATTAATTATCCTTTACTGGCTACAATAAGTGCTTATCCCAAATCACTTATTTTAATAAATCATAATTTAATTACATCAAGCAATTATACTTAAACTCCTTGATTAATCATTCTTTAATTATTTTATAAATTAAATTATTTGATTTCCTTAATTATCCCTAAGACAATTAATTTCTTTATTAATGATTTCATAAATATTTAAGTGTATTTTTAACCTTACACTTTTAAAAAATTAAAATTCCATTTGAATTTAAGATTCAAATTTGATTAACTATCTAAAACATTAATCAAATTCAATATCATTTTATAAACCTTAGAATAAATGTAAAGAACATTTATTTATTTATTTATTTTTTATAGGAAGCTTATATAAGGGAAGAAAAAAAAACTTTAAACTCAATTACTTCATCTTTATTTTGAAGTTAAGCTTTTGAATTACATTTTATTTTATCTTGCAAAAATTCAAGTTTTTAATTCTTTATTCAAAAATCCTTTTTATCATAGAACTTTATAAAAATCAATTCAATTTATTTATTTGAAAACAAATTACTTTTAAAAGGCTGTTTGATTTGAACTTGTTTAAAACATTCAGATAAAAAAACTGATTTAAGTCACAAATTTGAAATCAAAGGAACTTGAATCCATTGATTAACTTCATTTTGAACTTTGACTTTAAGCTTGTTTTAAATTTTTTCTCACATTCCAGTCAGGTTTTTCAAAAACCTGAAACCTGTTAAAATTACCCCGAGGCAAAGCAAATTTGCTTCGAGTCTTTCCATCTCCTGCTTCGAGTCAAGTGTTGGAATAACTCGAACTCAACCCGAGTGCACCTTCTCCCCAAAACCCAAAGTTCATCAGTGCTTCAACATGCACGGTGCACGTGCACCGTGGCTCTGGCCATCTCCGGCCATCCACTAGCACTTCAACCAATCGCCGATCATCAAATGAACACATCACGACCACCGGTCTTCCAACAGCAACTCGAAATCGAATTCGAGTTTAAAACTCGAAACCTGGAACTCAGCACTGCAACTCGGTCCAAACCTGTCAACGGCAGCTGCTCCCTCCACCGACCACCAAAAAACCTCCACCACCGGCCACGAACTCGACTGTCTCCCCTCTATCAACCACCCACGTCCGGTTGCACTCGGTCGACCACAAAGGTCGAACGAATCAAATCAAGTCCCCACGTCCAAATTAGGTTTAGAACCTTTGAACCACGGCCATCGCCACCACCATCATCACTGACGCCACCACCCATTTTTCCCGTAACCACCGTAGGCTCCTCCACCACTTCACGCAGCCCCGACCAACCTAGTGCTTCCGACCACCCTATCTTGACCAAAACCCATTTTTCGTTCAACACAGTAATGCCCAGTCATTCTATTACAAAAAAATATGATTCGAGTTTTAAAAATCCTAAATTTGATTAAGCAACCAGTTTGTAAACTTGAATCGACAATTCATGATGTTTGAATTTATCACATAGTTAAGGTTTTAGCTGTATTTCCTGTTTCCAGTACCTTTCTAAACTTAGAATACCATAACTTGTTTTAAAAACTAGATAATGTTTAAAACTAAACTAGCTGGTTTTTTTGAACGCCATAGTTTCGCAGTGATTAAATGGAGAGTTTGAAATTTTTGTTTGTTTTAAACTCTTTAAAACCAGAAGAAAGAAACAGATTGTTACAGAGGTTACAACAAATAACCAAACATCCATTCACATATACACAGAAATATACATATAGGCAAGGCATACTTATTTCAGAGCTTAACCATTAAATCCATATTCATATACTTATAATTTTAAAATAATGATACTCACCTTCCAAATCATTGCTTAAATCCAGGAGTTTACAAGTTGGAGTTTGGTTTATCTGAAGCTTTTCATTTTTTTTCCTGGAACTTGTAAATTTGGAATTTTGCTTTGCTAATGAAGTTGAACTCTTTGCATGCTTGATACTTATTACAGCTTTGAAAATGTTTGAAGAGTTTGAGAAAATGTTTACAAGTATGCTCAGCCTTGTGAACTAAAGCTGTACATATATAGAAAGAAAGAGGTGTGCAGGTACAAGTGATAGTATTTTTTTGTTATAGGCTAGAGGTGTAAACATTAAATGCATCAGTACTTCCTTATGCATTTGTTTACTTTTACTTTTTCTTTCTTTCTTGTCTCGGCTGTACAAATATGTAAAGGTATGGTTTGGATTATTTTTTTGTATTTGTTTTAAAGGCATATTTTATTTCCTTTGTCTCGGCTACATTACAGAAACATGTTGCTTTTGCTTTTCTAACTCTAATTATTTTGTTTACTAAGATAAATTTTTACTTGCTTGATTTAATTTACAAGCCCTTATATTTGATTTGTTACATTTTCTTTTGTTTTTGTCTTTTGTTTTGTTTTGTTTACTTTGTATTGCAAAAATTTCTATTTTAATTATGTTTATATGCATGCATTTGTTTATTTTTTTATATTTTTCTATATACACATACATATATAGTATTTAAATTCAAATCAAATGTATATATATATAAAATTTTAAATCTACTCATATATGCTCAAATACATATATATATATATATATATATATATATTCTCATATATATACATATATGAAAATTTTCAAATAAATTTGACTTAATATATTTTTCTATTTGAATCGAGGAAACTCGCTTCCATTTATAATAAATTCTACAATCTTTTATTCAAAAATTCATTTAAATTATCAATTTAAATTTATAAAAATCCTGGGTCGTTACAGACTTCCCCCCTTAAAAGAATTTCGTCCTCGAAATTGTACAGCTCGTCTCTCGAATTATACACACACAAAATAGACTAACGGTAATTCAAATTATACTAGTAACACATGGATATTTTCAGGCCATTCATAATATATTTTATATTAAACACTACTCAAAATATTAGTACATGAGTTATAGTCATACATAACCCACTAACATCCAACCTTTACTACGATCTCAAGTCCAAAATACCTATATAAATACCCCAAAATAAGTCAACCCGACCAACTACCAATCCTCACTGTCAGAACCCTCCCTCTCAGGCCCTGACAGGTCCATCACTTCAACCTCATTGTCTATCTCAAAAATCTCCTCCTGATCAGATTCTTCCAGAATAAGATACCCACCATTTAACTCCTCGTCCTCAATGGGATCATCATCATCCACAGCATTATCCAAATCCCAATGAATTGCTTCGTCACCTTCGGACTCTTCCTCCACGTCAGGTTCTTCTTCCGCCTTAACCTCTTCTTCGAATTCTTCCTCGAACTCTTCTTCTTCGAATTCTTCCTCGAACTCTTCTTCGAATTCCTCCACTTCTTCTTCTTCTACTGGTGGTTGGGGTTGCACTATAGGCTCCACTGGGAATTCCCTATGAACTGATGACTCACCTTCATCATCTCGTACCCTACTGGATGAAGCATAATCACCCACTCTCCTGACCTTTCCTCCTCGGCTAACGCTATTTGTTCTCTACAATTAAAATCAAAAGCCAAATATTAAGATCTTAAGTTTAGAGTTTTATATGTTGAGAAATACATCAAAGTTTATATTTCATATTTTATTCTACCCAAGAAGTTATAACAGAAATTCAAAATTTGTTCTCAACAAAAATCGTTTTATCAATACAATTCAAAAGAATTTGAAAACGAATCAAAGAAAATTGATAAGAAAGTTGTTTCCACTATTGTTACAGAGTATCGACCATTTATAGTCGTATTTCCCTGTCCCCTATCTCCTTTTCTTCTTGCACTCATACTTACTATCAGTGGATAGTAAGAGAATTTACTGAGGCATTCAAACGGATATCTTAAGGATTACTCATTCTAAGGTTTACTTCACCCTATCTCTAATGAGTTACTTAACGTGTTACACTCCTGAGCTAAAGTTCAACCCTTAGCTCTGATACCAAATGTAACGTTTCGGATTTTGCCTGCTCGAAAATCGACATCCATACTTCAAATCGTATTCGAATGCCGTAGATTCGACCGTTCAAATCCGATTCGCCGGAGCTTATAACAACATTAAGTAAATAACACAGCGGAATAAAAGAATAATACATTGATATACAGCTTTGATACAATATCTGATACAACAGATGATCCAATAGATATCAATATACATCAGAGATATGATACAATAAATAGCAGCGGAACAGAAAATAGATGACATCTAGCAGCGGAACAATATAACTCTAAGATAGTCTTCAAAAGAGAACTCCGAGAACTGCAACTCCATTTCCAAGAATCAATCCAGCAATAGCTCGAACTCCCAATAACGATGCACAAAGATAAGCAAGACTGGTGCGATCCAAAGACTGAACTAACTCCAGATAATCTACTGAACCTAGTTATCTGAAAGACCCAACTCTAGACTGCTCGTGTAGAAAATAATGAGCACCCAGAGTTTAGGAAAGAAAACAATAAACTCCGGATCAGTCGTGGGACTGGTGTGAGCAACAAAAACAGTTTATCTTTTAAAACATTCAACAAAGGATTTTCAAAGTCAATTCGCAATGCTTTTAAAAATGAGACTACCATAAGGCCTCCCGCACACACACACAATGCAAACGCAGAATCGGAGGAGATTTCTCCTTATGATAGTCAAAGATGCTTGATACGCATTAAAAGGACATTTGATATTATTACTAGTGCATAGTGTAGTAAAAATCATTTCGAAAGTAAAGATATAAATCTTAGCCAACATAGACATTTCGAACTATGCCTACTATAGCTACCATCCAAACAGTAGGGCGCCACCATAAGTGAATGATAGGTTCTACAACTAATACCGTACAAGATCGTATTGTTTCTTTGGATTTCCAACGAATGATCAGGCCAAGGAACTTCCCATTGCCACATGAGAATGCCTCTGGATGGACATCCCCGAGAACCAAACCGGATCTCTACCAACACAAGGCCGGGTTACCCCTAACTGAGTAACAACTGACCGAATATGCCTTCCCCCGGTCCTTTGGGACCTTTCACCGAGCGCTCGCAATCAATTCACACAATCATAAAGTGTTTTCAACATGAGTAAGTATCTGGGCTCCATACCATGATACCACCCTTTTCCAGAAGGAAATGCACATATCCTAAAGGGCGCTACCCCTCATAACCTTGCTGCTTCTTTCCTGTTTTGACCATTCCCGAGGTGTGAGGCTCGACGAAGTCACGTCCACAAAAACATACTTTATACAAAAGCCATGCTTTGGGTCAACAAATGATCATAGAAATGATCACCAAGATAGACGATCAAATAAATGATCCTATCACAAATAATCAACACAATGATCATTTCACAGCAACACTCAGCATGTCACATTACCAAATTGGGAATATATCGCTGAAAATTCAACTACATAACCTCTGAGCTCGTACGTCTCAGAGAAGGGTGTTAAGCTAAAAGAATAAATTCTTCGCCACCAACAGAAATATATTTGAAAGAAATCGGCTTTATATCTCAATTTGTAATGTCAGACATACAATCCATACAAGTCTGTTCCGGGCTCGAACAGAACCAAAGGCACTTACAAAGAAGTCCTTGCAATCCGGATATTCACTAATCACGTTCGGACTTCCCATCACATATGGAGTCTCTATACCGGGGACCAGTCGATGCAAAGACATTCGACGAGTTGTCCTTTCGCTTTCAAAAATATCCGGTCTTCAACACCGGTCTTCAAATGCTATCCATAACGAACTATCACATATTCGGAATGGGATATATGACACAAAGGTCCTTTCCCGGCTAAACCGAATAGTGAGCGCAATATTTACAAGAAATATATGGATATTGGGATTTCAATTAAGTCGCAACTTAAAACCCAAAACTTTTCTTCAAATGGTTTAAATCAATTACCATTTCAAATCTTTAAACAAAAAAAGATTTATTTCAAAAAGATCCATTCATAGATTTCCAAAAACAATTTCATTTCGGTAGGGTTAACCCGTTAAATCTTTAAATCAAAGATTTACTTATAGCTTTCAAATCGTTTCTATAACTTGGAAATCACTTTCATTTTAAACTAGAAATCTTTTTAACACAAATTGGAAGTTCATTTCTTATGTGAAAGCTTTTATTATGAGAAAACAAACAGTTTCCGTTTCAGAGAAATCCAATTAATTTACACGAGTTAAAGTTCTTGAATTATATTCACATTCCTAAATCAATACTTTTAAAATAGTTTAACCCGTATATAACTGGTATAACATTTTTAATCCCTAGTTTTAAATCATAGAATTTAGTTTCACATTTTGAATTTAAGTTCAAATCAAATTATTCAACTTCATATTTTATTGAGTAATTCAAAATAAATTTCATCTATGAAATTCCATTTCAAAAGCTTTTCACTTTAAACCCAATCCATTTCCAAAACATTTGAATTTAAAAATTCAAATTCAAAACTATTTTCAAAAATCTGTGACTTACTCGATTTCCTCGTGAAATCCATATTTGTGTGTGTACAAGTGTGGTCCAGGGGTTTAACACAATAGTGCAACATCATTTCAATCATCACAGATCAGAACATAGAAATATAGTTGATAAGCGATATAAAACTTATAACGCTCATCGTCCATTCACAGATAATATACAAATGCAAATAAATATACACTGCTCAATCTACAGAACAAAATATCACAAATCAGATAGGATAATCAATTCAAAGCATCTCATACAATACAATCATTCATAAGTAAGGTCAAGCATTTGATAAACATTTATAAACAGGATTAATTATTCGTTCAATCCTAATCAATTCAATTTATTTCCTAGTAAATTAATTACATATGAATTTATTATCTAATTCTGATTTATAAATTAATCACAAATAATTTGATATAAATAATTTATTAACACTTTAATTAATTATCCTTAATTAATAAATTAATTAGATTAACCTTAGGTTAATTACAAAATTATTTAACCTAAGTTTATTTCATTAAATAATTATTTTAAAATAATTAATTATCTTTATAAATAAATCAACATTCCAATTACATTAAATGTAATTTTATCTTAATCACTTGGTTAATTAACTTTAATAATTAACCACTTACAATTAATTAATCTTCAATTAATTATAACTCATTCATTAATAAATCTTTAATTTAATATCATTCAATTAATTATCCTTTACTGGCTACAATAAGTGCTTATCCCAAATCACTTATTTTAATAAATCATAATTTAATTACATC
This sequence comes from Allium cepa, assembly GCA_030765085.1. Lineage (NCBI taxonomy): Eukaryota > Viridiplantae > Streptophyta > Magnoliopsida > Asparagales > Amaryllidaceae > Allium > Allium cepa. Next base: position 623,185,343 of record CM060940.1, on the reverse strand, counting down.
AAGCAATTATACTTAAACTCCTTGATTAATCATTCTTTAATTATTTTATAAATTAAATTATTTGATTTCCTTAATTATCCCTAAGACAATTAATTTCTTTATTAATGATTTCATAAATATTTAAGTGTATTTTTAACCTTACACTTTTAAAAAATTAAAATTCCATTTGAATTTAAGATTCAAATTTGATTAACTATCTAAAACATTAATCAAATTCAATATCATTTTATAAACCTTAGAATAAATGTAAAGAACATTTATTTATTTATTTATTTTTTATAGGAAGCTTATATAAGGGAAGAAAAAAAAACTTTAAACTCAATTACTTCATCTTTATTTTGAAGTTAAGCTTTTGAATTACATTTTATTTTATCTTGCAAAAATTCAAGTTTTTAATTCTTTATTCAAAAATCCTTTTTATCATAGAACTTTATAAAAATCAATTCAATTTATTTATTTGAAAACAAATTACTTTTAAAAGGCTGTTTGATTTGAACTTGTTTAAAACATTCAGATAAAAAAACTGATTTAAGTCACAAATTTGAAATCAAAGGAACTTGAATCCATTGATTAACTTCATTTTGAACTTTGACTTTAAGCTTGTTTTAAATTTTTTCTCACATTCCAGTCAGGTTTTTCAAAAACCTGAAACCTGTTAAAATTACCCCGAGGCAAAGCAAATTTGCTTCGAGTCTTTCCATCTCCTGCTTCGAGTCAAGTGTTGGAATAACTCGAACTCAACCCGAGTGCACCTTCTCCCCAAAACCCAAAGTTCATCAGTGCTTCAACATGCACGGTGCACGTGCACCGTGGCTCTGGCCATCTCCGGCCATCCACTAGCACTTCAACCAATCGCCGATCATCAAATGAACACATCACGACCACCGGTCTTCCAACAGCAACTCGAAATCGAATTCGAGTTTAAAACTCGAAACCTGGAACTCAGCACTGCAACTCGGTCCAAACCTTTCAACGGCAGCTGCTCCCTCCACCGACCACCAGAAAACCTCCACCACCGGCCACGAACTCGACTGTCTCCTCTCTATCAACCACCCACGTCCGGTTGCACTCGGTCGACCACAAAGGTCGAACGAATCAAATCAAGTCCCCACGTCCAAATTAGGTTTAGAACCTTTGAACCACGGCCATCGCCACCACCATCATCACTGACGCCACCACCCATTTTTCCCGTAACCACCGTAGGCTCCTCCACCACTTCACGCAGCCCCGACCAACCTAGTGCTTCCGACCACCCTATCTTGACCAAAACCCATTTTTCGTTCAACACAGTAATGCCCAGTCATTCTATTACAAAAAAATATGATTCGAGTTTTAAAAATCCTAAATTTGATTAAGCAACCAGTTTGTAAACTTGAATCGACAATTCATGATGTTTGAATTTATCACATAGTTAAGGTTTTAGCTGTATTTCCTGTTTCCAGTACCTTTCTAAACTTAGAATACCATAACTTGTTTTAAAAACTAGATAATGTTTAAAACTAAACTAGCTGGTTTTTTTGAACGCCATAGTTTCGCAGTGATTAAATGGAGAGTTTGAAATTTTTGTTTGTTTTAAACTCTTTAAAACCAGAAGAAAGAAACAGATTGTTACAGAGGTTACAACAAATAACCAAACATCCATTCACATATACACAGAAATATACATATAGGCAAGGCATACTTATTTCAAAGCTTAACCATTAAATCCATATTCATATACTTATAATTTTAAAATAATGATACTCACCTTCCAAATCATTGCTTAAATCCAGGAGTTTACAAGTTAGAGTTTGGTTTATCTGAAGCTTTTCATTTTTTTTCCTGGAACTTGTAAATTTGGAATTTTGCTTTGCTAATGAAGTTGAACTCTTTGCATGCTTGATACTTATTACAGCTTTGAAAATGTTTGAAGAGTTTGAGAAAATGTTTACAAGTATGCTCAGCCTTGTGAACTAAAGCTGTACATATATAGAAAGAAAGAGGTGTGCAGGTACAAGTGATAGTATTTTTTTTGTTATAGGCTAGAGGTGTAAACATTAAATGCATCAGTACTTCCTTATGCATTTGTTTACTTTTACTTTTTCTTTCTTTCTTGTCTCGGCTGTACAAATATGTAAAGGTATGGTTTGGATTATTTTTTTGTATTTGTTTTAAAGGCATATTTTATTTCCTTTGTCTCGGCTACATTACAGAAACATGTTGCTTTTGCTTTTCTAACTCTAATTATTTTGTTTACTAAGATAAATTTTTACTTGCTTGATTTAATTTACAAGCCCTTATATTTGATTTGTTACCTTTTCTTTTGTTTTTGTCTTTTGTTTTGTTTTGTTTACTTTGTATTGCAAAAATTTCTATTTTAATTATGTTTATATGCATGCATTTGTTTATTTTTTTTATATTTTTCTATATACACATACATATATAGTATTTAAATTCAAATCAAATGTATATATATATAAAATTTTAAATCTACTCATATATGCTCAAATACATATATATATATATATTCTCATATATATACATATATGAAAATTTTCAAATAAATTTGACTTAATATATTTTTCTATTTGAATCGAGGAAACTCGCTTCCATTTATAATAAATTCTACAATCTTTTATTCAAAAATTCATTTAAATTATCAATTTAAATTTATAAAAATCCTGGGTCGTTACAGACTTCCCCCCTTAAAAGAATTTCGTCCTCGAAATTGTACAGCTCGTCTCTCGAATTATACGCACACAAAATAGACTAACGGTAATTCAAATTATACTAGTAACACATGGATATTTTCAGGCCATTCATAATATATTTTATATTAAACACTACTCAAAATATTAGTACATGAGTTATAGTCATACATAACCCACTAACATCCAACCTTTACTACGATCTCAAGTCCAAAATACCTATATAAATACCCCAAAATAAGTCAACCCGACCAACTACCAATCCTCACTGTCAGAACCCTCCCTCTCAGGCCCTGATAGGTCCATCACTTCAACCTCATTGTCTATCTCAAAAATCTCCTCCTGATCAGATTCTTCCAGAATAAGATACCCACCATTTAACTCCTCGTCCTCAATGGGATAATCATCATCCACAGCATTATCCAAATCCCAATGAATTGCTTCGTCACCTTCGGACTCTTCCTCCACGTCAGGTTCTTCTTCAGCCTTAACCTCTTCTTCGAATTCTTCCTCGAACTCTTCTTCTTCGAATTCTTCCTCGAACTCTTCTTCGAATTCCTCCACTTCTTCTTCTTCTACTGGTGGTTGGGGTTGCACTATAGGCTCCACTGGGAATTCCCTATGAACTGATGACTCACCTTCATCATCTCGTACCCTACTGGATGAAGCATAATCACCCACTCTCCTGACCTTTCCTCCTCGGCTAACGCTATTTGTTCTCTACAATTAAAATCAAAAGCCAAATATTAAGATCTTAAGTTTAGAGTTTTATATGTTGAGAAATACATCAAAGTTTATATTTCATATTTTATTCTACCCAAGAAGTTATAACAGAAATTCAAAATTTGTTCTCAACAAAAATCGTTTTATCAATACAATTCAAAAGAATTTGAAAACGAATCAAAGAAAATTGATAAGAAAGTTGTTTCCACTATTGTTACAGAGTATCGACCATTTATAGTCGTATTTCCCTGTCCCCTATCTCCTTTTCTTCTTGCACTCATACTTACTATCAGTGGATAGTAAGAGAATTTACTGAGGCATTCAAACGGATATCTTAAGGATTACTCATTCTAAGGTTTACTTCACCCTATCTCTAATGAGTTACTTAACGTGTTACACTCCTGAGCTAAAGTTCAACCCTTAGCTCTGATACCAAATGTAACGTTTCGGATTTTGCCTGCTCGAAAATCGACATCCATACTTCAAATCGTATTCGAATGCCGTAGATTCGACCGTTCAAATCCGATTCGCCGGAGCTTATAACAACATTAAGTAAATAACACAGCGGAATAAAAGAATAATACATTGATATACAGCTTTGATACAATATCTGATACAACAGATGATCCAATAGATATCAATATACATCAGAGATATGATACAATAAATAGCAGCGGAACAGAAAATAGATGACATCTAGCAGCGGAACAATATAACTCTAAGATAGTCTTCAAAAGAGAACTCCGAGAACTGCAACTCCATTTCCAAGAATCAATCCAGCAATAGCTCGAACTCCCAATAACGATGCACAAAGATAAGCAAGACTGGTGCGATCCAAAGACTGAACTAACTCCAGATAATCTACTGAACCTAGTTATCTGAAAGACCCAACTCTAGACTGCTCGTGTAGAAAATAATGAGCACCCAGAGTTTAGGAAAGAAAACAATAAACTCCGGATCAGTCGTGGGACTGGTGTGAGCAACAAAAACAGTTTATCTTTTAAAACATTCAACAAAGGATTTTCAAAGTCAATTCGCAATGCTTTTAAAAATGAGACTACCATAAGGCCTCCCGCACACACACACAATGCAAACGCAGAATCGGAGGAGATTTCTCCTTATGATAGTCAAAGATGCTTGATACGCATTAAAAGGACATTTGATATTATTACTAGTGCATAGTGTAGTAAAAATCATTTCGAAAGTAAAGATATAAATCTTAGCCAACATAGACATTTCGAACTATGCCTACTATAGCTACCATCCAAACAGTAGGGCGCCACCATAAGTGAATGATAGGTTCTACAACTAATACCGTACAAGATCGTATTGTTTCTTTGGATTTCCAACGAATGATCAGGCCAAGGAACTTCCCATTGCCACATGAGAATGCCTCTGGATGGACATCCCCGAGAACCAAACCGGATCTCTACCAACACAAGGCCGGGTTACCCCTAACTGAGTAACAACTGACCGAATATGCCATCCCCCGGTCCTTTGGGACCTTTCACCGAGCGCTCGCAATCAATTCACACAATCATAAAGTGTTTTCAACATGAGTAAGTATCTGGGCTCCATACCATGATACCACCCTTTTCCAGAAGGAAATGCACATATCCTAAAGGGCGCTACCCCTCATAACCTTGTTGCTTCTTTCCTGTTTTGACCATTCCCGAGGTGTGAGGCTCGACGAAGTCACGTCCACAAAAACATACTTTATACAAAAGCCATGCTTTGGGTCAACAAATGATCATAGAAATGATCACCAAGATAGACGATCAAATAAATGATCCTATCACAAATAATCAACACAATGATCATTTCACAGCAACACTCAGCATGTCACATTACCAAATTGGGAATATATCGCTGAAAATTCAACTACATAACCTCTGAGCTCGTACGTCTCAGAGAAGGGTGTTAAGCTAAAAGAATAAATTCTTCGCCACCAACAGAAATATATTTGAAAGAAATCGGCTTTATATCTCAATTTGTAATGTCAGACATACAATCCATACAAGTCTGTTCCGGGCTCGAACAGAACCGAAGGCACTTACAAAGAAGTCCTTGCAATCCGGATATTCACTAATCACGTTCGGACTTCCCATCACATATGGAGTCTCTATACCGGGGACCAGTCGATGCAAAGACATTCGACGAGTTGTCCTTTCGCTTTCAAAAATATCCGGTCTTCAAATGCTATCCATAACGAACTATCACATATTCGGAATGGGATATATGACACAAAGGTCCTTTCCCGGTTAAACCGAATAGTGAGCGCAATATTTACAAGAAATATATGGATATTGGGATTTCAATTAAGTCGCAACTTAAAACCCAAAACTTTTCTTCAAATGGTTTAAATCAATTACCATTTCAAATCTTTAAACAAAAAAAGATTTATTTCAAAAAGATCCATTCATAGATTTCCAAAAACAATTTCATTTCGATAGGATTAACCCGTTAAATCTTTAAATCAAAGATTTACTTATAGCTTTCAAATCGTTTCTATAACTTGGAAATCACTTTCATTTTAAACTAGAAATCTTTTTAACACAAATTGGAAGTTCATTTCTTATGTGAAAGCTTTTATTATGAGAAAACAAACAGTTTCCGTTTCAGAGAAATCCAATTAATTTACACGAGTTAAAGTTCTTGAATTATATTCACATTCCTAAATCAATACTTTTAAAATAGTTTAACCCGTATATAACTGGTATAACATTTTTAATCCCTAGTTTTAAATCATAGAATTTAGTTTCACATTTTGAATTTAAGTTCAAATCAAATTATTCAACTTCATATTTTATTGAGTAATTCAAAATAAATTTCGTCTATGAAATTCCATTTCAAAAGCTTTTCACTTTAAACCCAATCCATTTCCAAAACATTTGAATTTAAAAATTCAAATTCAAAACTATTTTCAAAAATCTGTGACTTACTCGATTTCCTTGTGAAATCCATATTTGTGTGTGTACAAGTGTGGTCCAGGGGTTTAACACAATAGTGCAACATCATTTCAATCATCACAGATCAGAACATAGAAATATAGTTGATAAGCGATATAAAACTTATAACGCTCATCGTCCATTCACAGATAATATACAAATGCAAATAAATATACACTGCTCAATCTACAGAACAAAATATCACAAATCAGATAGGATAATCAATTCAAAGCATCTCATACAATACAATCATTCATAAGTAAGGTCAAGCATTTGATAAACATTTATAAACAGGATTAATTATTCGTTCAATCCTAATCAATTCAATTTATTTCCTAGTAAATTAATTACATATGAATTTATTATTTAATTCTGATTTATAAATTAATCACAAATAATTTGATATAAATAATTTATTAACACTTTAATTAATTATCCTTAATTAATAAATTAATTAGATTAACCTTAGGTTAATTACAAAATTATTTAACCTAAGTTTATTTCATTAAATAATTATTTTAACATAATTAATTATCTTTATAAATAAATCAATATTCTAATTACATTAAATGTAATTTTATCTTAATCACTTGGTTAATTAACTTTAATAATTAACCACTTACAATTAATTAATCTTCAATTAATTATAACTCATTCATTAATAAATCTTTAATTTAATATCATTCAATTAATTATCCTTTACTGGCTACAATAAGTGCTTATCCCAAATCACTTATTTTAATAAATCATAATTTAATTACATCAAGCAATTATACTTAAACTCCTTGATTAATCATTCTTTAATTATTTTATAAATTAAATTATTTGATTTCCTTAATTATCCCTAAGACAGTTAATTTCTTTATTAATGATTTCATAAATATTTAAGTGTATTTTTAACCTTACACTTTTAAAAAATTAAAATTCCATTTGAATTTAAGATTCAAATTTGATTAACTATCTAAAACATTAATCAAATTCAATATCATTTTATAAACCTTAGAATAAATGTAAAGAACATTTATTTATTTATTTATTTTTTATAGGAAGCTTATATAAGGGAAGAAAAAAAAAACTTTAAACTCAATTACTTCATCTTTATTTTGAAGTTAAGCTTTTGAATTACATTTTATTTTATCTTGCAAAAATTCAAGTTTTTAATTCTTTATTCAAAAATCCTTTTTATCATAGAACTTTATAAAAATCAATTCAATTTGTTTATTTGAAAACAAATTACTTTTAAAAGGCTGTTTGATTTGAACTTGTTTAAAACATTTAGATAAAAAAACTGATTTAAGTCACAAATTTGAAATCAAAGGAACTTGAATCCATTGATTAACATTGTTTTGAACTTTGACTTTAAGCTTGTTTTAAATTTTTTCTCACATTCCAGTCAGGTTTTTCAAAAACCTGAAACCTGTTAAAATTACCCCGAGGCAAAGCAAATTTGCTTCGAGTCTTTCCATCTCCTGCTTCGAGTCAAGTGTTGGAATAACTCGAGCTCAAACCGAGTGCACCTTCTCCCTAAAACCCAAAGTTCATCAGTGCTTCAACATGCACGGTGCACGTGCACCGTGGCTCTGGCCATCTCCGGCCATCCACTAGCACTTCAACCAATCGCCGATCATCAAATGAACACATCACGACCACCGGTCTTCCAACAGCAACTCGAAATCGAATTCGAGTTTAAAACTCGAAACCTGGAACTCAGCACTGCAACTCGGTCCAAACCTGTCAACGGCAGCTGCTCCCTCCACCGACCACCAGAAAACCTCCACCACCGGCCACGAACTCGACTGTCTCCCCTCTATCAACCACCCACGTCTGGTTGCACTCGGTCGACCACAAAGGTCGAACGAATCAAATCAAGTCCCCACGTCCAAATTAGGTTTAAAAACTTTGAACCACGGCCATCGCCACCACCGTCATCGCTGACGCCACCACCCATTTTTCCCGTAACCACCGTAGGCTCCTCCACCACTTCACGCAGCCCCGACCAACCTAGTGCTTCCGACCACCCTATCTTGAGCAAAACCCATTTTTAGTTCAACACAGTAATGCCCAGTCATTCTATTACAAAAAAATATGATTCGAGTTTTAAAAATCCTAAATTTGATTAAGCAACCAGTTTGTAAACTTGAATCGACAATTCATGATGTTTGAATTTATCACATAGTTAAGGTTTTAAATGTATTTCCTGTTTCCAGTACCTTTCTAAACTTAGAATACCATAACTTGTTTTAAAAACTAGATAATGTTTAAAACTAAACTAGCTGGTTTTTTTGAACGCCATAGTTTCGCAGTGATTAAATGGAGAGTTTGGAATTTTTGTTTGTTTTAAACTCTTTAAAACCAGAAGAAAGAAACAGATTGTTACAGAGGTTACAACAAATAACCAAGCATCCATTCACATATACACAGAAATATACATATAGGCAAGGCATACTTATTTCAGAGCTTAACCATTAAATCCATATTCATATACTTATAATTTTAAAATAATGATACTCACCTTCCAAATCATTGCTTAAATCCAGGAGTTTACAAGTTAGAGTTTGGTTTATCTGAAGCTTTTTTTTTCCTGGAACTTGTAAATTTGGAATTTTGCTTTGCTAATAAAGTTGAACTCTTTGCATGCTTGATACTTATTACAGCTTTGAAAATGTTTGAAGAGTTTGAGAAAATGTTTACAAGTATGCTCAGCCTTGTGAACTAAAGCTGTACATATATAGAAAGAAAGAGGTGTGCAGGTACAAGTGATAGTATTTTTTTGTTATAGGCTAGAGGTGTAAACATTAAATGCAACAGTACTTCCTTATGCATTTGTTTACTTTTACTTTTTCTTTCTTTCTTGTCTCGGCTGTACAAATATGTAAAGGTATGGTTTGGATTATTTTTTTGTATTTGTTTTAAAGGCATATTTTATTTCCTTTGTCTCGGCTACATTACAGAAGCATGTTGCTTTTGCTTTTCTAACTCTAATTATTTTGTTTACTAAGATAAATTTTTACTTGCTTGATTTAATTTACAAGCCCTTGTATTTGATTTGTTACCTTTTCTTTTGTTTTTGTCTTTTGTTTTGTTTTGTTTACTTTGTATTGCAAAAATTTCTATTTTAATTATGTTTATATGCATGCATTTGTTTATTTTTTTATATTTTTCTATATACACATACATATATAGTATTTAAATTCAAATCAAATGTATATATATATATATAAAATTTTAAATCTACTCATATATGCTCAAATACATACATATATATATATATATATTCTCATATATATACATATATGCAAATTTTCAAATAAATTTGACTTAATATATTTTTCTATTTGAATCTAGGAAACTCGCTTCCATTTATAATAAATTCTACAATCTTTTATTCAAAAATTCATTTAAATTATCAATTTAAATTTATAAAAATCCTGGGTCGTTACAGTCAATGCTGCCACACTACAGTTTTGACTTTCATATGGCGCATTTCATCAACACTTAAAGGACATCATCCAGCATTACATGCGATGTTGATGACAAACATCTTCAATATCCACAAAAGCTATCGAAGCTGACCCTTATTGATATTGGTTCATATTCACGTCGATTCAAGCTGGAGTCCTTAACATCTAATAAAGGACGTTGATCATCATAATTGGAGCCATCAATGCCGAAAATCATTGACACAACATATCTTATTAATAGGGAAATGCTGAAGCCCTACTATACACTCAAGAATGTCGATGTGATCATTGGGCAAGGAATCAGCGCCACACGATGTTGATAACGCCAAGGGTTATGAATTCGAAAGTTGAATTGTTGTGCTACAACTCTTCCCCTATAAATACGAACCTAGGTGCACTATGGAAAGGGGATCATTTATTGTCACACCTCTTACATTTTAAATTTTGTAAACCAAAATTGATTTGGGGATTTAGAGCTGAGTATAGCACATAAAACTGTTAGACATTGTACATTTGACGATATATTGAATAAGAACAAGATATCTTGAACCATGACTTACTTTCGAATTCCAGAGCATATGTGATTTTTTGATCAAAGATTGCTTTGAATTCAAAAGTACTCATATTCTTGATTTCTCTTTTGATCATATAATTATGTAATATGGATTTGCTTCATGCATATATGCTTTTACGTAGCTTTGCATATGATTTCTCCATGAACCTAGACTTACCCATCACTTCTTTTAAGCCTTAACTCAACCAATTGTCACTATTTGCCAATGCTTATCGAGGATAAACTTAGGATCTTCAAATTCCATCATCTTCCAAGGTTCTAATCCTTGCACTTTTGGGGTTGATGAAGAAATTCATTAACATTCGGTGCTAGAAGGAGGATTTGGACCTACGTCTCCATTGAAACCATAAGTGGAACCACCCTAGTTTGCATAGTTAGGGCTTAAAGGACTTGTCCCTATTAAGCATATCACATTCCAAGCTAACCTACCTTTGATTCTTAACACTAATTAATTGCATTAACTAATTTTTGCATAGTCATGCCAACTAATCATGTTAATATCTTCAAGCAAGGATTCTCCGACAAAAGATCCTCCGAGCCTCAAATGACTAGGTCAACCTACCAAATCACTAATGATCCCCAGCTTCATGAAGACCAAGTGCTAAGACTTTTAGCAATACAAGTTTGGAAGAAAAGAAAAGACAAGTGGCTCCATACAATCCAGAAAAATGGAGTTTGAATCCCTTTTATGTGGGTCCAACACCGATTTTTGCTATAGTTAGGCACTATAAAAGGATAAAATCTTCTTGAAAATTAGGAAAGAGATTCGACTCAATGCTAAGAGGACCATTTACAAAAAAGAAATAGAAAGGGACTTTGAATGGTTCACTAGAAAATGAAGGAGTGTGCTTGATCAATCTTACAAAACTAGTGCATCACAAAGCTTCCTAAAAAGGAAACTAGCCATCAAAGATGAGCAATCTGTCTCAAACGATAGAGGAATTAAATACCAATCAAAAGGACCATCCTACAAATGGTCACCACTTTCCAAGAACTACACCCTTACTACTTCATATGAGAACATCCATCTCTTGACCAAGGACAAACTCAACTACTGGCCCTTGCAAAAGAAGCGTCCAAAATATGAAAGGAATCTTATAGGGTTATATTATTACTATCATTGGGCCAATGGATAGCACAAACCAATGTCTAAGCTTGGAGGGCTTGCTCAACAATTTCCAAGGGCAAGGAAAGCTGAATGAATTTGTATGAAGATGTTAAATCAACCATCAATACAATAAGACCCTCTGAACAAAATAAGTGTACCCACATGATTGAGGAGTAAGACGCCAAAAATAATGGAAATATCTAAACTACTACCTAAGATGGTAGTAAGAGGCCAAATCCTTTGATCCTGCCAAGATGGCTTAGTCAAAGCACCTTCTAGAGGCAGAATGAAGTAAGCCTTTGCTTCCGCCTAAGATGACATGACCAAAGCACTGACTAAGCCTTCAGTCCCGCATACGTAACCTGGACGGAGCATAAACCCTTAATCTCATCTCCATGGCCTAATTAAGGTACCTCCTAGAGGGAGGCCAGAGTAATCCTTTGGTCCCACCTGAACATGGCCCATTTGAACATGGCCCGTCCAAAGTTTCCGCAAGCCCTTAGTCCCGTCTACATGGTATGGCCAAGGCTCCTCTAAGAGAGAGGACCGAGTAAGCCTTTGGTACCGCCTAAGGCGGCCTGACCAAAGCATCGAAACAGCCTTTAATGCAATCATCAAAGGCCTCGCTGAAGCACCTCCTAGAAGAAGGTCGGGTAAGTCTTTGGTTATAATGATCAGTGTTGATCATTATAAAACACATCAAAGGGGTCTAATAAGTCATCTTCTTCATCAATAAACAAAAACATACTCGATTTCATGCCAGTTTTGATTAGCATCAAAATCCATTCACGCTACATAAAGGTATAATGCTAATATTATCTAAATCGATTATCAACCTAATTTATAAGCATCAGAACCCTATAATCAAACCCTAAGGTCGATTTAAAATCAGTAAAAATCTAATTTTAACCCTAGTAGTAATTTCAACACAAAATCACCAAGTATAGCTCGCTAATTATATCGGAATAAGGTTAATATCATACCCGGATGATTCGAATACTTGAGAATTAGGAAATTTCTGAATTCCTTTGAGGATTTTGATTTCTTACTTGAGATCTCGGTTGCAAGTAAAAGAATAATGAGGGAAGAGCTCGACTATTTAATGAAAGAAAAGAGGATGAAAATCCATCGTCGATCAAATTCAAATCAACGACTGGATTCACTGGGAATACCAATAGGCGGTAAACTTAATATCGATAGAATTGACTTCAAAAGTCAATGCTTCCTCTACACCAGGAAGCAGCAAATGTTATCACCATTATTAACTTTGCAGATATCCGACATGCGACCAAACCATAATGTAGCAACAATATTCAATAGTGAAAGAATAGCTATGAATCAATGCCTTGTCTCATCAATAATGAGTTATAGCAATGTCGTGCGTTGTTACCAGAGCTAAGGATACTGTTCATAGTCAATACAGCAACTGACCAATGTTGCATCTCTTTAAAGAAGCAGTGAATGTGACCAACATCGTAAGCCATCAGCGTTATGTAAACATGAACTATGCTGCATCTCCTTGATGCCATGTTTTATCAATGCCGCCTTTCACTTATGAAAATAAAATGAACGTCACAATTCACCAGTGTCTCACTATTTCGTCATCGCTCATTGCTAATACTACCTGCAAACAAAACTGATAAATAATGATGCTGCTAACGTAAAATGCCGCCACACTACAGTGTCGACTTTCATATGGCGCATTTCATCAACACTTGGAGGATATTTCCCACCTATACATGCGATGTTGATGACGAACATTGTTAATATTGATAGAAGCTATCAAAGCCGTTCCTTATTGATATTGCTTCATATTCACACCGATTCAAGCTAATGTCCTTACCCACTAACAAAGGACGTTGATCATCATAACAGGAGAATGCCGAAAATCATTGACATCGCATATCTACGTTAATGGGGCAATGTTGAAGGCCTATTATACACCTAAGAATGCCGAAGGTGATCATTGGGCAAGGAATTAGTGCCACGCGATGTTGACAATATCGAGGGTTATGAATGTCGAGTTGATCTGCTGTGCCACAACTCCTCACCTATAAATACGGACCTAGGGGCGCTATGGAAAGAGGATCATTTCTTGTCACTCTTCTTACGTCTTAAACTTTGTAACCCTAAATTGATTTGGGGGTTTAGAGCCGATTATAGCACTTGAATTATTGGACATTGTACATTTGACAATATATTGAATAAGAACAAGATATCTTGAACTATGACTTACTTTCGAATTCCAAAGCATATACGATTTATTAATCAAAGGTTGCTTCAAATTCCAAAATACTCATATTCTTGATTTATGTTTTGAACATATGATTGTCTAACATGGATTTACTTCAAGCATATATGATTTCACATGGCTTTGCATACATTTCTCCATGAATCTAGACTTGCTTGTCATTCCTCTTAAGCCTTAACTCAGCTAAGTGTCTCTATTTGCCAACACTCGTTGAGGTTAAACTTAGGCTCTCCAAATTTCATCAACAAACGAGGTTCTCATCCTTACACTTTTGGGTTAATGAAGAAATTTGTTAACAATAACAATTATATATTTATTAAATCCTTCGGTCAAAGGAAAGTTCATCGTTTTCGGTTGTGTGACTTGTTAGGTGTAACTTTAGCGAGCGATTAATAACAAACTATTCAAATATTAATGTTCACATGTCGCTTAGCAAGTGGTGTGACATTTTAGCCAAATTTATCGCTTACTTGGTTTTGGTAAAATCCAATTTTACCTTGTTGAGAGTTACTCGATTGTGACTTTTATTTAACAGTAATTCACTTCATCAAAACTATATCACTTTGGACTTATGGAATTTTGTAATGGTCAAAATTCCAATATCATCCACATTCAACTCAATAGCCCAAACACAAAGTCTATGGTTCAGTACTAAAAATTATTATTAATCAAAATGCTCCAGCCAGAGACTTTGAGTTGACTTCAGTTGACCATGATACTAACCTCATATAATCGAAAAGACAAATTCTGTAACAATCCTGGTTTGGAGATTACATTTCAATATAGAATTATAATGATAATTATAATTTAATATTGTAAATTAAAGAAAAAATGGAGAAATTAAATTGTTTATTTGGAATAAACAATGAATTTTGGAATTTAAAATGAGAAAATGAAATTCCAAGCTTTAATCTAATTTGTTTGGTGTGTTATTAAGTGGAATATGATTTTATTTAAGTAGAAATGCAATAATTTTATTAATTATTGTCCATTTGCTTCTTTTAATAGTTTTTAAAGGAAGTAGAAATTTTTTAAAGGTGGTTCATTAAAATAAAAGATGGAAATTGGATTAAAAATAGGTTTTGGGTAAATAATGTTTTAAAATGGTTTGAAATATTTTTATAAGTGAGAAAATAAATTTTGTGGAATTTTAGAAGTTAAAATCAATGTTTTATTCATTTATTTGAGTAAATGGTGTATTTTTGTCAAATAAAGGATTTTAATAATAAAAATGTTTTAAAAATATAAATTAATCTTTTTATGTGGTAAGAAATTTTTTATTTTACAAGTATGTAAATTTTCATGGTTTTATTTTGTGGAAATAAGAAGAAAATGGATTTTTATTTGAGTATATGTGATATATACGCATATTTCTATGTTAAGTGTTGATTTTTAGTCTTAACCATATTATTTCCTTTTTATTTCTAACCCAACTCAGCCCAATTTAAGCTCAACCTCATTAAGAAAAGAGGAAAAGAATGTACGTTCATTTCTTATTGCCTTCTCCTTCTTCCTCCTTTAGCCTAAAAGCAAAACAAGTAAACCAATTTCTCAAATTCAAAAACCAAGCTCAATCTTCAATTAAATTCAACCAATTTTCAAGTCTTTTTGCAAGATAATGATAAATCCAAGGTATACAACTCCAAATCATACAATTTCATCACAAAAATCTTTTACAGTAAGAAGCCTTCTAAATTTTTACTCTAATTGTTTTGCATGTTATGTAATTATTCTCTATAGGCGCTCAAGGCTTATAATCTCAAGCAAAGGCTTCAACTTTGCTGCAAAATCCAAAATTTTATCATCTATCAGCAAGGTAGTTGATGAGCTCACAAATCTAGCAAAAAAAAATGCTAAATGCTTGAATCTATGCAAAATAAGCCGCTGTAGTCGTTAACCGTGGACAAATTTTCTTTTCTATGAAACTATTTTATACCGCTTCTCTACAAACTTATATCTTTTGATTCCGGCAACGAAATGCTACCGGATTTCTTTTTGTTGGTAGCTCAGTTGTAGTAGTTCATGCCTGTAAAATTTGGCTGCAAAATAATGTTGTTTGAATGCTCAAATTTGTGCTTGAATATCAATACGGAGCTAGAAATCAACCAGGAACAAAGTCCGTAGGGTAGGTCGACTGCCCCCTTCCCTGTGTCGACATGCAGGTCGACCCAGTTCCTTCTAGGTCGACCATACGATTGACCTAGGGACCAAGGAGGTCGACCTCCATGTCGAACTCAAGGTCGACCTGACCAGAGGCAAATTGTTGTCTTTTCTCCTATGTGTTTTGACGCTTTCGACTGTCGTATGCCTTATTTTTCCAGCTATATTCATGATGTTTGATGATGATTATAGGCCATTATGTCTATCAGTAGACTAGCAAAATTTTGGAGATTTTAAAATTCCAATTTTGAATTATTTTGAATTTAATTTGAATTTAAATTCGAATATCGGTTTGCATGATTTTCCTTGTTTTTATTCTTTTTTAGCACGGTTTTCTTCGATTCTTTTTGAAATGATTTTTAAAGTTAATTGGCATTTCAAATAATTATTTTCTAATATTTTCAAGTATTTTCAAGTGTAAAATCTGTATATTCTCTATAATAAGGAATTTTCAAATATGGATTTCAAATTGATTTCGGAAATTGGTTTTCAAAGCTTGTTTTTCCAAAGTAAATTATTTCATATAAAATTCATACGTTTTTGCACATTTCGAGTGAATGAGAAGGAGGATTAAACAGTTTGGTAAAACACATGGTATGGGACACTTGCGTTTATCTTATTGGTTAATTCCTGACTTGTCCGTATGATCGTTTTGACCTTCGGATCGAGTTTACCGATGAGATGAGGTAAATTTTTTACTAATTTTGGTGTGAAATTTACTAGTGTTTAGTGAACCGTTCAATGCGAACATGTGGTATGGGACACACGATAACACTATTCGGGTTCATATCCGAAAGTTTGTGACACATTTGTCTAAGAGACGTATAAGCCAGTACTGGACCTTTGGGTCATTTGTCCTTTGGGATGTTTGTCTAAGAGACGTTTGTCATTACGACGTATTTGTCCTATGGGATGTTTGTCTAAGAGATGTACTTATTTGTCCTTTGAAATGTTTGTCTAAGAGACGTGGCGCATTATCTTGAGAGAGAAGTACTTGGCAGGCTTTTGTCATATGCATGTGCCATATCTTTGATATGATTTCATTAATGTTTGTGATTTTCCTAGTGTATCGCCCTTTTCTAGAATTGGTCCTTTGAGCCATTCGATATATTTATGGCGATTACCTTTTGGGAATTTGAACTCTTGGGAGTTCTATTTTTAAGATTTGAGTTTCCTACACCGATGTTATATGAGATTTGACTTTTGGCATTTACTTGAGATTTTATTCTCCTCTTTGGAGATATATTTGCCTTATGGCGTGTTTAAGATGTGATCTCTTTATGCATGTTTTGGGTCAGCCAAGATGATGAGTTTAGGATTTCCCATAAACCATATTTGATGCTTTATAAATGCCGATGATACGAGGCTCACTACTTTCAACGTTTTATGGGTTATTTTATCTCTTTTGAGATTATATGTTTGTGTAGTGATACCATATTATCACTCGAAGTAGTCATACGTTTTAATCGTCCCTTCTCACTTGAGAATATTATCACGTTATCCTTATGCTCATATTATCGTTTATCCTTGTAAACTGATTTGTTTAGCTAGATTGACCCGTGTATTTTATACTCGGGTCAAACCAAGTTGTTTCAGGTTAGGTACATTTGGACTTGTCCTATTCTGCTTCCGCTTAGACTATTCTGCTAGCTATTTTTTGTTATAGCTTTTTATGTAGTCCTTTTTGGTTGCTACTCTGATATGTATATTCTTTTGACTCGCTTGTATATTGTGGCTGCTATATCACTTGACATGTATCATTTTGTATAATCTGTGATGTGTCTGCAAATGTATACATATGATGATCTACTGCTCTGTGATGTGTTTTGCATTCGAGTTGTTGTATTTTGTTCTGATTGATCCTATAGCCACCTATGGCTTTATATTAAGTATTTATCAGATATGTCGATCTTCTTGAGATAGAAAATAGATATTTAAGACAAGGCTATAGATGGTCGCTCCTAACCAGCCATATTCTCCACATTAGCAGACTGTATTACCAAGTAATACTCCTTGTTAATGTGGGTCTTGTGGTGGGGCGTCACAGCTTGGTATCAGAGCTGAGTTCAGAGAAAAATATGATAAACATAGAACAAAAGCATGTATTACGGTACATCTAAGTGTTATACAAGTGTAATGAACCCCTGAATCATTGTGCCTTGTCTTTTTCGTGTTCTTTAGGGTAGATAAAAGTTTGGGAATACATCTAGGAATGCATTTTAATTCCATAGTATTCCTTATTGAATTAATGATATCTACCCTGTGAATAATCTTTATCTTATCTTAACTTTTAGCTAATGGCTGGAAGAGGTAGAGGACATCGCTCAAATGTTGGGAAATCCAACGGCTCACATCCGAATGATGTTTGTATGTCTACCGATCAGTTTATGGAATTATTTAGGAGCACTTAGCCTCTAGCTCCTACTCGAGCATCTCCTCTGCACAAGTCTGTCTTTGCGTGCTTACGCAGTGATTTCTCTCATCTCGGAGGAAAGCTGTTCAAAGGCTCCGAGTCCGTTCTTGAGGTCCAAGCTTGGATTCGTACATGCAAGCGCATCTTTTCTCGCATGGATCTTTCTGACCATGACAGATTTCTTGTAGCATCTAGCCTATTGCAAGAGCATGCCCTTGATTGGTACAAGCTTCTTATAGCCAAGCTCGATGAGTCTACTCTTTCTTGGA
The DNA here is from genome assembly GCA_030765085.1 of Allium cepa. Lineage (NCBI taxonomy): Eukaryota > Viridiplantae > Streptophyta > Magnoliopsida > Asparagales > Amaryllidaceae > Allium > Allium cepa. The sequence continues at coordinate 623,166,749 of CM060940.1, read as the reverse complement.
CTCAGTTTCGAGAACGATTCGAGCTCATATTTGTTCCTGAATTTGAGAAAGCCTTATTAGCCCGTTGCTTCCTCGAGTTGAAGTAAGGGAAATCTTTCGTCTCTGATTATGTTTCATCATTCAAGGCCTTATCTAATATGGTCTTGAATACATTAGCACTCCATATAAGAAGAATCTAAATTTTGTCTCCGATCTTAAGAAGTATCTTAAGATGTCTTTGATGCTCCATCTTAAGCTTTCTTTCAAGAAGTTGGTTAACTAGGCGCTTCATCTTGAAGCTATCAAGAAGGAGTGCGATAATTGTGATGAGGTTGAGGTTCGCAGGAACCTCAATTATAAGAAGTTCCCCTTTCATAAGCCAAAGTTTTTCCCTTCCAAGAAGAAGAAGCTCGTTGGATCTAGTCCTATTTCTTAGCTTAGCGGAGCACCTCCTACTCAAAAAGGGTGTTTCAATTGTGGTTCTTCCGACCATATGATCCGTGACTGACCTAAGCCTATTGCAAGAAGGAGGGTCATTTAATTGCCACTTGTCCAATTTCTCCAAATACCCAGCCTGGCAAGCTGAATGTAATTGATGCTTCTGGAGGGTCTTCTCAGTGTAGAGGTACTTCTCCTTCTATTCTTGAAGGTTCATTGTTGTTCTGTGATCATTCTATTTGAGTCTTCTTCGATACAGGTATGTCACATTCATTCGTATCGAAGAAGCTCGTCGATGATTTGTCTTTGGATGTTTCTTGTATGGTTACTTCATTAAGGATTGTGAATCCTGTAGGAGGATCCATGACCCTTAGCATGCTTTGTGATTATGTTGAGATTGTTTTATGTGGCTTTTCTTTTTGTGCGAATCTGTACATTATTTCTTATTTTGATTTTGATATGATTTTGGGTATGGACTGGCTAGTGCGATACGATGTCAGGATTATTTGTTTCGAGAGAGTTTTACATCTTCGACATCCAAATTCGTCTACTCTACTATCATTTGTTCTTCGAAATGTGGAAAATTCCGAAATGGCTTTATATTCTCTAGTCTCATGAGATGATGATGATATATCTCGTATTCCTATTGTTTGTGACTTCTCTGATGTATTTAAGCCTGTTTCGAGTTTGGTATCCAAGCGGGCGATTGAGTTACACATCGATCTCATTCCAGGCACGCAGCCACTTGGTCTTCCTCCCACGAGGATGTCTACAAAGGAAAATGTGGAACTCAGGAAGCAGCTTTTAGAGCTAGAGTCCAAGCAATTGATTCAGCCTAGTTTTTCACTGTGGAGTGTCGCGGTCGTCTTCGTGAAGATGTCCGATGGAACTCTTAGGCTTTGCATTGACTATCGCAAGCTTAATGAGTTGACCATCAATAATAGGTATCCATTGCCTAGGATCGATGATATTTCGATCAATTGAGTGGTGCTAAAGTCTTCTCTTAGCTCGACCTTGCCACTGGTTCTCATCAACTCCGAGTCATGGAAGATAACATGCCTCTTACGGTTTTCCACGCTCGATATGGATCTTATGAGTGGCTCATTATGCCATTCGGTTTGACAAATGCTCTTGCTTTCTTTGTCGATCTTATGAATCGAATATTCGAGAATATCTTGATAAGTTTGTCCTTGTGTTCGTCGATGACATCCTTGTATATTTTCGAAGTCTGAAGCCGAGCATGCTAATCACTTAAGAATTGTCTTGAGTACTCTTCGTCACCATCAGCTTAAAGCCACATTCTCCAAGTACCATTTCTGGGAAAATAAGGTTATGTTCTTAGGCTACATTGTTTCTTCTGAAGGCATTTCGATTGATCCTTCGAAGATCGAATCCATCCAGAATTGGAAGAGGCCTGAGAATGTTCATAAGATTCGCAGCTTCCTTGGATTGGCGAGTTATTACCGTTGGTTCATTAAGTATTTCTCTCATATTATGCTTACTCTCACCAGCCTTACTCGGAAAGGTATTCGATTTATTTGGTCTGACAAGTGTGAAGCTTCTTTTCAGCAGTTGAAGGAGCTTCTCACAAATGCTCCTATTCTTTTAGTTCCAGAAGGGAATCAAGATCTTGTTGTCTACACCGATGCCAGTCATTGTCACCTCGGTGTCGTTCTTATGCAGAAGGATCAGGTAGTTTCTTATTCTTTTAGGCAACTGCGACCGAATGAAGTATGCTATGCCACTCATCACCCCAAGTTACCCGCCATCATCTTCGCCTTGAAGATTTGGCTCCATTATTTATTAGGAGAACGCTTTATTTTATACATCGATCACAAGTCCTTGAAATATCTGTTCATGTAGAAGGAGCTCAATATGAGGCAACGGTGTTGGCTCGAGTTCCTTGCCTCCTATTACTTCGATATCCAGTATTCCCTTGGTAAGGGTAATCGTGTTGCGATGCACTTAATCGCAAACATTCGGCTATTGTTTCTATGATGCTAGCCGACTGGGATGTTCTAGAGACCTTATTCCTTTGTGATATTCATGACCGAGCTCCATCTTTTGATTCTCCTATTTTATTATTGAGTTTGGAAGCTCGACCCAGTTTATTGGATCATATTACCAATGCTCAGCGGCGTGATCCCGATCTTGTGCACCTTATCCAGATTTGTGAGTCTGAGTCCCGTTATGAGGAGTTTCAGTATTTCAGTATTGATTCTCATGGGTATCTTTGTAAGAAGAACTATCTAGTCGTGCCTTCTGATTCTACACTTAAGCATGACATTCTCGATGACTGCCACCTTTCTAAGTATACCATTCATCCTGGTAATAGTAAGATGTATGCCAATATGAATCGCCTTTATTATTGTGAAGGCATGAAGCATGATGTGGTAAGTTATGTAAGTAATTGCATGACTTGTCAACTTATCAAAGTCGAACATTAGCGCCCTTCTGGTCTTCTTAAGCCTCTAGAGATTCCATTGTGGAAATGGGATCAAATTTCAATGGACTTTATTGATGGCCTACCTCATTCGAGACTAGGCAATTCTAGCATTTGGGTTATTGTTTGTCGCCTCACCAAATCAGCTCATTTCATTCCTGTTAAGTCTAATAAGAGTGCTTCTCATTTGGCCAAGTCATATATCAAGGAAATCGTGAGACTTCACAGTGTTCCTAGTTCGATTGTGTGTGACCGTGATCCGTTTTTCGTGAGTCATTTCTGGTAGAGTCTTCAGCAAGCTTTGGGAACAAAGCTTAATTTCAGCACAACATATCATCCGCAGTTTGATGGATAAGCTGAATGGTTGAATCATATTCTTAAGGATCTTCTTCGTGCTTGCATTCTAGAATTCGGTGGTATTTGGAAGGATCACCTACCTCTTGTGGAATTCTCCTACAACAATAATTTCCAGTCAAGTATCAGTATGGCTCCTTTCGAAGCCTTTTACGGAAGGCCATGTCGATCACCTTCGTGTTGGTTGGAATCTAGAGAGAAGCTTATTCTTGGCCCAGATTCTATTTGTGATTCTTCGGAGAAGATTGTTCTTATTCGGTAGAGAATAAAAGAGGCATTGAGCTGCCATAAATCCTATGTGGATGTTTGCACCAAAATTTGTCCCAAACACCCGATTCCAGATGAAAAGCACCACTTCACATTCGCAGATCATAGAGCGAGTATGTAGAGAACGTAAATATGAAGAACACTCAAAAGTTTAAAGGGAAAGCAATAGAAAGACAAGATTTATAGTGGTTCGGTGTTGTAGCCAACATCCACTTTGAAGACTTGCTCTCTTATTGATGATATTCTACCAATTTACAAGAATACAATTGATAGTATCCGAGTTACAATGGAGTTCAGTAGAGTAACGGCGTAAGAGGGGAAAAAGATCCCTTTTCTAGAAGCATTGGGCTGCTATTTATAGGTACAGCATGGAAATATCCTACTTTGAATTCAGAATATTCCTTCTCACACGTGGGTGGGCCCACATGATTGGTCCAGGATGGTTCGACATCGATCCATGATTGATCCCCAAGCAATTCGTATCGATCCAAAAGTGTTCCAATGATGATGGGATCGATCATGAACTTTCCTCTAGTGGTACGCAAGCTATGGTGAAAATTCGATAGCATTTGGACTTGTAGATTTGGAGTTATGATCGATCCAAGTTTGGATTTGTAGGTTGGCTATCACATTCGTATCAATCTAGGGCTTCACATTCATCGTTCTTCATACCCATGCAATTTGTACCGCAAGAAGCCAGGGGAGATCCACTTTTCACGTTCGTTGACTGCTTCTTTTGTTTGACCATGCATTTCGTATCCATCATGTAGCTTGCCTTTCGCATTGATCATATATCATTTCTCTTGTATCGATGCTGGCACGTACTCTTCGTATCAATCATTTGGTGTTGGCTTCGTGTCAATGGAAAGCGATAGTTTGGTATCGATCATCTAGTTGATCAACACGAAGTATGCATTAGCGTGATCGATATGAAGTGAATAACCTATTTCGTATCAATGGGAAGAGTTAGGTTTTGTATCGATCATCTAGATGATCGATACAAAACACATACTTAATATGGATCGATACAAAACATGTATCGATACGAAGCGAATAATCTCTGAAGTATAAGAAAGGAACGAGTGCAACTTGATAGGTACGAATTTCATGGATACAAAACTGGTAGGGATTTCGGTTGTTAATCGGTCCATGACTAAAGTCTGAAGTAACTATCTCCTTGGCCCGAAGTAGACCTTCTACTGACTCGAAGCAAGTGTTGTGATGACTTGAAGTAACTCGCATATGTGCTAATCCATCAAAGACCTGAAGCAAGATCTTTTATGACCCGAAGTAATCCCTCTGAAAACCCAAAGTAAGCCTAGGGATGACTCAGAGCAAACTTCAAGCAACTTGTAGCGAATCAATCTTTGCCGAAACCATATTTTAAACATCTTACGTTATTTATTCGTTGACCATGCTATATTTTGGCTTCATGATCATGTTTATTATATGTGAAAATCCAACTTCGATCATTATGCGGTCGAGTGGGTTAAATCCGCTTATATATTGTCTTGCCAAAAGGCGGGTTAACACTTTGCTCCCTAAAACATGTCTTGCAATAAGAAGGTGTGTTTTGTAATGCGGTTAGCTGGATGTTCATATCCTGTTGATGACCTATAAAGAGATTGATAATCTTACCTAATTGTGGATTGCAATCATTTGAGATCGTGTTACCGTTCGAAGTGATGTGTGACCGTTTGCGGTCAGATGTCGTTCGAGGTGAATTGTGACCATTCGCGGTCAGGTGCCATTCGAGGGGAATGATGATCGTTCAGGTCGGATGCCATTCGAGGCGAATGAGGACTGATCAAGGTCGAGTGTCGTTTGAAGCGAATGAGGACCGTTCGAGGTCGGGTGCCGTTCAAGGCGAATGAGGACCGTTTGAGGTTGGGTGCCGTTCGATGTGAATGATGACCGTTTGAGGTCGGTTGCTGTTTGAGGCGAATGATGACTATTCGGGGTCGGGTTTTGAAACCAAAAATACCAAAATTACATTCAAAAGAGACTTACAACAAAAATGTCCAACCAAATCAAGTCCAGATGCTAAAAATAGAAAACAAAAGTTAAACAAAAATGTCAAATTGCAAACACCTCAACTGTCGTGGTTTATAGTCATCTCATAGCATGCCTAAGGACCGTTCGTGATCTTGTTCATGTACAAGTGGCTTAACCGTGCTAGTGTGGAGTTTGCGATTTATTCGCCATTATTTCAATCAGTTGACAACAAGCTGATCCCATGATCCTGAGCCGTCGCCAGTTGATGCAGACGGTGGTCGCTCCTGTTTCACCATCACTACTCTCCTTTTCACGTACTGTAATAACAATCCATTCAAGATATGTCCTTTGATTTCATCCCTTAAGTGCATGTAATCATTCGTACTGTGTCCATTTTTCTCATGGAATAAGCAATAATTATCTGATTTTTTTTGCTATTGGTTGGATCCCTCCTCATTGGTCTCCATTAAGGAACCGACTCCCCTGGTGTATTGATATATTCGCTCCAAAGTCTCGCTCAACTTTGAATAAGAAGTGAATCTTGGCTCCTTTCGCGGCCGCCTCGACTTGTCATAATTATTCTCTACATTTCATTTTCCTTTGTCCTTGTTTGGATCTTTTCCAGATGAGTCTCAGCCCTTAACTGCATAAACTTCAACTTCATCTCCTTCCTCTCCCTTACCCTTTCCATCCTCCTGTCGCAAAAATCTCTCTGCCTCATGATAAAATTCTCCTAGATCCATAGGTGGATCCATTGTCAATGAATTCTTGAACTCCATGCCATCGGCTATGCCTGATACAGCTGCCATCAAAACCATGAATGGATCTGGCCGATCCACCGAAGCCGCCGCTGCATCGAATCTTATTAGAAAACTTCTCAGAGACTTCCCGGTCTTTTGCTTTAGTGCCGTCAAACTCATCACGTTCCTGGGCCTTTAGATATGAACTCTAAATTGCCTTATGATTTTTTCAATCAAATCGGTCCACGTTCTAATCGAGCCACTCTCCAGTTTCTTGAACCATAATGCTACTACATCCATCAAATACAAAGGGATACACCTAGACATGACCTCTTCCAATGCCTCCAGTTCCCCCATGTGCCTCATATATCTCGTCAGATGAACAGTAGGATCTGTCCTCCCATCGTACGTCTCTAGTGCTGGTAGTTTGAATTCAGGTGGATTCTGAGCTTGCCTGATTGTAGGAGTGAAAGGGCTCTTGTTCACATCTTCCAGATCTCTGTTCACTAGTCCTTCCCTCATGGCTCGTTTTAACATCTCCACCAATCTATCAGTGTCGTCAAGTGGTGGTCCTGGCCTGTTACCTCCTATATGCCCCTCGAGTTCTTAAGGGAATCCTGAAAGCTGCTCCCATGGACGAGCATCCATTCATCTATCAATGCCACGTTGCAGTGTTCTACCTGGTATCCTGCCTGGGATTGGATCAACATGCATTGGGGGCGTGCCCCTAGCTCTGAGGCTGCTCCTGATGGTCCCGCTCTGTTTTGGGTTCTGTTTGCTCCATGCCCCCGATCTCTATTTCTAGCACTTCCTGCAATTGCGTTTCCTTGATTCTGCATTCTAGCTTATCCAATCTGTTGGAGTATGTTTTGCATTATCTCTTCTTGCCTTTTTAGCATTACCTCCTGCATAGCTTCCATCATCATCTCATCTTATCTCGGGTGATGAAGACTGAGGCCTGATTTGCTCCTGAGGAAGCCTCTTGACTTCTTTCATGCTGACCCCTTTCTGTTCTTGGTCTTATTGCTGATTGCTTCACCATAGCTTTTTGGATCCAAGTTTTTAAGCTTTCAGATCTAAAATCCAAGCTGCAAAATTCCTTAGTGCTAGCCTTCTCAGTGAAAGCATCAAAATGTTTGCGCCAAAATTGGTCACGTACACCCGATTGAAGATGAAAAGCACTACTTCATAATCATAGATCACAGATAGTAAGTATGCAGAGAACATAAATATAAAGACCACTAAAAAATTAAAGGTAAAGTAGTAGAAAGATAAGATTTATAGTGGTTTGGCATTGTAGCCTACGTCTACTTTGAAGAGTTGCTCGCTTATTGATGATATTTTACTGATTTACAAGAATACAATTTATAGTATCTAAGTTACAATGGAGTTCAACAGAGTAACATCATAAGAGAGGCAAAAAGATCCCTTTTCTGGAGGGATTAGGCTGATGTTATAGGCGTAGCATGGAAATATCTGATTTTGAATTTGGAATATTCCTTCTTACACGTAGGTGGGCCCACATGATCAATCTGAGGTGGTTCGGCATCGATCCCTAATCGATCCCCATGCAATTCGTATCGATCCAAAAGTGGCCCAATGATGATGGGTCGATCAGAACGTTCCTCTGGTGGTACGCAAGCTATGGTGAAAACTCGATGGTCATTTGGACTTGTAGATTTGGAGTTATAATCGATCCAAATTTGGATTTGTAGGTTGGCTATCATGTTCGTATCGATCCTGGGCTCCATATTCATCGTTCTTCGTACCCATGCAATTCGTATCGAGGACGTAGCTCGAGAATCTTGGGGAGATCCACTTTTCACGTTCGTTGACCGCTTCTTTTGTTTGACCATGCATTTCGTCTCCATCATGTAGCTTATCTTTCATATCGGCCATGTATCATTTCTCTCATATCGATGCTGGCACGTACTCTTTGTATCGATCATTTGGTGTTGGCTTCGTGTCGATGGAAAGTGATAGTTTTGTATCGATCATCTAGTTGATCGATACGAAGTGTGCATTAGCATGATCGATACGAAGTGAATAACCTACTTCGCATCGATGGGAAGATTTGGGTTTTGTATCGATCATCTAGATGATCGATATAACGTGGATCGATACGAAACATGTTTTGATACGAAGCGAATAATCTCTGAGGGATACGAAAGGAAGGAGTGCAACTTGATGGGTCCGAATTGCATGGATACGAAACTGGTGGGGATTTCGGTTGTTGATCGGTCCATTACTTCGACCTAAAGTAGCTATCTCCTTGGTCCAAAGTAAACCTTCCAGTGACTCAAAGCAAGTGTTGTGGTGACTTGTAGTAACTCGCATATGTGCTAATCCATCAAAGACCTGAAGCAAGCTCTTCTATAACCCGAAGCAATCCCTATAAAAACCCAAAGTAAGCCTAGGGACTCAGAGCTAACTCCAAGCGACTTGTAGCGACTCAATCTTTGCCCAAACCATGTTTTAAACATCTTTCTTTATTGTTCATTGACCATGCTATATTTGGCTTCATCATCATGTTTATTTTCTGTGAAAATCCAACTTCGATCATTATGCAGTCGAGTGGGTTAAACCCGCTTGTATGTTGCCTCGCCAAAATGTAGGTTAACAGCAGACAACTGTAGGAAGCCTCTTGACTTCTCTGTTGGTGATCTCGTCTTTATTCGTGTTTTTCCTCTGACAAGGGTTATTCATTTCAGTACGACTGAGAAATTGGCTCCACGCTTTATAAAACCATCTCCTATTACTGAATGTATTGGCCATGTGGCTTATAGAGTTTCACTTCCATCTCATCTATCGGGCATTCATGACGTGCGTCGTGTCTTTCAGCTTCGGAAGTGTCTTCAAGAGTTAGATACTGTTATCGATTCTCCTGAAACGCCATCATAACAAGGACGTGCAGCTCGTTAAAGTTCAATGGTCCACTAATCCCAATGACTGTACTTGGGAAACAAAAGAGTTTATCGAGCGATCCTATCCTGGTTTTCTATCTTCGCATAGCGATGGTGAGAATATCTCTTTATCTCAAGCTTATTTTCTTTTCTTTTGAGTGATGACATTAAATAGTTGAATAAAAATTCTTCTCTAGGAATTGCCTAGACGCAATTTTGTTAAGGGGGGGGGGTCTGTAACAACCCTAGTTTGAAGATTACCATTCAATATTGAATTATAATGATAATTATAATTTAATATTGTATATCAAAGTAAAATTGGAGAAATTAAATTATTTATTTGGAATAAACAATGAATTTTGGAATTTAAAATGAGAAAATGAAATTTCAAACTTTATTCTATTCTGTTTCGAGTGTTATTAAATGAAATATGATTTTATTTAAGTGAAAATGCCATAATTTTATTAATTATTGTCCATTTGCTTCATTTAATAGTTTTTAAAAGAAGTAGAAAAATTTTAAAGGTGGTTCATTAAAATAAAAATGGAAATTAGGTTAAAAAGAGGTTTAGGACATAAATAATGTTTTAAAATGTTTTGAAATATTTTTCTAAGCGAGAAAATAAATTTTATGGAATCTTAGAAGTTAAAATCAATGTTTTATACATTTATTTGAGTAAATGGTGTATTTTTGTTAAATAAAGAATTTTAATAATAAAAATGTTTTAAAAATATAAATTAAACTTTTTATATGGTAAGAAATTGCATGTAAATTTTCATGGTTTTATTTTGTGTAAATAAGAAGAAAATGGACTTTTTTCGGGTGTATGTGATATGTACACATATTCCTTTGTTAAATGTTGATTTTTAGCTATAATGATATTATGTCTTTTTATTTTCTAACCCAACTTGGCCCAATTTAACCTCAGCCTGGTCAAGAAAAGAGGAAAAAGAATGTATGTTCATTTCTTATTACCTTCTCCATCTTCCTGCTTCAGCCTAAAAGCAAAGCCGGAGCCAGTAAACTAATTTCTCAAATTCAAAAATCAAGCTCAATCTTCAGTTTAATTCAACCAAATTTCAAGTCTTTTTGCAAGATAATAATAAATCAAAGGTGTATAACTCCAGATCATACAATTTCATCACAAAAATCTTTTATAGTAAGAAGCTTTCTAAATTTTTACCATAATTGTTTTGCATGTTCCGTAATTGTTCTCTACAGGTGCTCAAGGCTTATAATCTCAAGCAAATGCTTCAATTTTGCTTCAAAATCTGAACTTTTATCATCTATCGGCAAGGTGAATTGATATGCTCATAAATCTAGCAAAAAAATGCTAAATGCTTGAATATGTGCAAAATAAGCTGTTGTAGTCATTTTCTGTTGACTGTTTTTCTTCCCTGTGAAACTATTTTATAGTGCTTCTTGCATGCTTATATCTTTTGATTCTTGCAACGAAACGCTGCTAGATTTCTTTCTGTTGTGCCTGTAAAATTTGGTTGCAAAATTATGTCATTTGAATGCTCAATTCTATGTTTGAATAGCAATACGGAGCTAGAAATCAATCTGGAACAAAGTCCACAGGCCAGATCAACTACCCCCTTCCTTGGGTCGACATGCTGGTCGACATAGTACCTCTTAGGTCGGGACCAATGAGGTCGACCTGGCCAGAGGTAAATTCTTGACTTTTCCCCTATGTGTTTTGATGCTTTCGACTTTCGTTTGCCTTATTTTTCCAACTATATTCGTGATGTTTGATGATGATTATAGGCCATGATGTCTATAAGTAGACTAGCCAAATTTTGGAGAATTTAAAATTCAAATTTTGAATTTTTTGAATTTAATTTGAATTTAAATTCGAATATTGGTTTGAGTGATTTTCCTTGTTTTTATTTATTTCGAGCACGGTTTTCTCCGAATCTTTATGAAATAATTTTTAAAATTAATTGGCATTTCAAAATAATTATTATCTAATACTTTTAATTATTTTCAAGTGTAAAATCTATTAGTATCTATAATAAGGGAATTTTCAAATATGGATTTCAAATTGATTTCGGAAATTTGTTTTCAACGCTTGTTTTTCCAAAGTAAATTATTTTATATATAAATCACATGTTTTTGCACATTTGGAGCAAATAAGAAGGAGGATTAAATAGTTTGGTAAAACACGTGGTATGGGACACGTGCGTTTATCTTATCGGTTAATTCCCGACTTGTTCGTTTGATCGTTTTGACCTTCGGGTCGAGTTTACCGATGAGATGAGGTAAACTTTTTACTAATTTGGGTGTGAAATTTACTAGCTGTTAGTAAACCATTTAGTGTGAACATGTGGTATGGGACACATGTTAACATTGTTTGAGTTCATATTCAAAAGTTTGTGTCACATTTGTCTAAGAGACGTATAAGCCAGTACTGGACCTTCAGGTCATTTGTCCTTTAGGATGTTTGTCTAAGAGACGTTTGTCATTGCGATGTATTTATCCTTTGGGATGTTTGTCTAAGACACGTATTTATTTGCCCTTCAGGATGTTTGTCTAAGAGAGCAGTATTTGGTAGGCTCCGGCCATACGCACGTGCTATATCTTTGAGATGATTTCATTGATGTTTGTGATTTCCTTTGAACCATTTGATATATTTGTGGCGATTACCTTTTGGAAATTTGAACTCTTGAGAGTTCTATTTTTGAGATTTGAGTTGCCTACACTGGCATTATATGAGATTTTCCTTTTGGCGTTTACTTGAGATTTTATTCTCCTCTATGGAGATATATTTGCCTTATGGCATGTTTGTGATGGGATCTCTTTGTGCATGTTTTAGGTTAGCCAAGATGGCTGGTTTAGGATTTCCCCTAAACCATATTTGATGCTTTATAAATGCCGACGATACGAGACTTGCTACTTTTAGCGTTTTATGGGTTATTTTATCTCTTTTGAGATTATATGTTTGTGTAGTGATACCATATTATCAGTTGAAGTAGTCATACATTTTAATCGTCCCTTCTCACTTGAGAATATTATCACATTATCCTTATGCTCATTTTATCGCTTATCCTTGTAAATTGATTTGTTTAGCTAAACTGACTTGTGTATTTTATACGCGGGTCAGACCGAGGTGTTTCAGGTTACGTACATTTGGACTTGGCCTATTCTGCTTTCACATGGACTATTCTGCTAGCTCTTTTTTGTTATAGCTTTTTATTTAGTCCTTTTTGGTTGCTACTCTGATATGTATGTTCTTTTGACTCGCTTGTATATTGTGGTTGCTATACCACTTGACATGTATCATTTTGTATACTCTGTGATTTATTTGCATATGTGTGTGTGTATGATCTACTGTTCTGTGATGTCTTTTGCATTCGAGTTGTTGTATTTTGTTCTGATAGATCCTATAGCCACCTATGGCTTTATATTAAGTATTATTGGATATGTCGATCCTCTTGAGATAGAAAATAAATATTTAAGACAAGGCTATAGAGGTCGCTCCTAACCAGCCCTATTATCCACATTAGCAGACTGTATTAACCATTAATACTCTTTGTTAATGTAGGTCTCGTGGTGGGACGTCACAAATTCTCTCTTAAATAGTGCTTCACTTCCAATATTTCAACTCAACCCAACTATAGTCACTCGATAGATGTCGTGTCATCATTTGTCTATAATAAAAGTAAAGCTTTCATACTGAAGATCGGTAGTAGTTCTCAAGTCGAGAGAACTATGTAAATAAGTTGCATCAATACTTTCTGTTTGGTCTTAGTTATATTAACCAACAGAAAAATATCGAGTGAGTCATTCCGTAGTTATCCAATAACTATCGGTACGTATCACCTAGGCTCCCCAAACAGTCATGAGTAATGCACTACTCAACTTTTGGGAGCATTAATTACGTACTCTAGTCTCAACGGATACATTGATATCCAGTCTCGATGCATCCCGACTAAGAACATTTAAAATAATGTGTTTTGTAATATTGTGATACAATACTCATGATTACAACCATTTGTAATTCTTAACAAAAACACCTTATTTATGGATTTTATATTAGATATATTTTTAATTAAATTAATTAATTAATATAACATATTATGTCAAGCATATAATAGAAAGAAAACATCTTTTATTTTGAACAAGATTAGTTATCGAGTTAGATATATAAAACAAATTATATAATTGTCCCTAGTGCAAACCCCTAACTCTATCAATCTCCCACTTGCACTTGGGGTCAATTATGGAATCTTATTCCAACTTTTCCAATCGGTTTCCCAAAAAAAATTGGGTTAGTACCTAAGTGAACGAGTTTGCTATTTTGTTTCAATAATCTACTCTGTCAATCAACTCTCTCTGATGTTGATAAACTACCTTTATCATGTGCAACAATTAAGTGCATGTCTCTGTGCTTCTAGTGAGCTCTAAGTTCTACTATGAACTGTATTGCAACACGTTGTCATATAACAATGTTATGGAATTCACATCATTTGGAATTACTCTCGGCTCAATTATAAATTTGTGCATTTATTATATATACATTGCTTTTATTGTGATAACATTTAAGGTAATGAACTTAGTTTTCAGTTGAATCAGCCACAATCTCTCCTATTTGGGATATTTCCAACTTAAAGATTCTTAATCTAAATTTATTATTGGCATATTATACCCAATGTTACTTGTGAAAGTTTAAATCTGAATACTCCTTCACAAAAAGTTCGTCGTTTCTATAAACAATTCTATAGTATTTCATGTAACAACCCACCTTTTTGGATGGTTTAAATCGACAATCAACCACACATGTCAACTCAAACCATTCAAAAGGGAGCATTTTCAATTGGGTAAATAAGAAAATAAGAGAAAAGAAGGAAAACAAAAGACAGAATCTCATAGTAGATTGTAAAATATAATACTTAAACAAATAGTTCATGAAGCTTCTTTATAATATACATTTAATCAAATAAATTTTACAACAATCAGAGTACAATTAACAACACACCAATAATGATGCATCAGAAAATTTCTAATAATACAATATGTCAAACTCCATCTTCGTCCTTCGGAAATAAAATCTTCAACACCGAAATGCTCAGGCTAACCCGAGTGTAATGAAAAGAAAAAACACTCGAGTTGGAACTAAAAGATCTTATGTAAGTTAAATCAACAACAAATAAATACGAGTATAATGGCTTTAGAGATGTTTACGGGATTTTACATCTTCTATCCAATGTACAACGTGCATGCAATAACTTAAGAGATGTTTCGGGATTTCCATCTTCTAAGGATCCGTTAAACTATCTATTTGTAGTAATATACGCTATATATAGTGTCTATTAGTAAAGTATTAAAATAGCGTTAAGGCATTACCCATATCCCCCTTAACACATTTTTATAAATGTCGTAGTCTATACAGTACTTTAAACTCCACTAAACTAGTGGTCTATCAGGGAGCACTCAATAGGTACGACACAAACCAAAATCGTACTAGGCTTGATAAGACATATGACAAGGCACGCGAGGCAATGCCCAGGGAAGGATTCTATCGTTTTGCACTCACAGGCTGATGGTAACATATAGTAGCTACTATCGCCCACCTCAGAACACACTTCCATAATCAAATCGAGGGTTGCCACCAATCAATCACAAAGTAATAGATATGGTATGGAAGAAGCATGTCCGATCGGAGGAGCGACCTCTCCTATTTTAGTCATATCAAGCTGACCCGAAGGTCAGGGCTGTGTTCTTACCTCATACCAGTAACGTTCATCAAACCATCCTATTTCGTTCTGGATTCTCCACCACGTGCATAGTTGTTAAAGTGGTTTCGGAATAGGCAGAGGTATGACAATATCCGACCCCGGTCTCTTTAACAACCAAACACTGATTTCACATTGTGGTCAATTTATAAAACATTTTTAATAATAAATCCCAAAAATGGTTTATACACTCATATCAAGATATCCATATACTTATTCCAAAAGTATAAATATATTCATATATACCGAGGAATTTTTTTTCAGTTAGTTTCGAAAATAATTTATAAATCTCTTTTAAACCATTTATAAACTATGTATACGCATTGAAACCATTTATAAAGCCATTTATAAATTCCCAAAATAGTTATCAACTTTTCTCCTTTTCATAAACTTCTACGCAAATTCATTTAAAACGCTTCCAGATCCCTTTACATGGTTTCTTTCATAAAACCCTTATAAAATCCTTGAAAACTTTTATAACTCATTTATAAAACCATTATAAAACCTTTATAAAAACATTTTATAAAATCCTTTTATAAAACCCATTTTAAAATTTCTTATAAAATTTTTATAAATTCCTTACAAAACCTTTTACAAAATTCTAAAAGTTTACAATTTTTTTACCTATTAAAGTTATTATAAGGTCTATATTTATTATCTTAAATCAAAACTATACTTGTTATTTAAATTAAATTTAAAATATATGTATTAAAGCTATATTAAATATTTTATTAAATTAAAATTTTAAACTATTTAAATTATACATCTAAAACTAAATAAGATTATAAGTTAAAAATCTTAAATTTACATTTGAAACCATATATTAACTTATAGTTTGAAACTTTAAAACAAATAAAATAAATTATTTTCCAAATATAATTTTTTAAATAAAATCATTAAATTAAATATAAAAAGTAAATTTATAAATTCAACATGCTTTACCATTTAGAAAATAATTTAAAACCGACCAACGATGTTCGTATATACTTTTCTACCCTATGGTCAAGTGATAAGGTATGTATCTTTTCAACCCAAAATAGTTAAATTTCCGAAGTGTATATCATTTCAACCCGTATGCTGAATTAGTAATTTCCAAATCAATAAAATCGCTTGAGAATGTATCATTTCAACCAATAACGATTTTCACTAATCTATAAGATCATTTGGGTATGTATCATTTCAACCCGTAGTGATAACAACGATATAAACAACCAATCATCCAAAATGTCAACAAATAAACATCCATCATAATCAACATTCAAATCAACCAATAAATAACAACAATTAACTGTTTATCATATCAGATATTTAACTAACAATTTAAATTTAATATTAACTTAAATGGCGATTTAATTCCATAAAATTCAATTCAATTAAAATGTCAAATTGAACTACCAAACAACAACCAATAATATTCTTATCACATCATAAATTTAATTCAACTAACATAAGAAGGTTTAGTATTTGTGAGAAGGTTAAATCACTCACCTTTGATTTCTAGTCAATTTAAAATCCAAATAAAGCCCAAAATTTGAACAGTCTCAGAATTCAACCAACCCTATTCCATGTTGTCCGGAATTTCGATACATCGCAACGTAAGAAACCGCGTCCAAATCCGAGCATGCATGAGAAAGTTCTAGGCGTTAGAAATTTTGAAAATTAAATAAAAATTAAAATAATATAAGGGAAATTTCGTAAATTACCTCACCTGCTAAACCTAACTCCTCCATTCAGGAACACGCACGTGACCCTCGATACAGCCAAGAGCCGCCACGACCTAGCTCCCAAGCACATGCGTACGGTCAGCTTTGGCCCGATCCATCCACGCCATCGCGACGCCCACCTCCAGCCGCCCCTCTGGGCTCCGCCTCGACAAATGCATCGTCGCCTAAAGCCACCATGTCGTGAATGATCTCAAGCGAGCCCTTTCGACCAAGGAAAGAACAAAACCTATGGATCATCTTTGCTCGACCTCCTTTACCCGCCGGTGCCGTCCGATCGTCGATTGGTCGACGATCTGTTGGTAAATCCAAAACCCTAGCAACAGATGGCTGGGAATAAACTCCTGATTTCTGCCCAAATTGAACCTCCAATCAAAAAACAAATTATGGATCTAGATTACGTTCGTCGAGGGCTTTCTAGTGATATATAATTTGTTATGGTTTAGATAGTTCGTATTTCTGGAGTTTGATTTGAGATTTGAATTAGGGCTTGGTTTGTCTGCCATTGGGAAGGAGGAGATGAGAAAGAAATATATGTACAGACAATAGAAAATAAAAGGCTGCTAGGATTTATAACAGCCTATATAGGCAGAGCTGAAATAGAAATGGATAGACCAGATCGATTTGGATCGAAACGATAAAGACCCGAAAAACCCGTTTCATTCCCAAAACGAAGATAGGTCATCCTATATATCGAAATATAGGTTCGCAATAGTTTTATACTCAATTAAACTTGTTTCAAAGTCTAATTCCATTGTATACAGAAGTTAGCTTCAAAATCAAATTATACTCATTCAAATTCTTTTAATTGATTTCTACGCATTTCGAGCCCGCACGATCAAACGGTAAGTCTGATCGCTACGAAACTTGAAATCATATAATAATTCATTGTTATGGATCCGATGAAACTTGTTCCGTCGAAATCCGAGACAGTGTCCAAAAAGGCTAATTTTACACTTTAATTAAATAAATTATTATTAAATTGATTTAATCACTTTTAAATTCAAATTAAAAAATTAACAATTTTCATCATTCTTGATTACATAGCAATTAATAATCTATAAAAATAAATTCTCCATGTTATATCCACTATTTAAATATTATATTAAGTGTTTAATTACCGTGGAAATAAAACTATTTTATTATAATTTAGGTTTCAACAATTCTTTTATTTTGATTTACATTCTTATTACTAAATCAACCAAAACCTTATGAATATAATTAACATTAGTTTACATTTTATTACATTCATATCCTATAGCAATCATCTTAACTCATATTAACTACAATATTTAATTACATTAGTTCCAATTGATTTACAATTCATTTCAACGGATTAAATCAAGATGATAATAAATCAATTGTTATTCATTAATAATTCAATTTTATTTACAATTATATCCAAGTTAATGTTTTCAAAAATTTCAAATTGATTGAAATTACATTAAAATAGTTGTCAGTAACATTCAAACAATAATATTAAATTATATTCTAATAATTGTTTTCCATTAATAAATCATGATTTTTAGTTTCTCACAATAATAAATTCCAAAATCTTATTAAATTTAATATTTTTAATTATCGAAAAAATATCGATCGTTACACCTTCCTCCACTCAAAACTTTTTATCCTCGAAAGGAACAAGAAGGAGTTAAGAAATTTGATATAATTTATTCAATATATTTAATTTATAAACACTTTAAACTTACGTAATTAAGTATTTTAAATAAAATATATCAATTTATAAACAATTAAATATTTCATATTCAAGTTTAATAGAGGTTTGAAAATATTTTCACTTTCACAAAAAATTTCGAAGTCCTAACTTTTTGAAAAATGTCGGCAGAGTCTCCTTTGCGTGGTTTGGTCCGGAAAAATAATAATATCAATAATTACAATATATATATATAATCATATTTCAATAATAAAATATCCTAAACCATGGAAAAAACAATAAATATCGTTCCAAAAACCGTAATCCGAAAACGTACCTATTTTTCGGGCAAACAACTTTATTTATGAAACCAAAAGTAGTAGATATTGCTTCCATAAACCTATATTTCACTTATATAATCCAAAAGAGTTAAAATGATGTGAAAGAGTAATATTTTAGTTGTTTCAATTAGTAGCAAAAGCAAATCAACAAAAAACATATGCAAACAAAATAGCACGACCATCATATGCAACAAAAGAATCCATCACACATTCATAGCAACTAAAACTAATGGTTTGTTTAGTTCAGAAACTTTTCATCATACTAGAATGATAAATAAACTATCAAGTGTATCATACGCTCAACAGCCTTAGATAATTACTTAATAGATTGTTCATACAACCTCAAATAATTAGAAGTTTCATTTCCCAAACATCCTATAAGCCAAACAACAAAGAAATATTAATATTATTTAAGTTTATTCTATTGGTTTCCTTTCACATTACTTACCTTTTTATTTTCATTCATTCATACAATGATCATCTTTTATTAACTTACCTTTATTACTGACACGATTTATTTCCCATTCAATATTTGGAATGATCAATGAATCCATTATTAATGTATTATTTACATTTCATTGAAGTTTATTTCACATTTATTATTTGCTTATATACTTGATTTCCATTTTGACATTAATATTCATCAATGAATCATTTCAGTCATTTTCTTGAGTTTTTAATCATTTACTTAAAAAATATTCCCCTTTTTTCTATTTATTTTAATTACTAGCATTTCAAATTATTAACTTATGTTTAAAATAATTTCTTGTACATCATAATTCTTATTTGTAGACATAATTTCATTACTTAAGTTGTACTTGTATAAAATTCTATTACATATTCATATTAACATTACAACTTTTAAACATTTCTGGTAAGTTCTATATATATGCTTTTAGAATGTAATTGAGTGTTATACAAATTTATCTTATTCATTTTAGTTAGCAAAATATTCAACAATTTACATCTTCTAAATTTCATTACCCTTTAATTTTACAAGTGACAAATCTCCAATTTCTTTACAGTTTCATTCATCGCTTAGTTTTTAATTTCTTATTTTTCATTTTAGAAGTTTCCAACCA
This sequence comes from Allium cepa, assembly GCA_030765085.1. Taxonomy (NCBI): domain Eukaryota; kingdom Viridiplantae; phylum Streptophyta; class Magnoliopsida; order Asparagales; family Amaryllidaceae; genus Allium; species Allium cepa. The sequence continues at coordinate 623,147,097 of CM060940.1, read as the reverse complement.
TTAAAATAGTCAAGATTTCATCTCATTACAATAATTGAAATCCCTAATTTATAGAAAACTTAAGAACTAATTTCCAGGTTTCATTTCAGATCATTTTGAAATTATATATATACTTATATATTTTATATATCAAACCATACTTAAGAAATTTAAATCAAAATTTGTTTATCAAAAGAAATGTGTCGCAAAGCTACTACAGTGGTCTTCCCACTTTGAAACTCGAAAATGAATGTCGATGATGTCGCGGTCATCACCGAAATTATTTTCCAGCGACAGAAGAGGGGAGTACAGAACTTATTTCCTTTTAAAAATTCATTTAAAACATTTCTTTCAAATAAATATTTATATCAAAATACTTCCAAATAATGCTGATATTATATTCTAAAATCTTTGAAAACAAGTTTCAAAACCCCGAAACTCAAGTTCTCAAGTTTCCAATTCATATTCACTTTATTTGTAAATCCTATTTTGCAACCAATATTTATAGAATTCACTTCCTAACAAAAAAACATATTACATACAACTATATCCATCTATAAAGATTATTCTTTTAACTACAAAATATAATACTAGGGAAAATTATTTGATAACCTATATTTCAAAAAATAATATTGTGTCGGTCTGCCCTATTAAGCGTTTAGAAATCCTTATCGATGCCATAACGTCCTATATACCGACCAGAATTCATAAACACTCAACAGAACAAATTAACACAATACAAAATATTTTTATATCACCAAAAAATATGCTCTCCCGTATATATACTTTCAAACTCATTTTAGGGTATTAATAACCCTATCTCCAATGAGTTAAAGCCCAAACATGCTAAGGTATCTATAAACCAAAGCTATGATACCAACTGTAACGACCCACCTTGTTGGACGGTTTAAATTGACAATAAACCATACATGTCAACTTAAACATTTAAAAGGGATGATTGTTAATGGGGTAAATAATGAAATAAGAGAAAAGTAGGAAAAATAAAACATAGAATCTCATAGCAAAATGACAAAATATAATACTCAAATAAATAGTTCATGAAGCTGTTTTATAATATACATTTGATTACAAAATTTTACAACAATCAGAGTACAATTAACAACATACCAGTAATGATGTAGCATAAAATTCCTAATAATATAATATATCAAGCTCTATCTTCGTCCTCCAGAAATAAAGTCTTCAACATTGAAATGCTCAGGCTGACCCGAGCGTAATGAAAAGGCAGAACACTGGAGTCAGAACTAAAAGATCTTATGTAAGTTAAACCAACAGCAAATAAATATGAGTGTGATGGCTTCAGAGATGTTTACGAGATTTTACATCTCCTATCCAGTGTATAACGTGCATCCAATAACTTAAATGATGTTTCAGGATTTCCATCTCCTAAGGGCTCGTTAAACTGTCTATACGTAGTAATATACGCTATATATATGCAGTGTCTATTAGTAAAGTAAAGTGTTAAATACCATTAAGGACTTACCCATATTCCCCTTAACATATTTTTATAAATGTCGTAGTCTATACAGTACTGTAAACTTCACCAAACCGGTGGGCTATCAAGGAGCACTCCATAGGTATGACACAAACCAAAATCGTAGTGGGCTTAATAAGGCATATGACAAGGCACGCGAGGCAATGCCAAGGTAGGATTCTATCGTTTTGCACTCCTGGATAGGTGGTAATGCATAGCAGCTACTACCGCCCACCTTGGAACACACTCCCATAATCAAAACAAGGGTGGCCACCAATCAATTACAAAGTAACAGATATGGTATTGAAGAAGTGTGTCCGATCGGAGGAGCTACCTCACTTGGCCGCCAAACCATGCTACTTCATTCTGGATTCTCCACGATGTGCATAGTTGTTAAAGTGGTTTCGGAAATGGCAAAGAGTATGACAATATCCGACCCCGTTCTCTTTAACAACCAAATGCTTATTTCACACCATGGTCAATTTATAAAACATTTTTAATAATAAATCCGGAAAATGGTTTATACCTTCATATGAAGATATTTATATACTTATTCCAAAAGTATAAATATATTCATAAATACCGAGTAAGATTTCTTTCAATCAATTCCGAAAATAATTTATAAATCTCTCTTAAACCATTTATAAACTATTTACATGCATTAAAACCATTTATAAAGCTATTTATAAATTCCTAAAACAGTTTACAACTCCTCCCCTTTTCATAAACTTCTACGCAAATTCCTTTAAAATGCTTCCAAATCCCTTTGCATAGGTTCTTTTATAAAACCCTTATAAAATCCTTTAAAACCTTTATAGCTCTTTATAAAACCATTATAAAATCCTTTATAAAAATATTTTATAAAATCCATTATAAAATTTCTTATAAAACTTTTATAAATTCCTTACAAAACTTTTACAAAATTCTAAAATCTTTTACAATTTTTTTTATCTATTAAAGTTATTATAAGGTCTATATTTATCATCTTAAATCAAAACTATACTTATTATCTAACTTAAATTTAAAATACATATATTAAAACTATATTAAATATTTTAATAAATTAAAATTTTAAACTATTTAAATTATATATTTAAAACTAAATAAAATTAAAAATTAAAAATCTTAAATTTACATTTAAAACCATATATTAACTTATAATTCGAAACTTTAAAACATATAAAATAAATTATTTTCTAAATATAGATTTCTAAATAAAATCATTAAATTAAATTTAAAAATCAAATTTAAAAATCAAACATACTTTACCATTTAGAAAATAATTTAAAACCAACCAACGGTGTCCGTATATAATTTTCTACCCTATGGTCAAGTGATACGGTATATATCATTTCAACCCAACATAGTTAAATTTCCTTGGTACATATCATTTCAACCCGTATCCCGAATCAATAATTTACAAATCAATAAAATCACTCGGGTAGTACCATTTCAACCCATAATGATTTTCCATAATCTATAAGATCATTTGGGTATGTATCATTTCAACCCATAGTGATAATAGGGATATAAACGTCCAATCATCCAAATGTCAACAAATAAACATCCATCACAATCGACATCCAGATCAGCCAATAAATCACAACAATTAATTGGTTATCATTATCAGGTATTTAACTAACAATTTAAATTCAATAATAATTTAAATGGTGATTTAATTCCATAAAATTCATTTTCAATTAAAATGTCAAATTGAACTACGAAACAACAACCAATAATATTCCATCACATCATAAACTTAATTCAACTAACATAAGAAGGCTTAGTGTTTGTGAGTGGGTTAAATCACTCATCTTTGATTCCTAATGGACTTAAAATCCAAATAAAGGCCAAAATTTGAACAGTCTCAGAATTCAACCAAACATGTTCCATGTTGTCTAGAATTTCGGTATGATAACAATATAAGAAACCACGTCCAAATCTGAGCTTGTATAAGAAAGGTATAGGCGTTAGAAATTTTGAAAATTAAATAAAAATAAAAATAATAGAAGGGCAATTTCGTAAATTACCTCACCTGCTAACCCTAACTCCTCCCTCCAGGAACACGCATGCGACTGACGACACAGCCAACAGCCGCCACGACCTAGCTCCCACGCACGTCCCTTCGGCCAGCTTCATCCCGATCCATCCACGCCATCGCGGTGCCCATCTCCAACCACCCCTCTAGGATCCGCCTCGATAACTGCGTCGTCGCCTAAATCCATCACACCATGAACAATTTTCGGTCCCAAACATCAAATTCAAGTGAGCCCCTTCGACTACGGCAAGAATGAAACCTATAGATCATCTCTGGTCGACCTCCTCTACCCACCGGTTCTCTCCGATCTTCGATTGGTCGATGATCCGACGTTAAATCCAAAACCCTAGTAATGGACCGTCGGGAATAAGCTGTTGATTTCTATACAAACCTATCCTCCAATCAAAAAAGGAATTGCAAATCTAGATTACGCTCATCGACAGCTTTCCAATGATATATAATTTGCTATAGTTTGGATAGTTTGGATTTCTGGAGTTTGATTTGGAATTTGAATTAGGGTTTGGGTTGTCTACCATTGGGAAAGAGGAGATAAGAAAGAAATGTATGTATAGACAATAGAAAATAAAAGGCTTCTAGGGTTTATAATAGCCTATATATAGGTAGAGCTGAAATAGAAATGGATGGACCAGATCGATTTGGATCGAAACGTTAATGACCCGAAAAGCCCGTTTCGTTCTCGAAACGAAGATAGGTCATCCTATATATCGAAATATAGGTTTTCAATATTTCTAAACTCAATTAAATTTGTTTCAAACTCTAATTCCATTGTATACAGAAGTTAGCTTCAAAATCAAATTTTATTCATTCAAATTCTTTTAATTGATTTCTACGCGTTTCGAGCCTGCACTATCAAACGATAAGTCCGATCGCTATGAAACTTGAAATCATATAATAATTCAATGTTATAGATCCGATGAAACTGGTTTCATCGAAATATGAGACATTGTCCAAAAAGGCTAATTTTACACGTTAATTACGTAAATTATTGTTAAATTGATCTAATCACTTTTAAATTCAAATTCTGAAGTTAACCATTTTCATCATTCTTGATTACATAGAAATTAATAATCTATTAAAATAAATTTTCTATGTTAAATACACTATTTAAATATTATACTAAATTCAACGTTCAATTACATGGAAGTAAAATTTATTTTATTATGATTTAGATTTCAACAATTCTTTTATTTTGATTTACATTCTTATTATTAAATCAACCACAACCTTATGAATATTATTAACATTAGTTCACATTTTATTACATTCATTTCTATAGTTATCGTCTTAATTCATATTAGCTGCAATATTTAATTACATTAATATCAGTTGATTTACAATTTATTTCAAACAGATTAAATATCAGGATGATAATAAATCAATTGTTATTCATTAATAATTCACTTTTATTTATTTACAATTAGAACCAAATTAATTTTTTCAAAATTTTAAATTGATTGAAATTACATTAAACTAGTTGTCAATTACATTCAAACAATAATATTAAATTATATTCTAATAATTGTTTTCGATTAATAAATCATGATTTTTAATTTCTCACAATATTAAATTCCAAAATGTTATTAAATTTAATATTTTTAATTATAAAAAAAATGGGTCGTTACATTTCATACATACACGAGAACCATATGATGACTCACCTTTCTAACTCTTAAAGACGACACTAAATACATCTGCGGTATTCGTGAGCCGATCATTTAAGCTCTAAAAGGCAGATTTCCCAGGTTAAAAAAATAAATAACAATAGTATCTCACAATGAAAGGATCACGTATAATATAAACAATAGGTAGTACATTAGGTTACTTTTAAAATACAAGGTTTATCAGAGTTATAAACATATACCAACTTTAGCTTGGATGGTTATAATAGCTTATCCTTACATATACTAATAATGTGGTGGAAAACAAAATAGCTTATGACTATAGAAGCCTCCTGCCGACCATTCGTCGATTCCAAAACATCAAAAAGAAAACCTGCCTTTCTCAGCCTACTCAAATGAGTACCGGAAGTTTAAGAAAAGTAAACTTTGAGTCAGACAGGGTCTAGTATGAGAAACTCTAGACATATGCACAAACATATAACGGCACATTATGAGACCACTACGTAGATCGGAACGGGTTCCCCCTTACAAGAACCAAAACCATTTTATTTTATAAGTAAATAATGTTGATACATAGATATTGTCTAATGTGTGAAAAATAAATATATAAAATAGTTGTGATGCTTGCATCTCACATCACAACAGTATTTAGGTACACATACAAATTCGTAATGGTGATGTTCAATAAATGGATTTCCAAGGAAGAGCCAACAGTACTTTGTGAACTCTTTCCAACATGACAAGGGTAGGGGCCTCCCTACCGAATGCACCGCAACTCTAGAGTAGATACACCTGAGATCTCATGTAAAGTAGGTCACTCTCTGATGTTACCCTTGTCGGATGTAGATATACCGAGTGCACCGAATCATCTTTAAAGATCTTCAAAAGTTTCTTTGTTCGATTTAATGCACTTTCAAGTTTTTAAGTGGGTTTGGTAAAATATACCTACATATGCTTATCCAACTCTAGACTCTTCAAAACTATCGTATAGTGAATTCTTGGTTTATCTCAATTTTGGTCTTTTGTAAATAAATGGACAACCTATCAGGTAGAGCCTCACCAGGTGTATATCCCTGCACTTTGCCCTCAAAGAGAAAGACGAGTTTATATGCACGGTAGAGCCTCACTAAGAGGATATCCATATCATATAAACTTCACGTCTCTTTCTATATATTTCCAAAGTTAAAGTTCATGTTCAATAGTTGAAAAGTCAACTGTCTCATTATGTCCAAAAAAACTAAACGTCTATAATCACTTTCATTTATTTATACGATGTTTTACTTAATTTCCGAACACTTATGCATGATACTCAAATTTAAGGATCAACCTTTAAGACTTACTCTATCCAATGGGCCAGGCCAGTAGCCAGGTAGGGGAAAATACTGGTTATCCAACCCCAAGCCTAGAGGCGCTACTATTCTAAGACACCCAGTAGATAGAGAAGTTTAGTGGTTGGTCCAAAATATTATATCAATTTATAAACCATTGGCTTTACAAGAAAAATGCTATTATAACCTTCATCATCAAAACATATAAATCTTATATTTAAACTGACAATCTTTTTCCAAACTCTTGTCATACATAAAGTTATCTTAAAGTACTTATAGTAATATTATAATTATGTATACAAGTTGAATTGCAAATATAATACACTTAAAATTGTATAGAAGGAGATTAAAACAATCGATGTAACAAAGCGCTATAAAAAGGCTTAAATAAGCTTTATATTGTTAGTCTTTCTTTATAACTTTATATATTTTATAAACAATTTCTTTGTTGTAAACCAAATTACTTTCAGTCAAGAATACATTCATGTCACAATTTACGAAAGAATACTAACATTTCATCACTTTGAAATGATTTAAAATACAAGTATTTCAAAGTACATCGATAGCGACATTTTCACTTTCTAACTTTAAACTCTTAGTTAAATCTTTATACATCACTCCAACAAACATGTAAGCAAAAGGCATAGGATATATCACAATTTTAGGAAGATGATGTAATTGAATTTCTAACATATAGAGTTTTCATATACTTTTGGAAGTAAGGTGGTCCAAAGTTAGCGCATTCATTAGCTAAAGTCTATACTACCATAATAACTTGCATATAAATTATATTTTATCAATATAAAATAGTGAGAGTCTCACTTACCCTCTATTAAAGCCTTAGATCAAGCCTCCTAAGCCCTTAGAACCTTGCTACCAAGTCCAATAGCTAAGCAAAGATCATCTCTTTCCATGATACTCTTATTCTCCACTTCTAGCCCTACTTTGGCTCCTTTTCTCTAAACAAAAAGGCCATACTTCTTTGGATGATAAGAAAGTAGTTTAAAGAGAAGAGAATTTTTTATGAAAATAACTTAAAACTATTGCTTGGCTATCTATAGGTGATCCAGAGGAGAGTACTTTGGTCATTTCCTAACCCTCTACAGTTTGATTCGATTCGACCACGTTCTGATCCAATAGGACTATGGCTTAATTTGATTCGACCATATTCTGGTCCAACAAGAAACATCTTTGTGGCTTAATTTGATTCAACCATATTTAGGTCCAATAGGAATCCTCCTTAATTTGATTCGACCATATTTAGGTCCAATAGGAACCCTATTATCGATTATGGCCTAACCTGATTTGGCCAGATTTTGTCCAATGGCGACCATCTACATGACATAACCTAATTCGACCATATTTTGGTCCAATATCAACCACCACATGGAATATAAGTTAAATGCGAATAATTTTTCTATTTTGTTTTATACTAATGTTTTATTAGGCAAGTAATTATATTATTCTGTTTTATATTATAGTTTTATTTGGCTGGTCATTATACTATTTTTTTTATTAGGCTGGTCATTATACTATTTTGTTTTATCAAGCTGGTGATTACATTATTTTGTTTTATTAGGCTGGTCATTATACTATTTTATTTTATTAGGAATATCATTATACTATTTGTTTTATCAAGTTAGCCATTGTACTAGATTATTTTATTTGGTAGATCATTTTTCCTAATTCCTAAGAAGTAACCATTTGAATTTGTTTTATTTAAAAAGACATGCATTAGGTTTATATAATCCATCATTTACATAATTAATATTTGAATTTCTAGGAAATTAAATTATGGGTCATTACGATACATTAGACAACAATTTAGTGATATTAATTTGGATTTGATAAGTGCTTTATGTATCAAACAAAAAAATCACGATATCATAGACAATTTAATATATATGATAACTCTTATTGCCAATGCATAATGAATCCATCTTATATGTTTCATGTTAAACATTTTGATAAGGTGTCCTTACATATCGTTTGGGACATTACTGATATCTGTTTTACTTACTATAAAAGGCATCTTTACAAATGCAACGTCGAGTATTAGACAACTAAAGCTGATTTCAACACAAGTGCATCGTTAACAATCAGCAGTATGTTGTTTACTTATGGTTTATAAATATCTATGTACCTTTAAACTTTCTTTCTTATGATCTCACGCTTCCTTTGCATTTTTATTGACAATCGAACTATTTTAATATCTCTATCAAAACATTTGTGCAATTTTGATGCTTTTAAAATGATACTTTTATCATTTCATAGGTTACATCCAAAAACCCACAAACTCACTATTGCTCCCACTTTCTTCAAGATACTTTGGTTATTATAGATAAACAGATTACTCTAAATCATTATTTAGAATTTCTATCTCAACACATACGTATATACCATGCGATAATTTTTTAGTAAAATCTGAACCAACTTAAGCACATCCAATGGTGAATCTTTTACATTATTTTCAACAATTGAAATTCGCGATATTATTCTTACCAATATGGCTCACTTATTCCAACTGCATTTGTCTTTCTCTTAAAGACACATTTACGGCCATGGATCATATCCCTTCATATACAACTATCAAAATCATATTTTAATAATGTACTTAGAATCTATTTTGGTTTTGCGCATCGTACCATATCACAGAGTTAATACTCTTAAATGTTTAGTTTAACACAATCAATAAATCTAACTATATCTATTTTTCACATTCACATTGAAATATAACTATATCAAATTTTCAATCGACATCAAAAAATAGTCATTATTTCATAAATAATGTTGGATATGTATTAGGAAAATAGATGCAATTAACAAGTGTTATATGACATGCTCCCACTATTTTCACCATTACTATAATTGCATACTGAATTCGACGGTCCATTATTCACTTAATATAAACTATTTATTTCATATATTGCAACTAGTTTACAATGGAGAATTCTTTGATCAAATATCTTGAACTCAAAGAAATAATTCTCATAGAAAACACTTTTTTATATCACAATAAATTTTGGAATAGAATTTTAATTTCTTATTCTAATGTTAAGTATTAATTATTATTATTACAATTCTCATTTTTGACATTTCCTTATGAAATAAAAGTGGTTATACACTCTCTTCATCCCAACTATATCTTAATTCATATCTACTCATGTACACTCATTTTTCTTTCAATCGGTCGAACCATTCAAAAGAACACCCTTACTATAATATCACAATGCACTCTTTACAAAAGTTCACTCTATTATCCTTAACATTTAAATACATCAAATATGCTGCACTTTGCGCAAATTGATCGAACTGATGTTTCAATGACCGAGTTCTTAGATCTATATTATAGATTTTTTTTGTTATATTTAATACAATGCGATCCGTTTATAATCAGTCAAACTGAATATTCGATCTTATGGTACTATTTATTAGCATATTTCGAATGAACTAACTCCATCGAAGTATCGTACATTACAAATTATGACCGTTCCCGATATAACGCTCATATGCAATAGTATGGATAAAATATCCATAGTCTTGTATTTCTTTTAGAGTTCGAAACTCATAGAATGCAATACATGGTCTTGACCAAATTAACACGTAAGAGATCAAATTATGAACGTATTTATTAGTTGTAATTAGGCTCTTTCATAAGTTTCAAAAAATTAACATGCAATAAGCGTTTGTGGTAAGTATACGTTATATTTCTATTTATCAATCTTTAATTCAATTCATTTGTATATCTTAATGGATAAATATTTTATCAATCGTATTAAATGCAAAAAATTATTAATGTAGATTATCATAAGATATATAGAAAATTTTCTTAAAACACTAGAAATGTTAAATGTTATCATTTCATTTCTCTAATAAGGCTTCTGCTAGTCTTTTATGTTTCACCAAACCCTAAGTCAAAACATAGAAGTCTTTTGACTTCACAAGTAGGTGTTAGGACTCGTCTGTCTTGAAATTCTAACCTTGAGTTTGCCTAACAAGTCATAGCTCCACGTATGATGGATAACTCCTTATCAGTTGTATCGTATACAACTCCTATTTTTACTTCCATATTTAATCTAATTGAATGAAATAAATGAGCATATAGGGTATTTTAACATGTTTTAACAAATATTTCAATTATTTTCAAATCATCATTTATTCGTCTTCATATAGGGGAAAATGCTCATTTTTGTGCATATATTAATTTGAGAAAATTTACTTGGAAATCTTTATGTTATTTTGTAGGAATTTGAATTCAAATTATAAGTGGCTTCATGAAATAGATGCATACACAAGAAGATACAAAGGAATGAAGATGAAAATAATTCAAACCATGTATCATGGAGGACCACACCTACCCGCTTACCTCAATCTACAATAAGAAGCTAATGCACACATTAGTGGAGCTAAAAGTTTCATTCACATGGAGGATTATCTCATGCTAATGATAACTTGATGGCCACACTTCCTAAGAGAGTAGTTTGGGTAGTTATCCAAAATACGATTAAGGTTTTAGGCTCTTACAAATATCCCATATGTTCATGTAATCAATCTCTTAGCCTCCTTTGAGCTTCATTTTAGTTAATTTTGTTTGAGGCTCAAAAATAAAATATAAGTTCTCTTTCTATTTCATGGCTACTTAGCCATTTTGTAACAGATGAGGATTTTTGACCCTTGAAAATCGATACTAATACGTCCACTATATTAGATGCCAAGCAATCGAATGCCGGAAAAACTCGATAGTTAGGGGAACATAAAAGGAAGAGGTAGAAGAAAAGAGAAAACAACAACACAGAATCTCACAATCGTAGGGAACAATAAATAATAGATAATAACATATCTTTATACAAAAAGAACTATAACTGTTATTTACATATAACATCATAAGAGTACAACAATTTACGCATGAATACTAGACAGTTATAATAACTTGTCCTCACCAATGCTGACTATACAGTCTAACACACACAACAGAATATAATCAAGTACGTGGAATACGTCTCTGTCATCCAACCCATCTCCTGAGCTTCATAGCATCTTAACCTGAATCTGTAACACTCGGTCTGACCCGAGCATTATAATAAAATAACACCCGAATTAGAAAACCAGCGTGAGAAAACACACTCAATTTAAATTATTAATGTTATAAAATTCATTTGAAAAACAAAGGTATCTCGCAAGACGTGCCACACATAAACATGACGGGTTTTACATTACGATAACCAAAAAAATTTGTATCAAAATGATATAATAATAGTGTCTAAGTATAAATACTTACTCAAATAGCCGAAATTGTTGCATTCATTAAATTCCAGCATACTAGGCTTTACAACCAAAACCGTAAAGGCACATATTGGAGAATAGATTTCCATGCAACGACTAGGCACTGGGGTATCACCTATCATAGTACACATCTAGAAAAATGTACCGAGGGCCTCGTCGGGATCCCCTATAACACAAGACCTATTCTACCTCTAACCTGGATAGTACCGAATATGCTGTCACCCCGGGTGTCCCACCCTTATCGAGCTCTCCCATACACCGTAATTATAATATCTGAGGGTATCTAGAAAGGTGATAAACATACCCTAATTAGGTGCGACCCACCTAGCATTGCTGCATCTTCCTTGATTTTTAGTCATTCTAGTTGATGAGGCTTGATGCTACTATTACCTTTTTAAAGGAATTTTTCACTTAGAATGTTCATTGTCCTCCAATGACAATGTGTTGAAAACATTCATTCATACAAGTCTGTTCTAGGTCTGAACGAAATCGAAGGCACTATTCCTACTACATCCATTTTGGGATTATCCTCGGGATTGGTAGCGCTTAGCCCTTGCTCTTCAATGCTCCATCTTCGATTAAATGCTTTTGTCTTTATTTAGAAAACGTATTTGTTGGATCGAAGTGCTTTTCAGATAACTTATGCTATCCCGGTCGCTTCGAAACAACGTTCAATATTCCGGTAAACTCAACCTCGGTTCTTTAGGAAATAAACGGACGAAAATAATATCGAAGATCGTCTCCTAACCGTTAGTGGATGGATTTCCTCATCATCGTCCTAGAAGAATGAAACGAATTTATACGCACAGTATAGCACATTTGACGGTAATTGTACCATATAATCCCCGTATTTCTCCTAAATATTTCCAAAATTATGTTTTGGTCCAGATTTGATAGTTGGTTATTTAAATACCAAACAAACAATCATTCAATCAAAGATTCATTTCCCATTGAAATAACCAAGCCTTATTTAATTTATATTTTTGAATAAATTAAATCTCTTTATTCAAAAGTATATACTTATCTCACCGAGATAAGTATATTCACAAACCATTCCCCTCAAAAATATTTGAAAACTTTTTTTAAAATAAATATGGAAAGCACCACGCGGTATCAACCATGGATTCGCAGCTCAATGATTACGTCTCTATCCCAAAGAAATCCAAACTTAACTGTAGGCAATCTCTACCTCTCGATTTCGCCATGAAATTATACCATTACTTTTCGAAAACTTTATTTAATAATTATCTCAAAATAATGCTTATAAAGTTCTATAATATTTTCCAAGTTTAAGGAAAATACTCTTAAATAAAAGTTATTATATAAAACTATATTAATATTGAATAATTAACCTTTTAAAATAATAATACTGGTTAATTCCGATCTATTTATAAAATTCTAATCATTTTACAAGATTTGTTTATAAAACTTATAATTCATTTTGACAATTTAAAAATATTTAAATAACTAATTTTTTGGAATATTTTTATGCAAAAACATTTTTAAATTACCTAGTTTAATAATTAAAAATCCTCTTTTTTTTAGAATAAACTCAACTTCTCCATAAAATATATTTTTTAATTCCAATATAACCAATCTAATATTTATAAACCTCTCTTGATTTATCAGTAATCAATTTACGTCCCCAATTTCATAATTCCCTTTTTCACATTTCCGAAAGAAAAATCTATCCTTTCTTTTTAAATCGATTTACCCATCTCATTATAAATTCTTACCGTGAATTTATATCTTCATCTTATCAAATGATAATTTTTTCACTTTATTTATAAACATTGTTTATAATTCTCATAGTCTCGTTTTCAGTTTACAATGGTTTCACATCACTTAAATCCATTATAAATCAATTTCTAAATTAAATTCCATTTTTAAATCAATTTCGTAAATAACCCAAACTATATTCCAAAACCAATCAAATCTCGATTCTATTTCTATTTAATAATTTAGAAATCTTATTTAAGATCCAACAAGATCAATTTTATATTTATCCCTAAATTCCCTTCTATTCTCCCAAACTATTTAAAATATCGATTTTTAAACATTTTTAATTTTAAACACATATCACTTGAGTTTATTGTTTAAAATTCTTTATATATATTTTTTAAATCTCTATTTAAAATTATTTCACAAAATAATTAGTTATAAATTTATCGGAAACAATACCTCTTTAAATAATTCCAAAAACTCAATACAAATGTTTCACTTCCAAAATTCACCTTTATTTTCTTTTCAAATTAAAAAATATATACTTATGGTATTTTAAAATACCAAAATCTAGGCCAGTGCGTATAACATTCAATGAATTTAAATCACACTATAATCTATCATAGATTATTCAAACATATCATATATCACTAGATACGAAATTAAATTCAACATTTGAGGAATCCAGTTGGATCCCTCCAACCTGTTTTTCCTACATCCACGGACGTTAAACAACATAAAATACCAATCCCGCTTCGAGGTCGAATATCGCAGTAATATAGGGTCATCTGCTATTATGCGATTGCGGGACGTAAAGGGTCTCATCTGCTCCAACGGTAGAAAATATATCCAACTACTAACCTATATACCAATATAAACAATACAACATCCAACTGATATTAATTTATAAATTCAACCAATCATCCAAAATTAATTTTAATCATTTAAAATTAATTGCAGTAATCCTAATGAGTGAGATTTACTCACCTTGATTTTCTATCGCTTTCACGTTTTGGTTCTGATTAAATATGAACGCGTTTGAATTTAGCTAAAATTTCCAAAATCTATAAATTCAATTAAACTGATTCCATAGCCAAGATCTCGTTAATACGAACCCAACGCGACTGACTACGTCGGATTTCGACCTAAAACAAACGACTTATGCAATTTATAAGAATCTGGATTTTTAAATTAGCAATTTATATATAAATAACTTAATTTTCACTCCAAAATTACCTAGCCCACGACAAGCACCATTGTCTAAGTGGTTAATTGATTCGACTTTGGTGCAAAAGGTCACAAGTTCGAAACTTGCTTTCGAACGTTTATTGATATGGGATACGTTGTCCCAATGATTTGTTGTATATAAAGTACCATTTCAAAAAAAAAATCACCCAGCCCATACGAGAATGACCCGGCCCAACTACTGCAGCTTCTTCTCCTTCCCTCCTTTTCTTTATTTCGCCCGAAGCTTCATTACGTGCACGCGTGCACTGATACACCGCCTCCCTCCTCCATCGGCCATCCTGACACCACCAACGAACGCCTCTCACCAATCTCAGCTCGCCCATACCCCTAAATCAAAGCCCGGACCTCCATAGAAAAATGCGACTGCTCTCCCCTATCCCCGCTACAGTGTTCGCACGCGAACCCCAAAGGTTGATCGGACCACACAAATCTTCGACCACAGCTTCCATTCGATACAAGATCCTCGAATATGATCACCAAACTCCCAATTGATCACTACAGAGACGAAATTCCCAAACCCTAATATTAACTGCAGTTCGACTATCCTCTTGAGCTCATCAATCCATCGCCGCACCATACAATATATATATATATATATATATATATATATATATCAGATCGAAGTACTTGGCAAAGTAAGATTTTTAAAGCAAGTTTTAGGATTTTTCATTTTGTAGAATTGAGGAAATTGATTTTTAAAGTTTTCATTTCTTTTTTTCTTTCCATGTTTACTGTTGCTCTGTGTTTAAAAGAGGGAAGGACGAGATGAAAGATAAGAAGGTGGCGTGTAGGGTGTTATATAAGTGTTTTTGAAATGAAAGAAAAAAAGCCGATGAGAATATGGTCAAGTCAATAAGAAAATAAATAAATAAATATTATTTAAATTTCGAAAATATCGATTTAAGTAACTCAAAATTTAGAACCTCTATCGAGGCATGCCGCTGGACGTTCATAATGTTATACCCCTATTCCGAACGCAATGGAAAAGGTTTAGAGTCCTAATTCGATCGTATAGAGAAGATAGCTTTTTGGACCCAATTATTATATTGAATTTTCGATATTAATTTCAATGCGTTTATATCTCGTACAACTAAATGATAACTCCAAACGTTACGAAGTTTAAAATCCGATAATAGTACACTATTACGGATCTAATGAAAGTCGAAATCCGAGACTGTTCCTCCGAAAGGCTATTTTTATACGTTAATTTATACAAGTTATTTTTAAAATCGAACAAATCACTTTCTAAATTCAATATAAAATTTCTATTACATTCATTCTTATTAATATAGATTAAATAAGCTTTGAAATTATTTTTATCAAGCTTAAAACCTAAGGTTTAATTATTTAAGTAAATTCCGATTATTAAATTATCCAATAAATCATTATATTTGAAATTCAAGTTAAGAATATACTTTTAAATATTTAAAATCAATTAAATATTCCAATTCAAATATCCAAAATTCTAGATCATTACACATTTTCTTCTTCTTATTTAATTTTCTTCTTAATGCAATTTTAATTCTTGCTCTTTTTTTATTTACACGCTCTTTCCTTTCATGTTAGTAGTGTAGATCTTTTTATTTATGCAAGTGGATTAGTTTTTATTTTGTTTTAATTAGCTCTCTTGCTACCTTGCTCTCGTTTTCTTGTTGTTTATGTTTCATGTTGAATGATACATTTGTAGAAATGATAACAAATATGAGAGGCTAAACCCCTTCAATTTAGGGGTATTGAAGCTCTCTTAATCATGTAGATTCAATATTTTGATAACTTGTTCTCTTTTTGTGCTTAATGGAAGTTGCATGTTGATGTAAGTTTATTAATGAATTTGATAGTCTATGAGGTTAATCACATATAGTCCATTCTTACTTAAATAAACACAATTTACATCATCATTTAATTAATTGATTTTGGTAATGGAAGTGGATTTAGAATCAAAATTTGATGATATATTTTATCAATCAATAGTTAATAGATCATGTTTAGAATGAATTTTATTTTCAAACTCATTGTCAATTTTCATGAGAGTTAGCAAGTGGTTTAGTGGGTATGTTAAAGTTTGATGGTTTATATTGGGCTAATTAATAACACAAATATTCCATACTTATTGACAAACATATCAACTAAATTCACTAATGACCAAAAGAGATATCATAATTTCATATTGTTGATTTATGTGACCATGAGAATGGATTTGCCTCTAAATTGCCTTTAAACTCTCATATTTTTATCCATTTCCTTTTGTTAGTTTTCTTACATTTTCTAGCCTAACACAACTTCTCCTTTTGGTTTAATTTGATTGAATAGAAATTTTAAAATCTAAACAATTTCCCTGCGAATCGATCCATACTCGTCACGTACTAACATTGTACGTCGTGCTCTTGAGGTTAATTTAAATTTAAATTTGATCGGCTATTTTCTATCCGATAGAAAATTAGCATTCAAATAAGTTTTTGGCGCCATTGTTGGGGAACTAATTTTATTTTATTTCTTTTCTTCGAATTATTTTTATTTGATTTTATCGTGTGTTTGTTTTGCGTGTTACTTTGCATTTAAAAACAATTGTGTATGTTTGTTGTATGATTTTGTTTGTGTGCATCTCTTATTTTCAATTTGCATTTGCATTGCATATTCTATTAAAAAAAAGAGTATACACATTTCAAAAAAAAAAATTATTATTTGCATTTGCTTTTACATTCACATTTTACATTTGCATTTTCTTTTTTCTCTTTTTTTTTTCAAAACTGTGCACCACGTCAGTCATCTTACCTCGAACTTCACAACTGCTTCATCTCCTTATCTACAGCAAATACCAATTTCTACTCTTCCGCCATATCTTCCTACCACACACAACTGTCCCTACACATAACCACTGTCCCTTATTCCCCCTTGTTGTCTCTGCGCACTGTTCCTGCATACTGCATACATCAACTTCACTGCATACCATAACACACTGCTTAGCCTTACTCTTCACTTACCAACACTTCACTGTGCACATTTCAGTGCATCAACAGCCACTCTCCTCTGCAACATTGCCTTCCTTCACCAAGCTGTCATTACCACCACATCATTACAACATCAACTTACCCATCCAAACATACCCGACTTACAACTGCTTGTACTTTTCATACTTCCACCTGAAACCCCAATCCACCTTACTGCCCTCAGCCACCTCCCACAGTACAAACTTCCCTGCTACCATCACACTTCACACTAACACCTCTGTCATACTACATTAACATTCACATCCCCACAGTTCACCATAGCATTCTTCATCCATACATTTCCATCCTCCTTCCCACATTCATGATCATTAACCACAAACAGTTCATAATCCAAACTGCACATATCATACTACTGACCCGACCACAACCCACCAATATGCCAAACAACCCAAAACCACCACCATCACTTCTGCTCCACCATATCCAGTCTACAACATCAGCACCATAATTGCAAACCTGAATAATAGATCCACTTACATTCAAACATACCTGCTGCCTCGTTCAACCACTCCTTAACACAGCAAAACCACCTATCTGCATATACTTCGCAACATCATTCTCCTTCACTTCATCACCTCAAACTACCTCTGCAAATATCATCCAATCACCCATACACATTGTGCACTCTGTTTGCACCAAAAATGGTCACAAACCCCAATATCGTGAAAGCACCCGTATATGAATACAAATCAGCAATATTCAACACAAATCTCAGATCTAAGCAATATCAAGCACAACAATTCAGAAGTAACAATCACAAACACAGGATTTATAGTGGTTCGACGATCTTGCCTACGTCCACTCTGAAGCTTATGATTGTATTGATTCTTTTGATGATATCGATCTGTTACAGCAGATTACAGCAAGTTACAGCTCTGATACTTGATTACAATGGTGATAGAAAGACGTAGAATTGAATCCGGCAGAGTCTGGACGTTCAATGGCAAAAAGATCCCTTTTCTATAGGCTTCAGGGGGCTATTTATAGGCATAGGAGGCTCAGATCTCGCTCAAACTTCAGGAGACTTTTTCTGGCACATGAGTGGGCCCACGCGACCGACCTCACCAAGTTTCGACTCGATCTGTGATCGATACGAAATGATTTCGTATCCATCAAGAATTGATCCAATCGAGCTGAAATTTGGCAGGAACGTTCTTCGCCTTGTATGGAAGCTTCTATGAAAATTTCGTAGCATTTGGATCTGTGGTTTGGGAGATATGATCGATACGAGTTGGAGTCTCCGAGTTGGTTGTTCGCTTCGACTTGATCACTTCGAATCCATGTATTCGAATCGATGGACGCACGTGCCTTCGAGACGACGTGGTACGCACGTCTCACATCGATCCTCCTTTTGCTCCGAGTTGACCGCTTCAACCCCATGAGTTTCGCCTCGTTTTCATCGATGACCGTTACATAGCTCGAATCCACCAATAACGTGTACTTCGCATCGGTTCGCAGCGTGCCCACTTCGTATCGATGGAGGTGGCGTTATTCGCATCGATGGAAGTTGTCTCCATTCGATCGATACGAACAAGCGTATTTGGGATGGATACGAAGTGAGAACAACTGATGGATACGAACCAAGGTTCTCTGATGGATTCGACCAAATGCCTTTTTTATGGGATCGATACAAACTAAGGTTTATGGATGGTGCATCGATGGATGCGAATCGGTGTGGGTTGATCGATGCGAACGTCATCGATTCGAACTTGGTGGTCTGATGGATTCGATTAGACCAATGCATGATTTCCTGATGGATGCGAACGATGGATTCAAACTGCTCTAAACTCAATGGATACGAACATGCTGAGGCGATGCCTATTTGATCGATTCGAAACCGATCGATTCGAACAGACCGATATCATGTTACTGATCGACTCGAACTCGATCGATTCGAAGCATGTGGAACCTGATGGATACGAACAAAACAACTATTGATGGATACGAATCCGATGGATTCGAAATGGACATCTCCTCAACTATTTGATGGATACGAACAGTGTATTTTAGCTAACTTGCATCGATCATATCTCGTTCATACGAACTCCGATTAACCTGAAATTTGAAACACTGGCTTTTATGATCTTGCTTGTCATGTCCTATCAGTTGTCGCCTGATCCGGGCTCGAAAAAAATTCATCGATATCCATAGAAAAGCAATGTGTAACCAATTTTGGAGACGAACTGTCTCTTGTTTTCGATCGATGTTTTGGTATCACGGCTTTGCCAAAAAGCGGGATAACATTTGTCCCCCAAAACATGCCTTGCGATAGGAAGGTGTGTTTTGTAATGCCCTGAGCTGGATGTTCATATTCTGTCAACAACCTATAAAGAACTCGATAGTTTCATATGACCTCGAATGACGATCGTTCGGGATCGTATGCCATTTGAGGTGAATTGGGACCGTTCGCGGTCAATGCCGTTCGCGGCAAATGACGAGATGGGACCGTTCGCGGTCGGATGCCGTTCGTGGCAGATGATGCAATGGGATCATTCGTGGTTGGATGCCATTCGCGGCAAACGGTGATCGTTCGCGATCAGGTGCCGTTCAAGGCGAATTATGACCGTTCGAGGTCGGGTGTGATCGTTCGCGATCGAATGTCATGTAAGGTGAGTTGCGACCGTTCGCGGTCGGGTGTCGTTCGAGGCGAATTATGATCGATTGCGATTGATTGCCGCACGAGGCAAAATGTGATCGTTCACGATTAGATATCATAGTAAGTGAATCATGACCATTCGCGGTCGGGTGCCGTTCGAGGCAAAAGATGAAATGGGACCGTTCGCGGTCGGATGCCGTTCATGGCAAATGTCGATCGTTCGCGATCGAATGCCGTTCAAGGCGGATTGTGACCGTTCGAGGTCGGATATCATAATAAGCGAATCGTGACCGTTCGAGGCCGGATGCCGTTCAAGGCGAATGAGTGTGCCCGGGGGGGGGGGGCTTAGTGTTATCGATACCAGGTTTCATGTTCGGAGGAGTTTTTGAATCAAAGACTTTTGACGGTTCATCGCCATACAAGAGGTGCTCGTGGACCGTTCGCGATCCAATGAGCATACAAGTAAATTCTTTCACAAAATTGCAAATATCAAAGTAATGATCATACGAATTCCACAACAGAAATGTCCAAACAAATTAAGTCCAAATGTTCAAATCAAAATCAAAGCATAAAGCAAGATGAAGATGTCAAAGTGTAAACTCTTACTATGGTGCGGTTAGTAGTCATTCAGAGCATGCCTATGGATCGTGCGCGATCGCTTACATGTGTAAATGATTTAACCGTGCTAGTGAGAGGTTTACGACTTGTTCATCATTATTTCAATCAATCATTCAATTGATAATCAAAAATTGTCCCGGTTCAGCGTCACCTCTAGCTGATGTAAACGGTGGTCGCTCTGGTTCCACCGCTGGTGTTCGCCTCCTCACATACTGAAGTAGCATACCGTTCCTGATATGCGCTTCCACCTCATCCTTCAGATGTCTACAATCATTAGTGCTATGACCGTTCAGTTCATGGAATATCCAATACTTATCTGATTTCCTCTCGTCAGAAGTTGGATCCCTTCGCATTGGTCTACGATATGGAACCTGCTTTCTGGTATCCTGATAGATTCACTCTAAATTCTCATTCAGCTCCGAGTATGTGGTGAATCTTGTTCCTTTCGTGGTCGCATTGATCTGTTATAGTTGTTCTCAGCCTTTCGTTTCCCCTTGCTAGTTTCTGTGCCTTTCTCAGGGGGATTTCCATCTTTGACCGCATAAACATTAAGTTCATCTCCTTCTTCTCTTTCTGCGCTCACATCTTCCAATCGCAAGAACTTTTCTGTCTCGTGATAGAATTCTCCCAGATCCATAGGCGGATCTTTAGTCAATGAATTTTTGAATTCTGTGCCATCAGCTATTCCGGACACAGTTGCCATCATAACCATGGATGGATCTGGTCGATCCACCGATGCCGCTGCCGCGTTGAATCGCGTAAGAAAACTCCTCAAAGACTCCCCAGCTTTCTGCTTCAAAATTGCCAAACTCATCACATTCTTGGGTCTTGCAATGTGAACCCTAAATTGCCTCATGAATCTCTCAGTTAAATCTGCCCATGTTCCTATGGAGCCACTCTCTAGCTGCCTAAACCATAACACTGCGATATCCGTCAGATATAATGGAAAGCACCGTGCCATAACTTCCTGTGATGCCCCCAGCACTTCCATGTGCCTCATATACCTTGTTAGATGGACCGCGAGGTCCGTTCTCCCATCGTACATCTCCACTGATGGTAACTTGAACTCTGGTGGGTTCCTAGCCATCCTAATTGCAGGAGAAAAGGGACTCCTGTTCATGTCTTCAAGATCTCTGTTCACTAATCCGCCTCTCATGGCTCGCCTGACCATCTCTGCCAATCTATCATTATCTCCAAGATGCAATCCTCGTTCATCGCTGTCGACCTGCCCCCCGAGTCCATGAGAGCCTTCTGGAATCTGCCCCCTTGACTGAGCGTTCATTCCTCTGCTACCTTCAGGTTGCGCAGATGCTCCTCTCTCTCTCCGGGATTAGATCAACATGCTCCAAGTGTGTGCCTACTAATCCAGGTGCTACGCCGGATGGTCCTGCTTCATTCTGAACTCCATCAGCTCCTCGATTCTGCGCTCCAAGTTGACCCATTTGTTGAAACAAGCTCTGGATCAACTCCTCCTGTCTCTTCATCATTGTTTCCATCTCATCCCTGGTGATGAAGATCGATGCCTGATTAGCTTCTGAAGAAGCCTCTTGACTTCCCTTATGTTGACTTCTCTCTGGCCTCTGCCTTCTACTCGTTTGTCTTGTCATAGCTCCTTAGATCTGAATTCTCAAATCTTCAAATTCAACTTCTCCTGAATCAGCCTTCTCAGTGGAAGCATCAAAGTGTTTGCACCAAAAATGGTCACAAACCCCAATATCTTGAAAGCACCCGTATATGAATACAAATCAGCAATATTCAACACAAATCTCAGATCTAAGCAATATCAAGCACAGCAATTCAGAAATAACAATCACAAACACATGATTTATAGTGGTTCGACGATCTTGCCTACATCCACTCTGAAGCTTATGATTTTATTGATTCTTTTGATGATATCGATCTGTTACAGAAGATTACAGCAAGTTATAGCTCTGATACTTGATTACAATGGTGATAGAAAGACGTAAAATTGAATCCGGCAGAGTCTGGACGTTCAATGGCAAAAAGATCCCTTTTCTGTAGACTTAAGAGGGCTATTTATAGGCATAGGAGGCTCAGATCTCGCTCAAACTTCGGGAGACTTTTTCTGACACGTGAGTGGGCCCACGCGACCGACCCCATCAAGTTTCGACTCGATCTGTGATCGATACGAAATGATTTCGTATCCATCAAGAATTGATCCAATCGAGCTGAAACTTGGCATGAACATTCTTTACCTTGTATGAAAGCTTCTGTGAAAATTTCGTAGCATTTGGATCTGTGGTTTGGGAGATATGATCGATACGAATTGGAGTCTTCGGGTTGGCTGTTCGCTTCGACTCAATCACTTCGAATCCATGTATTCGAATCGATGGACGCACGTGCCTTCGAGACGACGTGGCGCGCACGTCTTGCATCGATCCGCCTTTTGCTCCGAGTTGACCGCTTCGACTCCATGAGTTTCGCCTCGTTTGTATCGATGACCGTTGCATAGCTCGAATCCACCAATAACGTGTACTTCGCATCGGTTCGCAGCGTGCCCACTTCGTATCGATGGAGGTGGCGTTATTCGCATCAATGGAAGTTGTCTCCATTCGATCGCTACGAACAAGCGTATTTGGGATGGATACGAAGTGAGAACAACTGATGGATACGAACCAAGGTTCTCTGATGGATTCGACCAAATGCCTTTTTTATGGGATCGATACGAACTAAGGTTTATGGATGGTGCATCGATGGATGTGAAGCGGTGTGGGTTGATCGATGCGAACGTCATCGATTCGAACCTGATGGTCTGATGGATTCGATTAGACCAATGCATGATTTCCTGATGGATGCGAACGATGTATTCGAACTGCTCTAAACTCAATGGATACGAACATGCTGAGGCGATGCCTATTTGATCGATTCGAAACCAATCGATTCGAACAGACCGATATCATGTTACTGATCGATTCAAACTCGATCGATTCGAAGCATGTGGAACCTGATGGATTCGAACAAAACAAATATTGATGGATACAAATCCGATGGATTCGAAATGAACATCTCCCCAACTATTTGATGGATACGAACAGCGTATTTTAGCTAACTTGCATCGATCATATCTCGTTCATACGAACTCCGATTAACCTGAAATTTGAAACACTGGCTTTTATGATCTTGCTTGTCATGTCCTATCAGTTGTAGCCTGATCCAGGCTCGGACAAAATTCATCGATATCCATAGCGAAGCAATGTGTAACCAATTTTTGAGACGAACTGTCTTTTGCTTTCGATCGATCTTTTGGTATCACGGCTTTACCAAAAAGCGGGATAACACACTCCTCATACATTTGACATACTACATTGTACTCCCCTCTACAACCTACACAACATCGACAGCCATACCACAAGTACATCTTTCATCAAATTTCACTTCATTTTTGCCATTCATCACTGTGCCAGCCTCCTTCACCATTTCCAACTCATCAACTACCATTCACTGGCCTTGAACTGCTGCTACACTAGCCACTTTCCAACTTCCTATCACTTCTGCATCCATTATTACTTCAGTGCTAGTTTAAAGCACTTCACTGACCAAAGCCTGACCATCATCTCCATCATCAATCACCCCATACAACAAACTTCATCCTCAAACTGCTGCTTAAAACTGCCTTCTACCCATACACTTCATTCATTTCATTGTATTGTATCACACTACCCACTCCATCCAGTTTTGCCTCAACAACAGTCCACTGTCCGCAATACTGACATACTCCCCTACCTCACACTACTGCACCACTCTCTGCACAGTGCTTCACCACACCCTTCAACTTCACCTCATACCATCCTCTGACCAACTGTAAGGCCACTTCCTTCATCCACATTACTTCACCAATACGTCAAAGAACTCATCATCGCTGCATACAAGAAAACCATTCCACCATATACACAACATCATACCCCATTCTATCAACAAGACTTCATCCCAAACCAGTGCACTGCCATCACATCTCCCAAACCACTGCAACCACACCATCCACTCTCCCTCCGTAGCAACTACTCCATCAGAACTATCAATCAACCATCACTTCACATACCAAATATACTTAAACCATCACATACTCACATCATCCTCGACGGCAAAAACTCAACAACTTCACTTCCTCGGTCCCTTATTGCCTCTGTTGCTACTTGAATCTGCTGCTACTTCACTTCAAACTAGTCATCCCACTTACCAGAAACATCCCGAACATACGTAGCCTCTTCCACCTCGAATTCAAACCACCGAAATCTTCCACACATCTGCGACCATCGCACAGCAAGCCGAAACCACGAACAGCAAATCCCCTAAATCGTCGATTCGAACCAATTCATCAATTTCGAACCAACTCGTCAAATCCGAACTTCATCTAAATCGCCACATCCACTGCAACCAGACGCGATTCGTAATTTTTTATTTGGGTTTTACAGACGTGTTTTTCTTTTTTTATCTCCTTTTTGTTTTGGCAGAGGAGAACATGAATCGTTTTGTTTAAGTCCTTTAAATCGGGTCGTGGGTCGTGGGTCTTGGTTTCTTATTGGGCCGGGTGTATTTTGTTCATGCCCGGTTTGTTTTGTGTGGTGAAGTTGGTTTGTTTTTGTTTTTGTTTGTTTTTATTTTTTTTTAACATAATTTGTGAATTTGTTTATATTGTTTTATTTTGTTTTGTTTTAATTTTTTAAGTCCATCCTGATTAAAAAAAAGAGTATTCTCAATTTGTTTTGTTCAATTTGTCTTTAGATTTATTTTTCCTTTAAAAAATTTGTTTTGCTTTGTTTTGTATTATATTGTTTTAAGGCCTATCCTTATATATAAAAAAATTCTATATATTTTGTTCGAAATTTCAGGTTGCCAAAGCAGAAATCGCAGGAAAAGAATTGCTTTGCTTGCTCAAAAAAATTGCCGCTTTAAAATAATTTGCTAATAATTTTGCACGCTCTGGTATCGTGTTTTCATCTCCAGTTTTATTTCAATTTCATTGTTTGTTGCTTGCATTTGCACTGATATATAAAAAAAATTCAAAAACAAATACAAATTTCATTCATAGTTGCATCGTTATTGACGTTTAATTTCTGCTTTGCATTTCATCATAGAATTTGCTAATAATAACGGTTGGACATTTTAAGGGTGTCACGAGCTCATTTAGGACTTAATTTTATATTGACAAGCTGTCCTCTTTCGAAAATTTAATTTTTTGGTGTCTAGGCTACGACAAAGCACTATTTATAAATATTATGATGATTCGTAAATATTATTGTGGTTGTTTCTCTGAAAGTACTTAAACCTTCGGCTGCATTGCTACGGTGATTCATGGTGCAACAATAAATCATGTTCATTACCTGGTTAAGAACCATCTTCTTGGATTAAGACAAAGTGTGATTATATAGTTTTGGGTTAGAAGCTACTTAGGATAAAAAATTTGTAATTAAATCCTTGTATTCATTTAGGATCATTAGTTTATGCATATTAAAAAAAGATCAAAATTCAAAATCCCAAAACTAAAAAAATTATAAATATTCCTTAACTTAGTATTTTCAATCATTTCTTTTGAAATTTTTCAATCAAAACAAAAAAATCCAAAAAAAAAAAGTTTAATTTAGTTTTTTAGAAAAAAAATATAAAACCTTTTCAAAAATATTGAAAATCCAAAAACAAAATAAAAATAAAAATCAATTTTTCCTTTAGAAAATTAATTTCCTTTTGGTCAATAGTTTTCCTTAAAAAATCCAAAAAAAAGAAAACAAAAAACATTTTTGAAAATGTCCAAGTTTCCCTACTTATATGAATTTTATGATAGTTGTGAAGATCAATACAATCCATATAATCTCACTCCAAATTCTTATGATATTTTAATGACAACCACCGTACAAACAATTCGAATTTCGAACAATTTTTTTTTCAAAATGAGGACCAACCCTAAACTCTTACAAAAAGCATGGAAACAATTTCGTCTTTACTTGAACTCTCTACACAAAATGATCAAAGGATAAATGATCATTGTAATTCATATTTGTGCAATGATTCAATTCAAAGTTTTCAAAATAATCAAAATTTGAATTCTCTTCATAATTCAAATGATTTCGAGTATAACTCATGCCAATACAATTTCGAACTCCAAAATGAATTTCAAAATCAAAATGGAAATGTGAACCACTTTTCAAATAATTCTGGCAATGAGAAAAATCTCAACTATGGTTCAATGGATAATTTTTGTTCTCAACAATTTCAAATCGTAAATTCTCTGGTTAATAATTATAAATTTGATTTTGTGGAACAAATGGAATAAATTTACAAAGATCACACGGATTTGTTGTTTGAAACATATATGAAACAACGTGAGAAATAAAATCAAATCCCAACGTGTGACGAGTCAAATGGTAATCCATCTTTTACCAAAATTGACGATTTTCAAATAATAATTTTTGAAATTGAAATTGACAATCTTAATGAAGTTGTTGAAAATATGGTAATTGAGTTGGATTTTAATTCTTTTGAGAGTATGGAACCAAATTTAAAATTCGATCTTCCTTTTTCCGATTTTGAAAATTTAAATACAATGACATTGGATTTTGAACCTGATATATGCAATGAAGTTGTGAATAATTCAACAAAGGAAGACGAATTTTGTGAATGCGAATTTTATGGACTTTTTGAAGATGAGTTGTTAAATACTAAAGGGGTGGAGTTAAATCATCGTTTTGATTTTGATTCTGAAGAAAATTTCAACGTTAAGTTTGAATTTCAATTTGGTGAAAATAAACTTGAAATGCAATCAATTGTTTTATCAACTTCAAAAATCATCGAAAAAATAGAACAACTCATACGATTTTTAATAAAATGACTTTCGTTCTTTCAAATCAACATTCAACTTTGAAATCTTTTATGGTTTGGTTTTCTATGCTTAGCTGTGTCTCCCGTATTTGACGAGAAAAACGAATTGGTCTTTGGAAGATTGTCTCATTTACTCTTTGATGATATATTTTCTGATGTCGTGTAAATAATAATCATTTTCAAGTAAATATAGGTCATATTTTTATTTTATTTTTATTTTTCTCCTTTCGCTTGGGTTGACTGTGGGGACATAGTAAAAATCATGTGTAGGGAGGAGTCTCATTTTCTTTTTTCTTTTTCGTGGTCAATTTTTTTTCTCATTTTCTTTCCAAAACTCTAAAAAAATCAAAAAAAAAATTCTAAAACAAATTTTCTTTTAGCATACGAATTTACTTTTAAAGAAACACTATAGGATAGACATAGGTTTTGGTTATTAAATTGAAATTTCTGAAAATTTATTTGTCTTAACATATACAAAAATAAAGTTTGATTACAAGTAACTATAGTTTAACTAGTATATAGAAAGATTCATGGGTGATAATTATGAAGTATATCCTAATTAAAAATCTTTGTTTAAAAAGTGGCGGATTTAAAGTAAAGGATATAACATTTTTTATCTTCTAAGTTAAATGGTGCTAAGATGATTTTGCAAAACTCTCTCTTCAAAAAAACAAAACATAAATAAGAAACAAAAAAAATGTATATATATATATATATATATATATATATATATAAAACAAAAAAACAAACAAAAGAATATATATATATATATTATTGACACCTAGAGTCATGTAGTCACACGCAAGTGTGTCCAGTCGCCATGCTCTGTATCCTTCTCACGTAAGCCCAAAAGGCACTGCACGATCGGTATATCTGACCTCAGTTTATCTGAGTTAGGTGTATGTATATAAAAATTATTTTATTAATAATGCCTACAATTGATAGGTGTACACACTTGTGTGTTCACTCGCCACGCTTTGTATTCCCCTCACATAAGCCCGCATGGCAGTGCATGGGTGATACATCTAACCTCAGTTTTCCGAGTTAGGCATATGTAAATATTGTTAATATCAATAAAATTTTCAAATAAAGAGAGAATAAGTAATTGAAATCAAAGCACTATTTTCACTTATTTGATTCGACTTTCTATTCAAAATAAATGAAAATACCAATTTGATAAACTTTGATAATCAACTAAGGATCCATTTCATAGTTACGTTGTGTTATCAACTGAAACAACTAGTCAAACCAGAGTCTATTTGTTATGATAACTTAGTTTTTGTTGGAAATTTTGACAAGTAAAATAACTAAAATTTCATGACGATGGCCAAAACTTATATTTAACTTATTCGTGTCAATTTGGAAGTAAATTATTCATTTATTAATATTTTCAAAAACTTGCATTCATCTCTTTGTAAATAATTTTTGCATTTAGGAATTTTTCATTTTGCATTTGGATTTTATGGGTAGTATTCGTTGTAAACCCTCACGAGACAATAGTCATCCTACCAGGGACACCTAGAGGTTTAACGGCTTATTGCATATGCTCAATGCGATTGTGCTTCCTACGAAAATGGATTTATCTTAGTTTTTCTTTATTCGAGGACGAATAAAAGGATAAATGTGGGGGTATTTGATGTGCAAGCAAATATGTATATTTTTACTTCCATATTTAATCTAATTTAATTAAATAAATGAGCATATAGGGTATTTTAACATGTTTTAATCAATATTTCAATTATTTTCAAATCATCATTTATTCATCTTTATATAGGGGCAAAATGGTCATTTTGTATATATATATTAATTTGAGAAAATTTACTTGTAAATTTTTATGTTATTTTTTAGGAATTTAAATTCAAATTACAAGTGGCTTCATGCAAAATATGCACGCACAAAAAGTTACGAATGAAGATGGAAATAATTTAAACCATGTATCATGGATGACCCCACCTACCCACTTACCTTAATCTACAATTAGAAGCTAATGCACAAGTTAGCAAAGCTAAAAGTTTCATGCACATTTAAATGGAGGATTATCTCATGATAATGATAATTTGGTGGTCACACTTCCTAAGAGAATAGTGTGGGTAGTTCCCAAAATGTGATTAAGGTTTTAGGCTTGTATAAATACTCCATATGTTCATGTAATTAATCTCTTAGCCTCCTCTGAGCCTCCATTGTAGTTAGTTTGGTTTGAGGCTTAAAAATAAAATATAAGTTCTCTTTCTATTTCATAGCTACTTATCCATTTTCTTCTTCTTATGTAATTTTATTCTTAATGCAATTTTAATTCTTGCTTTTTTATATTTACATTCTCTTTCCTTTCATTTTAGTAGTGTAGATTTTTTTATTTATGCAAGTAGATTAGTTTTTATTTTATTTTAATTAGCTCTCTTGCTATTTTGCTCTTATTTTTTTCTTGTTTTTATTTCATGTTGAATGCTACATTTGTTGAAATGATAACAAATATGAGATGCTAAATCCCTTCAATTTAGAGGTAATGAAGCTCTCTTAATCATGTATATTAAACATTTTGATAACTTATGTTCTTATTTTGTGCTTAATGAAAATTGCATGTTGATGTAAGTTTATTAATGAATTTGATAGTCTATGATATTAACCACATACAGGCTATTCTTACTCAAATAAACACAATTTATATCACATCTAATTAACTGATTTTGGTAATATAAGTGGATTTAAAATAAATTAGATGATCTGTAACATCCCGAAATATTGGACATTGAATTTTGAACATTTAATTCATTTTAAATGTTCAATGTAGATTTTAAATTAGTTTTAAAATAAAAATAATTGGGTGGAATTAATAAATTACGTATAATTCCAAATATGGTAATCCAATTGGAATTTAAATAATAATAATTAAATATTGAATCGGGATAAATTGTGAATATGGAGGTAAATAGATATGGTAATGAGTTCTAAAATTTATTTTAAGTCTATTTGGTCATTAAAAGTGTTGTTGGATTATTAGGTGGATTTAAAAGTTAATAAGTTATTATTGGGAAATTTATGTTAAATTAATAATGGATTTAATATTACAAAAATGCAAATAATCAGATTTTGATTTCGGAATGAGTTAAAATAATTTTTAATGCGATTTATAAATTTTATATGATTTATTATTAAGATAATAAAATTTTAAAGGAAAATTTTTAAGCGTTTACGATTATTGCAGAAAATCGCTCGATTTAATAGACGAATTAAAATAGCCTTCCGGGGCACAGTCTCGGAATTCGACGAAACTAGTTCCATTGGATCCGTAATAGTTAGTTATTATCGGATTTCAATTTTCGTAGCAATCGGAGTTGTCGTTTGACCCCGGCAGCTTAAAACGCTTAGAAAAAACTTCAATTGATTTAATTTAAAATTGATCGTTTATTTCCGTAACTCGCGCATATGATCGAATTAGCTTCCGAAACACGTTCCGTTGTGTTCGAAACGTAGGTAAAACCTTGGAAACGTCTGGCGGCACGTGTGAATTGGAGTTTGTTTGTAAATGCTCGTTAAAACTGGATTTAATAATAAATTAATATATATATATATATATATATATATATATACGTATATATACACGCAAATCTGCCTAAACCCTAGCTCATTCTTTTCCAACCGCCGCTAATAACTATCAATGGCCGGAAATAATTCCCTTCTTCCTTGCTTTTCTCGAGATCCAAGCAATATTTACACAAACGTTCAACCCGAAAAACGTAGAGATTAGCGAGCTCTACATACCGAGCGGTGGTGATCGAAAATTGAGCTCCGGTTTGTCAGCAAATTGGAGAGGGATGGCGCGCGTTCGTGCTTGGATTCAGAGGCCTGGGGTGGACCGAGTGGCGTGTGGTTCTAGGCAACAGTGGAGCAGGCAGTGGGCTTCCGTTTGGCAGTGGCCGATCGATCTCCGGTCGAGTATAGAGGGGGCGGCGGCGAACCCTAGTTTGCGTGTTGGGTTCGTTCGAGCCTGGTTTTGTGCGTTGCGTGTAGAGCTGAAAGGGGAAGAAAGGGACGGCCAATTTTTTTTGGTAAATACAAAAAAAGAGACTTTGTTTTAAAATTTTATTGAAACTTTAATAATTCATAACTTGTGCATACATGTTCAGAATTCAACGAATTTGGAAGCGCCGGAATCGCAGAGACGCGATCTACACAATGGAGCAGCTCCAGAATTATTCTGAGCAGGTGAAATTTGTTCATTAAATCGAATGTGGTCGATTTAATGTAAAATTTGAATGCTCGGCGTTTCGAAAACCCAAGGTGAGTTTAACTCACTCACATCTGGAATATTAGTTAATTTAAATAGTCATTAATTGGATGATTGCTTGATTGGTTGAATATAATAATTATTATCACATTGAATTGATATATGTTGTTGTGCTAATATCTGTGGATACATGGAAAACAGGTTGGAGGGATCCAACTGGATCCCTCACAAATAGAAATTAATTTATATTCTGTGATAATCTGTTTCGATCTTGTTATGCTGCGTTTTATTTATATGTTGTGGTGAATTAAATTGAAATTTTAACTGTGTTGTACTGTGATTGGGAGAATACAACCTAAGAATTTTAAATATAAATAGATGAATTGGGTTTAAAGGATATTAAAAGAAATTCCTTAGTGAAGAATTTAAAGGAATTAAATTCAAGAAATTTGTTGATAATTTGAAATGTTTGGAATGTGATCTATAAAGGAAATGTGAATTGTTTAAAGATTAGCGAGATTTATTTTAAAGAATGTGAAGTGTGCTTTCTCCTGGAAATTTTATTTTGTTTTTAGGAAAGCTTTCAAATTATAAATTTGGAGTTTAAATATGTTTAGAATATTTTTAGGAAGAAATATTATTATAAAATGTTTTTAAGTGAAAGCAAATATTTGATTAAGTAATTATGGTATTTAATTATTTTAAAAAGGTAAAGTAGTATTAAGTTTTCAAAGAGAATTATAATATGAATATTTGATGTAATAACCTTATTTTAAAAGTTAAGTTTTACTTAAAGTATTTAGGAAACCTATATGTATTTCCTTAAGTATTATTTCAAGTAAATAATTTCTAGAAGCTATACGTTAAATATTTTAAACCTATGTTTTGAAAATGATTTCCAGGAAATAGAAATGGGCTTAAAAATAAAAGGAGCTATTTTTTTTAATATGGAAAGGAATTTTACGGGATTATCGTAAAATTTAATTGGGACAAATCGTGTAGGATTTATAGAAAAGAATTCTTTGGTTTTTCTAAGATGGAAGTGTATTTCCCTGAAAGCCAAGTACGTTTTTAAAATAGATTTTTGAAACGTTAGAATTTGA
The DNA here is from genome assembly GCA_030765085.1 of Allium cepa. Classification (NCBI taxonomy): domain Eukaryota; kingdom Viridiplantae; phylum Streptophyta; class Magnoliopsida; order Asparagales; family Amaryllidaceae; genus Allium; species Allium cepa. The sequence goes on along the minus strand of CM060940.1, from coordinate 623,113,980 downwards.
AGTTATATTAAAGAATGATTCCAAGAAATTATTTAAGTTATAAGAATTTTAAAAGCAAACATTTATCCAATTAGTTATAGAAGTAATTATTTTAATGGTAAGTAGTATTATGTTTTAAAGAATATTATTAATATTTATACTTTATAAAATGGTTCTATTTTAAAGAAAATCAATTAAAGTTTTGTTTGAAACTTGAATAGGATTTCATAGCTTTATGACTTAACTTTATTTCAAATAAAATAGTTTATACTCTATAAAGCAGTTATTTCAAATATTTATAAAAGTATCTATATATTTTAAATTAAGTATGTTAGTAGATTTAACATAAAATTTTAATGTATTTTCGAGAATAAAGAATTTAAATTAATTTAAAACTTAAATATTAGTACTCGGATGTTTTTAGAGGAAGTAAAGATTTGGAAATCTATTCCATGAGAAGAATTGGATTTGAAAGGTGTTTCAAAAGGGTTTTGAAAATTGGAAATATATCTTGTAAGAGATATTTGAGTAAATAAATAATGTGGGAATCATTTATTGTGTGATGGATGTTTGTGAATATTAATTGATAGTTAAATCACCGACTATCAATATTGGACAAATGCGTTGATCGTTTCGAAAAGACCGGGATCAACATTTATTTCTCGAAAACCACTTCGATCCGGTTTGTGCGTTTCGTGGAAAAACGTGTTCGGAGTCGAAGATGGAGCAGTGAAGTGCAAGGGCTAGTCGCTACTAATCCTGAGGATATTTTCAAAATGGATGTAGTAAGGGTAGTGCTTTCGGTTACGTTCGAACCCGGGACGGACTTGTATGGACGAATGCTTTCGGAACATCGTCATGTGGGCGATGGGCATTCTAAGTGAAACGTTCTAAAAGGTAACGCTTAGCCTCAAGCCTCATCAAATGGGAATGACTGAAAATCAGGGGATATGCAGCAAGGCTTCGTGGGTAGCCCCCACTTGAGAGTAAGGTCATCCCTGTCTAGATGTCCCTTTTTATTTCGGCTTAATGGGCGGTTGCTGATCCCTATCGCGGGGTGATCTTATTCGGAACTGTCCGGTAAGGGATGGGTCCGGCCTTGTGTTGCAGGGGATCGGGCATGGTCCTCGGTACGGTGATCTTGGCCCCGTACTGTGACAGGTGGTACCCCAGTGCCTAGTCATTGTTGGAAATCCATTCCCCCTGCGACCCTTGTACGAGTTTTGTTTGTATTACCCACTCTGTGGCTAGTAGCTGGAATTTAATAGATGTAACAATTTCGGCTATTTTATAAGTATTTGTATATAGACCCTATTATAATATAAGAGGATTTCTATAAAAAGCGTTTTAGCTATCGTAAGGTAAAAATCCGACATGTTTATTTGTGGCGTGGTCTTATGAGATGCTTTTGTTTTCAAAGAATTTTTGAAACTTTAATAATCAATTTGGGTGCACTATTATCAGCTGGTATTCCAGACTGACTCGAGTGTTATTTCATTATATTGCTCGGGTCAGACCGAGTATTATTTGTGCAGGACAGGATGCTATGGAGCAGGAGAGGAGCTGGAGTCCGAGACGTATTACCCGTATTTATATATATATCCGCTGCTATGATTGTATGGTAATGTTCGATTGGTAAATATTGTTGTTTGAGATACTCTGATGATATGATGTATAAAACAGATATAGTTTCATTTTGTGTAAAGATATATTATTTACTAATATATTTTACTCCGCTGCGACTGTGAGATTCCGATATTGTTTAGTTTCTTCTTCTTCTATCTCTTCTTCTTTAACCCCAAATGGTTCGTATTTCTGTTCCACTTGAGTAAATTTATGTAGAATAGTGTTGACTCAAGGGGCACAGATTTGCGGGTTGTTACACTTGGTATCAGAGCTTAGGTTGGCGACAACCTAGGCTTTGGTGGGGAATTTACTCATTAAATAGAGTCAATGGTACTCTATAATGAGTTGAGTGTAATAATAGATATGAGAGCGTACTTGTTAGTGAACATAAAATTTGTTTTTATACTGTGTTGACTTATCGGTTGAGTGTTTATGAATTCTGGTCGGTGCGGAAAGTACAACCGTATCGATAGGGGTTTCTAAACTCTTAAACAAGATAAACCGACATAGTATTGTTTTTAAAGTGGGTAGATGAAATAATTTTACCCAAAATCATATTTTGATATAAAAGAAATAATTTTCTGAAATTATTATATATGTTTGATTGTTTGTATGTGGATATCTTAATCAAATAAGAATCTAACATTTAATTTAAATTTGAAATGGTTATAATCAAATAAATTCTACAAGTATAAATTATATAAAGGAAGAATAACTAAATTTAAATTTAAACCAAAATTTAAATCCCGAGAATTTTGAAAAGGATTTTAAATGTATTGAAAACAAAAGTTTGGAAGTTTAAAATCTTGGAAATGTTTGGGAATGTTGTCAAAAGACTTGAAGGTAATGATGGAATATTGTTTTGGGTAATATGTTTGAATGGAAACTTTTTGAAATGAATGTGGGAGAGAAAGGAAGCAATGAACTCACTTTAGTCGCTGGAAAGTAATCCTGATGATGCTGGCCACATTATTAGAATTTATTTTCGAGTTTCTAAAGTGATGGATTTCTACAAAATGGTTAGTTATGATATTGTTTGGACTTGTTGGGTATAACAGTTGTTTTGGAAATTTCAAAATGGGGAAATTGTTTTGGTACAACCATGTTGTTTGGAAATCCGGTGATTTGATTTGGTATACCAAGTAGGTATGATTAGATTATTATTTGAAGATGGTTTTGGGATAAAACCGAGTAATAGAATTTTGGGAAAATTCTATTTAAATAATGTGTAAAATTAAAATGAATCAACTATTGAACTTATTAAGTGAAGTTGATATTAATAAGAAGGAAATGAAATTTTAATCTTAGAATTAAATTTTAACTTGAGTAATTGGAAGTGAATAAAATACATTAAAGTGAATAGAAAATTTGAATTTAACTTGGGATAAGTTAAATAAATTGGACTTAGAATAAAATTGAACTTAGGGTTAAATGAAATGTAAAATAATTTGGTAATCATGGGTCATTATGTAATAAATTGTATTCATAAGCTAGTAAGTGTTATACTATAATCTAAAATTGTGGATTTAAAATTTTGGATTTAAAATTGTGTAGAGAATTAAGGTGAAATAAAATTTGTATCTTTAAGAATTCAGTAATACTCATATATAAAATTTGAAATTGTGATTATAAGATGTAAATGGGTTAAAATGAGCAATATAAGATTTTAAATAAATGAGTTAGTGGATTTAAGAATAGAATATCAGATTGCAAACCTGAGTGAAATGGAATTATAATCACAAATGGGAAATAGTTAAATGGTAAGGTGGATTCAAATCTAATCCGGAATGAAATGTGAATTAAAATAAGGTGAAGAAAATATAAAATGTACAAGGGTGAATGAACTTAAGTTAGTAAATAAATTTTGGACTTGTATATGGAAAATTAAAATTGGATTGAGTTGGATTTAACTTCGATTAAATGGAATTGAGTTTAATTTGGATTGATTTGAAAATTAATATGCAGTTGTATTATAAATAGCATTGAATGGAATTAAGTTCTTATTTAAAATAGTAAAAGAAATGGTATGAATCCAAGTTGGCTAAATAAAACTTAGTTGAATTTGAATTAAACTTGGAAAGGAATCAAACTGAAAGAAAATAAAACCCAGTTCTAGTATGGAATTTAGTTTTGGCAATAAAGAGTGAGAGTGTAAATGAGAAATGGAATTAGATTATAATATTGATGGTTTGAATTATAAATAAATTCAAATGAGTGGAATAATTTAAAGGTGGTCACATTATTAATAAAATTCAGGATGAATCGAGGAGATGAATTAAAATTTTAAATGGAGTGAATGAGTAAACAAATTGAATTAAAATTTGTAAATGGAATGGGAATTGGGTTGGTTGAGAATCAAATGAAATAAAATTTGATTTATAAGAAGATAATTAAAAATATTGTGAACGAACTTAAGCAAACTGAATAATAATTATGGTCGAGCTTTATAATGTTGTCTTGGATAAATTTGTTTAGGTAATAAACATTGATATACAAGTGAAATGGTTTTAATTAATTATTGACATGAAATAAGAATGTATGAGTTATATATAACCCAGAATTGAATGATATTAATATAAACCTATATGGATATTGAATTAGAAATGTAAGATTAGAGATTTAATTCAATAATTGTGATAAATCAAAAATGTTTGGGCTGTAAATAATATAGAATGGGATGTTTTTAATTTAAACTTAAATGATGAACTTGAAGTGAGAATAAGAAATTGAATTAAAAAAAAATTGCAATGAAATAAAATGTTTGGATTGTGAACCATGCAGAATCGAATAAAATGGATATAAATTGAGTTAAAATTAATTTTAACTGGTTATAAGCTTAAGAATTGGTTATTTGTTTTGTAACAACCCTAGATTTTTATGTATATTTTAATTTTGACTTTATTTCATTTTGAATTTTTTTAAACTTGTTTCATTTCAAACATTTCATTTTTAAATATAAACTTTGATTATTATATGAATTATAATTCCAAATGGTATAAATTGAATATTTTCCTGAAATGTTGACTTTGGTTAATTTGGGTCAAACTTTGATTTCTATATTTCAAATTTAAATATTTAAATTCTTAAATTTTATCTTTTATTATGAAAATATATTAAAATTTAAGAATACTACTTTTTGTTTCGTTGAAATCCGATTTATATTGTGAAAGTTATGCTTTTTACAATATTGTACGTAAATTGATTTATTTAATAAAAAATTGTCTATTTTAATTTAAATAAAAAAATATTTTAATTTTTATATATATGTGTAACATGTTATGTTATATATTTTTTGTCTTTTAAATATTTTTAAATTGATGTTTGAATTTTTCCAAAAATTTATTGAATTTGTTTTTTATTTTTAAAGGCTAGTTTTCATTTTTCTGCTATTTTCTTCATTAAATTATATTTAATTAAAATTTATTTATTCATTTTTATGTTCTTACCTTTATTGATAAATATTTTCAAGTACGTAGAAATTTTTCGAAGTTTGTTCCATTTATTTTCGTATTTCCAAGACTAGTTTGTATTTTTAAGCTATTTTCTTAATCTAATTATATTTAATTAATATTTATTTATTTATTTTTGTTTATTTACTAAATTTTCATGTTTTTATCTGTATTTATAAATATATTTCAGTTATAAAAAACTCCAAAAGAAATAAGAGAAATCTGAAGAGTTGTGACCATTGATTTGCTTATGTCCTTTTGTATTCACACCTTTTCACATTTCTACCATCACTTTTCATTCAATTGGCTGCCTTAACTCATTCTCTTCAGCTGACCACTCCCATAACATTTCACGTGAATGTTTTCTCCTCAAATCTGAAAAAAAATTCGGCCATTCTCTTTGGGAAAAAGTTTGGTATATTTTATTTCCTTTTCCATTGTTTTTCTGCTTGTTTATGTTGATTTTGTGCACTTGCCTTCACCTATTTTGCTCAGCCCTTGCTCCTCCTTCACCATGGCCACCTCCACCACCACCACATCAGGCTTCCACCACCTCCAGCCCACTGCCCATCCATGGCCATGCACCACTAGTTGATCAAACTCCACCAAAATTGCAATATCCACCTTGAAAATGTGCATAGCCTAGCTTCTTTGCCTTCACCCCCCTCAAACTCCTCTTTGGCCAACCCATACACCACCATCACCTGCCATAGTTGACCCATATACCTCTGCCACACCTGTAGCTGACCCTACCAGGCCTAGCCATGCCCATATTTGCTTGTGGTCGTGACTTATGTTGCCTTGAATCCACTTGTGTTGCCTTGTAGTTGTAGTTTCATGCACACATACCTTTTGCATCATCTTTTCCTATGTATGGACGACTTGTTGAACCCAAAACCTGATCCAAAACCATCCCATTATAGTGCTTTTGCAGCCCATTGCTGAAGCATATGAGGTTGAAGGCAAGTGCAATTGGTTTGGATTTGATTTGTGCTTGTATATATAAGTTATTTAAATATATGTGAAGTGTTTATTCATGTATATTGTATTGTTTTGTTTAAATGTTTCAAGGGGTATAGCTTTAACTCTCCACTCTCAAAATTATAGTAGTGTTGTCGTGCCTTCGTAGTGTCAGTATTGTTGCTTTGGTAGCGATCTCCAGCTTTGAACAGGTGAGTAAATCTCACCAGACTAATATGTACTTATGTAGTGATAAACTGACATCACCTGAATATGTAAATGCATATCATCCTGTTATAACTGCTATATTATATTCATATGATGTTCACACCTATATTTACACCTGTTATATCATATGTTACTGTTAGTTCATGCTATTCTGTTACTTTCATCAATTTATCACACTGCAAGTTCCCTGTAGACTAGAATCACTATGGGTTGAAATGATACATACCCGAACGGTCTTTAGAATAGGAGAAAATCGTTATGGGCTGAAATGATAGGCCTGAATGATTTTCAATTATTTTCTTTTACTTGGGATTGCGGGTTTGAAATGATCAAACCCGGGTTTTCTTTGTAAATTTCGGGTTGAAATGATATATTAACCGTATCACTTTACCTAGGCTAGAAAATGAAATAAGACCCGTTGTTAAAATATGTTTTTCTAAAAATTTTTAAAATATTTTAGAAATGTAAATATTATAATATTTTGATTAGAAATGATTTTTGTAAAGAATTATTGATTTTTTGAAAATTTATAAGTGAAATAAATAAAGGGTAAAGTTAGAAATCTGAAATGTAAGTTATTTTGGAAATTATAATTTGGTGATAAATGGAATTTAAATTAAATATGAAAATATGATAAACTTATGATATTTTGAATCAAATGAATTTAAAATGATTTTGTAATACATTAATGATTTTTGAATAAAGTTAAATGTGAAATGAATGAATATTTATGTTGAAAATTTGAAATATAACTAAAATTGGAAATTTGTGAATTTGGCTTAAAAGTGAATTTTAAGTCAAGTAAATAAAAATGAAATTAAGTTATATTTGAAAATTTTAAACTTAAGTGTTAAGTTAAATTTAATTTAATGAATTTGAAATTTTATGTTGGAATTTAATAAGTGAATTATTATTAAATTTTGATTTTTGAATGGAGATTTAACTTTATAAAATCATGAATATAAGGGTATTTGAATGATTGTTTTAAAAGTGAAATTATATGATTTTATAAGTTAAAAATGATTTAAATAAAAATATAATTATTTGTGAAATTATACTGAATATTTGAAGTTAATTAACTGCATTTCGGAAAAGCTATTAATTCTAATGTAAATGATAACACAGCATTTGTAAATTCTGTAGTTGAAAATAATGAACCAAATGGCTAAGTTTAATTAAAGGCTATCATAGCATTTTTGTAAATGTTATAATTGTTGAATTTAACTAAGTTTTATTTGAAACTAATGTAACCCTATCACAACATTTTTTTATGCTATCTTTTGTTAAATTGAACTGCTTTGAATGTAACTTTCTGTAGCAATTTCTAAATGCTGCGAAAGTTGAATTTTCATCTGTTTTAATAAATTAAGTGGATAAATGAATTTTGAAAGACTAAAATTTTGTAAATTTAATAATTCAATCATTAAATATAATAACTTCATTTTTATGATTTAAAATGAAGTAATTTGTTTTGAAATATAAACTATTTTGAAATGTGTTTTGTAATGGTATTTAAATTAAATAAAATTGAATGTGGTTTGGAAGATATTATATTTTTGATATTTTGAAATGGATTTTGAATGATACTGAATTTTGAAATGATATTTGATTTTGAAGTATAAAATACCATTTTGAAATTTTAACCACGGGATGTGTTTAATTTATAGTTTAACTGATTCTTAAAGGATGGGCGATCCCAAGCATCCTTTAAGTTATTGTGTATTTCTACTACAGTTCACTTGAGTTGGTTTACATTATATAAGTATATATTGTCCTGACTCGAGTGTTTTGTGTTTTACTTTACGCTCGGGTCAGCCTGAGTATTCACAGCTTTGGATTCTCTTTCTGGAGCTGGTCTTTGCTGGAGTTTCTGCTTATCTTCATTTATATCTACTCTCTGTTTCATCTCTTCTAGTTTATCTCATGTATTAGTGAACTTCTATGTATTTGGGATTTCTGTTATGTTTTTTCAGACTGTATTATGTATTTGGTTTGAGACTCTGCCGTAGTAGCTTCACGAATTACTATGTATTTTATATTCCACTGCGAGGTATTCTGTTTGTTCCATGTCTGTGATTCTGTGATTGTATTTCATTTGCTCCAAATTTATTTACAATGCGGTATTTCGAGCAATTCAAGTCCAACATGTGCGGCTGTGAATGGCTGAAAATATCGGGTTGTTACATGTTTGAATAACCACAACATGCATAGAAATTAGCGTTAAACTTAAGTGAATGAATTAAAAGAAGTAAATGAAATTGATATTTGAATAATGGGAAATGGATTGGAACCTATTTAGTGGGTTGTATGCAAATGCAGGTTAATTAAAAAGAAAAGTAAATGAATCAAAAGCTTATATTATTCTTATTGAAGTGAATGTGAATCTAACATTTGCAACTCCGATGTAAGTCATTCGAGTGGAATATAATGAAGTTTGAATTTGGAAAAGAAATGCAAATAAATCAAATTGGAAGTACATTAGGTTGTGAATCAATTTGAATTTAAAATGAAGTAAATTGAAAATAGTGAAGCATATGTTCATAATATTGAAGTGAATATGAATTGGTGGTAGTAGTTATGAATTGAGAATGGTAAACTTGTATGTAAATCATTTGTGTGAAATAAAATGGAGCTTGGAATTAGAAAAGAAACTTTGTACATGCTGTAAAATATGATTTACTTACGAAATCATGCAACTTGTTGATTGGATTATGAAATTGATATGTTTGGCTTAGATTAATATTGGAAATGTTAATGAAATGTTCATATCCTTGAAAACTGATGAGTTTGTTGAGTATAGTACAGGTACGGGAGGTGATCGATAGAGTTGGAGCACGTATATGCATTATATATTAGCTGCTTGCTTTAAAAATGCTAATAAAGGTACGCCTACGCAATAAAAACAGGAAATATGAACTGTTTTTGGCTTTTCCGACCATGTGGGTCGATGTATGTATATTTATTTGTATCGCGATATCGTGAAAGCTCCTCCGTACAGGGGAGACTCTGCCAAAATTTTCCGGAAATTTTGGGAATTAATTTTTTTTGGAAATTTGAAAATTTGTGATCAACTTGGAAAGTTGTTTTTAAGATAATGTTGAAATAAAAGCTTTTGTGTAAATGAAGCAAATGAGTTTGGGTTTGAGCTTAAGGGTTTTTAGGAAGAGTATATAAGCTTTAACTAAGCAAATTGGGTAAGTAAATGAGTTTGAGAGTATGTTCTACCTTAGCAAATTTCGGGGACGAAATTTTTATAAGGGGAGAGGAATGTAACATCCCGGAATTTTGGACATCGAATTTTGAACATTTAATTCATTTTAAATGTTCAATGTAGATTTTGAATTAGTTTTAAAATAAAAAGAATTGGGTGGAATTAATAAATTACGTATAATTCCAAATATGGTAATTCAATTGGAATTTGAATAATAATTAAATATTGAATCGGGATAAATTGTGAATATGGTGGTAAATAGATATGGAAATGAGTTCTAAAATTTATTTTAAGTCTATTTTGTCATTAAAAGTGTTGTTGGGTTATTAGGTGGATTTAAAAGTTAATAAGTTATTATTGGGAAATTTATGTTAAATTAATAATGGATTTAATATTATAAAAATGCAAATAATCAGATTTTGGGTCCGGAATGAGTCAAAATAATTTTTAATGTGATTTATAAATTTTATATGATTTATTATTAAGATAATAAAATTTTAAAGGTAAAATTTTAAGCGTTTGCGATTATTGCAGAAAATCGCTCGATTTGATAGACGAATTAAAACAGACTTCCGGGGCACAGTCTCGGAATTCGACGAAACTAGTTCCATTGGATCCGTAATAGTTAGTTATTATAGGATTTAATTTTTGTAGCAATCGGAGTTGTCGTTTGACCCCGGCAGCTTAAAACGCTTAGAAAATACTTTAATCGATTTAATTTAAAATTAATCATTTATTTCCGTGACTCGTGCATATGATCGAATTAGCTTCCGAAACATGTTCCGTTGTGTTCGGAACGTAGGTAAAACCTTAGGAACGCCTGGCGGCACGTGTGAATTGGAGTTGTTTGTAAATGCTCGTTAAAACTGGATTTAATATTAAATTAACATATATACGTATATATACACGCAAATCTGCCTAAACCCTAGCTCATTCTTTTCCAGCCGCCGCTAATAACTATCAATGGCCGAAAATAATTCCCTCTTCCTTGCTTTTCTCGAGATCCAAGCAATATTTACACAAACGTTCAACACGAAAAACGTAGAGATTGGCGAGCTCTACATACCGAGCGGTGGTGATTGAAAATTAAGCTCCGGTTTGTCGGCAAATTGGAGAGGGACGGCGCGCGTTCGTGCTTGGATTCAGAGGCCTGGGGAGGACCGAGTGGCGCGTGGTTCTAGGCAACGGTGGAGCAGGCAGTGGGATTCCATTTGGCAGTGGCCGATCGATCTCCGGTCGAGTATAGAGGGGCGGCGGCGAACCCTAATTCGCGTGTTGGGTTCGTTCGAGCCTGGTTTCGTGCTTCGTATGTAGAGCTAAAAGGGGAAGAAAGGGACGGCCGATTTTTTTGGTAAAAAAAAAGAGACTTTGTTTTAAAATTTTATTGAAACTTTAATAATTCATAACTTGTGCATACATATTCAGAATTCAATGAATTTGGAAGCGCCTGAATCGCAGAGACGCGATCTACGCAATGGAGTAGTTACGGAATTATTCTGAGCAGGTGAAAATTTTGCATTAAATCGAACGTGGTCGATTTAATGTAAAATTTGAATGCTCGATGTTTCGAAAACCCAAGGTGAGTTTAACTCACTCACATCTGGAATATTAGTTAATTTAAATAGTCATTAACTGGATGATTGCTTGATTGGTTGAATATAATAATTATTATCACATTGAATTGACATATGTTGTTGTACTAATATTTGTGGATGCAGGGAAAACAGGTTGGAGGGATCCAACTGGATCCCTCACAAATAGAAATTAATTTATATTCTGTGATAATCTGTTTCGATCTTGTTATGCTACGTTTTATTTATATGCTGTGGTGAATTAAATTGAAATTTTAATTGTGTTGTACTGTGATTGGGAGAATACAACCTAAGAATTTTAAATATAAATAGATGAATTGGGTTTAAAGGATATTAAAAGAAATTCCTTAGTGAAGAATTTAAAGGAATTAAATTCAAGAAATTTGTTGATAATTTAAAATGTTTGGAATGTGATCTATAAAGGAAATGTGAATTGTTTAAAGATTAGAGAGATTTATTTTAAAGAATGTGAAGTGTGCTTTCTCCTGGAAATTTTATTTTGCTTTTAAGAAAGCTTTCAAATTATAAATTTGCAGTTTAAATATGTTTAGAACATTTTTAGGAAGAAATATTATTATAAAATGTTTTTAAGTGAAAGCAAATATTTGATTAAGTAATTATGGTATTTAATTATTTTAAAAAGGTAAAGTAGTATTAAGTTTTCGAGGAGAAATTATAATATGAATATTTGATGTAATAACCTTATTTTAAAAGTTAAATTTTACTTAAAGTATTAGGAAACTTATATGTATTTCCTTAAGTATTATTTCAAGTAAATAATTTCTAGAAGCTTTATGTTAAATATTTTAAACATGTGTTTTGAAAATGATTTCCAGGAAATAACAATGGGCTTAAAAATAAAAGGAGCTATTTTTTTAATATGGAAAGGAATTTTACGGGATTATCGTAAAATTTAGTTGGGATAAATCGTGTAGGATTTATAGAAAAGAATTCTTTGGTTATTCTAAGATGGAAGTGTATTTCCCTGAAAGCCAAGTACGTTTTTAAAATAGATTTTTGAAACGTTAGAATTTGAAGTTATATTAAAGAATGATTCCAAGAAATTATTTAAGTTATAAGAATTTTAAAAGTAAACATTTATTCAATTAGTTATAGAAGTAATTATTTTAATGGTAAGTAGTATTATGTTTTAAAGAATATTATTAATATTTATACTTTATAAAATGGTTCTATTTAAAGAAAATCCATTAAAGTTTTGTTTGAAACTTGAATAGGATTTCATAGCTTTATGACTTAACTTTATTTCAAAGAAAATAGTTTATACTCTATAAAGCAGTTATTTCAAATATTTATAAAAGTATCTATATATTTTAAATTAAGTATGTATGTAGATTTAACATAAAGTTTTAATGTATTTTCAAGAATAAAGAATTTAAATTAATTTAAAACTTAAATATTAGTACTTGGATGTTTTTAGAGGAAGTAAAGATTTGGAAATCTATTCCATGAGAAGAATTGGATTTGAAAGGTGCTTCAAAAGGGTTTTGAAAATTGGAAATATATCTTGTAAGAGATATTTGAGTAAATAAATAATGTGGGAATCATTTATTGTGTGATGGATGTTTGTGAATATTAATTGATAGTTAAATCACCGACTATCAATATTGGACAAATGCGTTGATCGTTTCGAAGAGACCGGGATCGAGATTTATTTCTCGAAAACCACTTCGATCCGGTTTGTGCGTTTCGTGGAAAAACGTGTTCGGAGTCGAAGATGGAGCAGTGAAGTGCAAGGGCTAGTCGCTACTAATCCTGAGGATATTTCCAAAATGGATGTAGTAGGGGTAGTGCTTTCGGTTCCGTTCGAACCCGGGACGGACTTGTATGGACGAATGCTTTCGGAACATCGTCAGGTGGGCGATGGGCATTCTAAGTGAAACGTTCTAAAAGGTAACGCTTAGCCTCAAGCCTCATCAAATGGCAATGACTGAAAATCAGGGGATATGCAGCAAGGCTTCATGGGTAGCCCCCACTTGAGAGTATGGTCATCCCTGTCTAGATGTCCCTTTTTATTTCGTCTTAGTGGGCGGTTGCTGATCCCAACCGCAGGGTGATCTTATTCGAAACTGTCCGGTAAGGGATGGGTCCGGCCTTGTGTTGCAGGGGATTGGGCGTGGTCCTCGGTACGGTGATCTAGGCCCCGTACTGTGATAGGTGGTACCCCAGTGCCTAGTCATTGTTGGAAATCCATTCTCCCTACGAGCCTTGTATGAGTTTTGTTTGTATTACCCACTCTGTGGCTAGTAGCTGGAATTTAATAGATGTAACAATTTTGGCTATTTTATAAATATTTGTATATAGACCCTATTATAATATCATAGGATTTCTATAAAAAGCGTTTTAGCTATCGTAATGTAAAAATCCGACATGTTTATTTGTGGCGTGGTTTTACGAGATGCTTTTGTTTTCAAAGAATTTTTGAAGCTTTAATAATCAATTTGGGTGCACTATTATCAGCTGGTATTCCAGACTGACTCGGGTGTTATTTCATTATAATGCTCTGGTCAGACCGAGTATTATTTGTGCAGGACAGGATGCTATGGAGCAGGAGAGGAGCTGGAGTCCGAGACGTATTACCCGTATTTATATATATCTGCTGCTATGATTGTATGGTAATGTCTGATTGGTAAATATTGTTGTTTGAGATACTCTGATGGTATGATGTTTAAAACAGATATAGTTTCATTTTGTGTAAGGATCTATTATTTACTATTATATTTTACTCCGCTGCGACTGTGAGATTCTGATATTGTTTAGTTTCTTCTTCTTCTATGTCTTCTTCTTTAACCCCAAATGGTTCGTATTTCTGTTCCACTTGAGTAAATTGATGTAGAATAGTGTTGACTCAAGGGGCACGGATTTGTGGGTTGTTACATGATCTATATTTCTAATCAATAGTTAATTGAACATGCTTAGAATGGATTTTGTTTTCAAATTCATTGTCAATTTTCATGAAAGTTAACAAGTGGTTTAGTGCGTATAAAGTTTGATGATTTATATTAGGCTAATTAATAGCACAAATATTCCATACTTATTGATAAACATATCAACTAAATTCACTATTGACCAAAAAAGAGACTACAATTTCATGTTGTTGATTTATGTGACCATGAGAAGGGATTTGTCTCTAAATTGCCTTTAAACTCTCATATTTTTGTCCATTTCCTTTTGTTAGTTTTCTTACATTTTCTAGCTTAACACAACTTCTCCTTTTGGTTTAATTTGATTGTATATTAATTTTAAAATCTAAAAAATTCCCTGTTGATCAACCTATACTCGCCACGTACTAACATTGTATACCGCGCGCTTGCGGTTAATTTAAATTTAAATTTGTTTGGCTATTTTCTAATCCGATAGGAAATTAGCCGTCAAACACTAACGCTTGGTAATTTGTCTTAACTTTACTTCGTTCTTGAGTTTGCTCAACAAATCGAAACAGAATTATTCACACTTACCAACCATATCGCGACAGCCTAAGTATAGTATACGAACCTTGAGTTTGCTCAATAAATACATATAGTTATCTTACCTTATCTATTCAATATATTAATAATGCTACACATAACATCACTAGCTTGAGTTTGCTCGATAACTAAAGAGAATGCAAGTAATTTATTAATGTATATATATGGTAGCGGACAACATAATACTGAAGATTCATAATCCTCAATACATTATATTGAGCGATCAACTTATAGAATACCGTATTTCTTTTGAATTACCCATGTGATTCAAGTGTCGGACACATCGAAAATCACTGTATACGTACATTTAACTATATATTTATTCCTTAAGTCTATTTGGGTTTCTTAATGTTCCACCTTTAATTTATACATTCATATTATATAAGTTTTATTATCATATAACTTTCATATTTCATATTACTTGTATAATAGTCTTATATATAACATTAATTAAACCTTTTTTGATTAATTTTAATTAATTAACATTTTAATTAATTTTATGTTATCTTAATAATATTTATATTAAATATTTATTATATACTATAAAATTTATAGTATAACACATGTATCATATATATGAATATTATTTAACTAATTAACCTTAATTAATTTATTCAATTAGACAATGTTAATGAAATTTATATTAATTTGGAAATTCATATATATACAATCATGTATATTTATAATATCTTGAGCATTTACAAATATCATAACATGTATCAAAATATACAATATATATTTATATTTTTCGTTAATTAACCTATTCAATTAATTTATATATTCTATTAATAAATTTAAAATTCTGAAATTAATTTATATCATTTTCAAAGATTTTGATAAATTATATTATAACTTTTATAATATGTGTTTTATTTTAAATTTAACTTTATTTAAAAAAATTATTTTAATTTTCAAAAAATTTGAAAATCCATACTATAACATTTATAATATCTTTCTTAGTTTAAATTTAATTTTTAAATTTAAAACTTTTATTTTTTAATTTCAAAACAATTTTGAAATTAGCACAAGGCCTAATTCAAATTGGGCCTTTTCTGTTAGTGGCAACCTTTGGGTTGTGAGCTTATTAGTCTACATAGGCATTAAGCTTCAATACCATTGTTGGAACTAGGTCAGCTTGCAATAGTAGTTATGGATAAAAATCAAAAAATTCCTTTGTTGGACTTTATTAAGCCTATGAAGTCTAATTATTTATAATATTTCTAAATGTCATTTTAAAAAATTCTTTTATTTTATTTAAATTTATAAATTATATAGTTTTGTTTAATTTATATGATGATATATATATATATATATATATATATTAGTGTGTGTATGTCATATATATATATATATATATATATATATATATGTGCATGTGTAGCACATCAATTCGTGCAAGGTATAACATGTCCGTGTATAGGTATTGGGATTTACATCACAACGGATGTGTTAGCTCATCCAATATGCAGATATATTATCCAAATATATGTACGTATGTATGTATATTGTTATTTATATATAAATATGATAAATATGCACATATATGTGTCTATATATATTATAGTTTTGTTTAAATATTTTATATAAGTACAAAAGTATGTATATATATACGTAATCATATGAATAAATATTAATATTGTGTAAACAAATTATATAATTGACTTATTTAAGTATAAAGAAATTATTTATAAATATTTATAAAATGTATATATTAAAAACCATAAACAATACTATACACAATATTAATATATATGTATATATATTATTTAGTTATTTAGTTATTTATATATAAAAATATAAGTAAAATATAATAATATATATGTATATGTTAATAAAATACTCAAAAATATTTTCATAAATATGCAAGACCACGTCTTGTGCATGGCACGGTAAATATATAATTTATTTATTTATTTTTTAAATAGATTTTAATCACATATCCATTCGAAAATCATTAAAATCTTGATTAAAAATTAATTGCTTGATATTATTTTGAATTTTAAAATTATAGTGAATCCTAAATGTTAATTTATGCTTTGAAAATATTTTTCATAATTTTTAAATCTAAAAAAAATTTGAAAACTACTTTTCTATTTTTGGCTCCAAACCAAAAGTTAATCTAAAAATAAATAAAATGATTTTTTTTTATTTTTTCCAATAGTGTCTTTACTGATAATGTTGTTTTATAAGATAAAATATAATTTCATTATATATTTGAATTAGTGTAACTACTTTGTGTAATAAATTAACTTAAATGACATACAAAAAAATAAATACATGTAAAACATATTTTATGATTATCGAAAATTATCATAACCGTAATTCTTTACATATAAAACTATGTGACCATATTTTACTAAGTTATGATGTTATAATCAATCATAAACTATATTTATCTATTTAAATATTATATATTAATTCAATAAAGTAAAAAAATTTGTTTTTTTTATTATAGAGCCGTATGACCTAGGTTATTTATGATAATTTTTTTTAATATATACATACATATGTCCAAACTATTTTGTGACAATGTCATTTGCATATTAGAATCCTCACCTAACTAATCAATAAATAATGTATGTATATATCATAAAACATTATAATTAAGCATACATAATTATATTATGATTAGAATTATACCTCACTTCCAATACCTTGAAGTGCACCTTGAAATGATGATATGTTCCCCTTGAAACTATTTCTGATTCAACAGATTGATAGTCCTTGAACCGTTGATTGCCAGTTATTGGATAGCAGCTAATTTGATTAGATTTGAGCTCTAGAAGGATAGAGAAGGGAGTGGGATATTGTAATGACCAATTGCGAAAGTTATCATTATTGTAACGACCTAAATTTTAGTCATTTAATTTTGAAATATTTAACTGGTTTAGATATTAAAAGTATTGGTTTAAATGTTAGATCATTCAAAATTCCAAATATATGGATTAAAATAAATAATTGAAATTCAAATACGGTGATTATTAAAATATTCGAATAGGAGAATTTATATCTGATACGTGTTTCAAATACTTGAATTTCAAATTGAATATTTAATACATGGGTTTAATATCTTTATTTAACTCATTCTGATGTAATAAGCAGTAACAGTGAAATCAAGTGTAAATTTATTTGCAGTGATAATTGGTTAGAATAAATAATCATAAAATAAATTATTATTTTTACCACTCAGTTTTTTTGGACAAATTTATTAATTTATTTACTGAATTTCCCATATTTTTAGTTTCGAATATATTTAATTTTTGTTTGACGTTTTATTGTCAAATAGCAGTGTTTTTGTGATTTTACAAAATCAATAACCAGTATATATAATTTTTTTGAGGATTGCATTGCTATTGTTAGCGCAATCGTAATTTTGTTTTATCACTCAAAGTTCATATGCGAAGGGAAAACCTTTATAGAGAAATGCCGGGAGTTCCAAAATTTATATAACAACACTTAACATCAGCAGCCAAAATGTCCCCCTTGTTTTCATTTCGCACTCCTTTTGCTTTATTCTTCGATCTAACAAAAATCATGAATCCTTTTCTTTTCAATTAAAAGAAATTCAAATAAAATTCTATGATCTAAAACTTTGATATTTGAGTTTTTGGAGTCGAAATCTACAACTTGGCATGCGAACGGAAGGGTGCGGCTATATTTCTGGTGCTTCACATTTATACAATGAACGACGAAGCAAAGCTATAACTAGGGTTATAGATTTTTAATGCTAGGTCTTTGATTTAAAATATAGATGTTGTATTCGGGTTCGGAAGGAGAGATAACACCCACAGTCAGAGTTTGGCAGAGTTTGGCTCTAATTCGTCGTGTGCCATCAGAAAGCTCATATGGGGAGCCGAAGTCGCGATTACAGGTAGAGATGTGAGCGAGTTGTAATGGTGATGGATGAGTTTGACACGCGAAGAAAAGGAAGACGTTGTTGGTTTTAATTTTAATGCATCGAAGAGGGAGAGAGGATATGATGAACTATGCGGCAATGGTGAGGCAAGAGGCTAGAGGAGCAGAGTAGTAAAGAGGAAGAAGGAGGGCTTAATTTAAATAATGGTAATTAGAGACTTTTAATTTTAATTAGTAAATTAACTATAATTCCAAATTGAAAACTTTTAAATTTAATAACTTTTGCATACGAGGTCCAATTGAGTCGCGGATTTTTGCATTGTGCTCTAACGACGAAAGCTTCGAAATGGAACTGATTTGATCGAATTTGGAGACAGTTAAAAATTTATGCTAAAATAGGATGTGGTTTGATTTTTAGTTCCAAATAGGAGCACCTCAGCTACAATAGAAATCTCAATGAGTTAAACTCACTCTTTTTGGTTAATTAGCATGGTTATTGTTAGCACCATAATTGGTCACTAACACCCTTGAGAAAGATTGTGTAGAGAGATTAATGAAGAAAGTAAATTAAAATAGAGAACTGTATGCTAAATTAGATGCAAAAACAAGAACACCGGATTTATAGTGGTTCAACATAATTGCCTAAGTCCACTTTAAGTTTTGATCTTTATTGCTTTCATAGGTGATTGAATACAGATACAATCTGTACTATAAAGACTTGAATAAAAATGCTAAGTAAAATAGAATGAGTCTTGAAAGCGGTAGAGTCTCCCCAGTGTTCTCGAAAAAAATTCTCTTTCACTGTGCCCCTGCCCTTCTATTTATAGACGAAGATGGGTTGGACTTCCCTCGTGGGCCTAGTAGTACGATACCTCGGCCTTTAGTAAGTGATTTCTATACGCCGAGCCACAAATGCCGAACGACAATTGCCGAATCACATATCTAGGCCGAACGACATTCGTATGCCGAACGAGGAAGATATGCCAAATGGTATATGCATGTCGATCGAGACAGTGTGCCGAGTGAAGAGTGTAGGCTAAACGAGATCTGTATCGACTGAGACTTGATGCCGGACAAGGGGAGATGTCGAATGAGGCTTATGCCAAACAAGGTGAAATGCTGAAGACCATGCTATGCCAAGCGAGGTGAAGTGTCGAACGACCTTGCTATGCCGAGCGAGGTGAAATGCCGAACGACCTTGCTATGCTGAGTGAAAGGAAACGCCAAACGACCTTGCTATGCCGAGCGATGTGAAATGCCGAATGACTTTGCTATGCCGAACGGCCCTTCCATGCCAAACGAGGCTCTATGCCGAACGATGCTCTTATGCCAAGCGAGGAGAGGTGCGTCGAACGAGGCCATATGCCGAGCGACCTCTTAATGTCGAACGATGCTCTATGCCGAGCGACACTTTTACGCCGAGCCTCTTGTTACTTGGTCAAGCCATCGGGTAACACTTGCCCCTCATAGTGTATCATGTGGACGAACATGGTGCGCTTTGAACCATAAACACTTCGTACTTTTCTTTAAGCCCTTATTCCGTCCTCTCTATAGTGATCCCCTGAATGCCGAGCGAGGCCTTGATGCCAAACGACATAGCGATGCCAAATGACCCCTCATTGCCGAATGACATGTTGATGCCGAACAACCAAGGTGTCTTGATCGGTTCTACCGGTTACTTGTCTCTACACCTTCTTTCCTACCTACTATAAAAGTTAGTACTTCCCTTCTTCTTCCCTTTTTACCTTTTACCTCCGCTCTAACATCCTTACGAACATACCTCCTTCCAGGTTTTTGCCAACACTTCAATCTCCTTGTCGACTCTCGAGTTCCACACGTTACATCTCGTCTGCCTTTAATAACAAATCCAAGAGGACTCCACTTCTAAATCGAGCACCCCATTAAACCTTGATCCCTTCTTCTAAGTATGAACTCTTCATTCATTTGACTCTCTCCGAATAGAGGTTTTAGACAAGACTTGAATCTAGGACCTTCCTATAACCCATGAATAATGGAAGTCGCGTAGATAAGGAAGGTGGATTCGAAGTTTTAGACGTGCCTTAGGATTAGATGGAGAGGAAGAAGAAGAAGATGTCGGCCCAGTAGGAATTGGTGAGGTCAATTAATGTTGGTCGAGGGTGGCGTGTGAGTTGAAGTAGTGGTCTACTGGCCATTTAGGAAGATGTTGAATTTGTCTGAAGAAAGTGTTGGAAGAAGACGTATGGATGTGGCTCGGCATGAATTCCTTATGTCGAACGATGTGAGGGTGTGTAGAAGAAAAGAGGGAGATGGGTATAGTGCCGAACAAGGTGGCTCGACATGACTTGCTGGATGACTCGCCTGTGCCGAGCGGTAGAGAGGATGTATAGGAAGGAAGTTGGCATTGAGGGAAAAGTGTCGAGCGATGCGGCTTGATATAGCTACGACTCGGCATAACCCCCTATGCCGAACAGTGTTAGAGGGAGTGCAGGAGAAAAGTGGGAGACGGGTAGAGTGCCGAACGAGGCGGCTCGGCATGACTTGCTGGATGATTCGCCTGTGCCGAGCGGTAGAGAGGATGTGTAGGAAGGAAGTTAGCATTGGGGGCAAAGTGTCGAGCTATGCGGCTCGGCATGTCTGCGGTCCGGCATGATTGCGGTTCGGCATGCCTTGCCGCATGCCGAACGGTAATGATGGATGGTAGGAGAGTGGTGTACAACAATAATACTAGTCGAACATAATGCATAGTTGACTCAACCTATTTTTTTATGCCCGAACATATGACAGTGAACAAGTACAAGGACTTAAGTAATTAAGCATATCGGACAATCCAGACTGATAACTCCTCTGTTTTAACAACTACAAACCTAAATTTAACCTGATTAAAACGGATAATAATGTTCAACGTACAATGTCGATGTTGAGTTCAAAACATAAACCATCTTACGACAAGCTCTCGCAGACGGTCAGCGATGACGGTCTTCAAAGATGATAGCTCAAAGCCTAACTTTATTTCATCAACTCTATGACTTTTAATTTCTTGGCAATTATATTTGAATGATAGCACTAGTTCACGCACAACACGGGGGGAGTATTTTTGTCATTAAGTCTAATGTCGATTGTTTTTCAAGTATAGTTCAAACATATATTTCATCAGATTCTACGCACATTAGAGATGTCTAAGAAATGAAGTTCTGCCACGATCACGGACAGACCCGGGCCATCTTCTCAACAAGAAGTAGTTGGGACTTCAAATCCGTCGACTACTCCTGTTCAAGACATGCCGAGCCCTGCGGTCGCATCCGTTGACTTGGCTCCTAATGCTCTGGATGCAGCGATTTTTTTAGACGATCCGATCGATTCTCAAGCCTCGAGAATCAACGAAAGCGCTCTTCGACGCATATGCTCAGTGCACGGGATTCCTTTCAATGATGTGTTGGTTCCATCAAGGCAAGATTGTCCTCACCAACCCCCAGTCGGATACACAGCCTGCAACAGATTTATGTGTTGGGTTGGTAGCGTGCCGCCGTTCAACTCCTTCCTCCACGATCTGTTACAGTATATTGACGCTCCATCGCAACTACATCTAAATAGTCATGCATTCATATACGGCATGTGCATTCTCTTTATGAGCGTCCTCTTCAGGCTCCCGACTTCTGGTGATATCCGTTATATTTATCGGTTCAAGAGACGATCGAACAACCCATCTTTTGTATTTCTCGAACCACACAACAAGTGTCAAATTCTGGTTAGGGCGTAGAGCAAATTCACCCAGTATAAGCAGGAGTGGTTCTATGTATGCTGCCCTCTGGCTTCGCAAGTAGATGAGTAAAAGTAAGTAAGTTTGTTTTCTGG
The DNA here is from genome assembly GCA_030765085.1 of Allium cepa. NCBI lineage: Eukaryota > Viridiplantae > Streptophyta > Magnoliopsida > Asparagales > Amaryllidaceae > Allium > Allium cepa. Next base: position 623,091,761 of record CM060940.1, on the reverse strand, counting down.
ATTAACACTTGCATTCGGCGGTGATTGCTCCTTTTCTAACTCTTTCTCTACTTCTACATGTATTAGCCCGCGTCCTGAAGGCTCCGGGTATTCTGAAGCCGTTGAGGCTATTCAAGCTATCCCCGCAGGAGACCAGGACATTATATCTCTTATTTCGAACGAATTACTCTCGAAGTTTGGGCTGTTGGTGGCAAGGCACCGGATTAGCCTTCCTCCAGGTGTCACCATAACCGGGTCTACTTTGGGCAAAGGAAAGAAGCAAGTCGGGCCCTCAGCATGTGACACCCCTGACACATCTGAGGAGGGGGAGATTAAAGAAGCTGAAACGCTCGAAGTACATGGTGAGAATGTTTGCTTGCTCGGGAGCCGATAGTCGAGGTGCACAAAATCGAAGTAACACCTCCCCTACGAAGGAAAAGAAAAAATTGACTTACAAACTGAGGAAGAAGATAACGGGCGGAACTTCTAAAGTCACCATCACTCCGATAGAGAGAGAGCCTTCTCCTCAATGCATAGAGAGTTCATTGAAAGGCCTGATGAACCTTACTATTCCCGATGATTTGCTTAACTACGGCTTCAATGATCCGAAAACGCTTAAACTTCATTCGCCTGCAAGAGGCAATGCAGGCTCTCAAGCCCATGTTCAGGGGGAAAAAACTCCCATAAGTAGGGATAAAGAAACTGGTCCGTCGGGGGGAAACACTAGGACACACAAAGACACATGCACTTCACCTTGCACTTAAATTTATGCCATCGCTCTACTCTTTGCGGACTTATTGTTATTCAAATTCTGTGTAAGTGATATGGGACGTACACACGGACTCAATCGACTTCGCGGGTCATCTATCTTTCACCACTCTGGACGGGTCTCAGGCTCCGAAAGACGTGAGGATAGAGATGATGATGATGAGAGTGATTATCACTCTCGGGATTCATCATCTCGAAAGAAAACTTATCATCAGCCTTCATACCATTATAATCTTCCCTCTTACTCGGAGCAAGGCAAGGAGAAATACGGCCACAAGGGGTCCCAATCCGATGCCCTCCGTAATCAGCACTCGGGTTCATCCAACACACGGCAATCCCGGGAACCCAACAAGAAGACTAAACTCTCAAAACCATCTCCTCCTGTTCCCGCAGCAGATCCGACAATATCGGAGAGGCTAGCCAAGCCTAAGGTTAAGTTCCCAAAAATATGCTTCGATGGTCTGAAGTTTCTCCTGGAGATCCATCACATTCCGGGACATGTCAAACAGAGTGCTATTGCTTGTAACAACGACATTTATGTTCAACATGACGCGTTTGTCCATTTAGCCGAAAAAGTCTCGGAAGTCTCTGTTGAGCATTAACTCGAAATTGATCGTCTGAAGCTTGAAGCCATTCATGATAAAGATATTATCAAAGCTCAATATGAAGAGCTCTCTTCGTACAAGTCTTAACTCGAAGCCGTCCAACAAAGTGCTAAAGATACTGCGGAGGCCGTCAATCGTTTGGAAACGACACATAAGAAAGAAATTGACGAAGCGGTCCAATGCTGCGGTGCCTTGGCTTTAGAGAAGGATTTTGTTTTGCTCTCTGAGTCAAAGAGTTGGAAGATCAACTCCGTAAAGAGAGAGAGAGCAAAGCTCGACGACGAGCTCTCTAAGGTCGGGATGCTGAAGGATGAAGCCCGTGAAGAGGGCAAGATAATAGCATCCACGGAGATTGATTCTCGCCTTGAGGCGGCTACAAAGGCTAGCAGGGAGGAGATTAAGTGCATGTTCGACCCGCTTATAGCAGAATATAACGCCCGTGTCTTCATGCATCAGGACTTAACTTTTCTTGGCAAGGGGTACCTCGAATCTCTAGCCGAGGCATGGGAGACTTTGATAATGATCAGGAAGGTCGAGCTGGGCATCGAAGAGGTTGACGAGGAGGCTTTGGTGAAAGAATTTCTCAGGGGGAACGAGCCTTCAGACTTGTCTGCAGCGAAGGCCCTTTACTGCAAAGGTTCCTCCTCATCAAAAGGAAAAGATGCCATTGCCGGTCCGTCTGGAACCGACTCTCCAGCCCTTCCTCCTACTCAATCGGCTGATCGACCAGTACTCGATCCATTCGAGCAACATGCTGGTTATGACCCAGAAGACCCTGGCCTCGGCATTCACGTTCTATCTTCCATTTCAAAGGGTGAAACCCCATGGACGGTTGAGAGCCAACATGAAACCAGTAAATAACTCTTCTTCTTAAAGTTCAAAGAGCCATTGTTTTTGGCATGAGTTCATTATATTCTAACATTTGTCTCTTGTGATCTTGCGTAGGTCGCTTTTCCCTGAGCCTGCTTCGAGGAGCGGTGAGCCAAGGAGAAGAAGGAGAAAGCGAGCGAGGCTACTCACGCAGGAGAGACTCCCAGTCCAGATGCTCAAGTGATTGAGGCGCTTGATGAAGATAAGTTTGAGACTTCGTCTTCCGTCGAAGAAAGTTATGAAATTGAGATCACAAGTGCATCTAGACACACTTCTAAAATGAGCGTGAAGGAGCAGCTCGTGGAGGAAAAGAAAATGGCAGCTGAAATCAAAGTCGAGCCCTGAGTTGTGGATCTAGATGATCCTTTGAACAAGCCTTTGAAGGTCATCCTCCCTGGTGGGTCCAGGACCGACGCAGCGGATATTACGAAAAGGTATGAAACTGTGAAAGTAGCAATAGGTGGATTGAGAAATACTGAAAGGCCCAAATTCATTGATCCGAAGATACCGAATTCTAGCTATCTCTAACACGTTGATCGCGCACGATACCGTGGAAAGAGATCTACAATTCTTCGAGCGTTGATCAAGCGCACTTGATTCCGCGAATTGGCTTCAACGGACGTTGATTCGAGCGCACTCGAATACCGTAGGTGGAGATAGGAGATCACACTCAACTACCGATTTAATGAAAGCACAAAGCTAACAAACAAGAATTTTATTCAACAATAACCCGTTACAAATGACCAACACAATGCCTATTTATAGGCTACAACATCTCACGGTTCAACTAAACAGTACCACCGACCTAACTTAGGTCGTCTGCGGCTTATAAAAAGAAAAAAACACACGACTTACGACCTAACAAGGTCGTTAGCGACTTAACAAACCAACACACACAACATACCCACACATATATACAACACACACGACTCATGACATCGGCAACAAAAGCTACGACCTAAAATACAAACGACTTAAGAACATAACCCCTTATGCGACCTAAAGATACAACATACAAACGACTCAACACTCGAGCGACTTAAGAAAACACGTCTTCAGATTGAGCTTCGGCCTTGTGAGAGACCTATCTTCCCGCGACCTAACTCATAGGTCGTTGTTTGGTGATGTTCGTAGCTTGAATGGATGGAGTGCCTTAATTTTAGCTCGCTTTCATCACTAGGTCGTTGGAGCGACTTAATGGTGTTGTTAGGTCGCTCGCGACCTAGAAGTACTTTAGATTGCGTTGCATTATTAGGTCGTGCAGCACCTTCATTAGCTTGCACTGCATCATCTATAGGTCGCGCTGCACCTTCATTTGCTAGCTGTGTTGCCCTAAAGACCTTTATAGGTCGTAACTCGCCTTCCTTAGGTCGTGAGCGACCTAAGGGTCTGGACCGACTTAACTCCTTTGTTGAATTTGGAGATCGCGCTGCATCATCCTCCCCCGGTTGACAGAAATTCGACCTCGAATTTTCACTATCTCCTTCCACAACAAATTCATTTCCATGATACGGAATTAAATATTTGACGTTGAAAACATCAGAAGTATGAACATCATCTGGTAACTTTAATTGATACACATTCTCATTGATTTTCTTCAAAATTTCAACTGGACCAAATTTCCATGCCTTCAATTTATTGTACGTTCCCACCGGAAAACGTTCTTTTGTCAATACTGCATAAACTAAATCACCTTCCCACACTTCTCCGCTTCTTATCCGCCAGTTGTTTATACTTTCCATTTGATGCAAGCAACCGTTCATGAATAGTTCTGTGGCACTCCTGTAACTCATTTATGAAGTCACTAGCCCGCTTAACAACTCCCCTCTGATATGGCACTGTTGTCAAATCCAACGGTCCCTTCGGCAAGCTCGAATACACAATCTGAAATGGACTGAAACCTGTACTACGATTCACCATATGATTATGAGCAAATTCTGCTTGACATAACTTCACATCCCAACTTTTCAGATTATCTTTCACCAGACATCTCAATAAATTTCCCAACGATCTATTAACCACCTCCGTTTGCCCATCAGTTTGCGGATGGTAAGAACTACTAAAATTCAGCTTCGTTCCCACCATCCTCCACAAACTTAGCCAAAAATGACTCAGAAAACGAGTATCCCTATCCGACACAATAGATTCTGGCAACCCATGAAGTCGATAGATCTCTTTGAAAAATAACTGAGCAACATGAACGGCATCCGTCGTCCTCTTACAAGCAATAAAATGTACCATCTTCGAAAAACGGTCCACCACCACATATATAGAGTCATCCCCCTTTGAGTTCTTGGCAAATCCAACACGAAATCCATGCTAATGTCCACCCAAGGTTTTGTAGGAACGGGTAACGGCATATACAAACCCGCATTTGTTGCTGTCCCTTTCGAAACCTGACAAACATGACATCTACGCACAAACTTTTCAACTTCCCTTCTCATCGACGGCCAAAAATAGGATTGAGAAATCAACTGCAATGTACGATCTCTACCCACGTGGCCTTCTTCATGTAACTCTTTGATAATCTTCATTCTTAAGCTGCAATCTGGTATACATAATCGATTTCCCTTGAATAAGAATCTGTCTACCAATACAAACTCATTAGCACTCCCATCCTTGACTTTCTCAACAAATTTCGCAAAGTAAGGATCTTCTTCAAACAATTCGGGCAATAATTCAAAACCTGTCACCTCTACCTTCATTGTCGTCAACAAATGTCTCCTCCTACTCAAAGCATCAGCTACACGATTTATTACCCTAGATTTGTGCTTCACAACAAAAGTAAACTGCAGCAGATACACAACCCATGAAGCGTGCCTAGCTGAAATTTTGTCCTGCCATTGCAAATGCTTCAAAGCTTCATGATCAGTGTAAAGAACAAACTTTTCTGAAATAGATAATGTCTCCAGTGCTTCACAGCTTGAACAATTGCGTAAAACTCAACATCGTAAGTACTATATTTCAACTTGGCTCATGACAACTTCTCACTGAAATAAGAAACTGGTCTTCCCTTCTGACTCAAAACTCCACCAATTCCAACCTTAGAAGCATCAGTATGCAACTCAAACAGCAACTGAAAATTCGGCAGTACCAGAATTGGTGCTGTCGTCAATAGTGACTTGATCTTTTCAAAGGCAACCCCTGCTTCCTCTGTCCACGCAAACTTCTTCCCTTTCATGCAATCAGTTATAGGTGCCATTACACTGCTAAAATGTGGAATGAACCTTCGATAGAAAGATACCAACCCATGAAAGCTTCTCACTTCAGTAATTGTCTTGGGTTGTGGCCAACTCCTGACAGCTTCTACTTTACTTTCATCCACTTGAATTCCTTCCTTCGATAGAACATATCCCAGAAACAAAACACTGTGCGTCATGAACACACACTTCTTCATTGCAGCATAAAATTTCTCCTGCCGTAGAATCAACAGTACTTCACGCAAATGCTGGACATGCTTTTCCATACTCCCACTAGATCAAAATATCATCAAAGTAAACTACCACAAACTTCCCAATGTATGGTCTGAAAATCTGGTTCATCACTCTCATAAAAGTACTTGGTGCATTCGATAAACCAAACGGCATAACCAACCATTCGTATAAACCTTCCCTGCTTTTGAAAGCAGTCTTCCACTCATCACCCGGTCTAATACGAATCTGATGGTATCCACTTTTCAAGTCAATCTTTGAGAACACAACAGCTCCACTCAACTGGTCAATCAGATCATCAAACCTTGGCATAGGAAATCTGTATCTCACGGTGATCTTGTTTAGAGCCCGACTGTCCATACACATTCTCCATGTTCCATCCTTCTTCGGTACCAATAAGGCTGGCACAGCACATGGACTCAAGCTCTCCTGAACACACCCTTGTTCTAACAACTCCTCCACCTGCCTTCTTAGTTCTTCATGTTCTTTAGGACTCATCCTATAATGTGGCCTATGAGGTAAAATTGACCCTGGCACAAGATCAATCTGATGTTGAATATCCCTCAAAGGCGGTAGCTCCCTTGGTAACTCTTCTGGAAACACATCACTGAATTCTTCCAATATCGGTTTTACTTCCTCTGGAACTTCAACGGATTCAGTAGGTTCATGTCCAACCAACAAAAACACCTCTGGACTCTCCTCTACTTCTTCGATGAATTCCTTCAAAGTCAACAAAGTCTTCAGCTCCTCAATTTCCTCTTATTTGCTCTCTCCTTGTTGTCACTTCTTTGGAACCAAAATGATCTTAACACCGTCAAACATAAAGCTGTAGCTATTGGTCCGACCGTCATGTTGCACTGCTCGATCATACTGCCATGGTCTTCCCAAAAGTAAGTAACAAACATCCATCTCCACAACATCACACCAGATCTCGTCTTTATACTTCTTCCCAATAGAAAATGGAACTTGAACTCGCCTATCCACCTTCACCTCTCCTTCTTTTCTTAGCCATGCTAACTTGTAAGGATTTGGATGCTTCTCCGTTTTTAGCTTCAACTTTCTCACGGCTTCGGTAGAAATAATATTGTCACAACTTCCTACGTCAATCACAAATTTACAAACCTTCCCCAGAATAGTGCACGTTGACTGAAAGATGTTACTTCTCAACCAACTAGCCTCTTCTTCCTGCTTCGGTATTAAACAAGACCTCCTCATCATTAGATTACATCCTTCATCTCCTGACGCAACATCCTGTTCGTCCTCCTCAACTGTACTAGAATAACCTTCACCAACATCCTCACCTTCAACTTCAGCAATCATAGTTCGTTTCTTCAGCTTCGGACATTCATTACTCTTGTGACCCACTTCCTGGCAATTATAACATTTGAAACTGTTGTTGACCTTCGCCTTCCAAACTTCATTCACAACTGGTCTACTGATAGTTTTAGAAACATTGGAACTCCCACTAGCACGTTTGTTCTGAATATTGGAACTTGTAAACACACCACCACCTCGTCTTCCCTGCTTCTCCCAAGCCAACGCCTTCTGGTGTGCTTCAACAACAGATCTAGGATCGAACATGTTCACCATATCCTGAATCTGCATTCTCAACCCCCCAACAAACCTAGCAGTCAATTGTTCCTCCGTCTCCATAATGTCATTTCGAGCAATCAGTTGATAAAATTCGTCGGCATAATCATTAACAGTCTTCGTCCCTTGCCTTAGATTCTGCAATCTCTGATACATGAGCGATTGATAATTGTAAGGTAAGAATGTGCCCTTCATCAGCTTCTTCATTTTCCCCCATGATTCAAATTTTGACTTTCCCATTCTCTTCCGTGTAAGTTTAGTTTGCTGCCACCATGCCATAGCTCTACCTCTCAAACGAGTAGCAACCAACTTAACTCTTCGATTCTCAGGAACTTCTTTGAAATCAAAAATTTCTTCAACATCAGACAACCAGTCCAAGAATTCTTCTGCAAACATTCCACCCTTGAATTCTAGAATTTCCATCTTCATACCCGACTCCCATCGACGATCATCATCTACATCCCAATATGAATTTCGAACTTGGTCTCGATCTCGATAATGAATGCTAGCTCTATCACCCTCTTCATTAAAATCAAATGTATGTCTATATCGATCTCGACCTTCAATATCCCTTCGATCACGCATGTCTCTTCTACTATATCTCTCTTTATCACGATATGGCTCATCTTCAAACTCACGTGGAGTTCTTCTCTCTTCATGTCTATATTCATGGTGATCTCTTCTCGATGAAATTGACATTTCTCTTCTTTCTCTAAAAGATTGTGGCGACACCCTCCTCGCTTCCGTAACCGATGGCGAAACTCTGTTCCTTCCATGGTTCGAGACTGGCGACCATCTCCTTTGACTTTGATTCAAGTCATTCATCAATTTCTCTAACTTCCCAATACCTTCATCAAATTTCTCATTAATGCGTTGTTCCATCTGCTCGGCTTCTTCCCTTCCTTGGCTCGGCTCGGTTTCAAACACTTCAACAAGATGAACTTCAACTTCAAACTCCTTGGCTCCAAGACTCGGCTTAGCTATGATTGGCTAAGTCAGGCTCTGATACCAAATTGACGCAGCGGATATTACGAAAAGGAATGAAACTGTGAAAGTAGCAATAGGTGGATTGAGAAATACTGAAAGGCCCAAATTCGTTGATCCGAAGATACCGAATTCTAGCTATCTCTAACACGTTGATCGCGCACGATACCGTGAAAAGAGATCTACAATTCTTCGAGCGTTGATCAAAAGCACTTGATTCCGCGAATTGGCTTCAATGAACGTTGATTCGAGTGCACTCGAATACCGTAGGTGGAGATAGGAGATCACACTCAACTACTGATTTAATGAAAGCACAAAGCTAACAAACAAGAACTTTATTCAACAATAGCCCGTTACAAATGACCAACACAATGCCTATTTATAGGCTACAACATCTCACGGTTCAACTAAATAGTACCACCGACCTAACTTAGGTCGTCCGCAGTTTATAAAAAGAAAAAACACACGACTTATGACCTAACAAGGTCGTTAGCGACTTAACAAACCAACACACACAACATACCCGCACATGTATACAACACACACGACTCATGACAGCGGCAACAAAAGCTACGACCTAAAATACAAACGACTTAAGAACATAACCCTTATGCGACCTAAAGATACAACATACAGACGACTCAACACTTGAGCGACTTAAGAAAACACGTCTTCAGATTGAGCTTCGGCCTTGTGAGCGACCTATCTTCCCGCGACCTAACTCATAGGTCATTGTTTGGTGATGTTCGTAGCTCAAATGGATGGAGTGCCTTAATTTTAGCTCGCTTTCATCACTAGGTCGTTGGAGCGACTTAATGGTGTTGTTAGGTCGCTCGCGACCTAGAAGTACTTTAGCTTGCGTTGCATTATTAGGTCGCGCAGCACCTTCATTAGCTTGCACTGCATCATCTATAGGTCGCGCTGCACCTTCATTTGCTAGCTGTGTTGCCCTAAAGACCTTTATAGGTCGTAACTCGCCTTCCTTAGGTCGTGAGCGACCTAAGGGTCTGGACCGACTTAACTCCTTTTTTGAATTTGGAGATCGCGCTGCATCAAGGACACTAGAGGTCCCTCGTTCTTCCTCAGTTGTTACCTCCCTATCAAGCAAAACGTCCAAATGAAAATGCGTGGCGGAAGAGTCACCTGAGAAAAAAAAGAAGGAAAAGAAACCCAAGAATCAAAGAAGTAGCCGTTACACTCGTTCAACGAGAGTTAGCTTAGATTATGTAACTATTTTTATCTATTTCCGCAGTCAATATAAATAGACTTTCTACTCCGAGTTTTAGAGGAGTTGTGATGGAACCTTATTTTGGATGAATAAATAAAATTTAGTTCTTTTGTCTTTCAAACAACTTTTATTGCTCTACTTTCTGTATAACCGCGGTCGAAACCCAAGCTATTGTGAGTTACATAAACTCCCAATTCATTTTCATATAACTCGGAAATTCTTTGGAGTTATATATCCTTTATCCCATGCTTCAGGTACTTAGAATATTTTTTTAGTCTATACTCTAGGGACTTAATGACTTCAAGTCGGTTGTACCCTAGTCTGCACTCAGGGGCTCAGAGTACTCTAGTCCGCACATAGGGGACTTGGAGATTTTAAGCCGTTTATACTCTAGTCTGCACTCAGGGGACTCAGAGTACTCCAGTCCACACTCAAGAGACTTGGAGATTTAAACTCGTTTACACTCCAGTCCGCACTCAAGGGACTCAGAGTACTCCAGTCCGCACTCAGGGGACTTGGAGATTTAAAGTCGTTTATACTCTAGTCTGCACTCAGGGGACTCAGACTACTCTAGTCTGCACTTAGGGGACTTGGAGATTTAAAGTCGTTTATACTCTAGTCCGCACTAAGGGGACTCAGAGTACTCTAGTCCACACTCAGGGGACTTGGAGATTTAAAGTCGTTTATACTCTAGTCCATACTAAGGGGACTCAGAGTACTCCAGTCCGCACTCGGGGGACTTGGAGGTTTAAAGTCGTTTATACTCTAGTCCACACTCGAAGGACTCAGAGTACTCCAATCCGCACTCAGGGGACTTGGAAATTTAAAGTCGTTTATACTCTAGTCTATACTCAGGGGACTCAGAGTACTCCAGTCCGCACTAAGGCGACTTGGAGATTTTACATCGTTTATGCGCGTTCATATGTCAGACAGAATAATGTAACTCTAGTTTTCTGTCATAAAATTATCATACACAGAGACATCAATAATTCATGAAAAAAATGGCTTCAAGCCTTTATTAATGAATCAAGCTAAATTGTCTTATTACATGCTGAAAACTAAGAATCAACGGAATGAAACATACTGAAAATAATTGCAACAAAGATAGAAAATTAGTAGACTAAATATAATAATGTCGCAGATGCTCGTTATTCCATGCTCGGGGAAGTGTCGCACCATCAACAGTCGCTAGCTTGAAAGTTCCCTCTCCAAGCTTCCGTTTAATGACGTATGGACCTTCCCATGTGGGATTCATTTGCGATGGGACCGAGAAAACTCGTTTCAAAACGAGGTCACCCATATCAAAGACTCTTGGTCAGACTTTTTATTTATAATATCGAGCGACTCGGTGTCTATATGCAGCTGCTCTTAAATCAGCTTCTTCACTTTTTTTATCAATGAAGTCCAGCGATTCCAGCAAAAGTTCCCGATTCATCTTGGGGTCGTAATGAATTACCCAATGTGACCGAACTTCAAGTTCTACGGGTATAACAGCTTCCGTGCCATATGCCAATGCGAATGGAGTGTGGCCAGCCGCGGACTTGTGGGTGGTTCTATAAGCCCAAAGTGCTATTGGAACTTCATCCATCCACTTGCCTATGGCCTTTTCCAAACGCCTTTTCAATATGGACTTGATTATTTTGTTCACAGCTTCCACTTGTCCATTAGCTTTTGGATGAGCAATTGCTGCAAACCTCTTTTCAATGCCATACCTTTGGCAAAATTCTTCGAACTCTTTGCTTTAGAATTGAGTTTCGTTGTCTGTAATGATAGTCCGTGAGAGACCAAAACGGCATATAATATTTCGTACAATGAAATTAATGACCTTCTTGGTGGTGATCGTAGCTAAGGGATCCACTTCTGTCCACTTGGTAAAATAATCGACCGCAACTATCGCGTATCTCGCACCACCTTTAGATATGAGTAAGGAACCGATTATATCGATCCCCCACATTACAAACAGCCAGGGACTAACCATTTGCATGAGTTCCGTTGGCGGAGCTCTCGATATTTTTGCATACTTCTAGCATTTGTCGCATCTCCTTTCATAGTCGGCAGTGTCCAGATTTACAATTGGCCAATAGTATCCATAGCGGAGGATTTTCTTTGCTAATGTCTACCCATCAGTATGGTCACCACATTCTCCTTCATGGACTTCCTTCAGGACTCGTTTTATCTCATCGTGGGCAATGCACCGGAGTAAGGGGGTCGAGAATCCCTTTCGATACATTATTCTATCCTGCATCACATATCGCGATGCCTTATGAATGACTTGTCGTCTTTCGCCCCTTCTTTCGGGAAAGCCCATGTAGCAAGTTTTGCTTGAATGGGGTCATCCATGATTCCTTCTCGATTTCTGTTTCTAACACGAAATCTACCTCCATCATATTTATACTCGGAATACGTAAGGTTTCAACGGGAACCAATCCCATTTGCTGTGCATCGCCAGTGCTCGCAAATGTTGCCAATGAATCGGCTTCTCTGTTTTGTTCACGTGGGACATGTGAAATATCATATTATTCTAGATTTTCTAGTGTTGAATATGCGCTTATATGATTTTTGTTTGATGATAATAAACATATATACATTCGTTTAAATGTATTTGTTAATGTACTATTTTATTTTTCATAGATTAAATAAATATTTGCTGAATAAAATTAAATAACATAGAATTTGAATTCAAACAGAAATTTTATTCGAACAAATATTTATTACAATTTTGAATAGTACAAATTCAAGCTCTCACTATACATATACAATTTTGATTACAAATACATCACAATTACGTATTTACATTTAACCTCACTACACATCACTCATTCACTCAATTCATATTTTATCTTCAACTTCATCCCAGTTAGAATCCAGCATCTGAGCAATCTGCAAAAATATTCACTAACGCAGTAAAATTGAAAAAGAAATATTTTTGCAATATAAAATAAAATATAGGTTTTGAAAATATTATTTTCCTCAGTTATTTGGGTTGTTCGTCATCATCTATATTTGAATTCATCACACACGAACAATGTGACATGCACAGTGTATCACTGTACATGCCACAAGGCCGTGCACACCGATATACACTTGATAATGCTACAGGGACAGGTGAGCACAAGGTCAAACCCAAATAAAAATACAGGTTCAACTCAAATGCAATATAAATAAAATCACAACACGAACACAAGGTCAAATCCAAGCTATTAGCTGGATTCAACATAGGGCAGTTGTACAGGCTACGACTTCAAGCATGACTGGAGATGTACAAATTTGTCACAGCCAATATTAAGGCACATTAAATTCAAATGATCTGGCTTCACAATAAATAATAAGACATGAACAGATAAGAGACAAAGTGGATACACAACATGAATGCAAATAGACATCAAACCAGACGCTCAGCCAACATACATGAAGATAGACATAAATGTACTCAACACATGCATGTGCAACAAGACTTCTAATGATACAAGAACAAAACCCGATCAATGAAACAGCAAGACCAAACAAATGTGTACACACAACAAACCATGAACAAAGGTGCACAAGATCAGGGTAACTCAACAAGCCGGTGAAAGGAACCCACCAGACCACATGTGAAAGCACTTGAACAACATTCAGTACACATGAAATATCAACTCAAACCAAAAATATCAAGTAATACAGACAACGATTCAATGTAACCAAACATGCAAAATTTCACACCAGAATCACTTCAAGCAAAACAACAGTGCAACCATACTTCAAGACCACAATACCAAAGTGCATTCAATCAGACTTCAAAAGGAACCGTACAATGCAACAGCACCATACAATGCAACTACACCAGACATACAACAGAAAACATTCGAATACATCAACTAATGAACAAGTCAAGGAGGAGTTTCAAAGTGTAGTGGGATTTTGAAAATTATCAGTTGAAGCCATGGTTCAGTAGCAATTCAAAAATTTCCAGCAAGTCAATGATGAACCAATCGATCAAAATGACAGTGAAGCAGTTTGAATAAAGTTACAAAGAAATTCAATGAACAAGTCATAACCAGAGAATCAGATGGCCAGAGTCGAACCACTTCACCAAAGTTCACAGTGAATAGCATGGAAAAAGTCGAACAAGACCAATATTTATTACATCACAAAATCAAGTTTACAGTCGAAGAAAACTGCAGTGCAAAGTCAAAACCGTGTGTTACTGAGCGAAGTCGAGCATAAACAAAATCAACATCGCAAGCTAATCAAGTGTTCAAAACCGTGATAGACAAACCAAGTCAACACTGTTTTTTAATCAAATAAGTCAACAGAAAAAGGAACAAAGTCGAAGCCGTGGTCATCACGGAATTGAATCAAAACCGTGTCAACCAAGCAAGCATCAATTATTCGAATTTGATTGAGTCGGTAAAATCATCAACATCAGAAATTAATCGAGTGGCCGAGGTGAACTATTGACAAATTCAAATGATTTTATACGAACGCAAAAATAGGAATTCGAATCCTATATAAACCCTAAGATCATCATCGGCATATTCATGGAGTTCAAGTAAGCATCAAACCAACAAAGCAAAAGAAGAAAGTACATACTGAAATCATAGACGAACTCGATCCAAATTGAAGAGCCGAGAGCTAATCAGAGAAACGAGCTAATCAGAGAAACGAGCTAATCAAAAGCGGCGACATCAAATTGAAAGCCCTAATTTAAGAGCACGAAATCGAAGGGACGAAGCCCTAGTTAAGTTGCAAAGAGGAACGACCACCATAAACGAACGAAGCAAACAAAAGGAAACAGGCCAATTAATAAAAAAAAAGGCCGGCCTTGTTAAACAATAAAAAAGGTTTTCTGTTTTAAATTAGGGTTATTTTAATTAATTTTTTTTTAATTTTTTTTCCTTTTTAAACCGTTTAATTTTCTAGTCGTGTGACTAGGGGATAAGCTACGTGGCGTAGCTTGAGAATTCGCAACTCAGTGGCTGAGTTGTGGCAGAGTTTTGAGCGTAGAGTTAGATTTAGTCGATAGCAGGTGTCACGACTTTACGTGTGTAAGAAAGGGACTATCTAATTTCTAGTAGAAACCTTGGGGGCAGCACGTAGGCAGGGTTTTGCCGAAGCTGGGTAAATTCTGTGTCGTTCTATTTCTACATTTATTATTCTGCTATTATCTGTGCTGCTATTGTTCTGTGATCTGTGTTGAAAATATTTTATAAGCTTCTGCAATTAATTTCTATAATTTATACTATCACCCTATTCACCCCCCCTCTAGGGTGAAATCGATCCTACAAGTGGTATCGGAGCTAGGAACAAAAGCCGTTTTTTGTTTTAAAAATTTGATTTTACAAAAACCAATTTTTTATTTTAAAAAGTTGAATTATTAAAATGGCTTCTTTTAATAATGCTTTTGCAGTGGGTCAGTCGATAGTTAGACCACCAATGTTCAATGGTGAATATGCTTTTTGGAAAAATAAGATGAAAATTTTTCTGAAAACCATTGACGCTTGGGATATTGTTGAGACCGGTTATAGAACTCCAACTATAACTATAGATAATCAGGAAATTAAAAAAACCAAACGAATAATGGACGGAGCTAGAGAATAAATTACAAAATATTAATGCTAAAGCTATGAATTCTATTATCTGTTCATTAGATCAAATTGAATTCAATCGTGTCTCACATTGTCTAACTGTGCAGGAAATATGGCACACACTCAAAGTGACTCACGAAGGAACATCTCAAGTCAAAGAATCCCGCCTTGCTATGCTATGCAGCGAATATGAGAACTTTACAATGGCGAAGGAAAAAAAAGGCCAAAGAGATGTACGAACGACTTTCCAATATTGTATACAAATCAAAAGCTCTCGGAAAAACATACACCGAATTGGAAATAGTCCGGAAAATCCTCAGAGTCCTTCCACGAAGCTTTGAAGCCAAAATGACTGCCATTCAAGAATCAAAAGATTTGAAACAAATGAAAGTCGAAGAACTCATCGAAATTTTCACCACTTATGAGCTAGAAATGAAATTCAAGGAAGAGCGTGAAGGAGGAGATACTCGAAAGAAATCAATAGCTCTCAAGGAACAACTGAAAGTGATGATGATGACGATGATGATGCAGCAGCAGAATTAGAGCTATTAATAAAGAAATTCAAAAGGTGGAATTACAAACATGGAAATTCAGCTCGAATTCAAAAGGCGAAAAGCAGAATAACCAAAGCACTAGACTACTCTGAAGAACAGAAGATCATCTGTCACAAGTGCAACCAACCCGGTCACATCAAGCCCAATTGTCCTCAAAATCAATGCGACTTTAAAAAGAAATCAAAAAGGAAAAGCTTTGCAGCCACGTGGAATACAAGTGATGAAGATAATCAAAGTTCTAGCAGTGAGAGTGAGAAAGTAGATATGTGCCTTCATGGAAATATAACCGATAGCGACGATGACGAACCAAGCGAGGTATCAAAACTCACTCACTCTGAATTACTTATTTACTTCCACGAAGTAAATGGCGGTTTTGAACGACTTAGGGAAAAATATGCTAAACTTGAATCACAAAAAGACACTTTGATAGAATTAAATGAACAACTTGACCAATTAGTTGAAAACTATCAAAGAAGGATCCCTAAGTGTGATAAGTGTCCAACATTCGAAATGAAATTAAAAAATCAGAAATCAATATAAAATCACTTGAAAATGAAATTCTAATTTTAAAAGAGAGTGAAAATACTAGAAGAGAGAATTCTATTAAAAAGTGCACACAATTGTTAAACGAAAATGAATCTCTCAAAACACAAGTCCAACAATTGTCAACGACTTTAGATAAATTTTCAAAAAGTGAAAAATCGTTGAATATGCTATTAGGAAAGCAAACTGTTAACACGGTTAGAAAAGGACTTGGATATAATAAATCTAAATTTTTTGAAAACAAGATTAATCAAGAAAATTCAATGTGCACAATTTGTAGAAAATATGGATACAATCACAATAATTGTTGGTATAGACCCAAACATGTGAAAGCTATACCGATTTGGGTTCCAAAAGGCACAAATATAAAAACTCTCAAAGTTAAACAAATTTGGGTGCCGAAGGGAACAATTATAAATAGTTTTGGGTCTCCACAAAATTATTTTTATAAATATTCTGCCACTAACAACCATGGACCTATAAAAACAAATAGGTCACATAAATCTTTTCCCGTGTAGGTGTGGTGACAGGCTAAGGAACAACAATAGTGTTCTCTGGATTTTTTCTGTTCCAAAAACACAACGGGCGACAAAGCAAAGTTCCTTAGCCTAGTAAAAAGGTGACAGAATCACAATGGACAACGACGAAAAATATCGTAAAGGTAAATACAGGTAAAGGTATATTTATTTGAATGATATATTAAATGTGATAATCTGTACCATATTCTGAATTAGAATCAGCCAATATTGAGATGATGAAAAGATGGTGATTTTGACTTTGTCTTATTTAACATAGTTGGCCAATTATATTCTTATGCCAAAAACACTATAAAAATCTCTAGATTCTTTGAATTACTTCATATATATCAGTTTGGATTAAAAATAGTGTTTTTTTTGGATGTTAATAAATTTGGTTATAATATGGCTAACTCAAAATTCACGGTTTTTGATTATTTACACGGCTTCACTTCAAATTCAAAAAATGTCATTTAAATTGTTGTTAAAATTGAGTTTGAATTTTTTGGTGCACACTTCATGGTTTGGTCAATCAAATTCAATTAATGATGATTTTGAGTGAAAAAGAAACTCAGATGCAGATTACACTGGTAATCTAGTTGATAGAAAAATTACTAGTTGAATGTGATTTTTGAGACATTTAAGTAACTACATCGTTTTTTAAAGAAAATATCTGCATATTTTTCATTTCAAATAATTTTCAAATAGCAGAAAGTTTTCTTATAAAACCCCCTCAAGAAAATCATTTTTGACCATATTTTCAGATTAGTCATTTTGAAAAATTGATTTCATAATTATTTTTGAATTTGATTTTAAGTAACTATTTTGACTAATCTGACTCCCTAATGATTATCGAAAAGACGAATAGTGATTGAAAAAGTGATGAGTGTTGATATTGATTATATATTATAACTCGAGAAAGTATAATTAGAAAATTTCTTTAGAAATTTAAACAAGAGTTATAAAACTTTTTGTTGGTAAAAATTCCATGACCATCTCTATATCTATCATACTTCTAACGACCATCACTCATCAAAATACTATATAGTTTGTCGATAAGTGGTACTTTAAACAGGAATCGTTCGTTTTTCATTTTTTTCATTTTTAAAATAATAGAAAAAAATATATATAGTAAAAGAAAATAATAAATAAATAAATACCAAAGTATTCACTCTCATTTAAAAGTCCTCACGGTTATGCATGGGTGAATTACTTGGAATTTGTTATGTGCTTCCATGCTCATTTAAAAGTCCTCACGGTTATGCATGTATGGAACGCATATCAAAAGTTGATTTTTAAATAAACAAGTTGATTCTAATCCCATTTAAAAGTCCTCACGGTTATGCGTGGTTAGTAGATACTTGAATTCATTTCTTTTTAAAATAAAATTGGAATACTACTAATCTCTTTTAAAAGTCCTAACGGTTATGCATGGTTAGTAGATATTCAAATTCCTGATATAAATATACCACAAATAGACACAACTGTATGGTTTTATATGATGATATAATTCCCATCATTCTAAAAGTGGAATATGCGCCTAACAAAATATTTATGATTTTTGTTTGATTTTTTATTGAAATTTAATATTTATATTCAATTGAGTTCTAATGTTGAATTAATATCGATCACTTTATCTCTATTTTCTCTAATACTATTATTCTTTTGCTGATAACAAAAGGCGGAGAGAAAAGTTAAGATTTTGTCAAATAAAATCAAGCAAAGGTCAAACAATTTTCTATTTGCATCTAGGCTCATTTGCATATTTTTATTTGCATGCATATACGTAGGGGGAGCTTTGTGTAGAGAGGAAGCATTTAAATAGGGGGAGCAATTAGAGCATATGAATGATCAAATACATTTAACATATTCAAAATCTTAAATATATGTTTGTTATCATCAAAAGGGGGAGATTGTTGAATATGCGCTTATATGATTTTTGTTTGATGATAATAAACATATATACATTCGTTTAAATGTATTTGTTAATGTACTATTTTATTTTTCATAGATTAAATAAATATTTGCTGAATAAAATTAAATAACACAGAATTTGAATTCAAACAGAAATTTTATTCAAACAAATATTTATTACAATTTTGAATAGTACAAATTCAAGCTCTCACTATACATATACAATTTTGATTACAAATACATCACAATTTCGTATACATTTAACCTCACTACACATCCCTCATTCACTCAATTCGTATTTTATCTTCAACTTCATCCCAGTTAGAATCCAGCATCTGAGCAATCTACAAAAATATTCACTAACGCAGTAAAATTGAAAAAGAAATATTTTTGCAATATAAAATAAAATATAGATTTTGAAAATATTATTTGCCTCAGTTATTTGGGTTGTTCGTCATCATTTATATTTGAATTCATCACACACGAACAATGTGACATGCACAGTGTATCACTGTACATGCCGCAAGGACGTGCACACCGATATACACTTGATAATGCTACAGGGACAGGTGAGCACAAGGTCAAACCCAAATAAAAAGACAGGTTCAACTCAAATGCAATATAAATAAAATCACAACACGAACACAAGGTCAAATCCAAGCTATCAGTTGGATTCAACACAGGGCAGTTGTACAGGCTACGACTTCAAGCATGACTGGAGATGTACAAGTTCGTCACTGCCAATATCAAGGCACATGAAGTTCAAATGATCTGGCTTCACAATAAATAATAAGACATGAACAGATAAGAGACAAAGTGGATACACAACATGAATGCAAATAGACATCAAACCAGACGCTCAGCCAACATACATGAAGATACACATAAATGTACTCAACACATGCAGGTGCAACGAGACTTCTAATGATACAAGAACAAAACCCGATCAATGAAACAACAAGACCAAACAAATGTGTACACACAACAAACCATGAACAAAGGTGCACAAGATCAGGGTAACTCAACAAGCCGGTGAAAGGAACCCACCAGACCACATGTGAAAGCACTTGAACAACATTTAGTACACATGAAATATCAAATCAAACCAAAAATATCAAATAATGCAGACAACGATTCAATGTAACCAAACATGCAACATTTCACACCAGAATCACTTCAAACAAAACAACAGTGCAACCATACTTCAAGACCACAATACCAAAGTGCATTCAATCAGACTTCAAAAGGAACCGTACAATGCAACGGCACCATACAATGCAACTACACCAGACATACAACAGAAAACATTCGAATACATCAACTAATGAACAAGTCAAGGATCAGTTTCAAAGTGTAGTGGGAAATCGAAAATTATCAGTTGAAGCCATTGTTCAGTAGCAATTCAAAAATTGGCAGTAAGTCAATGATGAACCAATCGATCAAAATGACAGTGAAGCAGTTTGAATAAAGTTACAAAGAAATTCAATGAACAAGTCATAACCAGAGAATCAGATGGCCAAAGTCGAACCACTTCACCAAAGTTCACAGTGAATAGCATGGCAAAAGTCGAACAACACCAATATTTATTACATCACAAAATCAAGTTTACAGTCGAAGACAACTGCAGTGCAAAGTCAAAACCGTGTGTTACTGAACGAAGTCGAGCATAAACAAAATCAACATCGCAAGCTAATCAAGTGTTCAAAACCGTGATAGACAAACCAAGTCAACACTGTTTTTTAATCAAATATGTCAATAGAAAAAGGAACAGAGTCGAAGCCGTGGTCATCACGGAATTGAATCAAAACCGTGTCAACCAAGCAAGCATCAATTATTCGAATTTGATTGAGTCAGTAAAATCATCAACATCAGAAATTAATCGAGTGGCCGAGGTGAATTATTGACAAATTCAAATGATTTTATACGAACGCAAAAATAGGAATTCGAATCCTATATAAACCCTAAGATCATCATCGGCATATTCATCGAGTTCAAGTAAGCATCAGACCAACAAAGCAAAAGAAGAAAGTACATACCGAAATCATAGACGAACTCGATCCAAATTGAAGAGCCGAGAGCTAATCAAAGAAACGAGCTAATCAAAAGCGGCGACATCAATTTGAAAGCCCTAATTTAAGAGCACGGGATCGAAGGGACGAAGCCCTAGTTAAGTTGCAAAGAGGAACGACCACCATAAACGAACGAAGCAAACAAAAGGAGACGGGCCAATTAATAAAAAAGGGGGGGGGGGGGCAGCCTTGTTAAACAATAAAAAAGGGTTTTGGTTTTAAATTAGGGTTATTTTAATTTAAAATTGTTTTTAATTTGTATTTTCCTTTTAAACCGTTTAATTTTCTAGTCGTGTGACTAGGGGACAAGCTACGTGGCGTAGCTTGAGAATTCGCAACTCAGTGGCTGAGTTGTGGCAGAGTTTTGAGCGTAGAGTTAGATTTATTCGATAGCGGGTGTCGCGAGTTTACGTGTGTAAACGAGGGACTATCTAATTTCTAGTAGAAACCTTGGAGGCAGCACGTAGGCAGGGTTTTGCCGAAGCTGCGTAAATTCTGTGTCGTTCTATTTCTGCGTTTATTATTCTGCTATTATCTGTGCTGCTATTGTTCTGTGATCTATGTTGAAAATATTTTATAAGCTTCTGCAGTTAATTTCTATAATTTATACTATCACCCTATTCACCCCCCTCTAGGGTGAAATCGATCCTACAGCTAGCAGCTCTTGAACCCGTGCATGTTATGGTGCAAGTCTCTGTCCCTTTGTTTAATAGTCCACCTGCACCTGGTATACCACCAGTTGTGAGTCACAAAAGATTTCAACCGATTTTACCCCCAGTTCTCTGATAGGTCTCAAGCCGGCAATCAATGCTTCATACTTGGCTTCGTTATTTGTCACTGGAAATTAGAGCTTCAAAGCATAACAAACTGATCAGTTTTCAAGAGTCACATAAACTATGCCAGCTCCCGAGCAACGGTCGTTAGATGCCCCATCGGTGTACATCTTCCATCGAACGGGAGGTATGATATTGTTACCGTCTGATTCGTCCGACATGGTGAATTCAGCAATGAAGTCTGCTAGCGCTTGCCCTTATATTGCCCTTCGTGGCAAGTAGGTAATATCGAGCTGACTCAACTCGATATTCCATTTTAACATCCTTTCAGAAGTTTTTGGTCGTTGGAGTACCTACCGTAAGGGTTGATAAGTATAAACACTGATTGAGTATGCCTGAAAGTATGACCGGAGCTTGCGTGATGCAATCACCAAGCAATAGGCTAGTTTCTCAATCTTATGATAATTTCTTTCTACTCCCGTTAAATGTTTACTGACATAGTACACTAGCTTATGAACCCGGTCCTCCTCACGAAACAGAGCCGTACTGATAGCATGCTGGGATACAACCAAGTATATGTACGACATCTCATGGTCTACCGGTTTCGATAGTACCAAGGGACTTTCTAAATACCTTACCAGAGCTCAGAACGCTTCCTCATAGTCGGATGTCCACTCGAAATTTCTCTTTCCTTTCTTTATTACATTGAAGAAAGGAATACATTTATATGTGGCTCTAGATATGAATCGAATCAGCGCGGCCACCTTCCCATTCAAGCTTTGTACTTGTTTTATAGTTTTAGGCACTTGTATGTCTCGAATAGCTTGAATCTTCTCCGAGTTTGCTTCGATTTCCCGCACATTCACAATGAAACCCAAAATCTTCCCTAATGCAACGCCAAAGGAACACTTCAAAGGATTGATCTTCATCCCATAATGTCTGAGTATATCAAACATCTCCGCTGTCCCGAATGTGGTCATTTGACTGTCGTGACTTCACGAGCATGTCATCCACATAGACTTCCATCGTCCTACCAATTTGGTCTTTAAACATTCGATTCACCAGACACTGATAAGTCGCTCCCGCGTTTTTTAATCCGAAGGGCATCACTACATAGCAATATAACCCAACGTCTGGGACAAAACTGGTGTGTTCTTGGTCTGTGCATTGGGATCTCATTATATCCCTAGTACGCATCCATAAATGACAATAACATGTATCCAGCCATTGAGTCGATGAGCTGGTCGATTTTGGGTAAAGGGAAACTATCCTTCGGGCATGCTTTGTTCAAATCAGAGTAATCAACACAAGTTCTCCACTTACCATTCGCTTTCCTTACTAGCACAGGGTTGGACACCCATTCAGGGTAGAGCGTGTCGCGGACAAACCCATTGGCTTTGAGTTTGTGCACCTCCTCTCTGAGAGCAGCGGACCTCTCCGGGTCCATGCCTCTCCTTTTCTGTTTTACAGGAACGCACTTTGGGTCTGTTTTTAACATATGACTCACAATAGCGGGAGAAATCCCGCACATATCAGAATGTGTCCAAGCAAAAACATCCAGGTTCGCTCGGAGGAAATCAGTGAGATCCTCGGCCATTGACGGGTCGAGTTGTGATCCAATCTTGAGTACTCATGATGGGTCATCTCGGTTGACTGGAATGTCAATTGTCAGCTCAGCCAGTGCTACTTTTGCTTCCTTGGGTTCCCCATCACCATCTCTCGAATCCATGTCTCTATAGATCTGGGAATGTGGCCTGAGCCAGGGCTCGAGCACTACTTGTCAATTGTTAGTATTCTGGATGCGGACGGAGTTGTCCACAACCTTTCCTTCTCTCCCCGCCGGGCCTCTCTTAGCTCAACCACATAACATGCGCGGCCGGTTGCCTGATTGCCATGCACCACACCAATTCCTTTGTTTGCCAGAAATTTCAACGTCAAACACCACGAGGCCAAAGCGGCCCTAAACTCTGCCAGGGCCGGTCGACCCAGAAACACATTGTATGGAGAATCAACATCCAAAACTATGAAAGATAGGATTCGTACCCTCCAACGTTCACCTTGTCCCATTTCAACTGGCAACTCAACATACCCTACTGCATCAGTCGTTGCACCGTTAAAGCCATGGATTCGTGCTTTAGATGGTTTCAAATCCTTTGTCTCCATCTTCATTTGGTCGTATGCCTTTTTGAAGATGATGTTAATGGAACTTCCACAATCAATTAAAATTCTCTTCACATATGTCGGCTCGATCGTTCTATATTCGTTATAGGTCGGAATCCTTGGCTTCCATTTCCTTGCTTCTCTTTTCTTTCCGAGATTTCCTCCTCCGGTCCCTTTAGATTGTCCAGGCTTATTTTGTACATTGACTTGGACCTTCGCTGAATTGTCACCGGACTGTTTCACAGCTGTTGCTTTTTACAATCTCCTAAATAGGATCTAGTGCCTTATCTCCCCTCATCTATATAGCTTTCTCCGTCCTTATGAATTAATGAGCCTTTGAATAGAAACGCTTCAGCGTAGTTGGAGGCTTTCCTGCCAACCAGTCTCCAAACTCTGAATCCGGATCCACACCTAGCATTACCGCCATCAGAATTGTGTGGTCATTAGGGTTGCTAACTTAGTAACCGCAGCATGAAATCTCTACAAGTACTCTTTCAATGACTCCTCCGGAGTCTGGATTACACTAGATAGGGACATCACATCCTTGGGACAAGTGGTGTGTATCCTGAATTATTCTACAAACTTCGTTGCCAACTCATCAAAGCTGGATATAGACCGGGGGGGGGGGAGGGGGGAGTCAACTGAACCACATGGTGGCGATTTCGGATAAAGTGATTGGGAGGCATCTACACTTGGTTGCATCATTCGCTCTAGCCGAATCCATCATCCATTCATACCTCATCACGTGCTGCCTGGGGTCGATCTTTCTTTCATAGGCCGGGATAGTTGGCACACTAAACTTCCTGGGGTACTCGGCTTGTAGAATAGTATCCATGAATGGAGTATGACTCCTGGATATCCCCCATCTTCATTGGTCAAGCATTGATTCTCTCTCATCAAATGTCTGACCATAACTGCTAAGTCCGAAGTTTGTATGGAGGATGGAAGGTTGGACTCTGTTCTACGGGACCGCTCAGGTTGGTGTCTCCTTTGTTGGCGGTCTGCCAAACGTGTATCTTAAGGACCAGCTTCATTGGGGTTTTGGTGAGCCAGATGTCCAGTCTCCACACATGCTCCAGCTCCTAAGTTTCCCGTTCCAGTTTGAGTGTGGTCTCCAAGATGTAAGTGATCCCTAGTTGATCGATCAGTAGCACCTACTTGTGCAGTTTTCGTTTTGTGGCATCTACGCCTGGGAGGTTCATCAGATGAAGTCGAACTATCAGATGAAGAATAAGGAACGGGGCTACCTCCAGCATTCTGATGCTGTTGCTGAGTAAGATGAGTCATGAGGTTAGCGTTAGCTTGTATTTATTCAGCAAGTTGTTTTCTGCTTTCCATGAGTTCTCTCATCAGGTCATTGAACTCCGTCCTAGTAACAACTTCCGTTTGGTTATGAGCTTTGACAGTCCTTACGCCGGGATTGACTTGCTGATTGCTAGGTCCTATCTGTTGTATGCTAGTAGTCTCGTTGACGTCCGCGTTATGAGAGGCTGATCGGGTACGTGGTCTTCCCATAGTAGAGTTGTTGCTCGAAACTCTGAATAGATTCAACGGACTTCCTATGAATAAGTTGGATCTCCTTCGGGGGATTTATTCAATCCAGCAGCTACAAAGCAGATCCTAGCGGCCTGAGAATTCGATTCTCAGTGAAAGCATCAAAATGTTAGCACCAGAATTGGTCACTAACACCCTTAAGAAAGATTGTGTAAAGAGATTAATGAAGAAAGTAAATTAAAACAGAGAACTGTATGCTAAATTAAATGCAAAAACAAGAATATCGGATTTATAGTGGTTCAGCGTAATTGCCTACGTCCACTTTAAGTTTTGATCTTTATTGCTTTCACAAGTGATTGAATACAGATACAATCCGTACTATAATGACTTGAATACAAATGCTAAGTAAATAGAATGAGTCTTGAAAGCGGCAGAGTCTACCCAGTGTTCTCGAAAAAAGGTCCCTTTCACTGTGCCCCTGCCCTTCCATTTATAGACGAAGATGGGTTGGACTTCCCTCATGGGCCTAGGAGTAAGATACCTCGGCCCGTAGTAAGTGACTTCTGTACATCGAGCCACAAATGCTGAACGGTAGTTGTCGAGCCACATATCCAGGCCGAACGACATTCGTATGTCGAACGAGGAAGATATGTCGAACGTGATCTGCTGCCGATCGAGACAGTGTGTTGAGTGAAGAGTGTAGGCTAAAGGAGACCTGTGCCGACCGAGACTTGATGCCGGACGAGGGGAGATGCCGAACGAGGCTTATGTCGGACGAGCTGAAACGCCGAATGAACTTACTATGCCGAGAGGGGTGAAGTGTCGAACGACCTTGCTATGCCGAGCGAGGTGAAATGCCGAACGACCTTGCTATGCCGAGCGATGTGAAATGTCGAACTACCTTGCTATGCCGAATGGCCCTTCCATGCCGAACAAGGCTCTATGCCCAACGATGCTCTTATGCCGAGCGATGTGAAATGCCGAACTACCTTGCTATGCTGAACGGCCCTTCCATGCCGAACAAGGCTCTATGCCCAATGATGCTCTTATGCCGAGCGAGGAGAGGTGCGCCGAACGAGGTCGTATGCCGAGTGACCTCTTAATGCCGAACGATGCTCTATGCCGAGCGCCATTTTATGCCGAGCCTCTTGTTACTTGGTCAAGCCATCGTGTAACACTTATAGTAAATAAAATTTATTTATGCCTGTTTGGATTGTTGATTTTGCTGATTGTTTGAATTTGATCTAGGATCACGATATAGCATCTTGAAATGCTATTAGATTGTTTGAATTTGATCTAGGATCATGATATAGAATCATGAAATGTTATTAGATTATTGAGTTCAAAATTTGAATTCAAAATTTGTTTTAAGTGATGGATCATATATGAAGTGACAAATTGATATTAGTTTTGATTAATATAAGTATGTTGTTTAAAATTATAACATAGTTAACGTAAGCATACTTCTTGGTGTTATCTATTTGGCCAAATAAACACCGTATGGTTAAGTAAGTTGGATAGTGAAATTTGGACACATGTATACTGGAACAAAGCACCATTTTACTAATAAAATTAATTGGTCATTTAATTGGCGGGATAAGTCCCCATTTTGTTATTTTACAGATTTGAACATCTAATTATATATTGTTAACCGATATGCCAACTTTGGATCAGTGACATGATAAACAATGATAATTAAGTGTTGAATTTATTTATATAGCCGTTTATTATGTAAATATTAGTTATTAACTTGGAAAGTTAAATTAAATGACATGGTAGCTTGTTTAAGTACCATAGTGATCGTCAAGCCTCCTTCAAATTTGAAAAGTGAAATTTTGATTTAAAAGTTATTTTAGGAATTATTATTATTTAGTAATAATATTTTTTTAAAGTAATAATTATATATTAATTATATTTTAAAGATAATTAATAATTGTTTTCAACAATTATTTAAAGTTAATTTCTTTATTAATATGATTCTTAAAAGTTATTTCTTAACGATATTTAAGATTATTTAATTATTATTTTAAAGTTATTTAATTATTATTTTAAAATGTTTTTAATAATATTCTAATTATTTATTCAAAGTGATTTAACTATACTTTAATTTTAATTAAAGTTGTTTAATTATATTTATTTAAGTTATTTAATTATACTATAAGTTAATTGCTTATCATATTAATATTAGTTAAAAGTTAATCGATTGTTTTATCAATAACATTTTAAAGTTAATTAATTATTTTACTAATAATATTATAAATTTACTTATTAATACAAAAATAGTGCTTGAAATTAATTTAATATATTAATGAGATTATAAAGTTATTATTTTGAATGAGATTTATTAAAAAGAAATAGAACGGTGTTTGAATAATAACTTTTTATTTAAATTTGTTTTAAAATAATTTATGGTATATTAAGGGAACCTTACTGACTCAAAGAGTTTATTGAATAAGTCTATTCAAATATGGAAACAGTTTTATTAATAGTTTTGAAATTTGTAACAGAATTTATAAATGAGTTTTTATAAATGGGGTTTTCGAGATTTATAAAGAATGTTTTATAAATAAATTGGAGATTATAAAGAAATTTTAAAAATAGATTTGGAGGTATTTATAAAAATATAGAGATTTGGAAAGAAAAGGTTAATTTTCATGGAGTAATTCGAGGGGTAGGGATTGCCTACATTTTACTGTGGATTCATTGGGATAACGACGTAACCATTGAGTAAATTGCAATCCATGATTGATACTGAATGGTGCTTTCCACATCTATTTTTAAAATGTTTTCAATTAGTTTTGGAAGAAATGGTTTGTGAATATACTTATACCGATGAGATAATTATATGAATATTTTTATTTGAAAGATGATTTTAAATTAATGAAAGATTAATATAAGAGGCTTAGTGATTTCCATGGGAAATGAAATATTTGTTTGAATGCTTATTATTTGATAGTTAAATAACCGACTATCAAATCTTGGCTTAAATATGTAATCCTTCTTAATCTTGGTGGTATAGAAATAATCCTTACTTAAATACCAAAGGATTTTAACTTTGGAAATATTTAGGGAAAACACGGGAATTATATGGTACAATTATCGACAGTGGTGATATACTGTACATATAAACTCATTTTGTTCTTCTAGGACAATTGATAAAGAGATCCATCCACTTAAACGGTTAAGGGGTGATCGTCGCTTTTATGATCGTCTGATTATTTCCTAAAGAATCGGTATTGATCATTTCGAAAATCGACGATTGGTTTATGGAGCGCCTGGAAAGAGGAAGATTGTACTCGTAAGAGATGACTCAGAACCGTAAGCACTCCAAAAACCCTATACGGTTCTATGGAGGAGTTTCGTGTTATATTGAGTTGTTAGAAACCATGTGTGATTCTGAGACCTGGTGGGGTATGTGAATCCGTGTGAGATTCCAAGATCTATTTGAGATATAGGAATCCATGTGTGATTCTGAGACCGTTTGGGTTCTGATATCCATATGGGATTCCGTGATTTATTTTAGTGGCAGTGCATTAGTTGGAATGTCGGATGTAGCCTCACTAGCAATAATGGCTAAAACCAGAGATAGGAGGCATGGCTAGTAGTGTCGGCAAGCACATAGGGTGTAGTTGGCTCCTACTACGTTACTTACAGTTGTTATGCATGCATGGGGCGATGCACTTGGTCTTAACGAGACCAGCCATGTTTTTTCTAAGGTACACCACTAGGGATGTACGCTGCTTCAGAAGGTTATCTCTGATCCTTATGCAGGAGGACCGTTCTCGAAGTACCGAGGGCATCTCCATATAAATCCTACATAATTAGTGAACGTGCCTTATCATTTTTGATTATATACCTAGTATTGTTGTGATGTACACTCACGAGCATCGTAGCTACTTGACTATTATTAATTTCACCCTTAGACATTATTATAATATCAATGGATTTTCTATAGAAAATGGTTTGGTTATCTTAAGGTAAGAATCCGTCCGTGTTTGTGTGCGGCGTGGTCTTACGAGATACCTTTAATTTCGAAGGTTTTATAACTTTAAAATCCAGTTGGGTGCTTGGGTTGGTTTTCCAGTCTGAATCTGGCATTATTTTATTATAATGTTCGGGTCATACCGAGCATATTTACAGATTTTAGTTGGATTCTTTAGAGCTTTAGGAGACAAGCGGAGGCCCAAAGACGTATACATATATGGTTATTTTTCCACTGTGTTCACTGTTGTATTTATTAGCAATTGTAAGGACATGTTGTTATAACTATCTGGGCTGAATTAGGTTAGTATACTCTAATTGATAACTGTATATACATATATTACAATTTCTTCTGTGTAAAGATTTATTGTATATTATATAGTATTCGCTCCATTGTATGATTCTGTGTTGTTTAGTTTTCTTCTTATCTTCTTCCTTCTTTCTTTTTCCCTAATAATCGGGTTTTATGGCGTTCAGTTGCTCGGCATACAGTACAGTGGATGTATTAGTGTCGATTTTTTAGACTCAAAAATCCTAGCAGTTACATTTGGCATCAGAGCGCAAGGTTAATCGAGAACCTTAGCTTTGGTTGGGTACTCATTAAAGATAGGGTCAGTAGCACTCTAGAATGAGTTTGAGTGTGTGTGTGTGTGAATAAGAGCATATTTGTTAGTAATATAAAAATGTTTTATATTGTGTTGATTGATTTGTTGAGTGGCTTATGGATTCTGGTCAATGCGAGTAATTAACTTTATTGATAGGGATCTCTAAATATTGGAACAGAGCAATTCGACATAATATTGTTTTAAAATTGTATAAATGAAATAATTTTACCTTGATTATATTTGATAAATAAAGGAGTAATTTTTTGGAAATTATTATCGTATATATATGGTATGTTGGGTGTTAGAGAATGATAATATTTGATTTTTATCATTTGTTGTTGTTATTTGCGATCGAACAAAAGTTTTTATTATTATAATGCTAACAAGATAAACAATTTAAGAAATGATTTTGTATAACCAAAGTGTAATTATGTAAATATAGTTTATAAAAGCGGTTTATAAACTAAAAGGATTTAAAAGTTGAAAATTTGAGAATTTAAGTCATGTTGGTTTTGGAAATGGTTTTTCAAAGGTTTTGGAAAATAATAATATTATTATATAGGAAAATATTTTTCAATGGAGATATTTTTTAATGGAATTTAAAAGTGTTAAGAAAGCACTAAACTCACTTTATTCGTTGGAAAATAATTTCGATGATGACTGCAGTATCATCGACATTCATTTTTGGGTTTCCAAGAGAGGAATTGCTATCATTGGAGTTTTATTTTGGTAAAAATAGTTTTGAAATTAAAATTCAAAGGAATGACTTAAATTACAAAGAAATTATTTATAGTATTGTGTCAAAAAATTTAAAGTAAGGACAAGATCTTTAAACTCTGAAATTTTCATTAATGTTTTATGAAAATATGAGAAAAAAGAGTTTTGTAACTTATAAATTTTGAGAATTAGTAAGCAACACAAAGTTTTAAAATTGTTGAATATTAATGTCAAGAAAAGAAAATTTGATATGAAGTATAACCTAAGTTAAATGGAATAATTTTTAAAATGAGGTTGCATTTGAAATGAAATGAATGAAATGAATAATTGAAATGAGTTAAATAAGATTGAATAATGAAGTGAACAAGTGGAAATGGTCAAATGGAATTGAATTTGATTTAAAACGTATATGAACTTAAGTTATGCAATGATGATAAACATCAGTGGCATTGTATAAAATGTTTATAAACTTGAGTAAAATTTTATGAAATGATCCATAAATGAATTTAGTATGGAGTGAAATGTTGTTAAACATAAAATCCGATGGAATGGTTCTTAAGTGATATTAGTATTTGAAGAATATATAAAGTAATAAATGGGAGTGAATAAAGCAATGTGAATTAGGATTATGAATAAATGTATGTGAATAAAAGAATGGGATATAACGAGAGACCAATTGAAATAAATACGTAAGTTACACATATATTATTTTATTCACATAACTATTTG
The DNA here is from genome assembly GCA_030765085.1 of Allium cepa. Lineage (NCBI taxonomy): Eukaryota > Viridiplantae > Streptophyta > Magnoliopsida > Asparagales > Amaryllidaceae > Allium > Allium cepa. Next base: position 623,060,685 of record CM060940.1, on the reverse strand, counting down.
ATCCAGATCCAAGTACATAATTTCGAAATGATTTATATAGGTCCGAGTTAGAATTTTTCACTCGATTCTTCACTACGAACACTGGATATGGAATTTTGGTTGATTATAGAATTTTCTATCATAGTATATGGCTATCCAAGGAGAATGGAAGTTTCTAATCAGGAAACCGGATCTAAGTGCGCACTAGAGTAGTCATGTGAACGATACTAGTTCATAAGTGAAACCGTGTGATCGGCTGAGCGATCAGATTTGGTATTGTGTACGGATTATATATGTACATCGTACAAGCTTTAGTTAAATAAATGTTGAAAATTGAAAATACAAAATAATATGATTATGAACTATATGATTGGATATCATTGGTAAATCAGATGCAGGTATATAAAAGCAAGAGCTATTTGATGCCTTGGATTTCATAAGTAAAATTTGGTTGCCTGACAAAAAGGTATATGTTTATATTGTTGTTTGATTTGATAGTTTTATGATTGAGCCACTTGTCTTTTGTTTTCTTTTTACTAATTTGGGTATGTAGCGACGAAGTTATAGTTGTTCCGATCGAGCCTTGCAAAGGAAATGCTGGCGAAATTTTCCAAGAATTTAAGGCGTTAGAAAACTTTTAAGAAAATTTGAAAAGTTTTAATAACTAAAATTTGATATTTATGTTATAACTTGTAATGGTATTAGTCAATAACTATGAATGAATTTAAAGATTTATAAGACATGATAACAAAGTTTCAACAAATTGTTTTTTGAAAGTTAAAGGGTTAAAAGAATTGGTAATCTAATTCGACTAATTTTTTTTGAAAGCTTAATGGGTTTGGAAGCATTTTCTTACCTTAGTAATTTCAGGACGAAATTCTTTTAAGGGGGAAAGATTGCAACGAACCGAATTTTGGCCATTTGATTTTAAAATATTTAATTGGTTTAGATATTAGAAGTATTGGTTTAAATGTTACATAATTCAAAATTCCAAATATACGGATTAAAATAAAAAATTTAAATTCAAATATGGTGATTATTAAAATATTTGAATTGGAGAATTTATACTTGATATGTGTTTCAAATACGGGAATTTCAAATTGAATATTTAATAAACGGATTTAATAACTTTATTTAACTCATTCTAATGTAATAAATAATAATAGTGAAATCAGTTGCAAATTTATTTGCAGGGATAACTGGTTAGAATAAATAATCAAAAAATAAATTATTATTTTTACGACTCGATTTTTATTTTACGTATATTTAATTTATTTTCTAGATTTTTCCATAATTTTTAATTTAGAAAATATTTAAATTTCTATTTGACGTTTTATCGTCGAATAACCGTATTTTTGTGATTTTAATGAAAATAAATTACCAGTGTACATTACTTTTGTTTTGGGGATCACGTTGCTACTCTTAGCACGATCGTATTTTTGTTTTATCATTCACAGTTCATATGCGAAGGGAAAATCTTTGTAGCGAAATGCAGGGAGTTTCAAAATTTGTATAACAACACTTAACATCAGCAGCCATAATGTCCCCTTGTTTTCATTTCGTACCTCCTTTTGCTTTATTCTCCGATCTAAGAAAAATCGTGAATCCTCTTCCTTTTTAATTAAAAGAAATTCAAATAAAATTCTATAAATTCTAAAACTTTGATATTTGAGTTCTTGGAGTCAAAATCTACATCTTGGCATGCGAATGGGAAGATGTAGCCATGATTCTAGTTATCGACTTTTGTACAGTGAACGATGAAGCGAAGTTATAGCTAGGTGTACAGATTTTTGATGCTATGGTCGTCGATTTGAAATATAGGTGTTGTATTCTGTTAACACCCACGGTTAGAGTTTGGTGGAGTTTGGCTCCAAATTTCTTCGTGCGTCGTCAGGAAGCTGACGCGGGGAGCCAAAGTCGCGATCAAAGGCAGAGGTGCGAGTGGGTTGGAATGGTGATGGATGGGTTTGGCTCGTGAAGTGAAGTAAGATGGTGTTGTCGGTTTTTATTTTAATGCATCAGAGAGGGAGAGAGGATAGAATGAACTATGCGGTAATGGTGAGGCAAGAGTCTAGAGGAGAGGGAATGTAAAAAAGGAATGAGGAGCGTTTAATTCAATAAGGGTAATTAGTGACTTTTAATTTTAATTAGAAAATTAACTATAATTTCAAATTGGAAACTTATAAGTTTAATAACTTTTGCATACGAGATCAATCGAAGCGTGGATTTTTGTGTTGCTCTCCTAACGACGAAAGCTTCGAAATGGAACTAGTTTGGTTGAATTTGGAGATAGATAAAAATTTAGACTAAAATTGAACTAATTTTAGATCCAAACCGGAGCGCCTCGGCGACAACAGAAATCTCAGTGAGTTAAACTCGCTCTTTTTGGTTAATTAGCATAGGTATAGTAAATATTTTTATTTTTACCTATTTGGATTGTTGAATTTGATCTAGGATCACAATATAACATCTTGAAATGCTATTAGATTGTTAGAATTTATCAAGTATCAGGACATGGCATCTTGAAATGATGCTATTAGATTGTTGAGTTTAAAATTTGTATTCAAAACTTGTTTTAAGTAATGGATCATATATGAGGTGATAAATTGATATTGATTTTTACTAGTATAATTACTTTATTTAACGTAGTTAATGTAAGCATACTTCTTGGTGTTATCTATTTGGTCAAATAAACACCATACTATTAAGTAAGTTGGATAGTGAAATTTTGGCACTTGAATAGCAGAATAAAACACCGTACCGCTAATAAAAATAATTGGTCATTTAATTAGCGGAATAAATCCCCATTCTGCTATTTTATAGATTTGAACATCTAACTATATATCGTTAACTGATATGCAACTTTGAATAAGTGATATGATAAACAATGACAGTTAAGTATAAAATTTATTTATATAGTTGTCGATTATGTAAATATCAATTATTAACTTGGGAAGTTAAATTAAATGACATGGTAGCTTGTTTAAGTACCATAGTGATCATTAGGCCTCCTTCAAATTTGAAAAGTAAAATTTAGATTTTATAGTTATTTTAAGAATAATTATTATTTAGTAATAAGGTTTTTTTAAAGTAATAAATATTTATTAATCATGCTTTAAAGATAATTAATAATTGTTTTTAATAATGACTTAAAGTTAATTTCTTTATTAATATGATTCTTAAAAGTTATTTCTTAAAGTTACTTAAGAATATTTAATTATTATTTTAAATTTATTTAATCATTATTTTAAAATGTTTTAATTATGTTTTAATTATTTATTCAAAGTGACTCAACTATACTTTAATTTATAATTAAAATTGTTTAACTATATCTATTTAAGTGATTTAATTATATTATAAGTTAATTACTTATCATATTAATACAGTTAAAAGTATTGATTATTATTTTGTTAACATTTCAAAGTTAATTAATAGTTTTATTCGTTATGTTTTGAAATTAACTTATTAATACAATAATAGTGCTTGAAAATAATTTAATATTTTATTAGTGAGTTTCTAAAGTTATTATTTTGAATGATATTTAATTAAAAAGTTATTATTTTGAATGATATTTAATTAAAAAGAAATAGAGGGGCGTTTGGATAATAACTTGTTATCTTAAGTTATTTTAAAATAATTTGTGATTCATCAAGGGAAGTGTAACATCCCCTATTTTGAGGCCCAAAGCTAAGTGCAGCAGATGTTGCATTCATTGATAGTATTAACTTCCGGTGACAAAATACAATGTTAATGGTATCCATAATATTAGAAGCACAAGAATATGAAATAAAATCAACACAGATTTCAAAACGGCTTTTCTGGTTACATTTCAAATCAATATTTCGTATTCAGATACATAATCTCAAAACGATTTCCAGGTTTTGATCAAATATAATTTTTACCAATTACACCAAGAGCGTCATATGCAGATGCCCCTTGGATGATCATATTACTAGATAAATATGTTTGTCGTAAATACATCATAGCGGAAATAAAACTTAATAGCTCCTACATAGCTAACATTGTCTTCTACATGTCTTCAAAAGCTTATTCGTCCAATCGACTAAACCTGAAAAAGCTTAACTCTCAACCTACTCAAATTAAATTTTGAGCACCTGAGAGTTTAAGGGGAAACATAAACTTCAAGTCAGGCAAAAAGCCCGATGTGAATAATATTATTACATTTTGATTTACTCATATTATGTGTGACCATGCCGCTTAGCGGAACGGGTTCACTAATATCCCTTTGAAATATATCTTTTGCAAATTAGAATCCTGCAATCAAACTGATTATAATAATAATAGCAAGTACATACAATCGACTATCTGTCCACATTATAGTTTTACTTGCCTAGTTATTAATCATTGGATGACTCGGGCCAACTAGACATACTTAATAATCAAATTTCCGTTCGACACAATACCGGGATGATTGCCTTCAACTTTCTTTTCTTGGGTCAACTGAACCTAATTGTTTTACGGGCTCACCAACAACCTATCTTTGCTCTGTATATTCCCTTTTGTATGTAACGTCAATTTAGTTCCACCTGTGATAAAGCCTACACATTGGAATTTTAGACTTATTTTAGCCAGTGGCTAATAGCTTAAGTATAGGAGGCGATCCTACGCTAGTCTCATCTGGCCATATAATATTTGAGTCATAAACTTAGGGTTATCTACCCTATTCAAATTTCATATCACATTATATATTTAGGGTTAACTACCCCATTCAAATTCAATTTCCTTGTAAACAATCTTTGTAAATGATTTACCCCTGAAATCATATCCTTATAAAACAAGGAAATCAAATATTTCGTTGTACTTAAAATACATATGCCATATGTGTATATATATATAACAATGTTAGGAAATCTAATCGATGGAATTATCCACCCCTCTAAAGTAAGTTAAAAATCCTCTTTAATTTTAAAGAGTTTAAGCCATGAAGCCAAGGCAAGCCCTTCGAAACCTTTGTTTAAAACTTTAAACAATCCGTTTCTAATTCATTGAAAGTACCCCTTTCAAAATAAGTTAACTACTATACCTTGAAACAGTAAATAGACCTTTCGAAATCATTATTTAAACCTTTGACATCCTCTTTTGTAACCATTAAGCTTGTCTTTCGAAAGCATTGGAAACCCTCCATTCAAATACTCAAAATAACCCAATCAAAAACATTGTAGATCTCCCTTTCAAAACCTATATTATATACCTTTCGAAAACATTACAATTCTTCACTCAAAACATACATTTCGAAAGTGTTGGGTTTAAGTAAAAATTTGTGGAAACATTGCTTCTAAACCATTTAAAATCACTTCTTTCGGAAATGTTGGGCTTAATTTTAATATAACTAAGGGTAGTAAAGAACTGGGCGAAAGCATTTCTTCTGAAAGCATTGGTCCTAAGTAAAAGAAAGAGGATGGTTTCAAAACCAACCCTTTCGATAGCATTGAGAAGTGGCTTCAAAGTAAGAAGGCGAAAGCACCCTTTTGAAACCATTGTTTAAAGGCTCTGAAGAAAAGCGGCCTTAACTAGTTCAAAAGGTAGAATGTGGCAGCTAGGTTTCGCACATATTCAAATCTTTCCTTTCGAAAGCTTCTTTTGTAACAAAAGGAAGCAACCCCTTTGAAATCATCATTTGTAAACAAGAATAGTTCATAGTTAATAAGAGTAACTTCTACTCCTTCGAAAGCTTGGTTTGGACAATGTACCTTACGCTTTTCTCTAATTCACCACATTTCAATTATTTGATACCATGTGCCTTGGTGTCGACTTGTGGTCATGGGCGAAGGTATGGTGTCGAGACCTATTGATGGAAGTGGCGAAGTAGTAAATTTAAGCAAAACTACTTTATATCCTTTTAAAGTAATTACTTTTCAACTAACTTTCCTTATTCGTCAAAATACAATTGATTACCCTTTCTTTATCAAAAATTCTTTTCTAAAAGTGCTGCCTAATTCAAAAATTATCATACTTAAATGTTTAACAAACAAGCCCTTCTCTTTGATAAAACATATAAAAGATATAAGTCCCATACCTTAAATAATTTTATATCCATAGTAAAATACTTAGGAAAATTCTCCAAAATTACTATAATTCACTTTTAATATGTTTTCTTATTTGAATCCTTGCTTATCTTCCTTTTGATTTCACTTAATGGTGGTCGGCCAAGCTTTTAAGTGTTTTAGTTTTGTTTGCAAATGTTTAAAATGAATAAGGAATGAAGGTAAGAAGGGTTTAGGGCATAAGAACATTGTCTATTTCTATTTTTCCCTTATCATATTCCTCATACTTTCTTCTTTTTAATTCTCTTTGGTTTATAGATTAATTAAGGCACGACTACCTTATGATTATACAAATCTCAATCCCTTAACCATCTATATTATTTATTTTATTTATCTAGTTAAATGTCCTAAATAATATCAGTCAAAATTAGGATCACTACAGACTCCCCTCCTTAAAGAATTTCGTCCTCGAAATTACGACAAGGTACCCATAACAATCAAACATAAAGATAAAACATAACATGAAAAAAGTCAGGATAAGTATCTCTAATCCAGCTCTTAGTTTTCCAAGTATAATCTCTCTCATCGTCACTCCACTGGACTTTGACTAATCTGACTGCCTTGTTCCTCGGTCACTTCTCATCCCTCGTAACTATATAAACTGGTTTTCTAACTATAGTTATATCCGGTTCCATTACTAAATCATCTAACACATTCAGTATAGTAGTATTTTTTGGATCTCGAATACACTTCCTTAGATGAGAGACATGAAAGACATTGTGGATCCTGCCAAACTATTTGGTAACTCTATTCTATATGCGAGTTTCCCGATCCTTTCTATAATAGGAAATGGTCCAACAAATCTTCGTTCCAATTTTCCTGATTTTCCAAATCTGGTTACCCTTTTATCGGTGACACCTTGACGAAAACATAATCTCCAACTAAAAACTCTAAGTCTTTCCGTCTTTTATCAGCATAACTCTTCTACCTAGACCAAGCTTTCTTTATTCTAGCTCGAATTAACTCAATCTTTTCTGCAGCTTCTCTAACTCAATCTGGACCAAGAACTAACTTATCCCCGTTCTCTACCCAACAAACTGGAGATTTGCATGGCCTTTTATACAAAGCTTCAAACGGTGCCATCCCTATACTAGTCTGATAACTTTTATTATACGAGAACTTGACTAAGTGTAGGTGGTCTTCTGATGATCCTCCAAAGTCTAGCACACAATCTCTTAACAAATCTTCTAATATTTTGTTAACCCTTTCCATTTGTCCATCGGTCTGTGAATGGTAAGTAGTAATCATCTTGAGCTTCATACCCAAAGTCTCTTGTAGGCTTTTCCAGAACTTGCTAATGAATAAGGAATCTCAATCACTTGCTATACCACGAGGAATTCCATGCAATCTAACAACATTCTTCAAGAATAATTTAGCCAACACAAGTGCGGTCCTGATTGACTTAACTGGTATGAAATGGGCACTCTTGGTCAACCTATCCACTATGACCAATGTACTTTCATTTCCTTGATTTGACCTTGGCAACCCATCTATAAATCCAATGAGATAGAATCCCATTTCCAAACCGGAACATCTAAAGGTTGAAGTAACCCACTTGGTTTCTAATGTTCGACTTTTACATGTTGACAGTTCAAATACCGCTTCACCCATAAGCCAATATCTCTCGTCATACCTTCCTTGAAGAAACTTCTTTTCATGTACTGATACATCTTAGTTCCCTCCGGATGAATGGTTAATTTTGAACGATAGCATTCTCTAAGAACATCCTTCCTAATGCTTCCCACATTCGAAACACATAGTCTTTCTTTCTTCCTTAACCACTCATTTTGGTCAAGACTGAAATCTTTCAAGTCATCACTCTCCGTTCCAATTCTCAGTTTTTTGATCCATTTAGCTAATAATTGATCCTCCCCTTACTTTGAAGCAATATCACTAGTCGAACTTCTAAACATGACAACATAGCAGTTTCCTTCTAGTACTAGCTTCAAATCTCCATTGTATTCTGCATGTAGTCAATGCTTCTAAATCTTTCCACTTGGCTATTTTCCAATACTACATTCTGATGTTTCCTGTTATGTGCACCTGCAACCTTATTGCCTTTCTCTGGTGTGTACTCAATTCCAAAATCATAAGCGGCTAAAAACTCTAACCACCTTTGTTGTCTCATATTCAACTCCTTTTGAGAGAATAAATACCTAAGTGACTTATGATCTGTATAAAACTCGAATCGTTCTCCCAAAAGGTAATGTCTTTACACCTTCAATGCGAAAATTACTGCAGATAATTCCAAATCATGAGTTGGATATCTAATCTCATGCGATCTGAGCTGTTGGGAAGCACAAACAATCACTTTACCTCTTTGCATTAACACAACTCCTGACCCCGTTTGTAATATCTCGGAATTTTGGAGAATTTAAAAGGAGATAATCTCTTAATTTAAGTCATTTAAAATTGATAAAACTTTATCTTCAAATATAAATAACCAAAATAAAATTTATGTGATATTTTTAAATTTAGAAATTAATTGATTTTAAATGGAATAATTATTTTATTTGTGTTATTTTATAAATTTTATTTTTGTTAAGTTTGACATTTTAATTTAATAAGTATTGTTTAAGTATATTTTTATTTAAAAATTAACTTTAAAATTAGAATTTAATATTTCTTAATTTAAAAGTATGTTTGTTTAATTTAATAAAAACATATTTGATTTTAAATTGAAATTTAAATTGAATTTGAATTTTTAAAATTTGAAATTTGAAATTTGAATTGGAATTTGTAATTTAAAAAGAATGTATATTTTGAAATACATTTGTATATAAAAGATTTATGAATAAAGTTTTATTTTAAAAATAATATTTGTTTTTATATTAATTTAAAACAAAAGAATTTTATTTATATAAATTTGGAAGATATTTATTTAATAGTAGATAAATACAAAAGCATTTAAATTAACATGTAAAAATGGATTTAATAGTTTTATATTATTTTATTTGGAATCTAATTAGTTTATATCTTATTTTTTCTTTTGAAAGTTTTATTTTTATAAGAAAAGAAAATGGATTTATAAATTTATAAAAGCATTCATAAATTAGTAAAATATTTACATATTAAGAAAATTGATAATAAAGGGTTTTAAAAATCATTTTGAATAATTTAAAAATATTAAGTGACATGTGTTCATTTTTAAAACATCATAGAATACATGTGTTAAGAAATTAAGCTTGGGTTATGACAAATGTAATCAAAGATACAAGTGTGTTTTTCTTCATTTTCCTTTCTTTAAATTTTATTTAACCTTAAAATTCATTTTTATAAAATCCTATTATCTTCTTCCTTCTTTTTCATTGAATACAAACAAGAATCCATGGCCACCCTTGTATTAAAAGTTCTCAAGTTCAATCTGAAACACTGAAAATTCCTTCTCAGGTCTGAAAACTTCTTTTATCAAAATTTGAAACTCATATTCAATTCCTCAGAAATAAAAATCTGTAGTTTTTACTGATCTCCTCAAACCATTCATTACCAAAACCTGTAATGTTGCTTTTATTAAAACCTGAAAAAAACTATTCAAATCCTCATGTTCAAGAAAAAAAAATATGAAATCAGAAAATCAAAATCTGTAGCAAATTTCACCCAAATCCTCAAGTTCATCTTCAACAAAAATCTGCAGTATTTTTATCATGCATGTAGCAAGTTTCAACTGCATGCCAGAGATAAAGCTTCAAATGCAATCTGGAAAACAACCTATTTTCAAAAACTTTGAGCACCACCATGGTTCCAGTTTTAAAGAAATCAAGTATCAAAGTTTATGGCAGAGTCTAGTATCAGTAATAATTCAGAGTTTCTGGAAATTGCAACAACAGTTTTCAAAAACAAAAGGGGGATTCCATTCCGGTTCAAATTTCTGTGAAAAGTCAAAAAGAGGTGAGTAAACATCTTGTTTTTGAAAACTTAAGTAGGATAAAAATGGTTGCTTAAGTGATTGCTGAGACTATGTCATCTGCATGTGTTAATAGTGTTTATAATTCTGTAAGTATGTTGTACTTATCTTCTGCATGACAGTAACTTAGTTTTCCTCTGTTCATTCATGTTTACAGAATTTTTATAAATAAACAAAATTCAAGCTTTCATATAAACACTTTGAAGTTTTGAATCTAAAACAAATTAGTTAAGTTGTAAATTCATCTAGCTTATGAAATCATGTTTAAGCAAATTATGTTTGGAATTTACCTGTAAGCTAAAATATGCAGTGAAACTTATAAAATCTAAAAAAATAAAATTTTGAATTTTATCGATTCATGTTTATATATTGAATCATCATTCAAAATTATGATTTTTAGCATAAAAATCCAGATTTTTAAAATAGGATTGAGTTTGGAATATTGGGTTTTCTAGAAACTTGGTTTTGGGTGATTTCGGGAAGATAGATCAGTTTGGTTGATCTGGGTTGCTATGGGAGGTGGAGGAGGTCATGGAGTTTTAGGGAAAATTAGTGGTCATGGCTATAGGGGACGGTGGCGACGGTGATGACCGGAATTGGGTTTTAAGCCCTAATTTTTATTGGGTTGGGTTTTGTTTTTTTCCGTGAGCACCGTTGCATCGAGTGCTTTGAAATTTTGGCTGGAGGTAGCATATCGGCTTGGCAAGAGATGGTCGGCACCGCGCGACTTCTGGTGACCGGAGCTTGGTGGTTGAGGGTAGTTGGTGTGAGGTCGTTTAAGTATGAGTTCTGCAGTATAACCAATTTTGATTCGAGGTAAGTTTGTGTGTTTGAATGGTCGATTTTGGCTACTGTGGTGTCGGGCAAGTTGTCGGGGATGATAACGTTGGTCGGAGGTGACCAATGGTGGCGTGCATGTGCACGAGACGGTGGTTAGGTGTCAGCTAGTTTGGAATGAGGATGTCTCGAAGATGCATTCGAGTTTTGGCATGGGAAACTCGAGTTTGTGCTCGAGTATGTTTGTGGTGTTGCATGTATGTTTTTGCATACTTAAAATAAATCAAAGTTTTGAAAAAAAAAGATGGAAGAAGGAACTCGGGTTTTTACCCGAGTAAGTAACGGGTTTGACCCGAAGCTGGAAAACTAAAACAGTTTTTAAAAGATTTTAAAAAGGTTTAAAACTTGTTTTGAAATTTAGAAATTTTAAACTAGTTAAAAACTTTATATAAATTACTTGATGTATTTAATAAATGTTTTATTTAACATATTTTAAGATGTTATGTTAAATTTAAACATTGTTTAGAAATTTTGAATGATTTTGAAACGAGTTTTGAAAGTAATTTTAATGGTTTATATAAGACAAGTTTTAAATTCAAATTGAAATTAGTTTAAACTATAAATAGATAAATATTTAAGTTATTTAAAGTTGTGTTTGATAACTTTAATTTATCAAGCTAAATGATTGTTCTGATTTAAACTTAATTTAAAATTTAATTAAGTAGGGATAGTTGTAAAGTAAAGGTTGTAAATGTGTTAAGTCAATTAAAGCATTTATAAGGTAAATGTTTTATCTTAATTTAGGTTTTAATATCTTAATTTTTATTGAGTTAATTTGAAGAAGTAAGATTAATTAATTAGTTAAATATAAAGTATTAATTAGGAAACTAATTAAGGAAAAATGATTTACTTGGTTAATAAATGGTTAAGAATTAAAGGTTAATTAATTTAAGATTAATTAGATTGTAATTAAAAGATCATTAACTAGATTTTTAATTAATGATTAAGGATTCATTAATCGAGTAATTAAGTGAAATTAAACTTAATTAATTAAGTGGTTAAGATTTATTAATTAAGTAATTTATAAGTTGTTTATTAAGTAATAAAGGTTACTTAATTAGTATTTAAGAAATGTTTAACTTGTAATTAAATTTTATTAATTAATAATTAAGGTTTTATTAATTAAATAATTAGAGAATAATTAATCCATAATTAAGGATTTATTTAAGAAGTTGTTAAATGCTAATTAATTGATTAATCAATTGTGATTAATGATTAATCAAATGGTAATTAAGGATTGATTATCTGTTAATTAAGAATGGGTTAACGGTTTAATTAAGATTAATTAAATGATTAATTAACTGGTGATTAAGGAGTAAGTAATCTGTAATTAAGTTCTTAATTAATAATTGATAATTAGGTTTATTAATTAATAATTAAGAGATAATTAATTGGTTAATTAATTAATAATTAATTAATTATAAAAGTAATTATGGATTAATTAATTTGTATTAAGAGATATTGATTAATAATTAAGGTTATTGATCGATAGTTGATGGATAATTAATCAGTTAATTAGAGGTTAATTAATTGATTATGGAAGTAATTAAGGATTAACTACTTTATATTAAATAAAATTAATAATTGAGGTTTATTAATTGATGATCAAAGGACAATTAATCTGGGATTAAGGATTGATTAAGTAAGTTAATCAAGGAGTGATAAATTAATTAAGATTAATTAATGATTGTATAAGCAAGATTTAGGGGTTGATTCTTAAGGGATTAATTTAAGAAATTAAATAAATTATGATATGAATTGATAATGCTTGCTTATGGATGATTGGTTGTTAAATGTCTGAATTGGATGGTATCTATTGGATTGATATTTATTGATGATATGTGTTGTGACATTCTGTGATATGATATTGGTTATATCAATGATAAATGTGTGATATTTATCTATGTTAATGCTGTGTGATTTCAAAGCATTGTATTGTATTGAATTGAATTGTTTAAACTTTTAAACAACTTGGCCTTTAAGACACATTTGGTTCAATGAGACCGAGATCGGGTATCAAATTTGATTATCCGAAAACCACATCGATCCAAGTTAAACGTTAGGTCGTGAATTCAAGTAAAGATCAAGTTGAAGACTCGAAGTGTAAGAACTATCTGTCGTTAAGAACTCTGAGGGTGATTCTAATACGAGCATAACAGAGATAGTACTTTCAGGTTCGAGATGGATTTTTTAGAGTGCAAGGGTTATTGTCGTTAACTCTGAGGGTGTTTCCAAAATGAGTGTAACGAGATAATGCCTTCGGTTTCGTTCGAACCCGGAACGAACTTGTATGGATTGAATGCTTTCAGAACATCGTTAGGTGGACGATGAGCATTCTAAGATAGATGTGTTCTATAAAGTTAATCGCAGCCTCAAGCCTCATCAACTGTGAATGGCTAAAACAGGGGAGGTGCAGCAAGGCTAAGTGGGTCATACCCAAGTAGGACGAGATTTGCCCCTGTCTAGACGTCCCTTTTTATTTCGGCTGTGTGGGGCGATTGCTAGCTAGAATTGCCGAGGCGGTCTTGTTTGGGACTACTCAGTAAGGAATGGTCCCGGCTTTGTCTTGCAGGGGAGCGGGCGTACTCCTCGGTACGATGATCTAGGCCACGTACTGTGACGGGCGATACCCCAGTAGCGCTGCCATTGATGGAAACCCATTCTTCCTACGTGCTCCTACGGTTTTGATTGTATTATCCACTTTTGTGGCTAGTAGCTGCAATTTAATAGATGTAACAATTTTGGCTATTTTCTATTTACTTGAAAACCCTAGACGCTATTATAATATCACTGGATTTCCTATCAAATGTTTTGGTTAACGTAAGGTAAAAACTTACCCATGTTTATTTATGGGGAGTCTTACGTGATACCTTTCGTTTCCAAAGGTTTTTAAAAGTTAAGCAACTTTAACCCGTTTACTCACACCAGAGCCATGTCTGACTCGGAGTTTATTCTGTTTTTCTTAAACTCTTGGGTACTCAAATTTTTACGAGCAACCAAGGGATTCAGGTCTGCTTTGACGAATACTAGAGGAGTTATGGAGCAGGAGGCTTCAACGCTTGTAGTTATTTGGTGTTTCCGCTGTGATGTATCTCTGTGATATATGTGTTGTATTTGAGTTGAATAATAGACATACTTGTATAACTGTCTATCTTGTGTTGTTGTATCTGAGTAACTCTGATATGTAATAGACTATGTAATAGTTATGTTATATATTATATTTTGTTTTGTTCCGCTGTGAGATTATGATTTTGTTGAGTTCTTTTCTTCTATATATTCTATTTCTACCTCTTTCTTTCTTAAAAATGATGCGTCTTTCTATGGAATGAAAGGCGGGTCGTTTCACTGTTCCATATGCATCCATGTACACCACTATATCTTGATTTCCCTTTGGAACAACTAACATAGATGCATTAGTCAATAAGCGTTTCAGCTTCTGGAATGCTTCCTCACACTTATCAGTCCAGACAAACTTCACATCATTTAGAGTTAGCTTATCATCAGTGCCACTATCCGTGAAAAATCTTTAATGAATCTTTGATAATAAATAGCTAATCTAAGAAAACTCTTTATTTCGGTCACTGTCTCGGTTTCTTCCAACTATTCACTGCCTCGATCTTAGACGGATCTATTGACAACCCTTTGTTTGAGACCACATGACCAAGAAACTTCATTTCTTTCTTCCAGAAATGACACTTCCAAAAATTTCACCTTCATCTGATGCTGCATCAGCGTTTTAAGCACCACTCTAAGATGAACTTCATGCTATTTTTCATCTCTTGAGTATATCAAAATGTTATCTGTGAACACTAAAACGAATATGTCAAGATGCTCCCGGAAGATCCTGTTCATCAAGTCTACAAAAAAGGTCGGCGCATTAGTTGGTTCGAACGACATTACTAACCATTCCTACAATCTGTATCTTATTCTAAATACCGTTAATGGAGTACTATCTTCCGCCACTCTAAGCTGATGGAACCCTGTTGACAAATCCAACTGGGAAAATATTTTGGCTCCACTCAACCGGTCGAACAAATCATCAATTCTAGGTAACGGATATCGATTCTTTATCATCTTTTTATTCAACTTACAATAATCGATACACAACTTCAATGATTTGTCTGATTTGTTTACGAGTACCTTTAACTTCTTAAACTCGTTAGGTGTCGTTCTTCTTGGCGGCCACTCACCGCTTCTGCTCCTGGTACTAAATCTATCCGAAACTCAATGGCACGTTTCGACGGTAGTCCTACTACGGACTCAATCATGTTTGCGAATTCTCTGACAACAAAAACTCAGTTCAACTCATCTTCTTCCTTCATAACTCTCAATGAAGCATTTACTCCAAAACTAAGGTTTTCGATGGAGTATATAATCCAATCACTACAACTAGGGTGTCTAAGTGATATTTTCCTATCATGGAAAAATATCCTAGCATCATATTTACTTAACCAATCCATACCTAAAATAATTTTGAACCCTGCGTAATCAAATACATGCAAATTGCAAGCAAATGTATGACCTAACAATTCAAACTCTAAGTGGTCACATCTCATCCTAAGAGCCGCGTACCCTCCTATCAGATTCGCAACCCTTAAGGAAGTAACTAAATACAATGGTTCTAGGTCAAGCTTATCTACCAAACAATGAGATATAAAAGAATGCGAAGCACGAATATCAAATAGAACTCTAACTGATACACCATGAATCAAATCCCAACACAGCTTTTTTTTTCTCTTCAACTGTTGGTCTAGAGGTAGCTGGTTCCACTACAAACATCTTACCTCTCCATCCTTGATTGGTTCATATAATGCCCAATCTGATCACAGTTAAAGCATCTCACCTCTTTCTTATCAGCGGCTTTCTTCCCTATGCCTATCCGACACTCGTGAGCATAGTGTCCCTTTTGATCACACTTAAATAAAACTAGATTAACCTTTTTCTTCTTGGCAGCTTCTCCCTTTCGTGTTCCTTTCTTATGAAAAAACTTCCTTTTCTAGTTCCGCCCACTTTGAGCTTCCCCTACTTTGTTACCACCATGTAAAGCAAGCATCTCCTCTTGCCTCAAAGCCATCTCAACAACTACATAACATAGATCCCTAATATGTGGCGCAGTCGCCTTAGCCAATTCGGGTTTCCATCCGCGGATGAACTTTCATTCCTTTTGAGAACCTCATCAACCATAGAATACCTATACCTTGATAATTCTTCAAATCTGGTAGCATACTCAGAAACTATCATGTCTCCCTTCTCCAACTCCATAAACTTCTTGAGCAGAGTTGACTTAGCAATCTCTGACACGAATCTTTCTTCAAACCTCCTTCTAAATTCTACCCAAGTCATGGTATCCTCGTTGACTCCCATCGTAACACTGTTCCACTGCTCCTTGCAACTCTCTAGGAGCAAGTCTCCTCTTCTACTCATCATTAATTCCTAAGTCAGTGAAGATCCTTTCACAATGAAGCAACCAATTCTCCACTTCAATGGCATCCTCTATCCCAATGAATGGCTTTCCTCTAAGCCTGGCATAATCTCTGCATAATATTACAAAGTTATTGACCACCGGAGCTCCCTGAGTTCCTCCTTAAACATTTCCTCTGACTAATCCTGCAGCAACTCCAGCCTGCATCATATTAACAAAGAACTGATACATGGATCCCATATTAGCCTGCGACACTCCAGCACCTACATTGACATTTGCATTTGCCGGTCGACCCGGGTTTCTCTTGTTGGGTCGAGCGATTCCATTAGTTATGGTGCTTCTTCCACCAATGTTAACTTTTCCACTCTTAGCTTCCACATCTTACATCCTCAAAAAATGCATTCAAGCCTTTGTAAGATACAGAAGAATAGCCTAAGAAAGATGGAGAATTGAGATAGAGCATATACTTATATATAACAAATACAAGTACGTTACTATGGCGTTATCCCATACCCCAGTCTTTTCTCTAATTCCTTAGGATTATGTTTTCAAAATCATTTTAAGTTTGAAATTTCCATTGAATTTTTCATAAACCTATGCTCTAATACCAAGTTGTATCATCCCCTTTCTTGAGGCCCAAAGCTAAGCGCTACAGATGCTGCAGTCATCCATAGTATTAACTTTCGGTGATAAAATACGGCAATGTTAATGGTATCCATGATATCAGAAGCACATGAATATGAAATAAAATCAACACAGATTTCAAAATGTCTTTTCTGATTACATTTCAAAACAATATTTAGTATTCAAATACATAATCCCCAAATGATTCCCAGGTTTTGATCAAATACAATTATTACAATTTACGCCAAGAGCGACACATGAAGATGCCCCATTGGATGATCAGGGTACCAGATAAATATGTTTGTCATAACAACGAAAATAAAACTCAGTAGCTCCTACATAGCTAACATTGCCTCCTACACGTCTTTAGAAGCTTATTCATCTAACCTACTAAACCTGAAAAACCATAACTCTCAACCAACTCAAATTAAATTTTGAGCACCTGAGAGTTTAAGGGGAAACATAAACTTCGAGTCAAACATAAAGCCTAGTGTGAATAATATTATTACATCCTGATTTACTGATATTAAGTGAGACCACACTGCTTAGCAGAACGAGTTTCCCCTCACTAATATCACTTTAAAACATATCTTTTGCAAATCAAAATCCTGCAATCAAACGGATTATACGAATAATAGCAAGTACATATAAAAATCAAGAAATCAATGGACTATTTGTGTCATAAACTTGGCTAACTATTAACCATTGGCTGACTCAAGCCTACCAAACATACTCAATAATCTAACTTCTGTTAGACACAATACTGGGCTAATTGCCCTCAACTTTCTTTTCTAGGGTTAACTGAACCTAATGGTTTTACGGGGTCACCAACAACCTATCTTTACTCTATATATTCCTTTCTATTTGTAACCTCAATTTAGTCCCACCTGTGATAAAGCCCTACACATTGGAATTTTGGACTTATTTTAGCTAGGGGCTAATAACTAAATTATAAGGCGCGACCCTACTACAGTCCCAACTGGTCTTCTAATATCTAAGTCATAAACTTAGGGTTATCTACACTATTCAAATTTCATTTCCTGTCATATATTTAGGGTTAATTACCTAATTCAAATCCCATTCCTTGTAAACAATCTTTGTAAATGATTTACCCCTGAAATCATATCTTTATAAAACAAGGAAATCACATATTTTTCTTTATTCAAAATACTTATGCCATGATACACATATACACACTTTACACAAAATAATGTTGATGAAATCTAATCAATGGGATTATCCATCCCTCTAGTAAGTTAAAAATCCTCTTGAACTTAAAAGATTTTAGGCTATGAAGCCAAGGTAAACCCTTCGAAACCTTTATTTAAAGCTTTAAACAATCCCTTCCAAATTCATTGAAAGTATCCCTTTAAAAATAAGTTAACTACTATACCTTAAATCACTAGGCCGAAAATCCAAAACATACCTTTCGAAGCTTTTGAACATAGACCTTTCAAAATCATTATTTAAAACTTAGACATCCTTTTTTAAAACCATTAAACTTGTCTTTGAAACCATTAAACATTTCTTTAGAAAGCATTGGATACCCTCCATTCAAATACTCAAAATAACCCTTTCGAAACCTTTGGGTTTAACTTTAATATTACTAAGGGTGGTAAAGAACCTGGGTGAAAGCATTGCTTTCGAAAGCATTGGTCCTAAGTGAAAAAAAGAGGATGGTTTCGAAACCAACCTTTTCAATAACATTGAGAAGTGGCTTCAAAGTAAGAAGCCGAAAGCACCCTTTCGAAACCATTTTTTAAAGATAATAAAGAAAAGCAGGCTTGACTAGTTCGAAAGTAGAATGCGGCAACTAGGTTTTGAATATTTTCAAAGCTATCCTTTCGAAAGCTTCTTTTAAAACAAAAGGTGGCAACCTCTTCGAAAGCATCATTTGTAAACTAGAATAGTTCAAAGTTAGTAATAGTAACTTCAACCCCTTCGAAAGCTTAGTTTCACTTGTACCTTTCACCTTTCTCTAATTCACTGCATATCAATTATTTGATACCATGTGCATTGGTTTCAACTTGGTCATGGGTGAAGGTATGGTGTCGAAAGCCACTAATGGAAGTGGCAAAGTAGTAAATTTAAGCAAAACTTATTTACAGCCTTTTAAAGTAATTGATTTTCAACTAACTTGCATTATTTTTCAAAACAAAATTGGTTACCCTTTCTTTATCAAAATCTTTTCTAAAATTATTGCCGAATTCGAAAATTATCATACTAAAAAGCTTAACATACAAGCCCTTCTCTTTAATAAAACATATAAAACATTTAAGTCCCATACCTTAACTAATTTTGTATCCATACTAAAGTACTCAGGGAAATTCCCCAAAAATTTTCATAATTCACTTCTAATATGTTTTCTAACATATATAAATTTCAGACCCAAAAGCCATATATAATTCTCGTAATTAATTTAAACCTAATTTTACCTAATTTCTTTTGTAGAAAATTCATAATAAATCCACAATAATTTAGAAAATTATGAAACTTGAAACGCACTTCATAATTAATGTTTTCAACCATATATAAAAATCACAAGTCATTTAGATGTTATTTAATAAGTTTTCTAATCAAAACTTATCGTAAAATTTATATGAAGCAACATAAATCTATTAGGAAATCAAATCTACGGTTTCGATGACAACAACTATACAATGGAAATTGAATATGCATATATATATTTATATTTACAGGTACTTTTATTACTATGGAGACAAGAACAAGACTCAAAGAACATTACAAGAGACTATAAGTCGATAGGATCGATGAAGCAACAAGGCAGATGCACAAAGGAAACATGCACAGTTTTCAAACGTCTGGGTGCACTAGCCAGACATCTGAAGAAATCCTCTGGAATACAAAACAGACAGGATCAGACGTTTGGCTGATGCACTCAGACGTCTGAAAGACTACTGTATACAAAAAATATATAGAGTCAGACGTCTGAAACAAAAACCAAACATCCGATTCTGAACTTGGAAGTTAAAATTCAAATGACAACGGACACATTTGAAAAGACATATTTGCTTCTCTTCGCTGCAACTCTTCATCACCATTAAAAGTAACTATAGAGCACTCGTTAATGGATGCAACTACTCAATGAATCTCTCTACCACTATATATAACATCAATAATCAATGAGAAGAACTTACTTTACTTACTTGCGCTCTTTACTCACATACTATGTTATATTTGTTAGTCCGTGAGATGATGGTTCTGATGACAACAACCTTAGAATAGGATTATAAAATATAAATACTAACATTATAGTTTAGAAATATATGTATATGCATGATTTAACCATGCAGGTCCAAGAATGAAGACTGTACAGTATAGAGATTCAAGATATCAAGAATGAAAACTCATGAGTATCAAGAATATCAAGATTATCAAGAGTTTAAGATTTCAAGAATAAGTAATTTTAATTAGGAATTTTGGTTAAAACTCCTAGAAAAGCACTGGCATCTTAAAATCCAGTTTATTCATGGAAAGGAATCCACTTCGAGCCCGTTAAAGGGATGTAACCCTAAGTAGGATGGAACCTACGAAAAATCTAGTGGAACATTGTTTTGTATCCACTAATTTTTATTCAAAATGATTTTACAAAATTATATCTTGTTTTCAAAACCTTCCTTTTAAAAGAATAAAAAATATCTACCCTGATTTCAAATACTTTTAGCCTCAAAATAATCTTTAATTTCAAAATCAAATTATTCTTAGTTTTAAAACTATCTTTAATAATAATATATTTAACTTTTAATATTTATACTTAGATTTAAATATAAAATTTTGTATATATTATTCTCTATATTTACTTATGTATTTTAACTATAATCAAGTATATTTATAAAGTTTAAAATAGTTTTTAATATAAGATAAAAGTTATTTTCAAAAGAAAAAAACAAACCACTAAAAATTCCTTTGGCATGTCGACATGCTCAATATACCCATGTCGACATAGTGTCAGTTAATTTCAAAATTTAAATTTCAAAAGAAGTGTCTATTCGTCATATCTCTTCGTGAATGGACATGGCTGTTGTTCTTCTATAAATAGGGGCTATTTCCAACGAATTTTTAATCATATTTTCTGGTTTTCATTTCTCTTCTTCTTCCACATTTCTTTATACACATTCCTAACATTACTCTGCCGAAATCAACATTGAATCTAACTAGATTATCTCTGGTTTGATTCTCTATCACTATCTCAACAAGATCCTCAGTGCTATTCAGAGTTATAGGCTTCCTTGTATTAAACGAGAAAAGGTGTGATTATGGCCTTGGAAATCAATCAAGCGAGAAAAGGTGTGATTGTAGCCTTGGAAATCAATTGTGTGAAAATGTTGCCCGGAAAATCAAGTATCTCTACCCAGAGGATTGTGAATCTGGAGGGTGTACCTCGTTGCCTTGAAATTGAGGGTGTAATCGTACAATTGCTTTTGAAAGGAAATCCGTACTTATGTGTGGAACTGGATGTAGGGTAACTCCGAACCAGTATAAAATCCGGTGTGTTCTTTCCTTTACTGCTTTTACTTTATTTCTGCATCTGTGTTTGATTCTATGATCATATCTGTGTTTGAATATTGCATACATTTGTGTTCAAACTAACAAAAACTCAAAAAGATTTAATAATTCCTTAAAACACTATTCATCCCCCTCTAGTGTTTATCCTAGCCTTAAGATCCGTAATCTGCATTTCTCACATTTGGTATCAAAACAAGGTTTTCAAAATTTCATAATCTGAATTTTGAAATGTCTTTAAAATAGCTATGTTTGTTAATACTAGTTTAGAAATATTCAGATCATCATTATCTCATGAGTCTGCATATAATCAATGTTCAAATTCAAGTTGTCTACCAAAATTGTTTGATGTGCAGGAAACATGCTTTATGGGAGTTGAGAAATTAATCCACAACGGACAAATTATGCAGATCAAAAAGAACAAGTAGATACTTGATAGTGGATGTAGACACGTGACTGGCAATTCAGATATATTGAATGATATAATATACAAAGACGGAGGACTGGTTAACGTTGGAGACAGTTCAAAAGGATATGTGATTGGCATCAGCAAAGTCGGTAACTCTGAAACTCCTATTATTACTAATGTTTTGCTAGTTAAGAATCTGAAACATAATCTGCTAAGTATAAGTCAACTCTACGATAAAGGATATAGAATTAAATTTGAAAAAGATAAGTGTCACATTGAAGATAATAATTCAACCATAATATTTGAGAGAATTAGGAAAAAGAATATTTATATTCTTAATATGAAAGTTACAAATGATAACTTGTGTCTTTTGGCAAATACAAGTGACCCTTGGATTTGGCATAAGAGATTTGGGCATTTGAATTTCAAACTCTTATCTAGACTGTCAAAACATGATATAGTAAGAGATCTCCCTAAAATGAATTTTAAAGTAGATAGTCTATGTGATGCACGTCAATTAGGAAAACTTATAAAAAGTTCTTTTAAATTAAAAGATATTATTTCAACCTCAAAACCTCTTGAATTACTTCACCTTGATTTATTTGGTCCATCTCCAATCCTTTCAATAAATCATAGTAAATATGTTTTTGTAATTGTAGATGATTATTCTAGATTTACATGGACAATATTTTTGGAACATAAAAGTGATACTTTTGAATGTTTTAAGAACCTTACAAAAAGGATTCATAATCAGCTTTCGCTAAAAATTATAACCACTCATAGTGATCATGGTGGTGAATTTGAAAATGAAAAGTTTAAGGAATTCTGCAATAAAAAGGGAATCACTCACAATTTTTCATTTCCAAGAACTCCACAACAAAAAGGAGTAGTTGAACGTAAAAATAGGATGATTCAAGAGTGTGCGAGAACTATGCTTTCAGATAGTAAATTACAAAAGTATTTTTGGACAGAAGCAATCGCTGTCGGTTGTTATATTTTAAATAGAATTTTAATTAGACCTTTAACTAATAAGACATCTTATGAACTTCTTCATAGAAAGAAACCTAAAGTATCTTATTTTAGAATTTTTGAAAGTCAATGTTTTATTTTAAATACTAAAGATAACTTAGATAACTTTGATCCTAAATCCGACAAAGGTATCTTTATCGGATATTCTAATAAACGTAAAGCGTACAGAGTATTTAATTTAAGAACTAACACCATCGAAGAAACAATGCATGTTTCGTTCGATGAAAATCTCAAAAGTTTTGAAGATACAAATGATGAAGAGGATTTATAATGAAATTGATCATCCTAATAAAAGGACTATACTTTTAAAAGATCACCCTATTGAAAATATACTAGGAGATATGCAATCTATTGTTTAAACTAGAAATCAACTAAGTCAAATGATTAATGTAGCTTTTATATCAACTATTGAACCCAAGAATCCAAAAGAAGCATCAACTGATGATTCAGGGATTTTGGCTATGCAAGAAGAATTAAATCAATTCACTAGAAATGATGTTTGGGAACTTGTTCCTAGACCTGAAAATAAAACTATAATTGGAACTAAATGGGTTTATAAAAATAAAATGAGTGAACTAGGAGGGGTAGTTAGAAATAAAGCTCGATTAGTCGCTCAAGGTTATTGTCAAAAAGAAGGAATAGATTTTCATGAAACCTTTGCTCCCGTAGCAAGATTAGAAGCCATTAGGATTCTACTTGCTTTCGCAAATCATAATTATTTCAAATTATTTCAAATGGATGTTAAAAGTGCTTTTTTAAATGGATTTGTGAAAGAGGAAGTATATGTTGAACAACCACCACTTTTTGAAAATGAAAAATTACCAAATTATGTTTACAAACTTAAGAAAGCTTTATATGGTCTAAAACAAGCTCCTAGAACCTGGTACGATAGACTAAGATCTTACTTATTACAATCAAACTTTGAAATTGGTAAAGTAGATAATACTCTTTTTATTAAAAGAAATAAAAATGATATTCAACAAGTATAGGTTTATGTAGATGATATCATTTTTGGTTCAACTAATTTTGAAATGAATAAAGAATTTTCTGAAATAATGACAAAAGAGTTTGAGATGAGTCATATGGGTGAATTAAACTTCTTTTTAGGATTACAAATAAAACTATTAAATAATGGTATCTTTATCAGTAAAGAAAAATATGCTAAAGATCTAATTAATAAATTTGGTTTGACTACTGCGAGTGGAAAACCCACTCCCATGGCAACCAATGAGTACCTTAGTAAAGAAGATCTCTCGAAAGATGTAAACTAAAAATTATATAGAGCAATGATTGGATCACTACTCTATATTACTGCTAGTAGACCTGATATCATGCATAGTGTTTGTATCTGTGCAAGATATCAATCCCAACCTAAAGAGACCCACTTAAAAGCCGTAAAACGTATCATAAATATGTTAAACACACCTCTGATTATGACTTATTTTACCCTAAAAATGATTCTTTTGACTTAATATCTTACTGTGATGCTGATTATGCTGGTTGTAAATCAGACCGAAAAAGTACAAGTGGAACTAGTTACTTTTTGGGGCATTCTCTGATTTCCTGGTTTAGTAAAAAGCAAAACATAGTTTCTTTATCAACAACTGAAGCAGAATATATTTCTGCTACTTTGGCTTGTTCTCAAGTAATATATATGCAACAAACTTTAAAAGATTATGGTTTAGATATCTCAAAATCAGCAATTTATTGTGATAATACTATTGCAATAAATTTATCCAAAAGTACTACTCAACATGCTCGAACTAAACATATTGATATAAGACATCATTTTCTCAGAGATAATATAAATAAGGAAGTAATTACTCTAAATTATATTAATTCCGAGAATCAAATTGCTGATATATTAACAAAACCATTAAATGAGTCTATATTTACTAAATTAAGAAGAGAATTAGGTATTTGTTCAACAACTGAAATATAAAAAATATAAATAACAAAGTATAATTAAAAATTAGATCAAAATAAATTAAATAGAAAAAATTCAAGCACCATGTCGACATCCCTTGAACCCCATGTCGACATACAACGATTTTTTACTTTTGAAATTTTTCCCACTAAAATTCAAATAATTGGTTATATATTCTTCTTATTTTCGAAATTCTATTCATTCTTTCTATTATTTCTCTGTTCTTTCTTCTGAAATTAAAAAATCAATGGCCTCCTCTTCCAAATCAAACATAAATTCAGCCTTCTCATTCCCTTCTTTTACTTCTGGACCGTTTCAACGAACAACGCTCGCTCGTGTGACGAAAATGGAGGATTCTCTGAAGGATGCACTTCAGTTAATGACTGAAATCCAAGTGATGCAACTTCGAATGGCCAAAGAACAAGAGAGGCAAGGCAAAATCCTGAGGAATTTGCAAAAATTTCTAATGGATAATCATGCTAACCCAATCTTGATTGACGAAGACTCTTCAGGAGATCAAGTACAAGAGGCCAGCGAGGAAGAAGAAGAAGAAGTCCCCATGGAAGAAGTGCACATGGAAGATGACGACAAAGTCGTTTGCGTTGGTGAAGTGTGACAAAGATGGAAATCTTGTCGAACAACGTGGAAATTTCTGTTTCCACTATCCGAATTGTTCGATTCATAGATCTCCCATTTTCAAAGACACCCATTAGTTTCTTTTCTCTTTTTCCTATTGATGCATGTTCTTTCTTACGTTTCCCACGAAAATGTAAATATAGCTATATGATATTTAATAAATAAGTTGTGTTCTTATATGTGTTCTATTGAAAGTATTATTACATACTTAGGATAGTTAGTAGTTTAGGACTAAGTTTTAAGTTTTAGAGATAAATGTTGATTATTTATGATAACACTACCATTATAATAACGTATCATAGATTATTAGATTAAGGGGGAATTATATAGTTTGGAGTTAGTATTTGTTGATGACAAAGGGGAAAAGTATAAAATAGGATAGTTAGGCATAAATTAAGGGGGAGTTATTAGGATAGAAGTAATATTTTATAAACAAAGGTTGTCATCATCAAAAAGGAGAAGATTGTCAGTCCGTGAGTTGATAGTTTTGATGACAACAACCTTAGAATAGGATTATAAAACATAAATACTAACATTATAGTTTAGAGATATATGTATATGCAGGATTTAACCATGCAGGTACCAAGAATGAAGATTGTACAGTATAGAGATTCAAGATATCAAGAATGAAGACTCATGAGTATCAAGAATATCAAAAATATCAAGATTATCAAGAGTTTAAGATTTCAAGAATAAGTCATTTTAATTAGGAATTTTCGTTAAAACTCCTAGAAAAACACTGGCATCTTAAAGTCCAATTTATCCATGGAATGGAATCCACTTCAAGCCCGTTAAAGGGATGGAACCCTAAGTAGGATGGAACCTACGAAAAATCTAGTGCAACATTGTTTTGTATCCGCTAATTTTTATTCAAAATGATTTTACAAAATTATATCTTGTTTTCAAAATGTTTTCAAAACCTTCCTTTTAAAAGAATCAAAAATATCTATCCCAATTTCAAATAGTTTTAGCCTCAAAATAATCTTTAATTTCAAAATAAAATTATTCTTAGTTTTAAAACTATCTTTAATAATAATATATTTAACTTTTAATATTTATACTTAGATTTAAATATAAAATTATATATATATATATATATTATTCTCTATATTTACTTATGTATTTTAACTATAGTCAAGTATATTTATAAAGTTTAAAATAGTTTTTAATATAAGATAAAAGTTATTTTCAAAAGAAAAAACAAATCACCAAAAATTCCTTTGGGATGTCGACATGCTTAATATACACATGTCGACATAGTGTCGGTTAATTTCAAAATTTAAATTTCAAAAAAAGTGTTTATTCATCATATCTCTTCACGAATGGACATGACTGTTGTTCTTCTATAAATAGGGGCTGTTTTCAACGAATTTTTAATCATATGTTTTAGTTTTCATTTCTCTTCTTCTTCCACATTTCTTTATACACGTTTCTAACATTACTCTGCCGAAATCAACATTGAATCTAATTAGATTATCTCTGGTTTGATTCTCTATCACTATCTCAACAAGATCCTCGGTGCTATTCAGAGTTATAGGCTTCTTTGTAATCAATTAAACGAGAAAAGGTGTGATTGTGGCCTTGGAAATCAATCAAGTGAGAAAACGTGTGATTGTAGCCTTGGAAATCAATTGGGTGAACTTGTTGCCCGGAAAATCAAGTATCTCTACCCAGAGGATTGTGAATCTGGAGGATGTATCTCGTTGCCTTAAAATCGAGGGTGTAATTGTACAATTTCTTTTGAAAGGAAATCCAAACTTATGTGCGGGACTGGATGTAGGGTAACTCCAAACCAGTATAAAATCCAGTGTGTTCTTTCCTTTACTGCTTTTACTTTATTTCTGCATCTGTGTTTGATTCTATGATCATATCCGTGTTTGAATATTGCATACATTTGTGTTCAAATTAACAAAAACTCAAAAAGATTTAATTATTCCTTAAAACACTATTCACCTTCCCTCTAGTGTTTATCCTAGCCTTAAGATCCGTAATCCGCATTTCTCACAGTATTCTTGATCTCTAGCAATCTATAATTGTATTTCACTCTTCCATATATTTAGATCTCCTCAATCAATGCTCTTTAGACATATATATTGAAAGCATTTGTACTTAATAAGTCAATATTCGTGTTATAGAACACATACTTGACAAGAACAAGCTATTGTAACCAAGCCTATTCCTACGGGCGAAGTGAGGGTGTTTGATAGTCGAATTCCGAAGGGGAGCTTCGCGACTGGACGTAGGATGGGAGGTCCGAACCAGTATAAAATCCTAGTGTGTTTATACTATATTTACCTAGATTAATTTTATCTTAGTCGCATCATACAGTTCGTCACAGATACTTGCATATACACT
The DNA here is from genome assembly GCA_030765085.1 of Allium cepa. NCBI lineage: Eukaryota > Viridiplantae > Streptophyta > Magnoliopsida > Asparagales > Amaryllidaceae > Allium > Allium cepa. The sequence goes on along the minus strand of CM060940.1, from coordinate 623,032,974 downwards.
ACATGATCCACTCTATAGACTTTCAATTGGTATCAGAGCAAGGTTTGATCAAAGTACAGTAACACATTTTTGAATCACTTTAATATGGCAAATATTTTTCAAGAAGGACAATCCATAGCACAACCCCCACTTTTTAATGGCTCTAACTATGCATATTGGTCAACACGTATGAGAATTTTTATGCAAGCTAATGGACTAGAAATTTGGTCAGCCACTTAAGATAAATATGAAACACTTACTACTGCTATGAACACATGGACCGATGCACAAAAAGGCAGCTTCTAATAATTCCAAAGCTATGAATGTTTTATTTTGCTCACTAGATAAAAATGAATTTTCACATGTCATGTTATGTAACACTGCGTTTGATATTTGGCGTACCTCACAAGGTACACATGAAGGCATAAACAAAGTTAAACAAAATAAGATTTCAATTTTTAAAAATCAGTTCTCATCATTTAAAATGAAACAAAATGAATCTATAATAGATATGTACTCTAGATTCCAAACCATTCAACATGATTTAATGGCAGTTGGAGTCAAATTCACAAATTTTGATTTAGTATCTAGAATACTCAATTCTTTAACTCCAGAGTGGGAAAGAAAAGTATTAGCTATCAGGGAAGCTAATGATCTCTCAGCACTCTTAGTTGAAGAGTTGATAGGAAATTTAACGTCCTACGAAGCTAATTCGCAAGCACGAAAAGAACTAAATTCGAAGAAGAAGAACATAGCATTCCCAGCAAAAAATGAAGACTCCGACTTAGATGAAGAAGAAATTGTATTTATTGCCAAAAACTACAACAAATTCAAGTAGTTTAGGAAAATGACTAAATTTCAGAAAGGAGGTAAATCAAGCTCAACAAATCAAACATCAATCAAATGCTATGAATGTGATCAATTTGGACATATGAAGAAAGGTTGTCCCAAGCTCAATAATGATAAAAAAGAACAAATTTGAAAAGTTCAAAAAGAAGAAGGCTTTCAAAGTAACATGGGATGAATCGGATTCTTCATCATCATCAGATAGTGATAGCGATAGTGACGGAGGACAAGCTAATGTGTGTTTTATGGCACAAACTGATGAGGTATGTCTCGAACTGAGCTATGACGAATTATTAGAACTTAGCATGGAATTAGATGATAAATTTAGACAATTAAAAAATTGAACAAAGAACATATAGCCAAAATAAATAGATTAGAACTTGAAGTAGGAATGTTAAAGATGAAAAAATTATTTTAGAAGAAAAAATTAAAAATATTTTGGTCGAAAATGAGGCTATTACTATTGATTTTGATAAAACTAAAATAGTAAAGGATAGCTTGTTAACAGAAAGTGTCAACTTGAAGAGTAATAATGAAATATTAATAATTGAAAATTTAGAATTAAAAGAAAAATTAGATAAAATTACAAATGATGTTTCAAAATTTAATAAAGGAAAATAGAATTAGGAAAATCTTACTAAAACTTCAAAACCATTAGGTAATAGAAGTGGAATAGGATTTAAAAATACTCCTAAACAAAGAGGAAATGATGTTAAGAAATATAGTTATAAAAAGACTAAAAGTTCATTTAAGTCTAATATGATTACCAAAAATATAAAAATTTGGATTCCTAAGACAAATAATAATTTGATTAGACAGAAACATATTAATAATTTCTTAGAGAATGTAGTTTATAATAAGAATTATATTCATAAAGGTACCGAACCATCTTGGGTATGGCTACCTACTTCTCCTAACATCTAGGACCATAACAAAGTATATGGGTACCAATTAAAATAACTTTTATTTTGCAGGTACCCAAAATAAAAAATAAAGAAAAAATGGAAACTGGATGGCGGATGCTCCAAGCATATGACTGGAAATTAAAAAATGTTACCAAATATAACATACATCGATGGTGGAACGGTAACTTTTGGAGATAACACAAAAGGATACGTCGTGGGCATTTGGAGAAGTCGTCAACTCTGGTATTTCTAACTCTCCTATTATTACAAATGTTTTATTAGCAGAAAATCTAAAACACAACCTACTAAGTATTAGTCAATTATGCGATAAAGGTTTTCAAATCAATTTCGAAAAAGATAGATGTAACATTTTAGATAATAACAAACAAATTATATTTGAGGGTTTTAGAAACCAAAATATTTATGTCTTAAACACGAATATAAATAAAAATTCAAATTTGTGTTTAACCGCCAAACATGATGATCCATGGTTGTAGCATAAACGATTTTGTGATATTAATTTTAAATGTATTAATAAATTGGCAAAACATGAGCTAGTTAGAGGTTTACCTAAAATAAATTACAAAGTAGAAAATTCATGCTGCGACTGTCAAATTGGAAAACTAAAGAAAAGTTTTTTAAATCTAAATTAATATTTCTACAAAACAACCATTAGAATTATTACATTTAGATTTATTTGGTCCAACGCAAGTATGATCTATAAATCACAACAAATATGTTTTCGTAATAGTTGATGATTTTTCAAGATATACATGGACTTTATTTTTAAAATATAAAAGTGACACCTTTGGTATGTTTAAAATATTTTCTAAAAGAATTAAAACACAAATGGATTTGAAAATTAAAAATATTCGAAGTGATCACGGTGGAGAATTCGTAAATGGTATTTTTACTAATTTTTGTAATAAGAAAGGAATAAGTCATAATTTTTCTTTTCACCGCACACCTCAACAGAATGGTGTAGTAGAAAGAAAAAATCGTACGTTACAAGAATGTCCACGAACACTATTAAACAGTAGCGGTCTTCCAAAACATTTTTGGGCTGAAGCTATTGCCACGGCTTGTTATGTGTTGAATCGAGTAATCATACATCCTATGACTAAATAAACTTGTTTCGAAATATTTTTTGGATGAAAACCTTAAGTATCATACTTTAAAACTTTTGGATCAAAATGTTTTATATTAAATGCAAAAGATAATTTAGGAAAATTTGACCCAAAGGACGATGAAGGAATCTTTGTTGGATATTCGAATCACAGCAAATGTGACGCCCCACCTCTATACCCACGCTAGCCAAGGACACTACGGGGTAATGCCGTCAACTAGCACGGAGAATAAGGCTGTTGAGGAGCGACCATCCATGTAATTTCTTTGAGCGAGCACCGATATGTCAGATAGTACTAAAAACATAAGTCCGACATACCGATACGAACCCAAAGCTACTACACAGTGGCTATAATGTCTTCGGAAACAAATATAGAAATAAGCATAACATAAATCAGTCACAGACATCGATATCACAAAGGCGGAAAAAGATATGAATATAACACATGAAAGTGTACATCAGAGTAGTGGTCAAACAAGACCCACAAGATCTCAAAAGAATGGTTACAAGCGCTAGACAAAAGAATACGTATACATCTAGGAGTCTATATCTCAAAGGTATACAACAAAAACCACTAATCTAAGTAGTTAGCCAAAAGTCAGGATGATAATCCCAGAAGTGAAGTCAAGCAGAAGCTCCTGTAACATCTTGGTCTAACCCGAGTATTATTTATAAGAAAATAATAAACGGATCAGTCTAGCTATAAATGTCAGATAAAATGATATAGAATAAGAGATATGACATAACATATGATAACCATAAAGCCATTCTGTGATAAGTATGAATTTGAAAATCAACAAAAGATTAATCAATATCACCAGAATCTTCTCAAAGATCAAAAGGAATGTCATACTCAATATCTTCAGTCACAAAAGGTTAAAGACACACAAATTCACCAATGCACAAATATTGATAACACATATCAATGAAAATCACGAAAATTGGTGAAACACAAATTCTAGAAATCATCAATGGAAATCCAAAAATCATAAAAAGGGGGAGGCCTATCACAAAACGGGAGCATGAAATCTCGCCAACATGTGTATCACAAAATGGAACGCTATTCCATGGTTGCTAACCATTAATTTTGAGCCGAAGCCCCATGAAACGACCCGAAGGCCATGGGTCGCTACACTACCAAATTGAGCAGAAGCTCCACAGAAACGGGGTTTAGTCTCCCTCGTGACAAAGAGACATCGCACATTGCTAGTCTAAATCACAAAACGATCATCATCGATCATCAAGAAGTGTCAATTACACTAAACTAGTAAATATACGAGCTTAGCTTCATGTCCCATAACCACTTGCTTAACTTAAATATTTACGAACAAATTGTAGATTTTCACTCGAAAATTGTTACAAAAGATTCAATCGAACAAGTCCAAGAATTAACTGACGAAGTAAAGGCAAGCGTTTCATACCACTTGTTTTACTAAGTCGTTTAATTAGATTTCTCATACGAGTGAGGTAAAGGTTTGTATATACTAGTAGATTGGAAAGCGGTTTTATAAACGAGTTTGATATTGGAAATAGAGTTTAAATCATCTTTGATAAAGAGTTTGAATATTTACTACTAGTATATGAACCTTTGTATTTTTAAGTGACAAACCACAAAAATGATTGTAGAAACAATAAATCATTAAAATTCACATTCAAAGACGTGAATCAAATCCAATTAAACCGATAAAGAATCCATCAAAATGGATATTTAAAAATCCCGAAAAGGAGTCATCAAAGTCATACTAAATGATAACAACAAATTGGATCATCACGAATCGATTTAAATTGGAAATTCAATCCCAAAAGGCAAATTGGGCAGAAACAACAAATTCAGTTGACTGAACAGAGATTTTCAGTTGACTGAATTCTGTCTGGAAACTTTCTGTTTCCAGGTTCAGTCGACTGAACAGAGATTTTAGTCGACCGAATCATGCTTGGAAATTTTCTGTTTCCAGGTTCAGTCGACTGAACAGAGATTTCAGTCGACTGAATCATGCCTGGGCTGTTTTTCAGCCTATCCAAATGAAGAGCAAACTCTTCCTCTATGCAACCGGACGAACATTGGCTCTAAGGGTTTATGCCAATAGGCAATCCGACCCTATATGCTCCTCGATGCATCACCAAAAGCATGATCAAACATCCATAAAAGGATTTTCACACAAATTTGACTTAAAAACCCAAAAATTTGAATATTCACAAAACCAATCCAAATCAAGAGAAAATGCACATGAAGAGGTGTTAGGAATTCTTACCTAACAACCAAAGATAGTTATAGTCATAGATGTGGGATAAAAATCTCACCTTTGAACCCAAAAACAATGAATGAGAAGCTTGAAGACAAGGGAAGATCAACCACACTTTAATCTCAATACAAGAAGCTTGAATCTAAGCTTAAAAGAGAAACATTTCCCAAATTAGGTTTAGGAATTTTCTGAAATCAAAGAGAGAATGAGTTCGAGAAGAAGGAGTTGATACTTACCAATGCTTTTCTTTGAATTTGGAGCAAGAATTTGAGTTTGCAAAGGAACTAGGGCTTAGAAATTCTAGTTTCAATCTTTTCCCCCATTATTCTCTTGAGCTTGAGAGACTTAGGAAATGAGGAATGAATGAAGAGAAGTGGAAATGTGTTGGGTTGATATAACCAGAATTGGGCAAATGGACTGAACCCAAACCCAAAGCCCTATAGAAAAAGTAGCAAAAATCAACTTACTCCAAACATATCGAAGCTTATACTCAAAAAGGTTGCAAATGACATTTTGAACTCAATGGTAGAGGTCTCAAGTCCCAATTCGACTGTTTGCAAAAAGTTACTTTTCGGGCTAAAATCCGACTAACGCTACCATATTTAAATAAAATATTTAAATATACAATCGCTAAATATGCGGGTTGTTACTGACTCCCCTCCTTAAAGAAATTGCGTCCTCGCAATACTTAAGAAGAAAAATAAAGAGTAACAACCATAAAAGCATATCAACACAAAAGAAAATTTGAAATAAGAAGTTCACCATAAAAAGCACGAAAGAGTAAGCCCGAACGAGATTGATCGATGAATTCTCTGAATTCCCAAGAGCAATCCTTAGGATTTGAGAACCATTGAACTTTAACAAAAGGAACATCTTTATTTCGAAGGCGCTCAACCTACGAAGCAATGATGCGAATAGGATGTTGCTCATAAGTCAAATATGGTGAAACTTCAATTTCCTCAATAACACCGGGCTCAAGAACAAAAATCGGAATACCAAAAGCATTTCCGTAGTCGAAAGATGTGGAAAACGTCGTGAGTAGCAGAAAATTGAGCCGGTAATAAGAGGCGATAAGCCACGGAACCAATACGTTCGGTGATGGGAAATGGACCAATGTAACGAGGCGCTAGTTTTCACGATCGACTGAAACGCACAACACCCTTCATAGGTGAAACACGAATAAACACCAAATCTCCCACAGAAAATTCTAATCTCCTTCTTCGGTTATCGGCATAGGATTTTTGTCTACTTTGGGCTTCTTTCATCCTATGGCGAATAAGATCAATCTTTTCTGTGGAATCACGAATAAAATCTGGACCTAAAACTAGCTTCTCACCGGCCTCAAGCCAACAAGAAGGAGATCAGCATGGTCTTCCATAAAGTGCCTCGACAGGTGCCATACCAATACTAGATTGGAAGCTATTATTATAGGAAAATTCAACAAGTGAGATTTGATCGTCCCAACTTCCACCAAAATCAAGAACACATGCACGAAGAAGATCTTCAAGAGTTTGATTCACACGCTCGGTTTGTCCAAGGGACTGAGGATGATAAGCGGTGCTAAAATGAAGCTTCGTTCCCAAAGCTTTTTGAAGACTCTTCCAAAATCCACTAGTAAACAATGGATCACGATCACTAACAATAGAAGTAGGAACTCCAGCAATTTAACAATTTCTTTAATAAAGAGTTTGGCCAAAAGAGGAGGTCCGGTTAGACCGAACGGGAATAAAATGGGCGGATTTTGTTAGTCTATCAACTATTACCCATAAGCTATCATAACCCGAACGAGAACGAGGAAGGCCATCAGTAAAGTCCATGGAATTTTGATCCCACTTTCAAATTGGAATGTCCAAAGGTTGCAATAACCCATAGGGCCTTTGATGCTCGGCCCTAACCAGTTGGCAAGTCATGCAACGCTTAACAAAGTTAGCAATAACAGATTTCGTCCCATCCCAATAATAAAGTCGCTTCATATCCGCATACATTTTACTACTACTGGGATGAATGGAAACTTTAGAACGATAAGAATCTTCTAAAATTTCTCTACGAAGATCATAAATATTTGGCACTATAAGTCTACCAAATTTTCGAATACCGCCACGAACATCAATATCAAAGTCTCTCAATCTTTAGTATTAATTCTATCCCTTCAACTTTGGCTAAGAAGAGCCAATTCGGGTTCTAGCTTTTGAGATTCAAGAATGCGGTCTAAAAGAGAAGGATGAGCCACAAGGCTACATAAAACAAGAAATGAACATAAATCAGATACACGATCTCGAATCTCACAAGTGGATAAAGTATCGAGGTCATTCCATTCGGATACCATCATAGAAACAACGACTTGTTGCTTACGACTAAGTGCATCGGCAACATGATTCTCCCATCCGGGAGTAAACAAAGAATATCATGATCATAAGATGCAAGGTACTCGAGCCAACATTGTTGACACCTATTAAGTTTCTTATGAGAAAATAAATATTCCAAAGATTTATGATCAAGGTGGAGAACAAATTTCTCCCCCAAAAATGATGCCAATTCTAAAAGCAAAAATAATAGGCGCGAGCACTAGATCATGAGTGGCATACCTGTCTCGATAGGCTTTATTTGTAATAGAAGCAAATGTGATAGAACGTTCTCTTTCGCAAGAGAACGACACCCAAACCAATACAACTAGCATTGGTACAAAAGATAAAGTCTTGGTTCCCTTCGGGAATCACAAGAATAGGAGTATCGGAAAAGAGTTCTTTTATGATCCTCTTTCCCAAAAAGCTAAAACTTTCAAAATTACAATTAACTTTATGTAATCATCTTTCTAGAGAAATTTACTATTTTCAAGTTAATTTACTGTGTTTGATTGTCTCATCAAAGCATTTAGGATATTCCTATCGATAACGTTGATCAAGCGCATCGACCAGAATTCTTAAAGCACTCAATGGGCATTACAACACAAAATCATCGTCTACATGATAAAATATCTCTTAAAAGTTTTACTAATATCCTTTGCTCGTTTAAAGAACTAAATCTAATTATACTTATAAATAAATCTTATGAAAAAGATTTGTGAAAATTTTAAATTGCTATTTTCATCCAAAATCAACAAATACAAGAATGGTCTCATCGAAATATTCATAGAATACTCAATTTATAAAATGGATGAAATAAGCTGGACAAACTGAATGACATAATAAGTCATTCATAAGAATCATAACGAGTGCGGAATGCAGTAAGTGGAATGCTAACTTTCGCGACTCGTAGCAAATGAAAACCGGTGGCGAGGTCGAGCTGAAAAGACCTTAACACTACTCAAAAGATTGCTTAGGTGATAACCCTAAGACAAGCTCAAAAATACCGGAAAATTCACAACTACCCAAATGAGAGAAATAACACTTTACTCAACATGTGGGCTTAAAGAATAAAATGATGCCACCAAATTGGAATCGAAATCACAAAGGAAAAATAGAAATCTGCTTAACAGATTAAGAATGTCGAAGATGAATAGTCCACTCGGAAAATAGGATATGGGCTTCACAAAGGTTAAGCCAATCCTTTCACACAAATCAATTTCGAAGCCTAAGTAACGCATAACATGCAAATAGGATCGGAAAGAAAAATCACATAAAATAATCTCGGCATCCAAACAAAGCAGATTGAGTGTTGCGGATCCACTAACGGGATTCGCAATTCTCAAAGAAGTCATCAAGCCCAAAATATTTAAAGAAAAAGAATCAACAAGTTCTTTTGATATAAAATAATAAGATGAACCCATATAAAAAAGAACTCGAAAAGGATAATCATAGAACAAATGAAATCAAGGATTGAATGTGTAATACCTTGACCAAGAGAAGTGTCACAAGGGGCTTGCACAACTTTCAACTTTCCCTCCCTCTTGCTAGGGAGTTTGGGACATGTAGATAAAAGATGGCCCGGATTTTTACAATAGCGACAAGTAATGGGTTTCGAACACTTAATTACATAATGGTCCTTAGAATTATAATTGTAGCATCCTCCACGATTAAGGATTGGAGTCTTTTCTACCAAAGTAGTTTGCTTCACTTTCTTATTGGGATTAGGGCTTTTGAACTTAATATGCCTCTTCTTGGAAATCCCAATATCACTATCACTTCCTTTACCAACCTCTTCATGTCGAAGAGTGATATCCACAAGCTGATTGAATGGAACTTCAAGTTTCAAAGGTAGAACCATTTCGGGGTTCTTACTCAAAGCACAGATAAACTCTTGATTCTTTACAAGATCCAAAAGTTGTTGGTCAGAAATGAATGCGCCATCCAGAGAAGGGCTACTGGATTGACCATCGCTAGGACTGCCAGAACTAACCATTTCTTCTCCTTTAAGAAAGAAAGAAAGAAGAGGAAAAAGGTTATTCTCGGAATGAATATCAAATAAAACTGATCGATAAAACAAGGCATCATAAAGAAAATAGGATAGAATGGGTCCAATGACTCAAATGAAATCCTAAGGGACGACTCCTAAGATGGACTTAGGACGATGATCCTTGCTAGATTATTCTACATTGTTCCGAAGTGTTGGCTCTGATACCAAGCTGTGACGCCCCACCTCTATACCCACGCTAGCTAAGGACACTACGGGGTAATGCCGTCAACTAGCACGGAGAATAAGGCTGTTGAGTTGCGACCATCCGTGTAATTGCTTTGAGCGAGCACCGATATGTTAGATAGTACTACAAACATAAGTCCAACATACCGATACAAACCCAAAGCTACTACACAGTGGCTATAATGTCTTCGAAAACAAATATAGGAACAAGCATAACATAAATCAGTCACAGACATCCACATCATAAAGGCGGAAAAAGATATGAATATAACACATGAAAGTGTACATCAGAGTAATGGTCAAACAAGACCCACAAGATCTCAAAAGAATGGTTACAAGTGCTAGACAAAAGAATACATATATATCTAGGAGTCTATATCTCAAAGGCATACAACAAAAACCACTAATCTAAGTAGTTAGCCAAAAGTCAGGATGATAATCCCAGAAGTGAAGCAAGCAGAAGCACTTATAACATCTCGGTCTGACCCGAGTATTATTTATAAGAAAATAATAAACGGATCAGTCTAGCTATAAATATCAGATAAAATGATATAGAATAAGAGATATGACATAACATATGATAACCATAAAGCCATTCTGTGATAAGTATGAATTTGAAAATCAACATGAGATTAATCAATATCACCAGAATCTTCTCAAAGATCAAAAGGAATGTCATACTCAATATCTTCAGTCATAAAAGGTTAACGACACACAAATTCACCAATGCACAAATATTGATAACACATATCAATGAAAATCACGAAAATTGGTGAAACGCAAATTCTAGAAATCATCAATGGAAATCCAAAAATCACAAAAAGGGAAAGGCCTATCACAAAACGGGAGCATGAAAGCTCGCCAACACGTGTATCACAAAATGGAATGCTATTCCATGGTTGCTAACCATTAATTTTGAGCCGAAGCTCCACAAAACGGCCCGAAGGCCATAGGTCGCTACCCCACCAAATTGAGCATAAGTTCCACAGAAACGGGGTTTAGTCTCCCTCGTAGACAAAGAGACATCGCACATTGCTAGTCTAAATCACAAAACAATCATCATCGATCATCAAGAAGTGTCAATTACACTAAGCTAGTAAATATACGAGCTTAGCTTCATGTCCCATAAACACTAGCTTAACTTAAATATTTACGAATAAATTGTAGATTTTCACTCGAAAATTGTCAGAAAAGATTCAATCGAACAAGTCCGAGAATTAACTAGCGAAGTAAACGCAAGCATTTCATACCACTTGTTTTACTAAGTCGTTTAATAAGGTTTCTCATACGAGTGAGGTAAATGTTTGTATATACTAGTAGATTGGAAAGCGGTTTTATAAACAAGTTTGATATTGGAAATAGAGTTTAAATCATCTTTGATAAAGAGTTTGAATATTTACTACTAGTATAGGAACCTTTGTATTTTTAAGTGATAAACCACAAAAATGATTGTAGAAACAATAAATCATTAAAATTCACATTCGAAGACGTGAATCAAATCCAATTAAACCGATAAAGAATCCATCAAAATGGATATTCAAAAATCCCGAAAAGGAGTCATCAAAGTCATACTAAATGATAACAACAAATAGGATCATCACGAATCGATTTAAATTGGAAATTCAATCCCAAAAGGCAAATTGTGCAGAAACAACAAATTCAGTTGACTGAATTCTGCCTAGAAACTTTCTGTTTCCAGGTTCAGTCGACTGAACAGAGATTTCAGTCGACCGAATCATGCCTGGAAACTTTCTGTTTCCAGGTTCAGTCGACTGAATAGAGATTTCAGTCGACTGAATCATGCCTGGGCTGTTTTTTAGCCTATCCAAATGAAGAGCAAACTCTTCCACAATGCAACCGGACGAACATTGGCTCTAGGGGATTATGCCAATAGGCAACCCGGCCCTATATGCTCCTCGATGCATCACCAAAAGCATGATCAAACATCCATAAAAGGATTTTCACACAAATTTGACTTAAAAACCCAATAATTGAAATATTCACAAAACCAATCCAAGTCAAGAGCAAATGCACATGAAGAGGTGTTAGGAATTCTTACTTAGCAACCAAAGATAGTTATAGTCATAGATGTGAGATAAAAATCTTACCTTTGAACCCAAAAACAATGAATGAGAAGCTTGAAGACAAGGGAAGATCAACCACACTTCAATCTCAACACAAGAAGCTTGAATCTAAGCTTAAAAGAGAAACATTTCCCAAATTAGGTTTAGGAATTTTCTGAAATCAAAAAGAGAATGAGTTGGAGAAGAAGGAGATGATACTTACCAATGCTTCTCTTTGAATTTGGAGCAAGAATTTGAGTTTGCAAAGGAACTAGGGCTTAGGAATTTTAATTTCCAATCTTTTCCCCCATTATTCTCTTGAGCTTGATAGAATTAGGAAATGAGGAATGAATGAAGAGAAGTGGAGAGGGTTTGGGTTGATATAACCAGAATTTGGCAAATGGGCTGAACCCAAACCCAAAGCCCTATAGAAAAAGTAGCAAAAATCAACTTACTCCAAACATATCGAAGCTTATACTCAAAAAGGTTGCAAACGGTATTTTAAACTCAATGGTAGAGGTCTCGAGTCCTAATTCGACTGTTTGCAAAAAAGTAACTTTTCGGACTAAAATCCGACTAACGAAACCATATTTAAATAAAATATTTAAATATACAATCGCTAAATATGCGGGTTGTTACAGCAAAGCATATAGAATTTTTAATAAACAAAATAACATTATTGAAGAAAGTTTACATGTTTCATTCGATGAAAATCTTCTTAACCTGATGAAGAAATAATTTCAATAACAAATACAACAAATTCTATCAATAATAAGACAAATGCACAAAATAATACTTTGATATCATCTCCTAGAATTCTTAAGGATTATCCAATAGATAATATCATTGGAGATCTCAATTCTAGAGTAACTAGAAATCAATTTAGTCAAATAAGCCATATAGTATTTGTGTCAAATTTTGAACCAAAAAATTATAAAGAAGCTTCAAATGATAATTTTTGGATAACAGCTATGCAAGAAGAATTAAATCAATTTGAACGTAATAATGTTTGGGAATTAGTACCAAGACCAAAAGATTAATCGGTTATAGGAACAAAATGGGTATTTAAAAACAAAGCAGACGAAAACGGAAATATTGTTAGAAATAAAGCACATTTAGTTGCTCAAGGCTATAATCAAGAAGAAGGTATCGATTATGACGAGACCTTTGCTCCAGTAGCAAGATTAGAGGCCATTCATACATTACTAACTTTTACAAATCATCACCATTTTAAACTATTTCAAATGGATGTCAAAAGTGCCTTTTTAAATGGTTTTATTAAAGAAAACGTATATGTTGAACAATCTCCATTATTTGTTCATGAAAAATATCCCAACCATGTTTTTAAATTAAAAAAAGCATTATATTGATTAAAACAGGCTCCTCGTGCATGGTACGAACGTCTTAAAAATCACTTAATTACATCCGGTTTTCAAATAGGCAAAATCGATACAACTTTATTTATTAAACGAGAAAATAACGATATTTTAGTTGTATAGATTTATGTAGACGATATTATTTTTGGTTCAACTAATGAAAGTCTATGCAATCAATTTTCAAATATTATGAAAAATGAATATGAATTGTCTCGCATGGGAAAATAAAATTTCATTTTAGGTTTACAAATAAAACAACTTGAAAATGGTATTTCTATTCATCAAGAAAAATATTGTAACGATCTATTACGTCGTTTTAAAATGGATAAAACTTCAAGCAAACCAACACCGATGAAAACTAGTGTTCACTTAGAAAAGGATGATAATGGAAAAGATTTCGATGAAAAATTATATCGTAACATGATTGGATCCTTACTCTATTTGACGGCTAGTCGACCCGATATTATAATGAGTGTATGTCTCTGTGCTCGATTTCAAGCAAAACCAAAAGAATCCTACTTAAGAGCTGTTAAACGTATCTTATGATATCTGTCTAGTATTAGATATTATGGTTTGTTTTACCCTAAAGGATCATCATTTGAACTAGTTTCCTATAGTGATGCGGATTTCGGTGGATGTAGAATAGATCATTAGAGTACTAGTGGAACATGTCACTTTATCGGACAATCATTAGTTTCATATTTTAGCAAAAATTAAAATTGTGTCTCCTTATCTACTTGTGAAGTCGAATATATTTTAGCAGCTCTATCATGTGCATAAGTGATATATATGCAACAAACACTTTTGGATTTTGGCAAAATTATCAATAAATCACCAATATATTGTGATAACACAAGTGCAATAAATCTATCAAAAAACCCCGTAAATCACTCGCGAACTAAACATATAGATATACGACATCAATTTTTAGTGACAATGTTGAAAAAGGAATTATTTCATTAGAACACATAAATACCGATAATCAAGTGGCAGGTATTTTCACAAAGGCACTAAATGAACAAACGTTTGTTAAACTACAACGCGATTTAGGGATATGCTCTCTTAATGATATTCTAAATTAATAATCACACCTTCACTTATGCTATGATTAGCTAATAATTTTCTATCCATAAATTGTAATTGATAAATCCTTCACCTTTAGTTTTTTAGTTAGTTAGTTTCTGAATATTATCTATAAATAATTTTTGAACTTATATATAAATCTTCATACAAAAAGAAAGAAAAAATATATACATAATTCATACTCATTTTCAACAAAATATAATCATGGCTTCTGAAAATTCTTATCTATCCATCTCGACACCTACAGCGGATAGCTCAGCGGATACACCACAACGGCTTCCTACCCCCACACTAAATCAGGAACTGACGTATAGGTGTACCTCCTGTCACAGGGATTCACTCCCGATAACAAGAAGTCCAAACGATCTTTATTTGTCTCTCTTAACACAAAGGAGAAAATTGATGAGATACATTACTATCAAAAACAACAAATAGATCTACAACGAGAATTATATTTTGAACTAAAAGTCACCACACGTCGACTAAGCTTTTTGGAGCAAGTAGGGATGAAGTTTTGTACTTCACAGAAGAAAGACGTCCACGAACCACTTTCGATGCCTTGCAGTTCCTTGGATCCCTCTTCCTCGTATAGTTCACCTTTGGACCCTTCACAAAGGCGATTCTCTGGTTCCCCGCGAACCCACGAACGTGGAAATATACGGTCTCCACTCAAACCATAGAGGGATGACAAGTCAGATGATCGCAAAGCTCCATCGCCATCTAAATAGATTATATTTTTATTGTATCTATATCTATGTATATTTGTAATTTTGTTTCACAAAAATAATAATACATGTTGTTTCAAACAATAGAAGGTCGAGAAATAAGCAACACCCTTTAGAATTAGTCTATTTTTGGAAAATTGGTAATTTCAGACGTTTGGCTATTGACCTTAGACGTCTAACACTATGATATCTCATGAATTTTTCATCACTATGCATATGTCAGACGTCTGTTATAACCTTCCAGACGTTTGAAAGTTTGCTCTGCTTCCTAAATAGATACCAGACTATTTTAGACGTCTGAACTTCGAACTAGATGTCTGAATTAACTCTCTGCAACCAAATTATAAAAAATCGATCTATTTCAGACGTCTGATATTTAAACTAGATGTCTGAAAAATCTCTCTGACTATCAAAATTTTAAAATTTGACCAAACCAGACGTCTACCAATTAAACCAGATGCCTTTATTTAGTGTGTTCGAATTAGGATAAATCAGACGTCTGAATTCACTTCCAAATGTTTAAAATTCAATCGACACTTTAAAACACCCAGATAACATCTATTTTTTTTCTAATCTCATTTCTATTTTCAACCGGTTATACTTTATCGACAATTTTTTTACTCAAAAAACATCTTTTCTTTTCACACTCGCTCGATTACAATGCCTCCTAGAACTAAAAACCCGAAGATAACCAAAAGAAAAAAGACCAACCAACTTCCTCAAATCATCAAGTTTTCTCAGATGATCAAATCGAAAGGTGGATGAATCGAGCACCACACTCACTCAAGAGATATGAGGATATACAGAATAAGGAACTTTACGTAGGTCCATTTTATAACTTACTTAAGTTTCTAATGTACAATTTGGATGAAATTTGTGAGAATGCCAGTCTTGAAACATTGATATCATTCGCTCCCAATGACATACAAATCGATCAATTGGCTATATTTCTTTTTTACGCAAATTTGGATAGCGCGATATGGAATACTGAAAATGAAGACAATTGGCTATGGTCTAGCATTTATGGCAACACGATTAGACTAACTCCGGGAATAATAGGTAGAACTCTCAGATGTTCCGACACGGGCGAAGATCTATATAATATTCCCGATATGCGTTTCAAATCAAGGAACATCATAACACATCAAATATGGGAGGATGCAATGGCTAAATTCGCATCCAAATATCTACGACCAATGGCAAGACTTCTTACTCGAATGATCATCAATACCATCAATCCACTTCTGGGAAGTCGTGAGCAGATAACTAAGTTAGAACAAAAAGCTTTATATGCTGTATTTAGCGGAATAAAGGTGAATTGGGCCAATTTTTTTGACAAGTTCAAACACTTTTGGACTCTATCACGGCCATCAATTATCTACTCCACATACATCATAAGACTTCTAAACGCTCACAACAACCCCTCCTACTTATCAACTTTTGAAAAAATCTTTCCAAAATATGCTTCCATAAAGTTTTTCTCACTAATGCACCTACTGAAAATTCCTTCGGAGTTTATAACTTTTGAAGATTGGACGCACAATCATCAAGCCAAACAAGTTGGGCCTCCAACTCAACCACACCTTGGACCATCACAAGAGGAGGAACAATATCTCGACTCCTCCTCCTACACCATTTGATTATACAAGCGAGGATGAGATTTTGGAAACTAGAATAGAAACAAATCCAAATGAAAGCATTCGAGATCTCACTCTTCGAAATCAACATATCTTATCTCAAAATCAAAAAGTTTTGGCTAAACGTATTGATAGCTTTGAAACATCTTTTGCCACACGTCTAGCAACAGTTGAAACATCACTTTCAACTGTATTTTCGGTTCTCAAAGAGGTTCTTCAAAGGGTTTGTGGTCCGACACCCCCTTCCTAAGATTGGCCAACCCCAGTGCCTTCTCCTCCTTCAAAACAATCTAAACTTTTTGAAGAAGACGAACCTCTAAAACAAGCTCCGACATCTCCTACAAAGCAACCTAGTTCTTCTCAAAAAGAAGATAAAGGGGATGATCAAGTAAAAGCTTCTCCGAAAGACTCATAGATTTTAGGATTTCATCTTATGTACACTTGAAAAATCTATGAATGTGCTCAATTACAATTATTAATGAAATTATCTTTTTGTTGTGTTATCTCTTTGACGATTGGCTACTATTTTAACATTTAATTAGTTAGAATTCTTTTTGATAATGCCAAAGGGGGAGATATATATATATATATATATATATATATATATATATATATAAATTAAGCACATATTCAGGGGGAGATTCATAAATTATATATAAGTACATTGTATAGTTGTCATCATCAAAAAGGGGGAGATTGTTAGGAAATCAAATCTACGGTTTCGATGGCAACAACTATACAATGGAAATCAAATATGCACATATATTTATATTTTACAGGTACTTGCATCACTAGAAAAATAAGAACAAAGCTTAAAGAACATTAAAAGAGACTACAAGTCGATAGGATCGATGGAGCAACAAGACAGATGCACAAAGAAAACATGCACAGTTTTCGGACGTTTGGGTTCACTAGCCAGACGTCTAAAGAAATCCTCTGGAATACAAAGCAGATAGGATCAGATATCTGGTTGATGCGTTCAGACGTTTGAAAGACTACTGTATACAAAAAATATATAGAGTCAGACGTCTGAAACAAATACCAGACGTCTGATTCTGAACTCGGAATTTAAAATTCATATGACAACTGACACATTTGAAAAGACATATTCGCTTCTCTTCGCTGCAACTCTTCATCACCATTAGAAGCAACTATAGAGCACTTGTTAGTGGATGCAACTGCTCAAGGAATCTCTCTACCACTATATATAACATCAAGAATCAAAGAGAAGAACTTACTTTACTTACTTGCGCTCTTTCTCATATACTCTGTTATATTCTTGATCTCTAGCATTCTATACTTGTATTTCACTCTTCCATATATTTAGATCTCCTCAATCAATACTCTCTAAATATATATATTGGAAGCATTTGTACTTAATAAGTCAGTATCCGCGTTATAGAACACATACTTGACAAGAACAAGCTATTGTAACCAAGCCTATTCCTCCGGGAGAAGTGAGGGTGTTTGATAGTCGAATTATGAGGGGGAGCTTGGGGACTGGACGTAGGATGGAAGGTCCAAACCAGTATAAAATCTTGGTGTGCTTATACTATATTTACCTAGATAATTTCATCTTAGTTGCATCATATAGTTCGTCACATATACTTGCGTATACACTACACGATCCACTTTATAGACTTTCAAAATCATCAATAAGCATATATATATATATATATATATATATATATATATCCTTTTAAAACAACCAAATCATGGCATATTATTTGCAAAATTAATTTGGATCTAACTAGAAACCGAAATCAATAAAAATAAGATGTAAGATCATTATTCACCTTAGCTTCGGGTTAAGAAGGTTGAGATCTGCTCTTTGATTGATTTACTTAAGATTCCTACTTGAATCCTTGCTTATCTTCACTTTGATTTCTTTTAGTGGTTGTCGACCAATCTTTTAAGTGTTTTAGTTTTGTTTGCAAATGTTTAAAATGGATAAGGAATGAAGGTAAGAAGGGGCTAGGACATAAGAACATAGTCTATTCCTATTTTTCTTTTTTTATATTCCTCCTACTTTCTTCTTTTTAATTCTTTTTTGCTTACAGATTAATTAAGGCATGACTACTTTATGATTATACAAATCTCAATCCCTTAACCATCTACATTATTTATTTAATTTATCTAATTAAGTGTCCTAAATAATGTCAGTCAAAATTGGTTATTGCAGGAACCTTATCGACTCAAAGAGTTTATTGAATAAGTTTGTTTAAATATAGAATGAGTTTTATAAGTAGTTTTGAAATTTATAAATGAGTTTATATAAATGGGGTTTTTGAGGTTTATAAAGAATATTTTATAAATAGATTAGAGATTTATAAAGAAATTTTGTAAATAGATTTATAGGTATTTATAAAAATATAGAGATTTGGAACGAAAAGGTTGATTTTCATGGCGTAATTCGAGGAGCAGGGATTGCCTACATTTTACTATGATTCGTTGGGATAACGATGTAATCATTGAGTAAACTACAATCCCTGATTGATACTGAATGGTGCTTTCCATATCTATTTTCAAAATGTTTTCAATTATTTTTGAAAGAAATGTTTTGTGAATATACTTATATCGGTGACATAAGTATGTGAATATTTTTATTTAAAAGATGATTTTAAATTAATGGAAGATTAATTTAAGAGGCTTAGTGATTTCCATGGGAAATGAAATCTTTGTTTGAATGCTTGTTATTTGATAGTTAAATAATTGACTATCAAATCTTGGCCTAAATATGTAATCCTTTTTAATTTTGGTGGTACAGAAATATTTCTTAACACCGAAGGATTTTAACTCTGGAAATATTTAGGGGGAACACATGAATTATATGGTACAGTTACCGTCGGTGGTGCTATAATATACGTATAAACGCGTTTTTTCCTTCTAGGAAAAATGATAAGGAGATCCATTACTTGAATGGTTAGGAGGTGATCTCCTCTCTTATGTATTGTCTGATTATTCCTAAAGAACCGACATTGAACATTGTGGAAATCGACGATTGATTTGTGGAGCGCCCAGAAGCGGAAGAGTGTACTCATAAGAGATGTCTCGGAATCGTAACCACTCAAAAAACCGTATAGGGTTCTATGGAGGAGTTTCATGATATATTGAGATGTTGGAATCCATGTGTGATACCGAGACCCGTTGAAGTATAGGAATCCGTGTGAGATTCCAAAATCTATTTGAGATACAAGAATCCATGTATGACTCTGAGACCGTTTGGATATTGGAATACATGTGGAATTCCATGATCTATTTTGGTGGCGGTGCATGAACTGGAATGCCTGACCTAGCCTCTCCAGCGGTAATGACTAGAACCAAAGATTGGTGGCATGGCCAGTAGGATTGCCGAACCCATAGGGTGTAATCGGCTCCTCCTAGACATTACTTACAGTTTTTATGCATGCATAGGGCGATGCACTCGATATTAGGGAGACAATCATGTTTTTCCTATGGCACATCACTAGGGATGTATGCTGCTTTGGAAGTCTGTTTCTGATCCTTGTGTAGAAGGAATGTGAAGTACTGAGGGCACCTCCATGCAAATCCTACACAATTAGCGAATGTGCCTTATCAGTTTTTAATTATATACCAAGTATTGTTGTGATGTACACTCACGAACATCATAGCTACTTGACTATTATTATTTTCACCCTTAGACATTATTACAATATCAATGGATTTTCTATTGAAAATGTTTTGATTATTGTAAGGTAAAAACCGATCCATGTTTATATGCGGCATGGTCTTATGAAATATCTTTAATTTTGAAGGTTTTTATAACTTTAAAATCCAGTTGGTTGTGTATTTCTTAAGCTGGTTTTCCAAACCGACTCAGGTGTTATTTTATTGTAATGCTCGGGTTAGACCGAGCATATTTACATATTTTAGTTGGATTCTTTAAAGCTTCAAGAGACGAGCTGTAGGCCTAGAGACATATTCACGTATATGGTTATTTTTCCGCTGTATTCACTGTTTTATTCATCAGCAATTGTAAGGATAGGTTATTATATCTGTCCAGGACAAAATATGTTAGTATACTCTGATTGATCTCTATATACACATATATTACAGTTTCTCCATGTGTAAAGATTTACTGTATATTATATATTATTCGTACTGCTATGAGATTCTGTGTTGTTTACTTTTCTTCTTATCTTCTTCCTTCTTTCTTTTTCCCTAACAATTGGGTTTTCTGGCATTTGATTGCTTGGCATATAGTACAGAGGAGTATTAGTGTCGATTTTCGTTACAATTATTAACCTTCATCATCAGTACGTATCGTCCACTTTTCGTCCTTTAGTCACTTTAGTATTAAATAGCTTTTTCATAAGCTTACACCTTATGGAACATGACTATTCACTAAACATGGCCTTGAGACTATCAAATATCTCATGCATATTTTCACAATGCTTCTGCACGGCTTGTCTAACGTAGACAACATGAAAACTTAGGAGGTCTCTAGGTCTAACATCCCTAGCTTGAGTTTGCTCAACAACTAAGGTGTATGCAAGTATTAACTGCCTTTTGGAAATGTAGTATAGATGAGGATTTAACCCAGTAGACTTCACGGTTATCGAAGTTGGAATATCATGGATACTCAAATGGATGGATGTATAATCAACTACAGATAACAATATAAAGCCAGGATTAAACATAATCGATGGATAAATGATGCAGGGCGCTTGGAAGATGGATATTGGCTTGAATAAAGGAGGACCGGCATAAGATAATTTGATGTGGTATGGGACGGCAGAGAAAGGGGTCGGCGTAGAAGCGATCGACGAGGTAGGAAGCGACATGATTTGGGTTGGCATAGAAGAGGTCGGCATGGAAGGGGTCAGCAAGATGTGAAGCAACATAGTTTGGATCGGAATAGTTCAAGGCAAAATGGATCGAAACTCAATGGGTTGGCATGGCATTCCAAGCACGATGGATTGGTAGGAGTTGGAATGGCATTGTAAGGATCGACACGTCCTTTTGGGTTAGTATGGGTCGGCATCCTTAGGAGTAGAAGGGCTCGGAATTTTGCGTAAGGGTGGAAGGGTCAGCATTTTCTTGGAGGAAGAGGGATCGACATTGCTTTGGTTGAAGAGGGTTCGGCATTGGTTTGGTTGAAGAGGGATAGACATTGGTTTGGTTGAAGAGGGATCGACATTGGTTTGGTTAAAGAGGGATCGACATTTTCATGAAGGAAGAGGGGTCGACATGCTTCAAGGTGGATGGATCGGTGAAGCTTGTTGGAAGGCTATGGATCAGCACACTTCAGGAAGGGATCGACATTGAATTAAGTAAGGGAATAACGATCGATAGTGCTAGGCCGATCGTTATTTTTGAACTATTTGGGCTTGCCGATCGTTATGGTAGGCCCGTGTAGGTGAGAAGGCCCTATAGCCGAAGTTTCACCTATAAATATAGTAGGCTTGGCTTCGAAAAGGACTTTCATTCTACTTCTCTTCATCTACTACCTAGAGGTTATTTTGCCATTTTCATTCTGGAATCTTGGATTGTAACTGTAATAAAATATTAGTATAATAAAAAGGATTATTCTAGAGTGGATGTAGACCGGAGTTAGCCGAAACACTAGAAATCTTGTCTCTTTTGCTTGCATTCATTCTAATTTGGTTATTCTTCATATTATATTCTCTACATCATATACTATCTGTGATCCATGACTGGATATCGGTTCTTTCACGTATAATTGGGTGTTGGTGGTCAACTTCGATGCCAACATTTTATTGCTTTGATTAAGCGAGCTTGCACTCAGGGATTTGGGAGTGAGGATCTTGGATTTGAAAGCTTGGGAACTTGGATTTAGGAAGCAATGGCTAGGCAATCAATAATGAGACAGATTCTGGCGACCCATAAATTTTCGATAATTAAATTTTGTTAATTTAATAAGTTTGGTAATTTAACACGGAAGGAAAATAAAATTTAAAGTCATGTTAGTGTAAATTAAGTAAATAATTAGAAATTGTGTTAATTCTAGTCATACTATGACAATTCGTTGAATGAAAATAATGGATATCTAGGTTTATTAATTTATTGTAATTTAAACTTTATAATTGGATTAATTACAATTAAATGAAATTTAATATTTAATTATTACGTTAATTGAAATCAAGATGGAATTTGAGAATATAGTGTAATAGATCATAGATCCAATGTTAATTTCATCTATTTGACTATAATGAATTGAATAATAAGAATGAAAAGTAAATTCAATGGAATTATTTAAAATTTAATTTAAAATTTCTGAATTTAATGAAATTGAGGTTAACACTGAAATTGATAGATTAATCAACTCTAATTTGACATCTAAATTTGTTTAAATTAGTGTAAATGATTAATAAATTTAGAAATGATAAAATTTGTCAAGTATAGAATTGAAATTGAAAATTTGATTTAATTAATTAATTATTAATTTATTTAATTAATGTAAAGATAGCCATTTTGGCCACTGACTCGAATTTCAACGAAATCAGTTTCATCGGATCCGTAACGGTGAATTATTATATAATTTCAAGTTTCATAGCGACCGGACTTGTCGTTTGATCGTACGGGCTCGAAACGCCTTGAAATCAATTTAATTGAAATCAATTGGAATCAATTTGAAATAGCTTGTTTTAGCGTAACTTCTTCATACGATAGAATTAGGACTTGAAACCTATTCCATTGAGTCTAAAATATTCAAAAACATCTATTTTAATATATGGGACGACTTAATTTCGTTTCGGAGTCAGAACGGGCTTTTTGGGCCATTTACCGTTCATCGTGTGAACCAACCTTGTCCATTCATCTCCATTTCTGACCTACCTATATATACCTTGTTATAAACCCTAGCCTATATCTTATGTTCGGTATTTTGTACGTACAATCCCATTTGCTCGTCCTCATTCCAATGGCAGACAACCAAAATTTCATTTTCAATTACAATTCAAAATCAAAGCTAAAAATTCAAACTCTACAAACCCTATCGAATTTTATACCGTTTTGAAGCTCTCGACATGTGCATCTCAAATCTGCAATTCGTTTCTGTCATAGGATCATCATTTGTCCATAATTTTAGAATGAATTCCGGCCTTTCGTGCGTTGTGGTGGAGGATTAATGGTGGATCGTCAATTTGGGAACGATCGGTTGCCATGGTTGCATAGAGGGAGTCGTACGCTTTCGATCCATGGGTTCGTTGCGGCCTAAAGTGCGTCTGAGTTCGCCAAAAAAGGAAGGAATGTCATCGACGGCGCAAGGAATTGCTAGGCGTTGGAGGTATCCGTGACCCCACCTAGTGGTCGGCATGAAGTGCCGAGCCCTTCCCTAGCCTCCGATTTAGCCATCGTCGAGTGACGCGACGTTTTTTTTGCTCGAGGTCAAGGCGGCTGCAGTTCATGCTCGATGAAGATAGGGTTTCGCCCGGTATTGGATGGTGACGTGTAAATTATATTAATTATTTTATTTAATTTAAAATTTCGAACTACAAATCTTTTAACTGATATAACTTTGCATACGAGCTCGGATTTGGACACGGTTTGTTGCATTGGGATCGTAATAAAATTCCAGACATTTTGACGCTGGTTTGGACGGATTTTAAGACTGTTCAATTTTTGGGTTTAAATTGGATTTAAATTCAATTTAAATTCAAAAGGTGAGTGTTTTAACCCACTCACAACTTTTAAAATTTCTTATGTTTGTTAAATTGATTTACGATGTGATTAGAAATTTATTTATGACTGTTTGGCATATTTTTAATCACCATCTCAGTTAAATTGAATATTATTGAATTAAATTGTAATTTAATTTTTATTGCATATAAACTGTCTGTTAAATTGTTATTTAATTTATTATTGGATATAACTACCAATAAATACCTATCACTTATTATGTATTATATATTGATGTTATTGATTGAATTGGATGATGATTGTGAAAAATGGTTGATGATTGATATTGGATGAATGAATGTTGTATTTTATATTATTATAAACTGCAAGTTGTTATGGATTATATTTTATTCGGGATTGCGATTTGAAATGATATATAACCATATTTATGTTTTAGATTACAGATTGAAATGATAAATATTTGTATCACTTGACCATAGGATATAAAATTATATACAGACACTGTGGTCTATATTTAAAAATATTTTGAAATGATTTCTATGGTTTGGTAAAGAAATAATTGGGTTATATAAATATTGATTTTATATATTATATAAATGTTATTTTATTACTGATTTTTAGCTATGTATAGATTTGTTTTGAAATATAAAATAAGTTAAATAATAAAGTTTGATTATTTTTATATAATATGGTTAAGTATTTATACAAATTATATTTCAAGAATGAGTTTATAATGATTTAAATAAATTAAGGTTGGGAGAAAATTGGAAATTTATTTGAAATTGAATTTATTTAAGAATTAAACTCAAATAAATTTGATGAAAAATTTATTAAATTTGAAATTATAAAAGGTATGATTTTATAACTTGATTTTGGTTTAGAGTGATTTAATTGAATATCAAGTTGATCTAAATGAATATATCAAGTTAAATAAATTGAAGAATATCCAGTCATTTGAAGTTTAAAAGTTTTACTTAAATGATATTGGATTTATTGAGTAAACATTTCAAATCTAAATAATAGTAATTAAGCTTGATATATATATAGAGTTAAGGAATTTAGTTTTGAAATGGTGTAATATTTAAAGCTTTGAAATATATGGAAGTTGAAATGGTTTATTTGGGGGTTCAAATCTGTATTTGGAATTGATTTTGTGAAATTAAAGAAGCTATTTTATTATATAAAGTAATTTAATATTTAAACCATTTAAATATTGGAAGTTATGTTTCAAAGTTATGGGTTTCAAGGTATTATGATTTGAGAGTGCTATGATTTTGGAAAAAGGATATATTTGAAAAAAAAATGATATCATATTGATTTAGTTTTTAAAGCGGAAATGATATCATATTTATATGGTTTTGAAAGGGATATTATATTCTGGCTTTGAAATATAAATTATTTTTAAATGACCGCGGTGTTATAATAACGTTTGGTTGTTAAAGAGACCGGGCTCGGAAGTTGTCATACTCACTGCCAACTTCGTAAACCACTTTAACAACCGTGTACGCGGTGGAGATTCCAGAATGAAGTAGGTTGGCGGCAACGTTTCCTTTGAGGTATATACGTGGACACGACTCCCGTGAGTTGGCATAAGGTGGCTAAAACAGGAACGATTGACGGGCTAAGAAGGTAGCACCTTTTATCAGACACACTTTTTCTATACCATTCTATTACTTTATGATTGATTTGGGCCCTTTTGATTTTGGGGGTGTGGCTCGAGGTGGGCGGCAGTAGCTGCTACGCATTACCACCGGTCCGGAAGCGTAATTGGTATATCTACCCTGGCATTGCCTAGTTGTGCCGTGTCACATACCCTAGCACGCCTTATACAAGTTTGGATTTCTCCCGTAGCTCGTGGAGTACCCTCTAGTAGCCTCCCGATCAGGAGGTATTATGGTACTAGATGGGCTACTGGGACTATTACGTGTCAAGGGGAATATTGGTTAACTCCTTAACGCTATTTAAAAGTAAGTTTATTTTACTAATAGACATTATTACAATAGCGAAATATTACTACACAGAAAATAGTTTAACGGATCCTTAAGAGATGTGAATCCCGAGCATCTCTTAAGTTACTGTACTAACGTTGGACACTAGATAGGAGATGTCAAATCCTGTAAACATCTCCGACGCCGTTGCACTCATATTTATTTTTGTCGGTTTAACTCACATAAGATCTTTTTATTCGGACTCGAGTGTTTTGTCTTTTCAATTCGCTCGGGTCAGTCTGAGCATTACAGGATTTGAAGACTTTATTTGAGAGGACGAAGACGAAGATATTATTACTATTATCTATTACATTATTCACTACATCATATACTCCGCTGCATTTTATTATCCTTTGGTATGTGTAACTCTAATATGTATTGTATAAGTATAATAAAATGTTCTGTAAACAGCTTCATGATCTGTTTATTTGATTATTATATTTTATCGTTTCGCTGCAAGATTCAATTTTGTTTTCTTTTCTTTGCTTTTTCTTATTTACCCCATGACAATCCGCCCTTCTGTATGGTTTGAGTCTGACGTGTGTGGTTCATCGTCGATTTAAAACGTACAAAAGGCGGGATGTTACATCTGGTATCAGAGCTTTGGTTTAGCGATAAACCTTAGCTTTGTGGGGTCTGACTCTTTATTAATAGGGTAGTGATACCCTATGATTAGTCATTGAGAGTAGATATATGGGAGAGCGTATTTGTTAGTGTTATAAAAGGTTTTTATATTGTGTTAATTTGTTCCGTTCTGCATTTATAAATTCTAGTTGGTGCATAGGACGCTATGACACCAATAGGGATTTCTAGCACTTAATAGGACAGACCGACACAATATTTGTTTGGAAATATAGGCGAATGAAATAATTTTGCCTATTATATTTTCTATATATAAAATAATTATTTTATAAAGATTATATTTGGTTGTAATATATTGGTTGTTAGGCAGTGAAATTTATAGATATTGGTTGAAATTAAATTTGAAAGTAAATAAATGAGAATAACTGGAAATTTAGAACTTGAGTCCGGGGTTTTGAAAATTTCTTTCAAACGATTTTGGAATATAATAATGATATTATTTAGAAGTATTTTCTGATATCAATATTTTAGTATAATTTGAAAGAAGTGTTTTAAAGAAACTTTGAAAAGAAATAAGTTCTATACTCCCCTCTCTATCAGTGGAAAATAATTTCGGTGATGAGTGCATGCATCATCGACATTCATTTTCGAGTTTCATAGTGGGAAGGCCACTGTAGTTGTTTTACTGCAAATTTATTTTGATAAGCAAATATAAAATTTCAAATTGTTTAAATATAATTGGATATATAAATTGTAAGTGTATACATTTATCTATTATTTTAAAACAGTTTGAGATTAAACCCGGTATTTAGTTCATAAGTTCTGTTAATTAATAGTTTCAATTAGGGTAGTGAAATGGAATTTAACTAATAATTGGAACCTCTAAATGAAATAAGAGATTTAATGCTAAGCTATAAATAAAATTATAAGAAAGTTGACGTTTATAACCTATGAAACTAAGGACATTATTATTGAACATTAAGTTAATTTAAAAGAAGGAAAAAATAAGCTTGTATAATTTTCAATTGCATTCTTTAACATATATATATATATATAACTTACCAACTATAAAAAGTTAAAACGTTAAAAGAAAATGTAATGGGAAATTTTACAAGTAAAATTTGAAATAATGAAAGTATTCAATGAAATTCTTTAATAAATAAGAATTGGATGTTGTAGTTGTTATAAACTTAAGTATAATTGAAAGGCTACTAATTTAAATAAATTGAAAGGTAAGTATTATAAATGAATGAATAAATGAAATTAAGTAATAAATGAATGAAAATAAATGAAGTTGAGAAATGGATGCTAATGCAATAAAAATAAAATGAATATGATATGAAAAAAATTGAAAATTTACAAGAAATAAATGTGAATTAAAAAGATAAATCCTTATATGAATGAAAAGGAAATCAAACAACAAATGTATGAAATGAAATTAATAAGAATGAACTTAATTTATTATTTGAAATTGTTGTTTGTTTGGTTATGGTTGTTTGGGGAAAGATACTTTAAATTTGTTTGGTTGTATGAATAATCTATTTAGTTTCATCTAAGACTGTTGAGTAAATGGTGCACTAGTAGTTATTTTTCATTATGTACAATTTAAAGTTTTTGAACCCGAAGAATTATTTGTTTTGTTTGATATGGATGGATAATTGAATTGTGTTGATTCTGTATGATGGTTGCATGTTGTGATTGTTGTTTATTATTGATTTGTTGTTAGTGATTGAAGCAACTGTAAATATTTCATTCTATATAACTGTTAACTCTCTTAGATTTTATAAGTGAAATACACGTTATGGAAGCAATT
The DNA here is from genome assembly GCA_030765085.1 of Allium cepa. Lineage (NCBI taxonomy): Eukaryota > Viridiplantae > Streptophyta > Magnoliopsida > Asparagales > Amaryllidaceae > Allium > Allium cepa. The sequence continues at coordinate 623,004,410 of CM060940.1, read as the reverse complement.
GCTACTGCTTTTGGTATCATAAAATAAGCATAAATTGCCCGACAAATAGGTACGTTTTCGGATTACGGTTATAGCGTTATTATATTGTTTTCCCATGTTGGGATATATTATTTTGTAAAATATATGTTGTATTTTATTATGTTTGATATTATATTTTCTCCCGAGTCTCTCCGTACAAAGGAGCCTCTGTCGAAATTTTCCGTAAATTTTGGACTTAGAAATTTTTTCGAAAATGTTTTTTGAACTTTACTAATTTAAGTATAAAAAGATTTAATGGTTATAAATTGGTATATTTTATTTAAATCAGTTAATTTTGTGAATTTATTTGTTTATAAAGTTAATATTTTTGAATAAGATGTATTATTTACCCAATTCGTTCTTTTCCCTTCTTTTTCCTTTTCGAGGACGAAAAGTTTTGAGCAGGGGAGAGTGTAGCGACCCAAAAATTTTCGATAATTAAATTTTGTTAATTTAATAAGTTTGGTAATTTGACCCAGAAGGAAAATAAAATTCATGGTCAGGTTAGTGTAAATTAAGGAAATAATTGGAAATAGTGTTAATTCTAGTCATACTATGACAATTGGTTGAATGAAAATAATGGATATCTAGGTTTATTAATTTATTGGAATTTAAAATTAATAATTGGATTAATTAGAATTAAATGAAATTTAATATTTAATTATTACGTTGATTGAAATCAAGATGGAATTTGAGAACATAGTGTAATAGATCATGGATCCAATGTTAATTTCATCCATTTGACCATAGTGAATTGAATAATAGGAATGAAAAGTAAATTCAATGGAATTATTGAAAATTTAATTTATAATTTCTGAATTTAATGAAATTGAGGTTAACACTGAAATTGGTAAATTAATCAACTCTAAATTGACGTCTAAATTTGTTTAAATTAGTGTAAATGATTAAGAATTTAAAAATGATAAAAAATTTCAAGTATAGAATTGAAATTGAAAATTTGATTTAATTAATTAATTATTAATTTATTTAATTAACGTAAAAATAGCCATTTTGGTCGTTGACTCGGATTTCGACGAAACCTGTTTCATCGGATCCGTAACAGTGAATTATTGTATGATTTCAAGTTTCGTAGCGATCGGACATGTCGTTTGATCGTACGGGCTCGAAATGCCTTGAAATCAAATCAATTGAAATCAATTTGAAATAACTTGTTTTAGCTTAACTTCTTCATACGATGGAATTAGGACTTGAAACCCGTTCCTTTGAGTTTAAAATATTCAAAAACATCTATTTGATATATGGGACGACTTAGTTTCGTTCTGGAGTCAGAACGGGCTTTTCGGGCCATTTATCGTTATGCATGTGAACCAACCTTATCCATTCACCTCCATTTCCGACCTACCTATATATACCTCGTTATAAACCCTAGCCTATTTCTTATGTTCAGTATTCTGTCCGTACAATCCCATTTGCTCCTTCTCATTCCTATGGCAGACCACCAAAATTTCATTTGCAATTCCAAATCAAATTCAAAGCCAAAAATTCAAACTCCAAAAACCCTATCAAATTTTATGCCGTTTTGAAGATCTCGACGTGAGCATCTCAAATCTGCAATTCGTTTCTATCATAGGATCATCATTTTTCTAGAATTTCAGAATGAATTCTGGCCGTTCATGCGTTGTGGTGGAGGGTTAACGGTGGATCGTTAATTTGGGAACGATCGGTAGCCACAGTTGCATAGAGGGAGTCGTACGCTTTCGATCTATGGGTTCTTTACGGCCTGAAGTGCGTCTGAGTTTGCCAGAAGGGGGAGGAGTGTCATCGACGGTGCAAGGAATTATTAGGCGTCGAAGGTGACTGCGACCCCACCTAGTGGTCGGCATGAAGCGCCGATCCCTTCCCTAGCCTCCGATCTGGCCATCGTCGAGTGACGTGACGTTTTTTTTCTCGAGGTCAAGGCAGCTGTAGTTCGTGCTCGATGAAGATAGGGTTTCGCCCGGTATTGGATGGTGATGTGTAAGTTATATTAATTATTTTATTTAATTTGAAATTTCGAACTACAAATCTTTTAACTGATATAACTTTTGCATAGGAGCCTCGGATTTAGGCACGGTTTCTTGCATTGGGATCGTAATAAAATTCCGGATATTTTGACGCTGGTTTGGATGGATTCTGACACTGTTAAATTTTTGAGTTTAAATTGGATTTAAATTCAATTTAAATTCAAAAGGTAAGTGTTTTAACCCACTCACAACTTCTAAAATTTCTTATTTTTGTTAAATCGATTTATGATGTGATTAGAAATTTATTTATGACTGTTTGGCATATTTTTAATCATCATCTCAGTTAAATTGAATATTATTGAATTAAACTGTAATTTAATTTATTATTGCGTATAAACTGCCTATTAAATTGTTATTTAATTTATTATTGAATATAACTGCCAGTAAATACCTTTTACTTATTGTCTGTTATATATTAATGTTATTGATTGAATTGGATGATGACTGTGAAAAATGGTTGATGATTGATATTGGATGAAAGGATGTTGTATTTTATATTGTTATAAACTGTAAGTTGTTATGGATTTATTTCATTCAGGATTGCAGTTTGAAATGATATATAACTGTATTTATGTTTTAAATTACGGATTGAAATTATAAATATTCGTATCACTTGACCATAGGATAGAAAATTATATACAGACACCGCGGTCTATATTTAAAAATATTTTGAAATGATTCTATGGTTTGGTAAAGAAATATATGGGTTATATAAATATTGATTTTATATATTATATAAGTGTTATTTTATTATTGATTTCTGGCTATGTATAGATTTGTTTGAAATAGAAAATAAGTTAAATAATAAAGTTTGATTGTTTTTATATAATATGGTTAAGTATCTATATATATTATATTTCAAGATAGAGTTTATAATGATTTAAATAAATTAAGGTTGGGAGAAAATTGAAAATTTATTTGAAATTGAAGTTATTTAAGAATTAAACTCAAATAAATTTGATGAAAAATTTATTAAATTTAAAATTATAAAAGGTATGATTTTATAAGTTGAATTTGGTTTAGAGTGATTTAATTGAATATCAAGTTGATTTAAATGAATACATCAAGTTAAATAAATTGAAGAATATCCAGTCATTTGAAGTTTAAAAGTTTTACTTAAATGATATTGGATTTATTGAGTAAACATTTCAAATCTAAATAATAGTAATTGAGTCTGATATATATAGGGTTAACGAATTTAGTTTTGAAATGGTGGAATATTTAAAGCTTTGAAATATATGGAAATTGAAATGGTTTATTTGGGGGTTCAAATCTGTATTTGGAATTGATTTGTGAAATTAAAGAAGCTATTTTATTATATAAAGTAATTTAATATTTAAACCATTTAAGTATTGGAAGTTTGTTTCAAAGTTATGGGTTTCGAGGAATTATGATTTGGAAGTGCTATGATTTTGGAAAAAGGATATATTTGAAATAATAATGATATCATATTGATTTGGTTTTTAATGCGGAAGTGATATCGTATTTATATTTGGTTTGAAAGGGATATTATATTCTAGCTTTGAAATATAAATTATTTTGAAATGACCGCGGTGTTATAATAACGTTTGGTTGTTAAAGAGACCGGGATCGGAAGTTGTCATACTCTCTGCCAACTCCAAAAACCACTTTAACAACTGTGTACGTGGTGGAGATTCCAGAATGAAGTAGGATGGCGGCGGCGTTTCCTTTGAGGTATATACGTGGACCCGACTCCCATGAGTAGGCATAAGGTAGCTAAAACAGGAGCGATTGGCAGGCTAAGAAGGTAGCACCTTTTATCGAACACACTCCTTGGATACCATTCTATTACTTTGTGATTGATTTGGGCCCTTTTGATTTTAGGGTTGTGGCTCGAGGTGGGCGGTAGTAGCTGCTACGCGTTACCACCGGTCCGGAAGCATAATTGGTATATCTACCCTAGCAGTGCCTAGTTGTGCAGTGTCACCTACCCTAGCGCACCTTGTACTAGTTTGGATTTCTCCCGTAGCCCGTGGAGTACCCTCTCGATCAGGAGGTATTATAGTACCGGATGGACTCCTGGGACTATTACATGTTAAGGGGAATATTAGATCACTCCTTAACGCTATTTCAAAGTAAGTTTATTTTACTAATAGACATTATTACAATAGCGAAATATTACTACATAGTAAATAGTGTAACGGATCCTTAGGAGATGTGAATCCCAAGCATCTCTTAAATTACTGCACTCACGTTAGTCACTGGATAGGAGATGTCAAATCCCGTAAACATCTCTGATGTCGTTTCACTCATATTTATTTCTGTCGGTTTAACTCACATAAGATCTTTTAGTTTTGACTCGAGTGTTTTGTCTTTTCAATTCGCTCGGGATAGTCTAAGCATTACATGATTTGAAGACTTTATTTTGGAGGACGAAGACGAAGATATTATTACTATTATCTATTATATTATTCACTATATCATGTACTCAACTGAATTTTATTATTCTCTGATATGTGTAACTCTGGTATGTATTGAATAAGTATAATCAAATGTTTTGTAAACAGCTTCATGAACTGTTTATTTGATTGTTATATTTTATCGTTCCATTGTAAGATTCTATTTTGTTTTCTTCTCTCTGCTTTTTCTTATTTATCCTATAACAATCCGCCCTTCTGTATAGTTTGAGTCTGATGTGTGTGGTTCATCATCAATTTAAAACGTACAAAAGGCGGGATGTTACACAGAGAACAGGGAGGAGCCATCATGTAGGAAGTCAAGAGGCTTCCTCAGGAGCTAATCAATGCAGGAAAGGATGCTGAAGAGACAGGTGGAAATGATGCAGAACCTACTCCGATATATTGGACAAGCTGGAGTGCAAAACCAAGGAAATAGAGTAGCTGGGAATACTAGAAATGTGGATCTTGCAGTTGGAGTAGCATGTGTAGAGGAAGTCCAGAATCAGAACAAGGAAAAAGAAGCAAGCAGGATGATGGATGGAGGGGAATCGCCGGGAGCAGCCCTTGACCAACCAGGAACGATCGGCAAAGTTATAGCCGATCGTTATATAACGATCGATGCCGGTCATTCCGCACTCGGGAGCATGGCCCCTGGTCATGTTAACTGGATTCCTGGATGAATATTGGATGGAGCTAGGGATTTTGGCATGGATCATAACTTGGATGCATGTTTGGAAGTGGATGACCTGGGATTCTCTCATGGACTCGGGGGTAGGATGAAAATGATGATCAGAGACCATTTATGGATGCTGGAATAGTTGGAAATTAGAACCTAGACTAGAAGCAAAAATTAGTAGGCTTAGATATGGATTGGATAAGTCGGGGGAAAACCCAGACCAAGAAGAATGGATCAACACAACTCCACATGGAATTGGAAGCATGGATTTGGATGGTTTCGTTCGGAAATGGATAGCTGTGATGGAGCAGGAGCAGCCATCGTCCGCCTCAAATCGGAGCTAGCCTTGCTTAAGGGCACAGGTCGTCATCTCCTGACAGCATGCACTAAATAACTAGCAATAAACTCTACACGAAAGCGGCCAAGTCACTTACACATGTACGGAATTGAGAATGGTCCATAGGTATGCTCTGAGATGACGATAAACTACCATAACTAATGAACCTTAAAACACTTGGATCCGTACTACTGCGATAAATAACAAAGGTCGTGGTTGTGGCCCCGACCGAAGAGATAGGGGAAATAACCACGAGTTTTGAGTCCCTTCCTCGGAGAGCGACAGGATGGACTCGAACATGGATAAGTCCACGACTAGGGATCGAGACCGGAGTAGAATACCCCACGAATTTAAGTCCTCGACTGGAGAGTCAAGGCCGGAGAAGGACACTCACGGATTAAATCCTTGACTGGGGATCAAGGTCGAAGTAGGATACCCCATGGATTAAGTCCTCGATCGGAGAGTCAAGGCCAGAGAAGGATAACCATGGATAAGCCCTTGACAGGAGAGTGGAGGCCGGAGTAGGATAAAGTGACCCAGAGAGGTCTAAGGATTTGGATATAGACCCAGAGAGGTCTTGGATTTGAATTGGATGACCTGGAGAGGTCTAAGGATTTGGATATGGACTGAAACTGTAATCTTGGATTGAAACGTAATCAAATTTCAGTATAATAAAAAAGATTGTTCTGGAGTGGACGTAGGTCCGAGTTAGCCGAACTACTATAAATCTTGTCACTTTTACTTGCTTTCATTTTAATTTGGTTATTGTTCATATTATATTCTCTACATTATATTCTATTTGTGATTTGTGACTGGATATCGGTGCTTTCATGTATAATTGGGTGTTATCGGTCAATTTTGACGCCTATATATATGGTGGATGACAATATTATATTGAAGATTCATAATCTTCAAAAATTTACATTGAGTGATGTCGACTTATGGAATAATGTAATTCTTATGAATTTTTCTCATGATTCAAATGTCAGACACGTCAAAAATCACGGTATACATACATTTATGTATGTATTTATTCCTTAAGTCTAGTTAGGGTTTCTTACTGTTTTATCTTTGATTCATCATTCATATTATATAATTTTTATTATTATATAACTTTTATATTTCATATTGCTTGTATAATAATCTTATATATACTATTATATGAATTAAATCTTGTTTAATTAATTAACATTTTAATTAATTTTATATTACCTTAGTATAACATTTATATTTAATACTTATTATATACTATAACCTTTGTAGCATAACACATATGTCACATACATTAGTATATTATTTAATTAATTAACCTTTTAATTTATTTATTTAATTAAATAACTTTACTTAAATTATACTAATTCAAAAATTCATGTCATACATGTATACTTATGTTATTTTAAATATTTTAAAACAACATAACATATAACATAACATTTAATGCATGTATACATTTATTAATTAATTAACTTATTTAATTATTTTATTTATTAATCTTATTGATAAATTTTAAAATTTTCGAAATTAATTCATATTATTTTTTCAAACATTTTGAAATTTTCAATTATATTATAACTTTTTATAATATATGTATGTCTTATTTTAAATTTAGCTTTTAAATTTAAAATATTGTATTTTTTATTTTCAAACAATTTTGAAAATCTGCCCAAGGCCCAATTCAAATTGGGCCTTTCTATTAATGTCAACTTTTGGGCTTACATATTATTTCGGACCAAGCCATTACACAGGTAAGGTAGAGTACTTGATTACCCAAACTCAATCCATCGACACTACCTTTTTAGACATCCTACTATTTGAGCTATGAGCTCAATAGCTAACCCTAACATGATTAATTAAGACCGCATAGACTATTATGCTCCGATTCCATTATCGAAATCGAGCCAGCCCGCAATGAAAGTTATGGGTGAATTTTTTTTTTTTCCATTTCAGATCTTTATTGGGCCCATGAAGTCTAAATTATTTAGAACATTTCTTAATTACATTTTAAATAAAATCGTTATTTTATTTTAATTTTTAAAATGATTTTATATTATTAATTGATGTTATATTATATATACATGTATCATATACACATATGTATGGGTGTGTGTGCATGTGTAACATAGCAATTCGTGCAAGGTATAACATGCCCGTATATATTGTTGTGATTTAAACTACAATAGACAGGTTTGCTCCTCTAATATACAAATATATTGTCCAACTATATATTATATACTTTAATTTATGTAAAAAAAGTATTGCAATATATATATATAAATATATAAACTATATTTTATTTTAATATACATATACATATATACATACATACACACACATATATATACTACTCTTGATAGCGATTTTGACTTTGAGTTGAGTTGATAGTAATACTAACCTTATATAATCGAGGAGATGAATCCTCTCTTGAATAGTGCTTCACTTCCAATACTTCCACTTGACTGAACTACAGTTGCTCGATCGACATCGTCCCATGATTTGACTATAATCAAAGCGGAGCTTTCATGTTGAGGTTCAACGGTATTCCTAAATCAAGAGAACTGTGTAAATTAGTCACATCGACATTTTATGTTTGACCTTAGTTATATTAACCAATAGGAAATTATCAAGCGAGCATTCCATAGTTATCTAATTACTATCAGTACGTAACCCCTTATTGCCCTCAATAGTCGTGGATAATAAACTGCCCAACATTTGGAGAGTGTTACATACTCTAGTCTTAACTGATGCATCAATATCCAGTCTTGATGTGTCTTCACTAGGAACACTTAAAATGATGTGTTTATTATACTGTTATACAATACTTATGATTACGGCTATTTTTAATTAATACCACAAACAAATAATTTATGGATTTTTTATTAAATATTTTTTAATTAAATATTTAGTGATTTGCAACACATTATAATAAATATATAACAAAAAGAAAAACACTTTATTTCGAACAAGAATTGACAATAGAGTTAATCAATTTACAATAAATTACAAAATTACCCCTAGGGCATACCCCTAACTCTATCAATCTCCCACTTGCACCTGGGGCCAATTATAACACGCCCATTGAATCAGCTTCTTGAGAGCCGACCAAGCTAGAACCTTAGTGAACGGATTTGCTATGCTATCCTTAGTATCTACCGTTTGTATCACGAACTCTTTCTTCTTAATGAATTCTATAATGAGGTGGAAATTTCGAAAAATGTATCAAACTTCTTGTGTACTTTGGGTCCCTTTGTGATCTAAATCGAATTTCAATATTGAAATGGTTTATAATATGGATATAAATTCTATTTGGATTATAATTGAGTTGTTAAGTTTTTAAAATTCGAATTTCAAGTAATTTCGTCGATTCTGAAAATCGTTCGATTTGATTGAAACGATAAAATAGCGATCGGGGGCATGTCTAGGATTGACGAAACCAGTTCCAATGGATTAGTAATAGTGTACTGTTATCGAATTTCAAATTTCATAGCGTTGGAGTTACCGTTTGGTCGTACGGGATAGAAATGCGTTGAAATTAATATTGAAAATTTAATATTTTAATTCAAAAAATCTATCTTCCACGTACGATTGGATTAGGCCTCGAAACATATTCCATTATGCTAGGAATAGGGGTAGAATATTATAAAGGCTAGGTGGCACGCCTCGTTTGGAGTTCGTCAGAAAAGTGCGTGAATAGTAAAAATAATAATATAATAATATATTTACGTATATATATACACGCGTTCAAAACCCTAACCCTAATATTTCTTGCCACCGTCAGTTCTTGTTAATGGCCGAAAACATTCCATACTTCCCTCCCTTCGATCCCCTTATCCACACACACAATTAGCCGAAGACTTCAACATGAACTCTATACAGCTCGAGGAGCTCTACAGTATCTACAGTCGAGATCGAGTAAGGAGGTCCACGTCAATGGCAAATCGATAGGGAAGGACATGCGTTCGAATTTGATTTGCTAGGCTATAGGACTGTTGAGTTCGACATGGCTTTAGGCAGTGGTGCTAGGCGTGTCGGGCTTCGATATGGTAGCCTCCGATAATAGTCTAGGAGAACTGGTGGTCGCAATATGTAGATGATCGAGGCGGTGAGCGGGTTCGAACGCGATGTTCGATTGGTTGATGTTATGCAATGAAAGGAAGAAGGACTTGAGGCATTGGATCTGAATGTGCGGCCCAGATTGCTTGAGGGTAAAAAAAAGAAAAAGAAAATTATATTGTTTAAATTCGTGTAATCTTATAAACTGCGTAACTCTTGCATACGAGGTCTGATTCAGGCGAAACATGTGGCGTTGGAATCGTATCAATGAAGGTTAGGTTATGGAGTTAGTTTGAAATTTATTTGAAGCTAAGAAAATGTTCAGTTCCAAATGAAAGGTGAGTGTTGTATATGCTCACGTTTGACTAAATTATTTTTATGTTTCGTTAAATTAAAAATCACGAAGTGATTTAACTTTATTGATTGTTGTTTGATAATGTAACTGACATAGAAACCAACATAGAAATTCATATGTTAGGAATTTTGAATTAACAGTTAAATTGAAATTAACTGCTAGTTAAATCCCGATTGCTAACAAATAGATAACTGTTGAGATTTGTTGGCAATTTGAAGGATTGTTTGTGATGGATGCCAATTGGTTGATATTTGGATGATTGGATGTTTATTTTTTTTTTATATATCTTATTATCACCTTGAAATTATTTACTGTATATAAATTGTAAATTGAATTATTTTGAATAAATTAAGAAATAGGTTGAAATGATATATACCTATGACAGTTATTTTGGATTGAAATGATATATATCCATCACTGAAATTAAAATTAAAATAACTGAACACTTGGCCATAGGATAGAAAATTATATACGGACACCAGATTGGTCAAATTAAATAATTTTAAAGTCTTGGTTTTGAAATTATTTAAATGATTCTGATTTAAAGAAATGAAAACCAAATTTATGAAGTTTGAATTAAGCATGAATTCTAGTTTGAAATGTTAAAATTAATTTTGGTTAAAGAAATTATTTAAAGAATTTAATTAGAATTTAAAGTCATGATTGAAATATAATTTGAATTATTGAAATTGAATTGTTTAAAAGATTTGAACTTCTACTTAAACTTTAATGCTATTTAAGTAAAGGTAAATTTAAATGGATATTCCGAACTTTAGTTCAGAATTGAAATATTTTGAAGATTTGAATCTAAGTTCGAACATTGAGATTTAATTCGAATTAAATGATTTAGGTCGATATTTTGAAATTGAACTCAAAATCGATAAACTTAAATGGTTTTAAATTTGAGAATTGAATTGCAACTAAATCCAAATTGGAAGTGGATTGAAATTAATTAATTTGAAATTGAAATTGATTAATTTAAATTGAAATTGAATTAATGTGAAAAATCAAAGTAGAAATTGATTGAATTGAAATTGGAATCGAAGTTAATTCATATTGAAATCAGAATTGTATCTATTTAAATTGAATTGGATTGAGGTTGAAGATGATTTGAATTGGAAGATTTGGAATTGAATCAATTTGACTTTGAAATTGTTTTTAAATAAATTATTTTATTATAAACTGTTTTAAAATCTATTTTTTAAATATACAAATTATTTTGATTTTTCAAGCTATCTTTCTACATTAACCATTTTCAATACTCACTATTTTATATTAAACTATTTAATAAATTTCAAACTACTTTCTAAAATTCAAACTGGTCAAAGTGGGAATCGTTTATATTTAAATCATGGATTTAAATATGAAATGGGTTAAATGAGGCAGTTATAACCCAAATGGAAATTCGAAGCAATTTTGAATTGGAACTGGAATCGAGATATTAAGACGATAATGATTTTGAATCGAAATAGTATATTTTGAATAAATATGATGATTTCGAAATGAATTTGATTTTGAAGCAAATATGGTATTTTGATATCAAGTTCGAAGTATTTACGAAATATAAAAGAACCATCCAGTGTGTAAAATGACGTTCGGTTGTTAAAGAGCTAGGGCCACTTATTGGCATGCTCTCTATCAATATTGGAACCACTTTAACAATTGTGTATGCGAAGGATACTCCAGAACAGAGTGGTTGGATTTGCATCGTTTGCTGGATTTGTAGAAAGAGTACGATGATGGATTGGCCTTACACTTGTGTCAATCTAAAATGACTAAACATGAATAGTACTGGCCAATGAGGTACGCTACCTCTAACGGATACACTTCTTAGTATTACTATCATGACATTGTTATTGATTGGTGTGCACCCTCGGATTTTGGGAGTGTTGGACGCGGTGGACTGTTAGGGTTACCACTAGCCGGGAAGGGTAAACTGGTAGTCTCCTACCTTCGGCATTGCCTCACGTGCCTTGTCATACTTTTATCCCTATACGAGACCACTACGATTTTGATTTAGTGTTGTCGTACCACGACGCATCCCTATCCACTGACGGTTTACTGGTGTTTTATATGTAAACTATACGACAATGCTTAAAAACGCGCTAAGGGGGATCAATGTAAATGTTGAGATTTGATTTTGATTCATGACACAAAGCTGTCACTATGACATACAGATTTGACGACTGCTACGATAAAAAGAGAACATATACTACAAGAAGACAAGACTTCAAAACCGGTGCATTAATTATATTATTTTATTTTTGAGTATTAGGTCAATTTTGTTAAAATCTCTCCTCGTTTACGTGTATATTAGCTTATATATTTAATCGTCTTATTTCCAAATAAACTATACATATATAAGCATATACAATATATATTATATTATAAAAGGTTTAAAGTTATGTATATTATATACAAAAGTGTTTAAAGTTATATATATATTACTATAACTATTTAAACTGTGCATATTGCACAGATTTTACCAGGTCAGTCGACTGACCCAGAGACTCAGTCGTCCGACCTTGAAAATTTTGTGCAACATGCACAGGTGCACAAATATAAAAATATATATTTAAAAATTCATTTGAATATTCAGTTGACTGACCCAGAGGTTCAGTTGACTGAAATTCTACAACGGATACTTTTTGAAAAGTCGCGACTTTTTGTGAAGAGTTACGAACTTCTACGAAAAGATTTGGACGTAACACTTCAATCGAAACTCTTCATCAACATCCGCTGCTCTTTAATATCTATATATACATACTCTAACTTGATTCCAAATCACCGAATTTTCTTGTCTAAATCTCATGAATCGATTTGCAATTGTACTTTCAATTTTCTGCATAAACCAATATTATACCTTTCAATTCTTCATAAGCTTCAAATATATATATATATATATATATATATATATATATATATATATATATATTCGAGGAGAAGATTATAGGAAGGGTGTACCACAAGTGAAAAATTCGTGTTATTAGAACACACAAAGTCAAAACAAACCTTTGTTTTTATTGAAGTCCTGTTCTGCTGCTCAAGCGTGTGAAGTCCTCTTCGGCTGCTAAGGTGAAATTCTTTTTCTGCTGCTCAGGTCCCTGCTCGGCTGCTCAGGGTTGGTAGACCTGTTCCTCCAGGTTAAGTGAGGGTTGTTTTAGTGAAATTCTAGAAGGAGTCTGGGACTGGACGTAGGACGGTACTCCGAACCGGTATAAAAATCTCGGGTGTCATTTTATTATACTGCTTTTATATTCCGCATTATTTACCGTATTACTATCATCACTATACTCTGTATTATCGTATATCCATATTACACGATCCGCTGAACAATTTCATTTGGTATCATAGCCTGGAATTCTATCGATCGTGACAACATCATAGAATAATGGTCAGAAAATGATCCAGTCAAAATACAATAGGCAAAATCCTTGTCAAAGCCACTAGTGTGGACTACAAAAAGATACTTTCTGATTTACAAATTTCAGTAAAAGATAATAATGAATTAGTTAGTATAAGCAATAAGATTTCAAAGCTTAATGTTATTATTTTAGAAAAGATGAAATCTGTTGAACTTGAAAATGAGAAATTAAAAAAATGAGAAATTAGATTTAGAAACTCAACAGGGTATTTTGAAAAATAATTTTAAGGCTCTTAAAGATTTTCTAGACGAACAAAATACTATGTTTGAAAGAGAAAAAGAAATTTTTTCTTAGAAACTACGGATTTGAAAAGACAAAATGATTTATTACAATCATCTTTAGATAATTCAGAATCTCAAATTTTTCTTCTCGAAACTAAGAGCTGCAAGTTAAAAAAAGAGAATTCCGATTTGAACAAGCAAATTGATATTTTGAAAAACAGTAATATTTCTTTTGAAAATAATGATTATGACTTTAAAGTAAAATTTGATAAACTCAACACTGAAGTCGCAAAATTTAATAAAGGTCAAAACAATTTAAACTTGATTTTATCTAGTTCTAGACCTTTACATGATAAAAGTGGTTTAGGATATAATAAAACTGATCATAGAAATAGCACTAGATACGCTTTCATGTATAGTAAATATGTTAGTGCAAGTACAGATTACAAGTAAAGTCTAAATCCATTTTTTTATAGAAATTCAAATATTGCTATGACCAATAATGTTTATAATTTCTTTAGAAGTAAAAAATCATTGACAGGAAATATGAATAAAAATTATTGAAGTATTTGGGTTCCTGTTAATTGGAAAAATAGAGAAAAATACATTAATGGTTTTTTTGACATGGTAGTTAATAATGAAAATTATATTTTTAAAGGTTCAACTGCACCTAAATGGTAATGGTTTCCTAAAAATTAGGAAATTATAAGAACCTTGGGTATCACATGCCTTAAATGTTAATTTTTTTGATACCTTATGCTATAATAGTTATTTTTTTCTATATTGTTCATGTTCTTTATTCCTTTTTGTCGATGAAAAAGGGGGAGAAAATTATTACTAACATTAAGAATGCAGGATATACATCGCCAAAGATTTAGAGGGAGTAAGTACTCATATTATATTATATACAGTCGAAATCTATATCTATTTACAGGTTGTCATCAATCAAAAAGTGGAAGAATGTTGAGATTTGGTTTTGATTCATGACACAAAGCTATTACTAGGACATGCAGATTTGACGACTGCTACGATAAAAAGAGAATATATACTGCAAGAAGACAAGACTTCAAAACCGGTGCATCAATTATTTTATTTTATTTTTGAGTCTTAGGTCAATTTTGTTAAAATCTCTCCTCGTTTACGTATATATTAGATTATATATTTAATTGTCTTATTTTCAAATAATTTATACATATATAAGCATATACAATATATATATATATATATATATATATTATATTATAAAAGTGTTTAAAGTTATATATATTATATATAAAAGTGTTTAAAGTTATATATATTACTATACCTATGTAAACTGTGCATATTGCACAGATTTTACCAGGTCAGTCGACTAACCTAGAGACTTAGTCGACTGACCCTAAAAATTCTATGCAACATGCACAGGTGCACAAATATATATTTAAAAATTCGTTTGAATATTCAGTTGACTGACCCCAAGATCAGTTGACTGAATTTCTACAACGGCTACTTTTTGAAAAGTCACGACTATTTGTGAAAAGTTACAAACCTCTACGAAAAGATTTGATGCAACACTTCAATCGAAACTCTTCATCAACAGTCGGTGCTCTTTAATCTCTATAAATACATACTCTAACTTGATTCCAAATCACCGAATTTTCTTATCTAAATCTCTTGAATCTATTTGCAATTATACTTTCAATTATTCTGTATTAAAGCAATATTATACCTTTCTATTCTTCATAAACTTCAAATATATATATTTATACTCGAGGAGAAGATTATAGGAAGGGTGCACTATAAGTGAAAAATTCGTGTTATTAGAATACACAAAGTTAAAACAAACCTTTGTATTTGTTGAAGTTCTGTTCTGCTGCTCAGGAGTGTGAAGCCCTCTTCGGCCGCTGAGGCGAAATCATGTTCTGCTACTCAGGTCCCTGTTCGGCTGCTTAGGGGTTGTATAGACCTGTTCCTCCAGGTTATGTGAGGGTTGTTTTAGTGAAATTACATAAGAAGTCTGGGAATGGACGTAGGACGGTGCTTCGAACTAGTATAAAAATCTCTGGTGTCATTTTATTATACTGCTTTTATATTCCGCATAATTTACCGTATTACTATCATCACTATATTCTATATTATCATATATCCATATTAAACCATCCATAGCACACTTTCAGTAAAGCCTTAAAACTACTTTTATATCTTATATTACCGGTACACATTATATATATAGCGTATTCTACTACATATAGATATTCTGACGGATCCTTAAGAGATGGAGCCGTAACATCTCATAAGTTATTGCATGCACATTTTTCACAGGATAGAAGATGTGAAACCCCGTAAACATCTCTGACACCATGGAACTCATGTTATATGCGATATCGATTTGACTCACATAAGAATATTTTAGTCTTGACTTGAGTGTTTTGTCTTTTCAATAGGCTCGGGTCAGCCCTGAGTTTTTCAGCGCATTGAAGATTATTCTGGAAGACGATGATGAAGAATTGATATATTATTACTATTATTGTTCCCGCGTCATGTTTTCTGCTGCATTACTTTATTTATCCCTAATGTGTATATAACTCTGATAAATGTTGTATAAATTATAATCAAATGTATAATATAAACAGCTTCATGAACTATTTATTTGATTTTTATATTTTATTGTTCCGTCGCGAGATTATGTATTTGGTTTCTTCTTCTTTTCTTATTTTTCTTAATTAACCCCATTGATTATCTATGTTCCAGACTATTTAAGTCGGACATGTATGGATTATTGTCGATTTAAACCTTCTGAAATATGGACAAGTGACTTGAGTACTATCTTTTACATTGATATGACATTATTAATGATAGATATAGGCTATTGGTTTGATAACAAGTTGGCTATGTACTTATATTTGGAAATCCTTTGGGCTTCTATTAGAAAAGACTTATCATGTAGGTAGAATACTCAAGATATATTCCTATTTAAATTATACTGCTAAGTACTACTATAGTAAGGCTCGAGATTTTTATTAACCAAACATATGTTATTTTGACTCCCTCCTCATTGCAACATAGGTTAGGAAAGATGGCGATGTTGAAGCCAAAGGCATGGAGAAAGTTTATGGTAGTTTATCTATTCATGTTATTTTCAGTATACCTATCGAAAACTATTTTATTTTAAATATGATGTACTACAGATATGTAATGGTTATTATTGATTTTGTGACATTTTGAATTTATAACAAAATGGGTAATGTTGTTATTATTATATTTTATCATTTCAATGTGAAATCTGAATGTGTAGATAAATAGCTCTGTAATGTTCTTTCTACCAACCAACAGCTACCTGTGGAATGAGCCTAAGTTTTGATTGACATTTTATTGGTCGGAATTTAGGTCCATCTCAGATGGGTTGCTATATTTGGTATCAAGGCCTAGTTTACCCAATCAAAATGGATAGGTAAACATATGAGAGGCGTACTTGATATTTTTGAAAGTATTTTTCAAAAAACCTACAATATACATACATACATACACACATACTTATTTTAAACATACGCAAAAACACTAGACAGATCTTTACATCAACATATAATACTATCTTAGCAGATGTGGATGGAAAAGATTGCAACTCCAAAATTAGCATGGAAATTAATGTGGAATAAATGGGGAGTTAATTTTTTTTAATAAGGATAAAAATGGACCAATTAAAGAGATTGTTAGAGTAATTATGGAAAGAGCATCATAGGAAAAATTAGAATGTATTAACAAATGTCTTTAAAAATTGTTTGTTGGAATAATAATCATTTATTACGAACAATTAACATTTATAGAAATAGTGAATAAACATGTTAGGTAGTAATTAAATATTATAAGGCAATATAATTTCCATTAGGGTAAATTAGATAGCTTTGATTATATAGACAAAGATTGGTGGGCCTAGCCTAATACATAAAAATTGATGGGAATAAGGATCTATGCGCTGTAAACAACTGGAAGTAAGGAATGAAGCAAGATGATAAGGAATGAAGCAAATTCCCACAAGAAGGTATACATTAATCACCATAAGGAGATAATTGGTTTTTATGGAGACTGAGTAGGAAAGAAGTAAAGTTCAACAGGAAGGACAATTAGAGTCCATTTCTAAATCCAACTGCATGTGAAAAAATTTGATAAAAATTTTTAGGGAATTTTTTTGAAATGTTTTGAATAAGTTTTCAATGGATTTATCGGGAAGTTGTTTTGAAAAAGTAAGTAAATTTGGGAGCTTATAATCTAAAATTATGTTGAGTGAAATGTTTCTGATTAAAGGTTTTCAATAAAAAGTTTTTTTTTCATTTTTGAGGTTATAGTTTAAAATTTGTTGAGTTAAAAAGCTTTCAATTTCTGGAGAAAGGGATCCTTTGTTTTTAATACAAATGTGAAAAAGAACATAGATTAGACTTGATGATTTTTCTTCTAATTCATGAATTTGGAGGTTACTTTTTTTTAAAAGCTCTTTCTAAAATGGGGAATAAATGGGAATAGAACTTAATTAAACTAATGAGTAGAGTATAGAAGGATAAGAATAACTAGGATAGTAGGAACATTTTTGTACAAGGAAAATACAGAGAATAACAGCTGAACTAGGAGCCAATTAGTGGAAGTAGTATTGGGAGATTTGGACAGAATTAACATTAGGAGTTTATATAATACAAGGTCAGTAACCAAGTTAGAAATTAATAAGATTGAAGTTATACTTGCCTACTCCACTTTTAATTGTTTAAAGTTATAGAAGACGTTTTTGAAAATAATAATAATAATTGGGTGGAATTGAAAGATGATAATTAATAAATGAGTTGGGATAATTTTATGAATGTTATCAGGAAAAGCATTTATGTAAGGACGAGAATTTAAATTATTCATTCTTCTAGAATTTTTTTGACTAAGAATAAAATATTATTGAATTTAAAATGGTAATGAAAGAGAAATAAATAGGGATTGATAAGAAAAGAATTTCAAAATATTACAGGATTTTAAATATGACTTAGACAAAGTTATAAAAAGTAATTAGTTAAGTGACAATATATTTTGATTAATAAAGCAATAAATTTTACTATATATCTTTGGAATAATATAACAACTAAAAATTATAAATTTGGCATATATATGGTCTACTAAAAAAATTGTCTTGTAATTAAAAATATCTTTGAAATAATGAATGTCCAAAAAAGGAAAAACCAGCTAGTTTAAAATGCTATTGAGGTTATAATCTTTGTAATAAATTTAAAGGAGTTAATATTGGACAATAATAATAATGATAATAATATTTCCTTAAAATGGTAGGCGATGAACTTTTCATGTGTATAGGCCATAATATCATGTAGTAATAAATGCTGATTTCGAATTAATGTAATAATATTCTTTGTATGAAAATAATTTATTGAAATGTATTATGTATTTTTTAGAAAGTTCTTGAGAAGTGAAATTATTTTACTCCTTTATGGGATTAAGCAATTTTTGAATTTTTGATTTAATAATAGTTTGGTTTAATAAATGAGTTTTAAATGTTTTGAAAATCCAACTTTTAAAGAGATAACCCTCTATTGTAGAAAGACCTTAAAAAGGAAGAGTTGGTTAAAAGAAGGAAAATTTCTCATGACTCCTTTTGGCAAAAAGGGTTTCCAACTTTATATTTTTAAAGATAAAGGTTTCAGATAAGATACTTTATAATTGTGAAATTTTGGTTCTTAAAGAAGGATGGGAACTAAACCAAACTTTTATATAGATTAGATAGAGATCACTACTTAGGTAAGGCAATGTAAAGGTTTTAAGATATGAATATAGGAATAGTACATACAACCTGATACAAAAATTTGAAATCGGTCCCAAATATTTAATTTTAGAATATTGGTAAAGTAGTGAAGATATTCCAGATTTACAATTGGATTGTAAGTTAGGTTGCCCTAATTGACTTGGAATATGAATTTCTATGTTTTGATTTATTTGAAGCAAGTTCTATGTAAATTCCATAAATTATCCAACTCCAAAATATGTATAAAAATGTGCCATTTGAATTAACAAGGGATATACCAAAAGGGAAAGAGACGTGTCAGATATGGATATTCTTTTCTATAGTTTACACCGTCTATTTCGTCAAAAAAGAAAATAAATAATTCCTTATAGTTTCAAACGAAGCAAAGATCTCACTTTGGTTAATTTATGGAAAAATTATAATGGCAACCCTTTTTAAAAGGATAGATTTGATAAATTAAGATGTGGAAAGAAATGTTCTAGTTTAGAAATTAACATATAGACACATGTATAACCGCGCTTAATTTATAAAAACATAAATATATAAAATTGTAATTTACAATGGTATTCATATTAGTTATTATAGGACTAGGATTTATGAACATTAATTACAGATTCAGTGGGCAATAAATTTTCAATTAATAGAGAATTAAAAAGGAATTAAATGGGGACTGATTAAGGAATTTAATATGCATTGATGAAGGAATTGAATCTGCATAACAGATGGATTTTGGAACTGGTAAAAAGATTAAAGGGATCTAAATGAGGATTGATTAGAGATGGTCCAACTTTAACATTAATGATCAATTATCATAGACACATAAACCGAAGTAATGGTGGACCATATTTATTAGAAACCAAGAAGGAGGATTAAGGAAGAAGGAGAATTAAGTGGAATGACATACTAAGAATTTTCATCTTAATTCGGTAAGGAGTATTAGGGCCCCAACTTCAATAACACCAGTTAATGATAAATGACAACTTCCAACAAAATTTTCTTTTGGAGTTTTTAATTATTATCACTAGTTTTCTCTCTTAGGTTATTGGAAAAGCGTATGGTATGGTATAAGATATGTTCCTGTTTTATTATTGGGTTGATTTTATGGATGGGTTTAGCCCACCAGATAAGTGTATATATGGTGGAACAACGTAAATAAGGAAATTTCATAAGTACACTTAGCTAGCAACATACTATACGTATGACTGTAAGTTAATGAGAAAATTAGGTTAGTAACTAGGAATAAAGGATGCTTTATTCCCAAAGATTTTAGGATATTGGGAAAAATATTTTTTAACTTAATAAGAGACACCATTTAAGGATGATCATTCACCTCAGAGGAAATAAGATGAATATGGATATGAAGAAAATTTTCAATTGGATGAGGATGAAGAAAAAGATGGCAGAATTTTTCACTAGGTGTTGATTTACCAAAAAGAAAAGGATAGAATTGATTGGGCAATGAATGAAGGCCGCATAAGATTAGTAGAAATCCTATGTAGACAATAGAAGAAAAGTGTTTATTACAATTTCCTCTTTTAGATAAGTTGTGAGATTTGGAAAGTCGGGAAATTTGGCACCAACATCTGTTGAGCCTTTCCCAATTCTAGAAAGAATAGGAATACTTGCTATAGTGTGGAGCTACTAGATAATTGGCAGGAGTCCATGACGTTTTTTTCTATTTTACATTCAAGGAAATACCTTCATGGCACAACTACTATGGTAGAGCATGACATGTAGGGGGATATTGAGGCGGAAGCAATAACATCCTGTGCCACCACAAGCATTGTAGAGCATGAAACTAGGAAACTCCATAATAAAGAAATTTGACTAGTTCAAGTACAATTGGGGGAAAATTCGATGGAAGCATAAGGACTTCTCATCCTTAGCTTTTCACCAGTAAACTTTTCTCTCCAAAATTAGGTTTAATTTCATAGTGGTTGCTAGATTGGATGGTAGGAAGTGGTTGCCACACTTTTATTATCACTTTAGCATTCATATAGAACACTCATGCTAGGATATTTGCATACATACTTATGTGTCACGATCATACACTCATGCTAGGACAGAGCTCACTACAGTATATCTACACACATAATCTCATTGCACTTTGGTTAAGTAGATGTTGGTGTAGATAACATGGTTGTGTAAAATTGATGCTTATTGCACGTTACGTTGTTCGCTACTTGAAAAGATTTCGGGAATGAAATCCTTTTTGAAGGGGAGAGGATATAACACCCCGTAATAATTTATAAGAAGTAAATAAAATAAAGTAAAATAAAATAATTAAATAAGATGAGGGTTAAAATGGAAATTTTGCAAAATTCAGAATTTGGCCATGAAAGTTATGCCATTGTGTTGTGGGTAAATTCTAATCAATTTACATATATAATATGTTGAAAATGGAGCTTAAATGGAAAAGTTATGGACCTTTGAAGTTTTCGGATTCAAAACAATTTAAATATAATTAAAATTCAAATAATTAAATAAATCTCAAATTTGAAATTTGAAAGTTGAAAGTTAACAATAATTAGAATTATGGGTTAGGTAGATGTTAAAACTAACGATAACGTTAAGTTATAATTAAGGAACAAAATAAATATGTAATGGCATGTAATAATTGGTTCCAAAAATAAGATAACCAGTTGATCAGTGGGTAACGGCGGTTGACCGATAAAGGTGAACGACGGCTAGGGTTTCGTGCATTTTGAACGCACCAAACTATATTATTTTAAACCGAGTTAAATCAGACAATTCTGGAGCATTTCAACCACTATAAATAAGAGCCAAGGCCCCTCACTTTTATTCACCAATTATTTTGGGAACCTAGCTCAAATCTGGCATTTCATCTGTTCTATGATTCTAAAAAACTTCATTAGTTTTTAAGTAAGAAATCATATATATATATATATTGTTTTCTATTTACTTTCCCAACCTATTGTTCTCTAATTTTTTTAATTTAACTAATATATAAAAGTCCCTTCCGATATATATATATATATATATATGTATGTATGTATGTATGTATGTATGTATGTATGTATGTACGTATGTATGTATATGTACGTACATATGTATGTATGTATGTATGTAAAAGAGATCTGGGAGAGATTGTTAAAGGCATGTCAAATTCAAAGGAGGCAAAGCTAAGGATATACCGTGAGTGGAAATCTTAGCTTTTTGACGTTAGTAGTTGATTAGTATAGTTTGGATTTGCATATGCCTTGGGAGTTTTAGTCTGTGAAAACATCATATTATAAACCCATAAAACTCCTTCAATGCGAAATGTCAATTCTAGGTTGAAATCTCAATTGTTTATGTCAAAATAATGGAAATTGTGTAGAGTTGCAGTTTTGATAATTTTACCTTTTATTCCACTTTTTTTCTTTTTCTTTGAATTTGATTAAAGAGTTTAAATTAAGGAATAATTTGTGAGGTACGAATTTTATTCGTAGTTTGTACCGCTTATTCCCATAAATTAAATAGAAATTCCTTCGTTTTTTATATGAAAAAGAAGTTGAATGGAGCATAAAAATTGGAATTGTAAGTTTCTATTATCTATATATTCCATTATATTGATGTAATAAATTGAGTTTAAATTTAATTTTATACAAGTTATTGATTAGAATTTTTGATATGAATATTGGAATTTTGGTATTGTTGAAAATATGGGATGAGACTTGTATGATTGTTGAAAGAGTTAATATTTAAATGCTAGTTTAGGGCGTAAATTAATTAGATCAATAAGTGTAACGTATAATTATAACATATGTTATAATTATAATGTATAATTAACGTATAATTATAACGTATAAACGCGTAGTTAATTAAATTAATAATTATCATTAAATACCCCTTAGGAAGGTAATTAATGTTAAAGGCAAAATAAGAAAGATCTCTTATAAGGTCTTGATTATGGAAACGATGAGTTATGTGATATTGTATAGAGTGTGATATAGATTATGACTAAGTTAAAGGGATGAAAGGTTAGCCAAAAGCACATGGAAGTCCGTCCAGCTAATCTGGTAACCAACTGTGTGACTTTGGGACATATGTGAGACATCACCTATAATAACTACAGTCGACATTAGGTTAATCCCAAATTCTATAGGCTAAACCTAGCTCGAGATTTTTATTCACCGGAAAAATGTTGTTCTGACTCCCCTCATTACAACACATGTTAGGAAAGATGATGATGTTGAAGGCAAAGGCGTGAAGAAAGCTTGTAATTGATTTTCTATTTATCTATTCATGTTATTTTCAAATATACCCATTTAAAACTATTGTATTTTAAAATGTGCCATGGATATGAAACGGTTATTATTGGTTTTGTGACATTTTTAATTTATAATAAAATAGGTACTATTTTTATTATTATATTTTATCCTTTCGCCGTGAAATCTGAATTTGTAGATAAATAAATCTATATGTTTTTTTTACTAAAAAAATAGCCAGCTTTGGAATGGGTCTAAGTTTTGATGGGCAATTTATGGGCCGAAATTTAGGTCCATTTCAGGGCAGGTTGTTACACCGAACATAGCCTCGACATCGAAAAAATGACTAACGACATAGTAGGCTGCACAATCCTAGCTTAGCTAAACCTTGAGGGTATATCAACTCCATTATGTAGAGTATGTTTATAGAATTTTCTAGTAGGAGTTGTTGATACTTGGTTCATGTGTTTGGGGATATACTAGTGTTATTTCCCTTTTGGTATATTCTATCTAGAGGTATACGACACTCGGAAGGTGTTTTCTGATACTTGTCGTAGAGACTGGCCATAGTTTACTTACGAGTTTTACTGGAGAGGTGTTCGTGGAAATACATATAGGTACATGCTTTAGCGGTTTTAAATTTACTCTATGTTATGGTGTGACCAATGTAAGCATCATAACTATTTTCCAATTTATATTCACACCTTAGTTGTAACATCCCATTATTTGAGTAATTACAATAATATTTATTTTGGGTTTTTAATTGGAATTTATATTAAAAATAATGATTTTAAATTCAAATTTCAAATTTGAATTATATTTCTGAAATCCAGATGTTGTTTGAAATTTTGCTTTGATCAAATAAATAATATTTGAGAAATTTTGGAATTACTTTGGAAATGAAACAATATTTTATAATTGTTGAAAATTGAAGGTAAAATTTTTTGTAAAAGAGAAAAATCCTTATAAATATAAAACAAAATTTGAATAAAATGTCTCGAGTGTGGATATATAATGATGGTTCGAGTTATAAGGCATTTAAGGGTGCAGATTTATTTAAAAGAAAATCAAAATTATTGGAATAATTTTATTAGACCTCATGTTCATTCTTATCGGTATCACAATTATAATTAATGTTTGTACATACTTATCCATGAAGTAACCTTCTTTTTAAACCTACATAAATACCTTCGCTCGACTACATTTATTCACACTGAAATCTTTTAGCTCCATCAAGCTGCTTATTTCCCTCTCTATCTTCTTTGTTATCATCTTTATATCTTTTAGCAAGGGGAAAAACAAAGTGAGTACAACCCCATTCCGTTTACAAACAAATATACTTGCCATGTTAATGATTGGAACAATAAATAGTATTAATCAGCAAAAATTAAACGTAGAATGGTATGCATATAATTGTCACCATGTATGCGTACATATACACACACATATACAAATCAATATGAAGTTTTGCAAATTAGTTTATGCATAAGTAAACTTGCATTTGTTTGATAAATATATACTATAATATCTATATATTTTTGCGTACATGCGAAAGCTTAAGAAAATGCACTATTGTGTATTAATATTTGTTTCCACATATATGTTATATATATATATATATATATATTCTTTCGAAAGTTTAAACATATATAACTCAAAACTTAAGAAGAATTTGAGGGTGAAACCAAAAGAGAAATCGTAGAGAGAAATGAGACAAACAAATCGGTTAGCTTTTGCCTTGTTTTCGAACTCCATAGTAGTTATAAATAAAATCATTATGTCTACGTCCGTATTATGAACGGGTGCTATAAGGTTGGAATACAAGGTTCTAGTAGGTCTGTATTACGTAGCCGAGTGCAATGATGGTCTTGGTTTGATCGCTGATGGCCCGAGTTGGAGAATCCATTTTCAATAAGCTAACAAAGAATAGGAAAAAAAGACAAGAAATAGAAAAAGAAGAGGAGGAGTTTAGTGGATAAGAAAGATGGATATGAGCATGTGTGCATGCATTTGTGCATAGGAATTAGAAAATTAAAGAGGAGGAGAGATACTGATGTGGTGGCAGTAAATGAAAAGAAAAGAGTGAAAGGGAGTGATGACATGTGAAGGAAATGTTTGTAATACTTGTATGTAAATATATAATGGCATGAAAAAGGAAAAAAAAGAGGAAGGACCCGTGCATGTTTTGCACTGGAGAAGGAAATGAAAGTTATCATGCTTTTGAGTGTAGAAAAAAACAAAAAGACAAAAGAAAAGAAAACGATATAACAATATATTTATGAAATCATACAAGATACTTCACTTCATTTCTTTCAAAAAGGGAGTGTGCACATGCACGATGACACGCCATGCACTACACATAATTTATTTTGAAATGTTGTCTAATTTCATGAATACATTATAGTAAATGTTATGAATGACTTGTATGTGTTAATGGTTGAAATATTAAATTGATTGTATTGCAAGTATATTTAAGTTATAACTATATTTTAGGGTTTAAATTGAATTAAAAGCAATAATAAATCCTATTTTAAGTAATTAGTAATCTACTTTAGTTTGAATAATATGAATTTGTGTTATTGGATGCTGATATGAATGATTTTACACAAGTTTTAGTTAGTTTAAATTCTATCATTTAAATTTAATTACTTTATTTTAAACCTAATTGTAATTATTCAATGTCCTGTTTAAAATTGCTTTTGTAATTAATGATGTTATTATCTGCAAGTTAAAACATATTGCATGAGCTCAACTAATCGGATAGGCTGTGCGATGGGTTTAAAATGATATTTAGGAATAAATGTCGTTCGGAATGATCAAATGAGTTATAAAAGTGAGAATTTTAACATTTCTCGAGTTTGACATAGGATTTGACTACTAGACTGCTAATATCCATGCCAATGGACTAATTTGAGGGTTGCAACCCAAATCGTGATGACCTTGTCCCTCATCACTCTGTCCAAACTTTCTGCTGCTAGGACATATAAAATTATCAAGGATAATGACGATTGTCGTAGACGTAGTGTAAACAAAGAGAAATAACACTACCAATGGGGATATGATGCAGACAATGCAGTAGACTACAGCGCCAGTAAGACTTATCACACCTCTAGATACCTAAAGGGTACAATAATAAAGGGATCTTGTGAAGTGCACATCACAACCGACAAGAAATATATGGGTGAAATAAACCGGGATGACTTGCCGAGGAAGATTACTCTATGTAGAGGGTAAATCCATAGAGGAGATTTATCAGCATGTAATCCTCTTGGGATTCAAAGACTAGAAGATGATAAAAGCCTTCTTATAAGTATTAGTAGAAATGACATTTAACTCAAAAATGACTGTTTTTGAATACCGATTTGAATTTATATAACACAAGGCAACTCATAGTAAAATGATAGGATATGATATCTCAGTTAATTATAGTTGCAACTATGTATGTTATATCGAATAATGTCACAACATAAGTGTTACAACTGATTTGTGAAAATGAGATTTGGGAATTTTTTTGGCATGTGTGACCCTGTGTGCAACTTATATGCCCCATGGAACCCAACATGACATTTTCATTTATATTTTGTTGCACGTTTATACTCACAGCCAAATGTCTAGCCTGACTCTAGGTATCATTTTGTGATAACTCCTCGGGTCAGACTGAGATCATTCTACAGGTTACACTGTAATGCCTTAGCTCCAATGACTAAAATATCAGAGGGAGTTTACCATCCGATTGCTCGGATCGATGTGCACAGAAGGAGTGATCTCTCGTATACACAATTCTAGGCCAACATGAATACATTTCAATACCTTAATACATTTAAAGTAGTATGTATCTTATCTTGATGTAAGGCAATGCACACGAATTATGGGCTTGAATAATATAGTATTAGAGAAATAGATAAAAATTTCCTAATTAAAGAATCAGAATGAACAAAATACTGGATTTCATATCATATTTGAATATTTAATACATTATCTATAATGACCCATAATTTCAGCCATCTGAATTTGAAATATTTAAATGATTTTAAATATTGAAAAGTTAATTTTATAAGTTAAGAACTTAAATTTCAAATATAGCAATTTATTTGATAATTTAATTGTTAAATTCGATATTTAGAATTCTTCAAATAATTGAATCTTGAATTTAATATGAATGAAAAGGATTTCAAAAGTTGATTTAAATTCTATTTGAATAAGAAGGAAGATAATAAAATTTAAATTGGAATTAAAAATGATTAAACTGATTTTGGAAATAACTTGTTTTAATTAACATGTAAAAATAGCCTTCTGGGGCACTATCTTGGA
The DNA here is from genome assembly GCA_030765085.1 of Allium cepa. Lineage (NCBI taxonomy): Eukaryota > Viridiplantae > Streptophyta > Magnoliopsida > Asparagales > Amaryllidaceae > Allium > Allium cepa. The sequence continues at coordinate 622,976,598 of CM060940.1, read as the reverse complement.
TTTCGACGAAACCAGTTTCATTAGATCCGTAATAATGAATTATTATATGCCGTCAAATTTCGTGGTGATTGGACGTATCGTTTGGTCGTGCGAGTTCAAAATGCGTAGAAATTAATTAAAGGAATTTAAATTAATATAAATTGATTTTGAAATCTAACTTCTGTATAAGATGGAATTGGCTTCCGATATATATTCCATAATGTTCAGAATAGGGATATAACATATAGAATGGCATGTGGCACACTTTATTTAGAGTCTGAAATTTTAAAGTGTGAACAATACCATCAAAACTATAAAAAGGCATTAAATTTCTTTATTTGCAACTTAACCCTAAAACCAAGGTTCGGCCGCCATTAAAAAAACCAAATCAACTGCCATGAATCAAAGTTGCGATCCAAGCAAAATTAACCAAAATCTTCAATATGAAAGTTGTTGCTCTCATCCCCACGACTTCATTCGTATAATCTGATCGTTGAATCGATGCTCAACATGGCGGTAAATTTGTTGCATTCATGGCAGATCGCATTTGATTTTGTGGTGGCGGCAGAGCAGGTGACAACGATGGTGGCAGGAGGGGCAAGGCGGCGGGGGTGGCGGTAGGCACGCGTGAGCATGCAATGGCGGCGACAATTTGTGGATCGCGATCGGTTAATAAAAAAAGGGGAAAATAACATGGCCTGGAAATGGCATACGAGAGGGAGAAGGTGAAAAGGTGATTAAGGACATAAAATTTTAATTAATTTAAGTTAATTTATTCGTTCGTTAATTCATAACCTTTTCGCACGATGTCGGTTTTGAGCTCGACATGTTGCATTACGATCATATCAGCGAGTACTACGATATGGAGTTGGATTGGATGGACAGAGCTAGTAGAAATTTTGGTTAAATCGAACGACCGTTCAATTTTAATTCAAACTGGAGTGCTTGGACGATTTCTGGAATTTCTGTGAGTTAACTCACCTCTCTAGCCCACTTATATATAAGTGTGGATAATTTTATTTATATTATTTGTTGATTTTTTGGATGATTTACTATATTGGTTAGTTAGTTTGGATATATTCTTCTTATTGGGGCGGATGAGACCTTGTTGCATTCCCGTGTATGAGCGGATGACCATTTGTATACGATCCCGCCACAAAGTGGTTGATTTATATTATTTGATTATATACCATATGTGATGCAGGAGGATAGGTTGGAGGGATCCAATAGGATTCCTTACACTATTGATTTTACTTTTCATATATTTTGATATATGATATTTTGGATGCCATATTTGATGACATGGATTGTTTTTGCTTATTTAGTGCCATAGTAGCAATGAGCCATATTTTTTATTATTTTGAAATACTATAAAATAGTGATTTTGAATTGAAATGATTTTCAAAGTAATTTTGGAAGTATATAGGTTTTAATAATTTTTAAATTATTAAAAAGAATGAATTTATTTTTAAACAAATAAAAAGTATTATTTTTGATGTTATAAAAGTATAGTTTTGTGAAATATTTTTAAATAGAGTTTTTTGAAAAATTTGTGTAAAGAATTTATAAAAGTGATATTTTATAAAGAATGAAATAGATTTATAATCGAAATTTGTAAATATTTTGTAAATGGATTTGAAATTATTTGGTAAATGGATTTATAAATGGATTTCATAAATAAATTAGAGTTACAAAGAAATGGACTTATAAGTGGATTTGATAGTAAAATGAGTTTTTACAAAAGAATGATTTATAAATAGAATTTTATAAATAAAGAGATTTTATAAAATATAAGTTTTATAAAATAGAAAGGAGATTTATAAACATAGTTTTATAAATATGGAAATGGTTTATGTTGTGATTTAATTATGGATTTTTATATAAAGAAATTACATTCAAGTTTTTAAGTGTTAAATAATCTTTTAAAGCAATGTTTTGAAAGTACTTTTTTTTTATGAAGTCAATGGTTTTTAAAGTGGTAATCCTTAAAAGTAAAGCTTAGAAAATAATAATTTCAAATGGAGTTTAAATGGTTTCGAAAAATGATTTAAAATGTGATAAGTATCGAAAACGTGGATTTTAACATTATTGTTGTAATAGACGTTTTCGGGGAAGTATGGAAGGCATGGACTAATACTATTGTTATAGTAAATGATTTCCAAAAGAAAATGTTTTATATAGTATATGGGATATATATAATCAAAACTTTATACTAGTACTTTTGAGTTGTCGTAATGATGTTTTCCGCAACATTCGTTTTGACCCAATAAATTGTGTTTTGACATTCCATTGTGAAATACACGAATTGGTTCTTATGATTGTACTAAAAGCTTAGTGGTATAGGAAGCATTGCTTCTTATATTTAACACCCATTATGAGGCATATGAACTCGAAAGTTGTACGGTTATAGAAACCTATTTGGCATGTCACAAAAATGGTATTGTTATTAAATATACTTATACCGTTGATATAGGTACATGGAAATGTTTTCCAATATCATAGGATTAAAACTATTTTGAGATTATATCTTTTAAAGATAATTTGAAGCAAACATTTGGAGATTGATTTAATTAATAAAGGTTAATTAAATGGTCCTAATGACTGCTTATGTGCTGGATATTGTTTGTTTCTTGATAGTTAAATAACGGACTATTAAATTTGGCCATTTTTGGTTCCTTGACTTGATGGGGGAACAAATTATTAGTGCAATTAGCACGAAGCAGATTGAGTAGGCTTGATTCCTATTTGGATTAAGAATGTTGATTCGAGTAGTGCAAAGTGTCTATGGTACTCCAATCTATTGGGCTTCCTTCTTGGCCAAAGTATAGCAAGTTGATAGTTGGAAACGCGATAAGTCTACAAGACTTGGTTTTCGTATGAGGTTGAGGGCTTCTTTATCATTATTGATTCAGAGAGACTGGTGTCAGATTTATCCGAAAACCACTTTGTACCAATATATGCATTCGAAAGTGCAGGTTTATGATGATGATTTTGAAGACGGAGATCTTCATGATGTAGGGCTACATGCCACTAGACCCACGATGCATATTATATATATGGTGGTAGTAGTGCTTCGTTATGAAAATCTACGATATGTAAGGACTTCTTGCTACTAATCCTAGGGGCAATTCCCTATAGGATGTGATAGGAGAGTGCCTTCGGTTTGTCTTCTTCCTGGACAACTTGTATGGATGAACGTCTGACGTTGCATTTCTTATTAATTGATTGGTCTCTATGAATGTATCATCTGTTTAGTGGTGGAAAAGACAACTTCTCTTTTCTTAATACCCTTTCCTGAAACATACGAGCTTAGGAGTTATACGTTTGTAGAAATCAATAGTGTGATTCTGGGAATGACAATGTGGCATTCAAAGTGGAATGTGCTATGTGAAAGGTAAACATTATCTTAAACCTCATCATCCAGTAATGGCTTAAACTGGGTACGCAATGAGGCTATGTGATTCGCAACCATTAGTGTGTGATCATGACCTTTATAGATAACCCTTTATATGTCGGGTATGTGGTGTATGCTATCAGACATCTCTAATAGGTTAGCAACGACTGGGGTGATGGCATATTCGATTTCTATCTAGGCCATGTATGAGTGCCTATATAGATATACCTGTCTCGCCGATATGAAGGATTGTTTGTGTATCCTTGGTACATTCCTCTAGAGATGTACCATACGAAAGGTAGTCTATTTTCTTCTATTGTATGGAAATCCATTCCCAGTACGTGCCGCCATTTTGTTTGTATACCGTCAAATTTAACCAATATAACAATTTTCGCTATTTTAATATTATTTGTATACTAGACACAAGTATAATATAGCAGGATTTGATATGAAATGTTTTGGTTATCATAAGGTAAAATTTTGACCGTGTTTATGTGCGACGTGGTCTTAAGAGATAACTTTATTTGATAAGGAAAGTTTTTATTACTTTAAAATTAAGTTGAGATGTGTTTTCTCATGCAGGTTTACCAAATTGATCCGGGTGTTCTTTCCTTTCAATGCTCGGGTCAGACCAAGCATATTTACAGATTTAGATTTAGATGCTTTGGAGCTTCAGCAGACGAGTTGGAGGTCTTTAGGTCATATTCATGTATATATTTATTTCCCGCTGCATTATTTTTCAAATTATCAGCATTTATGAGGACAGGTTATTATAACTGTTATGGCTGATGATTAGTGATTTGTTACTGTACTTTGATGGATGTATTGTATTACATTTTCTCTTTTAGTTTCTCTTTCTCTTTTCTTCTTATTTTCTCTTCTACTTTTTTCTTTCTTTCTCATAACTATTCGCATCTTTGTTCGATTTGGTTTCGACATGTGTGGTTTATTATCAGCTTGAATTATGCTGATTTGCTTGTCTTTTCAACTGGTATCAGAGCTTAGGTTATGCGAACACCTAGGCTTTGGTTGGGTACTCATTATAGATAGGGTTAGTAATACCTTACAATGAGTTTGAGTGTATTATAGATATGAGCACGTACTTATTAGTGGTTATAAAATTGTTTTATATTGTGTTAATTTATTTGTTGAGTGTCTTATGAATTCTGGTCGGTACGTGCGATGCCACGTTATCGATAGGGGTTTCAAAATGCTTGAACAAGGCCAACTGACACAGTATTGCTTTGAGAATTGGATAAATGAAATAATTTTACCTTAGTTATATTTCATATATAAAGGAATAATTTTTCAGAAATTATTATAGTTATACATGGTGTATTTGGTTGGCAGTGAATGAAAATATTGGATTATTACCATTTGTTATTTATTTTTTGTATTCTAATAAAAGTTATTATTATTATAATGTAAACCAAGATAAACAATTAAGGAATGATTTTATATAACCAATGTGAAATTATATATAAGGAAAATTTATAAGTATGATTTGTAAATAAAAAGGATTCAAAAGAAACAGAAAGCACATAACTCACTTTGGTCGTTGAAAATAACTCTCGTGACGACTACAGCATCATCGGCATTCATTTTCAATTGGTAAGCCAAGTTTGTTTAAAATTCAAAGTATGATTTGACATAAAAAGGAATTATGTGTATATATTATGTCAAAATGATTTGAAAATAAAAAATTGGGTGTTTAAATTCTAGAAGTTGATATCTAAGTGTTTTTCTGAAAACATAAGAAACTAAATTTTATAACTTATAAATTTTGAGAATTAGTGAGTTCAAACAAATTTTAAACAAATTTGTTGAATATAAATGTTAAGAAAAGTGAATTTCAAAATTGAATTATGAAATGAAATTTAACTTAAATAAAATGAATTTTGAAATGGAATTTGACTTACGCAAAGTTAAGTGAACTTGAATTTGATTTGTAATGAATTAATGAATTGAACTAATGAAATAAATTAGTGAAATGGATATGAACATGAGTTATAAAATGAAATTTAACTTAAGTTGTAAAATAAATTAAAGATGTTTTGGAATGTAGTTTGCTAGAAATAAATGTGAACTTAAGTTGTAAAGTGAATATAAACATTGGTAGTTATACAAAATGTTTATAGTAAACATAAGTAATGGTTTTATGAAATGGTTTATAAATGATATTAGTATTGAAAGAAATATGTTAAGTAATAAATGTGTAACGACCCGTAAATTTTCGATAATTAAAATAGCTAATTTAATAAAATTTCGTGATTTAGTGTTAGAAAAAAATTTGTAAGTCGTTTGGAATAATAATAACTAGAATGAAATGCAACAAATTTTATCTAAGTTAATTATTTATGAATTGAATGAAATCCCAGATCAATTGAAATAATATGTAGTCAAAGGTAATTGAATGAATTTGTATTGAATAGGTAATTGTGACACTTGTTTATAAATAATAAACTTATAAGTAATTAAAAGTAACGGTGATAATTATTTAAGTTACCTATTCATTTAGTTAGTCGAACTGAATTTGTGAACCAATTGCAATTGAAATGAAAGTTTATATATTAGTTGAGTGCATTATCTCTAACTGTAGTTAAATAATAATATGGAATTCATTTGATGTGATATAGTAAATCGACTGATAATAAAAAATTTATTTAAAATTCCAATATTGAAATCCGTCAAATATTGAACAATTAAATTGTTTAAATTTAATATTTGAAATTTATTGAATAATTGAATAACGGGAATTGAATAACTATTTTAATGAAAATGGTTGTTCTATAATTTGAATTTGTTAAATTTTATAAGTTCGTTTTGAATATTTCAAAAGATAGTGATTTAAGAATAATCAAATTGTTAAATTTAATATTACAAATGTTTGAATAATTAAATTCCGAATTTGACATGATCAATTTGATATTGAAATTTAATATATGAAAATAGAGTGAATAATTGAAATTTGATTTAATATGATTCGGATTGGTTTCCAAAGTGAATATAAGTTATATTGAGATTATAATAGAGTTAATAAGATTTTAAAATTGAAAATTATTGGATAATTGAATAACGGGTTTAATATGATTAAAAATGATTTGTAAAATTTTATTTTATCATATTAAAGTAAGAATGATGTTGTAGAACTTTTAAAATTGAATTAAAAGTAAATTTGTAAAAATTGAATATTTTAATATTTAATTATCGACTGAAAAATAGCCAAATTTTAAACAGTCTCAGAATTGGATGAAACTAGTTCCATTGGATCCGTAATAGTTAGTTATTATCGGATTTCGATTTTTGTAGCAATCGGAGTTGTCGTTTGATCATGGCAGCTCGAAACGCGTTGAAATTGTTTTAATTTTAATTTGGCGAGTTAAAATAGTCATTTTTCAAACGGTCTCGGATTTCGATGAAACCAGTTTTATCGGATCCGTAATGTGATATTATTGTAAGATTTCAAATTTCAAGTCAATCGGATTTACCGTTTGTCCGGGGCGAGCCAAAACGCATAGAAATCGGTTTAATCGATTTAAAATTTAAATTCGATCGTTTATTTCCGTAACTCGCACATATGATCGAATTAGCTCCTGAAACCTATTCCATTGTGTCCGGAACACGGGATAAACCCTAGAAATGCCGGTCACTGCGCGTAAATCGGAGTTCGAAAATTTGAGATGAATAGTGTTCGTTGATTTTTTTATATAAGCACCTCAATATCTTCATTTTGCAACAAACATTATAACCCTAGGGCAAATAGCTTCAGCCGCCACTTATAAAACCAAAGGCCAGAAATTCGTTTCAATCGTCCTCAATTATCTTCCCATCCACTAACAATCAAGAGAAGTGTTCAACTGCAATGTTGTAGAGCATTACGAGCTCTACATTTTCAACGGTCAAGATCGAAAATAGCGGCATGGATCAACGGCAAATCAAGGTTGAAAGGCCGGCAGTTTTTCACATTTTTTGAGTCCAATACTTGACCGAGCTCGACCGGATATGGGTCGTGGGTGGAGTAGGAGCGCGCGCACGAAATGGAGGAGCCTGATCGTATTCGAGTTCGTCGTAGTGGCCGCGACCATTAGGGTTTAAGGGCGGTTGAATGGGTTGTTGTACGTGAACGCGAACGAGAGATGGGAAGATGGATGCGCGCGTTCTAGATCAAGGGCAGTGAATCCAACGGCTGATAATTGATGTAGGGTTTTAAACTGTAAAATAATTTGAAAAATTATTATTTTATAATTCGTTCAAACTTTAAAAAGCTGTATCTTTTTCATGCGAGGTCAAAAACGCACAAAACGAATTGCATTGCAATCGTTTCGTCGAGCACTACGCTATGGAGCTGGATTGGAACCGTTTGGATCTAGAGAAAATTTTGTATTAAATCGAACGTCGTTCGATTTGATTTGATATCGTAAAAATCAAGGTGAGTGTTTTATAAGGCTCACAACGTACTAAATATCTTTATGCTAGTTAAATTGACATTATGAAGTGATATGAATTTTGTTTGTCGTTGTTTGGTATAAATTTAATTGTCATATAGCTTGTTATTTGAATTAACCGTTGAAAAAAAATTAAATTGACAGTTGAATTGAAATTGAATTGCGATTAAATTACCTGACATTGATAACTATGAAATTGCCATGAATTGTATTGTTTATTGGATGATGTATTTCGATGGATGTTATTGGTTGATATTTAAATGTTTGGATGTTTATTTGCTTATATATATATATCCTGTTATGCATACATATGAAACTGTTATTTGATTTAAGTAATATATATTCATCCCTGACATTTAATTGAAATAAATAAATTACTTGGCCATAGGATAGAAAATTATATACGGACACCGAATTGGCTAAATTAATAATTTTGAAAATCATTGATTTGAAATTTTATTAAATGTTGATTTAAAAGTTATAAATAGAAATCAATTTATAGAAATCGAATTTGTCGGAAAATTGAGTTTGGAATGTTGGAATAAATTTTGGTTAAAGGAATTTTGTTAAATAATTTAAGTTGAGACTTTGAGATTTGAAATTGGATATGATTGGATTTCGAAAATTAATTTGTTTGAAGATTTAACCTTAATTCGAGCTTTGAATATTACCAAGTAAAAGAAAAAAAATGATATTTTGAAATCAAGTTTGGAATTGAATCATATTTGGAATTGGGATTTAAACTTGAATATTGTTGGAAATTTTTGTCAAGTGTTATAAATTGATATTTTGAGAAATCAAGCTCCAAATCGATATAAATTGAAATTGAATAAATTAAAGGTGAATGAAAAATTGAATTAATTCGAAGTAAAAATTGACGTTGATTGAATTGAAATCGAAATTGAATCGGTAGAATGGAAATTGGAATTGATTTGAATTGGGAAATTATAATTGAAATGGATTGATTTTGAAGCTGTTTTATTTTGTTTTCCAAATTACTCGGTTATATAAACCATTTTGAATACTTAAACTATTTTAATCTATTTTAAATATACTTAACCCAATTTAAATTATTTTAAACTAAATTTATCTATCTCAAATCCATTTTAAGATTTTAACGTATTTTAACTATTTTAATTATTTAAAACTACTTTTAAACTACTTAAAACTATTTTTCTAAATCCTAAGCTGGTCAATAAGGTGAAATGTTTATATTTAAATCTTGAATTTAAATACGAATTGAGTTAAATGAAGTTGTAACCTAAAGTGAAATTCGAAATGATTTTGAAAACGAAATGAGATATTGATGCGAAAAATGATCTTTGAAACGGAATCTTACAGTTGAATAGATACGATGATATTTGAAATGGATTTGATTTTTGAAGCGAATATGATATTTTTGATATCAATTATGAATTGATTTGAAATGTAAAAGAGCCAACGGTGTAATAATACGTAGTTATTAAAGAGACCGGGATCGGATATGGACATACTCTCTGTCGATACCGAACACCACTTTAATAACTATTATACGCGGAGTGTTGATCCAGAATGAAGTGGATGTTTTGGTGAACGCGTTGACTGAAGAAAGAGAACGATATTGGATGACCCCTGACATGACTAAAACAGGAGCCGCGCCGGGCCATTGAGGTTCGCCACCTCTAGCGGACACTCTTCTTCGATACCATTTCTATTACATTTGTGATTCGATTTGGGTGCACCCCTTGATTTAGGAGTGTTGTTTCGCGGTGTTGGGGTAGCTGCTGGCTATGCTCAACATCAGTCCGGATCACGCAACTACTAGTATCCTAGTTGGTATCGCCTCATGTACCTTGTCATACTAATTATCCTATTCGCGACCACTACGTTTTGATTTGTACCTTGAGTATATGGATTGCCCTCTGGTGACTTCCGGTTTTGGGGAAACTACGGTCTTGTATATACTTTTGGGAATATAAAATGTGTTAAGGGGGATTATGGTAACGCCTTAACGCTATTTTGATACTTTATATTACTGATAGGCATTATCTACTTAGCGTATATTACTACATAGTAGATAGTTTCACGGATCCTTGAGAGATGGAAAATCCCGTAACATCTCTTAAGTTATTGCACGCACGTTGACACTGGATAGGAGATGTCAAACCCCGTAAACATCTCTGACGCCGTTACACTCATATTTATTTACGGTTGATTAAACTTACATGAGGATATTTTTAGTCCTGACTCGAGTGTTTTGTCTTTTCATTACGCTCGTGTCAGTCCTTAGTTTTCCAGATTTTTGAAGATCCATTCTGGAGGATGAAGACGAAGATTTGGTATACTATTACTATTATTACCCTTGCATCATGTTATCTGCTGCATTATTAAATTTTTCTGTTGTATATGTATAAACTCTGATAAATGTTGTGTAAATAATTGTCAAAGTATAGTAGACAGCTTCATGAACTGTTTATTTGACTATTATATTTTATCGTTCCGCTGCGAGATTCTGTGTTGTTTCATTTCCTTTATTTCTCTTTCTTTTCTTTTCTTATTTACCCCAATAACCATCTGCCCTTTTGAATGGTTTGGAATCGACATGTGTTTTGCCTATGCACTTGGAGGGTGCAGCATGATAGGGGGTTCTTGCATTTGGTTTGGTAGCGAGCGGATGACTCTTAATCCTACATGTCCCGCGGGGTTGGTGCAGTCGAGAGGCTGGCCGTAAAGGCATAACAAAGGTACAGTTGTATGCTACGGTGGGCGTTACCCCACTGACGCGGTCCGTTACAGATGGTATCCGAGCTTTGGTTTAGCGATAAACCTTGGCTCTAGTGGGGAATAACTCATTGAAATAGAGGTAAACTATATGAATGAGTTGAGTGTATATGAGAGAGCGTACTTGTTATTTGATATAAAATGGTTTTATATTGTGTTAACTTTGTTCTGTTGAGTATTTATTAATTCTGGTCGATACTTGGGACGCCAAGGCGTCGATAGGAATTTCTAAACACTCGAATAGGACAAACCAACACAATATCGTTTTGGAATATATTTTATATAAAAGAATTATTCGAATATTTATTCATTTTGATTGAATTGGTTGTTAGGAGATGATAATATTAGATTATTATCGTTATTGTCTGATCAGTCAATATTTACAACAATTGATTAAAAAACAATGGATTTAGGAAAATGAAATCTTGTAAACACAATTGATAATGAATATAAATGAATTTTAACTTGGATTTGGGAATTTAAATTCCGGTGTTTGAAATTGACTTACAAGAATTTGAACAATATAATATGAGTATTATATGATAGTATAATTGAGTTGAAATTGTTTCGAAGGATTTTTTTAATGATAAGTGTTATATTCCCTTCTCTTGACGCTAGAAAATGATTTCGGTGATGAGTGCACGCATCATCGGCGTTTATTTTCGAGAGTCCGAGTGGGGGAGACCACTTAATAGCTTGTCCAGACCTTGTTTTGATTCAACTTTTAGTTTACTCTGTATTCTCTATAGTATGATTTGATATATAAATTATATAAGTAAATATTATTTCAAAACTCGATTTGAAATGAAACCGGGATTGGAATTCTTAAGTCCTTTAATAATTAATGATTTTTTTTAATGATTGAAATGAATTTAGACTTGAATCATTAAGGAACTTCTGAATTGTGAAATGAGAAATGAACCTAAGAGCTAAGTGAAAATATCAATTGAAGTAGAAATCCTTAGAATTAGGAAATTATGAACTTAAAATAAAATTGAAACCGTAAAACTCGCATGGTATTAAATTTCATTCTATAGCATAGATATAACTTACCAAAATATTTAAGAAGTTCAAAAAAAAAAAATGTTATATGTATTGTTAATTGGATAATATACAAGTATAGGTTTGAATAATGAAATATGCATTTAATTAATGGTTGCAAATATAAATAAAAATTGTTAGTAAACAATTGGAATTTAAATTAACATTTAAATGTGATTCACAATTATGTTAACATAAAATGGAAATACTATATGTGAATGTAAATGTGAAATTAAATTATAGTGAAATTTAAGTAATGACTTAAGAATTAATTAATTGAAAATTCAACTTTAAATGAAAAGAAGTTGTATGTTGTTTAACTACATTCTATTTGCATAAATATAACTTACCAAAAAAAAAAAACTTAAAAGGTTTAAAATGCTAATAAGGATAAGTAGAGAAATAATATACCAGTGTGAGAGTGAATAATAAAATGTGAAGATCTATTGATAGTTGTAAATATAAAAGAAATTTAAGCTGTAAAATGAATGATATGTAAGTGAATGAATAAAATTTAAAATTAATGAGATATAAAATTGGTAAATGGAAACTAATAAAATTTGAATATAACTAAATGTCAATAAACTTGGAAGTGTATGAAAAAAAATTGACTTGGAAATGTATAATTGATTTAGTGTAGATTTTGGATGGATGAAAATTGATTAAGTAGAATTCATTAGTGTTAATGGAATTGAATAAACGGAATAAAATTTAAAAATAATTAAGTTCAAATTTGAAGCAAAGTGAAATTAAATATAATTGAATTCAATTTAAATTGAAGCAAATTGACTTGAATTTAAAATGTGAATGAAACAAACTTGAATAAATCGGAAATAAATTGAATGTAAATCTAATGCATGGATGAATAAGAAAATAAATGACTTTGTATTTATGATAGTTCTTTAGAAAATTTGAAGTTTGATGGTTTGTACTTTGAAATAATAAAAGCAATTTTTTGGGAAAAATCCAACCTTGTCCAATATATGCTGAAATGAAAACAACCATAACTTTTAAATGGTCGAACGAAATTCAACGATCTTAGACTTTTCGAAAAGCTTAAAAACTATAGCACAACTTTGGTTTAGATAACTTGAGAAAATTCCTTCGTCTACTAGGTTAAAAACTTGAATGTTACTCGTTGTCCTGTGTAAAAATAAGTAAAATCAGCAGTATACACCCTTAGTATTTTCGCCATATCTTTTGACTGGTTTATCAGATTTTGATGATCTTGCACTTTCTGGAAAGCTAAGAACTTAAGATAAAACTTTTGTTTTAATTGTTTTGTGTTTTGATGTCGTTTAGAAGGTCGAAAACGTGGGTGAACGTCGCTGACCTGCAGAATGCATTGCCCAGGCTGAGGCGTATTCGCTAAGTAAAACGGCCATAATGTTTGAATGAATGGTCCGATTTCGATAATTTTGGACATTCCGAAAAGCCTGAAATGAATGCAACGACTTTTGTTTAGATTCTGTTGCCGGATTTTATCGTTTAGGCGACCTAAAACTAAGATTTGTTTGTTGGCCTGAAATTGGAATCTCAGTTTTGAAGCTAAATATGTTATATATATGTTGTGTAGGCTAAGTATATCGATCTATCTTTATATGCATGGTTCTAACTTAGTTATTGAGTGTTTAGTAGGTGCGGATTGCGCTTGCTTCGCATTTGGAGCTCGCTTTCGCGCTATATTAGCCGTATGTGCTTGCTAACAATATATAAGGTACATATCTCGGATTACATACTGTACTTTTACACTTTTTCCCTGCGGGATGCCTCATCACTTGATGAGATGTATATTTGTGATATATATACTGTCATTTTTTTTCCGATCGAGCCGCGCAAAGGAGACTCTGCCGAAATTTTCCGTAAAATCCGAGTGTTAGAAAATTTTTCAAGTTTTAAAATTTTTTATAACTTGTTTTGATTACTAACTTTTAAAGTTAGGAAGCCGTTTGGAGTAACTTAGTGGAAGCGTAGTTATGACTTTATAAATGGAATTTCATTGTTTATAAGTGGATAATTTTTAATAAAATATATCAAATGTTGAATTCTTTACTTAGCTCCTTTTCCTTTCTTTTTCCTTTTCGGGGACGAAAAGTTTTGAGTGGGGGAGAGTGTAACGACCCGTAAATTTTCGATAATTAAAATAGCTAATTTAATAAAATTTCGTGATTTAGTGTTAGAAAAAAATTTGTAAGTCGTTTGGAATAATAATAACTAGAATGAAATGCAACAAATTTTATCTAAGTTAATTATTTATGAATTGAATGAAATCCCAGATCAATTGAAATAATATGTAGTCAAAGGTAATTGAATGAATTTGTAGTGAGTAGGTAATTGTGACACTTGTTTATAAATAATAAACTTATAAGTAATTAAAAGTAACGGTGATAATTATTTAAGTTACCTATTCATTTAGTTAGTCGAATTGAATTTGTGAACCAATTGCAATTGAAATGAAAGTTTATATATTAGTTGAGTGCATTATCTCTAACTGTAGTTAAATAATAATATGGAATTCATTTGATGTGATATAGTAAATCGACTGATAATAAAAATTTATTTAAAAATCCAATATTGAAATCTGTCAAATATTGAACAATTAAATTGTTTAAATTTAATATTTGAAATTTATTGAATAATTGAATAACGAGAATTGAATAACTATTTTAATGAAAATGGTTGTTCTATAATTTGAATTTGTTAAATTTTATAAGTTCGTTTTGAATATTTCAAAAGATAGTGATTTAAGAATAATCAAATTGTTAAATTTAATATTACAAATGTTTGAATAATTAAATTCCGAATTTGACATGATCAATTTGATATTGAAATTTAACATATGAAAATAGAGTGAATAATTGAAATTTGATTTAATATGATTCGGATTGGTTTCCAAAGTGAATATAAGTTATATTGAGATTATAATAGAGTTAATAAGATTTTAAAATTGAAAATTATTGGATAATTGAATAACGGGTTTAATATGATTAAAAATGATTTGTAAAATTTTATTTTATCATATTAAATTAAGAAATATGTTGTAGAACTTTTAAAATCGAATTAAAAGTAAATTTGTAAAAATTGAATATTTTAATATTTAATTATCGACTGAAAAATAGCCAAATTTTGAACAGTCTCAGAATTGGACGAAACTAGTTCCATTGGATCCGTAATAGTTAGTTATTATCAGATTTCAATTTTTGTAGCAATCGGAGTTGTCGTTTGATCATGGCAGCTCGAAACGCGTTGAAATTGTTTTAATTTTAATTTGGCGAGTTAAAATAGTCATTTTTCAAACAGTCTCGGATTTCGACGAAACTAGTTTCATCGGATCCGTAATGTGATATTATTGTAAGATTTCAAATTTCAAGTCAATCGGATTTACCGTTTGTCCGGAGCGAGCCAAAACGCATAGAAATCGGTTTAATCGATTTAAAATTTAAATTCGATCGTTTATTTCCGTAACTCGCACATATGATCGAATTAGCTCCCGAAACCTAATCCATTGTGTCCGAAACACGGGATAAACCCTAGAAATGCCAGTCACCGCGCGTAAATCGGAGTTCGAAAATTTGAGATGAATAGTGTTCGTTGATTTTTTTATATAAGCACCTCAATATCTTCATTTTGCAACAAACATTATAACCCTAGGGCAAATAGCTTCAGCCGCCACTTATAAAACCAAAGGCCAGAAATTCATTTCAATCGTCCTCAATTATCTTCCCATCCACTAACAATCAAGAGAAGTGTTCAACTACAATGTTGTAGAGCATTACGAGCTCTACATTTTCAACGGTCAAGATCGAAAATAGCGGCATGGATCAACGACAAATCAAGGTTGAAAGGCCGGCAGTTTTTCACGTTTTTCGAGTCCAATACTCGACCGAGCTCGACCGGATTTGGGTTGTGGGTGGAGTAGGAGCGCGCGCACGAAATGGAGGAGCCTGATCGTATTCGAGTTCGTCGTAGTGGTCGCGACCATTAGGGTTTAAGGGCGGTTGAATGGGTTGTTGTACGTGAACGCGAACGAGAGATGGGAAGATGGATGCGCGCGTTCTAGATCAAGGGCAGTGAATCCAACGGCTGATAATTGATGTAGGGTTTTAAACTGTAAAATAATTCGAAAAATTATTATTTTATAATTCGTTCAAACTTTAAAAAGCTGTATCTTTTTCATGCGAGGTCGAAAACGCACAAAACGAATTGCGTTGCAATCGTTTCGTCGAGCACTACGCTATGGAGCTAGATTGGAATCGTTTGGAGCTAGAGAAAATTTTGGATTAAATCGAACGTCGTTCGATTTGATTTGAAATCGTAAAAATCAAGGTGAGTGTTTTATAACGCTCACAACGTACTAAATACCTTTATGCTAGTTAAATTGACATTATGAAGTGATATGAATTTTATTTGTCGTTGTTTGGTATAAATTTAATTGTCATATAGCTGTTATTTGAATTAACCGTTGAAAAAAAATTAAATTGACAGTTAAATTGAAATTGAAATTGAATTGCGATTAAATTACCTGACATTGATAACTATGAAATTGCCATGAATTGTATTGTTTATTGGATGATGTATTTCGATGGATGTTATTGGTTGATATTTAAATGTTTGGATGTTTATTTGCTTATATATATATCCTGTTATGTATACATATGAAACTGTTATTTGATTTAAGTAATATATATTCATCCCTGACATTTAATCGAAATAAATAAATTACTTGGTCATAGGATAGAAAATTATATACGGACACTGAATTGGCTAAATTAATAATTTCGAAAATCGTTGATTTGAAATTTATTAAATGTTGATTTAAAAGTTATAAATAGAAATCAATTTATAGAAATCGAATTTGTCGGAAAATTGAGTTTGGAATGTTGGAATAAATTTTGGTTAAAGGAATTTTGTTAAATAATTTAAGTTGAGACTTTGAGATTTGAAATTGGATATGATTGGATTTCGAAAATTAATTTGTTTGAAGATTTAACCTTAATTCGAGCTTTGAATATTACCAAGTAAAAGAAAAAAAATGATATTTTGAAATCAAGTTTGGAATTGAATCATATTTGGAATTGGGATTTAAACTTGAATATTGTTGGAAATTTTTGTCAAGTGTTATAAATTGATATTTTGAGAAATCAAGCTCCAAATCGATATAAATTGAAATTGAATAAATTAAAGGTGAATGAAAAATTAAATTAATTCGAAGTAAAAATTAACGTTGATTGAATTGAAATCGAAATTGAATCGGTAGAATGGAAATTGGAATTGATTTGAATTGGGAAGTTATAATTGAAATGGATTGATTTTGAAGCTGTTTTATTTTGTTTTCCAAATTACTCGGTTATATAAACCATTTTGAATACTTAAACTATTTTAATCTATTTTAAATATACTTAACCCAATTTAAATTATTTTAAACTAAATTTATCTATCTCAAATCCATTTTAAGATTTTAAAGTATTTTAACTATTTTAATTATTTAAAACTACTTTTAAACTACTTAAAACTATTTTTCTAAATCCTAAGCTGGTCAATAAGGTGAAATGTTTATATTTAAATCTTGAATTTAAATACGAATTGAGTTAAATGATGTTGCAACCTAAAGTGAAATTCGAAATGATTTTGAAAACGAAATGAGATATTGATGCGAAAAATGATCTTTGAAACGGAATCTTACAGTTGAATAGATACGATGATATTTGAAATGGATTTGATTTTTGAAGCGAATATGATATTTTTGATATCAATTATGAATCGATTTGAAATGTAAAAGAGCCAACGGTGTAATAATACGTAGTTATTAAAGAGACCGGGATCGGATATGGACATACTCTCTGTCGATACCGAACACCACTTTAATAACTATTATATGCGGTGTGTTGATCCAGAATGAAGTGGATGGTTTGGTGAACGCATTGACTGAAGAAAGAGAACGATATTGGATGACCCCTGACATGACTAAAACAGGAGCCGCGCCGGGCCATTGAGGTTCGCCACCTCTAGCGGACACGCTTCTTCGATACCATTTCTATTACATTTGTGATTCGATTTGGGTGCACCCCTTGATTTGGGAGTGTTGTTTCGCGATGTTGGGGTAGCTGCTGGCTATGCTCAACATCAGTCCGGATCACGCAACTACTAGTATCCTAGTTGGTATCGCCTCATGTACCTTGTCATACTAATTATCCTATTCGCGACCACTACGTTTTGATTTGTACCTTGAGTATATGGATTGCCCTCTGGTGACTTTCGGTTTTGGGGAAACTACGGTCTTGTATATGCTTTTGGGAATATAAAATGTGTTAAGGGGGATTATGGTAACGCCTTAACGCTATTTTGATACTTTATATTACTGATAGGCATTATCTACTTAGCGTATATTACTACATAGTAGATAGTTTCACGGATCCTTGAGAGATGGAAAATCCCGTAACATCTCTTAAGTTATTGCACGCACGTTGACACTGGATAGGAGATGTCAAACCCCGTAAACATCTCTGACGCCGTTACACTCATATTTATTTACGGTTGATTTAACTTACATGAGGATATTTTAGTCCTGACTCGAGTGTTTTGTCTTTTCATTATGCTCGGGTCAGTCCTGAGTTTTCCAGATTTTTGAAGATCCATTCTGGAGGATGAAGACGAAGATTTGGTATACTATTACTATTATTACCCTTGCATCATGTTATCTGCTGCATTATTAAATTTTTCTGTTGTATATGTATAAACTCTGATAAATGTTGTGTAAATAATTGTCAAAGTATAGTAGACAGCTTCATGAACTGTTTATTTGACTATTATATTTTATCGTTCCGCTGCGAGATTCTGTGTTGTTTCATTTCCTTTATTTCTCTTTCTTTTCTTTTCTTATTTACCCCAATAACCATTTGCCCTTTTGAATGGTTTGGAATCGATATGTGGATTTGATCGTCGGTTTAAACTGTCCAAAAAGGCGGGTCGTTACAAAATGAATAAGGATAAATCAATGTGAATAATGAAAATGAAATTAATGTAAATAAAAGGAGAATGGGATGTAATAAGAAACCTATTGAAATAAATGTGTAAGTTGTATGTATACTATATTATTTGCATAACCGTTTGACCCAGATTCGAATATATGATTTCGAGGTGATTTACACCGATCCGATTAGGATTTTTCACTCGATTCTCGATGGCGAACACTGGATATGGATTTTTGATTGATTATTATATTCTCTATCATAGTATATGGCTATGCACGGAGAATGATGGTTTCTAATCAAGGAATTAGATCTAAGTTCGCACTAGAGTTGTCGTGTGAACGATACTAGTTTGGGAGTGAAATTTTGTGATCGAGCGAGTGGTCAGGTATGGTTTTCATACGGGCTTTAATATATTAAATGTTGACATTAGAAAATGCGAATTAATATGGTTATGAATTAATTGGATGAATATTAAATTGTTTGACGGTTTCTCTTGTTAACTTTGCACGTAGTAATCGTATAGTCTATGTTATATATTGATATTACTTTCATTATACTTGTTCTCATTGGTTGTTGAGTAATTTGTAGTGCTGATGGCATATGCTTCACATTGGGAGCTTGCTTTCGCACTATATAGATTGTATATGCTTGCTAATACTAAGAAAAGGTACACATACCGGTCAACATATTGTACTTTCATATATATTTTTTTCCTTGCAGGATGCCTCATCCATGAAGATGAGATGTATATTTGTGAATATATATTGTAAATTATTTCGATCGAAATGCGCAAAAGAAACATTGACGAAATTTTCTGAGAATTTTGGGAAAAAATTTCGATAACTAAAATTTGAATTTTGGTTTTATAACTTGCAATGGTATTAGTTGAATTTGGAAATTTAATTTTGAATTTAAAGATTTAGAAAATGTGATAAAGTTTGAACTAATTGATTTCAAAAAGTTAAAAGGTTAAAAAGAATTTGGTAATCCATTTCAATTAATTGTTTTTGAAAAGTTAATGGGTTTGGGGCATTTTTCTTACCTTGGCAATTCTAGGGTCGAAATTCTTTTGATGGTAGAGAATGTAACGACCCAGAATTTTAGTCATATGAATTTGAAATATTTAAGTGATTTGAAATATCGAAAAGTTAATTTTATAAGTTAAATAACCTAAATTTCAAATATAGCAATTTATTTGAAAATTTAATTGTTAAATTTAATATTGTTTAAATAATTGAATCTTGAATTTAATGTGAATGAAAACGATTTCGAAGGTTGATTTAAATTCTATTTTAATAAGAAGGAAGATAATAAACTTTTAAAAGTGATTAAACTGATTTTGGAAATAACTCATTTTAATTAACGTCTAAAAATCACTTTCTAGAGTACTGTCTCTGTTTCACGTAACCAGTTGGATCCGCAATAATGAATTGTTATATGTCGTCAAATTTCATGGCGATCAAACATATCATTTAGTCGTGCGAGTTCAAAACGTGTTGAAATTAATTAAAGCTAACTTCTGTATATGATGGAATTGGCTTTTGATATATATGTATATGTATATATATATATATATATATATTCCATTATGTTCGGAATATGTGTATAACATATGGAACGCTAGATGCCAAGCTTCATTTGGAATCCGGAATTTTAAAGTGTGAATAGTGCCATTAAAATTTTCTATAAAAGGGCATTAACTTTCTTCATTTGCAACCTAACCCTAAAACCAAGCTTCAGCCACCATTAAAAGAATACCAAATCAACGGCCATGAATCGAAGTTGCGATCCAAGAAAAACTAACCAAAATCTTAAACATGAAAGCTATTGCTCTCATCCCCACGACATTATCCATATAATTTGATCGTCAAATTGATGATCGACATGGAGGCAAACTTGCCGCATTCAAGGCATCTCGCGTTCGATTTTGTGGCAACGGTAGAGCAAGATAGGCGGCGACGCTGGAGGCAGGCACGCACGAGCATATGGCGGCGGCGACAATTCATGGATCGTGATCGATTAATTAAAAAAGGGAAAAGAATGATGCTTGAAAATCGCGTGCGAGAGGGAGAAGGGGGATAGGCGATTAAGGACATAAAATTTTAGTTAATTTTAGTTTAATTTATTTGGACGTTCATTAATTCGTAACTTTTTCGTAAGAGGTCAGTTTTGAGTGTGACAAGTTGCATTGCAATCATATCAGCGTGTACTACGATATGGAATTAGATTGGATGGATTTGGAGCTAGTAGAAATATAGGTTAAATTGAATGACCGTTCAATTTTAATTCAAACAGGAGCGCTTTTACGATTTCTGGAATTTCAGCGAGTAAATCACCTCTCTGGCGCACTTATATTTTTATATAAGTGTGTATAATTTTATTTATGTTGTTTTTTGCTTGTTTGGATGATTTATTACATTTATTAGTTGGTTTTGATATATTTCCACTATTGGAGCGGATGAGACCCTATTACGTTCCTTTGTATGAGGGGGAGTCTGTAACAACCCGCATATGTTATGATTTATATATTTAAATGTTTTATTTAAATATGGTATCGTAGTCGGATTTTAGTCCGAAAAGCTACTTTTTGCATACGGTCGAATTAGGACTCGGGACCACTCCCATTGAGTTTAAAATGCCCGTTTGCGACCTTTTTGAGTATAAGCTTCGATAAGTTTGGAGAAAGTTGAATTATGCTACTTTTTGCTTAGGGCTTTGGTGGGCTGAGCCCAATAACCCCACTTATGTATTCAATCCCAACTCCACTTCAACTCCTCATTTACTTCATTTCCAATTCCTAATACTCAAGCTTTAGCAACAATGGTGGGAGAGATGGGAAATTAAAACTCAAGCCCTAGTTTTCTTTTGCAAATCAAGTTCTAGCTCCAAACTAATAGAAGAACCCATTGGTAAGCTTCTCTTCTTCTTCTCCAACTCATTCTCTTATCATTTCAGAAATTCCTAACCTTACTTTGGGAATGTTCTTCTTTTAAAGCTTAGAATCAAGCTTATTGAGTTGGATTTGAAGAGTGGTTGATTCTCCTTTGCTTTCAAGCTTCTTCTTTATTTGTGTGATTTCAAAGGTGAGATTTTTATCTCACATCTATGCTTATAATTATCTTCGAATGTTAGGTATGAATTCCTAACACTTATTCGTGTGCATTAGCTTTTGGTTTGGATTGGTTATGTGAATACTCCAATTTTTGGGTTTTTAAGTCAAATTTGAGTGAAAATCCTTTTATGGGTGTTTGATCATGCTTTTGGTGATGCATCGAGGAGCATATAGGGCCGGGTTGCCGATTGGCGTAAACCCTTAGAGCCAATGTTCGTCCGGTTGCTTTTTGGAAGAGTTTGCTCTTCATTTGGATAGGCTGAAAAACAGCCCAGGCAAGATTCAGTCGACTAAAAAGTCTGTTCAGTCGACTGAACCTGGAACCCGAAAGTTCCCAGGCATGATTCAGTCGACTGAATCCTCTGTTCAGTCGACTGAACCTGGAAACAGAAAGTTTCCTGAACCTGGAAAATTCCAGGTACAGGGTTAGTCGACTGAAAACTCTGTTCAGTCGACTGAACCTGCTGTTTGAGTCCCTTTTGCCTTTTTGGATTGAATTTCCAATGTTAATCGATTCGTGTTGATTCCCTTTTGTTATCATCACTTATTATCGACTTTGATGACATTTTCTTCGTGATTTTTGGGAATACCCATTTTGATGGATTCGGATCGATTTCTTTGGATTTTTATTCACGTCTTTGAATGTGAATTTTGGTGGTTGATTGTTCTACAATCGTTTTCGTGTTTTGTCACTTTAAAAATATAAAGGTTTCAATACTAGTAGTAAATATCAAAACTCTTTCCCCAAACGATTTCAATTCTATTTTAATAGCAAATTCGTTTTAAAACCGTTTTCCAATCTATTAGTATATACAAACCTATACCTCACTCATATGAGAAATCTAATTAAACGACTTAGTAAAACAAGTGGTATGAAACGCTTGTGTTTACTTCGTCGGTTAATTCTTGGACTTGTTCGATTGAATCTCTTGTGACAAATTTTCTAGTGGAGATCTACAATTTGTTCGTAAATATTTAAGTTAAGCTAGTGGTTATGGGACATGAAGCTAAGCTCATATATTTACTAGCTTATTGTAATTGACACTTCTTGATGATCATGACGATCATTTTTGTGATTTAGACCAGCAATGTGCGATGTCTCTTTGTCTACGAGGGAGACTAAACCCCGTTTGTGTGAGTTTTAACTCACATATGTGGGGTAGCGCCCCATGGTCTTCGGGCCGTTCGTGTGTCAAAAATTAATGGCTAGCTACCATGAGATAGCGCCTCGTTCGTGTGATACATATGTTGGTGAATTTTCATGCTCCCGTTCGTGTGATAGGCCTCCCCCATATTTTGTGTGATTTCTGGATTTCGTGTGTCGAATTCTGGAATTTTCTGCTTCACCTATTTTTGTGATTTCTATTAATATGATTTATCAATTTTTGTGCATAGGTGAATTTGTGTGTCATTGACTGGATTTCTTGAGATGATTTCTAGAATTTGTGCTTCACCAATTTTCGTGATTTCCATTGATAAGTTTTATCAATATGTGTGCATTGGTGAATTCGTGTGTCATTGACTTTTGTGATTGACATTGATATAATCGTCAATATTTATGGTTTGGTGAACGAAATAAGGAGTATGACATTTCCTTTGA
Organism: Allium cepa; assembly: GCA_030765085.1. Classification (NCBI taxonomy): domain Eukaryota; kingdom Viridiplantae; phylum Streptophyta; class Magnoliopsida; order Asparagales; family Amaryllidaceae; genus Allium; species Allium cepa. The sequence continues at coordinate 622,953,296 of CM060940.1, read as the reverse complement.
TTCTTGTGTAGATTTGGTGATATTGATTAATCTCTTGTTGATTTTCAATTACTTATATATATCACAGCTTGGCATTGTGATTATTGTGTGTTTAGTCATATCTCTTATTCTATATCGTTTCATCTGATATTTATAGTTAGACTGATCCGTTTATTATTTTCTTATTAAATAATACTCGGGTCAGACCGAGATGTTACAGGTGCTTCTGCTTGACTTCTCCCCAGGGATTCATTACTCTGACTTTTGGCAAACTACTTAGATTAGTAGTTTATTTTGTTGTATACACTTGAGATATAGGCTCATAGTTGTATTCTTTTGTATGGCACATGTTGCTATTCTTTTGTATTATTGTGGATCTTTTTGACCACTACTCTGATATACACTTTCATGTGTTAATTATATATTCATATCTTCTTCCGCCTTTGTGATATGAATTATCTGTGAATGATTTGTGTTATGCTTATTTCTGTATTTGTTTCCGAAGATCACTATAGCCACTATGTAATAGCTTTGAGTTTGTGTCGGTATGTCGGATTTCCTCTTGTGATGAAAAGTTATATTTTTATTTGGCATATCGGTGCTCGCCCAAAGAAATTATATGGATGGTCGCTCCTCAACAGCCTTATTCTCCGTGCTAGTTGACAGCATTACTCTGTAGTGACATTGGCTAGCGTGGGTATAGAGGTGGGGCGTCACAGTGACCCTTGTATACGATCCCTTCTCGAAGTAGTTGGTTAATATTATTAGATTTTATATTATATGTGATGCAGGACGACAGGTTAGAGGGATCCAACATGATTCTTCACACTGTTGATTTTACTTATCATATATTTTGATATATGATGTGTTGGATGCCATATTTAATGACATATATTGTTTTTGCTTATTTAGTGCCACAGTAGCACTGGGCACTATTTTTATTATTATTTTGAAATACTATAAAATAGTGATTACGAATTGAAAAGATTTTAAAAGTGATTTTGGAAGTATATAGGTTTTAATAATTTTTAAATTATCAATATGAATGAATTTATTCTTAAACAAATAAAAAGTATAATTTTTGATGTTATAAAAGTATGATTTTGTGAAATGTTTTTAAATAGAGCTTTTTGAATAATTTATATAAAGAATTTATAAAGTGTTATTTTATAAATAATGAAATAGATTTATAATCGAAATTTGTAAATATATTGTAAATGGATTTGAAATTTATTTGGTAAATGGATATATAAATGGATTTTATAAAATAAATTAGATTTAAAAAAAAATGGATTTATAAGTGGAAATGATTTACGTTGATATTTAAATATGAATTTTTTTATAAAGGAAATACATTCAAGTTTGTAAGAGTTAAATAATCTTTTAAAGGAATGTTTTGAAAGTAATATTTTTGATGAAGTTAATGGTTTTTAAAGTGATAATCTTTAAAAGTAAAGTTCTGAAAGTAATAATTTCAAATTGAGTTTAAATGATTTCGAAAAATGATTTAAAGTGTAATAATTATCGAAAACATGGATTTCAACATTTATTGTTGTAATAGACGTTTTTGGAAAAGTATGCAAGGTGTGGACAATAACACTATTGTTATAGTAAATGATTTCCGAAAGGAAATGTTTTTAATATAGTATATAGATTATATATATATATATAAATTTAATCAAATCCCTACACTAGTGTTTTTGGGTTGTCGTAACGATGTTTTACGCAACATTCCTTTTGACCCAATAAATTGTGTTTTGACATTCCATTGTGAAATACACAAATTGATTCTTATGATTGTACTAAAGGCTTGGTGGTATAGGACACATTGCTTCCTATACTTAACACCTGTTTTGAGACGTATGAACTCGAAAGTTGTACGGTTATAGAAATCTATTTGGTGTGTCTCCAAAATGGTTTTGTTATTAAATATACTTATACCGTTGATATAAGTATGTGGAAATGTTTTCCAATATCAAAGGATTAACTTAGTTTTGAGAATATATATTTTAAAAATAATTTGAAGTAAATATTTGAAGATTGATTTAATTAATAAAGATTAACTAAATGGGCCTAGTGATTGCTTATGTGCTAGATATTGTTTGTTGCTTTGATAGTTAAATAATCGACTATCAAATTTGACCATTTTTGGTTCCTTGACTTGGTGTGGGAACTGATTAGTCGTGCACTTAGCACGAAGCTGACTAAGTAGGCTTGATTATCGTTTGGATTAAGAATGTTGCTTCGAGTAGTGCGGAGTGTCTTTGGTGCTCCAATCTACCGCGCTTCCTTCTTGGCCGAAGGATATCAAGTTGAGAGTTGGAAACATGATAAGTCTATGATACATGTTTTTTGTATGAGTTTGAGGGCCTTTTTATCTTTATTGGTCCGAAGAGAAAGAGGTTTGATTTATTCGAGAACCATTTTGGACTAATGTATGCATTCAAAAGTGTGGGTTTATGATGATGATTTTGAAGTTGGAGATCTTTATGATGCACAGCTACTTGCCACTAGACCCACGATGCATATTACATATATATTTATATATATATATGGTGGCAGTATTGCTTCATTATGAAAATCTATGATATGCAAGGACTTCTCGCTGCTAATCCTAGGGCTAATTCTCGACAGGATGTGGTAGGAGAGTGCCTACGGTTTGTCTTGTTCCTGGACAACTTGTATAGACGATTTTCTGACGTTGCATTTCTAATAACATTGATTGATCTCTATGAAAGTATCATCTTATTGGTGGCGAAGAAGACAACTTTTCTTAGCTTAACACCCTTTCCTGAAATATACAAGCTTAGGAGTTATACGTGTATAGAAATTAGTTGTGTGATTGTGGAAATGGCAATGTGGTATTCAAAGTGGAATGTGATTTGTAAAAGGTAAATGTTACCTTAAACCTCATCACCTGGTAATGGCTTAAACATGGTATATCGTGAGGCTATGTGGTTCGCAACCATTAGGTTATGATCATCACCTTTCTAGATAACCCTTTATATGTCAGGTATGTGGTGTATGCTACGAGATGTCTCGGATGGGTCGGTAACGACCGGGCTGATCACATATACGGTTTCTATTCAGGCCATGTATGAGTGCTAAATAGGGATAGACCGGTCTTGCCAGATATGGAGGATTGTATGTGTATCCTCGGTACGTTCCTCTAGAAATATACTGTATGGAAGGTAGTTCGTTACCTGCCATTGTATGGAAATCCATTCTCCAATATGTGCCTGCCATTCTTTTTGTAAACCTATTATGCCATCAAATTTATCCAATGTTACAATTTCTGCTATTTTAATATATTTGTATACTTGATACTAGTATAATGTATCAGGATTTGATACGAAATGTTTTGATTATTGTAAGGTAAAAATCCGTCAGTGTTTATGTATGGTGTGGTCTTATAAGATACCTTTAATTGATAAAGAAAATTAAGTTGAGATGTGTTTTCTCATGCTGGTTTACCAGACTGGTCCGGGCGTTCTTCCCGTTCAATGCTCGAGTCAAACCGAGCATATTTATAGATATAGATTTGGATGCTTTAGAGCTTCAGTAGACGAGTTAGAGGTCCTTAAGTCGTATTCACGTATATGTTTATTTTTCGCTGCATTGTTGCTCAAATTATCAACATTTGTGAGGATAGGTTATTACAACTGTCCAAGCTGATGATTAGTGATTTGTTATTGTACTTTGGTGGATGGATGTATGTATATTATAGTTTCTCTTTTGTAAAGTTCATTGGTATTATACTATATGTTGTTCCGCTGCGATTGTGAGATTCTTTGTTGTTTTAGTTTCTGTTTCTCTATTCTTCTTATTTTCTCTTTTTCTTTCTTCTTTCTTTCCCATAACTGTTCACATTTTCATTCGATTTAGGTTGGACAGGTATGGTTTATTGTCAGCTCAAATTGTGTGTATTTGCGGGTCATCTCGTTATCACCTTATATATACAATTAATCACACTAATACATCATAGCAACCAATACAATGGAATATCAATATAATTATGAACAAAATAATTACTCACTATCGCCATAAGCTTCAACTCCATATCACAGCCTATAAAGCATTTACAGTCATATCAAAGCTATAAAACAATCTCAGTATGACTCGAGGATGTCAAACAAACAGCAAACCCCAATTCAGGCTAGAAATCTAGTTGTGAGTGTGATCCTAGTCCCTTTCCTTTGATTGATTTACATTTGAATAAATTATTCTAGGTGACTATAATCTACCATTTTTTTGAATTGCAGCGACTGTATCAATTCCTCATTGATTGAAAAATTACAGTAAATAGATAAGTAAGTTAACTACCTTCTTCTGATTCTAACTTTAAATTGAAATATTATTTAGTTTGTTTGTCCAAATACTATTTTTACTTATTTAAAATTTGTTATATGAATTGCTTGGAGGTTGGTTGCTTTTAGAATCATATGTTACTATTCATTTAGATGAACAATTGATAAATAGAATTAATTATGGGCAATTGCTGATTTGATTTTCAATTTTAAAATTAAGTATACCTATGAATGAAGCTTTCTAAATTAATTTAAATTTAATTCAAAGTGAATGATGATGGCTTGATAGCTTTGATTATTATAAATATATGGTTGATGGTTGAATTATTTGATCGATGATTGTTTGAAATGGTTGAATATTGGTTGAAGGGTATGCTATATATGTTGATATTGATTTCTTAAACGGTAGAAAAATTAAATTAAAATGAGTGAATTGAATTATTTATATGAAAAATAGGATATGAATATTTAAAGCTAGTACGGTGTTTTAAAATAATTTTATTTTGAAATATATTTGAATTTATTTTTGAAATAAGTTGAAATTAATTTATTAAAAATGATTTTGATATATATATGTATATATGGATTTTTATTAAATATAAATAATTGTGTATGAATTTATTTTGAATTATAATGGAATTTTAATTATTTTATGCAAATGATACAACATGTGTGTATTGATTTCGAAAGTAAATAGAAGTGCAAATATTATTATTTGAAATGATTTCTCTTTGGTTTATAAGTTTCAAATAAATAAATTCTATGGGATTTTATACCATAGGAATTTTATTTGATTTTCTTTTGGGAAGTTGAATTTGTGTTTGAATTGTTTTCAAGTGGAAAATAATGGCATTTCAATTAAAATTGAATTTAAAATCCAATATGAATTTTTTTATTTGGATTTTGTACTAGAAATGCCAATTGATTCGAGTTATCAAACGGTAGACTCCCTCTGATATCTCCATTACTGGAGCCGAGGCGTCATATTATGGTATTAGAGCTTAGATTGGGATAATATAGACATGGAGATATATTTTTTCCATAAAGGTGTGAGCCTTAGGTTATTTTATCCATTTTTTATATACAACTTTCACTTGTGTGGTGCGAGTTGTGAGGATCAAAAGGGTCGATCATCGGGTAGAATATTTATATAAGTTTATATATAAACGTATTTGTATTAAAGATTTATTAAGTAAAAATTATTTAACTTTTGGAAGTACTATAAAATAAAAATAATATTCACAAGTATGATGTGAATATTTGTGTGTGATGGTGATAGATTAATTTTAGTTGGATATTGGATGCTTGTTTGAGATGATATATGGTTTATTTGGACGTTTGATTAGTATTGACGCATATAAGTTTATGTAAAAAATTCAAAAGAAATATTGAAAGCTATATGTATATTGACCGCTATATTTATAATATCATATGATTTATTTGAATGAAATTAGATTTTACCAAAGTAGCACAGTGAAAGCGCGATAAAGAATAATTATATTTGTTGTTAAAAGTTGTCGGTTGTATTGGTTACAGTACTCTCTGGTAAATTGCGAGACGCGATTTTTTTAAGTAGAAGAGTTTGTAACCACTCGTTATTTGAGAAATTATAATAAAATTTATTTTAGGTTTTTAATTGGAATTTATACTAAAAACGATGATTGAAAATTCAAATTTGGAATTTGAATTATATTTTTGAAATCCATAAGTAGTTTAAAATTTTGCTTTGATCAAATAAATAATATCTGAGAAATTTTGGAATTATTTTGGAAATAAAAAAATTATTTTATAATTATTGAAAATTTAAATGTAAAATTTTAATCAAAGAAAAAAATCGTTATAAATATAAAATAAAGTTTGGATAAAACGTCTCGAGTGAATTTTTAAATGGATATATAATGACAGTTCGAGTTATAAGACGGTTAAGGGTACGGATCTATTTAAAAGAAAAAAAAAATTGGAATTATATTATTTGACCTCACATTCATTCTTATCAGTATCATGATTATATTTTAACGTTTGTAGATACTTAACCCTAAAGTAACCTTCTTTCTAAACCTATATAAATGCCTCATCTCTTGTAACGACCCTAAATTCATCACTTAGAAAAATGTGATTCAATTTAAGATTTTCAATGATAAGGTTTTATAACACAAATGTGATGTTCTAAACCAAAATAAATAATGGTAATTGTATTTTGAATAAATATTTACAAAAATATCTTCTTCAAACAAATATCGGTAAAATGACCAAAAAATATTTTATCAATAAAACTATTTTTAAAAAATCGAATCATGCATGACTCTGGATACATACACTCATTTACATAACAAGAATATATGATAAAATGATTTTTTTTTATTTTTTGAAATAATATATTTTATGACATCATTAGTGATATCAATATTTTTGAATAATTAACTTTTGAATTTAAATTCAGTTTAAATAATTTAATAATTGTTTTTAAATCAAATGAAGCCCTTTTTATTAATAAATAATAATGGAAATGTTATTTTCAATTTTTTTACAAATATATGTATATTAATTAAGAAGGGAAAATGTGACCAGGAATCAGAATCGGAGGTTTAACGTAGAAAAGTTATACAACATTCCAGGCTATAAGTGACATACATATATACACTTATACACGCATACACATGTACATCCATGCACGTGCAAATACATATAAGAGTTACCATATATATTTACAAATTCACTTATGGTAAATAGAAATAAATATCAAGATATTTCTCACCAAAAATCAAACTAACTTATCATCCAAAGGATATTTGCATGGCCAAGAAAAAGCAGAGGGTGGACTTGTGCATGTTCTGCACTGTAGAAGGAAACGAAAGTTATCGTGTTTTCGAGCATAGAAAAAAGCAATAAAAAAGACAAAAGAAAAGAAAATGATATAATATATATATATATATACACACACACACGCGCGAATCATACAGGATACTTCACTTCATTTCTTTGAAAAAGGGAGTGTGCACGTGCATGATGACATGCTATGCACTACACACTATTTATTTTGAAATTTTGTATAATTTCATAAATACATGATAGTAAATGTTATGAATGGTCTGTATGAGTTAATGGTTGAAATATTAAATTGATTGTATTGCAAGTATATTAAGTTAAAACCATTGGAGTTTAAATTAAGTTAAAAATAATAATAAATCCTTGTTAAGTAATTAAAAATCTACTTTGATTTGAATAATATGAGTTAGTGTTATTGCATGCTTGTATGAATGATTTAACACGAGTTTAGTTAGTTTAATTTCTATCATTTAAAGTTAATTACTTTATTTTTAACTTGATTGTAATTATTTAATTTCGTGTCTAAAGTTACTTTTGTTATAAATGATGTTGTTATCTGCAAGTTAAACCATATTGCAGAGCACAACTAGTTAGATGCGCTATATGATGGGTTTAAAACAACATTTAGGGACAAATGTCATTCTGGATAATCAAATGATTTTTAAAGATGACAGATTTAATATTTCTCGAGCTTGGCAAAGGATTAGACTACTAGACTGCTAATATCCATCCTAGTGGATTGATTCGAGGGTCAACCCAAATCGTGACAACCTTGTCCCTCATCAATCTGTCCAAATGATTTGTTGCCAGGACATATAAAGCAATCTAGGATAATGACGATCATCGAAGACGTAGTGCAAACAAAGAGAAGTAGCACCAACGATAAATGTATGATGTAGACAATGTAGTGGACTACAACACTAGTAAGACTTATCATGCCTCTAGATACCCGAAGGGTACAATAACAAAGAGACATGTGAAGTGCACATCACAAAGGGATGACTTTTCGGAGCAGATTAGTCTATGTAGATGGTAAATCCATACATGAGATTTACTAGTGTGCTATCCTCTTAGGACTCAAAAGATGAGAAGATGTTATAAGCCTCCTCATAAGTATTAGTAGATATGTTGTTTAACTTGAAAATGACTATTTTTGAATATTGATTTGAATTTATAAACGCAAGCAAACTCATGGTCAAATGATAGGATATGATATCCTAGTTGATTAGAGTTGCAACTATGTATGTTATATTGAATAGTGCGCTGACATGGGTGTTATAACTGATTTTTGAAAATTGGGATTTAGGAATTTGCTTTGCATGTGTGACCCTATGTGAAACTTATATGTCCTCAAAGAATCCGACATGACACATTCAATTATATTATATTGCATGATTATACTCACAGCTTTATGTCTAGCCTGACTCGAGGTTTATTTTGTGACAAATCCTAGACCGAGGTTGTCCTAAAGTTTTGATATGAATGTATATGCTTTATAGGCTACGATATTGTGTTGAAGCCAATGACAATGGCGAGTATTTGTTTTGTATACGTCGAGATTCGGTTGTATTGGAGTAATTGTGTTATTTGTTGTTTGTATATGAGATAATGTATCGGATATTCAGATATGATATAAAATTTAGTATTTTATTCGCTCTGATTCTATTAGTTCAAAAAAATTAAATGTGTCTCTATACTGCATTATTGAAGTCTATAACTCATGTACATTGCCTTACGTCAAGATGGGATACGTATTATTTTAGATATATTTGTCTATTGAAACGTATTCGTGTTGACCCAAAGTAGTGTAGACGAGCGATCCCTTTTTCCGTGTCCATTGATTCGAGTTATCGAGCAGTAAACTCCCTTTGATATTTCGATCATTGGAGCCAAGGCATCACATTAGACATTACTATAATATCATTAATGTAAATATCAATTGAGTTGGGTCTTTTCAAGAGGAAACCAAGCCGGTGATTCGGTTGGTCTCGGAAATATTGTTATGTATTTATATGCATTTTTGAGTTTCTCATACCAAACTTATGTCTTACATGTGGTATTTTTTTCCAAAATTCCTCATGCACTCTTTCGAGTAGATTGAGGATAACAGGTTTTAGTTGGATGCCTCAAGCTTATGGGGTTGAGTTGTATCCTTCCACATATCTATCTATCTACCTATTTTCATTTTCGTTCACTACTATATATATGTATTTAGCATTGCAAGGACCAGTAGTTATAACTATCCACGCTGATAGTAGTACTTAGTGTACGATCCCCTAGTTCGAGGCCTGAAGCTAAGCGCTATAGTTGTTGTAGTCATCTATAATATTAACTTCCGGTGACAAAATACAGTAATGTCAATGGTATCCATAATTTCAGAAGCACATGAATCTGAAATAAAAACAACACAAATTTCAAAAACAGCTTTTCTGATTACATTTTAAATCAATATTTCATATTGAATCGCAAAATCCCAAAATGATTCCTAGGTTTTGCTCAAATATAACTATTAAAAGTTACGCCAAGAGCGACATATGAAGATGCCCCCTTAGATTATCAGAGTACTAGATAGACATATCAATCATAAATACATCACATTAGAAATAATACTAAATAGCTCCCACACAGCTGGCTTTGCCTCTGGCATGTCCTCAAAAGCTAATTCGTCCAACCTACTAAACCTGAAAAGTACTTAACTCTCAATCTACTTAAATTTAATTTTGAGCATCCGAGAGTTTATGGAGAAAACATAAATTTCAAGTCAGGCATAAAGTCTGGTATGAATAATTCTATTACATCTCAGTTTTCAGATATTAAGTAAGACCACAGTGCTTAGCAGAATAGGTTTCCCCTCACTAATATCCTTTTAAAAGCATATCTTTTGCAAATCAAAATCCTACAATCAAACTGATTTTAACAATAATAGCAATAACATACATGCATATAAATCAAGTAATCAATGGACTATCTGTGCACACTATAGTTTTATCTGGCTAAGTTTTAGCCATTGGCTGACTCAAGCCTACCAGACATAATAATTTTTTTAACTTTCTTCTTCTAGGGTCAACTGATCCAAATAGTTTTGCGGGCTCACCAATAACCTATCTTTACTCTATATATTCCTTTCTATGTGTAACATTATTTTAGTCCCACTTGTTACAAAGCCCTACACACTGGAATTTTGGACTAACATTAGCTAGGGATTATTAACGTGACGCCGTACCAGTCTCATCTAGTCTTCTAATTTCTAAGTCATACTTAGGGTTAACTACCCTATTCAAATTTCATTTCCTTGTAAACAATCTTTACAAATGATTTACCCTTGAAATTATATCTTTATAAAACAAGGAAATTATACTCTTTGCTTTACTCAAAATACTTATGCCACGATACATGCTTTACACAAAACAATTTTGATGAAATCTAATCAATGGGATTATTTATCCCTTAAAGTTAAAGCCTCTTTTTAAATAAGAAAACTTTAGGCTATAAGGCCAAAACAATACCATCGAAACCTTTGTTTACACCTTATACAATCCCTTTCGAATTTGTTGAAAGTACCCCTTTCAAAATGAGTTAATTACTTTAACCTTGAAAACATTAGGCTGAAAGGCCAAAAACATACCTTCGAATGTATTGAAAATAGACCCTTCGGGATCATCCCTTACACCTTAGACATCCTTTTTCAAAACCATTAAAATATACCTTTCGAAATACTTAAAAACAAACCTTTCGAAACACTCAAAGTATACCTTTCGAAGGCATTGGAATCCTTCCCTTCGAAACACCTAAAATGTACCTTTCGAAAGCATTGGGTTCGAGTAAGAGTTTATGGAAGCATTGCTTCAAAACCATTTAAAATTATTGCTTTCAAAACCATTGGGTTTAACCTTTAATATAACTAAAGGGTCATAAAGAATAGATGTGAAAGCATTACTTTTGAAAGCATTAATCTCAAGTAAAAGAAAGAGGATAGTTTCAAAACCCACACTTTCAAAACCATTGCCTCTAAAACCTTTTAAAAGCGACTAACTACCCTTCGAAAGCATTGAGAAGGCATCTTTTAAAACTAAAATAGAAAAACATCCCTTTCAAATACATTGTTGTAAGGCTATAAAAATGCAGCATTAACTAATTCAAAAGATATGAATGCGGTAGCATGGGTATCGAAAAGGTTCATCCTTCCAAAAGCTTCTTTTAAAACAAAAAAGTGATAACTCTTTCGAAATCTCCTTTCTAAAAACAAAGGCATGTTCAATTGATTCGAAAGCAATTAAAAGTGGCTTCAACCCCTTCGAAAACATGCATTCGACACCATCGTTCCTTCCTCCTTTCTTTAATACACTATATACCAATTTCTTGATATCATGTGCATTGATTTTGAATAGGTGGGATAGGTCAAACTGGGATGGTGACGGAAGAAAGCAAAGGAAATGGAAAAGTTGTAATTTGAAACAAAACTGATTTTATGCCTTTTAATCTAACTTGCTAATTTGTCAAAATGTGATTAGTTGCCATTTCTTTATCCAAATCCTTTTCTAAAAAGGCTGCCAGCTTCACAATCAACAATTTAAAACATTTTTAGAAAGTAAGCCCTTCTCCTTGATAAAATGTATAAAACATTTAAGTCCCTTAACTTACAAATATTATAACCATAGTAAAACACTTGGGAACCTAAAAATCGTAATAATTCACTTTTAATATGTTTTCTAACATATAAATTTCAGACCCGTAATCATTATATAATTGACTTAAATAATTTAAACTCAATACTAACTATTTTATCTCATAGAAAATCATAATAAATCCATAATTACTTAAAAAATTATAAAACTTGAAAGCCACTTCTAAAACAATGTTTTGATCATATATAAAAAACGCAACTCATATGGATGTCATTTAATATGTTTTCCTATCTAAACTTATCATAAAATATATATGAAACAATATAAATCTTTAACAAACATATCCATTTGAAAAACATAACATGGCATATTATTCGCAAAATAGTTCGGACAAACCTAGAAACTGAGATCATTATCGAAAGAGAGATGTAAATCAATTATTCACGTTAGCATTATGTTAAAAAGGTTGGGATTTGCCCTTTGATTTATTTTCTTAATATTTCTACTTGAATCTCCTTAATGGTGGCCGAACGAGCTCAATAGGGTTTAAGTTTTGTTTGTGAATGTTAAAATGAATAAGAAATGAAGAATAAAAGGTTATAGGGTATTAGAATGAAGGATGTTCCCATTGTATCCTTACCACATTCCTCCTCTTACTTTAAATATTATTTTACTTATACATTCATTAAGGCACGACTCCTCCTAAATTAACAAATCTCAATCCCTTAGCTATCTACATTACTTCATTTAATTTACCTAATTAAATGTTCTAAATAATGTTAGTCAAAATTAGAGTCATTACACTTTGTCGTTTTGTAACTTTGAGATTCATGTATGTTGGAGTAACACTTTGTACTACACTTTTAAGATATTATATATATATATATATATATATATATATATATATATATATATATATATATGGCAAACCCAGCCAGTGTTATACTAGATCATCCACTTTTCTTTTACCGAAGTAATAAAATATAGTTCATATAACATGTCTGATTTCTCGGCGCCCGAAAGTCGACATCGATACGTCCACGGTATCAAATGCCACATAGTCGAATGCCCACAAACCGAACGGTTAGGGTTAAAGAAGAAAGAGGTAGAAGAAGAAGAAAATAGAACAATAAAAGAATCTCACATTTCGTAGTGGAACAAATATAATAGATAAATAAATATCTTTAAACAGGATCACTATATCAGTTATTACATTACAATATCAGAGTGTACAACAACAAAAAGTGGAAAGAAATATTACATATATAAGTGATACGCCTCGCCATCCAGCTCCAACTCCTGATCTCCACAACAACTTCTTGACTTTGCTCCCGAATAACTGCTAACCTGACTCTAGGCTGCCCGTGTGGAAAATTATGGGCACCCAGAGTTTAGAAAGGGAACAATAAACTCCAGGTCAGTCGTGGGACTGGTGTGAGATCTTAAAACAGTTATTTTCACAAAGAAAATAAAAAAGAAATCCGCTATGCTTTTGGAAAATGAAACTACCATAAGGCCTCCCGCCACACACACAATGCAAACGCAGAATTGGAGGTGATTTCTCCTTATGATAGTCAAGCTTACTTAATACGCGAATTCCTTTCCATATTATTATTGGTGCATAGTGCAGAAAACATTCGAAAGTATAATATTAATCTTAGCCAGCATACAGCCATTATTGTATGCCTACTATAGCTACCATCTAAACAGTGGGGCGCCACCATAAGTAAATGGCAGGTTATACAATTAAAACCGTACAGGACGCGTATTATTTCTTTGGATTTCCAACAAATGGTCAGGCAAAGGAACTTCCTACTTCCACATGGGTACGCTTCTGGAGGGACGCCCTGAGAACCTACCCGGATCTCTGCCAACACAAGGCCGGGTTACCTCTGTAACTAGGTAACTACTACTCGAGTATGCCATCCTCCGGTCCTTTGGGACCTTTATCCGAGGATCCTCAACAACAAAGCAACAACCACAAAGAAAAGTATTTGCAGTACCACAAAGGTTAAATATCAGGGCTCCATACCTGACGCTACCCTTTTCCAGAAGGAAATGACATACCCTAAAGGGCGCGACCCCCATAACCTTGCCGCATCTTTCCTGTTTCGACCATTTTCGGGGTGTGAGGTCCGATGAGGTCTCGTCCACAAACAGAAATGTATTTGATAGAAATGTATTTGATAGAAATGTATTTGATAGAAACCAGCTTTACATCTAAAAGTGTAACGTCAGACACACATCCATACAAGTCCGTTTCGGAATCAAACGGAACCGAAGGCACTTCAAAAGAAGCCAAATCCGGATATTCACAAATCACGTCCGGAATTCCCATCACAAAGATAATAAAATCTCTATACCGGAGCAACCCGGTGCAGAGACATTCGACAGGTAATGCTTTCGCTTTCTAGAATACCCGGTCTTCAACACCGTCTTCAAATGAAATTCCATTTCGTCGTATCGTTATTCGGAATGAGTTTTATGACACAAGGTCCTCTCCCGGCTAATCCGAATAACGAGCGCTTATTTTAAAGATAAGTATTATATTCAGATTTCAACAAATCACAACAATTTTTGTTTTTTATCTTTTAAATAAAAGATAAATCACAATCACAAAGGTTCGATGTGGTTTTTGGATATCCACTTGGAATCCGACCCCCGGTCGCATCGAAATTCAAATGTCGTTCAAAGGCAAATATTGATAGTCAATTATTTAACTATCAATCAATATTCACAACGATTACTGGATTTCAATAATTTTCCCAAATTATTTATTTTCAAAATATTTCCGTGAGGTATATTTCACACTTCAATCATTTGAAAACAAATTTCCGATTACTTTCCACAGTTCAATACTTTGAAAACAAATTTCGAATCGCTTCTCCTTACACGAAATACATTTCCAAATATTTATCTGTTTCCACTGAAAATCTGCCGAGTTCAAATAACTTAAAATACTTATCCAAAATATACTTGGGATTATTTAAAATAAAACTATTTTAAAACACTTACTTAAATATTAGTTATGAAAATATTATATAAAAATCTCGTATAAAAATTCAAGGCCAAACTAATTTTAAAATAAAATTAGTAGATAGGATATAACTAATTAAAGATCTGTTTCTAAAAAAATATCAATTTAATCTTTAAATAATTGCTTCTATAATAAATTAAAATAAATCTTTACTTTAAAGATTTTCAAAATAACCCAAGTAAATAATATTTCCTTAAAACCATCTTTACAACTTCAATTTCATATTTAAAGACTATATTGAAAAATATACTCGGCTTTCCAGGGAAGAATTTTCTTTCCATTTATATCAATTAATAAATCTTCTCGGTTAATTTTAATTTACATTCCAAATCGATAAATTTCTTTTCACACCTTTAAAATATAAAATAATATTTATTTTTAAAACAAATTTTCCTTTCTTTTATAAAATTCCATTGTGAATTTAGATTTCTAAATATCCATTGACATACGATTTTCAAATAGATTTCCAAATTTTCATTTTCAGCACCGAATGAAATTCTAAATTTATTTCCAAATTTATTTTCAAATACCCAAATCAATTTCAAAAATTGTTTTCTAAATTTATTTTAACACCAATTTCATTATCTTTTAAAACAATTCCTTCTTTTGAATTTATTTAATTTTCTAAAATTAATTTACTATAAATTTCCTACTAAATTTCAAAAATCAAATTTTTATTTATTTCTGGTATCCTGCGATACAAAAAATATATTCAGCTAAATTATAGCCCTCAACGATTTAAATCACAATATAATCACAAACAGATTATAATAAATAAATACACAACATATGAAACAAAATCAAATGTTTGAGGAATCCAGTTGGATCCCTCCAACCTGTTTTCCCTGCATCCACAGACGTTAGCACAACAATTAAATACCAATTCCACTTTGAGGTGGAATATCGCGGTATATGGGATTTATAAAATATCATCCGCTATTATGCGGCGTATAGGGTCTCATCCACTATATAATGCGTGAAATCAATAACCCCAACATATAATATATATTACTATATATTATATCATCCGGTGAATAAAGTATTATAAATCAATCATCCACGCACACAATCAATCAAATTTTTGATCTAACTATTCAAAATTTAAATCAGAACGATATTGATTGAGTGAGAAGATCTCACCTTAGCTTTTGTTTCCCAATCTATTTTCCATCACGGCTTGTTTCTTCACAGTTTTAAACCTTGTATAACCATTAGATGATTTTATTAATATTTGAGTAAATCGTATAATTAAATTTCTATTTGATAATTTAATTAACTAATAGTTTTATTTAAACCAATTTCTTCTTTAAATGAATTTATTTAACAAAAAATTAAATTTCCTTTTTTTACATAATCATTGGAAACCAAAATAATTAAAACTAAATCTGAAATTTGTATATGTATACTTATTTTTATTTTCTGCAAATAAACAAACAGTAACTCGTTTCCTCAGAATATATATATATATATATATATATAATAATCGAATTTTCAAACAAAATGGCTTTGCATCTTACTGTAAACTTTTCCAACTCTGTTTCGAAATCTTTTCCTATACATACATACATATATATATATATATATATATATATATATATATATATATATATTTTGCAGTTTAAATTACCTGAAGACGAGCACGAATAGGAAAACAAACGATAAGCTTCTGTCAAAACTAGGCCCACCCTACATCGAGTTTGAACCACCATCTCGTGCTTTAACCCCACGGCATCTATGCCATTGCCGTCACTTCTACTCGACCATCCACTCGTCACAACTACATTCGCCTGCTCCTGCCCGAATCCCCCAGCCACCATTGCGCTGTCGCCTCCTCACCTAAGTCGAAATTGAAGCCCTAGATTGCCCTACCTAGCACAGCGCCCAACAACAGCAGCCACCCACTGACGCGCCTATGTGCTGCTGATTTGAACTGCACCGATGGCCGCCATTGACCTGCCCTCCTCTTGCCGTGCTCAATCGAGAGCCGATGCCCCTCCCATCGCGATTATCGCACTCGATACTGCTAGCTTCGACTCTGCCTTTTTTTTCTTTTTTTTCTGAGAATATAGGATTTCGATTTTAACCGGCTTTGGTTTTGAGGACGAATGAACTTTGAACGATTTTCATTTTTGAACTAAATCGCGGCCAGGAATTAAAAGGGAGAAGAGATACACTCTTCCTTTCTGCTCGATTATTCTTTTGATTTTCTGATTGTAATTGGAAAAGAAGACGATGTGCTCTACTTTTAAAAAGAAGGGATGGATGTTGGCGTGTTGAAGAAGGTAGGATTTGATTTTTTAATAGATTTTTAAAATTTTATATTCAAACTATCTCGTATAACCTAACTCGAAATTCCGAACTCCTATCGAGGCATGTCGCCTAGCGTTTATAAGGTTTTATCCGCATTTCGAACACAATGGAATGTGTTTCGGAGGCTAATTCGATCATATACGCAAGTTATGAAAGTAAACGATCAATTTAAAATTGAATCGATTAAAATAGTTTCTATGCGTTTTAAGCTGCCAGGGTCAAACGACAACTCCAATTGCTACGAAAATTGAAATCTGATAATAACTAACTATTACGGATCCAATGGAACAAGTTTCGTCGAATTCCGAGACTGTGCCTCAGAAGGCTATTTTTAAATATCGATTCAAATGATATAATTTCAAAACTGAATAAAACATTTCCAAATTCAATTCTGAAGCTTCCATTATCTTCAGTATTATCAATATAAATCTTCTAAGCCTTGAAAATATTTTTAACAAGCTTAAAATTGAAGATTCAAATTTTTACCCATCATTAATAAATCAAATTCAATATTTTAAATTGCCAAATTCATAGTTGTAATTAAAATTCAAGTTAAATTAACTTTCAAATATTTAAAATCGATTAAATATTTCATTTACAAATGTTAAAAATTTCCGGATCGTCACATCCTTTCCCCCTTAAAAGAATTTCGTCTCGAAATTACAAGTTAAGAAGAACGATATCAACTTTCCCAAACAAATCATTTTATTTAAAGACTCATTATCATTTCAACTAATTTTCCAAAATCAACCATAAATTTCAAACAACATTGTTTTCTCAATAGTTCAAATTTAAATTCAAATTCAAATTCAAATTTTCAAAATTTTTCTAACTCCCTAAATTTTCAAAAAATTTTGCCAGCGTCTCCTTTGCGCGGCTAGCTCGGTACGACTACAAAATGGCACCACAGGCCCTCAGATTCCAAAAGAAAACGAAAAGCCAAGTGGCTAGGCAAGAAAATCACCAAATTTCATACTGAAATTGAAATACATACCTTTTTGTCGAGCAATTCAAATTTATCTTCAGAAATCAAAACCAATTTTCCTTTCTCTTTATAATACCTATATATCCTACTTAGCAATAATATCCATTCATAACCTTTAAAATCATTTTATACATTTTCTTACAGAAGTTTTCATATCTACTTCTATTCAATTAATTTTCCCATTACCATATGAATTCAATTCATCTTCAACTCTGAATATTGAATTTTATCTTTCAATTATAACTGATTCATATTATTATTTTAAATTAGTTTTATTCACTAATTTACTTTAGTTTCCAATTTGAAATCGTTTGTAGCTAACAAAAAAATTTTACCAATTTTTTTTTCTATCTCCCAAAATTTTTGGAAAATTTTGGCAGAGTCCCCTTTGTACGGAGGAGCTTTTGCAATTTGAAAAAAGATATAAATATATATACATCAACCCACCCGATCGAAAAAACAAAAACAGTTCATATTTCCCATTTTTATTGCGTAGGCGTACCTTATTTAGCATCTTTAAGCAAGCGGTTTATTATTAGCATTTTAGCGCGACCAAATCCTGCCAAACGGCCACCCTGTACCTGTACTTACTCAATTTAACCACGTAAGTGACATATATAGGAAATTCATCTACATTTCACTTATTTTTGATAATAAACACATAGTTTTCATAAGCCATGCACTCAAAATAATTCCCATAAGCAATTTATAAGGTTTCAATACAAATTTAATTGCTTACAACCACATTCCATACCATTTCTATTCAATTCAAGTGATTTACAATTCACTTTCTTTCATTCGACTCATTTTTTTAAATGAAACGAACTCATATCCATTTCAATTGATTTAAAAATCAATTTTATTGGCTTTCATTATCTCATAGCGTCAAACGAACACCATTTCTATGAAAATTCGACGATGTTCACTAAATAGAATATCCAATCTGGTTTATAACTAATTTAAAATAATACCAACTCAATTTACTCTTTATTCTATTTCATTTCCAATTGATTCCGTTCAATTCATTTTGCATTCCATATTCACGTTCATTTTGATGCATTGATATACAAAAATCTTTGCTTAGCATCCATTTCACAAACCTCATTTATGTATATTCAACAACCAAGTATGCATTCACTATGCAATTATAGCTTACAAATCAACTATACTTGGAATCAATTTTCAAAACCAAGTTTTTTTTATTGACATTCAAATTCACATCATATTAATTCAATAGTTCATTTTCAATATTTATACTTGCATTTTTAGTTCTAATCCATTCATTTGCATTTCACTAATCAAACAAGTTTCATTCACAACCATTCCATAAAACTGGACAACACCCATTTCATAATTTTACTTAAGTTGAGCTTTTATCCAATATTTACTTAAGTTATTTCAATTCAAAACTCAAATTTATTTTTTTCCTTGTAACACTTCCAAACTTAAATCCTTGATTTGATTTTCATTTATCAAATCCATTCCATCGACTAATTTAATTAAAATTAGTTTTACTTACTTATCCATTTTAAATTTCAACTTTCCATTCTCAATTCATCTTGAATTTATTTTATCAATAACAAGGAAATTTTTAATTTATTTCTACTTACTTGAATTTATCTGCAAATTTAACTTAGAATTGAATTTTAATTTAACTAATTCAACTTTCCTATTTCATGAGTTAATTAATTATCATATTAGTTTACTTGAATTCAATCCTCTTTTTTTTCAAAGTTTGAATTTTTTATTTAACTTGATCCAAGTCAAATCTTATTCCATTTTTCAATTCCAATTCATTTACTCACAAATGTAAACTCATTTGTTCATTCACAAATTTATTCCACACTTACTTTTTATTTATCCCTTTTCAATTTGAATCTTATTCCAATCAAATTTCAAATATTTTTTATGAGTTATCAAACTTATTATTCCATAACTATTTTAAATAGGATCCAGAGTTTTAAACAATTTCTTAGATCATTTTGAAGTAAATTTTATATCCAAAACCCTTTGTATTTCCAAAACAAACCCAACTTTGGCAAACAATTTTCAATTTAAAATCATTTGGCAGCAATTCCTCTCCTGGAACTCGAAAATGAACACTGATGATGTCGCGATCATCACCGGAATTATTTTCCAGTGACCGAAAAGTGTTTAGAGCTTTTATCCCTCCAAAAACATTTTTCTAAACTC
Organism: Allium cepa; assembly: GCA_030765085.1. Classification (NCBI taxonomy): domain Eukaryota; kingdom Viridiplantae; phylum Streptophyta; class Magnoliopsida; order Asparagales; family Amaryllidaceae; genus Allium; species Allium cepa. The sequence continues at coordinate 622,933,034 of CM060940.1, read as the reverse complement.
TTGAAAACAATTTCCAATTCCAAAAGGAATTTAATTTCCAAACTTCCCAAATTTCAAATATTTTCAAGAACATTTTCAAATATTTCTCTGGAATTCTATTTCAAATTATAAATCTGATTCACAATCTACATTCTCAAATTTCATTTGTATGTGAATTTATTTCTTAACTTTGGAGTTACGATTTCAATTTCTTATTCAAATGATAATAATATTATCACTTCCTAACAATCAAGCAACCATATACTATAATAATTTACAAATATTATTTCCTTTATCTACGAAAGTAGTTTGGGTAAAATTATTTCATTCACCCTATTTTGAAACAATATCGTGTCGATTCATATTGTTTAAGAGTTTAGAAACCCCTATCAATACAGTTAGCTAGACTGCACCGACCAGAATCTATAAACAATCAACCGATAAGCCAACACAATATAAACAATTTCATATTCACTAACAAATACGCGCTCATATCTATTATTACACTCACACTCATTCTAGAGTACTGCTGACTCTATCTCTAATGAGTAACACCCAACAGAGCCAGGGTTGTCGCTTAACCAAATGCTCTGATACTACTTGTAACATGTCCGATTTCTCGACGCCCGAAAGTCGACAACGATACCTCCATTGTATCAAATGTCGCACAGTCGAATGCCCAAAAACCGAACCGTTAGGGTTAAAGAAGAAAGAGGTAAAAGAAGAAGAAAGCATAACAATAAGAGAATCTCACATTTCGTAGCGGAACAAATAGAATAGATAAATAAATATCTTTAAACAGAATCACTATATCAGTTATTACATTACATTATCAGAGTGTACAACAACAAACAACGGAAAGAAATATTACATATATAAGTGATACGCCTCGCCATCCAGCTCCAACTCCTGATCTCCACAGCAGCTTCTTGACTTTGCTCCCAAATAACTGCTAACCTGACTCTAGGCTGCCCGTGTGGAAAATTATGGGCACCCAGAGTTTAGAAAGGGAACAATAAACTCCAGATCAGTCGTGGGACTGGTGTGAGATCTTAAAAATAGTTATTTTCACAAAGAAAATAAAAAGAAATCCGCTATTCTTTTGGAAAATGAAACTACCATAAGACCTCCCGCCACACACACAATGCAAACGCAGAATTGGAGGAGATTTCTCCTTAAGGTAGTCAAACTTGCTTAATACGCAAATTCCTTTCCATATTATTATTAGTGCATAGTGCAGAAAACATTTCGAAAGTATAATATTAATCTTAGCCAGGATACAACCATTATTGTATGCCTACTATAGCTACCATCTAAACAGTGGGGCGCCACCATAAGTAAATGGCAGGTTATACAACTAAAACCGTACAGCGCGCGTATTGTTTCTTTGGATTTCCAACAAATGGTCAGGCTAAGGAACTTCCTACTGCCACATGGGTATGCCTCTGGAGGGACGCCCCGAGAACCTACCCGAATCTCTGCCAACACAAGGTCGGATTACCTCTGTAACTAGGTAACTACTACTCGAGTATGCCATCCCCCGGTCCTTTGGGATCTTTATTCGAGGATCCTCAACCACAAACCAACAACCACAAAGAAAAGTATTTGCAGTAACCACAAAGGTTAAATATCAGGGCTCCATACCTGACACCACCCTTTTTCAGAAGGAAATGACATACCCTAAAGGGTGTGACCCTTATAACCTTGCCGCATCTTTCCTGTTTTGACCATTTCCGGCGTGTGAGGTCCGATGAGGTCTCGTCCACAAAGCTGCACTTTTCACAAAGTCATGATTTGATCAACAAATGATCAGCAACACTTCGTATGTCACGTTACCAAATTGGAAATGCATTACTAGTAACAATCAACTACATAACCTCTGAGCTCGTACGTCTCAGAGAAGAGTGTTAAGCTAAGAGAATAAATTCTTCGCCACTAACAGAAATGTATTTAATAGAAACCAGCTTTACATCTCGAAGTGTAACGTCAAACACACAACCATACAAGTCCATTCCGGGATCAAACGGAACTGAAGGCACTTCAAAAGAAGCCCTTGCAAATCCGGATATTCACAAATCAAGTCCGTAATTCCCAACACAAAGATGATAAAATCTCTATACCGGAGCAACCCGGTGCAGAGACAATCGACAGGTAATCCTTTCATTTTTGAGAATACCCGGTCTTCAACACCGTCTTCAAATGAAATCCCATTTCGGCGTGTCGTTATTCGAGATGGGTTTTATGACACAAGGTCCTCTCCCGGCTAATCCTAATAATGAGCGCTTATTTTAAAGATAAGTGTTATATTCGGATTTCAACAAATCACAACAATTTTCATTTTTTATCTTTTAAATAAAAGATCCATCACAATCACAAAGGTTCGATGTGGTTTCTGGATATCCACTTGGAATCCGACACCCGATCGCATCGAAATTCAAATGTCGTTTAAAGGCAAATATTGATAGTCGGTTATTTAACTATCAATCAACATTCACAACAATTACTGGATTTCAATAATTTCCCCAAATTATTTATTTTCAGAATATTTCCGCGAGGTATATTTCGCACTTCAACCATTTGAAAACAAATTTCAAATTACTTTCCACAGTTTAATACTTTGAAAACAAATTTCGAATCACTTCTATTTACGCGGAATACATTTCCAAATATTTATTTGTTTCCACTGAAAATCTGCCGAGTTCAAATAACTTAAAATACTTATCCAAAATATACTTGGGATTATTTAAAATAAAACTATTTTAAAACACTTACTTAAATATTAGTTATGAAAATATTATATAAAAATCTCGTATAAAAATTCAAGGCCAAACTAATTTTAAAATAAAATTAGTAGATAGGATATAACTATTTAAAGATCTGTTTCTAAAACAAATATCAATTTAATCTTTAAATAATTACTTCTATAATAAATTAAAATAAATCTTTACTTTAAAGATTTTCAAAATAACCCAAGTATATAATTTTTCCAAAATAATCTTTCCTTAAAACTATCTTTACAACTTCAATTTCATATTTATAGACTATATTGAAAAACATACTCGGCTTTCCCGGGAAGAATTTTCTTTCCATTTATATCCATTAATAAATCTTCTCGATTTATTTTAATTTACATTCCAAATCTGTAAATTTCTTTTTACACCTTTAAAATATAAAACAATATTTATTTTTAAAACAAAATTTCCTTTCTTTTATAAAATTCCATTGTGGATTTAGATTTCTAAATATCCATTGATATACGATTTTCAAATCGATTTCCAAATATTCATTTTCAACACCGAATGAAATTCTAAATAGATTTCCAAATTTATTTTCAAATACAAATCAATTTCAAAAATTGATTTCTAAATTTATTTCAACACCAATTTCATTATCTTTTAAAACAGTTCCTTCTTTTGAATTTATTTATTTTTCTAAAATTAATTTACTATAAATTTCGTACTAAATTTCAATAATCAAATTTTTATTTATTTCTGGTATCCTACGATACCAAAAATATATTCAGCTAAATTATAGCCCTCAACGATTTAAATCACAATATAATCACACACAGATTATAATAAATAAACACACAACATATGAAACAAAATCAAATATTTGAGGAATCCAGTTGGATCCCTCCAACCTGTTTTCCCTGCATCCACAGACGTTAGCACAACAATTAAATACCAATTCCACTTCGAGGTGGAATATCGCGGTATATGGGATTTATAAAATATCATCCGCTATTATGCGGCGCATAGGGTCTCATCTGCTATATAATGCGGAAAATCAACAACTCCAATATATACTATATATTACTATATATATAATATCATCCGGTGAATAAATTATTATAAATCAATCATCTAAGCACACAGTCAATCAAATTTTAGATCCTACTATCCAAAATTTAAATCAGAATGATATTGATTGAGTGAGAAGATCTCACCTTAGCTTTTGTTTCGCAATCTATTTTCCATCACAGCTTATTTCTTCACAGTTTTAAACCTTGTATAACCATTAGATGATTTTTATTAATATTCGAATAAATCGAATAATTAAATTTCTATTTGATAATTTAATTAACTAATAGTTTTATTTAAACCAATTTCTTCTTTAAATGAATTTATTTAACAAAAAATTAAATTTCATTTTTTATAAATAATCATTGGTAACCAAAATAATTAAAACTAAATTTGAAATTTGTATATGTATACTTATTTTTATTTTCTGCAAATAAACAAAAAGTAACTCGTTTCCTCATAATATATATATATATATATATATCATATATATGTAATCGAATTTTCAAACAAAATGGCTTTGCATTTTACTGTAAACTTTTCCAAATCTGTTTCGAAAATCTTTTCCTATACATATATATATTTATTTATTTTGCGGTTTAAATTACCTGAAGGTGAACACGAACAGGAAAACTTTTGCCCCACGGCAGCTATGCCATTGCCGTCACTTCTACTCGACCATCCACTCGTTGCAACAACATTTTCCTGCTCCTTCCCAAATCCCCCAGCCACCACTGCGTTGCCGCCTCCTTACCTAAGTCGAAATCGAAGCCCTAAATTGCCCTACCTAGCACAACGCCTAACGACAGCAGCCACCCTCTTACGTGCCTATGTGCTCCTGATTTGAACTGCACCGATGGCCGCCATTGACCTGCCCATCCTCTTTCCGTGCTCAATCGAGAGCCGATGCCCCTCCCATCGCGATTATCGCACTCGATATTGCTAGTTTCCACTCTGCCCTTTTTTTCTTTTTTTTCTGAGAATATAGGATTTCGATTTTAACCGACTTTGGTTTTGAGGAGGAATGAACTTTGAACAATTTTCATTTTTGAACTAAATCGCGGCCAGGAATTAAAAGGGAGAAGAGACGCACTCTTCCTTTCTGCTCGATTTTTCTTTTGATTTTCTGATTGTAATTGGGAAAGAAGATGACGTGCTCTGCTTTTAAAAAGAAGGGATGAGATGTTGGCGTGTCGAAGAAGGTAGGGTATGATTTTCTAATTGATTTTTAAAATTTTATATTCAAAATATCTTGTATAACCTAACTCGAAATCCCGAACTCCTATCAAGGCGTGCCGCCTAGCGTTTATAAGGTTTTATCCGCATTTCGAACATAATGGAACATGTTCCAGAGGCTAATTCGATCATATACGCAAGTTACGGAAGTAAACGATCAATTTTAAATTGAATCGATTAAAATAGTTTCTATGCGTTTTAAGATGTCAGGGTCAAACGACAACTCCGATTGCAACGAAAATTGAAATCCGATAATAACTAACTATTACGGATCCAATGGAATTGGTTTCGTCGAATTCCGAGACTGTGCCTCAAAAGGCTATTTTTAAATATCAATTCAAACGATATAATTTCAAAACTGAATAAAACATTTTCAAATTCATTTCTGAAGCTTCCATTATCTTCAGTATTATCAATATAAATTTTCTAAGCCTTGAAAATATTTTTAACCAGCTTAAAATTGAAAATTCAAATTTTTACCCATCATTAATTAAATCAAATTCAATAATTTAAATTGCCAAATTCATAGTTGTAATTAAAATTCAAGTTAAACTAACTTCCAAATATTTAAAATCAATTAAATATTTCATTTTCAAATGTTAAAAATTTCCGGGTCGTCACAGTTCAAGAACAGAAGTAGGGTAGATGAAACTTAACTACTAAAAAACAAGGAAATACAGCACATGATGTGGCAGAAATGCCACAACTACTATAGATGACCTATAAAACTAGCCCTCCTCAAAAGAGGAGGAACCACCATCGTCCGAAGACTCTGGGGCAATCGCCTTGGGGATATCCCTAACTATACGAGCGAAAGCACGAAACCGCACAGCAAGAAAAGAGTCAAAGTCCATTGACTTAGGAGAGAAAATGAACGACCTATCCCATATGGCATCTGCTAACATATCCTCATCCCTCTTTGGGCGTTGGCCGTCCATAGGAAGAACTAACGTTTCACCGGATAAACAACCAAAATGACCTCTAAGGCCTAAGCGATCGACTGGCACAAATCTGAAAAAAGAATCATCCAAAGGATTATATCTCATAGAGGTCTTTTTAGTACCTTAGATTTTTGGTTTTGATGATCACAACTATATGACATTATATAAAATATAGATACTGATGTTTTATTAAGATATATAGTATATAGTGTAGGATATTATACAGGTGTTGATTTAGATGAGTGTACTGTATCAAGAGTATATTCAAGAAGCTGATATAAAGTTTCAAGATTTGAAGAATGAAGACTCATGATTATTGAAGAGTTCAAGATTTTAAGATATACCAAATAGGTTATAGAGTCATAGAATTTATGTTAAAACCTTGATAGCACTTTCTTGTTCTCTCTCTTTCTCTATTTCAAATAAGTTTAAAATTGTTTTTCAAATATACCGTTTTTAAAATCATCTTTTCAAAATATTTCTCAAAAATGATTTTCAATCTCTTATACTTACAAAGATATTATGTTAATGCTTTTGAGTTTATATATGTCTTGAATTTTTGTTTATACTTTAATAATTTATAACTATGTCGATTTTATATATATTATTTACATTATATTGAATATTCTTATTAAATCTTTCAAAATAATTTTATACAGTTTTAATATGATAAAATATGTGTAAAATATGTGTAAACTATGTTTAAATATTTGTACAAGTTTCAAAATATTTTTACAAAACTTAATATTTTCAAAATAATTTTTGTTAAGTGATTTTTCCAGATACAAAGGGATATGTCGACATATCCTTTGCCAGTATGTCGATGTACTAGCCGTAAAATTCAAAATTCAAATTTTGAATGGAAGCATCTTTTCGTTGTATCTCTTTGCGAATGGACATGATCGTTGTTTCCCTATATATACTATACTTTAAAAATGAATTTTTATTAACTACTTTCTTATTCTTCTCTCCTCTTTTCACTCTCTTGATTTCTGAATCAAAATATACCAAAAGTCTGCCGAAATTCAACCAGAATCAAATTCTGTCATTAATAGTTTGATCCTCTTTCATCTAATCTCTAATTTCTCTCAGCTCTCTTAGTCAAACCAAGATCAAAGTGCTATTCAAGAGTTATAGGATCAATTGTAATCAAGATCAAAGATCTGAGTTTGTAAAACTCTTTCAAATCATACCGCTATACTTATGAGCGTGATTATAGCCCATAAAATCAATTGGGTGTGCTTGCAGCCCGGAAATCAAGTGACTCTACCCATAGGTCGGGATTCAAGAGGGTGTGTCTCGTAGCCTTGAAATTGAGATTGTATTTTCATTTACTAGTTGAAAAGAAATATGTACAAGGAATTGTATGGGACTGGATATAGAGTAACTCCAAACCAGTATAAAATCCTGCTGTGTTCTTTTCTCTTTACTGTTATTGCATTTATTTCTTTTGTGATTGTTTCTATGATTATTTTTGTGACTGATAATTACATCATTCTAAGTAAAATTTAAAGAATTTAAAAAATATTCATATAATCAATTAAACACTATTCACCCCTCCTGTAGTGTTAATTTAACCTTAAGATCCATATTCCGCTGAATCGCATTTGGTATCAGAGCATTGGTTTTCAAAGTATTCATAATCTGTGTTTTTAAAAAGTTTTAATGGCCATTTTTGATTAACACTATTTTTGAAAAGATAATTTGCAAAATCATCATAATGTTCTTTCATAAATTTGCATCTATTCATCATGAAAAAATCATGTGATCTTTTGAAAAGTTATGAATTGTAGGAACAGATGTGTTACGTAGCTTATAATGACACCTGATGATCAAATCCTATAGATCAAAAAGGGAAAATGAATATTGGATAGTGGATACTCATGATACATGATTGGAAATCCGAAGATTTTGAATGATATAGTTTACAAATAAAAGGATCGGTAAATTTTGAACACAACACTAAAGGATATGTGATTGGCATCGACAATGTCGGTAATTCTAAAACTCCTACTATTTCTAATGTTTTGTTAGTTAAGGATTTGAAGCATAATCTATTGAGTATTAGTCAATTGGGTGATAAGGGTTTCAAAATAAATTCGTAAAATATAAATGTCATATTGAAGGTAATGAGTTAAACATTATCTTTGAAGGTATTAGGAAACAAAACATCTATATATTAAGTATAATAATATCAAATAATAATTTGTGTCTTTTGGCTGGATCAAGTGGTCCTTGGAATTGGCATAAATGATTTGCTCATTTGAATTTCAAACTAATATCTAAAATTGCCAAAAATGATCTAGTTAGAGGTCTTCCCAAAATGAATTTTAAATTTAATAATTTATGCGATGCATGTCAATTAGGAAAACTTAGAAAAAGTTCTTTTAAATCGAAAGATATGATTTCTACCTCTCAACCCCTTGAACTTCTTCACTTAGACTGTAACGACCCGCAAATCCATACCCCTTGAGTCCACACTATTCTACAACAATCAACTCAAGTTGCACAGAAATACGAATCATTTGGGTTAAAGAGGAAGAGGTAGAAGGAGAAAATAGAAAACAACAACAGAATCTAACCATCGCAGCGGAATAAAATATAATATATAATAACAGATCTTTACACAAAACAAATATATATATCTGTTTTATACATACATTATCATCAGAATACATCATCAGGGTTCAACAACATCAATAATATACAATTGAATACACAGCTACTCAACCCAGCAGAATATATACATATATACAAGTACGAGAGTACGTATCGTCATCCAGCTCGTCTCTTAAACTCCACAGCATCATATCAAGTATCCTATAATACTCGGTCTGACCCGAGCATTACAGTTAAATAACACCCGAGTCAGTCTGGAATACCAGCGTGAGAAAATCACACTCAATTGATTATTAAAGTTTCAAAAATCCTTTGAAAACAAAAGCATCTCGTAAGACCACGCCACCAATAAACATGTCAGGTTTTTACCTTACGATAGCTAACACAATTTTTTTAGAAATCCTCTGATATTATAATAGGGCCTATATACAAATACTTATAAAATAGCTGAAATTGTTACATTCATTAAATTCCAGCAACTAGCCACAGAGTGGGTAATACAAACAAAACTCGTACAAGGCTCGTAGGGAGAATAGATTTCCAACTAATGACTAGGCACTGGGGTACCACCTGTCACAGTACGGGGCCTAGATCACCGTACCGAGGAGTACGCCCGCTCGCCTGCAACACAAGACCGGGACTACCCCTTACTGGATAATCCCGAGTGAGATCACCCCGCGGTTGGGATCAGCAACCGCCCACTAAGCCGAAATAAAAGGGACATCTAGACAGGGATGACCTCACCCTGGGTGCTACCCACCTAGCCTTGCTGCATAACCCGTGATTTTCAGTCATACCCATTTGATGAGGCTTGAGGCTAAGCGTTACCTTTTTAGAACATATCCCTTAGAATGCCCATCGTCCACCTGACGATGTTTCACAAGCATTCATCCATACAAGTCCGTCCCGGGTTCGAACGGAACCGAAGGCACTATTCCTACTACATCCATTTTGGAAATATCCTCAGGATTAGTAGCGACTAACCCTTGCACTTCACTGCTCCATCTTCGAATCCAAAATCGTTTTCACGAAACGTACAAACCGGATCTAAGTGGTTTTCGAGAAATAAATCTCGATCCCGGTCTCTTCGAAACGATCAACGTATTTGTCCAATATTGATAGTCGGTGATTTAACTTTCAGTTTATATTCACAACATCCATCAGACAATAAATAATTTCCCAAATTATTTATTAATCTCAATAATAGCTTCACAAGATATATATTTCTATTTTCAACTCTTTGAAAACAGTTTCAAACCATTCTTTCTTTCTAGAATAAACTTTCCCAAATATTTTCTATCTCCACTGAAATCACCAAGCACAAAACTAGATCTTTAAAATTATTTAAAACACTTTATTTTGAAATATAATTTAAAACATTTAAGTTAAAACTACTTCAATAATTTGTTAAAATACGTTCTATATAAATATTTGAAGATAAATTACTAAATAAAATATAAAACTAGATTTTTACTTTTAAAAACAAGATACTAAGTCACTCTTTAAATAATTTACTGCTATAATAGATAAAAAGGGAAATACTTACTTTAGACGTTAAATATTAGAAATAATAAATTTTTCAAAACTGCCTTTTTAAAACAACTCTGAAACCTTTAACTTATATTTTAAAATTTTACTTTGAAAACGTACTTGGTTATCCAGAGAGAATTTCCAACTTCAATCACTTAAATCAATTTTCCAAATTGATTTCCAATTTATTCCATTTTGAAATAAATTTCTTTACTTATCGGTTCATTTCCAAATTCAGTAGTTATGGACTTTATTATTATTATTTTTCCCAATTTCTTCTTTACTCTTTTCAATAATTCAAATCTTAAATTTAAAATAAATGTTTTGTTCTTTTTAAATAATAATACCGAATTTTAAAATTCATTAACTTTCTGTTTATTCAAAATTCCTCTTCCATATATGGAATTTATTTATTAGAATTTAAAACTACTATTATTCTTATCCAATTTATTCTTAATTTATTTAAATTCACTATAATTATTTCGCTTACAAATTCTCTTCATTTTATTTCCAAAAATCCAATTCTATATTTCTTAATAACTTAGTGCACTAGAATATATTCAGGTATACCATAACATCTAATATTCCAATTAACAATAATATTCATCATAGAATATAAAATAATCACAACAGAGGGTATTAAATAATTTTAAATAAATGTTGAGGGGTCCAGTAGGATCCCTCCAACTTGTTTTCCCTGCATCCACAGACATTAGCACAATATAATATGCCAATTCCATAATATACCATACTATAGCACATCAATCAATTCATCCATTCAAACAATTATTTAAATTTAATCATTTAAATTTAAATTTAACTGAGTGAGATTAACTCACCTTTGATTTCAGTTTTGCAACCCACTTCATTCTCGATTTGATTCCACGATTCTTGGACCTTGTATAAACATTAGGTTTTTGTTAATATTCGAGTCAATTGAACAATTAAATTCCCATTTGATAATTTAATTAACCACATATTTTATTATCTTTAACAAAATTTAATTTACTAATAATCTAAAGCTAAACTAATTTCTCTTTTTTTTCTTAGTAACTAAAATAATTTAAATAAGTTAATTAAATAAATTAATCACCTTAATATATTATTTTACAACAACTAGTAAGTTTAAAATGTAATATGTACATTTGTTTTAGGTTTAGTTTTGAAATTACATGTATGTTTATAAAATAACTTACATAGGTTTCATAAAAACTAATTTATATAAACTTTCACATTTTTTCTTCTTCAAAATCTCTATATATATTTTTCTTTTCAATCCTCATTTATGTATAATAATTTATGTTTTATCTATATATATTTAAATTAAATTCAAATCAGCTTCAACATTCTAAAGAACTGCTTATAGATAATATTTTTCCCCTCTTTTCTCGAACTAAAATCCAATTAATAACCTAGTTTAAATAACTATCAGAAAAACAAAGAAAAACAAAGCTCAGCTCGCATCACACGCCAAACAAAAATTCGAGAAAATGAAATCCCAGATTCCACCGAGAAAGGCCGAGAATCCAACATAAGCTGCACATCAACACTCGTCATCCAACAGCACCCCAAACCGCACCTCTAGGTTACAGGTACATCACCATCTTCATGCCTCCAATAGCCATCTCACAGTCGCGACCATTTTGGATCATGATGCCAAAAACGCAGCCGCCACGACCTCCTCCTTACACTCAGATGCGACTCCCATGACGATAAACCAATCTCGAGAATTGACTTCACGCCCCAAGACAATCGTCACGTCCACATCACTGATTGATTGGTCTGACTTCCCCCTTACGAATCGCATGCGACAATCCTCGTCAAAATCGAACGCCGACGGCCTTCCTTCGAACGAAATGTCGATTTAGGAAACCGATTCGGTCATTTTTTTCATTTTTCATTCATTTTTTTAGGGTTATCGATAATTCAAAATGAACAATAGTGAAAGGATGAGAGGAAGAGGAACCAAGGGGGCAGTTGATTAGAGAAGCAGGAACCCTAAATTCGTAGAAAGGGAATGAACGAGGAGGCCATGATATTTTATATTTTGATGTGAGATTCATTCGGCTGAAAAGAAAAGAAGGGGGCGACGTGATTTGAAAGAAAGAAAGGAGGCGTGCAGAAGAAGCTTGGCTACAGTAGAAGCAAAAAGTTCTAATGTAGAAAGGAAACGGGCTGATGGGCAGAATTACAGCTAAAGTTGGTTAATATATATATATATATATATATATATATATATTAGTTAAATTCAATTCGTATCAATGTAAATTTCAGTGCGTTTATATATCGTATGCTCACACAATAACTCCAATCACTACGAAATTTGAAACCCGATAATAATTCAATATTACGAACCCAATGGAACTGGTTTCGTCAAATTCCGAGACTGTGCCTCGGAAGGCTATTTTTAAATTCAATTTAAACGATATTAAGTTTCAAAACTTAACAAACCATTCTTAAATTTTATTTCAACACTTATATCCTCTTCAGTAATATCAATATAAATTTTATAAGCCTTCAAATTATTTTTAACCGGCTTAAAACTTCAGATTGCATATTTTACCCAATTCCAAATTATTTAATTTAATAATTTAAATATCAAATAAACTGTGACATTTGAAATTCAAGTTAGAAATTAACCTTTAAATATTCAAAACCGATTAAATATTCCAATTTTAAATGCTCGAAAATTCCGGGTCATCACATTCCTCCCCCCTTAAAAGAATTTCGTCCCCGAAATTACTAATTAGGAAGAATAATCCAATACCCGTCTACCCTTTCCCCAAAACCAAACAGTTTTTAACAATTTAACATCTTACCAACATCTTCTTATAAAAGACCCATTATTATTCTTATTAACTTCTCAACTCTCCCATAGTTTCCAAATATTATTACTTCCTCAATCATACAAATCATAATTCAAAACTAAGTTTTAAGCTTTCAAATATTCTCAAAAATTTTCTAACACCCTAAATTTCCGAAATTTTTTGCCAGCGTCTCCTTTGCGCGGCTGGCTCGGTACAACTACAAAAGGCCTCCACGGGCTCCCAAATCCAAAAAGAAAACAAAAAGGCCAAGTGGCTCGATCAAAACCCAATCAAATTTCATATCAAAATTTTAAATACATACCTTTTTGTCGAGCAATTCAAATTTATCTTCTGGAATAAAAACCCATTTTTCTTTTCCTTTTTATGTTACCTGCATATTCCACTTGGCAATAATATCCAATCACAATATTCCCGAAACATTTTATCGACTCTCTCGCAAAATGCCAATATCTATTCATCCAAATATTAACTTGGAATATATTTGTATTATCAATTTCCAATTAAGAATTCACTATTCCTTTCTTAAGTTTTGGTATAAACATTTTATATGTTCCTTTATTTATTTATTTTCACTTCACCACTTTTAGTTTGTATCTATTCTATTCAAATTGATTCCTTCATTTCCATCTGAATTCAATTTATCTTCAACTCTGTATATTAAATTTTATCTTTCATTTAACTGATTCATATTATAATTTTATAGTAGTTTCATTTACTAATTTATTTCAATTTCCAGTTTGAAATCGTTCTGTCGTTAACAAAAAATTTCTAAAAATTTTCAAAAATTTTCTAACTCCCAAAATTTCCGAAAAAATATGGCAGAGTCCCCTTTGTACGAAGGAGCTTTTGCAATTTGACAAAAGATATAAATATATACATCGACCCACACGGTCGGAAAAACCAAAAACAGTTCATATTTTCTATTTTTATTGCGTAGGCGTACCTTATTTAGCATTTATAAGCAAGCGGCTTATTTATTTTAGCGTTTAGCGCGATCAAATCCAGCCAAACATCTTCCTGGTACCTGTACTTACTCAATTTAAACATATAAGTACTATATATAGGAGGTTTATAGCATTTCACTTAAATTTAAATAGCTAAAACATCAATCCTGTAACAATGCATGTGATATACTGGCATAAACACATAAATTTCACATATAATGCATGTTATATAATTTCCATAAGCATATATAAGGTTCCAACGCCTATTACAAGTGCTTATAATCAATTCTCCAACCATTCCATTTAGTTGAAGTGATTTTCAACTTACTTGCTTTTATTTAATTCATTCTAAGCAAAATAAACTCATATTCATTCCAATTGATGCAAAAATCAATTTATTAAACTGCTATTGATTCATATAATTTTGCTTATCCCCGTTTACGTCGAACGACCAATTTCTAATGCAATTCGACAATATTAATGTGAATAAATAATAACGTAAGCTTTATAACCAGTTTAAGTTTATTCCAACACAAAATTACACTTAATCCCATTCCATTTTAAATTTATTCACAATCCTTTCCTTGCATTTTCTTACATGTCCAAAAAGTGATTCCAAACCATTTTATTATACACGACATCATCCCATGCTTTTATTAACTTTAAACTTAAGTTAATTTACTTCAATTCACCACCATTTCATAACTTAAGTTCATTCCCATTTTAATTTATTCATACTCGAATTAGATTCATTTTCATCTCAATCATTTTTATTTTAATCCAATTCTTTACAACTTCAATTCATATTTAATTCACTTAAAATTTTAGGTTAAATTTCTATTTATAATTCAAGCTTCATTTCCAAACTCTATTACCTATTTCACAATCTTTGATTTGATTTTTCTTTTGATCAAATCCCAATCATTTCACTAATTTATTCGATTAGTTTATTCTTTTATCCATTTTAAATTTTAATTTACATTAACAATTCATTGTTGAATTTATTAATAATAAGGCCATTCAATTTATGTTTGAATTGGATCTGTTTATATTTCACACCATATCCATTTTAATCCAATTCAAATTTTCATTCAACAACACTTTAAATTATATTCCCATACTTGATTTTCTTTTTCAATTATCTTGAAAATCATTTTATTTAATTTCCTTGAGTGCAATCTTACTTTATATCTCAAGTTTGGATTTCCGTCTCAGAATACAATATTTTTTTATTCTGGCTTATTTATTCCCCTTTTTAAATTTTTATAAGCTGCACACTTTTAATATTCATACTTCATCATCTATTTACAATCAATTATATTCACATTTTACTTTTAAATAGGGGTTATATATATTTTTCTCTATGCTTTTCAATTCTTTTATAAGCTTTCGAAGTTTATTCATTCTAATTCAATACTTGCTTAATTTACATTATTTGTTTGAGTAGAATTTATTCCATTCAATATTATCTACAATTTCAACTGAATTCATTTAAATTTAGTTTTATTCCAACTCAATTTCGGTTAAATCTGGTTACATATCATTGTTTGAATTTTTGTTGAGCAAGGACTTAGTTCCATTAATATCATTCATGACTCAACTGACTTTTGATTCAATTCAATCCAAATCTAACTAAATTTTATTTCTCAATATATGTGAGTTAAAAAATTATTTATTTACTTAAAAGCTTATATTGCTCATTTGAGTCATCCAAATTCAAATTATATATAACACTTACTAGCTTAAGGTATAAATTTTCATTTCACAATTATAATCATTTTACCTTTCAACTTTATATCCAATTTAAATCAAATTTCAATTTTATTTAACTTATCTCTAGTTAAATTCAAATATATTTTCTTCACTTTCATTCACTTAAGCTAAATTTTAATTGCCGGATTAAAATTTTCAATTCCTTCTTATTAATGTCAACTTTACATTATCAGTTCAATAGTTGATTCCTTTATTCGTTCACAAATTCATTTTCAACCAATGAATTTTATTTTCAAACATTAATTATTTTAAGTGCATCTGAACTTATTCTGCTCCTTATTTTACACCTTTAAATCAAACATCATCCAATATCCAATTTCATTTCATTTGCACACCATGTCAATTAACCAGTTACTTATAAATTTTAATCTTAAAACTTCGTTTATTTAATCCAACTTAACTAAATTTTCTTTTCCAAACTTAAGTTCAACATTCAATTTTGAAAACATATATATATATATATATCTCACCAAATTATTCCTTTGCATTTTCAAAATCAACCAAATTCCTCCAACAACATTAATCCAAAACATCCTGGTAGCAATTCCTCTTTTGGAAACTCAAAAATAAACATCGATGATGCTGCAGTCATCACCGAAGTTATTTTCCAGCGACCGTAAGAGCTCAATGCTTTTATCTCTTTTAAAACCCTTCAAATATTGTTAAATTCCAAATCTCTCTAGACTCCACATCCGATTCAAAATATTTCTCATTATATATTACCTTCTCAACTTTTGAGAAACATTTGCAAATTCAAAGGAATTTAAATTTTCAAATTCCAAACTCATTAAATTTATATTCAAACATTACTTTGGAATTTTATCTTATTTTAATTATTAACCACACTAAAATTTACATTTAGTTTATACTTACAAATTTCATTTGTATATAAATTGGTTTCTTAGTTTTTAATTATAGTTTCAATTCCTTAATCAATTATAATCACATTTACAAATTTCATTAATTTATTAATTTATCCCTTAATCTTTGTTATTATTTCAATTCTTATTCAATTATCATACAATGATAATAATTTAATATTACCACTTTCTAACAACCAAACATCCATATATATAACTATGACAATTTACGAAAAATCATTTTCTTTTATATACAAGAATAATTTTGGGTAAAATTATCTCATTCACCCTATTTAAAACAATACAGTGTCGGTTTATCTTGTTCAAGAGTTTAGAAATTCCTATCAATGACATGGCGTACCATATATCGACCAGAATCCATAAACACTCAACCGATAAATCAACGCAATATAAAAACAATTTATATTCACTAACAAATACGCGCTCATATCCATTAGTACTCTCAAATTCATTCTGGAGTATTACAGACTCTATTTAATGAGTAATTCCCACCAGAGCCAAGGTTATCAGCAACCTCGCTCTGATACCAAGTGTAACGACCCGTAAATCCGTACCCCTTGAGTCAACACTATTCTACAACAATCAACTCAAGTTGCACAGAAATACGAATCATTTGGGTTAAAGAGGAAGAGGTGGAAGGAGAAAATAGAAAAAAACAACAGAATCTAACCATCGCAGCGGAATAAAATATAATATATAATAACAGATCTTTACACAAAACAAATATATATATATATATATATCTATTTTATACATACATTATCATCAGAGTACATCATCGGAGTTCAACAACATCAATAACATACAACTGAATACACAGCTACTCAACACAGCGGAATATATATATATACACACAAGTACGAGAGTACGTATCGTCATCCAGCTCGTCTCCTGAGCTCCACAGCATCGTATCCTGTATCCTATAGTACTCGGTCTGACCCGAGCATTACAGTTAAATAACACCCGAGTCAGTCTGAAATACCAGCATGAGAAAATCACACTCAGTTGATTATTAAAGTTTCAAAAATCCTTTGAAAACAAAAGCATCTCGTAAGACCACACCACCAATAAACATGTCGGGTTTTTACCTTACGATAGCTAAAACAATTTTTATAGAAATCCTCTGATATTATAATAGGGTCTATATACAAATACTTATAAAATGGCTGAAATTGTTACATTCATTAAATTCCAGCTACTAGCCACATAGTGGGTAATACAAACAAAACTCGTAAAAGGCTCGTAGGGAGAATGGATTTCCAACTAATGACTAGGCACTGGCGTACCACCTGTCACAGTACGGGGCCTAGATCACGGTATCGAGGAGTACGCCCGCTCCCCTGCAACACAAGACCGGGACTACCCCTTATTGGATAATCCCGAGTGAGATCACCCCGCGGTTGGGATCAGCAACCGCCCACTAAGCCGAAATAAAAGGGACATCTAGACAGGGATGACCTCACCCTGCTTGGGTGCTACCCACCTAGCCTTGCTGCATAACCCTTGATTTTCAGTCATTCCCATTTGATGAGGCTTGAGGCTAAGCGTTCCCTTTTTAGAACATATCCCTTAGAATGCCCATCGTCCACATGATGATGTTTCGCAAGCATTCATCTATACAAGTTCGTCCCGGGTTCGAACGGAACCGAAGGCACTATTCCTACTACATCCGTTTTGGGAATATCCTCAGGATTAGTAGCGACTAGCCCTTGCACTTCACTGCTCCATCTTCGAATCCAAAATCATTTTCACGAAATGTACAAATCGGATCGAAGTGGTTTTCGAGAAATAAATCTCGATCCCGGTCTCTTCGAAACGATCAACGTATTTGTCCAATATTGATAGCCGGTGATTTAACTATCAATTTATATTCACAACATCCATCAGACAATAAATAATTTCCTAAATTATTTATTAATCTCAATAATATCTTCACAAGATATATATATATTTCTATTTTCAACTCTTTGAAAACAGTTTCAAACCATTCTTTCTTTCCAGAATAAACTTTCCCAAATATTTTCTATCTCCACTGAAATCACCAAGCACAAAACTAGATCTTTAAAATTATTTAAAACACTTTACTTTGAAATATAATTTAAAACATTTAAGTTAAAACTACTTCAATAATTTGTTAAAATGCGTTCTATATAAATGTTTGAAGATAAGTTACTAAATAAAATATAAAACTAGATTTTTACTTTTAAAAACAAGATACTAAGTCACTCTTTAAATAATTTACTGCTATAATAGATGAAAAGGTAAATACTTACTTTAGATGTTAAATATTAGAAATAATAAATTTTTCAAAACTGCCTTTTTAAAACAACTCTGAAACCTTTAACTTATATTTTAAAATTTTACTTTGAAAACATACTTGGTTATCCAGAGAGAATTTCCACCTTCAATCACTTAAATCAATTTTCCAAATTGATTTCCATTTTATTCCATTTTGAAATAAATTTCTTTACTTATCGGTCCATTTCCAAATTCAGTAGTTATGGACTTTATTATTATTATTTTTCCCAATTTCTTCTTTACCATTTTCAATAGTTCAAATCTTAAATTTAAAATAAATGTTTTGTTCTTTTTAAATAATAATACTGAATTTTAAAATTCATTAACTTTCTGTTTATTCAAAATTTCTCTTCCATATATGGAATTTATTTATTAGAATTTAAAACTACTATTATTCTTGTCCAATTTATTCTTAAGTTATTTAAATTCACTATAATTATTTCGCTTACAAATTCTCTTCATTTTATTTCCAAAAATCCAATTCTATATTTCCTAATAACTTAGTGCACCGGAATATATTCAGGTATAACATAACATCCAATATTCCAATTAACAATAATATTCATCATAAAATATAAGATAATCACAACAGAGGGTATTAAATAATTTTAAATAAATGTTGAGGGGTCCAGTTGGATCCCTCCAACCTGTTTTCCCTGCATCCACATACATTAGCACAATATAATATGCCAATTCCATAATATACCATACTATAGCACATCAATCAATTCATCCATTCAAACAATTATTTAAATTTAATCATTTAAATTTAAATTTAACTAAGTGAGATTAACTCACCTTTGATTTCAGTTTTGCAACCCACTTCATTCTCGATTCGATTCTACGATTCTCGGACCTTGTATAAACATTAGGTATTTTATTAATATACGAGTCAATTGAACAATTAAATTCCCATTTGATAATTAAATTAACCACATATGTTATTATCTTTAACAAAATTTAATTTACTAATAATCTAAATTTAAACTAATTTCTCTTTTTTTTTTATTTCTTAGTAACTAAAATAATTTAAATAAGTTAATTAAATAAATTAATCACCTTAATATATTATTTTAAAACAACTAGTAAGTTTAAAATGTAATATGTATATTTGTTTTACGTTTAGTTTTGAAATTACATGTATGTTTATAAAATAACTTACATAGGTTTCATAAAAACTAATTTATATAAACTTCACATTTTTTTTCCTTCAAAATCACTATATATATATGTATATATATATATATATATATTTCTTTTCAATACTATTTATGTATAATAATTTCTGTTTTATCTATATATATATATATATATATATATTAAATTAAATTCAAATCAGCTTCAACATTCTAAAGAACTGCTTATAGATAATATTTTCCCCCTCTTTTCTCGAACTAAAATCTGATTAATAACCTAGTTTAAATAACTATCAGAAAAACAAAGAAAAACAAACCTCAGCTCGCATCACACGCCAAACAAAAACTTGAGAAAATGAAATCCCAGATTCCACCGAGAAAGGCCGAGAATCCAACATAAGCTGCACATCAACACTCGTCATCCAACAGCACCCCCAAACCGCACCTCTAGGTTGCCGGTACATCACCATCTTCATGCCTCCAATAGCCATCTCGCAGTCGCGACCATTTTGGGTCATGATGCCAAAAACGCAGCCGCCACGACCTCCCCCTTACACTCGGATGCGACTCCCATGACGATAAACCAATCTCGAGAATTGACTTCACGCCCCAAGACAATCGTCACGTCCACATCACTGATTGATTGGCCTGACTTCCCCCTTACGAATCGCATGCGACAATCCTCGTCAAAATCGAACGCCGACGGCCTTCCTTCGAACGAAATGTCGATTTGGGAAATCGATTCGGTCATTTTTTTTCATTTTTCATTCATTTTTTTTAGGGTTATCGATAATTCAAAATGAACAATAGTGAAAGGATGAGAGGAAGAGGAACCAAGGGGGCAGTTGATTAGAGAAGCAGGAACCCTAAATTCGTAGAAAGGGAATGAACGAGGAGGCCATGATATTTTATATTTTGATGTGAGATTCATTCGGCTGAAAAGAAAAGAAGGGGGCGACGTGATTTGAAAGAAAGAAAGGAGGCGTGCAGAAGAAGCTTGGCTACAGTGGAAGCAAAAAGTCTTAATGTAGAAAGGAAACAGGCTGATGGGCAGAATTACAGCTAAAGTTGGTTAATATATATATATATATATATATATATATATATATATATTAGTTAAATTCAATTCGTATCAATATAAATTTCAGTGCGTTTATATATTGTATGCTCACACAACAACTCCAATCACTACGAAATTTGAAACCCGATAATAATTCAATATTACGGACCCAATGGAACTGGTTTCGTCAAATTCCGAGACTGTGCCTCGGAAGGCTATTTTTAAATTCAATTTAAACGATATTAAGTTTCAAAACTTAACAAACCATTCTTAAATTTGATTTCAACACTTATATCCTCTTCAGTAATATCAATATAAATTTTATAAGCCTTCAAATTATTTTTAACCGGCTTAAAACTTCAGATTGCATATTTTACCCAATTCCAAATTGTTTAATTTAATAATTTAAATATCAAATAAACTGTGACATTTGAAATTCAAGTTAGAGATTAACCTTTAAATATTCAAAACCGATTAAATATTCCAATTTTAAATGCTCGAAAATTCTGGGTCGTCACATAGACCTTTTCGGTCCCTTACAAATACAATCTATAAATCATAGTACGTATATATTTGTAATCATAAATGTTATTCTAGGTTTACCTGGAAAATTTTCTTAAAACTTAAAAGTGATGTTTTTGAAATGTTTAAAATCTTTATTAAGCAAATTCAAAATCAAATGACTAGTAAAATTAAAAATATTTGGAGTGATCATGGTGGAGAACTCATAAATGAAAATTTTGGGCATTTATGTAATAAGAAAGGTATAACTCATAATTTTTCATTTCCATGAACACCACAACAAAATAGAGTAGTGTAACATAAAAATAGGATGATTCAAGAGTTCATTAGAACTATGCTAAATGATAGTAATTTACTTAAATTTTTTTGAGCTGAAGCTGTAGGTACTACATGTTATATATTAAATAGAATTTTAATAAGACCATTAACTAAGAAAACACCATATGAATTACTCTACAATAAAAAGCCTAAAGTATTTTATTATAGAGTTTTGGGTAGTAAAGGTTTTATTTTAAATACTAAAGATAATTTGGATAAATTTGATGCTAAATCAGACAAAAGAATTTTTATTGGATATTCAAATAGAAGTAAAGCTTATAGAGTTTTCAATACTAGAACTAATACTATTGAAGAGACATCGCATATCTCATTAGATGAAAATTTTAAAGTTTATAATCCAAATTTTGATGAAGAAGAAAACATTGATAAACCAAATGAAATCGGTAATAATGAGATTATCAAAGCAAAAATAATAATAATTCAGAAAATTCACATCCAAATGAAAGAACAAGATACTTGAAAGATCGTCCTGTAGAAAATATACTTGAAAATGTTGAATCTGTTGTTAAAACTAGAAATCAATGAAATAAAATAAGTAACGTTGCTTTTACTTCAACTATTGAACCTAAAAATCCAAAAGGAAGCATCAATTAATGATTCATGGCTTGCTATGCAATAGGAATTGAATCGGTTTACAAGAAATGATATATGTGAATTAGTCCAACCTGGATAAATCCATAATAGGAACTAAATGGATATATAGAAAAAACATGAATGAATAAGGAGAGGTTGTGAGAAATAAAGTTCGATTAGTTGCACAAGGTTAATGTCAAAAATAAGGAATAGGTTTTGATGAAACCTTTGCACCCGTAGCAAGATTCGAAGCTATACGAATTTTACTTTCCTTCGCTGATCATAATAATTTTAAGTTATATCAAGTGGATTTAAAAGTGATTTTTTAAATAGTTTTATTAAAGAAGATGTATATGTAGAACAGCCCACACTTTTTGAAGATGAAAAACTACCTAATCATGTTTACAAATTAAAGAAGGGTTTATATTGTCTAAAAAAGGATCCAAGAGCTTGGTATGACAGACTTAAATCCTATCTATTGCAATCAAAATTTGAAATAGCTAAAGTAGATAGTACACTTTTTATTAAAAGAGATAAAAAATGATATTTAGATAATACAAATATATGTATATGATATTTGTTTTGGATCTACCAACGATAAACTAAATAAGGAATTTTCAGTAATAATGACTAAAGAATTTGAAATGAGTCATATAGAAGAACTAAATTATTTTCTAGGATTACAAACAAAACAACTAAGTAATGGAATTTTTATCGGTCAAGAAAAATATGCTAAAGATTTAGTTAAGATATTTGATATGTCGAATACCAGTGATAAACAACCTCCCATGGCAACTAATGAAAAATTAAATATAGAAGGAAATTCAAAAGATATAGATCAAATACTATATAGAGGAATGATTGGATCACTACTCTATGTAACTGCTAGTAGACTTGATATAATACATAGCGTTCGTCTCTATGCAAGATATCAATCTCAACCTATATAAACTCATTTGAAATCCGTAAAAAGAATTTTGAGATATGTAAATAACACATTAGACTATGGACTCTTTTACCCAAAAGAAGACTTCTTTGAATAATTTCATATAGTGATGCTGACTATTCCGACTGTAAATCAAATCGAAAAAGTACAAGTGGAACTTGTTGCTTTTTGGGACACTGTCTGGTTTCATGGTTTAGTAAGAAGCAAAAATCTATATCCCTGTCTACGATAGAAGCAGAATATATTTCAACAACATTAGCCTACAGGTTATCTACATGCCACAAACATTAAAAGATTTTAGTTTAAATTTTACTAAATCATTGATATACTATGATAATACAAGTGCGATGAATCTATCTAAAAATCCAACTCATCATGCTAGAACTAAACATATTGATATAAGACATCATTTTCTAAGAGATAATGTAAACAAAAAAATAACGTCACTTGAATTTGTAAACATTAAAAGTCAAGTAGCTGATATATTAACGAAACCATTGAATCAAACATCTTTTACTAAATTAAGAAGAGATTTAGGAATTTGTTCTCTATCAGAAATATAAAACAGTGAAGTAAAAATTACAAAATATAAAGAAACACAAAATAATCAAAATAATATATGTATGTCTACATACCCTAACCTCTTATGTTGACATATAACGGTAAATTCTGTTTTTTAAATTTTTGCCTAAAATGCGAATTGGTGGTTATATAGTAACCAAATTTCGACTTTCTTCTTCATTTCTCTATCTTCTTTCTATTTTAAACTTCTGAAATAAATAAACAATGCCCTCTTCAAACCCAAAACATTCTAGAGAAGAGAATTCATCGTTTTCCTTCCCTTTTCCTACTCAAGGCCTCTTCCAAAACACTACTATGGCCAAGATCGCTGAAATGAAGGGTGAAATGATGAATATTCTGCAAATGCTCACTGAAATTCAAGTGGTGCAACTTCGTATGACCAAAGAACAAGAGAAGCAAAGCAGAATTCTTCGTAATTTGCAAAAATATCTATTGGATAACCCAATGAATCTAATAGTTGTTGAAGATGACTCTACAAATTCGGCTATTCATAACCCCATTCAGGATAGTGATGATGAGGAAGAAAAAGAAGAAGAGGAAGAACACATGGAGGAAGATAACGAAGTTCAATGTGTCGGAGAAGTTTATTTCGTGTCAAACAAAAAGGGAAACTTTTGCCTTCATTATCCTTATTATCCTATTCATAAATCTCCAATCATTAGAAATTCACGTTAGATAATATTTGATTTACTTCGATTGCCTTGAATATGCAGTAAGTATATTTGATTTGACAAGTTTACTTTGAACTTTTATGTATAGTTTAGGATTTGACTGGATTGTGATTACTTTGCATTATGGTATTGAATGAATATATAGTTTGGTATGGTTATTATTAGTGATTTATGTTATCACTAATCATTTCTTATATATCATTCTTATTATTATTACTATAGTATCTTAGTTAAAGAGAGTTATAGTTGGTTATTTTTATTGAGGACGAAGGGGAGAAATATACAAAATCTAAACATAAATTAAGAGAGATTTGTAATCCAAGGGAGATTATATTATATTTTATATACCGAGTTGTCATCATCAATAAAGGGAAGACTGTTAGTACCTTGGGTTTTGGTTTTGATGATCACAACTAAGACATTACATAAATTGTATACACTAATGTTTTATCAAGATATATAGTATATAGTACATGAGATTAGACATGTGTTGATTAAGAAGGCTGTACAGTATCAAGAGTACATTCAAGATGTTGATATAAAGTTTCAAGAGTTGAAGAATGAAAAATCGTGAGTATTGAAGGGTTAAAGATTTTAGGAATTTCCAGATAAGTTATAGAGTCGTAGAATTTATGTTAAAACCTTGATGGAACTTTCTTGATCTCTCTCTCTCTTGCTCTATTCAAATAAGTTTTAAACCGTTTTTCAAATATCATGATTTTAAAATAATCTTTTCAAAATATTTCTCAAAAGGATTTTCAATCTCTTATACTTATAAAGATATTATTTCAATTTTTTTAAGTCTGCATATATATATATATATATATATATATATTGAATTTTTGTTTATGCTTTAATAATTTAGAACTATATTGATTTTAGATTTATTATGTATATTATATTGAATATTCTTATTAAATTTTTCAAAATTATTTTATTAAGTTTTAATATGACTAAAATATCTATGTTTAAATGTTTATACAAAGTTTTAAAATATTTTACAAACTTAATATTTTCAAAACAAATTTTATTAAGTGATTTTTCAAAATACAAAGGGATATACCGATATATCCTCTGCAAGTATGTCGACATACTAGCCCTAAAATTAGAAATTCAAATTTTGAATGGAACAATTTTTTTCATCGCGTCTCTTTGCGAATGGACATGACCGTTGTTTCCCTATATATACCAGACTTTCAAATGAATTTTTATTAACTAATTTCTTATTTTCTCTCCTCTTTTCACTCTCTTGATTTTTGAATCAAAATATACACAAACTCTCCCAAAATTCAAGCAGAATCAAATTCAATCATTACTAGTTTGATTCTCTTTCATATACTCTCTTATTTCTCTCATCTCTCTTACTCAAACTAAGTTCAAAGTGTTATTCAAGAGTTATAGGATTGATTGTAATTAAGATCAAAAATTCGAGTTTGTAAAACTATATCAAATCATACTGTTATACTTGTGGGTGTGATTGTAGCCCATAAAATCGATTGGGTGTGCTTTGTAGCCCATAAATCTAGTAGGTGTGCTTGTAGCCTAGAAATCAGGTGACTCTACCCAAAGGTCGGGATTCTGGAGGGTATGTCTCCTAGCCATGAAATCGAGATTGTATCTGCATTTATTAGTTAAAAAGAAATTTATATAAGGAATGGTATGGGACTGGATGTAGGGTAACTTCGAAATAGTATAAATCCTGGCGTTTCTTTTCTTTTTACTTTTACTGCACTTATTTTTCTCTATGATTGTTTTTGTGATTAATAATTACATCATTCCAAGTAAAACCTTAAAGAATTTTAAAAATATTCATATAATCAATTAAATACTATTTACCCCCCTCTAGTGTAAATTTAACCTTAAGATCTCTATTCCGCCGACTCACAGTCTTCTCATGAATCCAACATCTTTCTTGCGCATCCCACTAAACGGGCATGGCAAGTGTAACTGAAATGGTTGCAGCTGCAGGATTAATCACATCAACACCTAAAGAAGGAAAAATCACCGAGGAAGCAATATCTTTGGCTGAATGGGAGGTAGGCCAAGACTCCGAAATAGGAGAACTAGTAGGAGCAACTGAAATTGGCACTATGGGAACAAGGAGCAGAATAACAGACGTAGAGGCAATGTTCCTAACCTTAGGAACCCATTTTCCAATTGGGGGATGGGGAAGCGGAATCTTAGGCAGTGGAGGAGCCTCCTTGGATGAGACCAGATACTTGCAAGAGTTGACAAGGTGTCTAAATGAATGATAAGCGACACAAATGTCAAGCGGCTATCCATAACAAACCCGGACTTCCACAACAAATCGAAGGTGGAAGAGGCTTATTAGGCGATATTTTAGTTAGAGCATTAGCATAAACCAATTTCTCATGGGCTACTATATTTGAGTCAGAATATTTCAATTTATCTATATTACATACTAACTAATTCAATCCAATCAACGCTATAAAATAAATGTAATGTGCAAAAAATAAGCCTAAATAGGAATAGACAAAACATTTTCACAAGCACTAACCATAGAAGGAGACCAAGGAGTGATAATGAATGGATCTCCATCAATAAAAGATGGATCGGCCTCAAGAACATGCTGTTGTTCCTCATAGGAAGGAAACTTGAAAAAGTACATTATTGTTCTGCATGTGAGATTCTGTATTATGTTCTTCATTCTTGTTCTGTTTCCTTTTCTTCTCTTTTATCCTAACTTTATGTCTTTCCGACACTTGGGTGTTCGACACATGAATACCGTGTATGTATTTAGTGTCGACACTCGGGGGTTGAAAAGCGATTGTTACATATTATTATAATATATTTATTTAAATATTAATAAGTTATTTTAATTTTTTTAAGCCATGAGTGAAAATTATATACATATATATAATAATAAAACAATTTTTTAAAATATATTTATATATACACAATTATATCTATAATATATATATAAATATTAATAAAATATTCAATTTTTTTCAATCCCAAGTATTGTGCACAACTTAGAAAATAATTTATTTATTTTTTAAATTTAAAATACAGTTTAATTAAATATTCAATTGAAAATTAATAAAATATTAACTAAAAATTAATTTCAAAACTTTATTTCAAATTTTAAATTTCTAGTAAATATTAAATGATATTTTGTGGTTTGGAATTTTTTCCACAATTTTTCGATTTAAATTTATTTTGAATGATTTGCTTCATTTTCTGCCAAAATTAAATATTTAATTAAAAATTATAAATGGCTTTTTTGCCAAGAGCTTCTACGATATTGATATAAATTATAAACTAAAAAAAATAATTTTCGTAACATATTTAAATTAATATAATATATTTATATAATAATTTGATTTAAGTGATTTTAAATAACAATAAAATATTTATAGAAAATAATTTTTTAGTGCAGAAAATTATCATTACTATGATACTTTATATATAAAATTGTATAACTTTTTTTGACTGTAGTATGTTGTCATAACTAATTATAAACTATATATATGTATCTAAACAATATATATATATATATATATTTAATAAAATATAAAATTATAACTTTTATATATAGTTGCACTAACTTTATATATATATATATATATATATATATATGTCGGTATGTATGTATACGATATACAAAATAATTGTTATTAAACATATAAGCAAACTACTTTGCAACAACATTGCTCGCATACTAGAATCTTCACCTAATTAACAATGTATAATATATACACATATATAGTAAACATTATATTGAGAATTAATAACTATGATAGGATAAACCATACCTTAATCCCTATGCCTTGAAGTACACCTTGAAAAGACGATTTCTCCCATTTGAAACCTTTTTGATTCAACGGAGAGCTTGTCTTTGAACTGTTGACATTCAGTTATCGGATAACGATCAAACCTGACTTGATTTGAATTTGAGCTAATGAAGGGACTAGGGTTAATTTTCGGCCAGCATGTAATGAAGGAGGAGGCGGCAGAAGATCAAATCTAATTAGGTTAGAGATGCTTATACAGTGGATGGAAAAGAGAAAAGTGGATTTGATCTCATAGTCATTCTCCTTTAATCTGAGCCATCCAAAACCAAGCCTATCTAAGCCAAAAAAAAAGGAGTCGCCTATATCATCTATTTTAAGTCAAAAATTCTACCTCTATGATGAGACTTAAACCCATTTAAGCCCAAAACAAAATATTATGCAATTATATCAAATTTAATCGCTTGTCGATATTGTATATCGATTGATATATCTATAACTATTTTGGCAAGGCCGTGATATCATCGACTTGGCGAGGAACTGATGGCTATCAACCTTAAGAATCAACTATATATGATACCGTGGACGATGTCGGGCAGATCTAGACTGGGTCCCAAATTGAGTTGTAGTCTGTATGGAGTGACTAACATAGCCCCATGAAGTTACATTTCAAATTTTAAGTTGATCAGAGTTCATACGCTCGAATTACGGACAAATCAAAGATTTATACGGATCGATCAGGAACGATCCATAAAACAGCTCAAATCAGCAAAGATCGATCGATAGCAAAAAATCCACAAGGCAAATTCACTTGAAACTTTCAAAGCATCGGTATATTGAAGAGTGAAGCCCACAGAAATGATCGCAAGTCAAAACTTTAAGGTTCAAAGAAGGTCGATCGTGTTATGCCGATCGTTTTATACCAATCCTTCATAACGATGGGTGTAGCTTAGTGAACGATCCAAATGCGACAAAGATTGATCCATATCTCGCAATCTACAACTCAGAATGACTTCATATTTTGGAGGTAAGTTCAAGAGGCATTTGGGAACCACCAAAAACGATCGTGCATCAATTGGAGAGCAAAAATAATGATCGACATAACTATAGCCGATAATTCCAATATAACGAGTTAGGGCCACCGATCATTACGTTGGGCCCCTGAGAGCCTTCTGTCGAAATCTTAGCGAAATATATCGTCATCTCACCCTATAAAAACAGACCAGTTGGTTTATTTCCATATTCTTTACGTTGCTTATTACTCTAGACTTCATTGTAATCAAGTATTAGCTTTGTTCTGTTATTGTAATCAGATTCACAAGAGAGAAATAATGGATAATCTTCAAAGTGGATGTACGCATACAATGCCGAACCACTATAAACCCCTGTGTCTTTGATTACTGCTTATCTCCTATTGATTGTTTGTCTATTTACTCAGTTTAATTTTGCTTTTCTTCATGTACTTCTCTACAAAAACTATTCTTGGATGTTTGTAACCCTTTTTGGAGCAAACATTTTGGTGCTTTCATTGAGGGCCTTGATTCCCAACTTTTTAGGATCCATTTGTTGCTACTGGATTGGATAAATCTCCAAGAGGAGATCTGCAGTTATCTTCAAGAAGATTTCTCATTCAATTTAGATTTGCAAAAATCTAAGCAAAGATATTAATAATGGTGAATACCAGATCTACTTCTCAAAACATGGAAGGAAATAAAAATGCTACTATCCAACAAGGAGGCCCGAGCAGTCAACCAATGGATGTGAATGCTAAACCAGTTGAAGTCCATAATCTAGCCGATTCTATTATAAGAGCTAAATTCTAGAATTTGATTAGAGAGTTAGTGAATATTTGTCGAGCGTTAAATCAGGAGATCCAGTCCAATATCAACCTAATGAACCAACTCACTCATCAACAGCGAGGAAAAGCTAGGAGGGACCTACCTTTTACTCGACATCTGAGAGTTTTTGTTCATCGGATGGGTATAGGCCTCGTAGAACAGATGGATATCATGTAGAAACTTTGGTGTGTCAGTAGGAAAACCATCAAGATCTGCCAGGAATGACCAGTGCTTATCCTTCCACCAGAGATAGGGATTTACCTATGCACATTAGGATTCAAATTGGGGCTGCTACGACAGATTTTGATAATGCAGTTCAGTTAAATGTAGACCAAATGCTTCCCCAAAATGATGATGAAGTGAATTTATGAGATACACATCGAGAAGATGTCGAACCTAGAAGGCATGGAACAGCTCCTAGACATCGATCGGATCATTCACGTAAGGTGGAACACGACCACCGCTTGGACCGACTATCTAGATGCCGAACTTGTCGGCTCTGGTCAGACAGCCAGTAAGAGAAAGCCAAGGCTTGACCAACGATGGCCGGGGAATCTCAAGAAGTCATATCCTATTCACTGTTAATGTTCTGCATGCAGAATATCTAAGGAGGTTCAATATGCTATCGATGCCTGCCTATGAGGGAAAAAGGGATCCCAGGCAGCACATCATGAGATATGAATGGCTGATGGATTCCGCATGAGAAGTTGATGCAACTAAGTGTAGATGTATTCCCACAACTCTATCTAGAATAGTGACAATGTGGTTCACAAGCTTACCCCCGAGGTTGGTATATAGATTTGATGATTTAGCAACAAAGTTTGTGGAGCAGTCCGAATGCATGCAACTCGCCCCAAGGATGTAATGTCCCTGTCCGGGGTGATCATGGCTCTAGAAGAATCGTAGAAAGGTTATTGGAAGAGATTCCATACAGCTGTTACAGAAATCTGTAATCTGAAAGACCATGCAACATTGATGATCGTGACAAGAGGGATTGATCCAAAAATATGATTTTGGCAATTTTTTAGCCGGCAAGCCACCCGCAACGTTGGAACGCTTTTACATAAAGGCGGCTCAATATTTAAGAAAGGAAGAAGCCAAATCCTCCAGGAAGAAGAATATTGCAGGACCAAGTGGAGAGGGAGTACAGAGTAATATTACAGTAAAGCAATCTGATAAAAGCTCTAGAAAAACTCAAGTGAATGTCCAAAACAAACCGAATCAATAAAAGAAAGGCGGAGATAGGAGCCGAGAATGAAAGAGGGATTCTAGGAGAGGAAAGCCTAGGATTCCACTGTACAACACTTAAATGCCAATGAATACATCCCTAGAGAATGTCTATTTGTCTACCTGCAATACTATGTAGTACAGGAAGCCACCTCCAAAAGAATCAACAGAGACGTAGAAACAAACTGGAAAATACTGTTAGTTTCATGAATGTTATGGGCATAAAACCAATGAATGTAGGCATCTCCAGAATATTATCGAAAAGCTGATTCGAGAAAGGAAGTTACAACAGTTTGTAAAAAAACCCGCAAGATGGCGGGCAGGGGACATCCGACCCCAACCGAGGACAAGCAACATATAGGGCTGAGGAACCTACGCGGACTAGTGGAAGATTAGTGATCAATACAGTAGTCAGAGGACCGCTTCCGACTGATAAAAGTTGGCATGAGATGGAACACTATGCTACCATGATTAAGCATGTGGATTTTGAATACCATTTAAATAAGAAGGATGGAGCTCCGGCGAAACAGCAACGTGCAAAGGCAGATGACAACGGGTTTAGGAATGGAGATTCAGACAAAGTGGAAGCTCCAATGGTCATTTCAGCCATGATCGCCCCCGCTTTTGTGAGAAGGGTATTGGTTGACGGTGGAAGTTCTATAAACATAATTTTCAAGAAAGCTTATGATCAGATGAGGAGGTAAGCAAAGGATTTGAAACTGTCTAAAGCCCGCATTCATAGCTTTAATGGCACTGTAACCGAAGTTATTGTTATGTTGAATTGCCTGTAGAGTTGGGATGTAACATTCTCGAATTTTAGCCAAGTTTAATTTGATAATTAATTTAATTTTGGAATTAAATTGTGAATTTACTTGTAAATTAATTAGAAAATTTTCAGAATAAATTTTCAATTTAGATTATAAATAGGATTTTGGTTTGAAATTTAAGGATAAGCATTTATAAATAAAAATTGGATTTGAAATTTCATTTTTTAAGCTAATAAGAAATTGTTTCTAATTATTTAAAATGCATTATAATTTAAAAATGATGTTTGAGTTGATATAATAAATTTTTCGAAAGGCTAATTAAAATGAAGCTCTAATATATTTATTTATGTGTAGTTAAATTTTAAAAGTATTCACCTTTAAAAGATTATAATAGAAAGTATGATATAAAGTTATATTTAAAATATTATTTGTAATATCAACATATAGTAAAAGTTTGAATGTTGTTTAAAAGTTAAATTTTATAATTTACATATATGTGATTATTTATTTAAAGTATACTTCGATTTTTTTAAAATCAATTCCTTGAATATATAAATATATACATTACTATTAAAACCCTTCTCTTTTAAAATTGTATATATATATATATAAGATATGATTTATAAATTTATTAAAAATAAGGTTCAAAATAAAATTTATAAAAAAATTTAGATTAGGGATTTAAACATTAATTGTATCTTAAAGGACATTTGTAAATTTATGAGACCATGGATTTAACATTTGTAAATAGAAAATAGTAAAGAATTACAAATGTTGAACTAAGTGTACAAGTGGCAAAAAATACACTTTCCTTTTGATTTGAATTAAGAAAAGCATGCATAGAAAAGGAAAGAAAATATAACCAGCCTATTCTTTTCTCGAGCCTAAGAAAAAAAAGAAAAAAAATCATCTCGGTACTAAAGCAAAACCTGAAATAAATCAAGTTACAAATTCAAATTCAAAACCTATTAATGAGGAATAGAAACCTAGGATTCAAAAGGAAGGTTGAATCAGAAACTAGATCGAGTAGCATCTCAACCTGAAGCATGCAAATTCGAATAGATTCATGCAATAATTTAAAACTACAAAGCCTGGAAAATTAAAGAACAAAGCAAAAGATCAAAGCATCAAGTAATTCAGCCTGCAAGCAAAGCAAAACAGGATCATATATCAAGTACAAATTCAAACAATTCAGACCTGAAACAGAAGATTTAAACCTGAAGATAAAAAAGAAAATCAAGCACAACAGTATTCAAAGCCTTCAAAATCCAACAAAAAGATATCAGAGCATCAAAACAGGATTAAGCAACTCAGCAAGCAGCAAAATTCAAAAATCAAGCTTAAAACATCATTCCAGTTTCTGCTTTCAAGTGAACCAGGTGAGCAAACCTTTTGAAACCTCTAGTGTTTAATCTGTGGTTTGAATGTGTGCTTAAAATTTGTTTGAATGAGTGCAAGTATGTGTATGAATGTATATATATCCACTGTGCATGTTGATAAATAGGGATATTTATCCATGTTTGCAAGTTCAGGTTTCCAGAAACCTATCCATAAAGAAAAAAAAATCTAAAACACTATTTCTAGTTGTTATTAGATTAGAACATCAAAATGAAATATGTTCAAATTCATACAAACTTAATTTTAAAAATATGTTTTCAAGATAACATGGAAGTTTGTTGTCTGAAAGAAGAGAAAACAGTATAAATTCAAATTTTATCAAATTTTCAATCTGCATGGATTCGAGATTCGTTTATATCATCCAAAACGATTTCGTGAATAATAATTTTTAAAGTAAAAATCAGATTTTTAGTTTCGAATTGTGGTCATTTTAGCTAGATGAACAGAATAAGGATTTTTATGAATTTCTGGTGATCAATGCGTGTTTAGATATCGAGATCGTTTCCAGAGGTGCTGGATCAATGGTTGAATTCGAGAAAAATGCTAGATGATTTTACAGTTCATCATGATTGAAAATTGGAATCGATTTACGGTTTTAGCCCTGTATTTTGTAAATTGTATTCGCAAATCATTTTCATCGTCGCCATAGAGTTTCAGACGATCGGACCTGGAGGGTTGGTTTCATAGTCGTGTGGCGAAGTTTTCTGCTTGGTGGCTCGGGTTCAGGTGGTCTGAAGTGATGGCGTGAGGAATACTTGAACAAATTCAACAAATTATTTCGGTTTGGTGTGGAGTTGGTGAATACAACCTTTGAAGAAGAATGAAAAGTTTATTCGGGGAATGAATAAGGAATTCCAGGAAAGAATGACTTACCTTGCTTAATACAACGTGATAGGGGGTTCTCGCTTTGCATTTGGTGGCGAACGGGAAACTCTTACCCCTACATGTCCCCGGGGAGGGGTTGGTTAATCGGGTAGGTGAAGAAGTCGAAAGGCTGGCCGTAAAAGCAAGGGCAGGGTACCATTGTATGCCACGGCGGGGCTGGGACGGTTGAAAAGCCTACCAGTCGAGAGTTGCTACTATCGATGGTTGTAAAGCCTAGACCGTTACAATTTGGAATTGATTTGGTGTTGAAAAATAAATTTTGGGAAATCAATTCTGAAATCGATTTGGTGTTTGAAATAAATGTTTGGAAAATCAATTTGGGATTTGTTTGAAATAAATTTGGAAATCAATTTTAAAATTGATCTGGTGTTGAAAGTGAATATTTGGGAATCAATTTGAAAATCGTATATCAGTGGATATTTGAAAATTTAAATTCACAATGGGAATTTTATGAAAGAAAGGGAAATTTGTTTTAAAAATAAATATTGTTTTATTTTTAAAAGTGTGGAAAGGAATTTACGGATTTGGAACGTAAATTTAAAATAAATCCAGAAAGATTTATAAATTGATTTGAATAAATCGTTTTAGAATGGAAGATGTACTTTCCTTATAAAGCCGAGTATGTTTTCAATATAGTTTATAAATATAAATTGAAGTTGTAAAGATGGTTTTAAGGAAAGAATATTCTAGAGAAATTATTTACTTAGGTTATTTTGAAAATATTTAAAGTAAATATTTATTTTAATTTATAATGGAAGTGTTTATTTAAAGTTTTAATTGATATTTGTTTTAAAAGAGGATATTTAAATAATTATATCCTATCTACTAATTTTATTTTAAAATTAGTTTGGACTTGAATTTTTATATGAGATATTAGTAAAATATTTTCATAACTAATATTTAAGCAAGCTTTTTAAAATGATTTTATCTTAAATGTTTCCAAGTATATTTTAGATAACTATTTTAAATTATTTTTAAAGTATTTAAACACGACAAATTTTCAGTGGAATTAAATAAATTTTTGGGACTTTTTCCACGTAAGGAAGCGATTTGAAATTTGTTTTCAAAAGATTGAAAGGTGAAAAGTGATTTGAAATTTGTTTTTAAATGGTTGAAGCGTTAAAATTATATCTTGCGAAGATATTTTGAAAATAATAATTAGGGGAAAATTATTGAAATCTGGTGATTGTCGTTAATGTTGATTGATAGTTAAATAACCGATTATCAATATTGGCCTTTTAATGGCATTTGAATTTCGATGCGACTAGGGGTCGGATTCCAATTGGATATTCAAAAACCACATCGAACCTTTATGATTGTGATGGATCTTTTATTTAAAAGATAAAAAGTGGAAATTGTTATGATTTGTTTGAAATCTGAATGTAATACTTATTTTTAAAACAAGCGCTCGTTATTCAGATTAGTTGGGAGAGGACTTTGTGTCATAAAACCCATTCCGAATAATGATACGATGAAATGGGATTACATTTGAAGATGGTGTTGAAGACTGGGTATTTTCGAAAACAAAAGGATTACCTATCGAATATTTCTGCACCGAGTTGCTCCGGTATAGAGATTTGATCACCCTCTGTGATGGGGATTCCGGACGTGATTAGTGAATATCCGGATTTGCAAGGGCTTCTTTGAAGTGCCTTCGGTTCCGTTCGATCCCGGAACGGACTTGTATGGATGTATGTCTGACGTTACACTTTGAGAAGTAAAGCTGGTCTCTATGAAATACATTTATGTTGGTGTTGAAGAATTTATTCTCTTAGCTTAACACCCTTCTCTGAGACGTATGAGCTCAGAGGTTATGTAGTTGATGGTTACTAGTGATATATTCCCAATTTGGTAATGTGGCATACGAAGTGATGTTGATCATTTGTTGATCGAAGCATGGATTTTGTGAAAAGCGTAGCTTTGTGGATGAGACTTCGTCGGACCTCACAACCCAGAATGGTCAAAACCGGATGGATGCAGCAAGGTTATTTTGGGGGTAGCGCTGGAGGGTATGTCATTTCCTTCTCGAAAAGGATAGTATCATGTTATGGAGCCCAGATATTTTACCTATGTTGTTGCTGCAAATTTATTATACTTTGTGGTTTGTAGCTTTGTGGTTGAGGATCCTTGGATAAAGGTCGCAAACGACCGGGGGATGGCATACTCGTGCAGTAGTTACCTAGTTATAGAGGTAACCCGGCCTTGTGTTGGCAGAGATCCGGTTAGGTTCTCGGGGCGTCCCTCCAGAGGCGTACCCATGTGGCAATAGGAAGTTCCTTAGCCTGACCATTTGTTGGAAATCCAATCAACCATACGCACCATTTACGATTGCAATTGTATAACCTGCCATTTTTAAATGGTAGCTATAGCAGGCATAATATAATGGTATCTATGCTGGCTAAGATTAATATTATATTTTCGAAAGGTTTTCTGCACTATGCACTAATAATAATATTAAAAAGATTTTGCGTATCAAGCATATTTGACTATCATAAGGAGAAATCTCCCCCAAGTTTTTTGTTGTTGTTCTAAACTCTGATGTTGATTGTAATAACATATATGGTTCTTTTTTTTAAAGATATTCATTTATCTATTATATTTGTTCCGCTGCGAAATGTGAGATTCTGCTATTGTTTCTATTTTCTTCTATCTTCTTCTTCTGAAACCCTAACGGTTCGGTTTTTCGGCATTCGACTGTGCGGCATTTGATACAGTGGACGTATTGATGTCGATATTTGAAAGTCGAAAAATCGGGTCGTTACATGGGAGAAGGTGACCGTAGGAGAGTCTGGATTTTTCCTTTTGTAATTTTGGATGTTGATTCTCTATACAACGCTTTTTTGGGCCGACCAATCCTAGCTGAATTTCGAGAAACTCTTGCCCCATTGTGTTTGATTTTAAGGTTCCCAACAGATAACGGAGTTTTGAGTTGTTTATGGTGATCAGGCAACTGGACGTACCTGTTATGTATCTGAGTTAAGGGATGCTCAAGAGAGAAAGGTAAAGGTATGGACAAGTCAGTCCCCATGCAAGCCGCTAATGATTGACAACTAATGCCAAAGCCTTAGCTTGGGTGCCATAGTTAGCTTTATAGAGCTATAGATCCGAGAGACGACAAAAAGGAGCCAAAGAGACCAAGGCTGCACTGGATGAGATGACGATTGACATCATAGTTAGCCACGATTACCCGTCATGGGTCCTAAAGATCAGATCGCAGCTCAGCCCCACGACGATGAAAGAACTTACTAGATTTCTTCGAGCGAATCTTGACATGTTTGCTTGGACTCACTCTGATATATGTGGAATGTCACCTGCCATTGCGAGCCATGCATTGAATATTGACCCAAGACATATCCCAGCAAAACAAAAAAGACGCAAAATAGATCTGGAGAGATCTACCACTCTCAAAGAGGAGGTGGATAGACTCAAAGACAATGGTTTTATCAATGGCACCCGCTACCCAAAATGGATTCAAATGCATCATGCGCTTGTGAAAAAGGCAAACGGGAAATGGAAGACATGCATTGATTATTCAGACTTGAACAACACGTGTCCAAAAGACAATTCTCCCCTTCCGAGGATCGACCATCTAGTGGACTTAACCACGGGGCACACTTGCTATCTTTCATGGAGGCATACTCAGGATATAGCCAATTCCCGATGCACATTCCTAATCAAGAGCACACCGGTTTCATAAACGATGTTGGAATATTTTGCTATGTGGTGATGCCATTTGGATTAAAGAATGTAGGAGCGACTTACCAGCACTTAATCAACGGGATGCTTAAAGATCAGATTGAGAAAACGATGGAAGTGTATATGGATGATATGCTCGTGAAGTCACGACAATTAAGCAACTACATTATAGACTCAGCAGAAACGTTTGGCATCCTCCGACATTACAAGATGAAATTAATCCTTTGAAGTGTTCTTTTGGCATAGCATCAGGGAAGTTCTTGGGTTTTATTATTAACGCTCATGGAATCAAAGTTAATCCCAAGAAATTCAAGTTATTTGCGATATCCAAATGCCAAAAAATATTAAACAAGTGCAAAGTTTGAATGGGAAAGTTGCTGCCTTAAGTCGATTCATTTCCAGAGCTACCGGCAAATGCATTCCTTTTTTTGACTTGATTAGAAAAGGGAAAAGAAACTTCAAATGGACATAGGATTGTAAAAATGCATTTCAATCTTTGGCAAATCACTTGGAAAGATGCTACATCATGTTAAAGCCAGTGAATCATTAAGTTTTAAACATCTATTTGGTCGGTCGGTACATGCTATAAGTGCCGCATTACTTTGTAAGAAGAGTCCAATTCAAAGACCGGTTAATTACATCAACAAGCGATTAACGGGAGCTTAAAGGAACTATACAAAAATGGAAAAACTGGTATACTGTTTGCTGATTGCATCTGAAGGCTCCGCCCATACTTCCATGCTCAGCCAATCAGTGTTTACACCGACCAGCCATTACGATAGGTCCTGCAGTGATGTGAGACGTCTGGAAGATTACTCAAGTGGAGTATCGAGCTTAGTCAATTCGATATCATTTGTCTCCCTCGTAGGGCTATCCAGGGTCAGGCACTAATAGATTTTGTAGCAGAATTCACTAAGTAGGATGATTCCTCGAAGAACAGTGAAAGCCCTACCATATGGTGGAAATTGTATACTGATGGAGCATCTAGTGATCATTGTTCTGGAGCTGGATTTGTGCCTATAGTTGTCGAAGATCGGTCAATTTGTTATGATTTAAAGCTTGATTTCCTAATGATAAACAAAGAAGCTGAGTACAAGGCTTTGATTGTTGGACTTAAACTTGCCAGAGAACTGGGGATAAAGTCTCTTGAAATCTTTATGATTCATGGTTAGTAGCATACCAACTCAGAGGAGATTATCAAGATAAAGGACAATGGCTTGCTCCATATCTTACCCAAGTCCAAAAGTTGTTGACTGAATTTGAGTACTATGACATTTCGCATATTCCACGGGATCAAATCAGAGAGGTCGATTCATTGGCAAAGTTTGGCAGCACCGGTGATGCACTACAAATGAGCTTGGTTCTAGTCGAAGTATTAAATGCCTCGAGTATAAACCTGATAGAAATCGACCAGGTACTAGAGGCTGAGCCTAAGAGGGAATCTGATGACTCCGATTGTAAACTATTTGCTACACGTAGTCCTACCTGAACAAATGAATGAAAAGCGACAAATCCTTCACAAAGCTCATGATATATCATGCGAGAAGGGATTATGTACAGAAAGGGTTTTTCGATTTCCCTACTCCACTGTATCGCTCATGATGAGATAAAACGAGTCCTAAAAGAAGTTCATGAAGGAGATTGTGGAGATCACACTAAGGGGCAAACTCTAGCAAAGAAAATACTCCGTATGGATATCATTGGCAATCGTTAATGAGATGCTGCTGGTTATACATAAATGGTCAGCCCATAACTATTTGCCATGTATGTTTGCACAAAAAATGGGCAAACACCTCCGAGTCGTATGAATTAGTTGATTTTATGTTGATCTGGATGGTTTGGGTGATTTACGCAAATATATAAAATAGATGGACTAAACTGTAAAAGACACACAGATTTATAGTGGTTCGGCTAGAACGTGCCTACGTCCACTTTATATGTTATTCTCCTTTTTCTTTCAGATTACAAGTACAAAGCTTTGTATACAAGTATATGAAAGTTGTTTGAAAGTTCCTTCCGTGCTTGAGCTCTCAAACTTGTCTGCCATTGTTGTACCCCTGCCCCTCTATTTATAGAGTGAGGCTGGGGGCAGGGGTCATGGATGTATATAGTTGCTGGTGGGCCTGGGCTGATGCTATCTGGCCTGACTAGGTTGATCTGGAACGTCTTGGTTCGGTGGAGAGTGGCATGTTGGTCCGGTGATGCTTGGGAGGTAGGTTGGTTCGGCATTGGTGTGGGGTGGCTCTGGTTCGGTGAGATCCTGGTTCGGCGAGGCTTTGGACCGATGGCAGGTGGTCCGGTGGTGAAGTGGTTTGGCAGGCATGGGAGAGGTGGTTGGTTCGGTAGTGCGTAGGAACGAGGTTGGAGTCTTTGGTTCGGTAGTGCTTGTGGTTCGGCAAGGAGTGGACTGGTTTGGCAAGGTGTGGAAACACACCCAACATTTGCCCCCCAAAGTAGGGCATATGTTTAACATATGTCGTGCTTTGTTTTTCCCGCAGTTGAGGTAGCTTCGTTCGGTCCTGGGTGCGCCGAACCAGTTGGTCCGGTCGATATGTTTCGCCTATAAATAGGGGCTTCAGGTTACTGTTATCCTTTATCGTTTTGAGATAGCCGAATCAACCTGAGTACCGAATCAATCTGAGTACCGAATCAGGTATGTTTTCTTTCGCCGAATGAGCTGGTGCTAGCAGTACCGAATGAACTTGAGAACCTTCAAAACCGAATGAACTCAAAGACCATCAATACCGAATGAACTCAAAGACCATCGATACCGAATGAACTTGAAAACTTTTAACACCGAATGAATTCGGTAGTTTTTAAATGCCGAATGGTCCCTATGTTCGACCTACGAACGATACTCTAGATTGTTCATACTTGCTTTTTTATATTTTCATACTCCTTGCTCTAACAACATACTTTTGCTTTTGTGTTTGCAGATAAATGTCTCATAAAGTGGAAACCCGATCAGAAAAGAAAAAATCTTCAGACAGGAGTGAGTCTTCCGCCGTGCCTCCAGTCCAGCCGGGACCAGCGCGACATGGACCTGCCCCGAGGTCATTAGTGGACGGGTATGGCTCTCAGGAGCTCTTGAATTCCCCGCCCGACTGTTTTCCTAGCTCCCTCAAAGAGGAGCAGCTTGATGTTATATCCCGTTCCTTTGGGATCGATAGAGCACGCATGCTATTGCCGGGGGAAGGAGTGATGCCGTATGACCCTCCTGAAGGCTACTTTGCTTACAGCAGATATCATTGCATGTGTGGTTCTATCCCACCTCTCAACGCCTGGATAGTTAGCTTCATCACATATCTGAAGGTGGCTCCATTCCAGCTTCAGCCTAACTCCTACGCCATTCTGGTGAGTCTTTTCGTCATCTTTCAGAGGAGATACGGGCGTCCTCCTTCCAACCGGGAGATCCGGTATCTGTATAATCTGAGGGGCTACAAGAAGGGGTCTCCATATATCAGCTTGGAATCGGCCGTATCCTTCAAGCCCGTCCTGGACTTGTATTCGAAGTACAACATGTTTAAGAAGGAATGGTTTTTCGTCAGGGACGACTCAGTTTCTATCCGTCGCTTCACCTTCGGATGTAAGTCAAGGCTTTATTTATAATTTCCGTTCTAGTTGCAATGCCTCTACTTATGTGTTTTTGTTTCTTGCTAGCGACAGGTGGTTTTGCGGTCGTGGAGAATGATCGCCTGGTTCAGACGGCAGCGGAAATAGAAGCTATTTCGGGAAGAGATAGGTCGGCTGCTTATTTGATCAGGAACGCTACACTTTTGGGGCTCAACCCGATCCTGCCACATCAGTCCGTGGTCAAGCAGAGGGATACAGCGGAAGAGAGGGCTGCTCAAGCTAAAGGAGGAGCCACGGCGAAGAGTGGCAAGAGGAAGCCTTTCACAAAACCTCCAGTTGTCGGAGGTAAGAAGCTCAAGAAGTCCGACGGCCCTTCCCCTAGCACGTGCCCAATTACTCCGGGGGAGGAAGACGTGGAGGAGGATAGAGGTGAAGGCGAATGAGGTGATGTAAGAGGAGAGGCAGAGAGTGGAGACGACAGAGAAGGTGATGGTGGGGGTGATGGCG
This sequence comes from Allium cepa, assembly GCA_030765085.1. Taxonomy (NCBI): domain Eukaryota; kingdom Viridiplantae; phylum Streptophyta; class Magnoliopsida; order Asparagales; family Amaryllidaceae; genus Allium; species Allium cepa. Next base: position 622,890,730 of record CM060940.1, on the reverse strand, counting down.
CCGGGGCTTTGCCTCCTGGGCAAGTAGGCGAGATTCAAGAGTGGACGGATGATGCCTTCCGCCAGGCTTTTGAGGGGTAGGAGGAAGGATCAGCCTTGGTGGAGAATTCGAAGAAGTCTGATAAGGCCGGGACTGGTGCCAGTCTATCTTCTGAGAGTATTTCAGCTAAGGCAACTCCGGCGGTTCAAGGTGAATTCTTAACTCCTTCTTTTAACTTCACATGTTTCTTGAATCATAGTTTCATGCATGCTTGTAACACTTGGTTTTTATTCCAGGAATGGGTAAGGTGGCCAAGACATCAGATATTCGGCACTGCCTTGAACAGTATAAGTTACTTAAAGCTTCCGCCAAACCAAAGCCGTCAGCTAGCCGTCCTGGAGATGCGGTTAGATATCGCCCTCTTCTCGGAGTTATTGAAGAAGATATGCAAAAGAGAAAGAGGGGCCGATCTTCGTTTGAACCTTCACCTGGCCCTTAGCCTCCAGTCCAGCCTATCCATGATATTACCGAGGAGGATACTAAGCTTATGCCTTCCCCACATCCATCCGAAAATCCAACCGTCACCCCGATAGACCATCCTGCTTTGGTTCGCAACCCATTTGCCGACCACCCGGATCTGGACCCGAGTTTTCAGGACATCTCTTTTGACGAGGCCACGGGTGAGCATTTTCTTCCCCGCAATCCCATGGTACGGGTGCTTGATGAGGCTAAGTCCTTAGACCTCGATTTGCTTACTACTCGGATTGTGACCATGGGGAATGAGGCCAAGGCAAACATCGATCGGGTGGCTGAGGAGACCAAGAGGCTAATGGAGCATCACGCTCGACTAGCCAAGGCTGGGGAGGAAATCGGAAGTGCTAATATTCGGTTGCGGCTGAAGGTTGCTGATCAGGCCAAACAGCTTGCCGATCAAGTCATTCAGATTTCTCAGCATGAGGCAGCCTCCAGGCGGTTGAAGAAGATTATGGAAGAGGCTAGTAAGGCAGAACTACGAAAGATGGAGGCTGCCTGCAAGGAACAGATTGACATGGCCATCGCAACGGTGGACAAGATTCGGAGAGCGGATCTTGAGCAGGTAGAAGAGTTGTCTGGGAGGCTTGAGGCCGTAGAGCTTGCCCAGGCCAAGCTGAAGGAGGAGATGGAAGTGATGCGGAAGTCCCTTCAGGCTGACTGCTCGAGATACCGATTGGAGAGAGATGCTGCTGTCGCACGACTGTCGGCTTCTGAGGCCCGGATGAAAGAGTTTGAGGAGAACGAGGGGATGATGGACGAGATGCTCCAGGACATGTATTTCCGTACTTGGAGGCAGAGCAACCTGTCCTGGATGGACGATTATCCCCGGGTTATGGCTAGGATATATCTCCGGGCTTTGGAGGAAGTTAACACCGATGCGGATAAGGAAGGTGGTGCGGCTTTCAGGATGGATGTGGTTACGGCCCAATTCACTAAGGAAGAGAAGGTGGCGGTTAAGGAGGGCATGCGGCAGCTTGCCGCGGACGAGGTAGGCGTGCAGCTAGACGATGATGGTCAGGGGGCGGGTGCTGGTAAGTCTTTCCTTTTAACCTTTTCATGATTTGATTGCTTATCTTTTGTGATTATTGATGGATTCTCTTCTGAATTATGCAGGCGGGACCTCGGTAGCACATGCTGGGAGTTCCGGTCCTGCAGTTAAGTAGATCCCGAGGGCTAGCGGGATGGAGGCGAAGCCCTGATTCTTTGACTTGACTTGTACATATTTTGGTTGTTGTCTATGTTAGTCCGAAACATTAATGTAACTTGTAATTATATTATTTGAAAGAATGACTTTATGTAATTTTATAACATAAGCTGATTCTGTCATGTTTGAATGCTGTTGTCATTTTGATATGTTGCATAAGAAATACAGCTGCGTGTTTATGCATGTGACTTAATCGTATTTAATGCTAAGTTTCTGCTTAAAATATTATCTCATGTCTTGTAATGCCAATATGATGTGTGAATAAATTAAAGCTACATATTTCTATAAAAGAGAAGATAGTACGCCCTTCGTGTTTTGGTTGTAGAGGGTTGCTTTGAATGTCTTGCGTGACTGAGTATGGAATGTAGCCGAGTGTTCCGTCATCCGGATGTGAGCTCATATTTCCACAGGCGAGAGTTCCCCTATTTTGTGACCTATACTTTAAGGATTGTTATATAGGATAGGAGGAAAGTTTTTGAATGAAATGGAAATATGAGAAACAGTAAAACTTCCAATCACGGAAGGCCGTCGATATGCTTAAGTTCGTGGCAAACGGGTTTTGTAGTCACTTTCCCTAGCTGTGGGTCTTGGAGACATTTGTCACCCATCTTACGCCTCCGCGGGGAGTTTATCTTTTTTACCACAGCCGCACTTAAGACATATCGGAGCCGAGATCACGCACAGTAACTACCCGAGCCATTATGGCCCGTAATCGTGGGTATTATTCGATTTACTGTGGCTGGCTAGCGTGGGTGCCGATCGTCAACCGTGAACTACCCCTGGCTGGCCACACCTTATGTTGGGGCTTAAAGTAGGTTCACTGTTGCCGGCGAGCCGAACGCCGTAATGAGCTGCCATCGGCTATAGTCGGCCTTCTTGATGGCTTATAATCGGTTCATTACAGTTGGCTTTGAGGGCAGTCGCGAGCAATGAGTTAACCCGCAGCAGAGGGATGCTGGAGCAAAAGTGTCTCATTGGCGAGTGTATAGAATCGCATAGTACCTGTTGGGTTTTGTCCAGGTGAGGTTGCGCCATGAAGTTCCAGTATGGAAACGTCGTTATACATGATTTTGTTCAACAGAAAAGGATAAAGCTTAACAAGCAGCCAAGATATAAAGGAACAAGTTAAAAAGAGACAAGATTTTTAAAGTGGTTCGGCACGAAAATGCCTACGTCCACTGATTCTCTTTGTTAATTCACTTCATATGGGCGGTACAAGTTAAGAAAAGTATCGACGGAGGTGTCGGATGTTCCATGCCCTCTAGAACACCTCTCCGTCCACTATTGACAAAATATAGGCTCCGTTTCGGAGATCTTTATGAATTACATAGGGTCCGTCCCAGATTGGATCTAGCGCTCCGAGGCGCGGGAAGATCCGCTTGAGGACAAGATGTCCTTCTCGTAAGCTGCGGTGCTTGACTTTGGAGTTGTATTGTGCTGCCACTTTTCGCTTGTGAGCTGCTGCTTTGAGTGCTGCATCATTTCTTCTCTCCTCAATTAGATCCAAAGACATGTGGAGGAGTTCTTCGTTCTCTTCTGGGTTGTAGTGGATCCTACGGTGGGAAGGCACTACAGTTTCAACTGGGAGCATGGCCTCCGATCCATACGCCAAAGAGAAAGGAGTATGCCCTGTTGATGTTCTGTAAGATGTGCGGTAGGCCCAAAGTGCCGTAGGAAGTTCATCCACCCAAGCGCCTTTTGACTTTTCAAGTTTCTTCTTGATTAGGGTTTTGAGGATTTTGTTGACAGTTTCGACTTGTCCGTTTGCCTGGGGGTAAGCCACAGATGAGAAGTTTTTGTGAATTCTGTGCTCTTGGCACCAGTCGGCGAATTCCTCGCTGTCAAATTGAAGCCCATTGTCCGATATGATTTTGAGTGGAACCCCGTACCTACATAAAACATTTTTTATCAAGAAGTTAATGACTTTTGCCGAAGATATTTTATTTAGAGGCTCCGCTTCCACCCATTTGGTGAAATAGTCAACTGCTACTATGACATATTTGGCTCCGCCTCGGCCCACTGGCAGTTCGCCAATCAAGTCAATTCCCCATATTGCAAAGGGCCAAGGGTTGGTCATTTGAGTAATTTCATTTGTTGCTAGTCGAGGAATCTTAGCAAATTTCTGACATCTGTCACATCTTTTGACGAAGTCTAGGGCGTCTTTGTTCAAGGTGGGCCGGTAATATCCATATCAGAGTATCTTCTTTGCCAAAGTCTGCCCCCCAGTGTGATCTCCGCAACTTCCTCGATGTATGTTGGATAACATCTCCTTGGCTTCCCTTCCAACGACACACCTTAACAAGGGATTAGAGAAGCCGCGTCGATAGAGGATGCCTTCTTGTATCGTGTAGCGGGAAGCTTTCCTCAAGATTTCTTGACTTCGTTACGCCCGTCGGGCAGTGTGCCATCTTGTAAATATTTCCGGATAGGAGTCATCCAAGTTTCCTCTTCGATTGCAGCTATCATGTTCATTGTCTCGTGACTCGGGGCTAGTTGTTGTGAGATGGTTATTGTTCGGGAAGCGGCACCGTCCTTCATGCTAGCTTGCTTTGCCAGTTCGTCGGCCTCCTGATCCTCTTCTCGAGGAATGTGTTTGATTAAATAGTGATACAACTGATTGAGCAGCAGCTTGGTCTTCTTTAGATATGCTGTGAGTCGTTCTCCTCGAGTCTGGAATTCTCCCAGTATTTGATTTACAATAAGTTGAGAATCACTATGGAGACATAAAGAACCGACTCCAATCTCCAGGGCAAGTTCTAATCCAGCTATCACTGCTTCGTATTCCGCGTCATTGTTAGTGGCAGCGAACTCCAACCTTAGGGTGTAGTGCAGCTTCCTTCCCCTGGGGGTGATTATCACAACACCTGCCCCCGAGCCTTGTTCATTTGATGCTCCATCAACGAAGAGGTTCCATTTGATATTTTCTGCTACTTCAGATTGCTCCTTACCTTCGTTAGTAGTGAATTCGGCAATGAAATCAGCTATGGCTTGTCCCTTGATAGCGGTGCGAGGATGGTAGGTAATATCATATTGACTCAGTTCAATGCACCACTTACGTAGTCGCCCGGAAGTGTCGGGGCGATGGAGTACTTGCCTTAGCGGTTGATCGGTTAAAACTCTGATGGAATGAGATTGGAAGTAGTGTCGCAGTTTCTGTGACGTGATTCGCAAACAGTATGCTAGCTTTTCAAGTTTAGGGTATCTGGCTTCTGCCCCTGTGAATCTCTTGCTTACAAAGTATACGGGTCGCTGTGCGTGGTTGTCCTCCCTCACCAAAGTGGCGCTTAAAGCATGGGACGATACAGCAAGGTATAGGTATAGTTCTTCGCCTTCATTTGGAGTTGAGAGTACTGGTGGTCTTTGGAGGTGTTCGATTAAGTTAAGGAAGGCTGTCGAGCATTCGTCAGTCCATTCGAACTTTCCTTTGTCTTTCTTAAGAGCTTCGAAGAAAGGGATGCATTTGTCGGTTGCTTTAGAGATGAACCTGCTTAAGGCAGCCACCTTCCCGTTTAGGCTTTGCATCTCTTTTCGAGTGGATGGTATCTTGATATCTTGCAAGGCCCGGACTTGTTCGGGGTTCGCTTCAATCCCCTTGGCATGGACGATGAATCCCAAGAACTTTCCCGACGATACTCCGAAGGAGCATTTTAGAGGATTCAATTTCATTCCATATTGGCGAAGTACTTGAAACATCTCGTTCAGGTGGTTTATATGATCGTTGGCTTTCCTTGATTTTACCAGCATGTCATCTACATAAACTTCCATAGTTCGCCCTATTAATTTCGCAAACATCTTGTTGACGAGGCGCTGATAAGTAGCTTCAGCGTTTTTAAGTCCAAAAGGCATTACTTTGTAGCAGTACAATCCCCGGTCAGTGATGAAACAAGTGTGGTCTTGATCGGGGGCATGCATAGGGATCAGGTTATATCCTGAGTATGCGTCCATAAAGGAAAAGAGTTCGTGTCCGGCTGTGCTGTCCACGAGTTGGTCGATTCGGGGGAGTGGGAAGCAGTCTTTCGGGCAAGCGTCATTTAAGTTGGAGAAATCGATGCATGTTCGCCACTTCCCATTAGCTTTCTTTACCAGTACCGGGTTGGCGATCCATTCTGGGTAGATGGCTTCTCGTATGAAGTCATTGGCAAGTAAGTTCTTTACTTCTTCCTCTAGGGCTGCTGATCGTTCTGCCCCCATGCTTCTCTTTTTCTGCTTTACTGGCACCTTGGTGGGATCGATGTTCAATACGTGGCGTGCTACATCTGGGGAGATTCCTGTCATATCAGCGTGCGTCCATGCAAATACATCCATATTGTTGCGAAGAAAATCAACAAGTTGTTCCTTTAATTCTTCTTTTAGTTGAGATCTGATTTTCAATAGTCTACTTGAGTCATGTTTGTCTACAGCTACGAATTCCATAGCCTCTGCAGGCTCGGCGGTGGCCTCCTCCTCTTTGTCCCTGGGGTCTAATTCATTGAAAGGGTCACTGCTATATCGAAGAGGAGGGGCTTTCTTTAGTTGCTATGCTTCCAAGTTTTTCATGCAGAGAGTAGTCTCTACATTTTTCCCTTTATCTTTTATGCGGTTATTGCGAAGTTCAGTTACATAGCAGTCTCGAGCAGCGTCTTGATCCCCCTCCATTTCTCCTACTCCGTTATCTGTTGGGAATTTCATTTTCAGGCACCATGGGGCCAGGACAATTTGGAAGTCAGACAAGGCTAGTCTTCCCAAAAAGGCGTTGTAGGCCGAGTGACTTTCTATTAGCACAAATATTTGTTTTCGCACAACGGAGCGGGAATGACTTCCTATTTCAACAAAAAGGTCCAGTTGCTCGAGGGGCATCTTCGCATCTCCAGTGAAACCATGTAGTGGTTTGTTGTAGGGAGACACATCCTTCATTGACAGCTTCATTTTGTCGAAAGCATGCTTGAATAGGATATTTACCGAGCTTCCAGTGTCTACTAAAATTCGAAAAACTTTGGCTGGACCGAACCAGGCAGAGATGACCACAAGATCCATGTGTGGGTACTATCTTCCCTCTAGATCACGCCTACTGAACGTGATGTCGTCGTTCTCTTTCCGTTTCGGGTGGCGTTCTTCCATAACAGAGTTAACGTAGCCTTCACCGTTTCTATGTGACTTACCGTATCTTTCCATCTCTGCCCAGCTTCTGTCGGCGATGTGTGGTCCTCCTGATACGGTATGGACCACTATCTTCTCTTGACTAGAGCCGCTGGTGTTGCGATTTCCTCCGCCTACTTCTGGGAGGGGTAGCCCAGGATCCTCATTGGCAGGAGTCGAAGTCCTGTTCTGGCTTTTTACATAGCGTTCCAGTTTCTTCCTTCTGATGTGTTCTTCAATCAAGTCCCGGAGATGGTGGCATTCATTGGTGTCATGTCCATGGGATTCGTGGAAGCGGCAGAACTTTCCAGTCTTGAGTGCGTTATCTGACTCCTTCTTGTGCGGGGGGCGCTTGTATCTAACTTCGTCTTGAGTAGCTAGGAAGATGTTTTCGATTGTTTCATTCAAAGGAGTGTAAGAGTCAAATCTTGGTCCAGGTCGATATAGGCGCTTTTCCCCCTTCTTGCCCCCAGCATTGTCTCTAGAGTCATTTCTCCGAACATCCTTTGTTGCAACGGAAATCCTGTCTGTAGCTGTTTTAGCCTGTTGCCCTGACTGCCTCTCAGTGGCAGCGTCTTCAAGTCTCGTATACTTTCCAGCTTCATGGAAGAAGTCAGGTAAAGTAGCTGGCTTTTCCTTGGTTAGTCTTCTGGCAAATTTAGTATCCGGATGTACACCACTGCAGAGAGCCATTAGGATAAGTTTCTCGTCGGCATCTTGGACTGCGGTCGCTGCGGCGTTGAATCGGATTAGATATTGTTGCACTGTCTCTCCAGGTTTCTGCTTGATATTAGATAAGGAATAAGCATCCTTGGGTTGTTCCACATGAATGCGAAACTGGCTGATGAACTTTTCTTTCAACATTTCCCATGAGCTAATGGACCCTTGGGGTAGGTGGCAGAACCAGGAGGTAGCTAGGTCTGCCAAGAAAAGTGGGAAGCATTTACACAATACTCCCTCCGTTGCTCCACTCATGAGCATATGCTGGGTGTATCTCTGTAAATGTACGATGGGGTCAGAGGTTCCCTTGTAAGGTTCCATCGTTGGCATTTTCCATTCCCGGGGGTGATGGCAGTTTTGATATTGCGGGTGAAGGGGCTGGTTACCCTAGCACCTATCCCCCGATCCCTTTGCTCCCGTTGGACGCACTCTCTGAACAATCGCGCCATCCTTTCATCGGAACTTGGAGCGGATAGAAATGAGTTTGGTTCTTCCCTGCGGGATCGATTCCGTCCAGATGACCTGTAAGGATGGTATCGTTTATCACTCCTAACATTCTCCAATGGCTGCCTCTGGTCTTCCGGGGGCATGCTGGGGTCAGCCACAGTTGGCCCTTGCCTTGATCTTCCCCTGCTGGGTTCTGTTCTCCGCACTTCCTCGGGTCCAACTTCGGGCCGGACACCAGCTCGGCCCCGTCTACTGGTGTTTTCATGGTTAGGTAGCATGACAGGCTCAGCTACATCCGACCCCTGCCTAGCACCTCCCCCGTTGGGTTCGGTTCCAAGTGTTTCCTCGGGTCGGAATTCCGGCTGAGTCCGGGCTCGGCTCCTACCATGGCTGTTTCTGTTGTTAGCCTCTTCGAAGAAGAAAGACCTTTGTCGCCTCCCAGATCCTCCAGACCGGGACTCACCCCATGATTCAGTGTTGCGGTTGGATTCTTCAGCAACCCTTAAGCGTGACATGAGTTGGTCCACCAAGGCTTCTTGTTGAGATGCAAAGCGGTTAGTTACTTCAGCCACAATCCTGTCCAGATCCGCCCTTGTAATTGGTTGTTTCGTAGCGGGGGCTGTCGGATTTTCCTGATTTAAATTTGCCGTTAGAACCTGACGATTGTCTTGGTCCCTGATCACTGGATCTGAGATACTGCCAGTCGCAACGTTCTTTCCTTTGTTAGTATCTTTCTTCCGTCCGGGAGCCATATTTTCCAAGCAATGAACGGTGTTGATAGGAAAAGGGTTGAGTGGGAGAAGCTGAAGCTTCGAGCTCCTTTAATTCTCAGTGAAAGCACCAAAAATGTTTGCACAAAAAATGGGCAAACACCTCCGAGTCGTATAAATTAGTTGATTTTATGTTGATATGGATGGTTTGGGTGATTTACGCAAATATATAAAATAGATGGACTAAACTGTAAAAGACACACAGATTTATAGTGGTTTGGCCAGAACGTGCCTACGTCCACTTTATATGTTATTCTCCTTTTTCTTTCAGATTACAAGTACAAAGCTTTGTATACAAGTATATGAAAGTTGTTTGAAAGTTCCTTCCGTGCTTGAGCTCTCAAACTTGTCTGCCATTGTTGTACCCTTGCCCCTCTATTTATAGAGTGAGGCTGGGGGCAGGGGTCATGGATGTATATAGTTACTGGTGAGCCTGGGCTGATGCTATCTGGCCTGACTAGGTTGATCTGGAACGTCTTGGTTCGATGGAGAGTGGCATGTTGGTCCGGTGATGCTTGGGAGGTAGGTTGGTTCGGCATTGGTATGGGGTGGCTCTGGTTCGGTGAGATCCTGGTTCGGCGAGGCTTTGGACCGGTGGTAGGTGGTCCGGTGGTGAAGTGGTTCGGCAGGCATGGGAGAGGTGGTTGGTTCGGTAGTGCGTAGGAACGAGGTTGGAGTCTTTGGTTCGGTAGTGCTTGTGGTTCGGCAAGGAGTGGACTGGTTCGGCAAGGTGTGGAAACGCACCCAACAATGTGGGATACATATATTATTGGTTCCTTACCGATCTCTAAAAGTGGTGCAAAGTACGCTATTGTTGCAGTTGATCACTTCATCAAATGGGATGAAGCAGAACTCTTGGCCATGATCAAGACTAAGAAAGTAATCATTTACATTGTCCGTAACATCATCTGTCGCTTTGGTCTTCCATGAACTATTGTGACAGATAATGGGACTCAATTCGACAGTGAAAAATTCAAAGATTTCTGTCATCGGCATCGTATTGAAAATAGATTTGTGGAAATGGCTCACCCTCAAGCGAATGCACAAGATGAAGTATGAATAAAGTCAAAAAGTCCATTCTAAAGAAGCATTTGGTAAAGGCTATGGGCAAGTGGGTGGATGAACTCACGGCAGCATTATAGGCTTTTAGGACCACCCATAAGTTTACGACTGGCCATACTCCATTCACCCTCGCTTACGGCTCCGAGGTCGTTATTCTTGTTGAGCTCGAATTCCCTTCTCATCAAGTAACTTATTATGATCCCAAAACAAACAAAGATCTCCTTTTGGAATCTCTAGACTGTATAGATTAGAAACGCAAGGAAGTTGATTTGAGGGCAGCTCAGCGACACCGAGTCGTTCAACATTACAATACCAAAGTCCGACCTAGAACCTTTGAAATAGGCGTTCTTATATTAAAATGGATTTTTCCTACCCATCACGTATAAATCCAACCTGGGAAGGACCGTATGTTATCGAACAAAGGTTTGGAGAGGGAACCTCAAGTTAGTGACTATTGATGGCATCACACTCCGAAGGGCATGGAATAGCGAGCACTTGCGATACTATTTCACTTAGTTTATTTCCTTTTCATTTATCCATATTTAGTTTTAGAATTTTCTTACTACTTTTTATTCAACAATAGAATTTTGAATTTTCTATCATATTTGTGACCTACCATTGTAGTACATGTTAGTTGATATATGACCAACCGAATCTCACTATTCAATGGGACCGACATAACTCTGAAGTGATTGATATTCCACCGGTCACTTATTGAATCGAACTCCATACTTGAGAACAGAACGACCGACTAAAGAAAACTGAACTCGACAATTTTCTAAATAACTTACATCCCCTGAGTGGGGATATGAGTATAGATGCTAAATGGGTGTGACCGACCACCTATGAAATGACGCTTATTCTCAGAGTATGGATATGAGCATAAAGAAAATAAAAAGGTGCGACCCGACCGCCCACTAACTAACTCTTATCCCCAAAGTGCGGATATGAGTATGAACAAATAAATGAGTGTGGTTCTACTGCTCACTATTCCATAAACTCTGGCCTGAAAACGACAGATGGAGTGTAAACTCGCTAAGGATGGAGTTCGACCATCCACTACCTAACTCCGATAACCTGGACTGGAGGCAGGAGTATAATTACACAAACCGCTGAATTTGTGTATACAACACTAAGGCTTGAGCCACATGTTTGATACGACTTGAGGCCACGACCTTAGGGAGGCCTTGGGATGGATAAATCTGATCAATATCCAATCCAACGAGCAATGAATCTCAAATACATTAAATGGAAAACGTGATAGCTTGCCCATTTAAATAAGCATACATGGGAATTCTACATAAAAATAAAAGAACTCTTATTCACACTAAACTTATTGTTCACAATACAAGTTTATCTGAAATAAGATGTAAAAGCGGGGGTCGTACCCAAACAAACATGACCGATGAAAAGAATAAGTAACCATCTAAGCTATTTACGCATCACACCAACCCAAAGATTATTTCTTGGACTTCCTATTTTTCTTTTGTTTCTTTAGAGTAACTCCTTCCGAACTACAACTCGATCCTCTCTTCGAGCCTTTTCTGCCTCGGCTTCTCCTCGAAGAAATATATCTAGTTATGTGGATTGAGCATAGTTAGAAGCAGGTGGGATTGAGGTACTCTCAACACCTGAGGTGAGGGGGACCTCATCTTAGGGAATTGTCCCGCTAGGAGGGATTATCTAGAGCTGGATAGGAATGGCTCGTTGAAATCCAAATCAGTAGGCTCAGTTTTTGCCTTCTATTTCAACAATTTTTCCTTCTCAATGCGCTCTAACATGCTAGGCTCATTAGTAGGTTTGGAAGAGTTCATTATTACAACATCCTCATCAAAGGGAATTTCATGGTGTAGGTCGCTTCCTTCCTTGAACAATGCTTCCATGAATTATTCATCAACAATAAAGGTTTCTTTCTGAGCACCTATGGTTGGGGGCAAGACGAGATCGATTTGATTGCCCCTTTTGCTGACTGCAGCCCATGGTCTTATCCCTGTAGTTTGAGCGACTTTTGATAGACCTGCTCTGAAGCCCTCTTTTATCAAAGAAACAAGGTGTTTGTCCATAAGAATATATTCGATGTTCCTATCTTTAGGCGATGCATTTTTGAGAGCTGTGACCGCCTCCTCATAAAGATTACCACCAGGTCGAGTGATGGTGCCTGTAAAAGGAATTACTTAGTCAGGAATATGACTTGAATATCGGTTTTCCACGCTAATATAAAGATAGTGGATAACACTTACGTCTTTCCAGCCATTGTCGAGCGAAACCGGGCGGACAATGGACGAAGAACCACTCACTTTTAAAGGTGCTTAATTTGTTCCATGCTCTAGTTAGAATCTAATACATCTTTATCGACTTAGAAATGTAAATGAAAGACTCCATGTCCGTCACATGAAAGAGAATATGGACCGAATGTCATCGATGGTTGGAGGACGATGCAAGAACTCTATAAATACCATTTAAGTACAATTGAGAAGAGCGTAGCGTTCGGATAAAGCTACACTAGAGCTATCCTTAAATAATGGAGAATTTCTCGGATGTATGAGTTGGATGGCGGGATGCATCCGACCCAACACATGAACTTGTTGAACGCCATATATCCTTCTAGGGGGTCTATAAGCCCTATCATCCCATGACCGAACCAACACATCCCTAAAGGGAATTCCTTGCCTTGCGTAGATTCATAAAAGAGCATCTTCCTTAATTTTAGAGGCTACAGGATCAGAAGGGTTTTCTAGAATGATAGCATCCTTTAGAGTATTGGGAGTAGGATCGACAACCTCTGGTGGAAGAATGGGAATTACATCAGAAAAATCAAATTGAGGGCCTGGGATTTTCGGTTGTTTTGAATAATGACTAGAGGATGGACTATCAGACTCAGTTGCAGAATTTGATTCCTCGTCAGGATTTTCCTTTTGAGAAGATGATCCAGTTGGCATAGCTGCAAGACGCCTAGAACATCTAGAACTCATTGCAATTAAACACAATAAAAATCATGATTAGATAAAGTAACCTGTTCCTCCGGTGCATAGTGAATGCTAGTGTGGTATGGTAAAATGCTATGTAATACCGTAATAAGTTGTACGAAACTAAAGATGGAAAAGACAAAGAGACTTCGAGGTTCGACTGGAGAGACCAGCATTCTTGACCGTCTCAGTCGTTTCTCTACGTCATTAGGGAACAATGCAGTTTAAGTTTCACAATCGATTCTCATTAAGTAAAAGTTTGATTTTTATGATTAGATCATGGATGAGATTCAAGAGAATGGTCAAAAACATTAGTTCATGTCAAAGTTCAGATGTCATATATTATCGATATACAGTTCAAATCTTACATGAGTCACATGTGTTCACTTAAATATGCAAGGCAAAAGCTCATCTTTAAACTCAAATTCATTTGTTTGGATTCCCTTTTTGGATTTTGGTAGCCGACAACCGACCGTTCAACTTAGTCAAACACGCCGATCTTTCACCCTATCCATTTCAACTGATCGTTCGTACCACCCAATAGTCCGATCGTTCGGTCCAATTTTCCTACCGATCGTTCCTAAACCTAATCACTGCCGATCGTTTCTGACCAACTTGTTCTCACCGATCGTTCACAATTGTCTATATTCTTCGATCGTTCTCCTTAACCTTCCATACCAATTCGTTATCTCCATGCCATCAATCGATCGTACCACTCTATCCTTTCCAACTCAAAACCCTTCAACTCCAAAGCACCATCAATTGTTCAAAGACGATTGTTAAACATCCAAACTTCAACGTAACTCCATGACGATTGGTATATCATCCACTCCAATGTCATTTAAGTCTAAAGTTTTAGCGATCGTCCAAGAAAAATCATCATGCATCGATTTGAATCATTTTCTTTACTCAACGATATCATTTTTTCCAATTCCCGTCCTCTCCAACTTGATTCAAATCGAGTAAATTCCCCAACTAAACTAACCTACACGAGATTCATGACGCTCAAAGTCTCATACTCAATCACAAAATGTATATGGATTGACCAACGTAAATTAAAGTCGGAAGATGAGAAATGGATTTGAATTCAGGGTCGAGTGAGACTGGAGGAACTAGAACGAAAATGATTCATTGGGAGGGACTGATTTAGCATATCATATAGTTCTTGGATTGGCAGGGGAAGAAGATGGAGCAGTTCATGTATTCTATTTTAATCTCAAGTGGAAACAATATGAAGTGAAGTGAATGATTCATTGGGGGGGCTTATATATGAAGAGCACGTGTCGATCATTCCTTGCCAATTTGAAGTCACGATCGATCAGGTTACGTGCACTATACCAATCATTCCACTCAGGCTCAAAGCCGATCTATAACGGCCCTGACTCGACCTTCGAAAATCGACACCGAATACATCACCTATAATGCTGCAGATTCAAACGTCGAATCTGGTTCGCCGGAGCTTATAACACATTAAGTACAACAACACAGCGGAAGAAAAATGAATATTATTGATATACAACATTTGTTACAACTGAGATACAATGAATATCAATGCATATATCAGAGCTAGAATACAACAGCGGAAAGAATCAACAGCAAAGCACAAAAACTCAGCAACGGAAAGACAATATCTTCAATGCCAAATCCCAAAACTCCAATCCGAGAAGCTCGAATCACCATCAATGCTGAACTAAGCAAACTCAATCCACAAAGCGATTTCCAAAATCCAAACGGCTTCAAAGACCAAAAGACTTCAAAGATTTCCAAAGCTACATCTATTATTTGATTATCTGAAAATCCTAACTCTAGACTGCCCGTGTGAAAAATTATGGGTACCCAGAGTTTAGGAAGGGAACAATAAACTCCGGGTCAGTCATGGGACTGGTATGAGTAAACAAAAACAGTTTTATCTTCTAAAACAAACAAAAGAAGAAGTAGAAGAAATTCGCTATGCTTTTGGAGAATGAAACTGCCATAAGGCCTCCCGCCACACACACAATGCAAGCGCAAACTTGGAGGAGATTTCTCCTTATGACAGTCAAAAATGCTTGATATGCGAAAAACCCTTTGATATTATTATTAGTGCATAGTACAAAAAACCTTTCGAAAGTATAATATTAATCTTAGGCAGCACAGACATTTCGGACTATGCCTACTATAGCTACCATCTAAACAGTGGGGCGCCACCATAAGTAGATGGCAGGTTATACAACTAAAATCGTACAAGATGCGTATTGGATGATTGGATTTTCAAAAAATGGTTAGGCAAAGGAACTTCCCACACAAAATGGAACTTCTCACACAAACCGGATCTCTACCAACACAAGGTCGGGTTACCTCTGTAACTAGGTAACTACTGACATGAGCATGCCACTCCCCGGTCGTTTGCGACCTTTATCCGAGGTACCTCTACACCAACAACCACAAAGCAATAGGTTTGCATCATCCACAAAGTTAAGTATCTAGGCTCCATACCATGATACCACTTATAATCCAGAAGGAAATGGACATAGCCTCAGGGGGTGCTACACCCAAATAACCTTGCTGCCACGATTAAGGTTTCAACCATAACTGAGTTGTGAGGCTCGATGAAGTCTAGTCCACAAAGCTACACTTTTTCACAAAGCCATGCTTTGATCACCAAATGATCAGCATCACTTCGTATGCCACATTACCAATTGGGAATGTATCACTAGTAACCATTAACTACATAACCTCTAAGCTCGTACGTCTCAGAGAAGGGTGTTAAGCTAAGAGAATAAATTCTCCGCCACCAAACAGAAATGTATTTGATAGAAACTGGTTTTACATCTCAAAATGTAATGTCAGACACACCTCCATACAAGTCTGTTTTGGGTTCAAACAGAACCGAAGGCACTTCAAAAGAAGCCCTTGCAAATCCGGGCATCCTCAATCCCGATCGGACTCCCCATCACATATGGAAATTGCTATACTGGAGCAAATCGGTGCAGAGTCATTCGACAGGCTATCCTATCGTTCTCGAAGACACCCGGTCTTCACCACCATCTTCAATTGCTATCCATTTTGTCGTATCACTATTCGGAATGGGTTATATGACACAAAGTCCTCTTCCGGTTAAACCGAATAGTGAGCGCTTAATTTTAAAACATATGGATAATGGGATTTTAGTTAAGCATAACTTGTTACCCAAACTTTTCTTTCAAATGGTTAAACAAATTACCATTTTAATCTTTTAAACAAAAAGATTCACTTCACAACGTTCACCAATCCTTCACAAGATTCATTCACAATATTTAAACAAAAGTTCTATCTTCAAGATCCTCTTTTGTTTGAAAACAAAGTTCACAAATATTTCACAAAGATTCCTTTATAGCTTTTGAAACAATTCCATTTCAAATATTTTATACAAAAGATACACCGTTAATTTCAAATAAGGTTCAACCATCTTTCACAAAGATTCATTCATAGCTTTCAAAACTATTTCAATTCCATTTCAAACTTGAAATCTTTCAACATAAATTAGAAATCCTTTCTTAATATGAAAGCTATTATTATTTGAAAACAAATAGTTTTCTTTTAAAAAAAATCCGATTATATTTATACAAGTTAAAGCCCTTCAAGTATAAAGCTTTGTTTAAATTCAAATTCCCCAAAACAATACTTTTAAATTGGTTTAAAACCCATATAAACACATTTATGACTTGTATAACCTTTTTAAACCATAATTTCCAAACATAGAATTCAATTTCAAATTTTGACTTCAAAATCAAATCAAATTATTTAAATTTCAAAACTTTATCAAGTTATTCAAAATAGCTTGTATCTTTTTAAAACTTCTTTTCAAAAGCTTTTCATATTTATCCCAATTCTATTTCCAAAATAGTTTGGATTCAAAATTCAATTTTAAAACCATTTCCAAAAATCCATGACTTAACCAATTTCCTCGTGTAATGCACGTCTGTGTGTGTATGGTGTAGTCCATGGGTTTTACATAATAGTGCATCATCATCAATCATCACATATTCAAGCACAGCAATATCGATAAGCGGTATAATCCTATAACGCTTATCTTCATTCATATATTCACAGATATAAATTTATCACAGATAACTAAATTACATTCGTCATAGATAAATAAATTACATTCATCACAGCTCAAATCAAAACAGAGCATCACACTTCAGGGATATCAAACAATTCTACATCCAATAGAATCCAAACATCCATAAGCAAGATTAATTAATTATCTGATTAATGTAAATCAGATTAATTACATATAAATAAACTATTAATCATGTTTGATTAAATATTAATTAATTACAAGCCATCTTAACTAATCATCCTTTAATCACTTATTAATTAACCATTAATAATAGATTAATTGACCTTTAATTATGTAATTATCCTTTAATTAATTATCCTTAATTAATTACATTAATTGAATTAACCTTAAGTTAATTACATAATTAATTAACCTTTAATTAATTACCCTAATAAGTGATTATCTCTAATCACACTTATTAAGTAATAACTAATTAATTATCTTAAAATTAATTAATTAATCACACAAATTGATTATCTTTAATTAATTATTCTTTAATCACCTGACTAATCAACTTTAGTCATCAATTAATTACTTTTAATTAAGTAATTACCTTTAAGTAATTAATTTTCTTTAATTACTTTCATTAAGAAATTTAACTTTAAGTAATTAAATTTCCTTAATTACTTCCATAAATTAACCTTTAATTATTAAGTAAATAATTATTCATAATTAATTTAAGACAAACCATTTATCTTAATCAAATACTTTGTTTCATTTTCAAACTACAATTGAGAACACTCAGGGATTTAAATCAAATAATTAACCTAAAAAAATTATCAAGATAAATTTTAAAAGAAAACATTTTACTTTAAAGTTTTCATCCTTTGAAATTTTGCTTAAAAACTTGTTCCATATTTATATTTTGGAAACTTGTTTCTAAAACTTGTTTGAAATTTTAATTTGAAAACTTGGTTTATTTTTCCTTTGGAAACTTATTTATTTTTATACTTTAAAACTTTGCTTAAACAAAAAGTTTCTTTGTAATTTTAAAAGCTGTTGTAATTTAAAATCTGAAATAAAATTTCCTTTCAATTTCAAAATCTGGTTAATTATACATAAACAAAACCCAGAGCCAACCACGTTACTTCCCCAATACACACGCGAGCAAACCCAGCCTTTTATTAATCACATTCATTAATTAATCACATCAATTAAGCATTCTTTAATTTTATCAAAACCTTAATTTATTAAATCAAAGTTAAAATAATTTACCCAACTTAAACTAACCAAGCCTTTAAATAAACACTTATGATTTTAAAAGAAATTGATTTAAGAGAATTCTTAAAACATGATTTTGTTTAACTTTAAACTTGTTAACATAGCAAAGAATCCGAGCACAGTCTATTCTTTCTCGAACCAAAACCCAGGTAAACTTTGTTTGTTTTATTTCTAACTTTCAATACTGTTAATAATCAAGTTAAACCTTGTGAATGCCCGAAGCCACACTCGAGCCAAACTCCTTCCTCCCCGAGTTAAAACTCGAGACCCATTTTTCTAATCCAAATTCAACAGCAACCAAACCTGACACACTGACATATGTGTATGTGTACATATCGCCGTCACCATTCCGATCATCGCCGCTATCTCACACAAGTTGCTGGTGACCATCTCAACTCAGGCAAACACCCAGATCGTCGAAACCACCATGAAATCGAAATCAAGCTATTCTATCGCTTCCTAGAACCCAACATGATCATCAAAAAAACTCCTCGCGCCAACGATCTACTCAACCAGCAACCTTGTCATCACGACCATAGCTGTGCCACTGCCTCACGGTCCTTTTCACTCTGGTCCGATCGCCTGAAACACCTCGGGGGCGACGCAGTTCCTCTTCAAACACATTCGAGTAAAACTAGCTTTAAAACCCTAGATCCACATCATTCCATTGCCTTGATTATTTATAAATTCAATCAGTATTTTTCCGTTGATCCATGGTGCCCGAACTATCATCTGACCCAAGCATGACGAACATCATTTCACCGATGAATGGAATTTGATGAAAACACAGGAATTGATCATCCCAAATTATCTTGGCAACCACGCAACAAAAAATCTTGAAACCAAAATCAAAGATCACCATTTTCGAATACTCACCAAATTACAATATCAAAACAAATAGTTTATACTTTCATATTTTCTGATATATTTTATGTTCATCTGTATTTGATTTCCCAATGCATTCAACTTATTTAAACAAAAAATGATTTTTAAAATTAAGATCTTGTTAATCTAAACACTTTCTCTTTTGACCTTAACTTCTAAAAAAAGAATAAGAGAGGGAGGAATTGAAATTTGAAGTTGACTAACTCTGTAAACCTGGAACAAGAACATTTCTGTCTATAACCCAGGCATGCACAAGCATATATGCATATTTGTATGTATATACAAACATAATTTCACTTTAAGCAACATCCCAGATCATACTTCAAGCATCCATCATAATATCAAAGAATATAGTCAGATATCAGGGAGTTTTCTCACCTCGAAGTATGGGCAGAGGACCTGGTTTTGATCTTGTAAAATGGAAAGTAATTTGAACAACCGAAAGATGATTTTGATATCTTGAACTAAATGTTTGCTGAGATGATCTTGCTTTAAATTTTAGTTGAACTTTTGATCTTTGCTTGATTCTAGACTACACTTGTTTTTCCAGATTTATGATTTCCAGGTTTTGATTCACATCTTGCTTAATTACAGGTTGAAACTTGCTTCTAGTTTGTTTTTGAATCTATTCTGGTCACAAGCTTCAGATCTTTGAATTTGAGTTGATTTCTTTTGAATTGGAATCTTGTTTCTAGATTGATGAACTTGAATTTATTTTCTTTTTAGTCTACAGGCTTTTGTTTCGGTTGAACAGGGGAAGTTGTTTGATAAACTTTCTTTTGTTTTCAGGTTGTAATTTGTTTTTAGATCTGAGAAGTTTTAAAACTGATCTAAAGCTTGTTTTGTTATTTGTTTATGAAAATAAATCAAAAAGAAAATCATAATGCCATTTGTAATTTGCATGGCACCATTTACTTACACTTTTTAAAATTATAATCTCCACCTTACAAATGTTAAAACACTTAAATTTATATTTATATCTTTTATAAAATTTCATTTTTAAATTATGGTTTAAACCCTGTGTCATAATAAATTATGTAATATGTCTCTACTTCTAAACTAATGCTTTACAGTTATATATATATATATATATATATATATATATATATATATATATATAACTTTAAAGAATGTGATTAAAATAAATCAAACATAAATAAATAAATATAAAATATATATTTGAATTTTAACTCTTCAAATAGCTTTTATAATTTATTTATATCCATTTCACAATATAAATTTCAAAATATAGATATCCACATGTATAATTCCAAAACAGATTTTTTATTAATTTTGTATTATAGTTTTTTTTCAAAGTCAGTTTATTTTCAAAGGTATTTATCATAGAGTTTCAAATTCAAAATAAAATTCAAAATCAATCTATGTATATTCATAAATATATTTATTCAAAAATTTTTAAATTAATCCACAATCAAATTTATAATTAATATATTGTTCAAATTACTTATTTTTGTATTTCAAATTAGAAATCCTATTTTAAAATCATATTTATATTTATTTATATTAACAAACAAACAAATATCTATTTAATTTGGAAAATACCAAGTTAATTCACAATTTAATTCCAAAAATTAAATTAATTTCCAATTTTATTCAAAAATTTATTTTGATTACCAATTTAAATTTGATTAAAAATCGGGTTCATTACAGATTCCCCCCTTAAGAAATTTCGTCCTCAAAATTTGCAGGCAGGGAGACCAATAAAGGATAGATGAACACACAAAGAAATAATTTACTAGATTAAACTGAATATTTATTCTGCATTTGGCTTACCAAATCAGAATATCAACAATAAATTCAAGAACAACTTATTCAACACTTCACAAGATACTCGGGTTATCCAGTCTACGAAATACAGAGCACTGGTTAGTTTGAAGGACAACTAACCATTGTAGAATATATCTAGACCCCACAGAACAAACAATGGTACTCAATCCAGGTTGGAATATCCCAAAATATACACCAATTTGTCCCTCTCCGGACTTCGATTCACACAAGAAATTACAATAGAATTTCAAATTTGGTTTTAATCGAAATTGTTTTATCGATAAAATCACATTTTTATTCATCAATTCATTTTAAATAGAATTTCAAATTCATTAAAGTTTAAAATGAAAAGCTGATAACGAGAATACGAGATAGGAACTTATCTACCCGATTCGTAAGGCCAGCACTATATCAAAGTTTTTCCCTGGAGCTGCCACGAAGCCATCAAAGAATTGAAATTGGATGATCAACAAAGGAGATTGATAGAGAAAAGTTGTTTCCTTGTTGTTATAGGGTATCGACCATATGAAGTGGTACTTCCCTGTCCCCTATCTCGTCCTCTTCTTGCACTCATACTCACTATCAGTGGACAGTAAGAGAATTTACTAAGGCATTTGGACGGATACCTTAGGGATATACTCATTCTAGGTCATTTACATCCCTATCTCTAATGAGTTACTTAATGTGTTACACTCCTGAGCTAAAGTTTCAACCTTCAGCTCTGATACCAATTCTAATGACCCTGACTCGACCATCGAAAACCGGCACCGAATACATCACCTATATTCAAATGTCGCGGATTCAAACGTCGAATCTGGCTCGCTGGAGCTTATAACACATTAAGTACAACAATACAGCGGAAGAAAAATGAATATTATTGATATACAACATTTGTTACAACTGAGATACAATGAATATCAATGCATATATCAGAGCTAGAATACAACATCAGAAAGAATCAACAATAAAGCACGAAAACTCAGCAACGGAAAGACAATGTCTTCAATGCTAAATCCCAAAACTCCAATCCAAGAAGCTCGAATCACCATCAATGCTGAACTAAGAAAACTCGATCCACAAAGAGATTTTCAAAATCCAAACAGCTTCAAAGCCCAAAAGAATTCAAAGATTTCCAAAGCTACATCTATTATTTGATTATCTGAAAATCCCAACTCTAGACTGCCCGTGTGGAGAATTGTGGGCACCCAGAGTTTAGAAAGGGAATAATAAACCCCGGGTCAGTCATGAGACTGGTATGAGCAAACAAAAATAGTTTTATCTTGTAAGACAAACAACGGAAGAAGTGGAAGAAATTCGCTATGCTTTGGAAAATGAAACTGCCATAAGGCCTCCTGCCACACACACAATGCAAGCGCAAACTTAGAGGAGATTTCTCCTTATGATAGTCAAAAATACTTGATACACCAAATTCCCTTTGATATTATTATTAGTGCATAGTGCAGAAAACCTTTCGAAAGTATGATATTAATCTTAGCTAGCATAACTATGCCTACTATAGCTACCATCTAAATAGTGGGGCACCACCATAAGTAAATGGCAGGTTATACAACTAAAACCGTACAAGACGTGCATTGGATGATTGGATTTCCAACAAATGGTCAGACAAAGGAACTTCCCACACAAAATGGATCGTCTCTGGAGGGACGCCCTTGAGAACCAAATCGGATCTCTACCAACACAAGGTCGGGTTACCTCTGTAACTAGGTAACTACTGACACGAGCATGCCTTCCCTCGGTCATTTGCGACCTTTATCCAAGGTACCTCTACATCAACAACCACAAAGCAATAAGTTTGCACCATCCACAAAGTTAAGTATCTGGGCTCCATACCATGATACCACTTATAATCCAGAAGGAAATGGACATACCCTCAAGGGGCGCTACCCCCAAATAACCTTACTGCCACGATTCATGTTTTGACCATAACCGGGTTGTGAGCCTCGAAAAAGTCTCATCCACAAAGCTACACCTTTTCACAAAGCCATGCTTTGATCATCAAATGATCAGCAACACTTCGTATGCCACATTGCCAAATTGGGAATGTATCACTAGTAAGCATCAACTACATAACCTCTGAGCTCGTATGTCTCAGAGAAGGGTATTAAGATAAGTGAATAAATTCTCCGCCACCAAACAAACAGAAATGTATTTGATAGAAACTGGTTTTACATCTCAAAATGTAATGTCAGACAGACATTCATACAAGTCTGTTTTAGGTTCGAATAGAACCAAAGGCACTTCAAAAGAAGCCCTTGCAAATCTGGGCATCCTCAACCCAATCGGACTCCCTATCACATATGGAAATCTCTATACCGGAGCAACTCAGTGCAGAGTCATTCGACATGTTATCCTATCATTCTCGAAGGCACCCGGTCTTCACCACCGTCTTCAATTGCTATCCATTTCGTCATATCACAATTCAGAATGGGTTATATGGCACAAAGTTCTCCCCCGGCTAAAACGAATAGTGAGCGCTTAATTTTAAAACATATGGATAATGGGATTTTAGTTAAGTCGCGACTTGTTACCCATAATCTTTCTTTCAAATGGTTAAACAAATTACCATTTAATCTTTTAAACAAAAAGATTCACTTCACAAAGTTCACCAATCCTTTACAAGATTCATTCATAATATTTAAACAAAAGTTCTATCTTTGAGATCCTCTTTTGTTTGAAAACAAAGTTCACAAACATTTCACAAAGATTCCTTTATAGCTTTTGAAACAATTCAATTTCAAATCTTTTATAAAAAAGACACACCGTTAATTTCAAATAAGGTTCAACCATCTTTTACAAAGATTCATTCATAGCTTTCAAAACTATTTCAATTCCATTTCAAACTTGAAAATTTTCAACATAAATTAGAAATCCTCTCTTAATATGAAAGCTATTATTATTTGAAAACAAATAGTTTTCGTTTCGGAAAAATCCGATTACTTTTATACAAGTTAAAGCCCTTCAAGTATAAAGCTTGGTTTGAATTCAAATTCCCCAAAACAATACTTGTAAATTGGTTTAAAACCCATATAAACACATTTATAACTTGTATAACCATTTTAAACCATAATTTCCAAACATAGAATTCAATCTGAAATTTTGAATTCAAATTCAAATCAAATTATTTATATTTTAAAACTTTATCAAGTTATTCAAAATAACTTATATCTTTTAAAACTTCTTTTCAAAAGCTTTTCATTTTTATCCCAATTCTATTTCCAAAATAATTTGGATTCAAAATTCAACCTTAAGACCATTTCCACAAATCTGTGACTTAACCAATTTCCTCGTGCAATCCATATTTTTGTATGTATGGTGTAGTCCAGGGGTTTTACACAATAATGCATCATCATCAATCATCACAGATTTAAGCACAGCAATATCGATAAGTGGTATAATCCTATAATGCTTATCTTCATTCGCAGATTCACAAATATGAATTTATCACAGATAAATAAATTACATTCATCGTAGATAAATAAATTACATTCACCACAGCTCAAATCAAAACAGAGCATCGCATATCAGGGATATCAAACAATTCTACATTCAATAGAATCCAAACATCCATAAGTAAGATCAATTAATTATCTGATTAATGTAAATCAGATTAATTACTTATGAATAAACTACAAATCCTGGTTAATTAAATATTAATTAATTACAAACCATCTTAATTAATCATCCTTTAATTATTTATTAATTAAAAATTAATAATAAATTGATTAACCTTTAATTATGTAATTATCCTTTAATTAGTTATCCTTAATTAATTACATTAACTGAATTAACCTTAAGTTAATTACATAATTAATTAACCCATAATTAATTATCATTTAATTAATTACCCATAATAAGTGATTATCCCTAATCACTCTCATTAATTAATAATTAATTAATTATCCTCAAATTAATTAATTAATCACACAAATTGATTATCTTTAATTAATTATTCTTTAATCAGTTGACTAATCAACTTTAGTCATTAATTAATTACTTTTAATTAAGTAATTACCTTCAAGTAATTAATTTTCTTTAATTACTTTCATTAAGAAATTTAACTTTAAGTAATTAAATTTCCTTAATTACTTCCATAAATTAACCTTTAATTATTAAGTAAATAATTATTCCATAATTAATTCAAGATAAACCATTTATCTTAATCAAATACTTTGTTTCGTTATCAAACTACAATTAAGAACACTCAGGGATTTAAATCAAATAATTAACCTAAAAAAACTATCAAGACAAATTTTAAAAGAAAACATTTTACTTTAAAAATTTCATCCTTTGAAATTTTGCTTAAAATAGTGTTCCATATTTATATTTTAAAAACTTGTTTCTAAAACTTGTTTGAAATTTTAATTTGAAAACTTGGTTTATTTTTCCTTTGGAAACTTATTTATTTTAAATATACTTTAAAACTTTGCTTAAACAAAAAGTTGCTTTGTAATTTTAAAAACTGTTGTAATTTAAAATCTGAAATAAAATTTCCTTTCAATTTCAAAATTTGGTTAAATTATACAAAAACAAAACCCCGAGCCAACCACGTTTCTTCCTCGATACACATGCGAGCAAACCCAGCCTTTTATTAATCACATTCATTAATTAATCACATCAATTAATCATTCTTCAATTTTATGAAAACCTTAATTTATTAAATCAAAGTTAAAATAATTTACCCAACTTAAACTAACCAAAACTTTAAATAAACACTTATGATTTTAAAAGAAATTGATTTAAGAGAATTCTTAAAACATGATTTTGATTAACTTTAAACTTGTTAACATAGCAAAGAATCCGAGCACAATCTATTCTTTCTCGAACCAAAACCCAGGTAAACTTTGTTTGTTTTATTTCTAACTTTCAATACTGTTAATAATCAAGTTAAACCTCGTGAATGCCCGAAGCCACACTCGAGCCAAACTCCTTCCTCCCCGAGTCAAAACCCGAGACCCATTTTTCTAACCCAAATTCAACGCAACCAAACCTGACACACTGACATATGTGTAAGTGTACACATCGCCGTCGCCATTTCGATCATCGCCGCTATCTCACACAAGTCGCCGGTGACCATCTCTACTCAGGAAAACACCCAGATTGTCGAAACCACCATGAAATCGAAATCAAGCTATTATATCGCTTCCTAGAACCCAACATGATCATCAAAAAACTCCTCGCGCCGACAATCTACTCAACCAATAACCTTGTCATCACGACCATAGCTGTGCCACTGCCTCACGGTCCTTTTAACTCTGGTCCGATCGCCTGAAACACCTCGGTGGCGACACAGTTCCTCTTCAAACACATTCGAGTAAAACTAGCTTTAGATCCCTAGATCCACATAGTTCCATTGCCTTGATTATTTATATGTTCAATTAGTATATTTCCGTTGATCCGTGGTGCCCGAACTATCATCTGACCCAAGCATGACGAACTTCATTTCACCGATGAAAGGAATTTGACAAAAACACAGGAATTGATCATCCCAAATTATCTCGGCAACCACGCAACAAAAAATCTTGAAACCAAAATCAAAGATCACCATTTTCGAATACTCACCAAATTACAATATCAAAACAAATAATTTACTTTCAAATTTTCTGATATATTTTATGTTCATCTGTATTTGATTTACCAGTGCACTCAGCTTAATTAAACAAAAAAATAAATTTTAAAATTAAGATCTTGTTAATCTAAACACTTTCCCTTTTGACCTCAACTTCTAAAAAATAGAATTAGGGAGGGAGGAATTGAAATTTGAAGTTGACTAACTCTGTAAACCTGGAACAAGAACATTTTTGTCTCTAACCCCGGCACGCACAAGCATATACGCATATTTTTATGTATATACAAACATAATTTCACTTTAAGCAACATCCCAGATCATACTTCAAGATCCATCATAATATCAAAGAATATAGTCAGATATCAGGGAGTTTGCTCATTAGGAAGTATGAGCAGAGGACCTGGTTTTGATCTTGTAAACTTGAAAGAAATTTTAACAACTAGAAGATGGTTTTGATATCATGATCTAAATGTTTGTTTAGATGATCTTGCTTTAAATTTTAGTTGAACTTTTGATCTTGCTTGATTCCAGACTACGCTTGTTTTTCCAGATTTATGATTTCCAGGTTTCGATTCACATCTTGCTTAGTTACAGGTTGAAACTTGCTCCTGGTTTGTTTTTGAATCTATTCTGGTCACAAGCTTCAGATCTTTGATTTTGAGTTGATTTTTTTTGAATTGGAATCTTCTTCCCAGATTGATGAACTTGAATTTATTTTCTTTTTAGTCTACAGGCTTTTGTTTCAGGTTGAACAGGGGAAGTTTTTTCATAAATTTTTGTTTTCAGGTTGTAATTTGTTTTTAGATCTGAGAAGTTTTAAAACTGATCTAAATCTTGTTTTGTTATTTGTTTTTGAAAATAAATCAAAAAGAAAATCATAATGCCATTTGTAATTTGCATGGAACCATTTACTTACACTTGTTAAAATTATAATCTCCACTTTACAAATGTTAAAACACTTAAATTTATATTTATATCTTTTATAAAATTTCATTTGTAATTATGGTTTAAACCCCTATGTCATAATAAATTATGTAATATGTTTCTACTTTTAAACTAATGCTTTACCATTATATATATATATTTAACTTTAAATAATGTGATTTAAAATAAATCAAATATAAATAAATAAATATATAATATATATTTGAATTTTAACTCTTTAAATAGATTTTATAATTTATTTATATCAATTTCACAATATAAATTTCAAAATATAGATATACACATGTATTATAATTCCAACGGATTTTTTTATTAATTTTATATTATAGAGTTTTTTTCAACTCAATTTATTTTCAAAGGTATTTATCTTAGAGTTTCAAATTCAAAATAAAATTCAAAATTAATCTATTTATATTTATAAATATATTTATTCAAAAAAATTCAAATTAATCCACAATCAAATTTATATCAAATTACTTATTTTTGTATTTCTCCTATTTTATAATCATATTTATATTTATTTATATTAATAAACAAACAAATATCTATTTAATTTGGAAAATACCAAGTTAATTCGCAATTTAATTCCAAAAATTAAATTAATTTCCAATTTTATTCAAAACTTTATTTTGATTACCAATTTAAATTTGATTAAAAATCGAGATCGTTACGCGATCACTTTAAAACGATCCAAAATCTAGCAAGTCCACGAACGATCGGACAAAAAATGAGAAGGGGACTATGAATGAGGGAATAATGATCGGCAGTGAGCATTTTTCATAAAAATGCATATAGAAATAAGAATAACAATCGGCATGGATTGTTTATAAAAATTTCAAAATTTGACAATGACCCATGAACATATAACTATGATTGGAGGAGGTACAAACATGTATATGTGCATGTATATGTTTCAAATTTCAATTTTTTTTTTAAATCAACAAAAATTGAACGTTCGCCTGAAATCGACTGGAAAAAATTAAGCCAAATTGTTGAAGCTTAGAAATCGACAGAACAAAACAAGATGATCACTAACAAGTTTTGATCATGTATTTATACTATTGAAAATCGACCAGTCGTCACAACGAATAAGGAAATTACGACCCTCCATAGGACAACAACTTAGTGGAAGGATAATGACTATTTGATAAACCAGATGGATTTCTTTCCGACGATTCAAATTTGCAATGATTCAAAGCACGTCATGTTCAAAACAAGGTGCACTTTGGGGGGAAAATTTTATCCCACCTTTGGAAAGGCCATGATATCATCGACTTGGCGAGGAACGGATGGTTATCAACCTTAGGAATCGATTATATACAATACTATAGACGATAGTCGGGCAGATTCGGATCGGGTCCCAATCAAGGTGCTATCAGTATGGAATGACTGGCATTGGCCTATGAAGTTACATTTCAAATTTCAAGTCAATTGGATTTCGTATGCTCAAATTACGGACAAAGCAAATATTTATATGGATCGATTGGGAACGATCCGTAAACCAACTCAAATCAGTGAAGATCGGTCGATATCTCAAAATTCACAAGGCCAATTCACTTGAAACTTTCAGACCATTGGTATATTGAAGAGTGAAGCCTACAAAAATGATTGCAGGTTAAAACTTGGAGGTTCAAAGATGGACGATCATTTTATGCCGATTGTTTTATACCGATCCTTCATAACGATGGATGTACCTCAGTGAAAGATCCAAATGCGACAAATATTGATCCATATCTCGTAATCTACAACTCATAATAACTTCATATTTTATGGGCAAGTTCAAGAGGCATATGGGACCCCACAAAAAGATCATGCATCAATTGGAGACCAAAAATAATGATCGGCATAACTATAGCCGACCGTTCCAAAATAGCGAGTTAGGGCCACCGATCGTTATGGTGGGCCCCTAGGGACCTAGAGAGCCTTCTGCCAAAATCTTTGCTAAATATCTCCTCATCTCATCCTACAAATACAGACCCATTGGTTCATTTTTAGGATCTTTACACTACTTGTTACTCTAAACTCCATTGTAATCAAGTGTTAGCTTTTTTCTACTGTTGTAATCAAATACACAAGAGAGTGATAAAGGATGATCTTCAAAGTGGACATAGGCATACAATGTCGAACCACTATAAACCTCTGGGTTTTAGATTATTGCTTATCTTCTATTGCTTGCTTGTTCATTTACTCAGTTTAATTTTTCTTTTTTTATTTACTTCTTTACAAAAACTATTCTTGAGTGTTTGTAACCATTTTTGGTGTAAATAAATTTAATAATATTTATTCATCAAATCATAATCAAATTTCACAATTAATATTTCATGTAAATTAATTAGATCGTTTCCTCAAAGGAGAATTCATAGTTTCGATTGTCTAACTCGTCTGGTATAAATTTGGTCAGCAATTAATATCAAACTATTCAAATATTAACATTCACATGTCACTTTACGGGTGCTCTAATATTTAGGCTAAATTTATCGCTTACTTGGTTAGGTAAAATCCAATTTTACTTAATTAAGCGTTACCTAGTTGTGACTTTTATTAAATTAATTCTCTTCGTCAAAACTATATTACTTTGGACTTATGGAATTTGGTAATGGTCAAAATTCTAATATCGTCGATATTTATCTTTATAGTCCAAACACAAAGTCTTTGTTCAATAGTAACAATTATTATTAACCGAACTACTCCATTTAGAGATTTTGATTTTGAGTTGACTCAAGTTGACCATAATACTAACCCCATATAAATAAGGAGAGAATTCTCCCTTGAATAGTACTTCACTTCAAATACTTTCACTCGATCCAATTATAGTCACTCGATGGATGCCATGTCATGAAATCAAAGAATAACTTTCATATTCAAGATCCACTATATTTCAAGTCGAGAGAACTATATAAATCAGTCACATCGATATTTTATGTTTGACCTTAGTTATATTAACTAATAGAAAACTGTCGTGTAAGTCGTTCCATAGGTATCTAATAGCTATTGGTACGTACTTGTAACACCTTATATGTAACGACCCGTAATTTTCCAATAATTAAATTATTGATTTTAATAATATTTTGTACTTTAATGTTGGAAGAAAATAAAATTTATGATGTAGGAATGAGGAAACTAACTAGAATGAAGTTTAATAATGTAAATTTAATGTAATAGATGACTAATTGAATGTAATCGCATGTATTGAAATAATTGTAAACGTAAAAATTGGTTATAGATCGTAAATAAGAAAATAACTTAAATGTTATATTAATCGATGAGAAATTATGTAATTAATTATAAGTGGTAAAATCAGTGATGTGTAAGTAGTTATAAAATTCGTTGTAGATAATAAACTTATAAATATGATTAAATTAAGCAAAAGGTGACAATTTTTATATGTTACTTATTTATTTAATCCATTGAATTAAATTGAAAATCAGTTGCAATTAAATTTAATTAAATATTACATTAATGTAAATTAAGATGATAATTATAGAGTATTAGTGTAATAATAAATAAATCAATGTTAACTATGTCCATAGAGTAAAGTTGATTGAATAAAAACATTTAAATCAAATTAAATGAATTTATTAGAGTTAAAAATATAATTAATTGGATTTTATTTATAGTTGAAACTGAACACTGTAATTACTGTAATATTTAACATTGAATTGATATGTAAGTTTGTTTTAAATTATTGTAAATGTCTAAGTAATCAAAAATGATAAAAAAATTGTTAGTTATTAAATGTGAAATTAAAAGTGATTTAATCAATTTAATAGTAATTTATTTAATTAACGTAGAAATATCCATTTTGGCCACTGTCTCGAATTTCAACGAACCAGTTTTGGATCCTAACAGTTAATTATTTGTATGGTTTCAAGTTTCGTAGCGATCGGACTTGTCGATTCATCGTATGGACTTGAAACACGTACAAATCAATTTATTGAAATCAATTTGAAATAAGTTGATTTTATAAGCTAACTTCTTCATAAAGTGGAACTAGGACTTGAAATCGTTTCCATTGAGTATAAAAATAATGAAAATATCTATTTTGATATATGGGATGACCATTTCGTTTCGGCAGCTAAACGGGCTTTTCGAGTCGTTATTGCCGTTCGAACCAATTCGATACGCATTCGTTCTTTCTTATCTGGCTTTGTTAATATAAATAGTTCCGTTCTAACCCTAGCAGCCTCTTTATTTCTTATCTCTGTATGTATAGAAATTTCTGTCACTCCTCTCTTTTCAATGGCTAAAAACCTAAATTCCCAAATCCAAATTCCAATCAATATCAATTTCAGAAGTTCAAACTTCTCAAAACCCTATCATATTTTATACCGATTTAAAGCTCTTGATGAGCGCAAGCTAGATCTACAGTTTCTTTTTCGATTTGGGTCTCCGTGTGTCCAGAATTTGGGGATAAAATTCTTGGCCATTAATTGAGGTTTGATCATCGTTGATGGATCGTTGAATCGAAGATACCATCGCGTGGAGAGGGACAGGCATAGTTCATCAGTGCAATTCATATGGCAAATTAATGGTTGGATTGGCCAAATTAATTCAATTAGGATTTCACGAGGTTAGCGATGGCTGTCCTTCGTGGCAACTTGTGGCGATTGTTGGAGGGGGGAGGAGAGTCACGAGACATGGGAGAGGCAGAGGCGTGGTCGTCATGCCAGGGATGGCCGTAGTTGGATGGCGTTTGGACGATGGGGTGGTGTCAGCATGCATGTCTGTTGGTTCACAAATGAAGGAACGTGTGCTAGGGTTCTGGGGAAGACGTGTTGACATGGCGGCTATATTGAGGAGGTAATTCATTTTTTTTGTTTTTTTCCGTATAACGTTCGGACATCGATATCTTTTACATACATGCTCGGATTCACGCATGGTATTTTCCATTGGGATCGTATCAAAATTTTAAGCACTATAAAACTGGTTCGGGCGAATTTTGGGTCTTATTTTGGAATTCAAATCGATTTGAAATCAAAGGTGAGTGTTTTGACCCACTCACAACCACTAAATTATCTTATGTTAGCTAAATTGAATTTATGGTGTTATTAGAAATTGACTAGTTGATGTTTGGTATATATAAATTGTCATTCCAGTAAAATCTGATTTTTGTTGAATTTAATCACCATTTAATTTAATACTGAATTTTAAAAATTTCCAGTTAATACCTATTATTGATAATCAATAAATTGTTGTTATTTATTGTTTGATTGAATGGTGATTGTGATGGATGTTTGATTTGTTGATAATGGATAACTGGATGTTATATTTGTATCATTATAACACAGCAAGTTCCCTTAGTTTATTGTTAGAAAATCCTTATAGGTTGATATGATACATACCCGAATGATTTATAGATTAGGAAAAAATCATTATGGATTGAAATGATAAATTCGAGCGATTTTATGGATTTTATTTTAATTCGGGGTTGCAGGTTGAAATGATATACTCGTAAATTTAAATTATGGCGGATTGAAATGACATACATTCGTATCACTTAAGCAAAGGGTAGAAAATTATATATAGACACCAAATTGGTTAATTAAATGATTTAAATCCTTAAATTTTGAATTGAGTTAAATGATATTTCGAAAAAAAATTAAAGTATATAAACTAAATTACTTTGAAAATCCAAGCTTTAAATGTTGAAATTGGAGTTCGTAATGAATTTTTTGAAGAATAAAAACAGAAATTTGAAAGCTGGAATTTGAAATATAAATGAAGTTATCGAAATTGAATTATTGAAAATGTTTGAATGTTTTAAACTTTGAAATCTATGAAATTGAAGTGCTTTAAAATTTTAGTTCAACATGAAATTGAAATCGATATAAATTGAAATGATTTTTATGAGAAATTGAATTGAATGAAAATTTAGTTTGCTGAAATCTGGATATGATCCAGATTTGTTGAAATGAAAGAAATAGCTTAACTTTGCAGTTTTAAATTAATTATCTTAATATATACTGTTTAAAAATTTATTATCTTAAAAATCTTGATTATTGAGATTTTCAAACTATTAAACTAATTTAATCTATTTTAAATTATTCTAATCAATTTAAACTATTTTAATTTATTTTAATCTTTTATAATCTATTTAATCCAATTTAATCTATTTTAACTTATCTTAAACTAATTAACCCCTTTTTTTATCTATTTTAAATCTATTTAATTTATTTTAAATCTATTTAATCTATTTTAAATCTATTTAATCTATTTTAAATATATTTAAACCATTTAAATATATTTAAAATATTTCTAATATATTTTTAAACAATTTTAGAGTATTTAACTATTTAAAAAATTATTTTAAACTATTTTAATCTATTTATGACTATTTAAACTATATTTCTAAATTTCTAACAGTGCAAGGTTGAATTGTTTATATTTAAATCCTTAATTCGAAAGAAAATATGGTTGAATGATGTTATAACCTAAGTTGGGATTAGAAATAATAATTACTAGTGAAATGACATATTTAAGTAAATATGATGATTTTGAAATGAGGATTTAACCTATGTATGAATATGATTTCGAAAGTGAATATAATTTTGGAAGTAATATGATTTGAATTGTATATGATATTTTGATATCTTCGTTTTGGAAATGTAAAAGAACCATCTGGTATGCAATTAGCGTTTGGCTGTTAAAGAGACCGGGATCGGATATTGTCATACTCCCTGCTAATACCGAAAACCAATTTAACAACTATGTACGTGATGGAGACTCTAGAATGAAGTAGGATGGTTTGGCGAAATTTTTTGTATGAGGTATATACGTTGCCCTGACTCCAGTGAGTCAGCTGGATGTGGCTAAAACAGGACCCATGCCATCCCAAGTGAGGTCGCACCTCCGATCAGACACATTTTTTCGATACCATATTATGACTTTATAGTTGATTTGGTGGCCACCCCTTGACTTTGATTATGGGAGTGTGTTTCAAGGTGAGCGATAGTAGTTTCTATGCTTTACCACCAGTCCGGATCCGCAAAATGGTAGTATCCTACCCTGGGCATTGCCTTGCATGCCTTGTAAAATGGCTTATCGTGCTTTCTACGAGTTTGGTTTGTACCGTGCCTATGGAGTGCTCCCTGAGTATCCCATCAGTTTGGTGGTGTTTACAGTATCTGTATAGACTACGAAAATATATAAAAATGTGTTAAGGGAGATATGGGTAATTCCTTAATGCTATTTTAATATTTTACTTTACTGTAGACACTATTATAATAGCGTACTGAACTATATATGTAGATAGTTTAATGGATCCTTAGGAGATGGAGTCACAAACATCTATTAAGTAATTGCATGCACGTTGGATAGCAGTTGTGAAACCCCGTGAACATCTCTGGCGCCGTTACACTCATATTTATTTACTGTTGATTTAACTTACATAAGGTTTTTAGTTCTAACTCAAGTGTATTGTCTTTTCAATTCAGTCGGGCCAGTCTGGGCTTTTCAATGTATCGAAGATCATTTATCTCTGGAGGACGAAGATGAAGATTTGTATACCATTTATTATATTTATTCCACTGCATCATGTTGTTCTGCTGCATTTTTATTCAGTTCTGTTGTAACTCTGATCAGTATGGTAAAAGTGTAATCAAATGTTATTTGTAAAACAACTTCATGAACTGCTTATTTGATTATTATATTTTTTCATTCTGCTGTGAGATTCTGTCTTTTGTTTTCTTTCTTTTATCTTATTTTTCTTATTTACCCCATAAAAATCCTCCCTTTTGAATGGCTTGAGTTTGACATGTGTGGTTTATTGTCGATTTAAGCCGTCCAAAAAGGTGGGTCGTTACGTCATATTTTTAGTAACAATATTTAAGGTATTTAATTAGATAAATAAAATAAAATAATGTAATTCGATTAATGGATTGAGATTTGTGATTAAATAAGAGGTAGTTGTGGCATGTTAAACAAGTGAACTAAAGAATAAAAGAGAACAAAAGGTTAGGAAATACGTAAGGGCAAAATAGGAACAAGGTCAATCCTTATACTCTAAACCCTTAACCCCTCAACACTCACGTTCATTTCATTTTCAAAAACAACAATAGAGCTAAGGCCAGCCACCATCAGAAAGAGCAAAGAAGAAGAATTCAAGAGGAAGAATCAAATCACTTAATTAAGAACAAATCTCACATCCTTGATCAAAAAGCTAAGATGAATAATGACTACATCTCAAGTTTTTATTAATTTTCAGTTTTTTGTATGAAATCCGAATTGTTTGCAATTATTTTTCCATGTTTCGGATGATAAAAATGTATATCTATATGTTTTTGATGATTTACGCGAATTCACATAGATTTTATGATATGTATTGATATGAAAACCTTATTATATGACATCCAATTGCTTGTGAATTTGAATTTATATTAGAGACAATAATTTAGAAATGGGTTTCAGTTTTCATAATTTTTTGAATTAATGTGGATTTTATATGAATTTTCTAGTGAAGAAAATGCTATTCTGGGATAAAAATTAATTACGGCCAAATTATATTGGCTTAGGGTCTGAAATTCATATATGGTAGAAAACTTATTAAAAATGATTTTCTATAATTTTTTTAGAATTTTTGTAAGTGTTTTAATGGATATATAAAATTATTTAAGATATGAGACTTAAATGTTTTACATATTTATAGAAAGGAGAAGGGGTATTTTGTAAGTAATTCAATTTCTTATTTCTAAAAATCAGCAGTACTTTTAGAAAAGAAAAATTCGCAATCGATAATAATTTGACAAAAAAGGCAGGTTAGTACAAAGAAATAGTTTAAGAAGTCAAATCTTCATGCTTTTTCCAGTTTCAATGCTTTCGGCACTAGGCTTCCAACTCCTTACCTCCGCCTCTGACTCCATCGAAACCAGTGCACATGGTATCATATACCTGGTACGTAGTGAATTGGATGTAGGCGAAAGGTATTGGGTCAAAACTAGGGGTTCCGAAGGGGTCGAAGCACTACTTCGCTTTTAAATGAAAATGCGTCTGCTTTGCTTTCGACTGAATAGCTTTAAACTTGGTCTACTTTTGACTGGGTCACTGACTTTAAATGAATGGTTTTAAGAGGTTGCGCCTTTGTTTTAAGTAACTGATTTCGACTAGGTCGAAGCCCCTGACTACCGCCTTTTACCTTTTGACCCAGATTGGTTTCGAAAGGATTATCTTGTTTTTAAAACCAAGCTGTTTCTCCAATGCTTTCGAAGGGATGGTTTCGACATCATCACTCTTTTACTTAGGAAATGCTTTAGAAAGAGAGGCTTTCGACTTAAATGTTTTAACAACCCTTTTTTCTCTATAAAAGGTAGAATCCAAATGCTTTTGAAATAGAAGGTTTTAATGGTTTCGAAAGGTTTTTCCATATGCTATAAATTAAACCCAAATGTTTTCAAAAGGCTTGATGTTTTAATGCCTTTGAAAGGTTTCTAAGGGGTGGTTCCTTAATGGTTTTGAAAGGTCTAAAAGGAATGATTTTCCAATGGTTTCGAAAGGCAATGTTTAAGTGTTTTAAAGACGATGTCTAAGGTTTTAAAGCTTTGAA
This sequence comes from Allium cepa, assembly GCA_030765085.1. Lineage (NCBI taxonomy): Eukaryota > Viridiplantae > Streptophyta > Magnoliopsida > Asparagales > Amaryllidaceae > Allium > Allium cepa. The sequence goes on along the minus strand of CM060940.1, from coordinate 622,853,885 downwards.
GGAGATGTTTTCCAATGCTTTCGAAAGGATAAATATGAATGGTTTCGAAGAGTATGATTTCGAAAGGTATTTTTTGGTCTTTCGACCTAAAGTTATAAAGTAAAGTGGTTTACTTATATCAAAAGGGGTACTTTCAATGGTTTTGAAAGGGTTGTTTAAAGTTTTTAAACAAAGGTTTCGAATGAGTTGTTTTTGGCAATATAGCCTAAGTGTTTTAAGTTAAAAAAGGTTTTAACTTATTCTGGAGGGATGAGAAATCCTTAATAATTTCATCAACATTATTTTGGGTAAAATTTGCATAACATGGCGAATAATTTAGAGTAAAGCAAAGAGTATATTTTCCTTGTATATGTATGATTTAAAGGTTTAAATCATTTTGAAAAGGGTTTTCAAGGAAAAAAATCAAAGGGTGGTCAACCCTAAGAAAATGACTCATATTAGAAGACCAGATGGGACTAGTGTAGGATCGTGCTCTATACTCATTGGCTATTAGCCCCTAGCTAATTTGGTCCAAAATTCCAATGTGCAAGGCTTTGTCACAAGTAAGACTAAAATTATGTTACACACAGAAAAGAATCTAAAAAAGGAAAGACAGATTATTGGTAAGTCCGTAAAACCATTAAGATCAGTTAGACCTGGAGGAGTAAGTAAGACAGACTATCCAGAAGAGGAGTATCTAAATGATGTTAGATTTTTATGTTTTCTGGTAGGTCTGAGTCAGCCAAGGGTTAGTAGTTAGCCAAACAAAACTACAATGTATGGACAGATAGTCTATATGATAACTGTTTTGTATATATACATGATAATGCTTTACAGGTTTAACCAGTCTTGGTTACTGGATTATAATTTACAAAACATATGTTTTAAAAATGATAATAGTGAGGGGAAACTTATTCCACTAAGCGGCGTGGTCTCACTTAATATCAGATAACCGAGATGTATAGTATTATTCACACCAGGCTTTATGTCTGACTCGAAGTTTATTTTTCTTAAACTCTCTGGTGCTCAAAATTGATTTGAGTAGGCTGAGAGTTGAGGTTTACATGTTTTAGTAGGTTGGCGAATAAATCTTCTGGTGACAAGCAGGTGGCTGACGGATAGCTAATTAGGATTTGCTGTTATATTTTGGATTTATTTCGCTGTATTGTATATATAGCACTTTGGTCAACCAAGGGAGCATCGTCATATGTCGCTCTTGACGTATTTATGTATTAACTATATTTTATCTGAACCTAGAAAAGCGATGGGGTTATGTAATTTGAATGTGAAACATGTGTCTTGAAATGTATTCACTAAAATGATGTTTCGAATTCTGCGATTTTATTTCATATTCAAGTGCTTCTGAAATTATGAATACCATTAACATAACATTATTTAATCACTGAAAGTTAATTCTATGGATGACTGCAGCATCCGTAGCGCTTAGCTTTAGGCCTCTAGATATGGGATGTTATAGTACTCCTAGATGCCCACACCAATCATAAGCAATACTCTGCCCGACATTTGGAGAGTGTCACGTACTCTTATCTCAACGATTATATCAATATCCAGTCTCGATGCATCTTGACTACGAACATTTAAAATGATGTGTTTTTCAATATTGTGATGTAATACTCATGATTACAACTATTTGTAATTACTATAACAAACACACCATTTATGGATTTTCTGTTAAATATATTTTACTTAAGCATTTTATTATTTATAATACATTTTAACAAATATATAACATAAAGAATTTTTTTTGTTACGAACGAGAATTGATTATAGAGTTAATTAATTTACGATCAACTACAGAATTTCCCTTAGGGTATACCCTAACTCTATCAATCTCCTACATGCACTTAGGTCTAATTATGGAATCTCAATCTCATCCCTTCAATCAGCTTGTCGAGGGCCGACCGGCTAGACCCTCAGTGAATGGATCTCCTATTTTTTCCTCGGTATCTACCCTTTGAGCCATGATTTCTTTCTTCTCAACGAATTCTCAAATTAGATTGAACTTTCAAAGAATGTGCCGTGACTTCTTTCATACTCTTGGCTCCTTTGCCAACTGTATCGCTGCATTATTGTCACAGAACAATGTCATAGGATTCTCGGTATTTGGAATCACTAAGAGCTTACTTAAAAACATGCGCATCCAAACTATCTCTTTTGATCCTTCATTAAGGGAGATGTACTCGGCATCCATCGTGGAATTAACAACTGTGTCTTGCTTGGAATTTTTCCAAATAATGACTCCACCAGTAAGCGTAAAGACATAGCCAGACATTGACTTACTATCATCTATATCACTTCGGAAGCTCGAACCTGTATACCCATCCATAAGGAGGTCTTTATTCCCGTATATGAGGAATAAGTCCTTAGTACTTAATTACTTAAGTGTACTTTTTATGACCGTCCAATGTTTTTTTTCCAAGAGTAGACTGGTATTGGCTTACACATCCTAATGCATATGTCGCATCCAATCTAGTACATAGAATAGCGTACATTATGGATTTATGGCCGAAGCATTGGGGATCCTCTTCATATGCTCTTTCTTCTCATCGATATGAGGATCATCCTTCTTAGAGAGGACGATTCTAAACCGCATTGGAATGTTTCCACGCTTGGAGTTCTCCATACCGAATCTTTTTAGTATAGTATTTATATACAGGAATTGGGACAATCCCAACAGCCTCTTATATCTATTTCTATAGATCTTTATGCCAAGTATATACTCTACTTCTCCCAAATCGCTTATGGAGAAGTTCTTAGAAAGCCAAGCTTTCACTGGTTGCAACAATGAATTATCATTGCCAATCAATAGTAGATCATCAACATAGAGCACTAAGTAAATGATAGTGTTGCCCTATTCCTTTCCTTATACGCGTACTTTCTCTATGTTCTGATAAAACCAAACTGTTTGATTACTTTATCAAAGCACTTTTTTGAACTCCTCAAAGCTTTTTTAAGTCCATAAATGGACTTTAACAACTTGCAAGCCTAGCCCTCACTCCTGCTGACCACTTAATCCTCAGGTTGCGACATATAAACGGTTTCTCTAAATCACCATTTAGAAAAGATGTCTTTACATCCATTTTCCATATTCCATAGCCATAGAATGCTACGATGGCTAGCATAATCCGAATGGACTTCAGCATGGCTACGACTGAAAAGGTCTCATCATAATCAACATCTTGAATTTGATTAAATATTTTCACAACTAGCCTTGCCTTATAAGTCTCTACTTCTCCATCTTCATTTAGAAAACCATTCGTAGCAGATGGGTTTTTTCCCTTTGGGTACGTCCGACAAAGTCCAAACTTTATTTTCGTATGTGGAACCCATCTCGGATTTCATTGGTCCAAGCCAACGTGCAGTCTTTACTCTGCAATGCTTGTTGGAAAGATAGAGCAGTGTTTTCATCTAAAACACAGTGCTCCTTTTTTCTATCCATAAGAAAGCCATAGTACCTCTCTAGTGCACGAGATTCCCTACTAGACCCTCTAATAGGTTACATGTGTTCCTATGCGGGTGAACTTTGTTCTCCTGCTAGTTCAGCCTCGGTGTTAACTTCTTGGATCTCATCCAAGTCTTCAAACTTGTTGTTAATTTCCTTTGACATAAATTTCTTTTCTAAAAAAACAACTTGTCGAGGGACAACGACCTTTTGTTCCCCGGTGTTGTAGAATACATATCCCAATTAGTTTTTGGGATTTCCTATAAATTTACATATTAAAGATCTCGCCTCTAGTTTATTCAGGTCAACATTCTTAACGTATGTCGAACAACCCCATACTTTCAAATATTTGATTTGGGGTTTCTTATCATACCACATCTCGTATAGTAGTTTAGGCACATATTTAGTGGGTAACAAGCTCAACATATGCGTCATGGTTTCTAGCGTATATCCCCAACTAGACAAAGGTAACTCAGCCTTACTCATCATGGAACACCATATCTAATAAGATTTAATTCCTTCGTTCTGACACATTGTTGTGTTGTGGAGTATAGGGTGGAGTAACCTAAAAGATAATCTTATTATCTTTTAAGTATTGTTAGAAATCTTATCCAACATACTCATCTCCTCGATCTGATTGAAGAATCTTAATCTTACAGCCAGTTTGGTTTTCTATTACATCTTTATATTCAACAAATTTCTCAGGCATCAGATTTATTTTTCATATGATATACATATAGTATTGAGAAATCATCAGTGAAGGTAACAAAGTAAGAACTATTATCATTGGTTATTATAGGCATCGGGCGACATACATCACTATATATGTAACAACCCAGTTTTTCAATCGTCTGAATATAGAATATTTAATTGAATTTAAATATTGAAAATTAAATTTTATAAGTTGAATAACTTATATTTCAAATATAGTGATTTATTTGAAAATTAAATTGTTAATTTAATATTTAAAATTGTGTAAATAATTGAAATTTGAATTTAATGTGAATGAAAATAATTTATAAAGTTGTTTAAATTCTATTTGGATTAGAATAGTGATAGTAAACTTTTAAAATTGATTTAAAAGTTAACTTACAGAAATTGAAAATTTTAATATTTAATTAATGTGTAAAAATAGTAATTTTTGACACTGTCTCAGATTTTGGCTTAACCAGTTTCATTGTACCCGTAACGTTATATTATTATTGGGTTTAAAATTTAGCGTCAATCGGATTTACAGTTGGGTCGTGTGAAGCTGAAACGAGTAGAAATTTATTTAAGTGAATTTTAATTAAAATAATTCAATTCAAAAACCTATCTTCCAAATACAATGGAATTGGCCTCCGATATTTTTTCATTGTTTTCGAAATAGGGGTAAATCATTATAAACGTGTGGCGGCACACTTTGATTGGAGTTCGGAAAATTTTCGGATGAATAGTGTCGTTTAAATTAGTATATAAGGACCTTAACTATCCTACATTCACCAAAAAACCCTAGCCCTCTAATATACAGTCGCCACCCTCAAAATTGAAATGTCGAAAACACTCCTTCTTCCTCCTTGTTTTTCTCTCAATCCATTCCATATTGCCAAAAACTTCCTTAACGAGAATCGTAGAGCACGTTCTCCCCTATAATCTGAACGGTGGTGATCGTGATTGGCGCAATGAGGGAAAGGAATTATCATGCATTCATGCAACTTTTCAAAGGAGTTTTCTCAGTCATATTGCATCGTTGGATGGTCAGTCTCTGGCCATGGGTAAGGCGGAGTGAGGCACACATGATGGTTATGTTCGATCGACTTCTGGTGGACGATAGGAGGTGGCGGAGATCGAATTTTCACATGCGTTGTTGGGTTCGAATAGCTGTGTATTGACCTTGGAAGGAGAAACTAAAACACACCATTGATCTACTATGAGATGAGTGAACTGCCATGATTTAAAGGTTTAAAATAATAATAAAAAGTTGTAAATAATATATTTAAAATCATGTAATCTTATAAATTGCATAACTTCTTCATACGAGATCCGTTTCACACGAAACAAAATGTGTTGGGTTCGTATTGTCGAGCATTATATTTTAGAGATAGTTTGGATGGATTTGGAGCTAGTGAAAATTTTGGTTAAAATTAAACGCTCGTTTAATTTTAATCGAAATAAATCGCTATTACGACGACTGCAACCAAATTGAGTACAACTCACTCTTTCTGTCTCGCTTATATTTGTAGATAAGTGAGAATAAATTTTATTTATGATGATTGATGATTGACTGGATGAGATGTGATAGATTATATATATATATTCATTGGTTTGGATATATTCTCGTATATTTTAGCGAATGGGACCCTATACGTTTCCGTGTATGAGCGGATGACCCTTTATACGTGCATCTGCCTCGAAGCAGACATTGTACATATTTTCTAACATGGATATTTGTTACAGGTGATTGGTTGGAGGGATCCAGCTGATTCCTCACCGGTGTAGATTTTTATTATAGATATCGTTATATATGTTGTTATCGTGTGATATATGATATTTGAATGCCATGATTGATAGGATTGATGTGAATTCCATTATTTAGTACTTTTGTAGCACTGGCCATATTTTGGAAATTTAAAATATTAAAATGGTGATTTCAATTTAAAAAGGATTTCAAAGTAATTTTTGAAACTACATGTGTTTTAATAATTTTTGTTGAATTGTTAAAAAAATGATTTATTCTAAATAAATAAAAGTTATAATTTTTATGTTATAAATATTATGGCTTTGTGAAATATAATCAAAAATATGATTTTGGAATTATGAAGTTAACCGATTGTTAAAATAAGTTAAATTGAGATTTTGAACTTATTATACATGGCTTATATATATGAGATTTATAAAATTGACATTTTACATAAAAAAAGAAATGGCATTATAAAACGAATTTTGTAAGTGTTAAAATGGAGTTATAGTTGAATCTTATAAGTAAATAAGATTTATAAAAAGAATGGATTTGCAAATAAAAGAGATTTATAAGTAAATTAACTTATAATTGGATTTTCACTTATAACTGAGATCGAAATGGAAATTTGTTAAAAGAGTAATTTTATATATGGAAGTTTATAAATTATAAATAGAATTCGTAAACAATGTTTTATAAATGTGAAATCAATTTAATTTGATAACTTAAATATGAAAGCTTATTAAAGGTGTTATACTCATGATTTTGGACAGTAAATAATCCTTTAAATTAAATGTATAGAAGTAATGAATTTGGTAAAGAAATTATATTCACGATTTTGGACAGTGAATAATCCTTTAAATTAAATGTGTAGAAGTAATGAATTTGGTAAAGGAATTATATTCACGATTTTGGAGAGTGAATAATCCTTTAAATAAAATGGATGTTTTTGGAAAGTGATGTGATAAAGTGAAATTTAAATGGTTTGAAAATAAAAAAAATTGTGAATTTACTTATTATTAAAAATTGTATGCGAAATTGTTTTTCAAAGATCCAATAAGTGAAATGGTTGTGAATATTATCTTTTAAAATATATTTTGAAGTGAATAATTGGGAAGTGTTTTGAGTTATAAACAATTAATAAAAATCAGGCCCAGTGATTATTTAAGTGCTAGATTGCTTTGATAGTCAAATAATCGACTATCAAAATCGGTCATTTTAGTTCCTCAACTTGATGGGAAAACTAATTAGGCGTACACTTAGTATGTAACTGATTGCGCAGGCTTGATTATTGTTTGTGTTAAGATTGTTGATTCATATAGTGCGGAGCGATTACTCTAATCTATCGAGCTTCCTTCTTGGCTGAAGGATGGCAAGTTGAAAAGTTGGAGACGTGATAAGTCTATGAGACTTAGTTTTTGTTTGAGGTTTAGAAACGCTTTTGCGTTGTTGGTGTGAAGAGACCGGGATCAGATTTATCTAAAAACCACTTCGAACCAATATATTTACAACGACTATGCAGATTGGTAGATGATATTGATATCTAGGATTTTCATACTGAAGGACTGCTTGTCGATTGTTTGGGGTTAAAATCCCAATATACATCTAGTAGCAGTAGTCTCTTCGTTATGAAATATCCAATGCAAGGACTATTAGCTAATAATCCTAGGGATTTCTCGATAGGATGTGATAGGAAAGTACCTTCGGTTTGTCCTATTCCTGGACAACTTGTATGGACGAGTGTCTGACATTGAATTTCTATGATTACGTATATTGGTTTTTACAAACATACATCATGTGGTGGAGGAGAAGGCAACTTCTTTTAGCTTAACACCCTCCTTGAGACGTACGAGCTCAAGGGTTGTATTTTGTGGAAGAAAATTAGTAGTCAATGGAAATGGCAATGAGGCATTCAAAGATTATGTGATTTGTGATATGTGAAAGGTAATCGATACCTCATTGGCCTCACTCCTCGAAAAAAGGCTGAAACATGGATAGAAGCAGCAAGGCTAAAATGGGTTGCTCCTATTAGGAGATGTCATCACTCTTCTAGATATATCTTTACATTCTCTGACATTGTGTATTTGATTATTACTGTGTATGCTTGTGGCCACGAATTTTAGGTCGGTAATGACCGGAGTGACGACATATTCGGTATTATCCAGTGTGAGCGGTAGGCCAGTCTTGTGTTGGTTTAGGCAGTTAGTATTTGCCCCTAGGTACATCCCTCTAGAGGTGTACCAATTTTTCGAAAAAGTAGTCCTTTTACCTAGTCAATTGTATGGAAATCAAAAATCCAATACGTGCCTGCAATTTTCTATTAAAAGCCTTGTATTATAAGGTGTATGCTGGAATTTAATTATGTAACAATTTCAGCTATTTTAATATTATTTGTGTGCAATAGACACTATTATAATGTAATCGGATTTGATATAAGATGCTTTTGGTTTATTGTAAAGTAAAAACCTTGTTGGTATTTATTTGCGACTCGGTACTACGAGATATCTTTTGTTTTGATAAAGGTAAAGTTTTGATAACATTATAAATTCAGTTGAGATGTGCTTTTCTCACGCTGGTTTACCAGACTGATGCGGACGTTCTTCCCTTTCAATTCTCGGGTCAGACTGAGCATATTTATAGGTTTAGATTTGGTGCTTTTGGAGCTTCAGCAGGCGAGCTGGAGATCTTATCGTATACACGTATCTGTTTATTATTCCGCTGCATTACATTGGTTGTTGTTTTTTTAAATTATCAGCATTGTGAGTATAGATCATTATAACTGTCCAAGTTGATGATTGCTCATTGTGTACACTGATATTGATTTATGTATATTACAGTTTCTCGCTGTAAAGATTACTGATCTATATTATATGTTATTCCACTGCGATGTGAGATTCTATATTGTTTTGGTTCTGTTTCTCTCTTCTTCTTCTCTTCTCTTCTTCTTTTTCTCTCTTTCTTCTCACCCTCTCTTTTCATTCTCAAGATCATCTACAATTGGAGTATTTTGGGTTAGACATGTGTGGTTTATTGTCGGATTCAGAGGGTGTCGGTTTTGGGTCAACACAGCATGGTATCAGAGCTTAGATTTAGTATATTCCTTGGCTTTGATGTGTACTTGGTATAGTTAGGGTCAGTAGCACCCTAGATTGAGTTTGAGTTTGAGTGTATTATATATATGAGCGCGTATTTGTTAGTGAATATAAAAATATTTTATATTTTGTTGATTGAGCTGAGTAGCTTATGGGTTCTGATCGTTGCGTCTAGCTAATGTTATCGATAGGGATTTCTAAACACTTGAACATGGAGATTGGATACAATATTATTTTCTAAATTTGGTAAATGAAATAATTTTACCTTAATTATACTTTATATGATAGTATTATATAAATTAATTGATTGTTAATGAATGGTAATAGTTGATTATTATCATTTGTTATTTATTGTGTTTAAATAATAAAATTTGTCATTATCATGAATCTAAACAAAGATTAAAAAATATAGTTAGAATGAATCTTATATAAGTGATGTAAAATAGTGAAATTATATAAGTATAAATTTATAATTGTGATATATAAATAAATGGGTTTTAAAAGAATATAAAAGCACTGAATTCATTATCGTTGCTGGAAAATAATAAGGGTGATGACTGCAGCATCATCAGTATCATTTTTGAGTTTCTTGGTGATGGATTTGCTACCATTGGTAAACTAAAAATTAAAGTTTTGGTTGTGAAAAACAGATTTGAATTTAAAATCTAGTTTTAAATCGATACATATAAGTGAAATAAGTTTGAACTTATAACAGGAATTAGTATAAACAAGGTAATTTAATTTCAGATATGAAATTAAATTTTTAACTTAAGTGAAGTTAAATATATTGAATTTGTAAAATGAAATATATGATTTGAAGTTTAACTTAAGAAAAGTTAAATAAATCAAATTGAATTGAAATTGGAATGAATTAGATAAGTATTTAAAATGAATCAAACAAAAGTAAAAATAAACTTAAGCTATAAAGTGATTATATAACTATGAATTGAAATGTAGAATGAAACTGAAATTTGATATAGTAAATAAATGAATTACGTAATAGAGTGTAACTTAAATTGTGAATTAAATAAATGAAGGTTAACTTAAGTTAAATGAAGTTGAATTTGATATTCAAAATGAATTAATAAAGTGAATTATTGAAATGAGGTATTGAAATGAATATGAACTTGAGTTATATAATGAGATTCAACTTTAGCTGTAAAATGAATTAGCAGTTGAATTAATAAAATGGATTGAATTGAACTAATGAAAGTAAATTAGTTAATTGAATATAAGTTGAAATGCTGTTGGATAAAACTAGAAATAAACTTAAGTTGTGTATTGATAATAGACATTAGAAATGTTGTATAAAAATGTAAATCGACCTTAAGTAAGTGATTTAGAAAATAAATCATAAGCGTTATTAGTATTATAAGAAATTTACTAAGTAATGTATGTAAATGTAAATGAGGTTGAATGCAAATAACAATTGAATGTTGATAAATTTGAATTGGATTGGATATATTAGTTGAATGTAAACTAAGTAAATATGAATTGAATTTAAAGTGAATGTAGCTAAATTGAATTCAATCTAAATTGAATATAATCAATTGTGAATAAATTGAAATAACAAATCAAGCGAATGTTAATAAAATTTGGTTATGAATCGATTGGGTTGTAAATTTGTTGATAGTTGTTAGTTGGATGTTAGCGTTTGGTGACTTCTCATGTGGCATGTGTTTTATTTTTATGTATAGTTGTATAGTATGTGTTATATATGTTGATATTACTTTCCATATATGTGTTCTCATATGGTTTATCGACTGTTTAGTAGGTGCGGATGGTTTTGCTTTGCATTTGGAGCTCGCTTTCGCGCTATATTAGCTATATATGCTTGCTAAATAATATATAAAGTACATATCTCAGATTACATATCGTACTTTTATATTTTTCTTCCTAAGGGATGCCTCATCCTCGAAGATGAGATGTATATTTATGATTATATATATTCTGATTTTACTACGATCAAACCGCGTAAAGCAGACTCTGGCAAAAAAATTTTGAAAAGTTAAGGCGTTAGAAATTTTTTTGGAAATTTTGGAAAAAAATTATAACTAAAAATTTGATTTTTAAGTTATAATTAGAAATGAGCTTTGTTAGTTTTTGAAGTGATATTAGTTGACTTTTGAAATGGTATTAGTTAATAACTATAAAGGAATTTGGAATTTTAGAGAAGTTTTATTAAAAAGTTGCAACTAAATGATTTTTGGAAAAGTTAAGCACTTAAAAGAATTGGTAATCTATTTTAGCTAGTTGATTTTGAAAAGCTAATGGGATTTGGGTATTTTTCTTACGTAGTAATTTCGAATACGAAATTCATTTAAGGGGAAAGAATGTAACGACCCAGTTTTTCAGTCGTTTGAATTTAGAATATTTAAGTGAATTTAAATATTAAAAATATATTTTATAAGTTGAAAACTAATGTTTCGAATATACTAATTTATTTTGATAATTAAATTGTTAATTTAATATTTGAAACTGTGTAAATAATTCAAATTTGGATTTAATGTGAATGAAAATAATTTATAAAGTTGTTTTAAATTCTATTTGGATTAGAATCGTGATAATAAACTTTTAAAATTGATTTAAAGGTTAATTTATAGAAATTAGAAATTTTAATATTTAAGTAATGTGTAAAAATAATCATTTTTGACACTGTCTCAGATTTCAAATAAACCAGTTGCATTGGATCCGTATGTTATATTATTGCAGGATTTCAAATTTCGTGTCAATCGGACTTAGGTTGGTCCTGTGAAGCTGAAACGCGTAGAAATTTATTTAAGTAAATTTTAATTAAAATAATTCGATTCGAAAACATACCTTCCAAATACGATGGAATTGGCCTTCGATATATATTCCATTGTATTTGGAATAGGGATAAAACATTACAAACGCCTGGCGGCACGCTTCAATTGGAGTTCGAAAAATTTTCAGATGAATAGGGGTAAAACATTATAAACGCCTGGCAGCACCCTCAAAATGAACAGCCGAAAACACTCCTCTTTCCTCCTCGTTTTTTCTCTCGATCCATCCCATATTACCAAAAACTTCCAAAATGAGAATCGTAGAGCACGTCCTCCGCTATAATTTGAACGGTGGTGATCATGATTGGCGCAACGAGGGAGGAGGAATTGTCATGCGTTCGTACGGCATGTTGGAGGAGTTTTTTCGATCGTGGTGCGTCATTGGGAGGTCGGTCTCTGGTGTGGGTGAGGCAAAGTAAGGCGCTCATAATGGTTACGTTCGATCGACTTCAGGTGGACGATAGGAGGGGCGGCGATCGAATTTTCGCGTGCGGTTTTAGGTTCGAGTGGTCGTGTATTGACCTGCGAAGAAGAAACAAAAACGCGCGGCTGATCTGCTATGAGATGAACGAACGGCCACAATTTGAAGGTTTAAAATAATAATAATAAAAGTTGTAAATTATATATTTAAAATCGTGTAATCTTATAAATTGCATAACTTCTTCATATGAGATCTGTTTCGCACGAAATGAATTGCGTTGGGTTTGTATTGCCGAGCACTACGTTTCAGAGCTAGTATGGATGAATTTGGAGCTAGTGAAAATATTAGTTAAAACTAAACACTCGTTTAATTTTAATCAAAATAAATCGCTTTTACGACGACTACAACCAAAGTGAGTACAATTCACTCATTCTACCTCGCTTATATTTTTATATAAGTGAGAATAAATTTTATTTCTGATGATTGTTTGGATGAGATATGATATTATATATATATATATATATTGATTGGTTTGGATATATTCCCGCATATTTTAGCGGATGAGACCCTATACGTTCCCGTGTATTAGCGGATGACCCTTTGTACATGCATCTGCCTCAAAGCAGACATTATACATATTTTATAATATGTATATTTGTTGCAGGTGATATGTTGTAGGGATCCAACAGATTCCTCACCAGTGTTGATTTTTATTACAGATATTGTTATATATGCTATTATCTTGTGATATATAATATTTGGGTGCCGTGAATGATAGGATTGATGTGAATTCCATTATTTATGCTTTTGCGGCATTAGGCCATATTTTGGAAATTTAAAATATTAAAATGGTGATTTCAATTTAAAAAGGATTTCAAAGTGATTTTGGAAATTATATGTGTTTAAATAATTTTTGTTGAATTGTTAAGGAAATGATTTATTTTAAATAAATAAAAGTTATAATTTTTATGTTATAAAAATTATGGCTTTGTCAAATATAATCAAAAATATGATTTTGGAATTATGAAGTTAACCGATTGTTAAAATAAGTTAAATTGAGATTTTGAACTTATTATAAATGGCTTCTATGAATGAGATTTATAAAATTGATATTTTACATAAAAAAAGAAATGGCATTATAAAAACGAATTTTATAAGTGTTAAAATGGAGTTATAGTTGAATCTTATAAGTAAATAAGATTTATAAAAAGAATGAATTTTCAAATAAAAGATATTTATAAGTAATTACTTATAATTGGATTTTGACTTATAAATAAGACAGAAATGGAAATTTGTTAAAAGAGTAATTTTATATATGGAAGTTTATAAATTATAAATAGAATCCTTAAATACTGTTTTATAATTTTGAAATCAATTTAATTTGATAAATAGGAAAGAGTATTAAAGGAATTATATTTACAATTTTGGATAATGAATAATCCTTTAAATTAAATGTGTAGAAGTAATAAATTTGGTAAAGGAATTATATTCACGATTTTGAACAGTGAATAATCCTTTAAATTAAATGTGTAGAAGTAATGAATTTGGTAAACTAATTATATTCACGGTTTTGGACAGTGGATAATTCTTTAAATAAAATGGATGTTTTTGGAAAGTGATGTTATAAAATGAAATTTAAGTGGTTTGAAAATAAAATAAGTTGTGAATTTACTTATTATTAAAAATAGTATGCAAAATTGTTTCCAAATATCCAATAAGTGAAATGGTTATAAATATTATCTTTTCAAAGATATTTTGAAGTGAATAATTGGTATGTGTTTTGAGTTATGAACGATTGAGATAAATCAGGCCCAGTGATTATTCAAATGCTAGATTTTGTTTATTGCTTTGATAGTTAAATAACCGACTCTCAAAATTGGCCATTTTTGTTCCTCAACTGGATGGGGAAACTAATTAGTCGTACACTTAGTATGTAACTAACTGTGTAGGCTTGATTATCGCTTGTGTTGAGAATGTTGATTCGTATAGTGCGGAGTGATTACTCCAATCTATCGAGCTTCCTTCTTGGCCGAAGGATAGCAAGTTGAAAGTTGGAGATGTGACAAGTCTATGAGACTTAGTTTCTGTGTGAGGTTGAGAAATGCTTTTTCATTGTTAGTGCGAAGAGACCGGGATCAGATTTATCTGAAAACCACTTCGGACCAAAATATATACGACGATTGTGCAGATTGGTCGATGATATTGATGTTTAGGATTTTCATAGTGAAGGACTGCTTGTTGATCGTTTGGGGTTAAAATCCCAATATTCATTGAGAAGTGGTAGTCTCTTCATTATGAAATATACAATGCAAGGACTATTCGCTACTAATCCTAAGGATTTCCCGACATGATATGGTAGGAAAGTACCTTCGGTTTGTCATGTTCCTGGGCAACTTGTATGGACGAGTGTCTGACATTGCATTTCTATGATTATGTACTTTGGTTTTTACAAACGTACATCATGTAATAGAGGAGAAGGAAACTTCTTTTAGCTTAACACCTTCCTTGAGATGTACAAGCTCAAGAGTTGTATTTTTGTGGAAGGAAATTAGTAGTCAATGAAAATGGCAATGTAGAAATCAAAGATGATGTGATTTGTGATATGTGATATGTGAAAGGTAATCGATACCTCTTTGGCCTCACTCCTCAGAAAATGACGGAAACAGGGATAGAAGCAGCAAGGCTAATATGGGTCGCTTCCATTAGGAAATGTCACCACTCTTCTAGATATATCTTTATACGCTATGACGTCGTGTATCTGATTATTGTTGTGTATGCTTGTGGCCATGAATTTTAGGTCGGTAATGACCGGAGTGATGACATATTTGGTACTATCTAGTGTGAGGGGTAAGCCGATCTTGTTTTGTTTTAGGCAGTCAGTATCTGCCCCCTAGGTACATCCATCTAGAGTGTACCGAGTTTTCGAAAAGGTAGTCCCTTTACCTAGTCATCTGTATGGAAATCCAAAATCCAATACGTGCCTGCCATTTTCTATTGTAGAAAGCCTTGTATTACAAGGTGTATGCTGGAATTTAATAATGTATCAATTTCAGCTATTTTCATATTATTGTGTGGAATAGACACTATTATAATATAATCGGATTTGATATGAGATGTTTTTGGGTTATCATAAGGTAAAAACCTTATCGGTATTTATTTGCGACTCGGCCTTACGAGATACCTTTTGTTTTGATAAAAGAAAAGTTTTGATAACTTTATAAATTCAGTTGAGATATATTTTTCTCATGCTGGTTTACCAAACTAATCTGGGCATTCTTCCCTTTCAATGCTCGGGTTAGACCGAGTATATTTATAGGTTCAGATTTGGTGCTTTTGGAGCTTCGGCGGACGAGCCGGAGATCTTCATGTTGTATCCACGTATCTGTTTATTATTCCACTGCATTGCATTGATTGTCGTTGTAAATTATTAGCATTATGAGAACATGTCATTATAACTGTCCAAGCTGATTATTGCTCATTGTGTACTCTGATATTGATTTATGTATATTGCCGTTTCTCCTTGTAAAGATTATTGATCTATATTATATGTTATTCCGTTGCGATGTGAGATTCTGTATTCTTTTGGTTATGTTTCTCTCTTCTTCATCTCTTCTTCTTTCTTCTCTCTTTCTTGTCACCCTCTCTTTCTCTTTCTCATGATCATCTGTAGTCGGTGCGTTCTAGGTCGGACATGTGTGGTTTATTATCAGATTCAGAGGGTGTCAATTTTGAGTCGTCACAATATACTAATCCTAAGAGTTCATCAACTCTTTTATTGCTCCCACTGAAAGGGTGCTTGGTCATTTTACATTCAAGACATAACTCACAAGTGTCAAACTATTCAGAATCAATTGATAGTGTAAAGCCTTCGATTTTCAATTCATGTAGTCGTTTCTCACTAATATGACCTAGCCTACAATGCCAAAGAAAAATATCATTTATATTATTAGACGACTTTTTCACAGAACATACATAATTAGTATTAATCACACAAATGTCATTTTAAAGAATACTATCGCAGACATTATTTCCATCCAGACTATTGTTTACAACATTATTTTCACAATGAAATATATATCCAGTCTCAGAAAATCTAGAAACAAAAATAATCCCATAAATAAAGTCTTTTACAAAATAGCAATTATTTACACTAATACTAATACACTAGGCAAAACTAAATGATAGTCTCCTACTGCCATTGCATCTACTATAGATCCATTAGCAACTTGGAGCGTCATCTCTCCTTTTGCCACACGATTCCAGTGCCTATGCCTCTTTAACGAATTGCATATATGAGTACCAGTTCTACTATCTAAAACCCAAGACATTTTATTGATTACAAAACAGTTTTGAATCATAAATATTTATGATGGAGTCTTAAAACCATTCTTTTTCATTTTCCCTAACAATCTTTAAGTAGTCAAGATAGCTCCTTTTCCAGTGACCTTTCTTGTGGAAGTGGTGACATTCACCCTTATGATTGGTTTTTTACTCTTCTTGTTCTTTTTACCTTCTCTTTTCCGCTTCTTCAACCTCTTCGAAGTTGATGCACCAACCTTAACAGCAAGTACAACCCCTTGATCCTTAATTGTGACTTGGATGACTACAACATATTAAGGAGCTCCACGAGATTCACATTTAATTGGTTCATGTTATAATTTAGTATGAACAATTCATACTAAGGAGTAAGCAAACCAATGATCGAATCCACTTGTAGTTCATTGCTTATTTGTACGTCCAATTGCGAAAGCCTATCAATATAACCTTTCATCATTAGCACGTAATCGTCCACTTTCTATCCTTAGTCATTTTGGTATTGAAAAGCTTCTTTGTAAGCCTGTACCTTGCGGAACGTGACTGTTCACTAAAAATATCCTTGAGACTATCAAATATCTCATAGACAGACATATTTTCGTTCTACCTCTTCAATGACTTGTCTAGCGTAGACAACATGAAAACTTAGGCAATCTCTAGGTCTAACACCCATTTTCCATAAGAGCATAGTTCGAGGTCCACATCATCGGCCGATTGTTCTTTAGGTTCACATGTAATAGCAGTCCAAAAACACTCGTAAGTCAACACTATTTTAATTTTTCTTAGCCAGTCAGTATAGTTAGATCTGTTAAGTTTTTCGGTTTCAAAAAAACAGTTTTGGAGTTGTAATTTTCTGCAAGTATAAGTAGTAGATTATTTGGACATATCATAGTAGATGTTCTTATAATATTGGTAAGGTTAAACTTTATGTTTTATTTTACTAATAAGCCTACTCTAGTCATTTGTGTTTCACTAAACCCTAAATCAAAACATTTAAGTCTTTCGACTTCATTAGTAGGTTGTAGGACTTGTCCGTCTTCGAATCCGACCTTGAGTTTTCTCAATAAGTCATAGCTCCATGGACAATGGATAACCGCTTATTGATTTTATCATATACAACTCCTAATTAACCCTTGGTACCTTGTCCTAATTTCACTTCAACCTTGAGTTTGCTAAACAAATCAAAAAGAAATTATTCACTCATAACTACCATCAGCCTAAGTATAGTATATGTACCTTGAGTTGCTCAACAAATACATGTAGTTATCTTAACTCATCTATTCAATATATTAATAATATTATACTGGCTTGAGTTTGCTCAACAACTAAGGAGCATGAATGCAATTTACATACATACATACATATATATGGTAGAGGATAATATTATATTGGAGATTCATAATCTTCAATATAATATAATATAATATAATATCGAGTGATATCGACTTATGGAATAATACAATTCTTATGAATTGCTATCGTGAATCAAGTGTCGAACACATCGAAAATCATAATATACGTACATATATATACACACACACACATATACATATATACATATATATACATATATATATATATATATATATATTAGGTCTATTTAGGGTTTCTTAATATTCCACCTTAATTTCTACATTCATATTATGTACGGTTCAATATTATGTAACTTTTATATTTTATATTACTTATTTAATAGTCTAATGTATAATAATATATTAATTAAATATTATTTAATTAACATTTTAATTAGTTACATATTAATATAACATTTATATTCCATAATCATTATATATTATAACTTTTATTATATACAACATGTATCATATACATGTGTATTATTTAATTAATTAACATTTTAATTAGTTATATATTAATATAACATTTATAATCCATAATTATTATATATTATAACTTTTATAATATAAAACACGTATCATATACGTGTGTGTATTATTTAATAAATTAACTTTTAATTAATTTATTTAATTAATTTATTTAATTAAACTATTTTAATTAAATTATATTAATTTCAAATTTTAGTTCACACATATACACATATACATATGATGTTTTAAACAATTTAAAACATTATAACTTAATATATAATTTATTCATATATTTATTAATTCATTAACCCATTTAACTAGTTTATTTTACCAACTCGTTAAAAAATTTGAAAATTTTGAATTTAATTTGAATTATTTTCAAACATTTTGAAAATTTTATTATATTATAACTTTTATAATATATGTATATATTATTTTAAATTTAACTTTTAAATTTAAATATTATATTTTTAAATTTTCAAACATTTTTTGAAAATTAGCCTAAGGCCCAATTCAAAGTAGGCCTCTTCTATTAGGGACAACCTTTTGGATTCACATATCTTTTCGGGCTAGGCTAGTTACCAGGTATGACAGAGTATTTGATTGTCCAAATCCAATCCTAGGCATTACCTTTCTAGACACCCAACTATCAGGGCTATGAGCTTAATTAGTTGACCTTAACCTGACTAATTTAGACCACGTAGACTGTTGGACTCTTACACCATTGTTGGAACTAGGCTAGCATGCAGCAGAAGTTATGGGTGAATTTTGGAAAAAATTCCCTTATTGGATCTTTATTAGGCCTATAAAGTATAATACATTTAAAACATTTCTAAAAATTATTTACATTTCTAAAAATTATTTAAATAACATCTTTTATTTTATTTAACTTTTTAAATTATATAGTTTTGTTTACTTTACGGATTGATATGTACATGTGTGTGTATATAAATATGTATGTATCTATGTACCATATACGTACATATATGTGTGTGCATGCGTAACATATCAATCCGTGCAAGGTATAACATGTTTGGGTATAGATTAGAATTTACATCATAACGGACACGTTAGCTCAGTCACTATGCAAATATATATGTTGTCTAAATATATGTATGTATATATACCATTAGTTATATAATATTATACATATGTGTGTGTGCATGTGTGTTAAGTTTGTTCAAATACTTTTATAAAAGTATATAAATATATAGATAGGGTATTTAATATATATTTTAAATAGTGAGTGAATAAAGATTTATTTTAAAACATTATTTCAAATTTTAAATTTCTAGTAAATACTGGTTGATATTTTGTGGTTTGAAAAAAATTTCCATAAGTTTTTCCAATTTAAATTAATTATAAAACGATTTTATTCATTTTTGGCCGAAATTAAATAAGTAATTTATGAATAAAGTAAAGTTTATTTATTTTTCTACCGAGAGCTTATTTTATATTAATATAATTTTATAAAATATATGTTAGCACCAAAATTGGTCACTAACACCCAAAGAAAGACTTGTGTAGAGAGATTAATGAAAATAGAAAATTAAAATAGAGGAATATATGCTAAGTTAACTGTAGAAAAAAGAATACCAGAATTATAGTGGTTCAGCGTAACTACCTACGTCCACTTTGAGTTTAATCTTTATTGCTTCTTTAAACTATTGAATACAGATACAATCTATACCCTAATTACTAGGTTACAAGTTTGAACAGAAAAGAAACGAGTCTTCAAAATGGCAGAGTCTCCCCGGAGTTCTAAAAAAAAGGTCCATTTTCACTATGCCCCTACCCCTTTATTTATGGACGAAGATAGGTCGGACTTCCTCTGTAGGCCCAAGAACAAAGTACTTCGGCCCGTAATAGGTGATTTCTACGCATAGAGCCAAGCATGCGAACGATACATACCGAACGACAAATGCCGAACCGGGGTGTCTTGGTAAAGGACTCAAAGCAAACCAACAAGGAGCTCGAAGCGTACAGTGATGTGACTCAAAGTGATGACATAACATTCGGCTCGCTTTAGAATGGAACTGGCCATTACCAACTCTCCGATATGCACTGAGCGATGTACACCGAACCTTCTAGACTGAGCGACATGCGCCAACCATCTAAGCCAAGTGACATATGTTCATGCTTTCTCGACCGAACCACTCATGCCGAGCCATTTTCCCCGAGCATCTAGACCGTACCATCCCACCTTTATCTTTGTCGGCCGATCGGTGATTGCCGAACGATGTTCCCGAGCGAGGTTGGACGAACCACATATCCAGGCTGAACCATCCCACCTTTATTTTCGTCGGCTAATCGGTGATTGCCAAACGATGTTGCCGAGCAAGGTTGTCCGGAACACATATTCAAGCTGAACGGTATTTGCGTGTCGAGCAACATATCAAGGCTGATCGAAAAGTTGTATTCCAAGCCTCTCAATTCAAGCCAATCTATCACTGGATCATGCTTCACTTAGAGCCAACCAAGAAACACGATAGTTAGCCTCTCATAACCGGGCCAAAAAACCGGGTAACAATTTCCCTCCAAAGTGCATTGTGAGAACTAACATGACGCACTTTGAATTTGTAGTCAGTCCTTGCTCTCTTCATTTGACCCATTCAGATGTGTCGACCGGTTCTACCGACTACTGCCCATTCGCCTTTGATGCGAGTCAGTCGATATTCGTTTGCCGAACCACCCGTTCGGCAAGTTCACTGTCGCTCGACACAATTGCTCATCGGCCCGCTAAGATACCTTGACCGGGTCCACTGGTTGATGCATGTTCACCACCCCTTCTTCATATATAAAATCCAACACTTCTCTTCCTCTCTTCTTCACTTTCACTTTGACTCTACAGGATCTTATAACTTACCTTTTCCCAGACTTCGGCTTCCTCTTCCTTTCAAAACTATATCTCCTGCCTTGCTACTTCAGACACCCATAAACCCAAACGAACTCCGGCTCGAAGCCCCACAGTTTCACAAACTTCTAATTTCCTTTATATGTATGGATTCCCTCTTTAACTCATCCCTTTTAGCTTGGAATCTCGTTTGAGGTCTGTGCACATGAGTTCCTAGATAGGAGTTAGTGGGAAGCGGCAAATGGAAGGATGAATCAGAGATAAGAGCGTGCTTTAGGCTAGATGTTTGAATCGGTTTTAATGGTAGTAGAATAAGTTATTAAGAGAATTGGTCGTGGTTCTGCGACATCGTGGACATAGAGAAGGAGAAAACTCGATCGTTCGTGAAAATTGACGCAAGCCTATAGCATTCGGCTTATCATACGATCGAGTTAGGACAGTCGGTGACCCAATCGTAGTGCCGTTGGGTTGTTCGGAGTTTAGCACCAGGGTAGGTCAAAACTGTGAAAGAGAGTGTGGTTCGGCATACCGAAAGCGGATGTTGCTCGTATGATAAAATGAGAATCCTTGACGGGGAGCACGGTTCAGTAGGAAGTTAGGTCGGTAGGTAAAGCCCTATTGGGAGTAATGCAAGGGTGAGTGTGTAAATCGGCCTAGAATAAGAGAGTGTGGGTCGGCCAGTCATGCGTTAAACGATGTGTCCGCTCAATGTTTGTGGAGTGAGAGTGCGGGTCAGGGTCTCTGGTCTATAGAGTCATTCGGCCGCATGTTTTGGAAGTAGCTCGACTTCGAGCCTTGAGGTCGGAATTGACAGTCAAAACCATTCTATCTTGAACACAACACATGTCAAATCCACTTACACCCATGCCTAATCACAGGACAATGAATAAGGAGAAGAACTCAAGCACACAAGCGTATGAGACTGATTTTGACTAGTGACTCCATGATTATGACAATCATAAACACTAGCTCAATTTAACAAAAGTAAATAACAACCCAAAACATATAATGCCAATGTTCGATTTCAAGACCCATGCTACCGAACATAGGACAAGCTCTCGGAAACGGTCAGCGATGACGGTCTTCGAAGATGACAATTCAATGCTTAAACACACTTCATCGGTTATTAAATATTTAATTCTTTCACACCCATACTTGAATGATTGCACTAGTCCACACGCCACATAGGGGGAACATTTTTGTTATTATATCTAATATCGATTGCCTTTCAAGTATAGTTCAAATGGGTATCTACCCAAATTCAACGCTCATTAAGGATGTCTAGAAAGTCGAGCTCCACCACAGTTTCAAATAAACATGAGCCAAGTTCTCAACAGGAAGTGGTGGGAACTTTGAATCCATCAAAAGCTCTTGCAAAGAATATCCCGAGTTAAACGACTACGACTATTGACTTGGCTCCTGATGGCATAGATGGAGCAATTATCCTAGACAATTCGGCTAATTCTCAAGCTTCAAGAATCAACGAAAAAGCTCTTCACCGACTATGCTCAATCCATAGAATCCCTTTTGACTATGTGCTGGTTCTATCGGGACAAGATCGTCTCCACCAGCCCCCAATAGGTATACGGCTTGCAATAAATTCATGTGCTGGGTGGGTAGCGTGCCAACTTTCAACTCCTTCCTTTGTGATGTGTTGTTGTATATTGAGATAGCCCTAGCACAGTTACATGCTAATAGTCACGAATTCATCTATGGCACGTGTATACTTTTCATGAGTATTCTATTCAGGCTCCCCACTCTCGACGATATCCGCTATATCTACCGTTTCAAGAGAAAGTCCGATAGCCTATCTTTTAGATTCCTTGAGCCACGCTCCAAATGCCAGATCCTAACAGAGGCATGGAGCAAATTCTCCTTATACAAGCATGAATGGTTTTACGTGCGTTGCCCCCGCCTTTACGAGGAGATGGCTGGAAGGGAGTAAGTTCTTTTTCTAGATTAATAGTTGTAAGCGGTAGAAAGTGCATTCTTTCTAAATCTTCTCTCATTTACAAGTACTAGCCCACGTCCCGAAGGCTCCGGGTACTCTGAGGCCGTCGAAGCTATTCGAGCTGCTCCCGCGGGAGACCGGGATATCAAATCCATTATTTCCAATGAATCGCTTTCAAAATTTGGGTTTTTGGTGGAAGGTCGCCGAATAATTCTCCCTCATAGCGGTACCATAACTAGACTTGCCTTGGATAAAGGCAAAAGGCAAGCGGGTCTTCGATGCCTTCAACAAGAAAGGTTGCCGATGTATCTAAGGAGGGTGAGATAAAGGAAGCCGAAGCGCCTGGTGAGAATATAAGCCCTATCCCAGAACCGGTGGTTGAGGCAACTGGCATTGATGAACCACCTCTTCCCTTAAAGGGGAAAAAGAAACTAGCTTACAAACTAAGAAAGAAAATAGTGGGCAGAACCTCGAAGGTTACAATTACTCTGATAGAGAAAGAGCCATCTCCACAACACCTAGAGGGTTCATTGAAAGGCTTATCAGATCTTATTATTCCTGATGATTTTCTCAATTACAGTTTCAACGATCCAGAAGCCTTAAAACTTCATTCATCCACGAGAGGTGATGAAGATGTTCAAGTCCATCACCAGATAGAAAAAACTCCAATATGTAAAGCTAAAGACACTGGTCCGTCGGGGGGAAACACTAGGACACACACACTAGCACTCACAATACACCCCACATTTAAATTTTTACCATCATGTGATATCTCGCTAACTTTTCTTTGCTTGACTTCTATGCAGGTGATATGGGATGCACACATGGTTTCGACCGCCTTCGCGGGTCTTCTATCTTCCATCCTTCTAGTCGAGATTCGAGGCCCGAGAGACATCGAGATAGAGATGACATCGGTGACAGAGATTATCGTCCACGAGATTCATCGTTGTCTTGGAAGAAAACTTATAGCCACTCTTCATACCCCCATGATCCCCCTACTCAACCAGAGCAAAAGGGGGAGAAATCTTCTTAAAGGGGATCTCAGTCTGTGACTCACCGCGACCAACACTCCAGTTCATCTAGTACCAGGCAATCCCGAAAGCCTCATGAAAAATCTATGGTTTCTAGACAAACTTCTTCTGTCCCTTCCCATGATCCGTCGATAGTGGAAAAGCTGGCCGAGGTTAAACCACATTCCCAAAGATATGTTTTGACGGCTTGAAGTTTCTTCTGACGATCCATCCTATCCCGAGACATGTTAAACAATGTGCCATTGCTTGCAACAATGACGTTTACATCCACCACGACGCATTTGTTCATTTGGCGAAGAATGTTTCAGAAGTTTCTATTGAACACCAACATGTAATCAATCGCCTAAAGCTTAAAGCCATCCATGATAAAGATATTATTAAAGTTCAGGATGAAGAGCTTTCCTTATATAAGTCTCAGCTTGAAGCTGCTCAGAGAAATGCTAAAGACACATCTGAAGCTGTTAATTGTCTGGAAGCCGCACACAAAAAAGAACTTGATGAAGCGGTCCAACGCTGTGACGACTTAGCCTTAGAAAAGGACTCTATCCAAAAGAAAAGGATGTCCTCACTTAGCAAGTTAAAGAGTTGGAGGAGTTACTTCTCAAAGAAAAAAAAGAAAAGGCCGTCGCCCAAGAGGAGTCACAACAATATTGTGACGAGATCGTCGCTACACGACTCTTGAAAACAAAGCTAGATGAGGAGATTTCCAAGGCCAAAGCGCTAAAGGACGCAACCGGTGAGGAGGATAAAAAGATGGCGCTTTCTTACATCGATTCTCACCTTGAGGCGGCTACTGAGGCTGGTAGGGAAGAGATTAAGTGCTTGTTTGACCCACTCATAGCCGAATATAACGCTCGAATTCTCATGCATCGTGACTAAACTTTTCTTGGCGAGGGTTACCTCGAATCTTTGGCTGAGGCATGGGACACTCTAATAAAAATTAAGAAGGTCAAATTGGGAACGGATGAGGTTGACGAAGGGGCTTTAGTGAAGGAAGTGCTCCGAGGGAATGAGCCTTCGGACTTGTCCACGGAAAAGGCCCTTTATGGCAGAGACTCCTCTTCATCAAGAGGAAAGAATGATATTGTTGTTCCGTTTGGAACCGAGTCTCCAGTTCCTCCTTCTGTTCAACCGACTAGCTACCCATCACATAATCCCTATGACCAGCATATCGGGTATGACCCAGAGAAACCTGGACTTGACATTCACGCTTTATCTCCCATTCTAGAGGGCGAAACTCCGAGAACAGTCAAAAGCCAATCGTACATTCTGATAAATTACTGCCTCTAGCGTGTAACAGACGCATGCTAATACTTGCTCTTTTATGACTTCATGCATGCCATTCCGACCTCAAACCTACTCCAAGGAGCGATGTCGCCACAGAGAGGGAGGATAAAGTGGGGGAGGCGATCCGAAACGAGGAGACTCCCGGACCTGACACTCAAGTGATCGAGGCGCTCGATGAAGACAAGTCTGAAAATCCATCTCCCGTAGAGGGACATAACAAAGTTGAGATTACGGGCGCCTCCGAACACACTTCAAAACTGAGTCAGGGGGAGCAAATTATGGAGGAGAAGAAGAAAAAAGCTGAGAATAAAGTTGAGCCTCAGGTGGTGGAACTTGATGATCCACTGAACATGCCCTTGAAGGTTATTCTTCCCAGTAGAACTTCGCCACCGGAAGTTCCTCTTCCTTCCCCAGGCCTCACTCGCCTAGTAAGCAAGGTGTCCAAGAAAAAATTCTCGGGGGAGGAATCTTCAGAAAAATCGAAGAAGGAGAAGAAGTCGAGGAAGTAGCTACTTGCCTTGTTCAACGCTAAGAAGTCTGGATCATGTAGTTATCTTTATTTATTTTCATAGTCGTTGTAAATAGGTTTTTTTTTCTTTTTCTCCTAGTTCAGGAGAAGTTGTAGTGAAACTAAATTCTCGATTAGTGAATGAAATTTTGTTTATTATGGACGATCTTCGCTACTCAGTTTACCACCCATCTTGTACTTGAAGTACAAAGTCATGCGGGTCATGTAAGCACTCGTTCGATTCTGCATGACTTGTAGATTTATGAATTGCTTAGAGATTTTTTAGGTCGTTTATACTCTAGTCCACACTCTAGGGACTTAGAGATTTTTTTAAGTGGTTTATACTCTAGTCCGCACTCTGGGGACTTAGAGATTGTTTAAGTCGTTTATGCTCTAGTTCGTACTCTTGGAACTCAAACTACTCCAGTCCGCACTCTGGGGACTTAGAGATTTTTTAAGTCGTTTATACTCTAGTCCACACTCTGGGGACTCAGAGTACTCTAGTTCGCACTTTAGGGACTTAAAGATATTTTAAGTCGTTTATACTCTAGTCCGCACTCTAGGAACTCAGAGTACTCCAGTCCGCACTTTGGGGACTTAGAGATTTTTTAAGTCGTTTATACTCTAGTCCACACTCTGGGGACTCAGAGTACTCTAGTCCGCACTTTGGGGACTTGGAGATTTTTTAAGTCGTTTATACTTTACTCTGCACTCTAGGGACTTAGAGTACTCTAGTCTGCACTCTGGGGACTTAGAGATTTTTTTTTAAAATCAGTGTGCATTCGTACGCCGGACAGATTAATGTAATTTAATTTTTTGATACGGAATTGTAATAC
Source organism: Allium cepa (assembly GCA_030765085.1). NCBI lineage: Eukaryota > Viridiplantae > Streptophyta > Magnoliopsida > Asparagales > Amaryllidaceae > Allium > Allium cepa. Next base: position 622,827,082 of record CM060940.1, on the reverse strand, counting down.
ACGGAAACATCAAAAGCTTATGGGAAAGATGGTTCAAGCCTTTATTGATCATGATAAACGGGAACAAACTGAATTGTCTTATTGCATGCCAAAAAAATATAAACAACAAAATGAAAATACATTGGAAATAACTGTAACTAATGTTGAATATGCGCTTATATGTTTTTGTTTGATGATAATAAACATATATATTCATTTAAATGTATTTGGTAATGTACTATTTTGTTTTTCATAGATTAAATAAATATTTGTTGAATAAAATAAATTATACAGAATTTGAATTTGAATTCAAACAGAACAAGTTACACAGATTTTGAATTCAAACAGAAATTTTATTCAAACAAATATTTATTACAATCTTGAATAGTACAAATTCATGCTCTCACTATACATATACATTTCTGATTACATCACGATTACATCACAAATATTTTTACATTGATAACCTCACTACATATCACTCACACTCGTATTTTGTCTTCAACTGCATTCCAGTTTGAATTCAGCATCTGAGAAATCTGCAAAAATATTCACTAACGCAGTAAAATTGAAAAAGAAATATTTTTGCAATATAAAATAAAATACGATTTTTGAAAATATGGTTTGCCTCAGTTATTTGGGTTGTTCGTCATCATTCACACTTGATTTCATCACAAAGTAGTGCACATAGATATTACAGGGACAGGTAGCCATAAGTGGCTGCAATACACACGTGTACATTCATATACGTGTGCACTGCCTCGCCAACACGTGTGCGCAGCCAACAAGAGCAAGTGTACAACAGTGTCAAGTTGCTAACAGTTCAAAGCTTCGACAATGCACTATGCAATGTACAACAAGACTGACCAGAATACAAATGAACAGCCATCATGAGTGCAGTTGCAACATGAATGAAAAGGCCAGACACAAGGGCAGTAATACAAAGTAAAGTGGCAACAAACATGAAGTGAATTAAGTTCAAGCCACAAGTGTACATGAATACAACTCGACTACAACAGCCAGTCCAATGATCAAATAAACTAATGAATGAATGCAAAGGCAACAGCTCAGGTCAGAGACAACCAACAGCCCAAATGAGCAACAGAGATCAGAGACCAAGCAAAGCATAGTAACTGCAATGAATAATGCAACATGACCAAATATGGAAACTGCAGACTGCAGCATAAAGTAAAAGACCAATATATATGCACAGAAGCAACTACTATAATGCAACAGGGTAGCAGTGCAAATCACCAAATGAAGACCACAAATATGTCAACTACATGAAGCAACAGTCAGAAGGCTACATGAAGTATGAAAATTTCAATCTCTTCATTAAACAACTCAGGACCAAAGAGAAGTAGTGCAAGCATATGAAATAGGAACAACATAATGAATACTGCAACAGAGTACATGCATGAAACAGTGCATGAACCAGTGATACAAATGCAACAGTGAAGCTACTGAAGGCAACATGAAGAAATGTACATGCACCAGTGATGAAAGCTACAAGATACACAAGTTTAGTTCAAATACCAGTGATACAAGTGCAACACAGCTGCAAACAACATGACAGCACTGCATCAATACAAAGTGTACATGAATGCATCAATAAACCAAACTGCAAGACCTCAAGTGACACAGTGAAAGTAGCACAAAGTACAGTGCAACTTAAACCAATATAGCAGCAACTCCAAGACCAAAGTGAAATAGAATGCAGTGGCAACAAGAATGGTGAAGCAGTGCAAATGAGAAAGTGCAACAGTGAATCGAAACATGCACTTGCAAATGAGCAACTACAAGATGAACAACAACCAAGTATACAACTACAGTAGCAAGCTACAATGGATGCAGCAATACCAAGTTCAACAACATCAAAGACAACACAAGTTCAGCTGTGCAAAATGTATACAAAGACAGTGAGCATATATGTATGGATGAAATGCAAATGTTCAGGCCGAGAATAAAGCAAGTAGCATGTGGATGTCATCATATGTACTCAATGCAAAGTCCAAGTCGAAATCATGGATCAGTGCCAAAGTCGAAGAATAACAATGCAGACTTACAAATGTAACGCAGTGATAAAAATTCATGACCGAGTACAGTATGCAGCAGAGATGATTGAAGTTAAATACAAATCGAAGTCAGAATTCATTGAAACTCAAATTTGTATTCTTTGAAAAAGTCAACGCAAAGTACAAAGGGAAAGTTACTATTTTTTTATACAAGAAGGATCGAACGCTCTCAATTCAAAACCGTGATTATCAAGTTAAAACATATCAGGAAAGCCGTGAGTATCACGTGTAACAAAATCAGGAAAGACGTGCGCATCAGGCAATTAAGAATTTAGGAAAGTATCAAGTTAATTCGAACGAATTCAAGTGTCTCAAATTCATATAAATACAATCCCAATTCATCATCATCGGCCATCGAGTTCAATCAAGTGCAATCAAGTTAAAGCAAGCAATTGAACCAGTAATGAAAGTAATACATACCGCAATTTAGTGAACTCGATCAAGAGAAGCAGCTGCAAACAATTTGCAATATCGAGTCATCAACGAATAGAAGAAACTGAAGCCGAACCCTAGTTTCTCAAATCAAGAGAACGAGCAAGCCGAGCAACGCAATCTCAAAGTCAACCAAATCATCAGAGAACGAGCGCGAGCAACCTCAGAGGAATCGAATATTGAAAAGCCCCAATTATGGATCGCAAGCCCTAATTTCAGAACGACAAGAGGCCGCCATTTTTTCTTCTCAAAAGAAAGTGGATCGGGTTAATAAAAACAAGGGGCCGGCCTTGTTCAATTATAAAAGGGCTTAAGTTTGTTTTGGCTTCAATTAAAAAAGGGGTTTTTTAGTTATTTTATTTTGAGCAAAAATCACGCATTCAAGTTGTAGTTTAATTTTTGCTCCGGTGTTATTTTTGAAGTTGTTTTTTCCTTTTCGAGTCGAAGAATCTGTAAATCACCACCTAGGGATTAGGTAGTGTCAGATTGTCTATTTAGAATTAGTTCAGTGAGCAGGGAGTGCGAGTTTGCAAAGCTCTATAGGCGGGAGCAGTGTTTGCGAGTGAGCGAAACTCTATAGGCGGGAGCAGGGTGTGCGAGTCTAGTAGAGTGTTTGTGAGCGGGAGCAAAAGGGTCTGCGAGTCTAGTAGAGTGTTTGTAAGCGTGATACTGTTTAATTCTAATAGAAATCTGTGAATGCAGCAGTAGGCAGGGGTTGCCGAAGCTGGGTAAATTTTGTGTGTGATTTACTTTTCAGCATATTTATTTCTGCTATTATATTTCTGTGTTTAATTCGAGAAAATTTGCTATAACCCTATTCACCCCCCCCCCCCTCTAGGGTTAATCTAGATCCCACAAGTGGTATCAAAGCCCGGTATATTTTTTATTTAACTCTAGAGTCATGAGTCTATAAAATAATGCTTTTTCTGAGGGACAGTCTATCGTTAGGCCACCCATGTTTAACGGGAACGATTATGCTTATTGGAAAGTTAGGATGAGTATTTATCTTAGTTCCGTTGATTATGATGTTTGGGATATTATTGAAACTGGCTATAAACTTCCCACTATAATCGTTGGTGATACTGAGATTCCTAAACCTAAGGATAGGTGGGATGCTAACGATAAGAGATTGAAAACGACAAATTCTAAAGCCATGAATGCTTCGATATGTGCTCTTGATAAAAATGAACTTAATAGAATTTCTCATTGTACAACAGCACAGGAAATTTGGCACACTTTGGAGGTGACGCACGAAGGAACTTCTCAAGTCAAGGAGTCTCGTCTAGCCCTATTCAGCAATGAATACGAGAACTTTGTGATGGACAAAGCGAGAGCATAAAGGACATGTTTGGACGCTTTTCAACTTTGGTGTACAACGCTAGAGCACTTGGGAAGGTATTCACTGAGGTAGAGCTTGTGCGGAAGATACTACGAGTCTTACCAATGAACTTTGAGGCAAAAGTCACGGCAATCCAAGAATCGAAAGATCTGAGTAAGCTAAGCATGGAGGAGTTGATTGGAAACTTGATGGCATATGAGCTTGAGCTAAAAGCAAAGGAAGAACGCAACAACTCCGAACCAAAGAAAAAGACGATTGCCTTAAAGAGCAAAGAAGAAAGCGATGAAGAAGATCCAATTGAAGAGCTTGCAATGGCTGTCAATAATCTTAGAAAATGGTCGAGATTCAAGCCACGCAAGAAGAAAACAAATCGTAATAGGCCAAAAGATTCTGAAAATTCCGATAATGAACTGACGTGTTATAACTGCAACAAGCCTGGCCACATCAAACCAAAATGCCCACTTCTCAAAAACAACAAAGGAAAGAAAAAGGCGAAGAAGGTATTTGCAGCAACTTGGGATGATGAAGAAGGAGAAGAAGCTTCGGATAGCAGCGCAGAGGAGGCTAACTTGTGTCTTATGGCGAAATCAAATTCAGATTCAAGCTCAGAGGAATCTAGTGAGGAAGGTGAGTATTCCTATAGAGATCTTGTTTTTATGTGTTCTGATCTCACTAAAGTAGTTGATGCTCTTGAATCTAAAATTGAAAAACTGAAAACTGATAGGAGAGAACTTGCTCGTAAAAATTTTAGGTTAGAAACTGAACTTGAAAATATTCAAAACCTAGAATGTAAAAGATGTAAAGTTTTAGATTCAGAATTGACAAGACTTAAGAATAACTCTGAGAATCTTGAAAAAGAAAACTTGAATCTTAAGGAAACCATCGACACTAGGAAAAAGGATTTTATAAATCGATGCACCTCACTTGTCACTGAAAATACAACACTAAAAACCAAAGTCCAAAATCTTGAGAAATCTTTGAATAACTTTTCAAGAGGCGAAAAATCTTTCAACATGCTATTGGGAAATCAAATTTTTGCTAACAACAGAAAAGGACTTGGTTTTGGAAAAACACAAGCTGAGGATAATGCAAAAGGGAAAAGTGTCTTTGATATATGTGAAATAATTGGACATCATTCTGAAAATTGTAGTCATAGGAACAAGAACACAAAATTTATACAAGTTTGGGTTCCTAAGAATTCTACAAACAAATTTCATGTCTATTGGAACAAGAATGAAAAGTCTAAACAAGCTTGGGTTCCAAAGGGTTTGTTTATTCATAATGTTTCTGCCACTAACAATCATGGACCTAGAAATAGCTCACAAAAATCTTTCATCGTGTAGGTGTGGTGGCAGGCTAAGGAACAACAACGGTGTTCTCTGGATTTTGGCTGCTCCAGAAACACAACGGGCAACATAGCAAAGATCCTTAGCCTAGTATAAAGGTGACAGAATCACAATGGGCAATCACGAGAAATTATCGTAAAGGTAAAACAGGTGAAGGTATATTAAATGTGATAATCTACACCATATTCTGAATTAAATCAGCAAAAATTGTGATAATGATGTGATGATGACTTTAATTCTGACTTATTGATATGATTTTTTTTGACTTGTTCTTACTTTGATTTGTGCTCAAAAGTAGACCAACCATCCTTTCATCATTGAACTTAATATGTTTGGTCAAATGATGGTATTTTATTGATCCTTGATTACTCATGCTATACTTAGATATATTTTGGCATTTTGGTCACTGCTTGTAAATTTGCACGATTTCAAACTCATGTGAAAAAGGATTTTAAGAAATTATTGAAACTTTAAGAAATTGGTTTTGAAATAATTATGATGTTGATTGACTGTTGATTACTCTTGAATATAATTGTTTATCCTACAGTTTCTGAAATTAACACCATGATATTTGTTTGAGTATGAACATGGCTTCAATTCAAAATCCAAAGAATGTCATTTAAATTGTTGCTAAAATTGGGTTTGAAATTTTTGATACACACTTCATGTCTGGTTTACCAAATCCAGTTAGTGATATTTTGGATTGAAAAAGAAATTCAGATGCAATTCATACTAGTAATCTAGTTGATAGAAAACTTACGAGTTGAACGTGATTTATTGTGAAACATTCATTTGCTGCATCGTTTTTTCAAAGAAAATATCTGCATATTTTTCACTTGAAATAATTTTTTCATTTAGCAGAATTTTTTTTCTCATATAACCCCTTCGAGAAAATAATTGTTTGACCATATTTTCAGATCAGTCATTCTTATTTGATTTTAAATGACAAATTTTGACTGATCCGACTCCCTACTAATTATCAAAGAGATAAATAGTGATTGAAAAAGTGATGAGTGTTGATATTTAACATACATTACTCAAGAGAGTATATTTGGAAAATTTCTTTAGGAATTAAAACAAGAATTATAAAACTTTTTGTTGGGTAAAGATTCCATGACCATTTCTATATCTATCATTATTTCTATCGACCATGGTTTATCAAATATTCAATATAGTTTGTCGATATGTGGTACTATAATCAGGAATCATTTGTTTTTCATGTCATATTTTTTAAATAAATAAATAAATATTCAAAGTATTCACTCTCATTTAAAAGTCCTCACGGTTATGCATGGGTGAATTACTTGAATTTTTTATGTGCTTCCATGCTCATTTAAAAGTCCTTACGGTTATGCATGTACGGAACGCATATCAAAATTAAATTGTTTAAATAGACAAGTTGATTCTAATCCCATTTAAAAGTCCTCACGGTCATGCGTGGTTAGAAGATACTTGATTTCATTTTTTTAAAATTAAATTCGAATACTACTAATCTCATTTAAAAGTCCTAACGGTTATGCATGATTAGTAGATATTCAAATTCCTGATATAAATACCACAAGTTGATTCAACTGTATGATTTTATATGAACACCATATCCATCATTTCTAAAATTGGAATATGCGCCTAACAAGGGTAGTTATGGTTTTTGTTTGATTCTTATTGAAGTTTAATATTTATATTCAATTTGAGATTAATGTTGGATTAATATCGATCACTTTATCTCTATTTTTCTCTCACACTATTATTCTTTTGCTGATAACAAAAGGGGGAGAGAAAAGTTAAGATTTTGTCAAATAGAATCAAGCAAAGGTCAAATAATTTTTCCATATGCATCTAGGCTCATTTGAATATATTTCTATTTGTATGCATATATGTAGGGGGAGCATCATGTAGAGAGGAAGCATTTAAATAGGGGGAGCAATTAGAGTATATAATTGGTCAAATACATTTAACACGGTCAAAATCTTAAACATATGTTTGTTATCATCAAAAGGGGGAGATTGTTGAATATGCGCTTATATGTTTTTGTTTGATGATAATAAACATATATATTCATTTAAATGTATTTGGTAATGTACTATTTTGTTTTTCATAGATTAAATAAATATTTGTTGAATAAAATAAATTATACAGAATTTGAATTCAAACAGAACAAGTTACACAGATTTTGAATTCAAACAGAAATTTTATTCAAACAAATATTTATTACAATCTTGAATAGTACAAATTCATGCTCTCACTATACATATACATTTCTGATTACATCACGATTACATCACAAATATTTTTACATTGATAACCTCACTACATATCACTCACACTCGTATTTTGTCTTCAACTGCATTCCAGTTTGAATTCAGCATCTGAGAAATCTGCAAAAATATTCACTAACGCAGTAAAATTGAGAAGGAAATATTTTTGCAATATAAAATAAAATACGATTTTTGAAAATATGGTTTGCCTCGGTTATTTGGGTTGTTCGTCATCATTCACACTTGATTTCATCACAAAGTAGTGCACATAGATATTACAGGGACAGGTAGCCATAAGTGGCTGCAATACACACGTGTACATTCATATACGTGTGCACTGCCTCGCCAACACGTGTGCGCAGCCAACAAGAGCAAGTGTACAACAGTGTCAAGTTGCTAACAGTTCAAAGCTTCGACAATGCACTATGCAATGTACAACAAGACTGACCAGAATACAAATGAACAGCCATCATGAGTGCAGTTGCAACATGAATGAAAAGGCCAGACACAAGGGCAGTAATACAAAGTAAAGTGGCAACAAACATGAAGTGAATTAAGTTCAAGCCACAAGTGTACATGAATACAACTCGACTACAACAGCCAGTCCAATGATCAAATAAACTAATGAATGAATGCAAAGGCAACAGCTCAGGTCAGAGACAACCAACAGCCCAAATGAGCAACAGAGATCAGAGACCAAGCAAAGCATAGTAACTGCAATGAATAATGCAACATGACCAAATATGGAAACTGCAGACTGCAGCATAAAGTAAAAGACCAATATATATGCACAGAAGCAACTACTATAATGCAACAGGGTAGCAGTGCAAATCACCAAATGAAGACCACAAATATGTCAACTACATGAAGCAACAGTCAGAAGGCTACATGAAGTATGAAAATTTCAATCTCTTCATTAAACAACTCAGGACCAAAGAGAAGTAGTGCAAGCATATGAAATAGGAACAACATAATGAATACTGCAACAGAGTACATGCATGAAACAGTGCATGAACCAGTGATACAAATGCAACAGTGAAGCTACTGAAGGCAACATGAAGAAATGTACATGCACCAGTGATGAAAGCTACAAGATACACAAGTTTAGTTCAAATACCAGTGATACAAGTGCAACACAGCTGCAAACAACATGACAGCACTGCATCAATACAAAGTGTACATGAATGCATCAATAAACCAAACTGCAAGACCTCAAGTGACACAGTGAAAGTAGCACAAAGTACAGTGCAACTTAAACCAATATAGCAGCAACTCCAAGACCAAAGTGAAATAGAATGCAGTGGCAACAAGAATGGTGAAGCAGTGCAAATGAGAAAGTGCAACAGTGAATCGAAACATGCACTTGCAAATGAGCAACTACAAGATGAACAACAACCAAGTATACAACTACAGTAGCAAGCTACAATGGATGCAGCAATACCAAGTTCAACAACATCAAAGACAACGCAAGTTCAGCTGTGCAAAATGTATACAAAGACAGTGAGCATATATGTATGGATGAAATGCAAATGTTCAGGCCGAGAATAAAGCAAGTAGCATGTGGATGCCATCATATGTACTCAATGCAAAGTCCAAGTCGAAATCATGGATCAGTGCCAAAGTCGAAGAATAACAATGCAGACTTACAAATGTAACGCAGTGATAAAAATTCACGACCGAGTACAGTATGCAGCAGAGATGATTGAAGTTAAATACCAATCGAAGTCAGAATTCATTGAAACTCAAATTTGTATTCTTTGAAAAAGTCAATGCAAAGTACAAAGGGAAAGTTACTGTTTTTTTATACAAGAAGGATCGAACGCTCTCAATTCAAAACCGTGATTATCAAGTTAAAACATATCAGGAAAGCCGTGAGTATCACGTGTAACAAAATCAGGAAAGACGTGCGCATCAGGCAATTAAGAATTTAGGAAAGTATCAAGTTAATTCGAACGAATTCAAGTGTCTCAAATTCATATAAATACAATCCCAATTCATCATCATCGGCCATCGAGTTCAATCAAGTGCAATCAAGTTAAAGCAAGCAATTGAACCAGTAACGAAAGTAATACATACCGCAATTTAGTGAACTCGATCAAGAGAAGCAGCTGCAAACAATTTGCAATATCGAGTCATCAACGAATAGAAGAAACTGAAGCCGAACCCCAGTTTCTCAAATCAAGAGAACGAGCAGCCGAGCAACGCAATCTCAAAGTCAACCAAATCATCAGAGAACGAGCGCGAGCAACCTCAGAGGAATCGAATATTGAAAAGCCCCAATTATGGATCGCAAGCCCTAATTTCAGAACGACAAGAGGCCGCCATTTTTTCTTCTCAAAAGAAAGTTGATCGGGTTAATAAAAACAAGGGGTCGGCCTTGTTCAATTATAAAAGGGCTTAAGTTTGTTTTGGCTTCAATTAAAAAAGGGGTTTTTTAGTTATTTTATTTTGAGCAAAAATCACGCATTCAAGTTGTAGTTTAATTTTTGCTCCGGTGTTATTTTTGAAGTTGTTTTTTCCTTTTCGAGTCGAAGAATCTGTAAATCACCACCTAGGGATTAGGTAGTGTCAGATTGTCTATTTAGAATTAGTTCAGTGAGCAGGGAGTGCGAGTTTGCAAAGCTCTATAGGCGGGAGCAGTGTTTGCGAGTGAGCGAAACTCTATAGGCGGGAGCAGGGTGTGCGAGTCTAGTAGAGTGTTTGTGAGCGGGAGCAAAAGGGTCTGCGAGTCTAGTAGAGTGTTTGTAAGCGTGATACTGTTTAATTCTAATAGAAATCTGTGAATGCAGCAGTAGGCAGGGGTTGTCGAAGCTGGGTAAATTTTGTGTGTGATTTACTTTTCAGCATATTTATTTCTGCTATTATATTTCTGTGTTTAATTCGAGAAAATTTGCTATAACCCTATTCACCCCCCCCCCCCTCTAGGGTTAATCTAGATCCCTCAACTAAAATGGAAAAGAAATAGACTAAGTATAATAACATCGCAGATGCTCGCTATTCCATGCTCGGGAGAGTGTCTCGCCATCAACGGTTGCTAGCTTGAAAATTCCCTCTCCAAGTCTCCATTCAATGACATGTGGACCTTCCCATGTGGGATTCAAATGCGATGGGATCGGAAAAACTCGCTTCAAAACGAGATCGCCCACATCAAAGATTCTCGGTCGGACTTTTTCATTATAATATCGAGCGACTCGATGCCTATATGCAGCCACCCTTAAATCAGCTTCTCCACGTTTTTCATCAACAAAGTCCAGTGATTCCAGCAAGAGATCTCGATTCATCTTAGGGTCATAATGAGCTACCCGATGTAAAGGAACTTCAAGTTCCACGGGTATAACGGCTTCTGTGCCATATGCCAATGCGAATGGAGTGTGGTCAGTCGTGAACTTGTGGGTGGTTCCGTAAGCCCTAATTGCTGTTGGAAGCTCATCCACCCACTTGCCTCTAGCCTTTTCCAAACGTTTTTTCAATATGGATTTGATTATTTTGTTCACGGCTTCTACTTGTCCATTGGCTTTTGGATGAGCTACTGCTGCAAACCTTTTCTCAATGCCATATTTTTGAAAAAATTCTTTGAACTCCCTACTTTCGAACCGAGTTTCATTGTCCGTAATGATAGTCCGTGGGAGGCCAAAACGGCATCTGATGTTTCGCACTACGAAATTAATGACCTTTTTGGTGGTGATTGTAGCTAAGGGCTTTGCTTCCGCCTAGTTGGTAAAATAATCGACCGCAACTATTGCGTATTTTGCACCACCTTTGGAAATTGGCAGGGAACCGATTATATCGATCCCCCAAATTGCAAATGGCCATGGACTAACCATTTGTGTGAGTTCCGTTGGTGGAGCTCTTGGGATTTTTGCAAACTTTTGACATTTGTCACATTTTCTCACATAGTCCACAGCATCTCGATTTACCGCTGGCCAATAGTATCCATAGCGGATGATCCTTTTTGCTAGTGTCTGACCCTAGTATGGTCGCTACATTCTCCTTCATGAACTTCCCTCAAGACTCATTTTATCTCATTGTGGGCCGTTTTATCTCATCGTTGGAGATGCACCGGAGTAAGGGAATTGAGAATCCCCTCTGATACATTATTCCGTCTTGCATTACATATCGTGAAGCTTTGCGAATGACTTGTCGTCTTTCATTCTTTCCTTCGAGAAAAACCCCATGTAGCAGGTATTGCGTGAAAGGGGTTATCCATGATCCTTCTCGATTTCTGTTTCTAACATAATGTATACTTCCATCTCATTTATACTCGGACCATGTAAGATTTCGACAGAAACCAATCCCATCTGATGTGCATCACCAGTACTAGCGAATTTTGCCAATGAATCAGCTTTCCTATTTTGTTCGCATGGGATGTGTGAAATATCGTAATATTCAAGGCCTGCCAACAGCTCTTGAACCCATGCAAGGTATGGGGAAAGCCTCTACCCCCTTGCTTGATAGTCCGGTCGGACTTGGTACACTACCAATTATAAGTCGCAAAAGATATCAACCGATATAATCCAAGTTCTCCGATAAGTTTCAATCCAACAAGCAATGCCTCATACTCGGCTTCGTTATTCGTAGTTGGGAAATTAAGCTTCAAAGCATAACAAATCAATCGGTTTTCAAGAGTTAAAAGAATGACACCAGCCCTGAACAATGGTCGTTGGATGCCCCATTAGTGTATAGTTTCCATCGAATGGAGGGAATAACATCATCACTGTTTGGTTCGTATGATATGGTGAATTCTGCGATGAAATCTGCTAGTGCTTGCCCTTGTATGGCCCTCTGTGGCAGGTAGGTGATATCAAACTGACTCAACTCAATATTCCATTTTAATAGCCTTCCAGAGGTTTCTGGTCGTTAGAGTACCTGTCACATAGGTTGATCAGTATAAACACTGATCGGGTATGCCTGAAAGTACGGACGAAGCTTGTGTGATGCAATCACCAAGAAGTAGGCTAGCTTTTTAATTTTAAGGTAAGTTCTTTCTGTCCTCGTTAAATGTTTACTGACATAGTACACCGGCTTTTGAACCCGGTCCTCCTCACGAACCAAAGCCATACTGATGGCATGTTGGGATATGGGCAAGTATACATACAACACTTCATGATCTATAGGTTTCGACAGCACCGGGGGACTTTCCAAATGTCTTAATAAAGCTCGGAACACATCCTCACAGTTGAGAATCCATTCAAAATTTCTCCTCCCTTTCTTTATTACATCGAAGAAGGGAATACACTTGTCTTTCGCTCTTAATATGAATCCACACATCGCGACCACTTTTCCATTCAGGCTCTGTACTTGCTTTATAGTTCTAGGCACTTGTATGTCTCGGATAGCCTGAGTCTTTTCTGGATTAGCTTCGATTCCTCATGCATTAACAATGAAATCCAGAAACTTTCCTTATGCAACGCCAAAGGAACACTTCAGTGGATTGATTTTTATCCCATGATTCCTTAATACATCAAACATTTTCGCCAAGTCTCGAATGTGGTCGTTTGACTGTAGTGACTTCACGAGCATGTCATCCATATAGATTTCCATTGTCCTACCAATTTGGTCTTTAAACATCAGATTCACCAGAAGTTGATAAGTTGCTCCTACAATTTCAATCCGAAAGACATCACTACATAACAATACAGTCCAACGTCTGTGATAAAACTGGTGTGTTCTTGATCTGGAATGTGCATCGGGATTTGATTATATACTAAATACGCATCCATAAATGATAATAACTCATGTCTTGTGGTTGAGTCGACCAACTGATCAATTCTGGGTAAAGGGAAACTGTCCTTAGGGCATGCTTTGTTCAGATCTGAGTAATCTACATAGGTCCTTCATTTCCCATTCGCTTTTCTCACCTGTAAGGGGTTAGAGACCCATTCTGGATAGACGGCATCGCGGACAAACCCATTGGCTTTGAGTTTATCCACCTCCTCTCTGAGAGGTACGGACCTCTCTGGGTCCATGCCTCTTCTTTTTTGCTTTACTGGCACATATTTCGGGTCTATGTTCATACCCCTTCATTAGAAAAAAAAAGAATATGACTCGCAATGCCGGGAGAAATTCCGCACATATCGGAATGCGTCCAAGCGAAAACATTCAGATTCGCTTGGAGGAAATCAGCAAGATCCTCAATCATCGAGGGGTTGAGTTGCGATCCAATTTTAAGTACCCGCGATGGGTCATCACGGCTGACTGGAATGTCAATCATTAGTTCAGTCGGTGCCGCCTTTGCTTCCTTGGGTTCCACATCATCGTCTCTCGGATCTATATCTCTATAGATCCGATCATGTTGCCCAAGCCAAACCTTGGGCATTGTTTGTCAATTTTCAGTGACTCGGATGTGGACGGAGTTGTCCACAATCTTTCCTTTTTCTCTACGTTGGGCCTCTCTCAGTTCAGCCACATAATACGCATGACCTGTCGCCTGATCGCTGTGAATAACACCAACCCCTTTATCCATCGAGAATTTCAAGGTTAAACACCACGGGGACAAAGTACTTTTGAGAACGTTCGAAAACAGTTATCCTCTCAAATGAACCACCACCTAATAAGTACATAAGGTGATATAATAGATAATGTCTAGGTTGATTAATAAAAATAAAAAAATTAGCCATGCCGCTTGCATCTCACAAAACAACAATATTAGAAGTACAATTAAAATCGCTAAGGTACGTTTGCATAGTGGATTTTCCACAGAGATCCCTTCGATCAAGCTAAAATACAATCTCCTACATAAGGGTCAGAAATTACCTCCGAGCGTCGTATATCTTTAGATAAAATATACCGTTAGGTAAACATAGTTGCTCAACGTCTAAAACAGGTGATCCCAAATACCGTCAACTCCCAAGCGCAACATCGATAAGCATACTCTAGATCTGGACTGATAATATACTATAGCTGGTTAGCAAAACCCCAAGTTATGCTCCTACTCTGTTTATTGCCATTTCTAAGGTCGAGGTCATGTTCGGCCTCTCTCACATAAATATTCATCACTTGAATAGAACACAAATTTCCAAATGGATTTCAGCACCTCGAACATATCACTAATCTCTACATGAATTTGAGCATCTCGAACAGATTTTGAATCTTTATATAGATTCAAGCATAAGCCCTCTAAAGAATGCTCGCTGACCTCTCCTTTGGACTTAACCTTGTGACTGACAATTCAACTCTATAGCATTATACTTCACAACCACTTCCAAAACATAGAACCCGTATATTGGTTTTGATGTGGTTTTTGATAAGTAAAACATTTACCGATCCTAGACTCTTTAAACCAAATCGATGGGTTTTCGGTCAAGTGCGATGAGTTACTAATTGACTTCAAGTTCAAAATAATAGATCACATATAGAAACCTAGTATCGTATACTTATCATATTTCGGACATTTTCGCCTCACACTATCCCTCGATCAAAAGTGAAGTCAGTAGGTTAGAGCACTATTGCTTCTACACCCTACTCAAACAACCATCTTAACTCTCATAGATAGACAATCCTACTTCGTCGGCTTTTAGTGCTAACTTTATGAATTTGTACTTTCCATAAACGAATAAACAAACAAAGCATGATCAAGTCATACAAAGCGCGATTAAGTCGCATAATGACTTCTAATCCTTTTTTATCCAATTAATACTTTTTATTAATTACACTTATATTAGTAAAACTTCTTTTATCTGATAAAACTTTGTTTATCAATTTCTACTGTTCATTTATACTCTTTCAATACTTCAAAAAGTATTCGTATACTTATCTGAAATGGTAAAAGTATATTCATAAATCATTAACAAGATTTCTTACTTTAAACCTTTACTTTTTCTACCTTTTTTTTCCAAATGGTTCCATATTTATAATTTCCTTCAAAACATCCATTTTAAGGACCTAAGTACTTTAACAAATCCATTGACAAAGATTTAAGACTAATGTTACTTAAACATTGTCACTACAAACCCAAAACCATTTCACTTATGCTTATCTTTAATACACTCTTTTAAAGATCTATTTACATTCATAAGTATAATCAAAAATGGTTAAAGACAAATGTTATTAACACATTGTCACAATAAATCCAAAACCATTCCACTTATGCTTCTTTTTAAAACATTCTTTTAAAGATCTATTTACATTCATATGTATAATAAAAAAGGGTTAAAGATGAATGTTATTTACACATTGTTACAAAAAACCCAAAACCATTCCTTATTTGTTACTAATGTTCCTTTATAGATCTAAGTAATATTTGGTTAAGTTTAGTATTTGACTAGTCAACTATCCAGTTTTAAAGATGATCTTTTATGGAAATCAAGGTTCATATGCTTAACATATTTTCGACATTCGAAATTATACCATCCCTCGGTCAAGAGTGAAGCTAGGTTATTTAGAGCACATGTTGCATATCAAAGTCTTGTCGAGACACTTCATTCTTGATTCTTACAAATAGATAAGTCTACCTCGTCGGTTTTTAGTGTTAAGTATAATATTAATGACTTTCATAAACGAGTAAACAAACAACATGATTAGCATGTTTTTGACCTTCCCAAATTAACTACTTCTTGGTCAAGAGTGCAACCGGTAGATTAGAGCCTTGTTGTTCTATCTCTACTTGAACATCAATCTTAAAACTCACATATAGATAAGCCAACTTCGGCAGTTTTTATTGTTCAACATAGTTAATTACTTTTTCGAAACCTATATATATAAATACTTTAAAAATATTTATAAATAGGTTTTAAAATATGTATATAAAATATTACTTGAAAATAACTAAGCTATAATTTGATGAAAATAAATAAAAACATGTCTTTTATTATAAAACCTCTTTACTTCCAAAATTCATAAATAAATAGTAAAAATATATTTAAACTTCATACCTACATTAATATACTAAAAAATATGTTATAAACCATCACTAAAAATTAGGAAAAATACCAAATTTAAATATCATTTTAAACACTTAAAACCATAAGTAACTTGTTAAAAGCTCTTGATAAGGACAACATAGAAAAGCACGTAACAACCAGTTCTAACCACTTAAATATATGACTTAAGATTTGAAACTTTTACATTAATCTACCCTTAGGGTAATTAAAAACCATAGAAAGAACCCTTTAAGGATATCTTTCAATTTATGCAGAAAAATTCCCAAAAGCAAGGTATTTACTAAAGTGTTCGTTTAGCAACATTTTTACTCCAACTTTAACCATTTTGTTCGACTTGTTCCAGAAACTTTTAAACTCCAATTTTTTTTCTTTTAGTATTACACATACAATAATTATTAAAGTGAAAAGAAGACCATATGATGTCTCTCAAAGTTGATTTTGAAAATCATCAAACGCAAAGCATTTTCAAAGTGCATTCACAGCGACCTTTTTGCTTCTAACTTTCACAACTTTGGTTCATAATTTCTATAACTTTCCAAACCAGTTCTTTACTGTCTCATAAACCAAAGTGTGTATAGAGAACAACTAAATCAAATTATCTTAAGTTAAATTCATAAACCTTCCATTTACACAAGTTAAAGTTAAAGTTAAAGGATATCGAAGGGCACTTATAGCGACTATTCCCGCTTCAAACACTTTCAAACACACTTCCATTCAACATACAAGCCAACCAAACATGTAAACACAAAGTCTAGGCCACGTCACATGTAACAAAAGGTAACGGAAGTGATGTTATACAATATAAATTTTTCGTTTGCTTTCAAAAGCAAGAGAGGTCCAAAGTTTACAACTTTAATTAGTTAATGTCACTTTAAATTTGCACAAACACACACACACACACAATATATATACATAAAAGATAGTGAGGTAACTCATCAAATCCAAGCTTAAAACAAGCCCAAACACACAGGAACAGAAAAATCACTTTCTACCATTACCAAACTCCTAAAGGTCCAACCTTTAGCAACAAAATCACAAAGCATCTCCACCCTTCATCATCTATTGCTCACTGCCCAAGATGAATCCCTCATTCATTTCACTTTTCTTCCACTTTGACTTTAGATCCATGCTTCCTAACGTCTTGGTGAAAGTTTGATGGAGTTTGGAAGAGATTTGAGTTAACCAGAGAAAGTTTAGTAAAGAACAAAGTGGATTAGTACTAATCTACTTCCACCATTTTTATTCTTTTTGAAAATTTCAAGCTTTGGAAAGTAATAAATGTACTAAGCAAGCTTAGGACGTCCTTTACATATCCAAGAATCCCTCCCACGTGCCTTGCATGCTTTTTTTATTTTACACCTCATTTTTCCTTAGTAAATTGCTCTTTTACCCTTGCACACAAAATATCTTCTATGACACCACCCATGACATCATCAAATGTTTTATTTTCCATAAATGGAAAATATTTTTATTTCATATTAATGATTTCCTAATCAAATAAGTGTATGTAAAAGAAGTTTGAATAACTTTCGACGAGTAAAAAGCTGCTTTATCAATAAAACGATTTTCGATCACATTATCGATATTTCTTCAAAGTATATATTTTTGTAAATACTTTTTTGAAACAAGTTTACCATCATTAGTTATGATTTAAGATGGGGTTAACAAGGTTATTAAATCAATTTAATCACATTTAATCCAAGGTTCAAATATTTAAATAATTCAGATATTTAAATACGAAGTGTCTGAAATTTTGGGTTGTTACATCTATAGTTCAAACACAAAATCATTGGTTCAATAATAATAATTATTATTAACCAAACTATTCTGACCATAGATTTTGACTTTAAGTTGACTGTGATAATAACCCTATACAACTAAGGAGATGAAACCTCTCTTGAATAGTGATCTACTCCCAATACTTCCACTCGACCCAACTATAGTCACTTGATGGATGCCACGTCACGATTTGATTATAATCAAAGCAGAGCTTTCATATTGAATATCTACAATATTCTCAAGTCGAGAGAACTGTGTAAATCAATCGCATCAATATTTTCTATTTGACCTTGGTTATATTGACCAATAGAAAACTATCATATGAGTCATTTCATAATTATCTAATAACTATCGGTACGTAAACCCTAGGTGCCTCCAACAGTCATGAGTAATACATTGCCCAATATTTCAAGCGTATTATGTACTCTAGTCTCAACGGATACATTGATATCCAGTTTTGATGTATCTAGACTGTGAACATTTAAAATGTTATTTTATATTATTGTATACAATACGTATGAGTACAACTATTTGTAATTACTATCACAAACACATCATTTATGAATTTTCTATTAAATATATTTTATAAAAACTTTTAGTTATTTATATGACATTATAACAAATATATAACGGAAAGAAAAACACCTTTATTACGAGAAAGAATAGATTACAGAGTTAATTAATTTATAATAAATTACAGAATTGCTCCTAGACCATACCCTTAACTCTATTATATATTTGATATATTCAAACATTTTCAAATTTCACACTTACTTAACATGGGTGTAATTAATTATGATTAAGAAAATATTAATAAAATATGATTTTATCAAAAAATAACTAGATTGGTTCTAGTGAAATCCATTCGACTTTATAGGCCCATTATGATTCAAATATATTTTTTAAATCCACTAATTTCTCTCGTTGTAGACCGGACCAATTCCTTCAAGTGTAAAATCCATGACATTTGTAATTACACTTAATCTAATAGCATTTTTGTTTGGTAAGTTACTCCTAGTTTGAAGTCAAAATGTGGAAAGAGGTCAAAAGTAAGATTAGTGTCATGCCACCTATCATTGTATAGAATTGACGAAAAACTAGCTACTCCTACGCTAATACCGGTAACTTAGCAAAGTCAAAAGGTGTTAACTCTAGCTCTCCGTATGGCAAATGAAATGTATAAATGATTTTATACCACTCTAAAGAAGTTGACACTGAACATCGACATTATAACTTTACCAATACCTAAATGCCAAATTACATAACAAGTTAATCCCCACTACATATGCATTGTTCAAATTTTTTTTTTTTCTTTTTTTCAAGCAAATAAATTACATAAAAAGGGGTTGAACCCACGCTCATGCAAGAAAAGATTTTGTAGTTGGTTATTATGCCTCTACGTGCATGGCCGGTTAAAAAACGTGAATAAAATATAACTGAATTGAACTGTTATTGGTATTTTTAAATTTGATAACTCCATTCGTCCCATATTAAAAACATCAAGTATGGAAGTGTAACAAAGCAAGATTAAAAGATGTTTCAACTTTCAAGAGTTTTGTTCGCAAGAGTTCAAATGCTGGCCACAAAAGACTCTGCCTATGTTCTCATACAACCCCAACCGTTTATTCATTCAAATTAATAAATTAAAGAAAATTAAGGCATTGGCACTTGGCGACGTAGGAAGTAATCTTTTGCATCTATAGCTTTCAACTAAGTAACAATTCAAACTAAAACCATTTACCAGACACGCCTTTGTGCTTGACAAAGAATACAACGGAAGTATCTAAATTCAATTCACTTATATCCTTTCATCCAAAAATTATATACATTACAGGCATTCATGTTATTATATATTCAATTCCTTTTCTGCCTCCAATCACTTGAGCAATTGATATTCATCATCAAACTCATATGTATCTAAATTAGGAGCTCGAAACATTCCACCCCATTCAGTAGAATATATGAGAGTTACGGGCAAAGCATATAGAAGAATCGCGACACCCATGAAAAAAGTGCCGACTTCTATGGAATAATGCGACCCCATTGAGAACGTTATTTGTGTTGTTACAGCTCCAAATGCTCCAATGCTTCCGGTAATGCCTGTATTTGTTCCCCTGTTTGACCTGCTAAAATGAAATTTATCAGCTTAAAGTTTTATGAATGATTTATTATGATATAACACGCCTTTTTTTTTTATATAATCAACATAGAAAAGCTTTTAATTTCATATTCAGTTGTCATGCATACGTTTGTGTGTGACATACAGTAGTAGCAGATATAAAACCATCTCATCGTTAGTGGGTGATATTATTGGCTTATCAGTGCATTGTGCTATTACAACTAGAAAATTACGCATATAATAAACAAAACAAAAATAAATATAGATATAGAGAGATATAAGTATAAAACTTAGACCGACTTTGAATGAATGTGTGGTGAGAAATTGAAGTTAATATAAAATGGCAAAGTTTTTAACTTTTATTTAACTGTTTTATTATATTTTTGAACTAAAAGGACAGGTATTTATCGTTTTGTCCACTCATCATCGCACTGTCGTATATCCAAACTACCTATATATTTTTCGCTAGTAGTAACTAATCATTGAGTTTGCTGTAAGAAGCACTTCAAACCTTTTGGAAAGAGAAGAAACCATGTCAATTATGATTCCTGCTGAAGCCTGAACAAGCACGGCAACTCCAACGACCATTGCAATACCACCAACAAAACCCTTCATCATTCTCCACATTCCTAGACACAGCAACCCGCCCAAACAGTGAACTATCCACAATACCCACAGTTGCCCTCTTACGCCAAATCTCTCTCCAACCTGTAAATGCATTCAACGTTTCATTAACTCATCCAACAGTTAACTGAATTAGTAAGAAAGTCCTGATAACCTGAAAAGTTTCCATCACTCATAACATAAGTATTATAAAATATCAAAGTTGCTAGTTTCTACATGAAGCTACGAAAAGGTACATGTCTCTCTACGCTAGCAAATAACTAGAACAATGAAAGTTTACTAAATTTGAGCCACCATATTCAAGTTCTAATTGGTTTTTGACTACCGATGTATTTTAGTAAATTCTACAATGCTAACATGCACTGTTGGTCAATATCAATTATTGGTGTTTCTCTGGTTGATCGAAGCTAAAGAAAGTTCATGGTACAATCATGAGGTGAAAGAACTTATATACCTAGTTTAGCTTTGAAACTTTGATGGTATGCACCGAAAACACAGTACATTCATAGTTTCTACTGAATATATAGAGTGTTCTATGTGTTTATTGTCGTGATCAAACACATATTAGTATTATAATTAATTCTAGTATGTATATTTAGTGTCAATAAACAATATTATCATGATATTGCACACAACCTCCTTGCTAAGAGCACCACCTCCCAACCTCCCTAACACACTCGCCACACCATACCCCGCCGCAACCACACCCGCACTTTGTACCCCAAATCCATACACATCGTAAAAGCACTCTGCCACTATATTTTGCATTACTATCTCCACCCCACAACATGATCCGTAGGTCATACCTACTGTCCACAACCCTCCTTCATAATCATTGCTTTGTGCACTGCCAGTGCCTTCATCGGTTTCCTCATCTTCAAAGGCCATCAAAACCAGCATGGTCCACACCTGAAGCGCTGCAGGAATAAAATACGCTGTGCGCCAGGCTGTGGCTGGCAAAATACTGTGATGTTGCACATAATAACTGTATATACACGGCATGAACACTTGGGTAGCAGCGTACCCAAGGTTAGCAGAAGTAGTAGAAACGTACAAGGAAGATCTTTTTCTAAGGCAAGAGAGGGAGAAGCCAGAGAAGAACCGTACTAGTATAAAGGAACAAGGAGAAGTGGAGTTTGTAGCTATAAAAAAGATGAACGGTGTGGATACAAAGCAGAAGGCGGCAGATGCAAGACGGGTGCCCAGAAGGTGGGAAGCGGGTGCCATTAACAAACGGCCAAAAAGGGTGCCGCTAGCAGATGAAAGTGCCGCTAAAGACATGTCTAATGAAGTCAGGTTTAGAGATTCGCGAATGATAGGAAGAAGGGAAGGGGAAGCGAATGCGCAGAAGAAGAAGGAGAAGGTGGAGAAAGATGATAGAATGTCGTTCGTTTTGATCGGGAGTTGGTGCATTTTTTTTCCTCTTCGCTTGGAGCAGGGAATCCGGGTTTTGGAAAGGAATATAAAGGAATCGTATATGAATGAATTAGTGGACTTTAGTTGCTGAGTTTGTGTGGCTGTTGATTAGGGTTGAAGGTGGGTGTTATACGATATTCAGGTGGAATTAGTTTAGATTCTATTAATGGTGACCCACGCCAGAAGTTTGGACGAGCGCTGCGTGTGTCCGAAGAGGCAATCTTGTGTGACGTGGCTACTTGTTTGACCCTGTTTATTAAAAAACAATCTACGCAAATATAGGACCCAATCATCGTTCCAGGATTGTTGTTTTCAATAGCTGTTTGCTGTGGTTCTGATGCGTCATGTATCAGGCTTATTGGCCGACTGATATCCATTGTTGTCATGGTGGCGTCGCACTACCGAAAAAGAATTTTTTGACCCCATTCATGTGAGGAAAGAATATTATCTGTCGAGTTTCAATTCATCAAAACTTTTGGACGTCGTTGTTTACTTTTGGTTTATGTACCCTGTGAGAAGGAATTTTGTACGACATGCCCCCAATTACTAATTAAAATGAACAAAACACCTTCATCTAATATATTAAATAATAGCAAAGCAGAATAATTTAAACTTATCTTATTCATGCATTTATGCCACGACTTATTTTTATCTTTCTTCGTTCTTTTCATGTTGGAATATTTTACTTTTTTAAAATTTTATAATTTACCACTTTACAACTATTCTGTTAAACCACTCGTACTATTTTACGTGCAAATCTTACTTTTTTAAAAAAAACAACAATTATTTGCAAATCTTTCATAATTTTCTTAATTTTTTATATTAAAGTCCATATATTTAAATTAATTACATAATTCAAAATTTAAATCAATTGTTAAACTTAGTCAACTAATATTTATTAATAAACCTAAAAGGTGAAAGTTTCAATATGTATACTACAGGCGCATAACAAGTTGATTAAAATCTCATTTAGATGCAAATATGTATATGTGTGCACACACGCACATATGTGTGTGTACACACACATACACACACATACACACACACAACATAAATTACATACGTTAATGACAACAATAAATTTATTTTATAATTTATTTAATAAATGAATTTATCATATACTGTACTGTAAACTTCTATTAACTTTAAACACATAAAAAAAATTACACTCGCGGACAAAACGCTTCTCAATTATCTTTTAATATTTTACATTCAAAACAATATGATGGCGCAGCGGATTAATCAAAATAAACTTCAATCGGTGAAAGTAGCAATCGGTGGATTGATGAATACCAAAATGCCCAAATTCGTTGATCCGAAGATACCGAATTCTAGCTATCTCAAACACGTTGATAGCGCACTATACCGTGTTCAAAGATCTACGATTCTTCGTACGTTGATCTAGCGCACTAGATACCGTGAATCGGCTTCTACGATCGTTGAATCGAGCGCACTCGATTAACCGAAAGAGGAGATAGGAGATTACACTCAACTACCAATTTAAGATGAAAGCACACAGCAATCAATAAGAAATTTTATTCCAAAATCCCTCCTTTCAAATGTACAACTCACGCGTATTTATAGTGTTTCACAACCCTGGTCCTTGAGTCGCTTGCCGACTTAACACCCATCATAGGTCGGCCACGACTCATCACACACGACTCATCACCTTTACATACGAGACCGACTCAAAACAATACAACACACAACATATGTACACGACTCAACTCATTACATCATAACAGCCTTCGACCGACCCAACATCATAACGACCTACGACTTTACAAAACACGGCCGACTCAACTAGGTACGACCTAACATACGACCGACTTAAGAAACTTACCGACTTAACTTCTTGCCGGCTTAACTCAGATCATACTCCATATGACCGACTTAATATACAACGACTCAAGGACTCGCGACTTTTCAACACAAAGCCTGCTCATATGACCGACTTAAGCGCATGCCGACTCAAGCCCCCTATCTCCCTGTGCATATCTCCTCAACGACTTAGTTAGGTCGTGGCTGCTTCCTCTTTTGTTAAGTCGTAGCCGACTTAAGCTCTTAAGTCGTAGATAACTCAATGCGGCTTCCTCAACTCGTAGCTCCTCTTCCTTAGGTCGGGGCCGACCTAGCTTAACTCATGCACGGTCTAAGCCTTGTGCTTCCATAGATCGGGCTGCATCATCCTCCCCCGGTTGACAGAAATTCGACCTCGAATTTTCACCATCTTCTTCTATCACAAGTTCATCTCTATGATATGGAACTAAATGTTTAACATTGAACACATCCGAAGTATACACATCTTCTGGCAGCTTCAACTTATAAGCATTTTCATTAATTCGTTTTACAACTTCTATAGGACCAATTTTTCTGGCTTTTAACTTGTTATAAGTGGCCACTGGAAAACGATCCTTTGTTAGCACAGCATAAACCCAATCACCTTCGTTAAATTTAACATTTCGTCGCTTCAAATCTGCAGTTTGCTTATACTTATCATTGGCTTTCTCCAATCGTTTCTGAACGATTTTATGACATTCAGTCAATCCATCAACAAAATCTACAGCTCGTTTAACCGTCCCCTTCGGTTGTGGTACTACTGCCAAATCCAACGGTCCCCTGGATACGTTTGAATAAACAATCTGAAATGGACCGAATCCTGTGCTACGATTCACTGCATGATTATGTGCAAACTCTTCCTGGCATAACTTCATGTCCCAACTTTTCAGACTGTCCTTCACAAGACATCGCAATAAATTTCCCAACGATCTATTAACAACTTCTGTCTGTCCACCAGTTTGCGGATGATAAGCGCTACTAAATTTCAGCTTCGTTCCCACCATCTTCCACAAACTTAACCAAAAGTGACTCAGAAAACGAGTATCCCTATCCGACACAATGATTCTGGCAATCCATGGAGTCGATAGATCTCTTTGAAAAATAGCTGAGCGACACGAACAACATCCGCCGTCTTCTTACAAGCAACAAAATGTGCCATTTTCGAAAATCTATCCACCACAAAAAATATAGAATCATTTCCCCTTTGAGTTCTAGGCAAACCCAAAACGAAATCCATGCTGAGATCAACCCACGGTTTAGTTGGTACAGGTAACGGCATCCTGCATTTGTCGCTGTTCCCTTCGAAACCTGACATATATGACATCTCTCCACAAACCTTTCTACCTCTTTTCTCATTGATGGCCAAAAGTAAGATTGAGAAATCAAATGCAAAGTACGATCACGGCCCACATGTCCTTCCTCGTGCAACTCTTTGATAATCTTCAATCTCAAACTGCTCTCTGGTATACATAATCAATTCCCCTTGAATAAGAAACCATCAACTAACATAAATTCATCAGTACTCCCATCCTTAACTTTCTCAACAAACTTTGCAAAGTAAGGATCCTCCTCAAACAATTCTGGCAATAATTCAAACCCTGTCACCTCAACTTTCATTGTAGTCAACAAATGACTCCTCCTACTCAAAGCATCAGCCACACGATTCGTTACCCCAGATTTGTGCTTCACAACGAATGTAAACTGTTGCAAATAAGCAATCCACGATGCATGTCTCGCTGAAATCTTATCCTGTCCTTGCAAATGCTTCAACGCCTCATGATCAGTGTAAAGAACAAACTCTTTCTGAAATAGATAATGTCTCCAGTGTTTAACAGCTTGCACAACAGCGTAAAATTCAACATCGTATGTACTGTATCTAATCCTCGTCCCTGACAACTTCTCACTAAAATATGCAATAGGTTTTCCACACTGACTCAACACTCCTCCAATTCCCACCTTCGACGCATCAGTATGCAATTCAAACAACAACTGAAAATCCGGTAATACAAGAATTGGTGCTGTCGTCAAAAGTTTCTTGATCTTCTCAAAAGCAATCCCAGCTTCCTCTGTCCAAGAAAATTGTTTCCCCTTCATGCAATCAGTAACTGGTGCCATCACGCTACTGAAGTGTGGAATAAACCTTCGGTAGAATGACGCCAATCCATGGAAACTTCTAACTTCAGTGATAGTTCTCGGCTGTGGCCAATTTCTAATAGCTTCAACTTTACTCTGGTCCACCTGGATTCCCTTCTCAGATACAACATATCCCAAAAATAAAACACTTCTCGTCATGAACACATATTTCTTCGTAGCCGCATAAAATTGTTCCTCACGAAGAATAATTAACACCTTTCTCAAATGCTCTACATGCTCCTCTGTGCTCGCACTATAAATCAGAATATCATCAAAGTAAACTACAACAAACTTCCCACTGTACGGTCTGAAAATTTGATTCATCACTCTCATAAATGTACTCGGTGCATTCGATAGACCAAACGGCATAACCAACCATTCGTATAACCCCTCTCTTGTCTTGAAAGCTGTCTTCCATTCGTCACCTGGTCTAATTCGAATTTGATGATAACCACTCTTCAAGTCAATCTTTGAAAAGATAGTTGCCCCACTCAACTGATCCAGCAAGTCATCCAACCTTGGCACAGGAAATCTGTAACGTACAGTAATCTTGTTCAAAGCTCTACTATCTGTGCACATCCTCCATGTTCCATCCTTCTTCGGCACCAACAAAGCTGGTATTGCACAAGGACTCAAGCTTTCCTGAACACGTCCCTGTTCTAACAACTCTTTCACCTGCCTTCGTAACTCCTCATGTTCCTTCGGACTCATTCGATAATGTGGTCGGTGGGGTAAAACTGCTCTCGGAACAAGATCAATTTGATGTTGAATGTCTCTCAGTGGCGGTAACTCCTTAGGCAACTCCTCTAGAAATACATCTTCAAACTCTTTCAAAACTGGCTTTGCTTCTTCTGGAATTTCAACCTCTTCTCTACTCTCTCGCCCAATCAACAAATAGACTTCAGGCTCATCTTCAACTTCCTTAACAAACTCCTTCAAAGTCAACAGAGTTTTCAATTCCTCAATCTCCTCCAGCTTGCTCTCCTTCTGTTGTTGCTTCTTAGGAACTAAAGTGATTTTAGTACCTTCAAACATGAAACTGTAACTATTAGCACGACCATCATGCTGTACTGCTCTATCAAACTGCCATGGTCTTCCCAACAACAGATGACACACATCCATGTCTACAACGTCACACCAAATTTCGTCTTTGTACTTCTTCCCAATAGAAAAGTTCACATAAGCCCTTCGACACACCTTCACTTCACCACCCTTCCTTAACCATGCTAACTTGTACGGTTTAGGATGCTTCTCAGTTTTCAAGTTCAACTTCTTCACAGCCTCTGTAGAAATAATATTGTCGCAACTTCCAGCATCAATAACGAACTTGCAAACTTTCCCTAGAATAGTGCATGTCGACTGAAAAATATTGCTTCTCAACCAACTAGAATCCTCTTCTCGCTTTGGTGTAAGACATGACCTCCTCATCATAAGATTACAACCTTCATCCCCAGAAAATTCTTCTTCCTCCTCAACATAAGGTGCATTTGAACATTCTGCCTCCTCACCATCATCCTCAATCTCAGCAACCATTGCTCTCTTCTTTGGCTTCGGACATTCATTGCTTTTGTGACCCAGCTCCTGACAATTATAACATTTGAAACTACTGCTAACCTTCGCCTTCTCACCCTCCTTCACTACTGGCTTACTGACAAATTTAGGAACATTAGAACTCCCACTAACACCCTTTGCTTGATTATTGGAATTAGTAAACACACCACCTCCATGCCTTCCCTGCTTCTCCCAAGCCAACGCTTTCTGATGTGCCTCTGCTACTGATCTAGGATCAAACATATTAACCATATCCTGGATTTGCATTCTCAATCCCCCAATGAATCTAGCAGTTAGCTGTTCTTCCGTTTCCATAATATCATTCCTGGCAATGAGTTGGTAAAATTCATCAGCATAATCACTAACAGACTTCGTCCCTTGCCTCAGATTCTGCAACCTCTGGTACATAAGTGATTGATAGTTGTATGGTAAGAAAGTAGCTCTCATCAACTTCTTCATCTTATCCCAAGACTCAATCTTTGACTTTCCCATCCGTTCTCTCATAAGTTTAGTTTGCTGCCACCATGCCAAAGTTCTTTCCCTCAACCTTGTAGCAACTAACTTCACCCTTCGATTCTTCGGAACCTCCTTGAAATCAAAGATTTCTTCTACATTAGACAACCAATCAAGAAATTCTTCAGCTACCATTCTACCCTTAAACTCTGGAATTTCCATCTTCATTCCCGACTCCCATCGACGATCATCTTCAACATCCCGATAAGAATTTCGAACTTGGTCTCGATCTCGATAATGAATGCTAGCTCTATCACCCTCTTCATCAAAATCAAAAGTGTGCCTACATCGATCACGACCATTATCATCCCTTCGTTCATGCATGCTTCTTCGACTATGTCTCTCTTCATCTCTATACGCCTCATTGTCAAATTCACGTTGACTTCTTCTCTCTTCATGTCCATAGTCATGATGATCTCTCCGTGATGAAATTGATGTTTCTCTTCTATCTCTAAAAGAATGCGGTGATACCCTCCTCGCTTCCGTAACCAATGGCGAAACTCGGTTTCCTCTATGGTTCGAGTTTGGTGATCTCCTCTTTTGAGTTTGATTCAAATCATTCATCAACTTCTCTAACTTTCCAATGCCTTCATCAAACTTCTCATTGATACGTTGTTCCATAAGCTTGGCTTCTTCTCTTCTATACAACGCTTCAACATTTTGATGACGGTTAGCTCTCCTTGGCGGCATGATTGAAAACGTCCCAAAAACTTCAAATACTTCTCAAATCCTAAAACACAAAACAAACAAGCTCGGCTCACTTGCAACTTGGCTCGGCCTCACTTGGTTCGAATAGGCCTTACGACTTATCACCTTAGCTCGGCAATAGGTAACGACCTATGGTTAGGTTGGCTCGGCTCAACAAAGCACACACGGCTCTAAGCACTTCTCCTTCAACTTTGGCGCGCAAAGATCTCGCGACCAAACTCTAACACTCTTCCAAGTTTGATCCAAAAGAAAATGGATTGAAATCTTCAAACTCGTTGCAACTTCAAGATGAACACGATGAACAACTTCAAACTTCAACTTCAAAAAAAATTGGCTCCAAGTCTTGGCTTAGCTATGATTGGCTAAGTCTAGCTCCGATACCAAATGATGGCGCAGCGGATTAATCAAAATAAACTTCAATCGGTGAAAGTAGCAATCGGTGGATTGATGAATACCAAAATGCCCAAATTCGTTGATCCGAAGATACCGAATTCTAGCTATCTCAAACACGTTGATAGCGCACTATAACGTGTTCAAAGATCTACGATTCTTCGTACGTTGATCTAGCGCACTAGATACCGTGAATCGGCTTCTACGATCGTTGAATCGAGCGCACTCGATTAACCGAAAGAGGAGATAGGAGATTACACTCAACTACCAATTTAAGATGAAAGCACACGGCAATCAACAAGAAATTTTATTCCAAAATCCCTCCTTTCAAATGTACAACTCACGCGTATTTATAGTGTTTCACAACCCTGGTCCTTGAGTCGCTTGCCGACTTAACACCCACGACTCATCATACACGACTCATCACCTTTACATACGAGACCGACTCAAAACAATACAACACACAACATATGTACACGACTCAACTCATTACATCATAACAGCCTTCGACCGACCCAACATCATAACGACCTACGACTTTACAAAACACGGCCGACTCAACTAGGTACGACCTAACATACGACCGACTTAAGAAACTTACCGACTTAACTTCTTGCCGGCTTAACTCAGGTCATACTCCATATGACCGACTTAATATACAACGACTCAAGGACTCGCGACTTTTCAACGCAAAGCCTGCTCATATGACTGACTTAAGCGAATGCCGACTCAAGCCCCTTATCTCCCTGTGCATATCTCCTCAACGACTTAGTTAGGTCGTGGCTGCTTCCTCTTTTGTTAAGTCGTAGCCGACTTAAGCTCTTAAGTCGTAGATAACTCAATGCGGCTTCCTCAACTCGTAGCTCCTCTTCCTTAGGTCGGGGCCAACCTAGCTTAACCCATGCACGGTCTAAGCCTTGTGCTTCCATAGATCGTGCTGCATCACAATATAATTAACTAATTGTGTAATCCTAAATTTAAACTATTTAATGAATATGATTAACTAATATTCATTAACCATCTCATAAATTCTACAAATATGGAAATTTCAATATATACAATATTCATAGATATGAGGGAAAATGATAAAATTATTTCTTCTTTATTCACATACATGAAGATATTTAAATCGCATAACATAAAATGTACATATAAATAATAATAACTCTTTTAATTTCTAATTCATTTATCTTAAAAAGTTATCGTACGTTACATTACATGATTTCATTTTGGACAACCTTTAAAGATAAATTTATATTTTACAACATTATGATATGAACGCACAGATTACACTAATATTAGATTTTATAAACATTCTCACTTTCAACGTGTTATTAAACCATACATAACTCATAACTCAACTAAATGTCACATAATATTATTTTGCAATAGTCAAAGTTGTAAGTGTAGGATCGATTTCACCCTAGAGGGGGGGTGAATAGGGTGACAGTATTAATTTAAAAAATTAATTGCGGAAAGATTTCAGAATAATTTCAACACAGATCACAGAACAATAGCAGCATAGATAATAGCAAAGTAAAATGCAGAAATAGAACGACACAGAATTTATCCAGCTTCGGCAAAACTCTGCCTACGTGCTGCCCTTAAGGTTTCTACTAGAAATTAAGTAGTCACACGCTTACACACGTAAACTCACGACACCCGCTACTAACTAACCTAACTCTATGCTCAAAACCCTGCCACAACTCAGCCACTGAGTTGCGAATTCTCAAACTACGCCACGTAGTTTGTCCCCTAGTCACACGACTAGTAAATACAACAGTTTAAAATTTAAAAACAAATTTAAAAAGAAATTTAAAAATAAAAAACAAAAACTCTAATTAAAAAAATTAAAAAGCCCTTAAAATAAAGGCCGACCCCCTTTTGATAATTCGGCCCGGTCCTCTTTTATATGCTTTGTTCGTTTCTGTGAATATGGCGACCGTTCCTCTTTGCAGCTAAATTAGGGCTTCGTCCTTCTCTTCAGAAACTAGGGTTTTGCTATTTCGTTGATGGCGATTACAATTGCGAGATTCAACTTGACTTCCTTGCTTTGTAATTGATCGTCTCTTGAGATCGGCTGCTTGATTGACTTCGTTTCTGCTTTGTATTGGGTACGTGATTTTTGCATTTGATTTCTGGTTGTTAATGCTTGAACTCGATACCATTTGCCAATGATGTCGATTGCAATTTATAGGAGTCGAACTTCTAAATTTACGTCGTATATTACTTATTTGAATTCGTCAAACCATTCGCTCTGCCGCTTGATAATGCTTGAACGTTTTTGATTTCACTGACTTGTTCAATTCGAATATTTCCCTTACTTCACTGTTACAGTTTTAGCTTGAGATCGTTCGATCCTTCCTTGATCGTTACGGCAGCTACTTTCCTATTTTATTTGGATTTTATTTTTGACTTTTTCCATATGCGTATTTTTATGATACTTGATTTGCACGGCATTGATTTCAAACTCGTGATTTCGTGTTTACCACGACTTTGAATTCTCTGATTCTTTGACTTTACTCTCTGATTTCATTTTGACTTCGGCATTGACTAACTTGATTTTTTACTTGATCAACCTTGATGTTGATTTGTGAATTCAACTCCGTCTTCACTGATCATGTTTACTTCAGCCATTTGATTTCTTAAACTAAACTTCTGGATATTGATCGAACTGTACACTTGCTCGATTTTACTTGCTGTTCACGGCCACTATATCTTTACTGCCATGTGACACTAGCCATTCATGTTGCATACAATTTTTATTGCATCACCGTTGACTGTTGACACTTGATATATTTGTTTGCACTGCTTATTAGCTTCTACACTGTGCCTTGTTCTTTGTTGTAACTGGACCTGTTGCATACATGTTACTTTTAACACCTCATTTGATCTACTTGCATTGTTATTGTATTTGAGTGCATCTTTGCACTGTGTATTTGATGTTGGCCTGCATTTTTGAAACTCTGTTGGTCTTCACGCATGTATATTCTCGAGCGCTGTAGCATTGCTTGCATCACAGTTTGGTTGCCTCTATTTTTGTATTTTGATTGCCATATCATGTGCACTGATATATGTAGCTTGTCGAGTCTTGTTCAAGTCACTGGTTTGGTATCGTTGTAGACCACATAATCATTCGTTCATGTTGCATTATATTTGGACTTGCTCGAGTTCATATATTCATTGAGATGTTCATTGTGAGGCTTGGTTTACTGGTGGTCTTGCCTTGTATCATAGCAAACTGCATGTAACCTGAACTTGGTTTCAATTTTAGTTGCAGGCTTGTGTCACTTGTGTACTTATTGCATATTCACTTGGTTGGAGCATTGCTGAGTCTTTGCCTTGTACATTTCATTTCGAGTCTGCACCGAGTATATACATGATGCCTTGATTTTCATTTGGGTTCACTTGAAATTTCTCTGATCAGGTTGTATACATGTGAGTTGTTTTGTGCACATTGTGATCTTGAGATGTTTGCATGTCAATTGTGTCTTTGATGCATTCCATATTTCTAGTGCACTTGATTCAGTGGTTTGCTTCATATGGACCTTGTTTGTGCATTGCCCCACACATCTTATAGTTTGCTTTGGTGCACTGTTTTGGTTTTTCTGTTTGCATGCTTGAAGTCGTAGCCTGTACAACTGCCCTGTGTTGAATCCAGCTAATAGCTCGGGTTTGACCTTGTGCGCGTGTTGTGATTTTATTTATATTGCACCTGAGTTGAATCCGTCCTTTTATTTTGGGTTTGACCTTGTGCTCACCTGTCCCTGTAACATTATCAAGTGTATATCGGTGTGCACGGCCTTATGGCATGTACAGTGATGCACTGTGCATGTCACATTGTTCGTCTATGATGAATTCAAATGTAAATGATGACGAACAACCAAAATAACTGAGGCAAATAATATTTTCAAAATCCGTATTTTATTTTATATTGCAAAAATATTTCTTTTTCAATTTTACCGCGTTAGTGAATATTTTTGCAGATTGCTCAGATGCTGGATTCTAACTGGAATGAAGTTGAAGATAAACTACGAGTGCGAGTGATATGTAGTGAGGAATTTATGTAAATTGAATTGTGATGTAATCAGAAATTGTATTGTAATTGAAATTGTATAGTGAACAGTGAGAGCTTGAATTTGTACTATTCAAAATTGTAATAAATATTGTTTGAATAAAATTTCTGTTTGAATTCAAATTCTGTGTTATTTAATTTTATTCAGCAAATATTTATTTAATCTGTGAAAAATGAAATAGTACATTACCAAATACATTTACACGAATATATATATATATGTTTATTATCATCAAACAAAAATCATATAATCGCATATTCAACAATCTCCCCCTTTTGATGATAACAAACATATATTTATAATTTTGAATATGTTAAATATATTTGATCATAGATATATCCTAGTTGCTTCCCCTATTTAAATGCTTCATCTCTACACAAAGCTCCCCCTACATATATGCATACAAATAAAAATATGCAAATGAGCCTAGATGCAAATAGAAAATTATTTGATCTATGCTTGATTTTATTTGACAAAATCTTAACTTTTCTCTCCCCCTTTTGTTATCAGCAAAAGCGTAATAGTGTTAGAGAAAGTAGAGATAAAGTGGTCGTTATTAATCCAACATTAAAACTCAATTGAATATAAATATTAAATTTCAATAAAAAAATCAAACAAAAATCATAACTACCCTTGTTAGGCGCATATTCCACTTTTAGAAATAATGGACATGATGTCATCATATAAAACCATACAGTTGTATCTGTTTGTGGTACATTTATATCAGGAATTTGAATATCTACTAATCATGCATAACCGTTAGGACTTTTAAATGAGATTAGTAGTATTCCAATTTAATTTTAAAAAAAATTCAAGTATCTTCTAATCACGCATAACCGTGAGGACTTTTAAACGGGATTAGAATTAACATGTTTACTTAATAAATCAATTTTGATATGCATTCCATACATGCATAACCGTGAGGACTTTTAAATGAGCATGGAAGCACATAACAAATTCCAAGTAATTCACCCATGCATAACCGTGAGGACTTTTAAATGAGAGTGAATACTTTGGATTTTATTTTGTTTTATAAAATGAAAAATGAATGATTCCTGTTTAAAGTACGACATATCGACAAACTATATTGAATTTTGATGAGCGATGGTCGATAGAAATATGATAGACATAGAAATGGTCATGGAATCTTTACCCAACAAAAAGTTTTATAACTCTTGTTTGAATCTCTAAAGAAATTTTTCTAAATATACTATCTTGAGTAATGTATGATAAATATCAACACTCGTCAATTTTTCAATCACTATTTATCCTTTCGATAATTATTAGGAAGTTTGACTAGTCAAAATTGTCATTTGAAATCAAATTCAAAAATAATTATGAAATCAATTTTACAAAATGACTAATCTAAAAATGATTTTCTTGAGGGGGTTCTATGAGAAAAATTTCTGCTATTTGAAAATTATTTGAAATGAAAAATCTGCAGATTTTTCCAAAAAAACGATGTAGTTACTAAATATCTCAACAAAAATCACGTTCAACTAGTAATTTTTCTATCAACTAGATTACCAGTGTAATCTGCATCTGAATTTCTCTTTCACTCAAGATTATCATTAATTGAATTTGATAGACCAGACCACGAAGTACGCAACAAAATATCTCAAAATCAAATTTAACAGCTTTTCAAATAACATTCTCTTGAATTTGAAATGAAGCCGTGTAAATAATCAAAATCCGTGAATATAGAGTTAGTCATATTATAGCCAAATGTATCACCATCCAACAAAAGACACTATTATTAATCCAAACTATGATATATGAAGTAATTCAAATGCCATAGAGATTTTTATAGTGTTTTTGGCGTAAGTATATAATTGGCCAACAATTTTAAACAAGTCAGAATCAAAATCATCATCTTTTCATCATCTCAATATTGGCTGATTTAATTCAGAATTTGGTGCAGATTATCACATTTAATATATCGTTCAAATACATATACATTACCTGTTTTACCTTTACGATATTTTTCGTTGTTGTCCATTGTGATTCTCTCACCTTTATAATAGGCTAAGGAACTTTACTTTGTCGCTCGGTGTGCCCTTGGA
The DNA here is from genome assembly GCA_030765085.1 of Allium cepa. Taxonomy (NCBI): domain Eukaryota; kingdom Viridiplantae; phylum Streptophyta; class Magnoliopsida; order Asparagales; family Amaryllidaceae; genus Allium; species Allium cepa. The sequence continues at coordinate 622,791,566 of CM060940.1, read as the reverse complement.
ACAGCCAGAATCCAAGTGGCACTATTGTTGTTCCTTAGCCTGCCACCACACCTACACGATGAAAGATTTTTGTGACCTATTTGGTTTTATAGGTCCATGGTTGTTAGTGGCAGAATATTTAGAAAAATAATTTTGTGGAGACCTAAAACTATTTATAATTATTCCATTTGGCACCCAAATTTGTTTAACTTTGAGAGATTTTATATTTATGCCTTTTGGAACCCAAATTGGTATAGTTTTCACATGTTTGGGTCAATAGCAACAATTAATGTGATTGTGTCCATATTTTCTACAAATTGTGCACATAGAATTTTCTTGATTAATATCGCTTTCAACATTTTCAGATTGATTATATCCAAGTCCATGTCTAACCATATTAACAGTTTGCTTCCCCAATAGCATATTCAACGATTTTTCACTTTTTGAAAATTTGTATAAAGTCTTTGACAATTGTTGGACTTGTGTTTTGAGAGATTCATTTTCGTTTAACAATTGTGTGCACTTTTTGATAGAATTTTCTCTCCTAGTATTTTCGTTCTCTTTCAAAATCAGAATTTCATTTTCAAGTGATTTTTTATTAATTTCTGATTTTTTAATTTCTTCTTCGAATGTTGGACACTTATCACACTTAGGGATCCTACTTTGATAGGTTTTAACTAATTGGTTAAGTTGTTTATTTAAATCTATCAAAGTGTCTTTTTGTGATTCAAGTTTGGCATACTTCTCCCTAAGTCGTTCAAAACAGCCATTCACTTCGTGGAAATATATAAGTAATTCCGAGTGAGAAAGTTTTGATACCTCACTGGGCTCGTCATCATCACTGTCGGTTATTTCACCATGAAGACACATGTCTGCTTTTTCATTCTCACTGTTAGCATTTTGATTACCTTCATCGCTTGTATTCCACGTGACTGCAAAACTTCTCCTTCTTGATTTCTTTTCAAAGTCGCGTCGATTTTGAGGACAAGTGGGCTTGATGTGTCCGGGTTGGTTGCACTTATGACAGATGATCTTTGGTTCTTCTGGAATGTCTAATATTTTATTTATTCTGCTTTTAAATCTTCGATTTAGAGCTGGATTTCCGTATTGGTAATTCCACCTTTTGACTTTCTTTATTATCGACTCCAATTCTGCTGCTTCGTCATCATCATCATCACTATCATTTTCTGCTGTTCCTTTAAGAGCTATTGATTTCTTTCGAGTATCACCTCCTTCACGTTCTTCCTTAAATTTCATTTCTAGCTCATAAGCGGTGAAATTTCCGATGAGTTCTTCGACTTTCATTTGTTTCAAATCTTTTGATTCTTGAATGGCAGTCACTTTGGCTTCAAAACTTCGAGTAAGGACTCTGAGGATTTTTCGGACTATCTCCAACTCTGTATATGATTTTCCAAGAGCTTTTGATTTGTGTACGATATTGGAAAGTCGTCCATGCATCTATTTGACATTTTCTTCTTTTGCCATTGTGAAATTCTCGTATTCGCTGCTTAGCATGGCAAGGTGAGATACTTTGACTTGAGATGTTCCTTCGTGAGTCACTTCTAGTATGTTCCATATTTCCTGTGCAGTTAGACAATGTGAGACACGATTAAATTCAAATTGATCCAATGAGCAGATAATAGAATTCATAGCTCTAGCATTGGCATTTTGTGATTTATTTTCTAGTTCTGTCCATTGATCCATCGGTTTATCTATTTCCTGATTATCTACAATTATAGTTGGTGCTCTATAACCTATCTCAACAATATTCCAAGCGTCAATGGTTTTCAGAAAAAATTTCATTCTATTTTTCCAATAAGCATATTCACCATTGAACATTGGTGGTCTAACTATGGACTGACCTTCAGCAAAAGCGTTATTAAAAGCCATTTTAAAAATTCAACTTTTTAAAACAAAAATTGGTTTTTGTAAAATCAAATTTTTAGAAAAAACGGCTTTTGTTCCTAGCTCTGATACCACTTGTAGGATCGATTTCACCCTAGAGGGGGGTGAATAGGGTGACGGTATTAATTTAAAAAATTAATTGCGGAAAGATTTCAGAATAATTTCAACACAGATCATAGAATAATAGCAGCAGAGATAATAGCAAAGTAAAATGCAGAAATAGAACGACACAGAATTTACCCAGCTTCGGCAAAACCCTGCCTACGTGCTGCTCCTAAGGTTTCTACTAGAAATTAAGTAGTCACACGCTTACACACGTAAACTCGCGACACCCGCTACTGACTAACCTAACTCTACGCTCAAAACCCTGCCACAACTCAGCCACTTAGTTGCGAATTCTCAAACTACGCCACATAGTTTGTCCCCTAGTCACATGACTAGTAAATACAACGGTTTAAAATTTAAAAATAAATTTAAAAAGCAATTTAAAAATAAAAAACAAAATCCCTAATTAAAAAAAATTAAAAAGCCCTTAAAATAAAGGTCGGCCCCCTTTTGATAATTCGGCCCGATCCTCTTTTATATGCTTCGTTCGTTTCTGTGAATATGGCGGTCGTTCCTTTTTGCAGCTAAATTAGGGCTTCGTCCTTCTCTTCAGAAACTAGGGTTTGTTATTTCGTTGATGGCGATTAGAATTGCGAGATTCAACTTGACTTCCTTGCTTTGTAATTGATCGTCTCTAGAGATCGGCTGCTTGATTGACTTCGTTTCTGCTTTGTATCGGGTACGTGATTTTTGCGTTTGATTTCTGGTTGTTAATGCTTGAACTCGTTACCATTTGCCAATGATGTCGATTGCAATTTATAGGAGTCAAACTTCTAAATTTACGTCGTATATTACTTATTCGAATTCGTCAAACCATTCGCTTTGCCGCTTGATAATGCTTGAATGTTTTTTATTTCACTGACTTGTTCAATTCGAATTTTTCCCTTACTTCACTGTTACGGTTTTAGCTTGAGATCGTTCGATCCTTCCTTGATCGTTACGGCAGCTACTTTCCTATTTTGTTTGGATTTTATTTTTGACTTTTTCCATATGTGTATTTTTGTGATACTTGATTTGCACGACATTGATTTCGAACTCATGATTTCGTGTTTACCACGACTTTGAATTCTTTGATTCTTTGACTTTACTCTCTGATTTCATTTTGACTTCGGCATTGACTAACTTGATTTTTTACTTGATCAACCTTGATGTTGATTTGTGAATTCAACTTCGTCTTCACTGATCGTGTTTACTTCAGCCATTTGATTTCTTAAACTAAACTTCTAGATATTGATCAAACTATACACGTGCTTGATTTTACTTGTTGTTCACGACCATTATATCTTTACTACCATGTGACACTAGCCGTTCATGTTGCATACAATTTTTATTGCATCACTGCTGACTGTTGACACTCGATATATTTGCTTGCACTGCTTATTAGCTTCTACACTGTGCCTTGTTCTTTGTCGTAACTAGACCTGTTGCATACATGTTGCTTTTAACACCTCATTTGATCTACCTGCATTGTTATTGTATTTGAGTGCATCTTTGCACTGTGTATTTGATGTTGGCCTGCATTTTTAAAACTCTGTTGGTCTTCACGCATGTATATTCTCGAGCTCTGTAGCATTGCTTGCATCACAGTCTGGTTGCCTCTATTTGTGTATTTTGATTGCTATATCATGTGCACTGATATCTGTAGCATTTCGAGTCTTGTTCAAGTCACTGGTTTGGTGTCGTTGCAGACCACATAATCATTCGTTCATGTTGCATTATATCTGGACTTGCTCGAGTTCATATATTCATTGAGATGTTCATTGTGAGGCTTGATTTATTGGTGGTCTTGCCTTGTATCATAGCAAACTGCATGTAACTCGAACTTGGTTTTAATTTTAGTTGCAGGCTTGTGTCACTTGTGTGCTTATTGCATATTCACTTGGTTGGAGAATTGCTGAGTCTTTGCCTTGTATGTTTCATTTCGACTCTGCACTGAGTATATACATGATGCCCTGATTTTCATTTGGCTTCACTTGAAATTGCTCTGATCAGGTTGTATACATGTGAGTTGTTTTGTGCACATTGTGATCTTGAGATGTTTGCATGTCAATTGTGTCTTTGATGCATTCCATATTTCTGCTGCACTTGATTCAGTTGTTTGCTTCATTATGGACCTTGTTTGTGCATTGCCCCACACATCTTGTAGTTTGCTTTGGTGCACTGTTTTGGTTTTTCTATTTGCATGCTTGAAGCCGTAGCCTATACAACTGCCCCGTGTTGAATCCAACTAATAGCTCGGGTTTGACCTTGTGCGCGTGTTGTGATTTTATTTATATTGTACCTGAGTTGGACCCGTCCTTTTATTTTGGGTTTGACCTTGTGCTCACCTGTTCCTGTAACATTATCAAGTGTATATCGGTGTGCACGGCCTTGTGGCATGTACAGTGATACACTGTGCATGTCACATTGTTCGTGTATGATGAATTCAAATGTAAATGATGACGAACAACCAAAATAACCGAGGCAAATAATATTTTCAAAATCCATATTTTATTTTATATTACAAAAATATTTCTTTTTCAATTTTACCGCGTTAGTGAATATTTTTGCAGATTGCTCAGATGCTGGATTCTAACTGGAATGAAGTTGAAGATAAACTACGAGTGTGAGTGATATGTAGTGAGGAGTTTATGTAAATTGAATTGTGATGTAATCAGAAATTCTATTGTAATTGAAATTGTATAGTGAACAGTGAGAGCTTGAATTTGTACTATTCAAAATTGTAATAAATATAATTTGAATAAAATTTATGTTTGAACTAAAATTCTGTGTTATTTAATTTTATTCAGCAAATATTTATTTAATCTATGAAAAATGAAATAGTATATTACCAAATACATTTACACGAATATATATATGTTTATTATCATCAAACAAAAATCATATAATCGCATATTCAACAGTAAGCACGACCCTCTTACAACAATATGAAATTTATGGTTGATTACAAGGATATAATTATTTAAAAATGAAAACTATATAACGAATAAAAGTTCACAAGTAGATAAGCTAACTGTTCTTCTCAATTACAAATATGTACAAAGCTCTTCTCAATTTTTTCTATTTTTTTAATATTCAACTCATTGTATTTAATTTGTGATGTTGATCCTTGATTCAAATTATTAATAAATTCAATTATTTAATGCTCATTAATCCATATATAAATACTTAAAAAAGACGATAATTCATTATATGCACAATAATCATATTAATAATATGGTAAATTTACTTATTCACTCATACATATAAAATATATATCACATAACATAAATTATTTATGTCATCAAGAAAAAACATAAATTATTCACATATACAATATTAACAAGTTTAATTTATAACTTTTTTGAGTTATGACATTAATTTTGCAGGGATATGTAGTTAACGGGAATTAAACGCTCAACCTTATATCAGAGCATCGTATGTCATTTTAATTTATGATTAATATATCACGCTAAATTTATCATATATTACATAATAAATGTATTTTAACAATATTTAAAGTATAAATAATATTCGTTAACAATATTACCGTGTGCAACGCGTGGGTTATATACTAGTGATTTATGTAAATTAGGTCTCCGCGCATGCATTTCTTTACATATGGCAGTTATTCTTACACTCTTATTTAAAATCTGCACCATTTAACTATCAATCTTTAAAACGAAATTACTTTTTCTATAAATGTCAGATTGACAAACCGTTTTCACCAATAAATCAAAAAAATTATTATTTTTCTAATGATATGCATTATGAATATGTAACAATCAAAGTTTCAAAACACATTCATTTCAAATTCAAATTTTAGAAAATTTGCATTATTACAATGTTGTTTTTAAAATGCAGTTAAAAAAGCATTGTAATCATGCAATTTTTAGTTTCATTTCACATATGCAGTTAAATAAGTGCACTATTTAACTGCAGTTTTTAACTTCATATGTCAAATGCAATGAAAAGCTGCATTGTAGTAATGCAATTTTCAACTACATTTCACATATACAGTTAAAAGCTGCAACAATTAATTTGGTTTTCAACTGCATTGGTGAAATGCATTAAAAACTGCATTTGTTAAATACAATTGAAAACTAGTACTGCTAAGTGCATTTAACTACATTTACGAAACACAGTTAAAGACTGCACTTCACAGCAACAGTTTTTAATTGCGTTTCACAAATGTAGTTAAAAACTGCTGTTGTGTAGTGTAGTCTTTACTTACATTTCGTAAATGCAGTTAAATACTGCACTTTAACTGTTTTTCAAAAATGAAGTTAAAAATTGCCGTTGTTAAGCGCAATTTCTAACTGCATTTTTTAACTGCACTTCACAAATGTAGTTTTAACTGCATTATTAAAGTGCAGTTAAAAACTGCTATATAAAATTATGATTTTAAATTTATTTTTACATATTAATAATGAACATCATTGGAAAGTCTATTAAATTTGCGATTTAATGGTGAAAACATTCCTAAATTCGATTAACCTACAAAATGTTATTAGGTTTTAAAGATTGAAAATAAATGAATTGACGAATGCTATAAACTGTCGGATGTGATATTAGAGGTGCATGACCCTAATTTACATAATAGTGACTGAGGGACCCGCTTACAAGTCAATTATGAAATCAGGACCCGAGATTAATATTCAGGTAAAGAAATGATTCAAAAAAAGTTATAGAACAAATGGGTGTAAATATCAATATATTGCATTACTATCAGCACCCAATTCTTGCAACATGCCACCATGCGAATTTATTTTTCAACACTATGGCCGACGAACAACCACCGAAGCAGCAGGGCTTCCGCCATGGTTGGCCGCCAACTATGGTGGCTGTTAGCACAAACCAAGGTACTGATAGCGGTACACTAAAGATAAAGCTCCTCAAATTAGAATATCAAAGACAGATGGACTACAGTTAATGTTTGTGAATACTCATTATTTATTATTTATCACCGTAAATATCTATCATTTCCTCAGTTAAATTTAAAAACAGAAACAACACCTAACCCACATGCTAACCCAATTTATCGCCCGTAAATGTCTATCTATCAATTAACTTCCTGCTTAGATCATCTCCAGTGGCCTTTTTTAATGCTTAACATTCAGATAACATTCCCTAATAAAAGATATTACGTGTAATATTAAAAGACCAATTAGAAAACCAATATCAGACTTTTAATACCTCGTTTATTGATTTTGATGATGACAACCTTGATAAATAACCATATAAACTAGATACTAATGTTTTGCCAAGTTATATAGTATATAGTGCAAAATACATATGTGATGAATCGAAGATTGTAAAATATATAGACTCAAGAGATAGACATGAAGACTCATGAGTTCAAAGATTAATATATTGTTAAGGTCCTTGATAGAAAATCTTTGATCTCTATCTCCTATTTTCTATCTTTTATATATATTTTTTTAAACAAAACAAAATTTGTTTCAAAATATTTTACAAATGTTTTTCAAAGTTCCAAATATTTATAAACTATTTTCAAACTATTTTACAAAGTATCAAATTATTAACACTAGTGCTTATGAATCTTGCACTAAGACTCCTAGTGCTTCGGCCTTGGGCTTGCAAGGGTTGTGGGACGGTTAGATGGGTACAACCTTGGTAAGAGAAGAAGGAGAAAATCACAAAAGTACTAAATCTCCAATTGAGAATTCTAAATTCCTACGCCTCTGATCAGCCTAACTCTTCTGCCTACTTTGAACTTCCTTTAGCTTCTTTCGGATTATATCTACTTTCTCTGAGGCTTCTCGAATCAAATCAGTACCAAGTACTAACCGATCTCTGGTTTTGATCCAACATGTTGGTGATCTACATAGACGACCATATAAAGCTTCACAAGGTGCCATATCAATACTTTTCTGGTAGTTGTTTTTGTACGAAAATTCCAAAAGTTGAAGATGATTTTCGTATAAACCTCCAAAATCTATGATACAAGCTCTTAAAAGATCTTCTAATACTCGGTTTACCATTTTAGTTTTCCCATCTGTTTGGGAATGGTATGCAGTGCTTAAATCCAGCTTCATTCCCAAACTTGTCTGTATTGCCTCCGAGAACTGATTGGTAAAAATTGGATCCCGATCACTCACTATGCTGCTTGGAACTCCATGTGATCAAATAATTTCTCTCTTGTATATTTCAGCTAAACTCGATGTTGTCCTTATTGGCTTTACTAGAATAAAGTGCGTGCTTTTGGTCAATCGATCTATGATAACCCAAAAGCCTTCATTTCCCTTCCTCATTCGAAGTAAGCCGTCGATGAAATCCATTGATATATGGTCTCACTTCTAAGTTGGAATCTCAAGAGGTTTAAGTAGTCAAGTCGTCTTTTGCTGATTGCTTTTGATTTGCTGACAATTTGTACATATACTAACATGAATGGAGATGTCCCTCTTCATACACTCCACCAAAGCATATGTTTCACATCTTTGTACATCTTGTTAACCCCATGGTGAATATTAAGTTTGGATTGATGGCATTCAGTTAATACTTTCTACCTTAAGTTGTCAACATTGCGAATAAAAATTCTCCCATTTAACCGTAATATCCCTTGTTTATCTATTTTCAAGCTTGAATCCCACCCTTTTCTTATATCCTCCATTATCTTCTGTAGATGCCTATCCTCTCTTTACTTGTTGGCATTTCTTTCTAGGAGAGTCGGAGTTACTACCAGATAAGTTATAACGACACGTCTTTTGCTTAGCGCATCTGCTACTGCGTTGGCTTTCCTAGACGTATATAAAATGTAAGATGATATGACGGAAGAAATTCTAGCCAACGTTGTTGTCTCATATTTAAGTCCTTTTGAGTGAAAAGATTCTACAAAGATTTATGATCCACGAAGAGATCAAACTTTTCACCTATTTAAAGAAGGAATATTATTTACTAAAGTCAATTAAAGTTTATTAAAATAAACCGTAAGGAATTCTTGTCCAGTAAATAATGCCTCTACATTTTTAATGCGAACACAACGGATGATAATTTTAAGTCATGTCTTGCATAATTCCTTTCATGAGTCTTCAGTTGTCTGCTCGCACAAGCGATAACTTTTCCATGTTACATCAGAACTATACCTACTCTTTCTCTACAAGCATCGGTGTACATAGTTAAACTACCGCTTTCATCAGCAATAGCTAGGGCTGGAGCACTGGTTAACCTTTTCTTCAACTTATTTAATGCTTGCTCACATTTCGGTGTCTGGCTAAACTTAATATTCTTCATAGTCAACTTTGTTAGATGGGAGGAAATCTTTGAGAATTCATAAATAAACCTCTTGTAATATCCTGCCAATACTAAGAAGTTGTGGACATCCGTCGGAACCAATCTTGTATAGCTGAAATATTTCTTGGATCTACTGAAATTCCGTCCCCAGACACTACATGTCCAAGGAACCTTACTTCCTTCTCCCAAAAGTAATAGTTTTAGAATTTGGCTTTAAGCACATGTCTCCTTAATATCCCTAATACAATCTCTAGATGTCTTTCATGTTCCTCCTCAATCTTTGAATAGATAAGAATATCAATAATAAAAACCAACACGAATTTGTTGAGCACATCTCTGAATACTCTATTCAATGAGATTCAAAAAATAAGAGAGCACATTGGTCAGCCCAAAAGGCATAACCAACCACTCGTAAAGACAATTTGGACCTCTAAATGCAGTTAATGGAATGCAAACTTCAGCTATCTTTAGTTGATGGAATCCTGTGGCTAGATCCATTTGCAAGAATACTCGAGCATAGTGAAGTTGATCAAACAAGTCATCTATGTGGGATAGAAGATAATTGTTTTTAATTATCTACTTGATCAGGTCTCGATAATCCACACAAAGTCTTAGGGAGCCATCAGATTTTTCAATGAAAACAACAGCTGCGCCCCAACTTGAGCGACTAAGTCTAATTAGTCCTTTCTTTAACAACTCATTAGTTTGGTCTGTCAACTCATTCTTTTCCTTCAGATCCACCCTTAGTATAGAGTGAATAATAGGTCTTGCACTAGGAATCAAGTCAATATGAAACTTAACTTCCTGATGTGGGGGCAAACTTTTTACCTCTTTAAAAACATCTTGAAACTCCTTAACAATCAGTGTCGTCTCTAAACCTTTTTAGGACGAATCCAGCGCATACATGAAACTATCCCTTACTAGACTAAGTTCTTCACAAGATATTTCCAAAAAAATTCCAAAGCTGGTCCACAAAAATACCGTCCTTCTAATGCAACCAAGAACAGGTTTATTCTTGGATAACCAATTCATACAAAGCAAAAACCTCAAACCCAATAAGTCAAGAACAAATAGGTCGCACGAAAAATTATGGGAAAGGTGAGTAACTCGGACGTCTTCACAAATTATACAAAGATTAGTTGTACCTTCTATGGGATTAGACACACAAATAGGGGTTTCTATATTACTGTGATCAATTTTAATCTATCAACGAATCCGTAAGCAATAAAACTATGAGAAGCCCTAGTATCAAATTGTACTTTAACTAAATTCTCCTTAACATAAATGTTACCTTCCATAACTCCCTTTCTCTTTATATTCTTTAGAGGTTGAAGTGTAACATCCTGGATCTGGAGGCCAAAAGCTAAGTGCTACAGATATTACAGTCGTCTATAGTATTAACTTCTGGTGACAAAACACGGTAACGTTAATAGTATGCATAACATCAAAGGCACTTGAATATGAAAAAAAAATCACAAATTTCAAAAGCAACATTTTGCTATTTACATTTCAAAATAAATTCATATCCAAGTTACATAATCCCTTAACGTCTCCCTGGAAAAGATCAATTATAATCATTATAAAAATACGCCAAGAGTGACATATGACGATGCCCTCTTGGTTGATCAGAGTCAATATAGTCATATCTGACTTAATATACACAGCGAAATCAAAACAAAATAAAACTATAACTCCTAACTAGCTATCCGTCAGCCACCTGCTCGTCTCCGGAAGCTTTATTCGCCAAAATTTCTAAAACCTGTAAACCTTAACCTTTAGCCTACTCAAATCAATTTTGAGCACCTGAGAGTTTAAGGGGAAACAAAAACTTCGAGTCAGATATAAAGCCTGGTGTGAATAATACTATTACATCTCAGTTTACTGGCTTTAAGTGAGACCATGCCCTTAGCGGAACGGGTTTCCTCTCAACATTATCCTCTTTAAAACATATATTTTTCAAATCTTTTCCTGCAATCAAATTGGTTAATCAAGCTGATTATAATGGTAATAACAACAATAATAATAGTAATATCCGTTATGCTTAAAACAGGTAATAAATGGACTATCTATCCGAAATCTGGGACAACTACCTGCAAACTGGACTAACTGTCCCTTTGGCTGACTCGGGCCTACAAGATTAAATATCAAATGGTCTAAACATATGTTAAACAAAATTTCTGGACGGTCTGTCCTTAACTTACTTCTCCAAGGGTCAACTGATCCTAATGGTCTTGTGTGCTAGCCAATAACCTATCTCTGTACATGAATATTCATTTCTTTGTGTAACCATCATTTTAGTCTTACCTGTGACTAAGCCCTACACATTGAAATTTTGGACTAATTAGCTAGGGGCTAATAGCCAATGAGTATAGGGTGCGACCCTACACAAGTCCTATCTGGTCTTCTAATCCGAGTCATTCTCTGAGGGTTAACTACGCTTCATCTTTTTCCTTGCAAACCTTTTTAAAATGATTTCACCTTTTAAATCATACTTACACAAGAAAAATACATTCTTAGCTTCACTCTAAGCTATTTTGCCGTGTTATATATACTTTACTCAAAATAATGTTTATGAATTTTATTAAGGAATGGCTAACTTTTCAAAACAAGTTAAAACCCTTTTTTAAAAACTTGAAAACACATGGGCTATATTGCCTAATTAATACACTTGAAACCTTTGTTTAAAACTTTTAAACAATCTTTTCGAAACCTTTGGAAGTAACCCTTTCGAAACCATTGAAAGTGTCCCATTCAAAACCATTAAAAGCACCCCTTTCAAAACCATTAAAAGCCTTTATTTTGAAAGCTTCAAAATGTTAGACATCCTTCATTAAAACATTTAAATATTGCCTTTTGAAAACATAGGAAAATCCTTTCCTTTCAACCCTTCTGAAACCCTAGGGAACCACCCCTTCGAAACCATTCATCAAAACCATTTCAAAAGCATTAAAATACTAAACCTTTCAAAAGCCTTTGGGCTTAATTTAAAACACGTGGAAACCTTTCGAATTAAATTAATGATTTGGATTAAGATTATTAATTTAGGGTTAAATTAAATTGAAATTAAGAATCATTGATTAAATAAGTTTGGATTGTTAATTAATGATTAGGAATTAATTAATCAAGTAATTAAAGATTAATTTAGTTAAAATTTAGAAATTAATTACGTAACTAGAAATTAATTAATTTGTAATTAAGAATTAATCAATTTGTAATTAAGAATTAATTAATTTGTAATTAAAAATGATTAATTAAAATTAATTACTTAGAGAAGTAATTAAAGGATTGGTTAATGAATATAGTTAATGAAAGGTCATTAATTAAGGGTTATCAAATGATTAATTCATGTGATTAATTTAAGGTAATTAATTTTATTAATTAATTAAGGATAATCAATTGTGAAATTTGGTAAGTATAATTACTTAATGTAATTTATAAAAGTATAATTACTTGGTGAAGTAATTAGTGATAATTACTGGATGTAATTAATTAATGGATGGTTAAGTAATTTGGATTTAAATTACTTGGTGAAATTGATAAGAAGGATAATTACTTAGTGGAAGTAATTGAAGGTTAATTAATCAGGGGATTAATTAAAGATAATTAATTATCTTTTAAAACAATTACACTAAGTGATAAATTAAGATGGATAATTAGATGATGATTAATCAATGGATTGTAATTAATTATTGTTAAGTAAGCAAGATTAAAATGATTAAAGTACTTAATTTGATTTATTAGAAACGGGTGATTAATTAATCTTGCTTATGAATGATTGGTTGATATTACTGATATGAAATGTTTCTGTAATATGATATGTTGGGTTGAATAGTGATAATGTGATCATTTATCGAGATGCATTGCTGTGTAAAGTGGCATCCTATATTTAAAAAAGTTTGAATTGTTTTTCATTTTAATAACTTGGGTTAGATGACATTGGATTCGAAGAGGCCGGGGTCGAGTATTAGAAAATACCCGAAACCACTTCGAATTTTTATAGATTGATATATGAAATTCATAGGCCTAAATGAAATGATTTAAGTGAAATGGACTATTTAATCTAAGTTTTGGTACTTAGAAAATTGATGTGTGAAATAAGTGACGTCTATAAAAAATTGTGAATTTGTAAATTGATACGAGTCACCCCAGGTTTTAAATAAGTTCTTTGCATTGGAATTTTATGTTGGGTGAGTTTACTCACGCTGGTTTCCAGCCTGACCCGGGTGTTACTTTGATGTAATGCTCGGGTCAGACCGAGTATTATAGATTTTCAGGTAAGGACTTTCTTGAGCACAGGAGAGGGGTTGGATGACGGAAACGTATGGAGAGTTCCCTCTGTATTATATTGTTGTATATATCTGAGTCATGTTGATTGTGTAAAGGCCTGCAAATCTGTACCTCTTTTAAGCTAGCAAAATCCCACAACAATTCATCCAAAGAGGAACAAACTTACGAATCTTTAGGGTTTAAAGAAGAAGAGGTGGAAGAAGAAGAAAGAAGAAACAGAATCTCACATTTCACAGTGGAACAATATACAATAGGTAAATAATCTTTAAAACAAAAGGGCTGTATATGTTATTACAATACAACATCAGAGTACAATAACAACACACACCACTGGCAGCTATAAATGACTTGCCTACATAAAAATTTGTCTCACATAAACCCAAACGCAGCACGTACTACATATATATATAATACGTCTAGCTATCCAGCTTGCCTCTTGAGATCCACAGCAATTCCTGAATTCCAGAATGACCTGATAACCCGACTCTAGGCTACCCGTATGGAAATTGGTGGGCACCCAGAGTTTAGAAAGGGAACAATGGACTCCAGGTCAGTTATGGGACTGGTGTGAGATCTTAAAAACAGTTATTTTCACAAAGAAAATAAAAAGAAATCCGCTATGCTTTTGGAAAATGAAACTACCATAAGGCCTCCCGCCATACACACAATGCAAACGCAGAATTGGAGGATATTTCTCTTTATGATAGTCAAACATGCTTGATATGCAAAATCCTTTAATATTATTATTATTAGTGCATAGTGTGGAAAACATTTTGAAAGTATAATATTAATCTTAGCTAGCATACAACCATTATTGTATGCCTATTATACCTACCATGTTCAATAGCAGGTTACCGCCACATTCCATTGCAGGTTATACAACTAAAAACGTACAGGGCTCGTATTGTTTCATTGGATTTCCAACAAACGGTCAGGCTAAGGAACTTCCTACTGCCACATGGGTACGCCTCTGGAGGGACGTCCCGAGAACTTAACCAGCTCTCTGCCAACACAAGGTCGGGTTACTTCTGTAACTAGGTAACTACTACACGAGTATGCCATCCCCCGGTCCTTTGGGACCTTTATCCGAGGACCCTCTACACCAACAACCACAAAGAAAAGTATTTGCAGTAACCACAAAGGTTAAATATCAGGGCTCCATACCGGACACCACCCTTTTCCAGAAGGAAATGACATACCCTAAAGGACGCGACTCTCATAACCTTGCCGCATCTTTCCTGTTTCGACCATTTCCAGGGTGTGAGGTCCGATGAAGTCTCGTCCACAAAGCTACACTTTTCACAAAGTCATGCTTTGATCAACAAATGATCAACAGCACTTCGTATGTCACGTTACCAAATTTGAGAATATATTACTAGCAACCATCAACTACATAACCTCTGAGCTCATACGTCTCAGAGAAGGGTGTTAAGCTAAGAGAATAAATTCTTCGCCACCAACAGAAATGTATTTAATAGAGACCAGCTTTACGTCTCAAAGTGTAACGTCAGACACACATCCATACAAGTCCGTTCCGGGATCAAACGGAACCGAAGGCACTTCAAAGAAGCCCTTGCAAATCCGGATATTCACAAATCACATCCGGAATCCCCATCACAAAGGTGATAAAATCTCTATACCGGAGCAACCCGGTGCAGAGAGATTCGACAGGTAATCCTTTCGTTTTCGATAATGCTGGTCTTCAACACCATTTTCAAATCCAATCCCATTTCGTCGTATCGTTATTCGGAACAGGTTTTATGACACAAGGTCCTCTCCCTGCTAATCCGAATAACGAGCGCTTATTTTAAAAATAAGTGTTACATTCAGATTTCAAACAAATCACAATAATTTTAACTTTGATCTTTTAAATAAAAGATCTATCACAATCACAAAGGTTTGATGTGGTTTACGATATCCACTTGGAATCCGACCCCCGGTCGCATCGAAATTCAAATGTCGTTTAAAGGCAAATATTGATAGTCGGCTACTTAACTATCAATCAACATTCACAATAATTACTGGATTTCAATAATTTTCCCAAAGTATTTATTTTTAGAACATTTCCGCAAGGTATATTTCACACTTCAACCATTTGAAAACAAATTTCAAATTAATTTCCACAGTTCAATACTTTGAAAACAAATTTCGAATCACTTTTCCTTACGTGGAATATATTTCCCAATATTTAGTTGTTTTCGCTGAAAATCTGCCAAGTTCAAATACATTAAAATACTTATCCAAAATATACTTGGAATTATTTAAAATAAAACTATTTTAAAACACTTACTTGAATATTACTTATGAAAATATTATATAAAAATCTCGTACAAAAATTCAAGGCCAAACTAATTTTAAAATAAAATTAGTAGATAGGATATAACTATTTAAAGATCCGTTTCTAAAACAAATATCAATCTAATCTTTAAATAATTACTTCTATAATAAATTAAAATAAATCTTTACTCTAAAGATTTTCAAAATAACCCAAGTAAATAATTTCTCCAAAATAAGCTTTCCTTAAAACCATCTTCACAACTTCAATTTTATATTTATAGACTATATTGAAAAACATACTCGGCTTTCCAGGGAAGAATTTTCTTTCCATTTATATCAATTAATAAATCTTCTCGATTTATTTTAATTTACATTCCAAATCTGTATATTTCTTTTCACACCTTTAAAATATAAAACAATATTTATTTTTAAAACAAATTTTTCTTTCTTTTATAAAATTCCATTGTGAATTTAGATTTCTAAATATCCATTGATATACGATTTTCAAATTGATTTCCAAATATTCATTTTCAGCACCGAATTAAATTCTAAATTGATTTCCAAATTTATTTTCAAATACAAAATCAATTTCCAAAATTGATTTCTATATTTATTTCACCACCAAATTTATTATCTTTTGAAACAAATTCCTTCTTTTAAATTTATTCGATTTTCTATAATGAATTTACTACAAATTTTCAACTGAATTTCTAAAATCAAATTTTATTTATTTCTGATATCCTACGATATCAAAAATACATTGGCTAAATTTTAGCCTTCAACGGTTTCAATCACAAATAGTCACACACAGATTACAATAAATAAACACACAACATATGAAACAATATCAAATGTTTAGGAATCCAGTTGGATCCCTCCAACTTGTTTCCCTGCATCCATAGATGTTAGCACAACAATTAAATACCAATCTCAGTTCGAGGTGGAATATCACGGTATATGAGATTTATAAAATATCATCCGCTATTATGCGGCGCAATAAGGTCTCATCCGCTATATAGTGCGAAAAATCAACAACTCCAAATACACATATAATACTAATTCCACTTCGAGGTGGACTATCGCGGTATATGGGTTTAATATAATATCATCCGCTATTATGCGGCACATAGGGTCTAAACTAATATACTGATAATGATTAATCATCCAAACACACAATCAACCATTTAAATTTAACTATCACAGTTCAACAATCAATCAATAACTGAAAATTTTAATTATTATAACTTGAGTGAGAAGATCTCACATTTGCATATGCATGCAATCCATTTTCATTTCGGCTTGATTTTATTTGCAATTTTGACCTTGTATAAACAATTATACAATTTATTAATATTCGAATAAATCGAACAATCAATTATCGTTTAATTTATTTACTTAACCAAAAATTTTATTTTAACTAATTTTCCTTTTATAATTAATTTGTAACTAAATAATTGAAATAAATTCATTAACCACATAAGCTACCTTAATAAATTATCTCCAAAATAAACTTACTGTTAATGTTTGATAGCTAAATAAATAAACAACTTATTTAAATTAAATTAAAGTTCACTTAATCTCATATTTAAAATACTGAAATTTAAAAGCAAAGAAACTAATACCTTAAATTTTTTTTAAACAACTCTTTTTAATAAATTTATTTAACTCAAAAATTTATATTCAAAACTAAATTCCCTTTATATAAATTTTCTTTAGTAATTTAAATAGTTTTAGATAATCAATTAATCAATACATTTATACTTTATTTTCTGTAAATAAACAAACAGTAAACATTTGCTTTTCTTTTTACTGTAAAAATTATATTTCCTTGCATGCGTATAAAAATATGAAAACTGCATAAACATTTTTCTGATGAAACATATTAATTTCATTTAAATTCAAATAAACAGAAATTTATACTTACTATAACTATTTATTTTCATTATTATTATTTTTTTGAAAATATTGATGAATAAAATTCGTAAAAATACTTACAGTCGAGTTCGAATTGTTTGAACGAAATCCTAGCTTCTTTGCCGTCACTTTCTCGCATGCCCTCCATAAGCTCGACTTTCCCAGCTTCACCATCCACGAAGCGACTGCGTCGGCCTCCGCCAAACTAGATCACGCGAGTACAAGCTCGCGAATTGAATCTGAGCCTCCCTCCAACCTCGCAGTCGCCGCCACCTTCACGACCTCGCCCAAAGTTGAATCACTGACATCGCCAAAGTTCACCGAAAGCACCAGCTCCCCTCTCTCTTGCAGTCCTTAAATCAAAAGAACGAACGCAAGCCACCATGCTACCGCCTCAATCGACCCACATCCCATCGCGACTCCCCCACCATTGCGAGCATACGCTCTAACCCTTCCTCAACCGCATTCTCAGAGCCTGCGATCGAAATCAAACTTAAACCCTAGCCTAAAGAATACGACTACTCTCATTGTCGATCATCGCCTTTGAGTCTAGGCGATTTCGCAATTCGATTCCTTTTTTTATTCGGGTTTCGTTCGAGGGAAACTTGAAGTGGACGCCATTTTTTCTTTCTTTTGGGAACGAAATCGATTTTTCGACTTTAGAGGAGGGTACGATTTGAAAAGAATGGAGCTCGACCAATGATTTTATTTTATATGCGAGATTTGAGAAGGAGAACGAAAGAAAAATATCTACGTTTTATTTTATTTGATTAAACGAAGAAACGTATTAAGAAAGGTAAAGCGATTTCATCATCCATCTTTTAAATTTAAATTCAAATTTAAATTGTTGAGAAAACGAAGCCAAGAATCCCGATCACCAATCGAGGTATGCCACTAGGCGTTTCTAATGTTATACCCCTATTACGAACGTAATGGAAAAGGTTCCGAGTCCTAATTCGATCGTATGGAAAAGATAGGTTTTTGAATCCAGTTTAAATATTAAATTCCCGATATAAATCTCAGCGCGTTTAAATCCGATAATAATACAATATTACAGATCTGATGGAACTGGTTTCGTCGAATTCCGAGACTATGCCTCCGAAGGCTATTTTTAAATATCGATTTAAACTATAAAAATTCAAAACTGAATAATTCACTTTCAAATTTAATTCTGAAGCTTCCATTATCTTCGGTATTGTCAATATAAATTTTCTAAGCCATAAAAAATATATTTTTAATCAGCTTAAAACTGAAGATTCAAATTTTTACCTAACTTCGGTAAATTAAATTCAATAATTTAATTATCAAATTCATAGTTAATCTTGAAATTCCAGTTTAAAAACAACTTCCAATATTTAAAATCAATTAAATATTCCATTCAAAATGTTAAAAATTTCCTGGTCATCACATCCTTCCCCCCTTAAAAGAATTTCGTCTGAAAATTACTAGTTAGGAAGAATGATCCTTAACCCGTTTAATATTTTCCAACCCAAATAGTTTTATCAATTTGTCAACCCAAATCTTTTTATTAAAGATTCATTTCAACTAACTTTCCAAAATCTTCCATAGTTTCCAAACCATATTGTTTACTTCACGATTCAAATTTAAATTTTAGATTCAAATTTCAATTTATCCAAAATTTTCTCAAAATTTTTCTAACTCCCTAAATTTTCGAAAAATTTCGCCAGCGTCTCCTTTGCGCGGCTAGCTCGGTACGACTACAAAATGGCACCACATGCCCTCGAATTCCAAAAGAAAACAAAATGCCAAGTGGTTAGACAAGAAAATCACCAAATTTCGTACTGAAATTGAAATACATATCTTTTTGTCGAGCAATTCAAATTTATCTTCGAAAATCAAATCCCAATTCCAATTTTCCTTTAATACACCTGTATCTCCTACTAGCTACAATATCCAATTACAACATTCAAATACATTTTTGCACATTCCTTTACGAAATTTCAATATATACTTCTTATACCATTTTTTTTACTTCACTATTGAAGTTATATCCATTATCATTCAATCTTGCATTTTCAATTTCCTTTGAATTTAATTCATAATTTCAATTCTATTTGAATTCAATTTATCTTCTACTCTGAATATTGAATTTTATCTTCCAACATAACCAATTCATATTATTATTTTAAATTAGTTTCATTCACTAATTTACTTCAATTTTCAATTTGAAATTGTTTGTCGCTAACAAAAAAATTTCCCAAATTTTTTCTATCTTCCAAAATTTTCGAAAATTTTTGGCAGAGTCCCCTTTGTACGAAGGAGCTTTTGCAATTTAATAAAAGATATAAATATATATACATCGACCCACCCGATCAGAAAAAACAAAAAAAGTTCATATTTCCTATTTTTATCGCATAGGCGTACCTTATTTAGCATTTTTAAGCAAAGCGGTTTATTATTAGCATTTTAGTGCGACCAAATCCAGCCCAACAACTTCCCTGAACCTGTACTTACTCAACTAAAACATGTCAGTGACATATATAGGAAATTCATTTACATTTCACTTATTTTTAATGATAAACACATAGTTTACACAAGCAAAATATTCAAAATTATTTCCATTAGCAACTTATATGGTTACGATACAATTTTAGTTGCTTACAACTAAATCACACATCATTTCCATTTAATTTCAATGGTTTACAATACACTTTCTTTCATTCAATTCATTTTAACCGAAACGAACTCATATCCATATCAATTGATTTAAAAATCAATTTTATTGGCTTTCCTTAACTCATAGAATTTTATGCAACCACGTTTGCGTCAAATGACAACCATTTCTATGCAAATTCGACGATATTCACTTAATAGAATATCCAATCTAGTTTATAACTAACTTAAATTGATACAAACTCAATTTACTCTTTATTCTATTTTATTTCCGTTCAATTCATTTTTGCATTCCATTCATTTGCATTTCATTAATCAAACAAGTTCCATTCGCAACCATTCCATAAAACATGACAACAACCATTTCACAATTTTACTTAAGTCGAGCTTTTATCCAATATTTACTTAAGTTATTTATTTTCTTCAAGTTATTTCAATTCAAAACTCAAATTTATTTTTCCTTGTGACACTTCCAAACTTAAATCCTTGATTTGAGTTTCATTTATCAAATCCATTCCATCGACTAATTTAATTAAATTAGTTTTACTCACTTATCCATTTTAAATTTCAAATTTCCATTCTCAATTTATCTTGAATTTATTTTATCAATAATAAGGAAATTTTCAATTTATTTCTACTTACTTGAATTTATCTGCAAATTTAACTCACAATTGAATTTTAATTTAACTAATTTAATTTTTCTATTTCATGAATTAATTAATTATCATATTAGTTTACTTGGATTCAATCCATTTTATTTTTCCATTTTTAAATTTCAAACCCCACCAGATTTCATATCTAACTCAAAAATACTTCTCGAATAATTATTTTCTAGACTTTTGGAAACCCTTTTCAAATTAAAGAAATTTAATCATTGGAAATTTCAATCTAAATTCTTTAATCCGCATTCCAAAAATTACTCTGGCATTTCATTTCAATTCATAAAACTCATTTATAAATTCACATTACCAATTTCATTCCATTAATGAATTTTATTTCAAATTATAAATCACACTTACAATTTACATTTACAGATCCCATTTGTATATGAATTCATTCCCTTATCCTTTCAATTCATATTTAAAAATTCTATTTGTTAAATGAATTTATCTCCAAATCTTTGGTTATACCATTATTTGTTATTAAATTTCCATACAATAATGAGGATAATTCAATATCATCACTTCCTAACAACCAAGCAACCATATACCATAAAAATTTATGGAAAATCATTTCTTTTATATACAAAAATAGTTTTGGCAAAAAATATTTCATTTACCCTATTTTAAAACAATACCGTGTCGGTTTATCTTGTTTAAGAGTTTAGAAACCCCTATCGATACAGTTGGCCAAACTGCACCGACCAAAATCTATAAAAAAATCAACTGATAAGTCAACACAATATAAAACAATTTTATATTCACTAACAAATACGCGCTCATATCTATTATTATTACACTCAGACTCATTCTAGAGTACTACTAACTCTATCTCTAATGAGTAACACCCAACAGAGCCAGGGTTATTGCTTAACCAATTGCTCTGATACCACTTGTAAAGGCCCGCAAATCCGTACCCCTTTTAAGCTGGCAAAATCCCACAACAATTCAGCCAAAGAGGAACAAACTTACGAATCTTTAGGGTTTAAAGAAGAAGAGGTAGAAGAAGAAGAAAGAAGATACAGAATCTCACATTTTGCAGCGGAACAATATATAATAGATAAATAATCTTTAAAACAAAAGGGCTATATATGTTATTACAATACAACATCGGAGTACAACAACAACACACACCACTGGCAGTTATAAATGACTTGCCTACATAAAAATTTGTCTCACACAAACCCGAACGCAGCATACTACATAGTATAGACAATACGTCTCGCTTTCCAGCTTGCCTCTTGAGCTCCACAGCAACTCCTGAATTCCAGAATGACCTGATAGCCTGACTCTAGGCTGCCCGTGTGGAAATTGGTGGGCGCCCAGAGTTTAGAAAGGGAACAATAAACTCCAGGTCGGTCATGCGACAGGTGTGAGATCTTAAAAACAGTTATTTTCATAAAGAAAATAAAAAGAAATCCGCTATGCTTTTGGAAAATGAAACTATCATAAGCCCTCCCGCCACACACACAATGCAAACGCAGAATTGGAGTTGATTTCTCTTTATGATAGTCAAACAAGATTGATACGCAAAATCCTTTAATATTATTCTTATTAGTGCATAGTGTGGAAAAAAATTCGAAATTATAATATTAATCTTAGCTAGCATACAACCATTATTGTATGCCTACTATAGCTACCATGTTCAATAGCAGGTTACCGCCACATTTCATGGCAGGTTATACAACTAAAACCGTACAGGGCTCGTATTGTTTTTTTGGATTTCCAACAAATGGTCAGACTAAGGAACTTCCTACTGCCACATGGGTACGCCTCTGGAGGGACGTCCCGAGAACTTAACCAGCTCTCTGCCAACACAAGGCCTGGTTACCTTTGTCACTAGGTAACTACTACACGAGTATGCCATCCCCCGGTCCTTTGGGACCTTTATCCGAGGATCCACTACACCAACAACCACAAAGAAAAGTATTTTCAGCAACCACAAAGGTTAAATATCAGGGCTCAACACCTGACACCACCCTTTTCCAGAAGGAAATGACATACCCTAAAGGGCGCGACTCTCATAACCTTGCCGCATCTTTCCTGTTTTGACCATTTCCAGGGTGTGAGGTCCGATGAGGTCTCGTCCATAAAGCTACACTTTTCACAAAGTCATGCTTTGATCAACAAATGATCAGCAGTACTTCGTATGTCACGTTACCAAATTTGAGAATATATTACTAGCAACCATCAACTACATAACCTCTGAGCTCATACGTCTCAGAGAAGGGTATTAAGCTAAGAGAATAAATTCTCCGCCACCAACAGAAATGTATTTGATAGAGACCAGCTTTACATCTCAAAGTGTAACATCAGACACACATCCATACAAGTCCGTTCCGGGATCGAACGGAACCGAAGGCACTTCAAAAAATCCCTTGCGAATCCGGATATTCACAAATCACGTCCGGAATCTCCAACACAAAGGTGATAAAATCTCTATACCGGAGCAACCCAGTGCAGAGACATTCGACGGGTAATCCTTTCGTTTTCGAGAATACTGGTCTTCAACACCATTTTCAAATGCAATCCCATTTCGTCGTATCGTTATTCGGAATGGGTTTTATGACACAAGGTCCTCTCCCGGCTAATCCGAATAACGAGCGCTTATTTTAAAAATAAGTGTTACATTCAGATTTCAAACAAATCACAACAATTTTAACTTTGATCTTTTAAATAAAAGATCTATCACAATCACAAAGGTTCGATGTGGTTTTCGGATATCCACTTGGAATCCGACCTCCGGTCGCATCGAAATTCAAATGTCGTTCAAAGGCAAATATTGATAGTCGGCTATTTAACTATCAATCAATATTCACAACAATTACTGGATTTCAATAATTTTGCCCAATTATTTATTCTCAGAATATTTCCACAAGGTATATTTCACACTTCAACCATTTGAAAACAAATTTAAAATTAATTTCCACAGTTCAATACTTTGAAAACAAATTTCGAATCACTTTTCCTTACGCGGAATATATTTCCAAATATTTAGTTGTTTCTGCTGAAAATCTACCGAGTTCAAATACCTTAAAATACTTATCCAAAATATACTTGGAATTATTTAGAATAAAACTATTTTAAAACACTTACTTGAATATTAGTTATGAAAATATTATATAAAAATCTCGTATAAATATTCAAGGCCAAACTAATTTTAAAATAAAATTAGTGGATAGGATATAACTATTTAAAGATCCGTTTCTAAAACAAATATCAATCTAATCTTTAAAGAATTACTTCTATAATAAATTAAAATAAATCTTTACTTTAAAGATTTTCAAAATAACCCAAGTAAATAATTTCTCCAAAATAATCTTTCCTTAAAACCATCTTTACAACTTCAATTTTATATTTATAGACTATATTGAAAAACATACTCTGCTTTCCAGGGTAGAATTTTCTTTCCATTTATATCAATTAGTAAATCTTCTCGATTTATTATAATTTACATTCTAAATCTGCAAATTTCTTTTCACACCTTTAAAATATAAAACAATATTTATTTTTAAAACAAATTTTTCTTTCTCTTATAAAATTCCATTGTGAATTTACATTTCTATATATCCATTGATATACGATTTTCAAATCGATTTCCAATTCATTTTCAGCACCGAATTAAATTCTAAATTGATTTCCAAATTTATTTTCAAATACAAAACCAATTTCCAAAATTGATTTCTATATTTATTTCACCACCAAATTTATTATCTTTTGAAACAAATTCCTTCTTTTAAATTTATTCGATTTTCTATAATGAATTTACTACAAATTTTCAACTGAATTTCTAAAATCAAATTTTATTTATTTCTGATATCCTACGATATCAAAAATATATTGGCTAAATTTTAGCCTTTAACGGTTTCAATCACAAATAGTCACACACAGATTACAATAAATAAACACACAACATATGAAACAATATCAAATGTTTAGGAATCTAGTTGGATCCCTCCAACTTGTTTCCCTGCATCCATAGATGTTAGCACAACAATTAAATACCAATCTCAGTTCGAGGTGGAATATCGCGGTATATGGGATTTATAAAATATCATCCGCTATTATGCGGCGCAATAAGGTCTCATCCGCTATATAATGCGGAAAATCAACAACTCCAAATACACATATAATACCAATTCCACTTCGAGGTGGAATATCGCGGTATATGGGTTTAATATAATATCATCCGCTATTATGCGGCACATAGGGTCTAAACTAATATAGTGATAATGATCAATCATCCAAACACACAATCAACCATTAAAATTTAACTATCACAGTTCAACAATCAATCAATAACTGAAAATTTTAATTATTACAACTTGAGTGAGAAGATCTCACCTTTGCCTATGCATGCAATCCATTTTCATTTCGGCTTGATTTTCTTTGCAATTTTGACCTTGTATAAACAATTATACAATTTATTAATATTCGAATAAATCGAACAATCAATTATCGTTTAATTTATTTACTTAACCAAATTTTTATTTTAACTAATTTTCCTTTTATAATTAATTTGGTAACTAAATAATTGAAATAAATTTATTAACCACATACGCTACCTTAATAAATTATCTCCAAAATAAACTTACTGTTAATGTTTGATAGCTAAATAAGTAAACAATTTATTTAAATTAAATTAGAGTTCACTTAATCTCATATTTAAAATACTGAAATTTAAAAGCAAAGAAACTAATACATTATTTTTTTTTTAAACAACTCTTTTTAATAAATTTATTTAACTCAAAAATTCATATTTAAAACTAAATTCCCTTTATATTAATTTTATTTAGTAATTTCAATAGTTTTAGATAATTAATTAAACAATACATTTATACTTTATTTTCTTTAAATAAACAAACAGTAAACATTTGCTTTTCTTTTTACTGTAAAAATTATATTTCCTTGCATGCGTATAAAAATATGAAAACTGCATAAACATTTTTCTGATGAAACATGTTAATTTCATTTAAATTCAAATAAACAGAAATTTATACTTACTGTAACTATTTATTTTCAATATTATTATTATTTTGAAAATATCGATGAATAAAATTCGTAAAAATACTTACAGTCAAGTTCGAATTGTTTGAACGAAATCCTAGCTTCGTTGCCGTCACTTTCTCGCATGCCCTCCATAAGCTCGACTTTCCCAGCTTCACCATCCACGAAGTGACTGCGTCGGCCTCCTCCAAAGTAGATCACGCGAGTACAGGCTCGCGAATTGAATCTGAGCCTCCCTCCAACCTCGCAGTCGCCGCCACCTTCACGACCTCGCCCAAAGTTGAATCACTGACAACGCCAAAGCTCACCGAAAGCTCCAGCTCCCCTCTCTCTTGCAGTCCTTAAATCAAAAGAACGAACGCAAGCCACCATGCTACCGCCTCAATCGACCCACATCCCATCGTGACTCCCCCACCATTGCGAGCGTACGCTCTAACCCTTCCTCGACCGCATTCTAAGAGCCTGCGATCGAAATCAAACTTAAACCCTAGCCGACTCACTGTCGATCTTCGCCTTCGAGTCTAGGCTATTTCGCAATTCGATTCCTTTTTTTATTCGGGTTTCGTTCAAGCGAAACTAGAAGTGGACGCCATTTTTTCTTTCTTTTGGGAACGAAATCGATATTCGACTTTAGAGGAGGGTGCGATTTGAAAAGAATGGAGCTCGGCCATTGATTTTATTTTATATGTGAGATTTGAGAAGGAGAACGAAAAAAACTATCTACGTTTTATTTTATTTGATTAAACGAAGAAGCGTATTAAGGAAGGTAACGCGATTTCATTATCCATCTTTTAAATTTAAATTCAAATTTAAATTGTTGAGAAAACGAAGCCAAGAATCCCGATCACCAATCAAAGTGTGCCGCTAGGCGCTTCTAATGTTATACCCCCTATTACGAACGCAATGGAAAAGGTTCCGAGTCCTAATTCGATCGTAGGGAGAAGATAGCTTTTTGAATCGAGTTTAAATATTAAATTTCCGATATAAATCTCAGCACGTTTATATATCGTATGCTCACACAAAACTCCAAACACTACGAAAATTTAGATCCGATAATAATACAATATTACGGATCCGATGGAACTAGTTTCGTCGAATTCCGAGACTGTGCCTCGGAAGGCTATTTTTAAATATCGATTTAAACAGTAAAAATTCAAAACTGAACAATTCACTTTCAAATTTAATTCTGAAGCTTCCATTATCTTCAGTATTGTCAATATAAATTTTCTAAGCCTTAAAAAATATTTTTAATCAGCTTAAAACTGAAGATTTAAATTTTTACCTAACTTCAGTAAATTAAATTCAATAATTTAATTATCAAATTCATAGTTAATCTTGAAATTCCAGTTTAAAAACAACTTCCAATGTTTAAAATCAACTAAATATTCCATTCCAAATGTTAAAAATTTCTGGGTCGTCACAGATTGTATATGTATATATGTTGTAACTCTGATGTATTACAGTGAAATTTGACAAGTACGGTTTTCCTTTGTATAACTGTTATTATATTTTATCCACTGCGAATGTGAGATGTTGGTGTTTCTGTTCTTCTTATTCTTCTATCTCTTTCTTCTTTTTCCTTACTATCTGGAATTTTCGGGATCGAAAATCTCGGGTCGTTACAGTTGGTATCAGAGCTGAAGGTCAAGCGAGAACCTTGGCTCTGGTGAGATTACTCATTAAGGATAGGGTCAATGGTACTCTAGAATATATATATATATATATATGTGTATGTATATGTATATGACGTACTTGTTATTTTCTTATATAAAGGTTTTAAATGGTTTTATGTAAGAATATATTTTGATATATAAAGCAATATTTCTTTCTAATAAATATTATGGTAATTGGTTGTTATATTATTTGAAAATTTTAATAATGAGAATTAAGTGGTAATAGAAATACAACCAAATTAAAATTAAATGAAGATTAGTTTGAAATGGATTCAAAATTAAATGGTTTAAAGAGATAAGTTGATTTGATTTAAAGGATTAAATCAACATTTAAAAATTTAACTCGAATTTATATAATTCGGGATGGTTTAAATTGGAAATTTAAATTGAGTTCGTTCAAATTGAATCTGATTTGAATTAATTAGATTTGTAATTGAAGATGTATAAGTTTAAAATTTTAAATGGAAATTTTGAATTGGATTGAATTGAAATGCTTTGAAATTGAAGTGGGTTCAATTGATATTAGTCCAAATTGATTGGAATAATTTGGAATTGTAATTAAAGCTGAGTAGGTTTAAAAAAAAGGGAATTTGATTTGAATTTGGAAAGAAATCACGATTGATTCAACTTGAATTGGAGTTAAATCAGAAATTGAAGTTATTCAAATTGAAATTAAGTAAATTATGGAAGTGGAAATTTAAATTGAATTGATGGGGAAGTGAACAGTTTTGACTCTGGACTATTTTCAATATAAATTGTTTTAATATAAACTTATTTTTCCAAGATATTTAATATATACAACCTTTCTTTTTTTAAGCCAAATTATTTTATATTTATTTTACAATTATTTTTGGAACTATTTAACAATTTTTCAACTGTTTTATAAACTAACTACTATTTTTCAACTATTTACAAATTAGTTACTATTTTACAACTATTTTGCAATTATCTAAAGTTTCTGAAACTATTTAACTATTTTCCAACTATTTTACAATTATTAACTATTTTACAGCTATTTTTCAAACTAATAATTATTTTTCAACTACTTATCTATTTTAAAATTTTCAAGCTATTTTCTAAATATAAACTGGTCGGAGTTCAAACTGTTATTGATTTAAATACCCAACTGAGATAAGAATTGAAGTGATAATCCAAATGGGGATTGAAGCAATTGTAAATAAGTGAATGAAAATTAAAGTGAATGTAAATAGAAAGAGAAAATGATTTAGTTGATAATCAATGAAGAAAAATACGTAGGATGTACGTATATTATTCTATTCGCATAGTGATTTGATTCAGATTCGAGCACAGAATTTCGAGATAGTTATATCGATCCGAGTTGGGATTTTTCACTCGATTTTTGACGGCGAACCTGGATATGGATTGTTGATTGGTTCTGGATATTCTCTATCGTAGTTATGGCTATGCAAGGGGAATGATGGTTTCTGATCAAGAAACCAAATCTGTGTCTGCACTAGGAAGTCGAGTGGAAGATACTAGTTCGGAAGTGAAATTGTGTGATCAAGTAAGCGATCAGATTGGTATAGCGTACGGATGATAGATGTACATCGTACGGATTTGAATGAAATTGATATTGGAAATTTGTGGATAAGAAATGTGAATTGGTTTTTGAAATGAAAGGTATATTTTGTGAAACATATGATGAAGTAAAGTGGAAATTGGATATTTCTATGGTCAAAATTTACTTTATGGAAGTAAATAAAATGGTAAGTGACTTTATATAGTAATCAAATTTGAATATTTGATTTTGAATAAACAAAGTTATATATCTATGTTATATAAGATGAATCTCCCCGTGTTGAATCTATTGCCGGAAGAAAAGGATTTTGAAAATGTTTGAAGTATAAAAGGAGTTTTATACAAGTTTGAAATGATCCAAAATTTAATTTTTTTTATATATATCTATATATATAAAAGATCTTATGAGGATTTTGGGAAAAGGTTTTGTGAACCTTTGGATTTGGAAAGGCTTTTGATTTTTGGGTAAAATTAACATTGGAATTTGGAAAGCCTAGTTTGAGAATTATCAATTTTGGATAATCGATTTTGAGAAAAGGTGATTTATATTAGATTCATACTAGGTGTATGATTTGGAAGATACTATATGTGTATAGTATAAAGTGTTTTGAAAATGGCTCTGGGGAAAAAGGCGCTCCATTGAAATGAACTTCTCAGGAGTGCCATAGGTTGGTACTGCCTTGAACCCTAAGGGGGGGTTCTAAAGTTGATCCTGTGAGGAGTCCGGACAAAACTAGTTCCTGAGGATTATGAGTAGTGTGTAGCGAAAGTCGAGGGCGTTGATGCCTACAGAGGCATTTGGATTATGCTATGACGACAAGTGTAACTCGATGTCACTGCAATCTACTGCAGACCATAGCGAAAGTCGTGTGTGCAGCTGAGAGCCAACAGTCTACGTTTGATTTTATATCGGTAGACTGCGACCTATGGTAACATAGCGAAAGTCGTGTATGCCGCTGAGAGCCAACAGTCTACGTTTGATTTTATATCGGTAGACTGCGACCTATGGTAACATAGCGAAAGTCGTGTGTGCCGCTGAGAGCCAATAGTGTGCGTTTGATTTTACATCGCTAGACTACGACCTATGTGGGAATAGAGAAGTTTCATTTTTGACAGCGAAAATCGACAGCGCTGATGCCTACAGTTATATGGACTTTTGCTGTGATGGCAACGTAACCCTAGAATGTAACTGCAATCTGTTGTGGGTTTCATGGCGAAATCAAGGGGCGCGGAGTGTCTACAGTTACATGGACTTCTACTGCGATGACAACGTAACCTCGGATGTAACTGCGACCATGGATGGGGGTGATGATTTCCAGAGCATTCTCACCAAAGATATTTCCTCTATTTTCTAAAAAAATGGTTTCGATATTTTCAATAAAATTATTTTCCCAAGTATTTTTACTGGGTGTTAAACGGGTTTACCAAGTACTTATAGATTTTCAGTCCCATGCTTAATCAACGTATGACCGAATTTCTATAAGAACAAGGATGGACTGGTAGAGACATCGAGTTATAAGAAGTATTTTATAAAAAGCTATTTTAATAATATTATGTGAATTTAAAAGTATTTCTAAAATTTTAAAATAAAAGTGTTGGAATTTTGGAAAATGAAAGAAAATCCAAACTGGAATTATGAAAAAAAATTGAACTTTGGAAAATTTAACGAAGCGATTTTTGTAATGAAAATCGAATATTAATATAAAAGTTGGAAGTAAGCTAATTAGCTAAATAAATTACTGATAGAGTATGTTAATAAAATTTAACTCGGTTAAATAAAATGGATTGTAAGTTAATAATGGAGTTTGGAGATAAACTCGAATATAATAGAATTCGACTTGGATTGATAATGAATTAAAATAAGTGGAGATGTTGTAAAAATAAAAAATAAAAAAATAAAAAAATAAAAAAAAAGGGAATTGGATTATAATAGAAATGATTTGAGTTACAAATAAAATCCAATTCGAGTATAAGTGAGTTAAGTATGTGCATGGATATTATTTTGATAAATTGAGAAGGTGAAATAAAATAAAATGGATGGGCTAACTGAATTAAATGAAAGTTGATTAGATGAGAATAAAATGGAAGTGAACTTAAGTTTGAAGTTGGAATAAATTGAATAAATTAACTTAAGTTAAGAATAATGAAAAGCTCGACTTCGAGTAAGAATGGAAGACCATTAAATAAAAGCTTGGATTGGATTAATTTGGGAATGGCTAGCGGTATACAAGCATGGAATGTGTCGAGCTAAATAAAATGGTTGTGAATGAATTAAAATGGAAGGAATTAAATATAAATTGAATCGAAATCAATTTAAATTGGTTATAAAACTAAAGTAATTATTTATTTATATGAATATCATCAAATTGCATAGAATGAATTGTCGTTCGACGTAAACGAAGGTAATTAAAATTCTATGAGTTGATAAAGATTAAATAAATTGGTTTTAAGATCAATTGAGGTAAATATGAGTTTGTTTTGCTTAAAAATGAATTGAATGTAAGCAATTGAGTTGTAAAGCATTTAAATTGAATGAAGTTGTATACGAATTGGTTGTAAACAATTAAAATTAATGTCGGAACCCTATAAGTTGCTTCTAAATATTTTTTAACCTGCATTGCTTATATAAACTCATTTGTTTACTTGTTAAATATGTAAAATGTTGTTAAGTTACATGATTTTGGCACTTACATGTTTGAATTGAGTAAGTATAGGTACCGGAAAGCTGTTTGGCTGGATTTGGTTCCGCTAATTGCTAAAATAATAAGCCACTTGCTTAAAAATGCTAAATAAAGGTACGCCTATGCAATAAAAATAGGAATTATGAACTATTTTTGTTTATCCGACCGTGTGGGTCGATGTCTGTGCAGTTAAAGCGCTCGACAGATTCGAAGCGGTGGAGGCGCAAAAAGTCATAGCGGGGATACAGCGAGGATATAACGGGATATAGCGGATGGCTCTAAAATAGCATATAAAACTCGTACTTAATGTTTTTACAAATATATAAATGGTAATTAAATGAAAAATTATCATTCAATTGAATTATAATTAATACATAAATAATTTTAAACAAAAAATATGTGCGAATATACTTTAAATAAACGTAAAACTATTATAACATAATTGAATTTAGTAGAATATTAAAGTATTTTCATTTCTGAAAATATATTAAATTTTCAATCAAATAAATTAGTTTCATAATTTTTATAATGTATAAACGCAATTTTTTAATTCATTTTATTGAAGAAGATATAGTGGAAATAGCAAAATATAGCGGGAATAAGGGGTACAGCGGAAATAGCGGGGATTAAAGCGGAAAGGCTATATTTTGGGGCTATATGGAAAAATCGTAGAGGTAGAAATCCGCTATGAGATATAGCGGGGTTATAGTGGGGTAATAGCGGGGCATTAACTACACAGGTCGATGTATATATATTCATATCTCTTGTCAAATTGCAAAAGCTCCTCCGTACAATGGAGACTCTGTCAAAAAAATTTAGAAATTTTGGGAGTTAGAAATTTTTTGGGAAAATTTTTGTTAGCGACAAAACAAATTATTGAAATTGAAATTAATTAGTGGATGAAACTAATTTAAAATAATGATATGAATTATTTATAAATGGAAGATAAAATTCAATATTCAGAGTTGAAGATAAATTGAATTCATATCAAAATGGAAAAACTAATTTTAATAGAAGTAGATATGCAAACTTCTGTAAGGAAATGTATAAAATGATTTTAAAAGCTATGATTGGATATTATTGCTAAGTAGGATATGCAGGTATTATAAAGGGAAAGGAAAATTGGTTTTGATTTCAGAAGATAAATTTGAATTGCTCGACAAAAAGGCATGTGTTTAAATTTCTGTATGAAATTTGATTGGGTTTTTGATCTAGCCACTTGGCCTTTTGTTTTCTTTTGGAATTTGGGAGCCCGTAGAGGTATTTTGTAGTTGTACCGAGCCAGCCGCGCAATGGAGATGCTGGCGAAATTTTTCGAAAATTTAGAGAGTTAGAAAATTTTTGAGAAATTTTGAAAATTTAAAACTTGGTTTTGAATTATAATTTAAATGGATGAATAAGTAAAGTTGTTTGGGAACTATGGAAAAGTTTGGAAAGCTAGAAAAGGGTTAGTGTGTCTCTAATAAAAAGTAAATGGGTATTGGACTATTCTTCTTAACTAGCAATTGGGATGAAATTCTTTTAAGGGGGGAGGAATGTGACGACCAGAATTTTTGAGCATTTGAAATTGGAATATCTAATTGATTTTAAATATTTGAAAGGTTAATTTTAACTTGATTCCAAATATCACTATTTATTTGATAATTAAATTATTGAACTTAATAATTGAAAGTTGGATGAAATATTGAATCTTTGGTTTTAAGCCTATTAAAATAATTTAAGAGTTTGTAAAATTTATATCGATAGTACTGAAGATAGTAAAGGTGTTGAAATTGAATTTGGAAGTGTTTGTTCAATTTTAAAAATATATCGTTTAAATCGATATTTAAAAATAGCCTTCCGAGGCGCAGTCTCAGAATTCGACGAAACCATTGGATCCGTAATATTGTATTATTATCAGATTTCAATTTTCGTAGTGTTTGGACTTGTTGTGGGAGCGTACGATATGTAAACGCGCTGAAATTTATATCGAAAAATTAATATAAAAACTGGGTCCAAAAAGCTATCTTCTCCATACGATCGAATTAGGACTCGAAGCCTTTTCCATTGCGTTCAGAATAGGGGTATAACATTATAAATGCCTAGCGGCACGCCTCGATAGAAGGTCAAGTTTTTAAGTTGCATTTATCGGAACGGTTTGAATTTGAATTTAAATTGAATATTTATTTTAGTCAACTGCAGTAGAAATTATTTCACATCAGAGCTTTTTTGTTTCACCTCGAATCACTATAGCCTTCTTTTGCACGCCACCTCCTTTTCAAAACATCACGTCTTCTCCTTACCCTTCAGAATGAAGTTGAACGAGAATCAAAGATAAAAAAAGAAGAAGAAGAATGAAATCTTTCCTCGGTTGAAAATAATTTTCTTCGATTCAAAAATATCACATTTAATCTTCCCATCCTTTTCGTTTAAATCAAAAGCCAGAGCTTCCTTTCTTCAGTTTTAGTTCAAATCCACATCCCTTTTTTATAAATTCTCCTCCTAAGCTCGAAAAGAAGACTTCCAAGCGGATCTGAAATCTCGCATCTGAGCTTCGGCCTGAAAATATTTGCTAGGAGCATTGACGATTCTAGGAATCGGTATTTTGAGGATAGCGAAGTCGTCCTCATGCATGCAACTTGGAGGCGGCGTGGGTTTCATACGAGGATGAGGCTGCTGGGCACACGCGCTCATGCACGCGAGGGGGGGTCGATGTTCAAGGCGGCGACTAGGGTTTGGGTCTGTATCAATGTTCATGAGTGGCTTGTAGCTGGGTTCGTCGATTTTGCAGTAGGATGTGGCAGCACGATCGGGTGGCGGGGTCTTGGGATCGTAGTATGCATCGAGGGAGAGTTTCGACAGCTGGTTGGGTGAGTAGTCTTTGATCTGTATATATATATGTATATATGTATATATATATATATGCATATCGGTTTTGGATCTTAAATTTTAGAGGTGAACTCTAAACATTTATTTTTATTACCGAAGAAATAAAATAGAAGTATACTTTGTTTATAAACTGTTTAAAACAAAAAATATATACTGCAGGGAGGTATATCTGCTTTTGGTTTTCGATTGAATTTAAATATATATAAATATATGCAGATTTGAAACCATATAATATGTATACCATCCTGTTGGAGATTTGAATAGAGTTTAATTAAAACTTCAGATGGGTTGGTATAATAACACTGAAGCATATAAATGCAGTTTTAAACAGACAGGTTTTACAAAAAAACCTATAACAAATTCAAATGATTTGGTTTAAACTCTTATATAAATTTCTTTTATAAAAGTAAATGTTTTACAACATTTGATTTTAAAAAGAGCTCTAACTTGGTTTAATTTGTTAAAGTTAAATTGTATTTAAGCTGAATCTTAATTTGAAATAAAATTTAAAAGTGAATTTGAAAGTAAATGTTTTCAAATGTGTTTTGAGAATGATAATTAAATCACTTATAAAAATGATGTTTTTATCTCAAAGTTAATTAAGATTTAATGATTTGTAGTTCATTAAATTTTTAAGGTAAATAAAATGGTTAAATTAATAAATTAATTAATTAATGATTTGGATTAATTAATTAAGTTATTAAGGGTTTTTAAATTAATGATTTGGATTAAGATTATTAATTTAGGGTTAAATTAAATTGAAATTAAGAATCATTAATTAAATAAGTTTGGATTGTTAATTAATGATTAGGAATTAATTAATCTAGTAATTAAAGATTAATTTAGTTAAAATTTAGAAATTAATTATGTAATTACAAATTAATTAATTTGTAACTAAGAATTAATTAATTTTAATTAAAAATGATTAATTAAAGTTAATTACTTAGATAAGTAATTAAAGGATTGGTTAATGAATATAGCTAATGAAAGGTCATTAATTAAGGGTTATCAAATGATTAATTCATGTGATTAATTTAAGGAAATCAATTTTATTAATTAATTAAGGATAATAAATTGTGAAATTTGGTAAGTATAATTACTTAATGTAATTTATAAAAGTATAATTACTTGGTGAAGTAATTAGTGATAATTACTGGATGTAATTAATTAATGGATGGTTCATAAATGGAAGTAATTTGGATTCAAATTATTTGGTGAAATTGATAAGAAGGATAATTACTTAGTGGAAAAAATTAAAGGTTAATTTATCAGGAGATTAATTAAAGATAATTAATTATCTTTTAAAACAATTACACTAAGTGATAAATTAAGATGGATAATTAGGGGATGATTAATTAATGGATTGTAATTAATTATTGTTAAGTAAGCAAGATTAAAATGATTAAAGTAATTAATTTTATTTATTAGAAATGGGTGACTAATTAATCTTGCTTACGAATGATTGGTTGATATTACTGATATGAAATGTTTCTGTAATATGATATGTTGGGTTGAATAGTGATAATGTGGTCATTTATTGAGATGCATTGCTGTGTAAATTGGCATCCTGTATTTAAAAAAGTTTGAATTGTTTTTCATTTGAATAACTTGGGTTAGATGACATTGGATTCGAAGAGACCGGGGTCGGGTATTAGAAAATACCCGAAACCACTTCGAATTTTTATAGATTGATATGTGAAATCAATAGGCCGGGATGAAATGATTTAAGTGAATTGGGCTATTTAATCTAAGTTTTGGTACTTAGAAAATTGATGTGTGAAATAAGTGATGTCTATAACAAATTGTGAATTTGTAAATTGATACGAGTCACCCCGGGTTTAAATAAGTTCTTTGCATTGGAATTTCATGTTGGGTGAGTTTACTCATGCTGGTTTCTAGCCTGACCCAAGTGTTACTTTGATATAATGCTCGGGTCAGACCGAGTATTACAGATTTTCAGGTAAGGACGTTCTAGAGCACAGGAGACGGACTGAATGACAGAAATGTATGGAGAGTTCCTTTGTATTAAAGTGAAATTTGATAAGTACAGTTTTCCTTTGTAACTCTGATGTATTAAAGTGAAATTTGACAAGTACAGTTTTCCTTTGTATAACTGTTATTATTTGTTATTATATTTTATCCGCTGCGAATTTGAGATGTTGGTGTTTCTGTTCTTCTTATTCTTCTATCTCTTTCTTCTTTTTCCTAACTATTTGGAATTTTCGGGATCGAAAATCCCGGGTCATTACACATTCAGTGTTGTATCTTGTTTGACATTGTAGCATTACATACTCCTTTGTTGGTACATTCTATTCATTTTTTGGTACAATGCAGTCATAGAAAAATCACATAGTTGTCCATGCCAAAAAGTTTAAGACATAAACGTGATACAAAGTTAAATGTATATATAGGGTATGTAGCAAAATACATTTCTAGGATACAATCAGCGAATACTTGATTAAAATAAGTGAATACTTAAGCGAAATACAAATGAAAAGACATTTCTATGGTACAATAAACGAGTACATAAGTATTAGTAAGGCCATCGTGCTATACTGTAATATCCTGGTATTTCCAACCATTCGCATCTGCACATGTCAGACTTGAATTGCTCAAAATATCAGATTGTTAATTTTATTTGGCAAAACACAGCATATACAGTAAATAAATAAATCACAGAATCACAGTCACAGAGTAGTATAACAATAAGCAGCGAAAACAATTGAATAGTTGTTCATAAAGCTACTATATATATAACAGAGTTAAAACAAGGTACAACAGAAGTCTTGAATACAATAGTCAAATATAAGATCAGAATATCACAGGAATCAAGTGAATAACTACAAGCTGAATTGATAGATCTCCAAATCGAAGCTCCAACTTCAAAGGAAAGTCTCAAAAGCTGTTACACTCAGTCTGACTCGAGCGTAAAGCAAAACACAGAACACTCGAGTCAGGATTAACATTCTTATATCAATAAATCCAACTCAAGTGAAATAACAACTGAAATACAAGTAACTCAAAGGATGTTTGGGATAACCATCCTCTAAGGATCCGTTAAACTATCTAATAATGCCTATAGTAAATTAAACTATTAAAATAGCGTTAAGGCTTTATCCATTTCCCCCTTAACACATTTTATAGTGCCAATAGTCTATACAGTATCGTAATACCTCTTGATCGGGAGGCTACCAGAGGATACTTCATAGGTACGATACAAAACAAACTTGTAGTGGTCTCGATAGGCTAGGTGACACGGCACAACTAGAAAATGCCAGGGTAGATATACCAATTACACTTTTGGGTTGGTGGTAACGCATAGCCACAGCTACCGCCTACCTCGAGCCACACTCCTAAATCGAAGGTGCGCACCAATCAATCACAAAGTTATAGAATGGCATATGAAGAATTGTGTCCGATTGGAGGAGCTACCTTACTTGGCCCGTCGATTGCTCCTATTTTAGCCACCTTATGCCAACTCATGGGAGTCGGGTCCACATATATACTTCATATAGGATCATCGCCACCATCCTACTTCATTCTGGAATCTCCACCGCTACACAGTTGTTAAGGTGGTTTTCGGTATTGGCAAAGAGTATGACAATATTTGATCCCGGTCTCTTTGACAACCAAACGTTGTTATAACACCGCGGTCATTTCAAAATATTTTGTACTTTAAAACCAAAATATCATTTCCATTTCAAAACCATATCATTTCCATTTGAAATATATCCATTTTCAAAAATCAAAACACT
Source organism: Allium cepa (assembly GCA_030765085.1). Lineage (NCBI taxonomy): Eukaryota > Viridiplantae > Streptophyta > Magnoliopsida > Asparagales > Amaryllidaceae > Allium > Allium cepa. The sequence goes on along the minus strand of CM060940.1, from coordinate 622,753,050 downwards.
TCAAAGTTATAACACTTTCGAAATTATAAAGCTTAGAAATTATAACATTTTGGAAATCATAACACTTAATAACATAATACTTTGAAAATCATAACTTTGAAATCATTACTTCCACCACTTAAACAGTTTAAATATTAATAATAGTATAAATAATAAGATAGTTTATAAAATAAAACAGTTTATATAAAAATAGTTATAAGTTAAAATAGTTTATATTAAGATAATTGGCATATTGAAATAATTTATATTAAAAATAGTTTATATTAAAAATGATATATATTAAAATAGTTCATATTAAATAGTTTATAAAGTAAAATAAAAAAATAGTTTTGAATATAATTTAAATGCTTTAAAATAGTTTCCTCAAATTTCACAAATCGATTCAACTCAACTAGAATTCCAAAATTCCAATTTAATTATACCTCAATTCATCAATTTCAATTCAATTCAGTTTCCAAATAAACCATTTCAAATTATATCAATTTCAAATACAGATTTGAACCACAAAATAAACCATTTTAATTTCAAAATATTTCAAAGCTTTAAATATTCAACATTTCAAAAATAAATTTGACAATTTCATATCTATATATATATATATATATCAAATTCACTTTACTATTATTTATTTTCAAATATTTATCAAATAACATTTAAATAAAACTTCAAATTTAAAATTTAAATAAAATTAAATATACCATATCAATTTTTGTAAATTTGAAATATTCGTTTATATCACTTTTAATCAAAATCAAGTTATAAATCATATCTTTAAAATCCCAAATTTAACAAATTTCATATCAAAATTATTTGAGTATAATTCTTAAATAAATTCAATTTCAAACCAATTTCCATTTCACTTTCTAACCTGAATTGTATTAAAATCATTGTAAACTCTATATTTGAAAATATATTTTAAATAAATACTTAAACATATTGTATACGAATTAAATCAACTTTATTAAATCAACTTTAATAAATCAAATCTTATTATTAAACTTATTATATATATATATATATATATATATATATATATATTAAATAGTAAAATTGTAAGTAAAATTTTAAAATTTATAATTCCAAAACTAACTTATAATTTTAAAATTTTCAAAACATATAATTTTAAAATCAAAATTTAAAAACTTTATAAAAATAACATTTATATATATATATATATCTTAAAATCAATATTTATTAAAACAAAAATATTCATTTCAAAACCTTGGAAATATTCCAAAATATATATATATATATATATGTATGTATGTATGTATGTATGTATGTATGTATATATGTATATTGACCGACGGTGTGTGTATATAATTTTCTATCCTATGATCAGGTGATACAGATATTTATCATTTCAATCTGCAATTTTGATATATACGAGTATATTTCATTTCAACCGGCAATCCCAAATTCAATTCAATGAAAATCGCCTAGGTTTATCTTTTCAACCCATAACGATTTTCTCATATTCTACATATCGTTCGGGTATGTATCATTTCAACTAATAGTGAATTCTATACTAATAGGAAACTTTCAAAGTGATAACAGATATAATAATAATATAACAGGCATATATCATCAATATAAATAACAGATAATGGTGTCAGATGTCACAGATGAACGGGTACAGATAATAGAATATGTATAGTAATGTAAAAAAATAACAGCATCATATTTCAATTGAAATCGAATTTAATAAATATAAAAACGTTAATCGTGAGTGATTGCTCACCTTTTGAGGCTTGAGATGAACGAGAATGAGATGAGTTATGAATCCAAATACGAATTCCAAAGAAAAGCTAGATTGGCACGAATTCGACGGACAAGCTGATAAATAGGAATTGGTGAAATCGAATCAGAACTGGATCGATGAAGGTAAATGGTATAAGTGAACTTATATATATAACTATATATAACTATTTATATATATAAATCATATTTTGAATTAAACACATTTTAAATTAAATTTTTTTTTTTCAAAATCATTGGTTTAAATAAAACCCAAAAATAAAATAATACAAACATATCTTCATAATATAATTTGATATAAATACATATATATATAAAAAAATGCAAAATACTTACCTATATTGTATGCTCAGTTAAAAATAACTGTATGTGTGTATATATATATATGTATATTCAAAAATCAATCTAAACAAAATTTCAAATTAATATTTAATTCAAACACATAAAAATATCCATATATATTAGAAAACTATGATCACATATATTTATATACAAACTAATATATATATATATATATATATATAATCTTATAAACTCAAACTCAACAGACCCCGTATATATCGACTAATATATGTACACAAATCAACATACTATACATAACCAATAATATTTATATAGTCAAATAGATTTTTATACCTTTTATCTAATTACATAAATATATATAATATACGAACTCCCACAGGTCGAACATAACTTATGTACCATATATGTACAACCATAGATTGTTATGCAACTCATCAAACCCATACATTATAACCGACTTTATACCTATATATATCCATATAATATATGCAGACAAAAAGATATATACACACACACACACATAACTAGAAAAAATAAAACATGCATGACATAAACCATATAAAATACTCTTGTATATATACAACAGGAGAGAAGACTTTTCAGATATATGCAACTACAAAGTTTATATATACTAACTGTGAACTTAACAAAATCAGAACATAAAGACAAATAGACCATAATGTTCACATAACTTGTGTAAATTCATATTTATAGAACTTACTATGAACATATTTATACTTACTGTGAAACTATTTATACTTAAAGACAAACAGACCATATATACACTTACAGAAAATAAAACAAAACATATATGTATAACAATACTTAAAAAAAATACGGCTTCTACAATGTAATATGTTGTAAGTATATTTACTGCATACATACATACATACATATGTATATTTCTTAAAAGATATAGTATCATATATATATATATATGTATATATATATTAAAACATATAAACTGACATACACTGAGTAAATAACCTACAAAAAAAATTTACGTAGACTACATATATACTAACATATACTGTCAACCCAAATTATATGTACCTTTAAAAAACAAGGGTGTTCATGCCAGGGCTGCTCGAAATTTGATGGCGAGGAAAGGAGGCGGGTCGGCGAGTGCGGTGGTCAGTGGGGTCGGCTCGGCTGGAAATGGGTTTCGGCAAGATGAGGGTGGAGGAGAGACGTATGCGGGTCTGAAAGGAAGTATGGGGTCAGGCGCTGCTAGGGTTGACATGATGAAGCCGAAGTCAGGTGGAGTGGCAGCAGGTCGGAGCGGAGGGTGGTAAATAGCTGCGGAGGAGGTGCTAGGCTATGCATATATATCATTTATTCATTTTTTTTAATAAAAGAAGAATGTCCGAAAGGAAAGCAGGTGATGGAAATGGGAATTTTGTTTGGTGAGAAAAGAAGGAGGACACGGCAAGAAGGAGATGTAGGTATTTATAAAAAATATACGAACTATATTTCTAACATATATTTATTTCCAAAAGCAAATGAACAGAAGAAAACAAAAAGGAGAAGAGAGACCAGAAAGTGAATGGACAGATCAATATAAAATGAATAGTTTGGAATAATAAAAGTCACGCCAATTGAATGATAGAAATATTAATAACTAAAGACGATTCAATGTTTCACGGCTGAAAATATGAAAGGACAAAGAAACAAAATGGGTACAAACGAATACCGATACAGAAAACTGTCACGCAGCTCTCGGGTGTACCAAGCACTGAACTGTACAAATGAATATACTGTAGAGATCAAAATGACGAGACGATCAGAATGATGTACAGATATTAGCTATACGATTATCAATCAAAAGTCGATAATCGGTACCAAAAAATGATGCAAATTTGCCAGAGATAAGATAAACGGAGCAATAGCAGTCAAATTTGAAGAAACAAAATATGATGTCTCACTCAGAAGATGATTTACAAATTTATTATAAAAAATATTCAAGTTTGGAAAACATTTTATTATCATCAAACATTAACTGATTTGAATTGAAATAAAATTACATAAAAAAATAAACTTCCATATTATTAATTGAAAATTTACCATTTGCTATGTTGAAGTAAACGTATTCCAAATATTAAGTTTTCATTTCCAAATTTTATTATTTAAAATTTCACAAAAATTCAATTAATTACATTATAAAAAATCAATAAAATTTACGGATCGTCACACTCTCCCTCACTCAAAACTTTTCGCCGCAAAAAAGGAAGGAGGTGGGAGGATAGAAACAACCAGAAAGAAAAACAGATTGAAATTCAAAAGAAACAATTAATTTAAACCGTATAAATTTCAATTTAAATTAACTAAATTCAACAATTGATTTTAAATTCAAGTTATTTCATTAAGTTGATTTGATTTCAGTTTATAAATTCCTTCAAAACAAAATTTATTTTACCAATCTCATTTATTATTCGGTTAACTTATTATTCTATTTATCTCTATTAACATTTTTATAATTAAAAATTAAGTGTATAACATTTATTATAACCACTCAAATTTTATTTATAATTTCTTTTAACATCAGTTTATAGTATACTACTTAATTACATAGTTAACTTTCAGTATTTAGGTAAGTTATATATTAGAATGTAATTGGGTATTATACAAATAAATCTTCTAATTCAAATTTTTTCAATTTTGAATATTTGTTCAAAATTTTGACTTCATTTTAATAATTGAAAACATCCATTAACATAAATTTAAGAATTGAATTTCCGATTCACTTCAAACCATTTGGAGATAAATATATATAATATATATCAAATCAAATCTATAATCATATACCTATATATATAATAAATCAAGTCATACTTAAGAAATTCAAATCAATTTATTTTTATATATTTTTTTCAAAACAAAAGTGTAGCAAAGCTACAGAATGGTCACTCCACTTTGAAACTCGAAAATGAATGTCGATGATATGGCCGCCATCACCGAAATTATTTTCCAACGACAAAATCGGAGAGTTACAGATTAAACATTTAAAAAATTTTGGAAAAAATTTCTATTTGAGAATACTTTAAATAATATGCATTTTAAAACTTTAAAACCAAAGTTTGGAATCACCGAAAATTTAAATCTCAAATTCTTAATTTAAATCAATTTAAATTTCAAATCAATTTATAAACCATGTTTATATTTTCATTTATTTATAATGTGGCAATATTCAATGGTTTGAAGAATAACAAATAAAAATCAAATATTATCATTTCGGTTAACCAATTCATTTAATTTTTAATTTTAGAAAAATTACTTTTATATAATATAATCATACGAAATTTATTTCATTTACTAAATTTGAAAACAATATTATGTCAGTTTGCTCTGTTAAAGTGTTTTGGAAGTTATATCGATAACGTTGATCGAACGAATCGATTGAAAACCCAAATCAACATCAATAACTCAAACAACACAATATAAAACATTTATATTAATTAACAAATACACTCTCTCACTCGATGATTCCAGGATTAATTTCAAAACAAGGATAGAGATCCAGATTAGAAAGACTCTAATTAAATAGAATTCAAACTAGAAGATAGGCTCAAAGAGGAAGATGGACAGACTTATACAAACTGCGGACAACCTTAATCGGGTCAACCGTGACTTCAAGAATAATATTGATGTCGAATTCTGAGGCAAATCGACATCTGATCGATAGAATAGAATTCGAGCATAGCAAGAGATAGCAGCATCTAAACCGATGATATAGAAATCTTCAGTAAATCAATGCCTGTTGTAAAGGAGTTTCACCCCTTTACAAATTATATAGTGGAGCTATGGGATACTCCAAAATCAAAAAAACACGAATGTGGGGAGACAAGAATGGATTTTGGAACCGAGGGGAACGTTACAAAATTCAAAGGAAATTCGAATCAAAGAGGAAGAAGTCAAGCTCGAAAGAAAGTGATTCCGTAATTAAATCTACTCTATATGCTAAGTTTTACCAAAAACCAAAGCTCTGATATCGTATGTAACATCCTGGTATTTTCAACAATTCGTATCCGTACATGTCAGACTTGAATCGCTTAAAATAACATATTGTTAACTTTATTTGGCAAAACTCAGCATATACGGTAAATAAATAAATCATAGAATCACAGAGACAGAGTAATATAACAATAAGCAGCGGAAAAAATAAATAGTAGTTGATGAAGCTACTATATATATATAACAGAGTTAAAACAAGGTACAATAGAAGTCTTGAATACAATAGTCAAATACAAGATCAGAATATCATAGGAATCAACTGAATAACTACAAGCTGTATTGATAAATGGATCTCCAAATCGAAGCTCCAACTCCAAATGTGAGTCTCAAAAGCTGTAACACTCAGTCTGACCTGAGTGTAAAGCAAAACACAGAACACTCGAGTCAGGATTAACATTCTTATATCAATAAATCCAACCCAAGTGAAATAACAACTGAAATACAAGTAACTCAAAGGATGTTTGGGATAACCATCCTCTATGGATCCGTTAAACTATCTACTATGTAGTAATATACGATATTATAACAATATCTATAGTAAAGTAAACTATTAAAATAGCATTAAGGCGTTATCCATTTCCCCCTTAACACATTTTATAGTGCCACTAGTCTATACAGTACCGTAATACCTCCTGATCGGGAGGCAACCAGAGGATACTTCATAGGTACGACACAAAACAAACCCGTAGTGGTCTCGATAGGGTAGGTGGCACGGCATAACTAGAAAATGCCAGGGTAGATATACCAATTACACTTCCAGGCTGGTGGTAACGCATAGGCACAGCTACCGTCCACCTTGAGCTACACTCTCAAATCAAAGGTGCGCACCAAATCAATCACAAAGTAATAGAATGGCATACGAAGAAGTGTGTCCGATCAGAGGATATACCTCACTTGGCCCATTGATTGCTCCTGTTTTTGCTACCTTATGCCAACTCATGAGAGTCCGATCCACGTATATACCTCATATAGGATCATCGCCACCATCCTACTTCATTCTGGAATCTCCATTGCGTACACGGTTGTTAAAGTGGTTTTCAGTATTGGCAGAGAGTATGACAATATCTGATCCTGGTCTCTTTAACAACCAAACGTTATTATAACACCGCGGTCATTTCAAAATAGTTTATACTTCAAAAACCAAAATATCATTTCCATTTCAAAACCATGTCAATACGATATCATTTCCATTTCAAATATATCCATTTCCAAAAATCATAGCATTTCAAAGTTATAACACTTTCGAAATTATAAAGCTTAGAAATTATAACATTTTGGAAATCATAACACTTAATAACATACTACTTTGAAATCATTACTTCAACCACTTAAACAATTTAGATATTAATAATAGTATATATAATAAAATAGTTTATAAAATAAAATAGTTTATATAAAAATAATTATAAGTTAAAATAGTTTATATTAAAATAATTGGCATATTAAAATAGTTTATATTAAAAATAGTTTATATTAAAAATGATTTATACTAAAATTGTTTAGATTAAAATAATTTATAAAGTAAAATAAAAAATAGTTTTGAATATAATTTAAATACTTTATATAATAAAATTGTTTTCTCAAATTTCACAAATCATTTCAAATCAACTCGAATTCCAAAATTCCAATTTAATTAAACCTCAATTCATCAATTTCAATTCAATTCGGTTTCCAAATAAACCATTTCAACTTATATCAATTTCAAATACAAATTTGAACCACAAAATAAACCATTTAAATTTCAATATATATTAAAGCTTTAAGTATTCAACATTTCAAAAATAAATTTGACAATTGCATATATATATATATATATATATATATATATATATATATATATATATAAAATTCACTTTACTATTATTTATTTTGAAATATTTACTTAATCATTCAAATAACATTTAAATAAAACTTCAAATTTAAAATTTAAGTATTGAAATATTCATTTAAATCACTTTTAATCAAAATCAAGTTATAAATCATATCTTTTAAATCTCAAACTTGATAAATTTCAAATCAAACTTATTTGAATATAATTCTTAAATAGATTCAATTTCAAACCAATTTTCATTTCTCTTTCCAACCTGAATTTTATTAAAATCATTATAAACTCTATATTTGAAAATATAAATTTTAAATAAATACTTAAACATATTATATATTAATTAAATCAACTTTAATAAATCAAATCTTATCATTAAACTTATTTTATATATATTTTGAATAGTAAAATTGTAAGTAAAATCTTAAAATTTATAATTCCAAAACTAACTTATAATTTTCAAATTTTCAAAACATGTAATTTTGAAAATCAAAATTTAAAACCTTTATAAAAATAACATATATATATATATATATCTTAAAATTAATATTTATTAAAACCAAAATATTCATTTCAAAACCTTGGAAATCATTTCAAAATGTATATATTGACCAACGGTGTTTGTATATAATTTTCTATCATATGGTCAAGTGATACGGCTATTTATCATTTCAGTCTGCAAACCCAAATTCAATTTAATGAAAATTACTTAGGTTTATCATTTCAATCCATAACGATTTTATCATATTCTACAGATTGTTCGGGTATGTATCATTTCAACCCATAATGAATTCTATACTAACAGGTAACTTACAGAGTGATAACATATATAATAATAATATAACAGGCATATATCATTAATATAAATAACTGATAATGGTGTCAGATGTCATAGGTGAACAGGTATAGGTAATAGAATATATATAGCAATGTAAATAACTAACACAGCATAATTCAATTGTCATTTCAATTGAAATCGAATTTAATAAATATAAGAACGTTAATCTTGAGTGTTTGCTCACCTTTCGAGAAAAGAGATGAACGAGAAAGAGATGAGTTACGAATCCAAACACGAACTCCAAAGCAAAAATAGATTGGCACGACTTCGACGGACAGCTGATAAATAGGAATTGACGAAATCAAATCAGAACCGGATCGATGAAGGTGAATGGTATAAGTGAACTTATATATATAATTATATATAACGATATATATATGTATAAATCATATTTAAATTAAACACATTTTAAATTTATATATATATATATATATGTATATGTATATGTATGTATGTATTTCAAAATCATTAGTTTAAATAAAACCCAAAAATAAAAGAAAACAAACATATCTTCATAATATAATTTGATATAAATAAATATATATACTTAAATTAAAATTGCAAAATACTTACCTATATTGTATGCTCAGTTAAATATATATATATATATATATATATTCGAAACAAATATATCTTCATAATATAATTTGATATAAACATATATATGCTTAAATAAAAAATGCAAAAACTTACCTATATTGTATGCTTAGTTAAATATATATATATATATATATACACTCAAAAATCAATCTAAACAAAATTTCAAATTAATATTTAATAAAAACATATAAAAATATCTATATATATTTGAAAACTAAGTTCACATATATTTATATATAAACTAATATATATATATAAGCTTATAGATTTTGAAACTTAATAGGCCCCGTATATATCGACTAATATATATGTACACAAATCAACATACTACACATAACCAATACAATTTATATTATCAAATAGATTTTTATACCTTATAGCTAATTACATAAATATATATAATATACGAACTCCCACAGATCAAACATAACCTATATACCATATATCTAAAACCATAGATTTTTATGCAACCCATCAAACCCATACATTATAACCGACTTTATACCTATATATATCCATATAATATACGCAGACAAAAAGATATATATGTATATATATACACACACACAACTAGACAAAATAAAACATGCATGCCGTAAACCATATAAAATACTCGTGTCTATATATAACAGGAGAGAATGCTTTTCAGATATATGCAACTACTAAGTTTATATATACTAACTATGAACTTAACAAAATCAGAACATAAAGACAAACAGACCATAATGTTCATATAACTTGTATAAATTCATATTTATAGAACTTACTATGAACATATTTGTACTTATTGTGAACCTATTTATACTCAAAGACAAACAGACCATATATGTACTTATAGAAAATAAAATAAAACATATACGTATAACAATACTTAAAAAAATGAATACAGCTTCTACAATGTAATATGCTGTAATTATATTTACTGCACACATATATATATATATTTCTTAAAACATACAATATCGTGTGTATATATATATATATATTAAAACCTATAAACCGACATATACTGAGTATATAACCTATAAAAAAATTGTATAGACTACATATGTACTAACATATACTGTCAACCCAAATTATGTATACCTTTTAAAAAAACATGGGTGTTAAAGCCTGGGCTGCTCGAAATTTGATGGCGAGGAAAGGAGGCGGATCGGCAAGTGCGGTGGTCAGTGGGGTTGGCTCGGCTGGAAATGGGTTTCGGCAAGATAAGGGTAGAGGTGAGATGGATGCAGGTCTGAAAGGAAGTGTGGGGTCAGGTGCTGCTAGGGTTGACATGATGAACCCGCAGTCGGGTGGAGTGGTAGCAGGTCGGAGCGGAGGGTGGTAATCGGCTGCGGAGGAGGTGCTAGGCTATGCATATATATCATTCATTCATTTTTTTTATAAAAGAAGAATGTTCGAAAGGAAAGCGGGTGATGGAAATGGGAATTTTGTTTGGTGAGAAAAGAGAGAGGACATAGCAAGAAGGAGATGCAGGTATTCACAAAAAATATACAAACTATATTTCAAACATATATTTATTTCCAAATGCAAATGAATAGAAGAAAACAAAAAGGAGGAGACAGAATTAGAAAGTGAATGGACAAATCAATATAAAATGAACAGTTTGGAATAATAAAAATCACACCAATTGAATAATAGAAATATTAATAGCTAAAGACGATTCAATGTTTCACGGCTGAAAATATGAAAGGACAAAGGAACAAAATGGGTCCAAACGAATACCAATACGGAAAATGTCACACAGCTCTCGGCGTATACCGAGCACCAAACTATACAAATGAATATACTACGGAGATCAACACGATAAAACAATCGTAACAATACATAGATATTAGCTATATGATTATCTAATCAAAAGTCGATAATCGATACCCAAAAAAATGCTGCACATTTGCCAGAAATAAGAAAAACGGAGCAGCAGTCAAATTTGAAGAAACAAAATATGACGTCTCACTCAGAAGATGATTTACAAATTTATTATATAAAAATACTCAAGTTTGGAAAACATTTTATTATCATCAAATATCAACTGATTTGAATTGAAATAAAATTACACAAAAAAAATAAACTTCCATATTATTAATTGAAAATTTACCATTTGCTACGTTGAAGTAGACGTATTCCAAATATTAAATTTTCATTTCCAAATTTTATTATTAAAATTTCACAAAAATTCAATTTATTAAATTATAAAAAATCAATAAAATTTACGGGTCGTTACATATACCCTAGTGAATCCAGTACATGAAGTAATTGTAAGCATTGGTGGGCAGTGAAACAAACGTCATACAAGTCTTGATAATATGAATGACACTTACCACGGTTGCAAGTTGTTGGTTCTTCATATTCCAACTCTTTTACGACTGCATGGTATCTTTCAATTTCAACATGTAGTTGCTCCCAACGAATTAACATACTATCATACGTGCATTGATAAATACATTCTGGATGAGTATTAAACTATTGGTTCAACATCAACCATATTTCAATGGGTTCCAGGTTATAACATTGAACGTACACTTTTATTAGTGTCAATAGCTCAGTTGGTGACCAATACGAGTTCGACATTAAAGAGAATATGAAGTGTGAAATATAAATGGTAGAAGATGAGGAGTAACCACTCTCAAGCTAGGTGTTATCTATAAGTACTTAGTGCAGACTACTCTCATCCTACTCACGATGTAGCTATACGTACATTGTAGCTATACGTACACTATAGCCATTCAATGCCTTAACCCCTCCTAGCCACGTAGAGAAATCCATAACCATTCAGTGCAGCATCCTCTCCTACACTGTAGCTATACGTACACTGTAGTGTTTCAGTGCCTTGTCCCCTCCTAGCCACATAGAGAAATCCATAACCATTCAGTGCAGCGTCCTCTCCTATATTGTAGCTATACGTACACTGTGAATTTATCTGTCTAACAATAATATTTGATTACTAAACACGCTCCTCTTTTAATATAAATAAGTTCCTTCTACCATTGGGATATGCACTAACTCTTCCAACTTTCCACGTTATATATCATAATGGTGGACTACAGCCACATTTCATATCCTTCTTCATACACATACAAAGGTCCACTGAATGAGGAACTCCCACCAAATCCTTCTTCCCCAGAACCACCGATGGAATGGTATATGGAAATGCAGGAAAGACACTACGCAGAGCTAATGGAACATGAAAGAGAGGAGCAAGATCGTCGGTTGAAAGAGGAGTGACGAAGACTTACTGATGTACGAAGACACCGTATAATCAATGGATACAAATGAAACAAGAGGTTGACTCTAGTCCAACAGTTTGTGTTTGCAGACTATTGGTTAAATATTTTGTAGTGCGAAGCGAAACGATATTGGACGGTGCCATTATAGATGCCAAAATTTTCCAAACGGTTGTGGGTTATGGGAATGGATTGATGATCCATTCCCTTGTCGAGCAGTGGAATATGCAATAGAACTGGAAAAGGAACTAACAGCACTTTGCAACAGGCTAAGTTCATTGGAATTTCAATGTGGTGGCCATAACTAAGCTGCTTTTATCTATGCTATTTAAGTACGTGGTGTATTTAAGTCTTTTAGATGTAAGTATTTAGATGTTTATCTATGTTGTTTTTTTAAATATGTGGTTTGCTTAAATGTTTGGATTTTTATCTAATATAACTCATTGAAAGTAGATCGAGTCGGAAATACCTAAATTACATGTGGGTATACACGTAGACAAGCACAAGTTATATTAATACACACAGACAACCATAAATTGCATAGTTACAGAAACATGAGAAGAAGCACAACTAGTAGAAATACCTGACATGGACACATAGAATATAGAGATTGTCAACCATAAACCAAAGAACTCACTCAAACTGTCTAATATAGCTCACCCACAAATCACACGCAGCATGACCGACAAAGTGTATTTGATAATCCATAAAATACAGGGAGTTAAAAGTAGACCGGGTCGGTTGGAAAATATTTTCTCGTTCTACCTCGGTTATTATTTTCCAATATCTTTAGCAAGCTCTAGTAAATGTCATAAATATAGTTCTATTATCAAAATTCCGTCTTCTTACCATACATTATGGATGGTCGTTGTAAGCTTCTTCGACGGTTACCCAAAAATCCTCATTGGCCTCATCTTCCATGTGTCTCTGATTACACTACAACAAAAACACCATATTACAACATCCTTTTTACAACGAGCAATGGCTATCCGTTGTAATTGAAGGCTATTTCAATGGTCCATTCAGGCCCATTATAATAGATGCTCTATACAACGCCCTTTTTACAACGGCGATGATAGCCCGTTGTAATAGAATGCTATTACAACGGTCATTTCAAGCCAGTTGTAATAAATACCAATTTTACAATATTTACAAAGTGCCCATTGTAATAGATGCCAATTTTACAACGGTCACAAAATGCCTGTTGTAAGAGGTGTCAATTTTACAACGCTTATAACGCCCGTTGTAATAGATGCCAATTTTACAATGGGCTAAAAATGCCGGTTGTAATAGGTGCCAATTTTACAACGGTCATAAAATGCCCATTTTGACCAATGCTAATTTTACAACGATCATAAAATGCTTGTTGTAATAAATATCTGTTGCCAATTTTTGACAATCAATAATTAATAATTACAATGCTTTCTTAAAATTAATATTTATTATTTATTAATATTAAGTAATTAATCATTATCAATAATATCATATGTCACTAAATACTAAATACTAATTATAATATTATATTACTAATTACTAATCATTGATAATATTATATTATTTATTAATATTTAATAATTAATCATTAATAATATTATATTAATCATTTGTAACTTATTAATAATTAATGATTATTAATAATTAATGACCAATATAACTAATTATTATATATAATTAGTACTCCAACAGGCTTAATTTTACTTTCCAGTTATTAGTAAGTAATATCGAGTAATTAATATTAAATATATAATAATTAATAATTAATAATAAATATTAATAATTTATGATTAATGCTTAATATTAAAAATTAGTAATTAATACTGAAAATTAATAACATATACATATTAATTATTAACAGTTAATAATTAACATTAAATATAGTTAATAAATATGAAGTAACATTTAATAATTAATTTTTACTAATTAATTATTACGATTAATTAAATAATTTTCATGATTATTTTCATTATTCGTAAATTTTTGTTTAATTAATAGTTTCATTATGGTATTAATTGATTAATACTTAATAAGCAATAATTAATTAGGTCTAATATTAATTTTATCCAAACAAAAATAGGTAAGAATAACGTTAAAGCCCACATACACTAACAAATGATGGCACTCAAAATTCATACACGGCACTTAAAACCTGTTTTCATTCCCACCCGACCATTGTACTTGATGCTTATTACAACTACTTTCTTCAGCCCGTTGTAATAGATGTCAACTACTACAACTTTTTTTTGCTAGTAGTAAAGTTATACTTTACAATATTTATAGTTTACCAGTTGTAATAAATACCGATGTTAATTTATAACTAATGATTAACATATTTAAAATTAATTGTTTATTATAATTAATGATTTATAAATAGTAATTTATGTTAATAATTTCTAGTAATTAGTAAGTTATGCTTAAACTTGGAACAATAATCTAGTAAAATTTTAAGCCGGCTACGACCTCCCTCGTAATTTTCATCCATATCACCAAACACTCTACTTCTCTCTAAAACCCTAAATCCCCAAACCGCTAATCCCAATTAGTACCAAAAGCCACCTTCAACTAGCATGCCGCTACTATCATCTCCACGGCACATGCTATACGGGAGTCTGGACCACCGCGCACGTCGTTTCCGACCATCGCCACCACTATGGGAACGTTTAGGTCCACCGCACGCACACCAAATCCAGCTCGACCACGTTTTGATCCCGAATCCACATTGCCAAAAAAGTCCAAAAAATGGCAAGATTGGTAATATTAGCCATGATTGTCCTAGTTTTTATGGTCTTGCTTCTACATTCCTCTTGATGCCAGAATGGTTTCCAAGCCCTACTATTCCTAATGGGATTCCCAATTTCTCCAATGCCAACGTTTGGTTGTTGAAGTACAACCACAGCAGCGTAGCCAAATACAATCTGGACCTTTGATGGGATGAGGCTACCGGCAAGTTAGTTTCCGAAGTGGTCTTCTTGAACCGCCACATCGCTGTTGGTATTTCCTCCTCTATTTTGAAATATGATACTTTATATTTTGTAGTTTTACTACTAACTTGATTTAATTTATTGGTATTTAATATTAAAATCTAGGTTAACTATGTAAAATTTTAAGTTAGGAAACTAGTGGTATTTAAAGATATATGTTGGTTGATCATGATATGTGGAATATTAGTCTTTTCAATGAAATTGAGTATCATCTATAGTTATATTTTTGCTATAAAACCGATGTTATTTCGATTTCTGGGACGTTGAAGGTACACCACTACAGATTCTTATATTGTTGGACATTTTGGAAGCCAAAGTTGATATATCAATGAGTTTGTCATCCAACAACTTGTGTCATTAAAAAAATGTGTGCCAGATGAATGAAAAGTCGGTAGCACACACTTGAGTATCGTGAGTTCATAATTAAGTAGAAAACACGTCAAAATCTAAAACATTATTTACCATGAGAGCTTCTTGTATTTCGGATACCTACTATAAAGCTATACAATGAATAATAAAATTTCATTTGTATGATACGTTTGACTAATGTTGTATTTATTTGTGTTCACTAGCAAATGTTGGCATTTGTATATGTTCAATGTCATCAACGTGTTGGTAGTAAGCAATGCTATATAGTTAACTTATTGCTGCTCTTGGTCAGCAAACTTTGCGATATGATGCAGAATTACAGTCACACTGGTTTCGTTAAGTAGTTCGACAAACATAATGATCCTATATATTACTGCATAATTTGTTATCGTTGTTTGTATCCCGAATAGATGGCATAATTCTCAAAGCCCTTTTTTTTCTTTGCAAGATTTTCATTACAACTACCCATTAACTAGAGTATTGATTTGGAGGCTATGGTTGTAATACATTGGTTAGCCTCTTTATACCAACTATGAGCTTGTAGTTTGTGCTTGCAGCCTAACCAGAACTCTTCCGATTAAGGTCCTTGATGGCTTAGAGAGATCGATGTCAGAGGTGGAGGATGCACAACAACAGCCTTCTTTGAGGTAACTTCCTTAATTGTTTACGATACATGCAATGATTGTGTTTGTAAATAAAAGTAGCAGTGAAATGCATGTTTATCAGTTTCACACATCTGTTTGAAAATAGCTCTGTAAATTTTTTGGATATTGCACTTGAATTTTAAGCACAACGCAGTTTTGTACTTGTTTAAAGTTAAGAATACAATGCAATTTGTCATCAAAGTTGCATTATTAACAATGTGAGATTACCATTTGCATAATTACATTGCCAAAATTTTAGCGAGAATAAAGAAAAAGAAATGCATGGAATTTAAATGGTTGTTGCTTAAATTGTTTTTCACATATAATCTAAAGCTATAGGTTGTCATCTTTTGTCCTGCCAGGTTACTGGAGGAGTAAAGTATAATGGAAAATCTCTTAATGAAACTTTGGATTCTACTGCGAGATGTCAGGGAGAAAATGAAACTTTTTTTGGTAAGGTTTTCTTCATTAATAAGATTTTTGTTTATTAATAGTTGGGAATTTGTCTTCAAAGTTGCATTCATGAATATCACATCCTATTCCTGATATTTATTCATAGCTGGGAATTTGGAAGGTCTCTATATCTAAGTATAATAGAAACACTATTGGTAAATCATCTTGTGGTATTGTTTTACATTATATCTTTACTGCAGATTCTGAACATGTATTTGCAAACTAAAAAATGCAATATAAGACATTATGTTCGCATAATTTAATTTCTCTCTTGTTAGTATTTATTCATTCATCGTTTTAACTGTACCTTATATTTCCAAATGTGGTTTCAGACTAGCTAAGGTAATACGAAGTAATAAATAGAGTAGAAAATTGTTTATCATGCAAAGCACAATATTTGAATCATGCTAATGCTTAGCCAGACAGGTGGATGGGATGTTTAGTATGCTAATTCTATCAAAACTGATTCCTAGTAAAGTTAACGTACAACACATTTATTTTTCTGAAAATTGAATCACAGTATTAATGAGTGCTTTATATTTCTCCCTTGCTTGACTCTACAGGTTTCAATGTAAATATGAGGAAAAAATGTTTAATTTCCCAAAATCAAAGTAAATTCAAATAAATCTATAAATTTGATTTCACAAATTCAGAAACAAATTAACTCAGAATATATATATGTACGTAATTTACATTATCTCTGTATGTATTGTAGGACATAGCAGAGGCAAAGGAATTTTTGAAGAAAAAAGGTGTTATATGTGTTTTGATTGACTAAAATATTATGGTTCAAGGTTTGCTTCAATGTCGTTTGGTCTAAATCTTAAATCTTGTGTTATTATTTGTATGTACTACATGTTATGTTAGTTTAGGGTTGTATTCGATGTTTTGTAACTATGTAAAATTTTATGAATGATGTGAATAGATAAATCATTTTGTTATTTTGAAATATGAATTTCTTTAGCTACTTTTAGTGAATATGAATAAATATGGTTTTCATTAGTATAATAATTTTGTTTCAATTCAAATTAGTTTAAAATTTACACGTGCATTGTAGTAGTTTTTTTTTCTCATTTGAATTTTTTTAACAACGGATAAAAGCAGTTGCAAAAGACCCTTTTGCAACAGGCAAAAACAGTTGTAAAATGATTAATTACAATGGGCAAAAATAATTGTAAAATACCCTTATACAACGGGAAAAAACCATTGTAAAAGTCCCTTATTGCAACGGACAATAAACATTGTAAAATTCATCCACTCTATTACAACATCGCATAATACAACGGGCCTAGGCCCATTGCGAAATCCCTATAACAACGGGCATTGCCCATTGTAAAATAGGTATTTTGTTGTAGTGTTAGCCTGAATGTAAGCTTTAATCAACACCAAGTAATCATGGTGAGTCCATGCTAGACTAACCATTCGGAATCCTGTGAACTTCTCATGGCATCGGTAACAGTATAAATATTAATTGGATGGACTGTAGCCATTACTGTCATGTCCTTTCCTAACTAGGTGGAGCAAGGAAATACCAATGAATATTGTATCCTTTCCTAGCTACGTGGAGGAACATGTGATCGATCAATGGTGTGTCCTTTCTTACCTAAGTGGAGCAAGCTGTGACCATTGAATGCTGTGTCCTTTCCTAGCTACGTGGAACAAGATGTGGCCGATGAATGGTGTGTCCTTTCCTAGCTACATATAGCAAGAAAATACCAACGAATGCTGTGACCTTTCCTAGCTATATGGAGCAACCTGTAATCGATGAATAGTGTGTCCTTTCTAAGCTATGTGGAGAAAGCTATGACCGATGAATGGTGTGTCCTTTCCTAGCTACGTGGAGCAACCTATAACCGACGAATGGTGTGTCCTTTCTTAGCTATGTGGAGCAAGCTGTGATAGATGAATGATGTGTCCTTTCCTAGTTATGTAGAGCAACCTATGAATGATGTGTCCTTTCCTATTTACGTAGAGAAACCTGTGAATGATGAACGGTGTGTCCTTTCCTAGCTACGTGGAGTAAGGAAATACCAATGAAAACTGTTGCAAGTATAGAAATCAAATTACTTCTTCCTCTCTACAATAATGGATCCTTACCATTACTACCAGTACAACCATGACATGAACCAAAGCTTCGATGATGAATACGAAGTGGATGACGAAACCGTAGAGTTGCAAATGCAACGAGCTGCATTAGGATATTCTTACTTTTTTTGAGAAGGGTCTATGAGCAATCGTCGTGTTAGTATGCCTGGTTGGATTGACCGTCGATATAAGGGGACTATGTTGGAGGACAAGAAAGGCTGGTGAAGGACTATTTCATTGAGAATTCAACCTACGATGTAACTTTTCTGATTTCGCATGGGCCAGGATATTATCTCCAAAATTTATCTTAAACTTCATGAAAATAACCCACATTTCACTTACTGGCTTAATGGAGCACTAGAACCTGGGCATTCGCCCCACATCAAAATTTTGATTGTTTTACATATATGTTAAGATATGAAACATCTGGTGATCAATTGGAAGAATATTTCAGAATTGCATCATCGACAGCAATAGAGTGCTTAAAGGAATTATGCAAGACAGTAATCGAACAATTCGGCGAGGAATACTTTGAACGCCACGACCAAATGATGTAATAGAATACTATCTAGAGGAGAAGCTAGAGGTTTACCGGGTATGCTTAGAAGTTTGGACTGCATGCATTGGGCTTGGAAGAACTATCAGACTAGTGGGAAAGGTGCAAAATCCTCCCTACTTGGGGGCCTAAAACTAATGGCTACGGAGGTTGTAGTCATCCCCAGTTATTTGTCCTCAGCGACCAAATACGACGGTGTTAGATTCATTGATACACACAAACACTTGAATATGGAAAAAAATTAAAACTTCAAACAAGATCACATTCCATTTAAAATCATTCCTAATTAATTACATAATCCCACAATCGTAATCCACATTCAGAGAAAATATATTTATTACAATACACGCCAAGAGCGACGTATGAAGATGCTTCTTTGAATGATCAAAGTATATACAAGCAATATAAAAACTTTTCCATTACAAATTACATAGCGGAATCAAGTAAAAGAGAACTCTAAATATCTATTATGCCTCTTGCACATCTCTGGAAGCTTTATTCGTATAGTGAGGTACATGGAAACCTCAACTCTCAAACTACTCAAAGTCAATTGAGTACCAGGGAGTTTAAGGGGAAAACATAAAATTCGAGTCCGACATAAAGCTTGGTATGAATAATAATCCAACATCTCAAACCATTTAGATATCTAGTGAGACATGTAGCTTAGCGAAACCGGATTCCCCCTCACTAGTATCTTAAAACCTTTATAAAGCCATATAATATGCTCCTGCATCGACAATGGTCAAAAACATAGTCATTTCAAGATATTATGATGATATGCATACAAGTTAAACCATTCTGGATTTTTCATCCTCTGTTTAATTGACTTCCTATCATGTTATAGTTTCTAGGGTCACTATTAACCTATTAGTTTTCATGGGCTTACTAATAACCTTTATATAATATATGGACTCCCTGTCCTATTTCATAGTTTTTATGGGTACACTATGAACCTAATAGCCCCTGCCAATTAACTTAATTAATTCATAGGTTCCCCTAAACCAATTGATAACCACAATAACTTCTCTGTTATCTTAGTTTTCATGGGTTAATTAGGAACCTATTGACAATTGTCAATAACTTAATCCAGACATAGTTTTCATGGGTTCACTACAAACCAATTGGTTCCAGCCAACTACTCTTTATAACATAGTTTTCATGGGATCACTATGAATCTATTGGTAACTCCAATAGCTTCCTAATCATAGTTTTCATGGGTGCACTATAAACCTGTCTTCCTGACAACCTCTATACTTGGGCAACCTATATTCTGGTCTCCCTGACCTCTTGGATGCAATTCTACTCATTCAAGATTTTAATCAGTTTATATTCATTACTGGGTCAACCTAGCTAGTTCTTCGGCGCTTTATCCCTAAAATGCAGTTATGGGTCCATTATAATGTGAATATATTTATATCTGAAGAAGCAAACAACATAGCATAACAATACCACTCTTGTAGGTTTAATATAAAACATGGTTAATCCCTTTAACCTATTACCTATCAAGGATATCTTCTTCTTCTTAACATGTTTGGGTTATCAGTTTCGAAAAACGAAACGTTTCAACTCCTTCGAACCCTGTCTTTCGACCTCGCTGGATACCCTCCTTCGAAAGCATAAAAATACATTTTCCAAACATTAGGGCCCTGCCTTTCCAACACTTTAAAACTTTCTTTCAAAACCATCTGAATGTATTAAAGCATTAAAATTTAACATTTAGAAGCATAGCTTCGAAACCAATTGAAAGTACCCCTTTCGAAAACATTAGGGTTTATATTTAAAATATTATTTGTAAACATAAGTATCTCTTTTTAAACCATTATTTATCCTTTAAAAGTATTAGGGGGAAACTTAATGGCGTCGGCGCTACCCTTTCGAAAGCATAAGTCCTTTGGGTAAAATACTTGAAGGTTGGCTTCGAAAAACCTTTCAAGACCAATGCCTTCAAAATCCCTAACCCCTTCGAAAGCTATGGGAAGTGGCTTACATTTTAAAAACAAGGGTTACCTTCCGAAAGCAATGGTATCTTCAATGCCTTCGAAAGGCAAAGCGGCACAAGGGTTTCGACCTGGTCGAAAATACCCTTCCGAACACTTTAATTTTTGAAAACAAAGTAGCCTCTTCAAAAGCTATTACTTTAATTAATAAGGCGTCAACTCTCTTCCTAAAGCTAGTTAAAAGTCATTTTTGAATGTATCGGTCTCGACCCATTCGAAAGCATATAAAGAAGCAGGCAAGCGCTTTTCTTTTAGAAAATCAAACATTGTACCGACCCCATCAGAAGCCATGTTTTGACACCCTACCTTCCGCCTTTCTCTAATTCACTATGCACCAACCAAGTGATACCATGTGTATTAGTTTCGGCTTCTATGGTTTCGACCAGGTCAGAGGCGGATGCTTTGGGTTGAAAGCTACTTCCAAAGGAGGCGGAACTCACTTTTTTGAGAAAAACGCTGTTTTTGCCAAATAAAGTAATTTCTTTGTAACTAAGTTGCCCACATGTAAACACTTGGTTGGTTGCCTTAACTTTTCAAATTATTTCGCAGAAAATTGTTGCATTCTCTTAGATTTAAAACAAGGTTAACTTTTAACAAATAAGCCATTCCCATTTAACAACAATCAAATCATTTAGGTCCACCTTTCAAAATAATTTAATTTCCATAATAAACTTCTTAGTAAAAATCCTCAAAAATCACATAAATTCACTTTTAATATGTTATCTAACATGTAAAAATTTCAGACCCAAATTCATTATATAATTACCCAAATTAATTTCTAAACCCAATAATACAAATTTTCCTTTAAAAATTCATAACAAATTCTCCATAGCTTGGAAAATTATAAAAGTCGAAACCCAGCTCCATAATCATGTTTTCCATAACATATAATTTTTCCATGGCATTCTAAAATCATTCGCTATTGGTTTTGCTTTAAAACCGTGTATATACATATTTAAATAATATGATATTAAATCAAACATGTTATAAAACCAAGCATATCATCATTCAAATCATCATAAAATGGATTAATTCATAAATCTGAAAACATATGATTGAAAACAAAATAGAGAGATTGGGATTATTATTCACCCTAGTTTGGATAAGGAAATTAGAGATTGTTTGAGATTGATTCTTCTAGCTTGAATCTTAAGCTTAATCTTGAATTTCCACTTCTCTTCTTACTCCTTAATGGCTGGATCTCCTTTTCTTTTCTTACATTTTAATTTTTGTGATAAATTTATCGTCAATGATAAGGTAACGTAAGTATATGGTAATGAACTAAGGGTGCGACAATTACCCTAATGCCCTTATGTTAATTTAATTATCATTTATTCATTTATAAGCCCATTCAAGTTACTTAAGCATGGCCTCTAAGTTTATTCACTAATCTCAAACTTCTTATTACTCTACATTATTCTATTTAATTTATCTAATTAAATATCCTAAATAATGTTATTAAAAATTAGGGGTGTTACAATAGGAATGTTCATCGGACATTAAAAAAATTTCCAACAACTACTCTTAAAGTAGTAGCTTCCAATGATTTATGGATTTGGCATGCTTTATTTGGAGTGCCAGGTTCGTTAAAGAATATAAATGTTTTAAACCAGTCATGCCTTTTCTCTGAATTATCTAACCAATTGTCGACGGAAGTTTTATTTAAAATTGGTAACGGTGAGCATAAAACTGATATTACCTAGTGGATGGCATTTATCCAAAGTGGCAAACTTCAATGCAAATTTATAGGGTACTAAGAAACAACAAAGAGAGCTATTTCACCGAAAAAGTGGCAAGTTATAGAAAGGATACCGAATGTACGTTTGGTGTCTTACAAGCAAGGTTTTACATTTTACGAAAACATGCTCGATTTCATGATGTAAGAGTTCTATCTGAAATTATGTATGCTTGTACAATAATTCATATCATGATTGCAGAGAGTGAAAGAGGTGGGTATAAAAATCAAAAATAATAATTACTCGGACATGTTTAAGGGTTCTAACAAAAAACCAGAGCGAAACATTAATTCGATGGATGAATATGTTTCTATGGTTCATCATATTGAAGATCAAGCAGGATACTTTCAATTACATGATCAATTGGTGGATCATTTGTGGGCACACAGAGGAAGGAATGGTAGGAATTCATAGATGTTTGTTTATGGAGTTGCTGATGGAGTTTTTGATAAGTTGTTAATGATGTTTATTATGAAGTTATTGATGAAGTTGTTTATTTACCAACTATGTTTGCTTTATGGTGTATGTTGCTTTGTTTAAGTGTAATAGGTTTATTATTGCAAATTGTGTACCTTGTTTCAAAGCTTAGGGTTCATCATTTACTAATACTATTGTGGAACTTATTTACTTGGATATTGAAAGACCTTAGTCTGAACTACATACTAATTCGATAATATTATAACCCAAACAAAAAAAATACCAAATACACATCTAATACACTTCCAAACATAACATACAAAGCAACACTAAATAAGTATAGCACAAATACCCATCTAAAGCCCATCTCTAGACGCGCCGCTTTCGCTTCCACTTCCATTGTCTCGCGCATTATTGTAGTTCTCCAACTGCCTTGTTACAAGTTTTTTCTGCAGAGGAGAGAGCTTACTAAAATCACTGGTCATCGGTCTGATGTGGTTCTTCTCTCTCATCAAAGCCTCCTTTCGCTCTTAGGCTTGTCTCCTTAACTCTCGATCTTCCATGATAGCCTTTTGAAACTCCATTTCGCTGTGATTTCTTTGTGCTGAAAAATTAGCTTTATGCTCTCTTGTTTCAGTAGAGGACATCTCTAAAGTACCTATGAAGCTTGAAAATTCAGCACTCTGCTACTCCAACTAAATTGATTTGTTTCTACCAAGAGGACGTGCGTCCGAGTTCCCAAACAATGGTGATCTTTCCTGAGAACTAGGATCACTGCCTGGACTTGAATCCGAGTAGTTCATTCTTCTTGCCTTATTTTGCTGCTCAAACATGTAGTTGTTGGGATTCTTCTATTTCCGGTAGATCATAAAGAAGCTCAAAGCATTCTTGAAACTTGAATGGATGGCCGTATTTCTGTTGATATGCCTTGCATGCTTCTTCTATCTATAGAACGAAGTAAAAATTATATAAATAAACGATAATATTCAAAAAATACGATCTTTTAAAAAGTATGTAATAAAACATAAACAAAACTTACAATGTCATACGAAGCAGCACCGCTTCACCGTCTTGTCTCCAACCTTGATATTATAGAGATATAGTTTTGGCATGCAGGGTTCATTACTCGATATCAACCTCTAAGGCGAAGCATAGGTTTTCTTCTATGGCTCTATGGTGTTATAATAATCTGCCACTTTTTCCCCAAATAAATTTCCTTTTCATGTTATTTCAAGTACTACTGTGTTGTGAAATATGTATTCATGATTTAGAAATAGAAATATACCATTGAAAAGTGAACTTAACTTGCTATTTTCTACCGTCAACTGCTGCAGCTTCCTCTTCAGCATTTTCCATGTTGACGTCTTCTATGCCAATGTCTACATCAGCTGCAGCCGGTTCCCTACGTCGATTTCTGGAAATGACACTTGATGATTTCCATTTCTTCTTCTTATTATATTCTAGGCTTTGAGGCACATACATCTCTGTAACGGATTCCTCGTTATCGTCTTCCATGTCTTCGGCGTCGCCTTCTTGATCTTCGCCTTCTTCCTCATCAAAACCGCTACTTATTTCTTCGGTTGTAGGATTATTGCATGTATACGAATATTGCCTAGAAAATTTTTGCATGGCTTCTCGATCATGAACCTCTATCAGCTTTGTTCTAAGATACTTTTGTTGAAGTTGGTCATTCTACATCATCAACGACATATACGACGAGTGGTCTTCGTACGTGCCAAAAGTAGGACGTTGTTGGTGATACGGTTGTGGAGCGGTAAAATGGAAGTGAGGCGGTTTTTCGGGAGGAAAGCTAGGAGGAGCAGGCATTTGGTATGGTTGACAATAGGGAAGATTTGAATATGGCATATAGCCATATTTGTGTGGGATGAAGGGATTGAAATTGGTTAGGTGGACATTGGTTGGAATAGCCGGTGGAAGGATATATGGACATTGGTTTTTTGCACATGAATTTATTCCAAAACGCTTGTATGAAGAAGACATTTTTAAAATTGGTGTTAGAGGAGAAAAAAAATGAGGAAGAGGTGGTGTGGAAGGAAGAGGAATAGGGGAGGAGTTTATAGAAGGGACGAAATACTAGTCGTTGAGCTAGCCGGTGGGTGCTCAACGGGTAGTACTTATAACAGCGAAGTCTTCGTCGTTATAAGTATATAACGGTGAAATCTTTGCCTTTATATACTTATAACGGCGAAGACTTATAAACCAGTCTCAGTTAACCCAACTAACCACGAAACTAGTTCGAACCAGCCACAACAAATTGAACAAGCCACACCTGGTTGCTCCGTGGCTAATTTGTAACTGAACAAGCCATTGTTTGATGTGCTCTAAATAGGAAAAATAAGATGGCGGTTGGGAGGAGAATTGCATATAAGTCCATAGGTATTTACAAATTGCAGAGGAGGTAGGTATGCTTTATTATATCTAAATTTACAGTTTATCGTTTAACCCCAAAATTATAAAAATGCAATAGCTTCTTTGTTCATGGTCCTTCTGAGATGTTGTTCACATTATTTCGATCCTTATGAAGTTTGGAATATTATTGTATAACTTGTTCACCTAAATGAAGAATTATGGAATTATCATATATGATGATAATATTTGTGTTTAATTCTTTACCATACTAAGTAGGCGACCTCGTTTTATTAGATAATTATTGATTTAGTAATGTTATAATGATGATTAATTATCTATGGATCCTTCTGACTTTTATTTACAGAATATTATGTGTTGACTATAATTTTGTGAATTAGGTGAATTTAGTTTATATAAATATATCGATGGGTTATTATAATATTTCTAGTAGAAATTTGTCTATCTGTATGGCTACCAATATTCACAAATACATACATGATAGAAATCTGCCCATTTCTATGGATATTAAGTATCACAGATTTTGTGAATAAAATCTGCCTATCAATGTGACTTCAGCGATTAAAAATATTAATGGATTATCCATAGAAATAATGGATAATCAAGTATTTAGTGAACATTAGAATTTTTCAAAAGAGATTTAAAATGCAATATGAAGTGGCAGAATCGCTTCTAACATAGAACGGTATAGATGTTTATGTGTTGGTATTTTATCGACGGTCTACTTTGTATTATGATGATCAATCAATTGTTGATTAGATATGATGGAATTATTACAAGTATTAGAATCGCTTAAGCTACTCAAGTTGACTTATATATGTGTGTGTGTGTGTGTGTGTGTGTGTGTGTGAATATCCTCTAGGAGAACTCAGCAGAATGGTAAACTCTTAAAGAGAATTAAGTTGTGCATGTCCGCTTCAACTCGTGGCACCTATATCCCCGGATATTTTTTTTACGAGAAGTGTATGCAAGGCAAGGCTCGAACCTGGGTCTATTACTAGACCTAGGCACCTCTTTCCATCGCGCCACACCTGTAGACATATATATATATATATATATATATATATATATATATATATATATATATATAATTTATTTTAAAGGGGAACATGTTACAAGTTATAATTGTGATTTGTTATATAGAGCATATTGGATGAAAACATCAACAATTGGTATTGGTTGAGAACTTATATTTCGTATGGCTATTATATTATGTATATTTGATAAAGTTTGAAATAGTCAACGCTAAAGAATAAAATATTTATTTAATTATGTTTGAAAGTGTACATGACACTATATGCATAAACATTCCCACATCTATACTCATACTATTCAAGAGTGCTATAGAGTAATACTGCTGAATAATGTGGAGAATAAGGCGATATAGGGACAAACATGAATATTCCCTGGTCGAACACTGGTACTACTTAAACATTGGATAAATAACTCATTTATACGCACACATTATCAGTACAAAGCAATAATAAGTGTACCTTTAGGATAGAACAATACACAATATGCAATAAATATCAGAGATCAAAGAGTTAATATCACAGCGATAATATATAATATATAAACATACATAGTATGTCCAATATACAACACCAGAATACACATACACGATGTATATTACTCAGGATATAAACAATAACACTACACCCTAGTCCACTCTATGCCCAAAACTCATGCTAGTTATACTTTCATGTACCTCAAATGTCTCGGACTGACCTGAATATTATAAACAATAAACTGGTCAGAGTATACCTAAATCTAAGGTCAATAAACATATGGAATTCTATATATACTAGGTATAGACATAATAATATTACCTCAAACAATCCTAAATATCATATAACGTAGAACACCACAAAACCCAGATAAAATATCATCATCCACATAAAAGCACACCAAATCATAAATCATAGAATCAATAACAAATGGATGAATCGTCCATATTCAAAATCATCATCAAAGTCCATAAATAATCTAATATGATATTTCATTGAGTATACCTCTCAAGCCTAATAATAAAATACTAACATCAAAACAACGTGAAATAGATTGTCTAACTATAAAATATAGGGCACTTACCCATCAGTCAAATATAATAAAAGATATGAGAATCCACTATACTCCGGATGCTTATCCAGATATAATCCCATCTCCTCATATATATAAATCAAAATAAATCGTGACGAGGAATGGCTGAATGATAGACATGATGTCTTAAATGGAATCATACACACACACAAATATATGTATGTATGTATGTATGTATGTATGTATGTATGTATGTATAAATATGTGGGACGCCTTACCCATATATATACTTAAGCGAGGTGTATCAATAGAATATGTCAATCTACTACTCTGTTAGAACCAAAAGGGAGACTAATGAGCATTTGTCTACTCAGCCCAGGATCACTGAACCGGATCTGCTCCTACAATCTTTAGTAACGACGATGGACATTATGACACATATCTACCAATGGCTCGTCAACGCATAGCCTTTTAGTCATGACCTTTTTTGCCTCAATGGTTCACAGACTACTGGCCTATGCGACATAACAAATGGGCTACTAGGAACCTACCTTATAGGTTACTAACCCAAATACTATGATGTGCATCAAATAAAATATCCAGCAATGGTGTCGTGGATCTAGGGCGCAACCCTAAGATCAGACCGCTAGAGTGGATACTAGCTATCTGGTTCTCTTCAATGCCAATAAAAGGAGTACGTCATGATTGTGTCATACAATATCAATAAATATAATGGCACCTACCCGGTTCGCACCTAAGCTCGTGTAAGTATAATCTTATAATATTATTCTCATCATATGAATGTCATCTACTTACAATGAATAACCAAATAAATATCACAACAGTGCCCATAATGCTACGTGGTACTCAATCATTTATTCACTGCTTATAAACTACACTCAGTCCCTATAATATTCAGTACAATGAGTCCAAAGAATAATCGAAGAAATATTACCGAATGCCTCATCCCAAAGGGTATAATAACTCCGTTATTTAGATTTCTTGCCGCATATAATAAAAATCATCACAAAATCATAATGAAGAATGTCATGACCGTATGAAATCATATCAAAGACAATCAATCAAAATATATAATGATGAATCATTCATAACATCGACATTAGTACAGAAAAATGAGAAACCATAATCTGTAGAGATTATACAAAAAATCTCATTTGATTCAGAAATGAAATAATAATAAAGTTCAACAAATCTCATTCTTAAATGAATCTTCTCAGGCCTCGTGAATATGGGCCCGAGCTAGGAAGGTACATACACAATCGAGCATAATTTAGAGATTGAATGTTCAAGCTAGCGACCGTATACGGGTTTTCACTTCTCTAAGCATGGAATAGCGAACACTTGCGACGCTATTTCACTTGATATATGCCTTTGTGAATATTTACTCAAGTTTGATGTAAGTAGATAGAATCTGTCATTTCCTGTTTATATAAAAGTGAAACGACGTCTCAAATCTGCGACTCTATCTCTATCTAACTATAAAGTTATGAATTATAGTAAACATGAATGAATCTACATCTGCATAATGCAGGTATATGGGTATCCAGTGTTAGGTACCAACTGAGTTTTGATGGTCCATGATCGGGCCTTGAGGTAAACAAAGGATGATGTTTGGAGATAGATGCCATCTAACTCTTTCAATCTCTAACTTGGGGCAGAAATATAAACAAAAGTGAGTGGAACGAAACAGTTTGCCCCATCATCTCATGCCTAGAGTTTGGCATAGCACCATTGCCTTTCCTAGAGGATAGCAAAGCCAAAGTTCGCTACTCGGAGTTAGGCGAGATCTTATCCAAACCTTAATCAACGCTTCGAATAAGACGCGGTCAAAGGTAAATATCCTAAAAGAGATATAATCAAACCACCAATTCGAGTAATCAAGTCCAGGCGATGTCCAGATTTAGCCTTAATTGGAGACAAACATTCCAGATAGGGATGTTTAAACCACCACGTTAGGTATCAAGATTCATTCAAATTCCAAAGAGGACGCCGATTCATCGAGATTTTATGTGACCAACAAAGCTCAATACGAATCAATGTTACAATTTAAATGGAACTTGAATAAAGACAAATAAAATAGGCTGATAATCCGACCAAATGACAACAAAGGAATGGTTCTCACATGTATAAACAAAAATACTAAGCACGTTTCTCGCAACATAGACGTCAACACAAAATTCGAAGAAAAAACCAAATTTATTAACATAACATTCAAAACAAAATGCAGGGGCCGAACCTACACAAAGTCGGCCTAAGACAAAATCAAATCCTATTGTTATATAATAAAAGCGAGCAAACAATCACTTTTGGTGCTTAAGTTTCCTTTTCCTTTTATCTTCTTCGAAGGAATGTGCACTAGGCTCCTCTGGATTTCTTCTGCTCCTACCCATGCTTCCTCAGCCCTTAAATGGCATACATTTTAAAGACCCGGTAGGTATACTCTGAGTGCTTTTAAGCATAAGAAGAGTGACCGAAGCAAAGATAGTCTGGCCGGGCAAAGCTATGGATAAAAGAGGTGGAATAAATTCAACTGGTTCTTTCTTAATATCCTTGGCTAATAAAATTTGAGCCTGAAGCATCTATTATATGGTGGGCCATGAAGAGGCTCAGAGGATCCAATTATGAGAACATCTTCATTAATCGGAGTACCCAAAAGTTCAAAAGTCATCTCCTCTTCCATGGCATGGATTATTTGTGCACCAGGTCTTGGGGCCACACTACTTGGAATGTTTGAAATAGTCTGGGAGTCAAACACGACCGTCGATTCGGTTGTTGATGCTTGCTTCTGGAGTTGGAGACCTTTCTCAGGAACTATGATGATGGCAAGCTGATCTAAAAGTTGAGAAACATAAAAGGAGATATTAGTGATGTCGACCGACATCATGTGTGCCTTCTCAAATATTGGAGAATTCAAAAAGATATCTCCACCTGACTTAAACTCGGTATGAGCCGGAGTGCCATTAGAACTCCACTTCAGAATAACGGATAAAATGGTTGTCTTTTGCATTTGGTGTGCATCTGGATTGTATGAAGGATCCGATGGAGAGATCGAAGTGGTTTGAGAACCAGTGGTGGGATGTATCGTCATATCTTGAGGGGTAGTCCTAAAATCTTCACCTTTTTTTTTGGGACCTCGGTAGCCCATTCTGGGTGTAGGATGATCTCGTCCACTCTAAGCGCTTTAATCTCATCTGCATTCAAAAGCTCACGCTTCAACTCTTCCATGTTTACCCCTGTCCAAAGACTCTTGCTCTTCTTCCGCTATCTGCTCCTATGCCAAGGCCAGGGCCTTGGGATGTCCCTGTCAAGCCACTCTGGATTTTCTAAATTTGATTATGTTAGCATGTTAGTTAATAATGATCGGTTTGAATTTTTCCTTAACTTGCATTTTTGCAGCCACAATTTGCTCATCAACTCCTTTGGCACGAACTACCACCTTATCCCTCTCTTTGCGAGCATCTACCAAATCTTCAAAGTAGTTATGAGTATGCCTATCAATAATACGGGTTATGGCTCAAAGCCAGCCCGAACCCACCTTATCAACGTGAGTATATGTTTTTTCTTTTACTACCCAATCCCAACCAGGCCCAAACCAATTACTATTACAGTCGGGTACGGTTTTATTAAAATAGGGCCTGGTTAGGGCCCGACTAGACTATTAGTTTTCCATCATATCAAAATGTGAGTGTGTATGTTATTTGCTTATCATTTTGATTGTTTCCGTATAGATGTTTTTCCAGACTTTTGTTTTAAACTTGACTACTTCACGGTCCAATTTATATGTTAACATTGTTTGTATATAAATTTTACCAAAGTTAAATTTAAAAATACTGTTTTAATTCAAATATTCTGAGTTGGGTATACTGGTATTACCCAGTGGGCCTAAAAAGCCCGAAGGGCCGGGCACGGGTGTTGGTTTGAAATACCCTACGAATTTGGGTCGGTTTCGAGTTCGGGTTTGGGTTTTAATTATTGTAATCGAACTTGGGTCCGAGTTTTATGGTACCCGGACCGTTCCCGGACCATTGATAGGCCTAGTTATGACCGTGCTTGAGAGCGTCATCTTTTCCCTTCTTTTCTTTTTCTAATTGTTCTTTCATGCTCTCCTGCTGCATTTAGATCCGCTACCTCTTTTGCTAGGCGCTCTTTCTCTTCTGACAAAAGGTGATTTCTATGATGAGCAGACTCGATTTGACTCTGGTGGTTTTGTCTCTCTAGCTTAAACGACTCGGTTAGTCCTTGATTTTTGCTTGGCTTCTTCCAACGAATTTTTTAGCCCAGCGACTTCCTCATTAAAATGGGCTATAGTCTCCTTGTTTTGCTCAGCATCGAGCTTTAGCCCCGCAACCTCTACCTTTTTGTTTTTAGTATATTTTGAAATCACCTCTGCTAGTCTTTTCCATTTGAAGTATTGACCGTAAGCGTCATTGACGTAAGCCGTAGTTTGGCGTTAGATTTCTGGAGGTACGTCTTTTAGGTTCATGGAAAATTTAACTTCATTAAAGAAAATCTTTAGGGATCGACGCTTCAGATCAGCCATATGAGGATTGGAATCAACTTGTTTCTCTTTCGTAATGACCGAAGGTTTAATAGCTCTCTTATCAACCCTGTAGCAAGAGGGGTCAGGAACAACAAGTTTGGATAATTGCTTAGATTGCCGATGAACACAAGAAGGCACCATTTGCTTTATGGAGTAGGGAGCCAAAATAGGAAACGAGACATGTCCTCAAGTGGAACGTCATCAGGTTGCTAGAGTAATTGTCCATGCTTTTGGGCAAAGGCGATCTAGATCTATGCCTTGAAGATGAGTCGTGAGAGTGATAACCCCTGTCTCGGCCCCTACAATCTCGAATTAAATGCCTGCTGGTATATGAATCATTATCATTGCTGCGAGAATGTTTACGTAGGTTGTGCTCTTATGCTTCCCAATCTGACTCTCGAGAGAATCAAATAGAGTTATGCGCTTCATTGAACCTGCAAGTGAAACTGTGATGAGTTATCTTTAATACGATAAAACACAACGTGAAATAAACAAAGTGACACGCATGTGTGTGTCTCAGTGTCCCCCTGATGGACCGACTGTCATGAGTAATATCACATGCATCGGTGGGTGGAATATCACCCAATAGACGGATAGGGGAGTAGATGTCCCTAAGGCTCATGTTGGCCAGACCGAAAGAGCCAATCTCATCGAGAATTGGCCCGAAACTTGCACAGAGGTCCTCCGAAGGTTGGACAGTTGTCTCTTCTGCCATAGTGGCTGGTGGAAGTTGTGTCATATACCATCATATACCGCATGGGAAGAATCCTTTTCTTAGGGCACTGCTTCAGAAGGAAACCCTGAACATCACCGTCGTCATTATTAGAGGACTCATGATCTATGTCAATGTCATGGTGGCATACTCTGCCTCCTTCGCCTTCTTCAGCGTGCTTCTGCACTTCTTCAGATCCAACAACAGGACTTTGGACTAGGGGCACCACTAGGTCCTTGTTGTTATTCCTGAACGAGGAGTCGTCGTCATTACTATTGGCAGTCGTCGGAATTTGACCGACGTTCGGCCCACTTTCTATAAGTTATAGGCCAAAAGGTTTTCATCGGGGTAGAGATTTCTTACTTCCATGCTAGTGACCAGAACCACGAGAAGGGTCCTAACAGTATCTGTAAAATTTGCACCACTAGGTCTCCTTGACACATATGGAAGAACAAAGGAATATGGATAGAAAAAAATGAAATTATCAAGTAAGCTCATATGAAGGTGAAGGGAGAAAGACTTACGCCCGGACACCCACCTCTGCGGGAATCCAAGCGGACAACGGACGAAAAAAAGCTCATTCTTGAAATAACTTCGCTTATTAGAGTGCCTATGATGATTCTACAGCCATTGGCAGGTTCCAAGAAAGTAAGAGTGGGATTTCCTTTGTGATGTTAGAAGCTGTCCGGATTTCTTGATCGCTCAGGACACGATTCAAGTGTGGAACGAAAATAATATAGGCACCATGCAGAAAGGCATAGCTGTTGGGATGCAATTAAGTTGGAGCCAACATCATGAAATTCAGTACTTATGGATAAACTGATTAAAAGGTGGAACACATCCCGCCAAGAACATATATCGGTTGCATGTAATGTACCCTTCTAAGGGATGGTGTACCCATTGTTGACGCGTAGGAACTAGCACATACTTTAACGGGATGTTATGTCCATCACATATTCTCCTAAGAGCCCTTTCTTCAATTTAGAGGTAGTAGAGCCTGCATAATCATCTAATATAACCACATCATCGAGACTATAGGGCAGCCTCTATCTCCGTACCTTCTATTGGCTCAGGAGGAATCTCTTGGGAAGGTTATTCAGCTTGTTGATTAGTAGGCTGAGATATAGATAGTGGTGGAGTATATCTTGTGATAGAAACTATAGTAAAACTTAATTCAGTATCTAATTCGGCATATCCAGAGGATGATGGGCCGGCAACCATCGCGAAGAGACGCTCGGAGTGTCTACGATCCATAGCTATCAAAACTCAACACACAAGGGACGTCAGTAAAACTAGAAGTTGTATCCTCATGCTAAAGTGAAAGCCTAGTGTGATGTGCTGCGAATTACAGCATTATGCAGTGTCGGTATTCAATGTTGTGCAAAGTTGATTTGAAACCTATATTGTCCAAAGTGACCATAACGCTCACCAACCCAACGAACTTCACATCGTTGACCATGCATTAGGAACACAATGGAACTTGAAATATTTTGCTCGATAGAACTCTGGCATTGATTTCTTTTGCAAGTTTTTCTCAAGTGTATTGAAGTGGAATTTCACCAAGTGTTGGATCGACACTGAACCGTAGCCATGGTTGAAATCTCACCATCTTCTTTCTTCCTCCATCTTCTTAAGCGTGGCCAACCAAATGATCTACCGTCCACATCAGCCACCAACACCGCCACCTACTTATAGTAATGAATCTAGAGAGTGGCGATGGATTATGTGTGAAGGATCGGGTCGGTTGTAATGGGCCAGCGACGATTGGAAGCTAAAGGCTGAAAGCACAAATGGCTAATGACGAAGGATGAAGGAGCTGGTCCAGCCCGCAACGAAAAAAATGGATGAATTTCAAAAAAAATTTAACCATTTTGGATCTTAAATGGGCCTATGAAGCTTAAATATACTTAGAACTTTTCTTTGTTTCTTATAAATAAAATCAATATTTTATTTAATTTTCAAAAATAAAGTTTTAGTTTAATTTAATGTGTATGTAAACTAGAGTATATCAAATAAACTCTTATGTACATATTTTTGTGTAACAGTAACTAATTAAATTTATTTAGAGAAGGAAAATTTTCATTTCCTATCTCTTAAATTATTCAATTAATAATGGGGCATAATTTCATTTTCTTCCTCTTAACTTATTCAATTAATGACAAGGCATAAATTTGTTTAGAGAAGGAAACTTTTCATTTCCTTCTCTTACCTTATTCAATTAATGAGGGGCGCATTATTTATATGAATAGAGAAACCTTTCATTTCTCTCTCTTTAATTAAATTGATTGATCATAAGAATGTCATTAATTAGCAACATATATATGGCATGAATGTAAGCATAAACAAATATATATTATAGTACAAATATGTAAGTGCGATACATGATATGTGCTATCAATTGATGGCAAGGTATATACATATAAACAAAATTTAATGGATAGCTAATCACATAAAGGAAAAAATGGGAAATAAATAAAGGGTAACAACGATGATTGAATCAATTTCCCATTTGGTAAACGTAATTAATGCATCATATAAATTATTTCCTCATTTAAATTGTTTCCTCCTTTTGGAAAAAATCTAATCATACTTTGACAATATAAAATACATGTAATAAATTTTATGTATGCAAACATACATATAAAATTAATTTTATGTATATAAGATTAAATCAAGCTTTTTGCTTAATAAAAATTAGAGATTTACAGCAATCAATTTAAAAGTAGATTTAGTGTCAAAACATTAATTATATATATGTAATATTCAATAAAATATCTCTAAGTAATACAAATTAGATGAAAGTAATCAAATTAAAATTTAGATTTATTGCCAAAACATCTTCCCTTTTTTAATTTCCAAAACAATACAAACAAAAAATACATAAATGTAAACTTTCAAATCTAAAATTATATTCTTTTTATAAGATTTAAAATATGAATCTTCAATAAAACGCTGTAATATTTATAAACAAATTTTAGCTTAATTTGTTAAAGTAAAAATCCGATCAAAACAATATGAACATGCAAAATTTTAGATCTAAATGATTATACTTTAAATTGAATGTTTACAATATAGATCTATAATAAAATATTATTTCCAAACATATATAAATTTTAATTTTAATTAACAAAATAAGAACCCAATTGGTGAATTGAACATACAAAATTTCTGATCTAAAAATTAGACTTTAGATTAAATGTTTTGAATATAGTTCCAAAACAAAACATTATATTTAAACATATACAAACACTAGTTTTGATTTATTAAATAAAACACGAATTGATTCATTTAACAAACAATTCAAGCTGCACAAACAATTTTCAACTTAGATGAGGCAGTGATATGTACATACAAATTATGACAATTAAATTTCTCTTTCAACAAACATTACATCAAATATCATTATCTATTAAAGAAAAACATACCTTACATCTTGAAAATGGAGTCCTCTTAGGATGTTGCCTAGATTCACACCATGAATGATGATTTCTTCGCAAACCTTCAAGATCCTCATCCTATCCTTGCAAGAGATGGATGAACCACTTTTTTTTTATGTTTTCGTATGGAGCTAAAAGAATTTTGGAATTTTTTTTGTTTTCTGCTATGAAAAGTTAGGAGAAGAAAAAGAAACACACTGAATGAGAAAGAATGAATTGTACATACAGAATGAATTAGAGAATATGTTTTATTTGAAAGATTGAAACCTTTTCAATTCCTTAATTAAAACTTCCTTAATTAATTCCCTTGATTGTTTCTCTCTCTCCAATCCTTCCTTTAAACGTACGCCATCGAATGACATAAAATTTCCATAAATCATGTCATCAAATGACAAAAAATTTCATAAATCATGTCATCAAATGACATAAAATTTCCATAAATCATTTCATTTAATTATCTTTAAATTAAATCAACATCATGTATCAATGCGCGCAAATATAACTTTTATAAATGCATTAAAATAATTACAAAAAATTTCCAAATATCAAATAAATAATAGTTAATATTTCTCAAATATCAATTAATTTAATCAGTTTACAACATTTTATAAATTAATTAAATCATGTTGTTTTACAAAGAATTCATCATCACGGTTGTGCCACTCAAATGTGTAAATTTAGTCAGCGATTAATATGGAACTATTCGAATATTAACGTTCGCATGTCATTTAGCAAGTGGTGTGACATTTTGACCGAATTTATCGCCTACACATCTTTTGGTAAAATCCAATTTTACTTATTATAAGCGGTACCTAATAGTGACAATTATTTACACCAATAATCTTCATCAAAACTATATCACTTTGGATTTATAGAATTTGGTAATGGTCAAATTTTCAATATCATTCACGTTCAACTTTATAGTCCAAACAAAAGATCCTTGGTTCAATGATAATAATTATTATTAACCGAAATGCTCTAGCCAGAGACTTTAACTTTGAGTTAACTTCAATTGACCATGATACTTATCTCATATAACTGAGATGAATCCTCTCTTGAATAGTGTTGCACCTGCAATACTTCCACTCAATCCAAATATAGTCGTTCGATGGATGTCATGTCATGATTTAACTATAATCAAAGTGGAGCTTCCACACTGAAGATCAACAGTATTGTCAAGTTGAGAGAACTGTTTAAATTAGTCACATCGATATTCTCTGCTTAATCTTTTTTTAGCAAAGGCTAGCAGGGTTGACCGGGCCCCTACCTAATTTTATTGCAAACAACAATAAAATAAAAATGCTCAAAACAAATTTCAAGCATCAAAACACAAGGAAATACAGGGAAAAGAGAAAACAAGCAGACTGGAAATACAAGAAAGGCAAAAGACATAAAGGACAGAGACAAACCCAGAGGAAAAACAAAATTATCTCCAAGCAGTGACCGAAGCATTAGAGAAAATAGACAACTTGAGCATAGTTTCCATAATTTCTGTTTTCAAACTTTCCAGAGAACTTCACCGTCTCTTCTTCTTTTTTTCCAAAGCAAATAAGATTCCTTTCATGTCATACCAAAGACAAGTATTTCTTAATACATAATGTAATGAGTCGGGATTTACTTATTCACCATCTTGTTGATCTGTAGATCAAGTTCAGATCAATATTAGACAGTGGAAACAACATGTTGCTACCAGCTAGTAACATCTTTCGTCTCCATGACGGAAGATTAACATCACAACCAAAAAAGATGTGATCATAGGTCTCGATACAGAACAGAAAAAGCATAAGACTCCATGATTTAGACCCATTCTCAGCAAAACATTTCTAGTAAGCAAGGCATGGTATAAGACCTTCCATAGCATCAAGTTATCTTTGGCAGTGGTATCAGCATTCCAAACGATCTTCATCCACTTGCACTGAGGTAAAATATCATGCCTGGATAGCAAACCATATACATAAGGGACAGAGTGTTGTCTTTCCTTCCAGACCACCTGGTCAGTACTCATAGTTGGAATATAGCTATCCTGAAGCTGAACCCAAGCAGCTCTGATAATCTGGTTTGAAATGTAGGGAAGTTGAAGGTGGCCACGAAGAATATAATCAGAAGCCCTTGCTTCCTAAGGTATGCCAATTTGTATGATTCACCGGTGGTTCAAAAGGCTGGAAAGAATCATTCTAGGAGCTACCCAAGGTTCATGCCAAAACTTAACTTTAGTAGAAACGGCCATTCTCATGACAATCAAAGGGAGGAAAGTAGATCTCAACCCAAGCAATCATCTCCAAGTCCAACTAAAGAGTTGTGGAACTTGCATACTCCATAAGTCTTTCCTGCCTATCCTGTGAGTCCACACCCAGTTCACCCACACACTGTCCTGCCTAGATAAGACCAAGTTGAAGTGAGAACTAAAAGCTGCAACATTCCAGTTAAATATGTTAATAACTCCTAACCCTCATTTGTCCCTAGGCAATTCAAACAATGAGAAAGAGCAAGGCATAGGCTTCTTCTTATAGATAGATCCACACCAGTAGAACCTCATCATTGCACTTTTAATCATTTTCAATAGTTTAGTTGGCAAGATAAAGGCTTTAGCCCAATAGACAACCATGGACAAGCTTATAGCTTTGATAAGAATGAGACAGCCAGCTTGTCACAAAAATCTGTTGGCCCAACTATTTGATGATGATGTGATTATATTATAGAGGGGAAGGCAATTAGTTAAAGATACTCCCAAATAAGTCATATATGAGTCCATCAGTTGGAGACCGAAAGAGGCTAGCAAAAGAGTAGAATGTTGAATATCAGTGCCAGAGAAAATAATGCTCGATTTGGTATGGTTAAGTTTGAGACCAGTCATTAATAAGAAGGATGACTGTTAGGGGGAGGGGTGATCAATCCCTCTCAGCAGAAAAATAGGATCTTGCAATTTGGCGTGATAGAACAAACAGATAGTTATGGATCACAGAAAAAAAAATATAGAGACAAGAGAGAACACACAGATTTATAGTGGTTCCACCATCGCGAGATAGTGTACGTCCACTTTAATGGGGAAGAGATTTATTACTATTTGAAGAGATTACAGAGTAAAGAAATGAAGAAAAATAAACAAGAGATTGTTCTCTCATCTCTGATATCTTAACATTCTCTATACCTCTCTTTATATATAGAGAAAAGTTACTTAGGGATGAAGCAATTGATTTATGTAAATAAATCAATTCATGGAATAATAATATTTCCATTAATTGCCTTGCCATGTAATTGATTGATAATATTCCATTTTCTCCATCAATCAATTATTTCCCTATTTGATTCCTTTTATAAAATATGGCAATCAAATATATATATGACAAATATCTCCACATCCCTATCTCTTTAATTTCTCTTTCCATTTCCTTCATGCACAGAACGGGTAACTAAATACCGAGAATATCTCCAAAATCTATTAATTTTGGAAATATTGTATCACCAAAAAAATCCTAATAATCTCCACCTTGATACAATATCTCTTCCAAAACCAAGATACTCCAAAATGAATGCTTCCCAATGAGTTCCTGCAAAAGCCACCTCTCATTGCACTTTGTTAATGAACTCCGGCAAGGCCACCGCCCACCAACAAAGTGTTGGAAACACTCAAAAAAAAATAAGGCAGACGTTGTGCAACCAAAAATAAACTCATATCTCTTCATACAAGAAGAATGCCACATCTTCTCTTAACTTCAACCAAGTTACTCTCTTCCCCATAGTGCCACCATGTGGCACCTAGCACTTCATCAAGTGAATCAAGTTCGAGCAATGCTCGAACTTAGTAGCAGGTAAGGCCTTCGTAAACATATCTGCTGCATTGTCATTTGTATGAACCTTCTGAAGGCGAACTAACTTCTCTTCATTCATGGCGCAATTCCACTTTGAATTATCATTCGATTTCATGGCTTCTTCAAGGCTTAATGGTTCATCATGAACAACATGTAAAGCATACTCAAACTGATCATCAAGGATCAAATTTGCATAATCCCAATCTCCATATCTAATTGGAGCTCTCTTTGGTCTCTGACTAGCCCGAATGACTATATCGCCTGACTCTCCTTCAGCTCCACCTTGAGCTCTATCTTGAGCTGAATCCTCTCTGGCTTCATGACCATCTCCATCACTACTAGAGGAAATCTGTGGACTATCATGTGATGTATCATCAACTGTTCTATCACTATTGCCAATAGTAATAGCTGTACTTCGGGTTTGAAAGTTGGGAATCTCGTTCTTTTCGGCCTTCTCATCAACTGAATCTGAACCGTCTGATAAACCTTCCAAAGGTTTAAACATCGCTGACTCGTCAAAAGTCACATGTCTGGAGTGTATAACTTTCTTCGTAACTGGATTCCAAATTCTGTATCCTTTTATTCCATCTGTATAACCAAGAAAAACACACTTGGAGGCCCTAGGCTCCAACTTATCTTGTCCTGTATTGTGAACATAAACTGGACATCCAAATATACGAAAATAACTTAATAAAGTGCTTTTACCTCTCCATAACTCCTCTGGAATCTTCCCACCAATGGCTGAGCACGAAATCCGATTAATAATATGTGCTGCAGTCGAAACAACTTCAGCCCAAAAACCCTTAGACATACCCGCAGTCAATATCAAGCAACGGGCCTTCTCAAGTAGAGTCCTATTCATCCTCTCAGCAACCCCATTGGATTGCGGATCGCCAGGTGTAGTAAAATGTCTTCTAATACCGCGTTGTCTGCAGTAGTCGAGGAACTCTTTGGAGACATATTCGCCACCATTATCGGATCTAAGAATCTTCAATTTCTTTCCTATTTGGTTTTCAACAAGAGCTAACCAAACCTTGAAATTCTGAAATACTTCCGACTTAGCTTTCATTACATACACCCAAACCTTGCGCGAGTAGTCATCAATGAATGAAACAAAATAATAAGCCCCACCAATGGAAGCAGTAGGGTATGGCCCCCAAACATCTGAATGTACATAATCAAGTACACTCTTAGAAGTATGCATACCGTCACCAAAAGAAACTCTGGTTTGCTTTGCCAATACACACTCCTTGCAAAAGTTCAACTTGTTGAAGATTTCTCCCTTGATCTTTTTCTTCTTACGAAGCAACTCTAAGTTCTTCTCCGAAGTATGACCTAGTCTCATATGCCAAAGCTTGGTAGCATCCAAACTTTTAGAACTATCAACTCCAACACATAATTCTCCATGAACAGTGGTACCCATCAGCAAATACAGATTTCTTACCATAACACCCTTCATCAA
This sequence comes from Allium cepa, assembly GCA_030765085.1. NCBI lineage: Eukaryota > Viridiplantae > Streptophyta > Magnoliopsida > Asparagales > Amaryllidaceae > Allium > Allium cepa. The sequence continues at coordinate 622,710,847 of CM060940.1, read as the reverse complement.
TACAAGTGCCTCTCTAGAAACTCTCAAACCATCTTTGACAATGGTTATCTTGCATCCCAATGATGCCAATTGGCCTAATGATATCAATGACTTTCGAAGACCAGGAACATAGCGAACATCTAAAAGTGTGCGAACAATCCCATCATACATGCGAATGCGAACTGAACCAACTCCCATAGACTTACATGTAGCATCGTTTCCCATAAGGATGGAACTTCCTTCTTTAGCATCAAAGGAAGAAAAATAATCCTTATTAGGAGTCATGTGAAATGATGCTCCAGAATCTAATACCCAGTGGTCTGCAACATCTGATACAACCGCTGTCAATAAATCGCTATCATCTTTCTCCATCGCAATAGATGAAGAACCTTCAGTCTTCTTCTCCAGATCTGGACAGTCTCTTTTCCAATGGCCTGGTTTCTTACAATGATGACACCTTCCATCTCTTGACTTACTCCGCCAATGAGGCTTCCTAGAATTGGAACGCTCCCTGTAATTCTTCACTTTCTTCTCTGCTCTACCTCTCTCAACAAATAAACCTGAACTACTATTACTTCCTCCACTACTATCACCAACACCAAACTCTTTCATCTGATCTCTCAACTCCTCACTGAGCAAACCTGTCTTCACATCATCTAATGTCAATGTATCTCTACCATAGATAAGGCTGTTAGCGAAACCAGTGTATCGTTCTGGAAGCGAACACAACAGAATCATTGCTTTCTGTTCTTCATCAACTTTCAACTCAACAGACTTCATCTTCATCAACAGGTCATCAAACACACTTAGGTGTGTTTTAATTGAAGAACCTTCCTTCATTTTATAAGTGAAAAAAGTCTTCAATAGGATCAGACGGTTAGTTAGAGATTTCTTCATGTAGAGGTCCTCCAACTTCTTCCAAATGCCTTTGGCTGTGGTTTCCTGACTGATTTCAGAAATTACATTCTTTCCCATAGCAAGCTGGAGAGTAGTAAAGGCCCATTCTTCCATCTCTTCTAATTCCACTGATGAAATATCAGCAGACAATGTCTCTGTATCAAATACTACTCGATGAACGCGATTTCTCCTCAAAACTGCTTTCATCATCCATTGCCCTTTTTCAAAATCTCCTTCACCATTCCACTTCTCTATCGTCAACTGTGATCCTGAAGCCACATAGGAGCCTCTGACGTATGGAGCAACTACTGGCGCTAAAGTACTATTTGTACTATTTTCATCTCCTCCTGCCATTCTACCAAACACCTTCTTTGCGAATCTAGCTCTGATACCAGTTGTTAGGGGGAGGGGTGATCAATCCCTCTCAGCAGAAAAATAGGATCTTGCAATTTGGCGTGATAGAACAAACAGATAGTTATAGATCACAGAAAAAAAATATAGAGACAAGAGAGAACACACAGATTTATAGTGGTTCCACCATCGCGAGATAGTGTACGTCCACTTTAATGGGGAAGAGATTTATTACTATTTGAAGAGATTACAGAGTAAAGAAATGAAGAAAAATAAACAAGAGATTGTTCTCTCATCTCTGATATCTTAACATTCTCTATACCTCTCTTTATATATAGAGAAAAGTTACTTAGGGATGAAGCAATTGATTTATGTAAATAAATAAATTTATGGAATAATAATATTCCCATTAATTTCCTTGCCATGTAATTGATTGATAATATTCCATTTTCTCCATCAATCAATTATTTCCCTATTTGATTCCTTTTATAAAATATGGCAATCAAATATATATATGACAAATATCTCCACATCCCTATCTCTTTAATTTCTCTTTCCATTTCCTTCATACACAGAACGGGTAACTAAATACCGAGAATATCTCCAAAATCTATTAATTTTGGAAATATTGTATCACCAAAAAAATCCTAATAATGACAAGGTGGTTAAAATACACTAGATGGATGAGAGTTGAGGTTTAGTGAAGATCGTGATGTCATCATCAAACAATAGGGTAGAAATGGTATGCAACCTACACTTCAGATGGTAGGCTATTTGGTTTGCACTGAACTTTAGAGAGACAAATCTAGTAAGCAGCTCCATCACAAGAATGAATATATAGGAGGAGATACGATCACCTTGTCGGTCCCTTGCTTGCTTTTGAAATATCTAACAAACCGACCATTTAAAATGAGGGAGAAGCTAGGAGATGAGATACACTCATACACCCAACCAACATAAGGTTTAGGAAATCTCATTAAGGTCATGATGTGTACTATATAATTCTAATGAATAGAGTCATATTCCTTCGTAATGTCAAGCTTCATCATGGCAGCAGGGGATGTACTAGCTCGACCATACCCACTAAGGAGCTCCTGAGCAAGTAGGACATTGTCAAAAATGCACCTATTTGGCAAGAAAGCCACGTGATTCTGGGAAATGATGTCTGGTAGAACTCAAACCAGTCTAGTTGAGAGAATTTTAGATATACACTTATATACTACATTACAGCGGGAGGTCTGTAAGAGGTGAAAGAGTTGGCTTCAGGAGTCTTTGGGATTAATACTAGGTTACTTACATTAACTTCAAAGATTAGAGTGCATTTGTAAAAAAAAAAATATGCACTGCCTTACAAAAATCAACTTGAATAATATCTAGATCATAAAGAAATGCACATTGAATCCATCTGGGCCTCCAGATGACTTCTTATTCATTAAGAACAAGTTTTCTTAATCTCGTCATCACTTACTTTATCAACCAACAATGTAGACTGACGTGGTGAGCACAGGAAGGGGTATTTCATCAAGCATGTTGTGGTCAGGAGTGAAATTGGATGGGTTTCTAAGTAAATCAGTGTAATAATCGAGGAAAGTAGCGTCAACCTGATCAAGAGTGGGGAAGAGAGATCCATCATGTCCATGAATCGTACGAATGTTTTCTCTAGCTTGTTTGATATTGATCAAAGCATGAAAGTAAGCAGTGGTGCGGTCTCCATGCTGGATCCACTTATTGCACAACTGTTGTTCTTTCATAATTTCACTATCAAAAGCTTGATTTAGTGATGTATATAGCTTTCCTTCCTCTTCAGCTGCTTGAATGTCATCAGGGTTGTTCGTCATGTGATCCTGTGCTATTTTGAGTTTTTCTTTCAGAAAGGCGGACTGCTTTGCTCCATCTCCATATAGTTTGTATGCCCAAGATCTCAGAGCCTTTTTAACAAGTTTTAGCTTCCTGCACAATTTAAAAATAGGGTTACCAAAACAATTAGTAGACTAGGCAGATATTACAATTATTTTACATTCAGGGGAGAGAGTCCAAGCATTGTAGAATCTATAGCTTCTTTTCTCCTTAACCATGGGAGAACCACAAGTAAGGCTAATGGAGAATGGTCAGACAGAATAGAATGAAGGATGGAAATGCATAGGTTGGGCCACAAAGAAAGTGATTTGAGATTACAAAAGGCATGATCAATGGTTGAGAATGTTCTCACACCACTTCTACTTCTGTTGTTCTATGTGAATTTAGTCGTAAAAGTTTGTATTTTGATAAGGTTTGAATATGTGGCAGCAATGTTGAGAGGTTGGATGTGCTTGGGCAACAGAGGATGGCTACCATGCTTGTCATCGAGATGATGGCAGCAGTTGAAGCCGTCCATGATGAGCCAAGGATGAGTGTCATGATAAAAATTGGGAATAATATTTAGAATGTTTTTCCTGGATTCAGAGGAATTATCAGCATAGACAATAGTAAGGTAAAAGGATGAAGTAGGCCGAGAACTTATTACTTGAAAGTGAATGAATTGTTTGGACGAAAGGATAAAAGTTAATGTGTAGAAGTTAGGATAATATAGGACCATGATCCTTCCATATTCTACATCATAAAGGCTACAAAGCAGCTTCCATGAAGGGTTAATAAAATTTGCAGCTCGATTAGTTAAAGGTAGATTTAATTTTGTTTCAAGAATGGAAAAGATTTTCAATTCATAGGATTTGATAAGGTTCTTTACTTTTTCAAGCTTTAAATGATTATGAGCTCCTCTTATGTTCCATCTTCCATAACCTTAGTTATATTAACCAATAGAAAACTATCGAGTGAATCATTCCATTATTATCCAATAACTATCAGTATGTTACCGCTTGGTGGCCCCTAACAGTCATGAGTAATACACTGCCTAATATTTGGAGAGCGTTACGTACTCTAGTCTCGATGAGTACATTGATATCCAGTCTCGATGCATCTTGACTAGGAACGTTTAAACTAGTGCATTTGTTTCATTGTGATAAATTACTCATGATTACATCACTTTGAAACTACTATCACAAAACATACCATTATGAATTTTTTATTAAATACAATTTTAATTAAATTGATTAATTAATATAACCACACTATATCAAGTATACAATAGAAAGAAAAAACCTTTATTTCGAACAAGATTGGTCAACGAGGTAGATATATATAACAAACAACATAATTGCCACTACGGCATACCCCTAACGCTAAACACCTCCCACTTGAACTTGGGGTCAATTATGGAATCTTATTCCAACTTCTCCAATCGATTTTCTCAAAACCAATTAGGTTAGTCCCTTTGTGAACGAGTATGCTATTATGTTTTAAACATCTACTTTGTCAACCAATTCTCTCCGACGGTGATAAACTAATGTCCCCTCGAAATCTGGTGAGCTATAAGTTCTGTTACAAACTATACTGTGACATTGTTATCATATAGCAACGTTGTGAGATTCTCAACATTTAAAATCGGCTCAGTTATAAATTTGTGAACTTATATTTTTAACATTATCTTTATTGTAGCACTATTTTAGGCAATGCACATAGCCTTTTTATAACATCCTGATATTTTCAACCATTCGCATTCACACATGCCGGATTTGAATTGCTCAAAATACCAGATTGTTAATTTATATTTGGCAAAACTCAACATATACAGTAAGTAAATAAATCACAGAATTACAGACACACGGTAATATTCAATATGCAGCGGAAACAAAATGAATAGTAATTCATAAAGCTACTATATATATATATATATATATATATATATATATATATATATATATCAGAGTTAAATAAGATACAATAGAAGTTTCAAATACAATAGTCAAATACAAGATCAAAATACATCACTAGAACCAACTGAATGACTACAAGCTGAAAATATGTAGATGGATCTTCAAACGAAGCTCCAACTCCAAAGGCGAGTCTCAAAAGCTATATCACTCAGTCTGACCTGAGCGTAAAGCAAAACACAAAACACTCGAGTCAGGATTAACATTCTTATATCAACAAATCCAACTCAAGTGAAATAACAACTGAAATACAAGTAACTCAAAGGATGTTTGGGATAACCATACTCTAAGGATCCATTAAAATATTTACTATGTAGTAATATACGCTATTATAATAATGTCTAAAGTAAAGTATACTATTTAAAAGTAGCGTTAAGGCTTTACATTTTCCACCTTAACACATTTTATATATTCCCATAATCTATACAGTACCGTAATCTTTCCCGTACTCAGCGTCGTCAAGGGGCACTCCATAGGTATGGTACAAAACAAACTCGTATAAGGCATGCTAGGGTAGGTGACAAGGCACAACTAGGCAATGCCAGGGTAGATATACCAATTACACTTCCAAGCTGGTGGTAACGCATAGCAGCCACTACCGCCCACCTCGAGTCACACTTCCAAATCAAAAAAATCAAAAGTGGCCACCAAATCAATCGCAATGTCAGAATATAGCATCGAAGGAGTGTGTCCGAACGGAGGAGCTACCTCACTTGGTCTGTCAATTGCTCTTGTTTTAGCCACCTTATGCCAACTCACGGGAGTCGGGTCCATGTATATACCTCGTATTGGATCGTCTCCACCATCCTACTTCATTCTGGAATCTCCACCTCATACATAGTTGTTAAAGTGGTTTTCGGAGTTGGCAGAGAGTATGACAACCTCCAATCCCGGTCTCTTTAACAACCAAACGTTATTATAACACCGCGGTCATTTCAAAATAGTTTATACTTCAAAACCAAAATGTCATTGCCCATTTTAAAACCATATCAATACGATATCATTTCCATTTCAAAAACCATGTCAATACAATAGCATTTCCATTTCAAATATATTCACTTCCTAAATCATAGTACTTTCAAAGTTATAACACTTTTGAAACCACACACTTGAAATTATAACACTTTCAAAACTTAATATTTTGAAATTCATGACTTTGAAAACATAACTTCCACCACTTAAACAGTTTAGATATTAAAATAGTATATATAATAAAATAGTTTATAAAGTAAAATAGTTTATATATAGTTAACATTAAAATAGTTAGTATACTAAAATAATTTATAAAAAAAGTTTATATTAAAATGATTTATATTAAATTAGTTTATATTAAAATAATTTGTAAAGTAAAACATAAAATAGTTTGATATATAATTTAAAAATACTTTATATAATAAAATAGTTTCCTCAAATTTCACAAATTGATTCAAATTACTTGAATCCCAAAATTCAATTTAAGTCAAATCTCAACCTAATCCAGTTTCTTAATAAACCATTTCACGTTATATCGATTTCAAATACAGATTTGAACCATAAATAAACCATTTAATTTCAATATATTTTAAATCTTTAAGTACTCAACATTTTCAAAACTAAATTTGATAATTTCATATATATATATATATATACATATATATATAGATATATATATATATCAAATTCAGTTTACTATTATTTAGTTTTGAAATACTTACTTAATAAATTCAATATCATTTAAATAAAACTTTCAAATTTCAAATAACTGAATATTCCTTCAATTTATTTAAACTTAGATATATTCATTTAAATCACCTTAAACCAAATCAAGTTATAAATTTCAAATCGAACTTATTTGGGTATAATTCTTAAATAACTTCAATTTCAAAACCTTGGAAATCCTTTCAATATATATATATATATATATATATATATATATATATATATATATTGACCAACGGTGTCTGTATATAAATTTCTATCGTATGGTCAAGTGATACGTATATTTATCATTTCAATCCGCAATTTAAATTATATACGGGTATATATCATTTCAACCAACAATCCCAAATTCGATTCAATGAAAATCGCTTAGATTTATCATTTCAACTCATAACGATTTTCTCCTATTCTACAGATCGCTCGGGTATGTATCATTTCAACCCATAGTGAATTCTATACTAATAAGGAATTCGCAGAGTGATAACAGATGTGATAATAATATAGCAGGCATATATCATCAATATAAATAATAGATAATGGTGTCGGATGTCACAGGTGAACAGATACAGATAATAGCATATATATACCAATGTAACTAACTAACAACAGCATATTTCAATTGTCATTTCAATTGAAATCAAATTTAATAGATATAAGAACGTTAATCGTGAGTGATTGCTCACCTTTCGAGGCTAGAGAGAATAGATCATGGAATGGATTACGGATCCAAGCACGAAATACCAAAGTAGGGCTAGATTGACAAGAATTAGACGAACAAGGCTGAAAATCAAGGATTGATGAACCGAATCAGAATCAGTTATATATATACAGAAAATATTTGTTATTTAATTAAAATCAAAATTTTTCTAAGGCAAATATTAAAATAATATATATATATATACACATAGTTAAAGTAAAATACATACTGTTACTAAAATTCAAGTCAAACATATATATAATCTATCACTTATATACATAATAGATAATACTCCTTTATATATACACACACACACACACTTGTATACAACTTTATTATAGCTATTACTGACAAAATTAAAATACTCTTATATTTTATACTTGCGATTCAAAATTATAAAGATAACATAAACAACATATATATATGTGTATAAATATATGACCGACACAATTTGTGTAACTATAGCATAATACATACACACGCAAGCGAACAGGAATAAATAAATGAAAAGTAACTGTAAATATAAAAGCTTTGCAACAAATATTTAACTCGAAAATGTTAATATCTTATAAACTATATATGGATAAACATTATGCAACTCAAAACAAAACATGCTTTACAATACATAATACAAGTCGACCAAAACCAATATATAACTATCACCACATATTATCTAAACTCAGTTAAACTTTTATACTTATACATATTAACATACGATATATGACTACACTTCAACACAGCCAGGTAAACATATATATACAAATATATAACAAAACACCTAAACACACACACACACACACACACACACACACATATATATATATATATATATCAAAATTCAATAAACCTATTTTTACAAAAAAAATGTGAAAAACTCAGGAAACCATATAAACCTATATAAAGCATATACCGGTTTAGAAATTTTGCCCGCATACATACATATATATTATATCTAGACAATGAATTTATGGAATCATAAGAACCTGCTTTATAGAGTATGTATGTATATATATACACACTTTAAAATATTATATAAAATCTATACGCATACATGAAATATAATTATATACCTTTACAAATATAAGTTGACAGGTTATATATAACAAAAAACCAACATTTTCCTTTTATAACAAACTCATACAACCTTATATATATATATATATATATATATATATTACGACCTATATGATAACAAGGTAAAACTTACATAAGAGAGAGGATGTGCGGAATAATGGAGGCCAGAGGCAAACAAATTTGCAAAGGTGGTGCAAAAGAAAAGAAAAGTAGGCTACGGTGAGGTGGAGGCTCAAGAAGACGGTGGCCAGTGGGCATACAGAGTTCGATTGGGCTGGCGTGCAGATGTAGGTGGTGGTAGAGACCGAGCCATCATGGGGATGCCCTGTCTCCTGTGTGCTCGCCTGGAGAGGGGTAGAGGAGATTTTGGCCTTTCATTTTATAAAAGTTTCTCACACATTTTTTTATTCCTTTCTGTAGCCATGGCCGAAAAAGGAAAAAGAAAGGAAGAGCAAGGAGAAGTTGGATAGATAAGCTGGTAACGCATATATAAAAGCAAGTTTAAAAATATAATAACTCTCCAAAATGAAACAAAAAAAAACAGAAGTTGAACCGAAAGAAAAAACAAACATACATCAATATAAGTTGAAATGGTGGCATAGTAATCGATCGGGCACGATTAAAATTCAGAATTATTAATGGTAAATGACTATTGACTATTGGTTTCCAAAGTGGATAACGAATCAACAAATAATTCAAAAAGGTTTGAAAACGGTTACCGATACGGTAATCATTTTACTAATTTCATTGTGTCTTGAATTTCAAAACACATGAATGAATATACCATAGAGATTAGCACGACGAGGTGATCAAAATGGTATACAGATATCAGTGGTACAATCATCCTATCAAAAGTCGATATTTGGTACCAAAAATGCTGCTAAAACGCCGAAAATAAGATAAACGGAGAAATAGCCGTCCAAATTTGGGGAAACGAAAGATGATGTCTCACTCAGAAGATGATTTACAAATTTATTGTGTAAAATATTCTGGTTTGAAAATAATATTTATTATCATCAATTTTTAACTGATTTGAATTTGATTGAAATTATACAATAAAATAAACTTCAAAATTATCTGATGAAAATTTCACATTTGCTATGTTTAGATAGACGTACTCCAAATATTAAATTTTTATTTCAAAATTCAATGATTTAAAATTTCACAAAATTTAATTAATTACGTAAATAAAATGAATAAAAATTTACGGGTCGTTACACTCTCCCCCATTCAAAACTTTTCATCCCCGAAAAAGAGGAAGGTAAGAGAATAGAAACAAACAGAAAGAAAAATAGATTGAAACAAAAATAAAGCAATTAATTCAAACCATATAAATTCCAATTTAAATTAATTTATATTCAATAATTAATTTTAAATTCAAGGTATTTTGTTTAATTGATTTAATTTCAGTTTATTAATATTTGATACAAAAGGTTTCTTTCAGAATAAAAATTTATTTAATTTGTCTCATTTACTATTCAATCAACTTAATATTTTATTTATCTCTATTAAAATTTTATAATCAAAATTAAGTGTATAACATTTATTATATCTACTCAAATTTTATTTACGTTCATTTTAACATTATTTTACATTGTAAATTGTTCAATTATATATTCAACTTCTGAATGATTAAGGTAAGTCATATTGGAATGTAATTAAGTATTTACAAGTAAAATTTTCCCAATTCAATTATTCAAGTTTAAATATTTATTCAAAATTTTGGCTTCATTTTACAATTAAAATCACCTTTAATATAAATTTAGAATTAAATTTTCGATTAACTTCAAACAATTTAGAGGTAAATATATATATATATACACACACACACATATATATACACACATATATATATACAGTATATATCAAATCAATTTATAAACATATACTTATATATATATATATAATACATCAAATCTTACTTAAGAAATTCAATTCATATTTATTTCAAAATAAAAGTGTAGCAAAGCTACTGATGGTCTCTCTACTCTAAAACTCGAAATGAATGTCGATGATGTGGCCGCCATCACCGAAATTATTTTCCAGCGACAAAAGAGGAGATCACTGATTGAAACATTTAAAATTCTTTAGAAATGATTTATATTCAAATATACTTTTAAATAATATACGTTTTAAAACATTAAAACCAAAGTTTGGAATCACCGGAAATTAATTCTCAAATCCATAATTTAAATCCAGTTCAATTCCAAATCAGTTTATAAACCATGTTTAAAATTTCCATTTATTAATATCATTTAGCAATGGTCAAAGTTTTGCAAATAATAAATCAAATATTATCATTTTAAATATCCAATTTATTTATCAATTTAATTTCAGAAAATATACTTATATACAGTATAATCATACAAATTTTATTTCATATACCAAAACTAAAATAATATTGTGACAGTTTGCTCTGTTCAAGTGTTTTGGAATTCCTATCAATAGTGTTGATCAGATGAATCGATCGAAACCCAAAATCAACATCAGCAACTCAAATAACACAATGTAAAAACAATGTAATATTAATTACAAATACACTCCCTCACTCGATGATTCCAGAATGGATTTAAAAGAAGTATAGAGATTCAAATTTAAGGGAACCATAATCAAAGCGAATTCTAACTGGAAGATAGGCTTGAATGGGAGATAAGATAATTGAATTTCAAACTAGAAAGATGGATAGATAAACATAAATCACGGGTGACCTTAACCGGGTCAACCGTGACTTCAGCGATGAAATCGATGCAGAATTCCAAGGCAAATCGGCATCAGATCACAAGAGATAGAATTCGAGAATAACATGAGATTGCATCATCCTACGGTGAATCAATGCATATTGTAATTTATAAGTCATATAGTGGAGATATGGGATGCTCTAGAATAAGAAGAATATGAATAGGGAGAGAGACAAGAATGAATTTCAGAATGAATGAGAGAGGAAGGAATGGATTTTGGAACCGAGAGGGGAACGTTCCAAAATTCAAAGGAAATTCGAATCAAGAGGAATAATTCAAGCTCCAACAAAAGCAATTCTGTAATTAAATTAACTTTATATGCTAAGTTCTGCCTAAAACCAAAGCTCTGATACCACATGTAACATCCTAATATTTTCAACCATTCGCATCCACACATGCCGGATTTGAATTGCTCAAAATACGAGATTGTTAATTTATATTTGGCAAAATTCAATGTATATAGTAAATAAATAAATCACAGAATTACAGACACAGAATAATATTCAACATGCAACGGAAACAAAATAATAGTAGTTCATGAAGCTACTATATATATCAGAATTAAATAAGATACAGTAGAAGTTTTCAAATACAATAGTCAAATACAAGATCAGAATACATCACTGGAACCAACTGAATAACTGCAAGCTGAAAAGATTGAAGCTCCAACTCCAAAGGCGAGTCTCAAAAGCTGTATCACTCAGTCTGATCCGAGCGTAAAGCAAAACACAAAACACTCGAGTCAGGATTAACATTCTTATATCAATAAATCCAATTCAAGTAAAATAACAACTGAAATACAAGTAACTCAAAGGATGTTTGGGATAACCATCCTCTAAGGATCCGTTAAACTATCTGCTATGTAGTAATACGCTATTATAATAATGTCTAAAGTAAAGTATATTATTTCAAAATAGCATTAAGGCTTTACATTTTTCACCTTAACACATTTTATATATTCCCATAATCTATACAGTACCGTAATCTTCCCCGTATTAGGCATAGTCATAGGGCACTCCATAGGTATGGTACAAAACAAATTCGTATAAGGCGTACTAGGGTAGGTGACACGGCACAAATAGGCAATGCCAGGTAGATATACCCATTACACTTCCGGGCCGGTGGTAACGCATAGCAGCCACTACCGCCCACCTCGAGCCACGGTCCTAAATCAAAAAAATCAAAAGTGTCCACCAAATCAATCGCAAAGTCAAAATATAGTATCGAAGGAGTGTGTCTGATCGGAGGAGCTACCTCACTTGGCTCGTCAATTGCTCCTGTTTTAGCCACCTTATGCCAACTCATGGGAGTCGGGTCCATGTATATACCTCATATAGCATCGTCGCCACCATCATACTTCATTCTGGAATCTCCACCGTGTACACAGTTGTTAAAGTTGTTTTCGGAGTTGGCAGAGAGTATGACAACTTCCGATCCCGGTCTCTTTAACAACCAAACGTTATTATAACACCGCGGTCATTTCAAAATAGTTTATACTTCAAAACCAAAATGTCATTGCCCATTTCAAAACCACATCAATACGATATCATTTCCATTTTAAAAACCATGTCAATACAATATCATTTCCATTTCAAATATATTCACTTCCAAAACATAGTACTTTTAAAGTTATAACACTTTCGAAACAATACACTTGAAATTATAACACTTTCAAAACATAATACTTTGAACTTCATAACTTTGAAAACATAACTTCCACCACTTAAACAGTTTAGATATTAAAATAGTATATATAGTAAAATAGTTTATAAAGTAAAATAGTTTATATAAAACAGTTATAAGTTGAAATAGTTTATATAAATAGTAAGTATATTAAAATAGTTTATAAAAAAATTATATTAAAAATGATTTAAATTAAATTAGTTTATATTAAAATAATCTGTAAAGTAAAATATAAAATAGTTTGAAATATAATTTAAAAATGCTTTATATAATAAAATAGTTCCCTCAAATTTCACAAATTGATTCAAATTAACTCGAAACCCAAAATTCAATTTAAATCAAATCTCAATTTATCAATTTCAACTTAATCCAGTTTCTTAATAAACCATTTCACATTATATCGATTTCAAATACAGATTTGAATCGTAAATAAACCATTTAAATTTCAATATATTTCAAAGCTTTAAGTACTCGACATTTTCAAAACTAAATTTGATAGTTTGATATATATATATATATATTCAATATATTATTATTTAATTTTGAAACACTTACTTAATAAATCCAATATCATTTAAATAAAACTTTCAAATTTCAAATAACTGAATAATCCTTCAATTTATTTAAACTTGATATATTCATTTAAATCACCTTAAACCAAATCAAGTAATAAAATCATATCCTTAAAATCTCAAATTTAATAAATTTCAAATCAAACTTATTTGAGTATAATTCTTAAATAAATTCAATTTCAAACCTTGGAAATCATTTCAATATATATATATATATATATATATATATTGACCAACAGTGTCTGTATATAAATTTCTATCCTATGGACAAGTGATACAGATATTTATCATTTCAATCCGCAATTTAAGTTATATACATGTATGTCATTTCAACCCATAATCCCAAATTTAATTCAATGAAAATCGCTTGGGTTTATCATTTCAACCCATAACGATTTTCTTCTATTCTATAGATCGTTCAGGTATGTATTATTTCAACCCATAGTGAATTCTATACTAACAGGGAACTTGCAGAGTGATAACGGATATGATAATAATATAACAGGTATATATCATCAATATAAATAACAGATAATGGTATTAGATGTCACAGGTAAATGGATACAGATAATAGCATATATATAGCAATGTAACTAACTAACAGCAGCATATTTCAATTGTCGTTTCAATTGAAATCAACGTTAATTGTGAGTGATTGCTCACATTTTGAGGCTAGAGAGAATAGATCATGGAATGGTTAACAGATCCAAGCATGAAATCCCAAAGCAAAGCTAGATTGACACGAATTAGACGAACAAGGCTGAAAATCAAGGATCGATGAACCGAATCAGAATCAGATATATATATACAGAAAATATTTGTTATTTAATTAAAATCAATATTTTTCTAAGGCTAAAATTAAAATAAAATATATATAGTTAAAATAAAATACATACTATTACTAAAATTCAAGTCAAACGTATATATAAAAACTATCACTTATATACATGACAGATAATACTCCTTTATATATATACACACACTTGTATACAACTTTATTACAACTAGTACTGACAAAATTAAAATACTCTTATATTTTATACTTGCAATTCAAAATTATAAAGGTAACATAAACAACATATATATATATGTGTGTGTGTGTGTGTGTGTGTGTGTGTATAAATGTATGACTGACACAATTTGTGTAAACTATAGCATAATACATACACACGCAAGCCGACATGAATAAATAAAAGAAAAGTAACTATAAATATAAAAGCTGTGCAACAAATATGTAACTTAAAAAAGTTAATATCTTATAAACTATATATGCATAAAATTATGCGACTCAAAACAAACTTGTTTTACAATACATAATACAAGTCGACCAAAAACAATATATAACTATCACCACATATTACCTAAACTCAGTTAAACTTTATACATATACATATTAACATAAGATATATGACTACACTTCAACATAGCCGGGTAAACATATATATACAAATATATAACAAAACACCTAACCCCCCCCCCCCCCCCCACACACAGATATATATATATATATATATATATATATATATGTATGTATGTATGTATGTATGTATGTATGTATGTATGTATGTATGTATGTATGTATGTATGTATGTATGTATGTATGTATGTATGTATGTATGTATCAAAATTTAATAAACATATTTTTTTAAATAAATGTGACAAAATCAGGAAAACATATAAACCTATATAAAGCATACCAGTTTAGACATTTAGCCCGCATACATACATACATACATACATATATATATATATTATATCTAGACAGTGAATTTATAGAATCATAAGAACTTGCTTTATAAAGTATGTATATATATACACTTTAAAATACTATACAAAATCTATACGCATACATGTAATATAATTATATACTTTTACAAATATAAGCTGACAGGTTATATATAACAAAAATCCAACATTTTCCTTTTATAACAAACTGTATATATGAAATATATAACTAAACTCATATAACCTAATATATATATTACAACCTATATGATAACAAGGCAAAACTTACATAAGAGAGAGGATGTGCAGAAGAATGGAGGCTAGAGGCAAACAAATTTTAAAAAGGTGGTGCAGGAGAAAGGAAGAGGTAGGCCGCGGTGAGGTGGAGGCTCGAGAAGACGGCGGCCAGTTGGCATACGGAGTTTGATTGGGATGGCGTGTAGGTGTAGGTGGTGGTAGAGCCCGAGCCATCATGGTGATGCCCTGCCGCCTGCGTGCTCGCCTGGAGAGGGGAAGAGGAGATTCTGGCCTTTCATTTTATAAAAGTTTATCACATATTTTTTTCTTTCTTTTTGTAGCCATGGTCGAAAAAGGAAAAAGAAAGGAAGAGCAAGGAGAAGTTGGATAGATAAGCAGGTAACACATATATAAAAGAAAGTTTAGAAATATAATAACTCTCCAAAACGAAACATAAAAAGACAGAAGTTGAACCAAAAGAAAAAAACAAACATACATCAATATAAGTTAAAATGGTGGCATAGAAATCGATTGGGAACGATTAAAATTCAGAATTATTAATGGTAAATGACTATTGACTGTTGGTTTCCAAAGTGGATAATGAATCAACAAAGAATTCAAAAAGGTTTGAAAACGTTATCGATATGGTAATCATTTTACTTATTTCGTTGTGTCCTGAATTTCGAAACACGTGAATGAATATACCATAGAGATCAGCACGACGAGACGATCAAAACGGTATATAGATATCAATGGTACGGTCATCCTATCAAAAGTCGATAATCGATACCAAAAATGCTGCTAAAACGCCGAAATAAGATAAACGGAGCAATAGCAGTCCAAATTTGGAGAAACAAAATATGACATCTCACTCGGAAGTTGATTTACAAATTTATTGTGTAAAATATTCAGGTTTGAAAAAAATATTTATTATCATCAATTTTTAACTGATTTGAATTTGACTGAAATTATACAATAAAATAAACTCCAAAATTATCTGATGAAAATTTCACATTTGCTATATTTAAATAGACGTATTCCAAATATTAAATTTTTATTTCAAAATTAAATAATTTAAAATTTCATAAAATTTAATTAATTACGTAAATAAAATAAATAAAAAATTACGGGTCGTTACACTTTTTCATTGAATTGGCCATGGTCTTTCATTTGGAACATTGCCAACTTAAAGATTCTTAACTTGAATTTGTTATTGACGTATTATACTCAATATCACTTATGAAGTTCGAGTCCGAACACTTCTTCGTAAGGTGTTTTTGTTTTTGTAAATAATTCTCTAGTATTTCATAAATACATGAGAACACTTCAAATAACCATTAGTGATATCAATTTGGATTTGACATTTGCGTCATGTATCAGATAAATAAACAAATCATGATATCGCAGACAACATAACATGTATGATAATTCACATTGCCAATGCAAAGGAATCAAACTTACATGTTCCGTATTAAACATTTTAATAAGGTGTTCTTGCATGTCATTTGGGACATTCTCGACATCTTTTATACTTACTATAAAAGACATCATTTATTAATCCAATGTTGAGTATTAAAACAACTAAGGCTGATTTTAACACAAGTACATCGTTAAAATAAACAATGTGTTGTTTACTTATCGTTAGAAATATCAATGTACCTTTTAACGTTCTTTCTTAACACACGCTACTTCTGCACTTTGATTGAAAATCAAACTACTTGATATTTCTATAAAAATACTTATTCAATCTTGATGCTTATAAAATGATACTTCCGTATCATTTCTTAGATCATATCGAAAAACTCACAAACTCAATATCGCTCACACTGGCTTCGAGACATTTTTTATTAATATGTGTAAATAGCTTATTCTAAATTGTCATTTAAGATTTTCAATATATATGCACCAAAACACTAAGACTTATCAAATGATAATTCTGTGAGTAAATCTGAATTAACTTGAGCATGTTGAATAACGAATCAATTATGCTAATTTCAATAATTGAAATTTGCGGTATTATTCTTATCAACATTGCTCATTTTATTCCAACTACATTAGTCTTTCTCATAAAGACATAATCTCGGCTGATGGATCACATCCCTTCGGTTACGACCACCAAAATCTGTATTTTGATAGCGTCCTTGGAATTCTTTCGGATTTGCGTACCATATCATATAGAGTCAACACTCTTAATGGTTTAATTAAACAGCCGAGGATTATATGTTTTTGACATTAATAAGAAACTCATATTTTCTCTTCGATGTGCGATAATACTTATTAGACATTCTATGCTATGTGCTCATTTAGGTTAGTTAATATCATTTCATCTCATATAATCAGTTCTATCTATGGATTATATCCAATTCCATTTTACTATCAATAATTTCGCAAAGAAATTCCTTCACAATGAAGTTCGTATATCTTGAAACAACAATTTTTTCTCAGTGTAAATAGAATAGGGATTCATAAATGCTTTATGAGTTTCTTTATTTATACTGATTTAGTTTTAGTTTACAAAAATTATGTTCAAAACATAAATATGCCATTCAATGAAAATCCTTTCCAAAATCCTTTTGGAGAGATTCATACAAGATCTCTCATAAACAATTATTACAAGCAATCTTTCTACTCGCATAACCTACCAACTCCTTAGCTTAGGATATGTTGGAGTTTCGAATAAACCCTTATCTTATAAGATTTTGTAAATTGTTATTCGGATGAAATAATATTAACCTTATGTGCTACACTTAAGTACGTTACCTTATAGAAAGAAACCAACTCAACTTCACTCAAAATTAATCATACGTCGTCCAACAAAGTTCAATTACTCCATATCAATGCATCATTATGTATCACATGAAGGAGTTATTTTGAGATTGAATCTTTATTCATTTTATGTATGTTTGGAGCCTTTTCCAATATACTCACTCATTCGATCAAATCGAATCATTTTTATCGCATATTATTTTTATTTCTGTTTTATATTCAATGAGTTTACCATGGACATACTACATGTGTATCATATACACATGTCCATGTCAATGATGACTCATCAGTGAATATGACAACGTGCAACCATTTTGGTATTTATAGAATTACGATTGCATACATATAGTATCAGTCTGAAGAGTTCATCTACTTTTATGATGCTCTTACTAAATGGTTGCATAGCATTTTATTGTCTGAGATATATTAACAAGTATTATATGATTCAAAATCATATAATAAAATTATTTTCTCAAAACTACGGCTTAGTTTATAATTCCAGAATAACTGTAAATAATATTAGATACTTCTGTATTATCCAATGCATCACTTTTGTTATGAAAACAAATACCACAGTTTTATTTCATAACAAATTTTCATAATATTCATATTGAAATATAGTTCTGTCCAATTTTTTTTAGTGAATAACAAAAAATAGTCATTATTTCGTAAATAATATTCAGTGCATTTTACAAAAACATTTTTTGTAATTTGATGTAATCAATAAGTGTTATATGACATGCTCCCACTATTTCCGCCATTACTATAATAGCGCACTAAATTCGGAGGTCCATCATTCACTTAATATAGATTTATTTATTTCATATATTGCAGCTAGTTTTCAATGGAGAGTTCTTTAATCAACTATCTTAAACCCATAGAAACAAATCTCATAGAAAACAATTTTCTATACTAATGTAACAACCCTAGATTTTGCCTATATATTTTAAATTTGACTTTATTTTATTTTTATAATTTTAAATTTGTTTTACTTCAAACATTTCATTTTTTAAATATAAATGTTGATTTTTATGTGAATTATAGTTTCAAACTTGTATAAATTGAATATTTTACTGAAAAGTGAATTTCTGGTCAAACTGGTCAAACTTTGACTTTTAAACTTAAAACATAAATTATTTAAAATCTTAATATTTTTTATGAAAATAGATGAAATAACTTGAATACCGCTTTTCGTTTCATTGAACGGATTTAAATTGTGAAAGTTATACTGTTTTCAATATTGTGTGTATATTAAGTTATTTAACAATATTCTTTGTTTTAATGTATATAAATGATATTTTACTTGATATATCTTATCCTAGTTTGTATATTTATGTTATTGTATGTATATTTTTGTATTATAATAATTTTAAAATGAAGTAAACAATTTTCCAAAGTCAATGGTGATTTATTTGTAATTTCTGGACACCGTTTTGGATTTTTAAGCAATTTCTTTAAATCTTTTTCTATTTTCTTTAAATTTAATTTTTTTAATATGTGTTAATATTTTATTTTAATTATATTTTGTCTTTTAAATATTTTTAAAGTGATGTTTGAATTTTTTCAAAGCTTATTGAATTTATTTCAAAATTTTAAAGCCTAGTTTCCATTTTTCTGCTATTTTCTTTATTTAAATTATATTTAAATTAAAATTTACATATTTATTTGTGAATGCATTTTTAATTTTATGTTGTTAACTTTGCTATAAATATTTTTACAAGTCCATATAAATTTTCCAAAGTTCATTCTGTTTATTTTCCATTTTTCTAGACTAGTTTGCAATTTTGTGCTATTTTCTTATTTTAACCTTATATAATTAATAAATATTTATATATATCTTATATTTTGTTATATTTCGAAATTTTGACTGGAATCATTATTAATTTCAGTAATATAAACTTATATGAATAAATTAAGGAAATACCAAAGGTTTTAAAAGCTTTTGAAACGTAAGTCGTTTCTTTTACCGTTTCCTCATTTACTCTTTGGTAATTTTTATTTATTTATTATCCTTTACTTTTTTTGGTTGTGTATTACTTTGTTTGGCCATGTATTCCAGTCTTCATTCACTAAAAAAAATTCCACTTCTCATTCATTCACGACTAGGAGAAAAAATTGGGTAATGGCCTCCTCTTTTTGCACTTTTTCTTCCATTTTTCCATACTTTTGTCTTGTTTCTTTCTTCTATTTGCATGGCCTCCTCACTATTTCCATGGCCACCACTCTCTACATCTATTCCCTGCCATCATCACCACCTACACTCCAGGTTATGTCCATATCCGAGCCAATCATGGTGACAAAACCCCTCAAAATCCAACCTATGCCTTGAAAACATGCTAGTTTGAGCCTTGTTGCTTCACCACTTAATTTTCCACCACCACCTCTAGCCGCCGCCGCCACCTCTGACTAGACCATCACACACCACTCCAACATCATTCCAGATCTGAACTTGAATGGCCAAGCCAAACCACTCCAAGACCGAGCCCTTTTGTTGACCAAAAACATGCTATTTTGCCTTAAACCCTTCACCTACCCTAAGTGTAACTTCCTCCACTTGTTTAGCCTTGTAGCCGCACCTTTTCCATACCCATACCTGATCCAAACCATGCTTAAACCTGACCTTATTGATCCCCTAGGCCATGCAAACAAGCAAAGAGAGCAAGTGCAAAGTCTTTAGTTTTGTTTTATACATCTATTTCTAACATTGTTTAAGTATATCTTGTTTTTGAAACTTATGTTTCATATATTTGTTTGTCTCATGTATCCAAGGAGATTTATCTTTGGCTCTCTCAAACTCGAATCGTTGTCGTGCCATAGTGCTTTTGAAGATCTCAGTTTTTGTTTTTGATCGTTGTCTCCAGCTTATACAAGTGAGTAAATCTCACCGGACATTTATACTTATAAAAATGTGAATTGACGCCATTTGAATGTGTAGAACTATTATGTGATGTTATAACTGCCTGTGATTAATTATATATGATGTTAAACCTGTTAAATTTCATGTCATATCATTTGTTATTATATATATGTTGTTACTATTCATTTATATCTGTTTATCACACTGCAAGTTCCCTGCAGACTAGAAATCACTATGGGTTGAAATGATACATACCCGAATGGACTTTAGAATAGGGAAGAATCGTTATGGGCTGAAATGATAGGCCTGAACGGTTTTTATTTATTTTATTTAACTTGGGATTGCGGCTTTGAAATGATAGAACCCGGATTTTTCTTTTTAAACTACGGATTGAAATGATACATATCCGTATCACTTGACCTAGGTTAGAAAACTATATACAGACCCGTGGTTATTTTATAAAGTATTTTGGATATTTTAAGTATTTTAAAATATAAATTTATGAAATTTGATTTAAATATATTTTTTTTAAAGGTTTTTAAATAAAGAAATTATGATTTTTTCTATGAGTTAAAAATGTAATTAATGAATGGTTAAATTGGATTATTGAATATAACTTAAGTTTGGAAATTTGGAATTTTGGTTAAAAACGATATTTAAGTTATATGAATAAAATGGAAATTTAATTTTATTGGAAATTGGTAAATATGATAATTTGATCAAATTTGAATTTAAGTGATTTATTAAAGTATTATTGATTTTCTACGAATTTAAGTGGTTAAATAAATGAATGCTTAAAAAGTGAAATTTGAAAATACAACTTGATTTGGAAATGTGGAATTTGGTTTTGTTTAAAGTTTTAAGTTAATTAAATAAATTGGGAATTTAGTTTAATTTGTGAAAAGATAATTTGAAAATGTAAATGTTAATAAAGTGTTAAATGTAAAAAATGGGAAGTTACACTTGAATTTATTAAGTGGATTTGTGAAATTTGATTTAATTATAAAATGTTGCTTTATAAAAATCATTAATTAATAAAAATATGATTTTTATAGTGTTTAAATGGTTTAAATTGAAATGTTTTCAAGTATAACTTTCAGCACCTTTTTCTGAATGTTGTAAAGGTTGAAATTTTCAATGTTTATGGTTTTAACTTAGTAAATGAACTCATAATGGTTTAAAACTTTGGAAATTGAATACTTGATTTGAAAGTATATAAACTTAAATTTTAAATGGTTTAAATGAATTATTTTGATAAAATATAAGCTATAAAGAAGGTGATTTGGGATGATAATAAATGAATGATATTTTTGAATTTAAAGGGTATATAAAGTCGAATATTTGGATTTGAACTTATATGATGATTTGAAACTGAAGCTTTGGAAAGATAAGATATTTTGATATATATTAAATGTTTTGAAATGAAGCTTTGGAAAGATATGATATTTTGATATTAAAAAAACATTTAGGAATGAAGTTTTGAAAGATATGGTACTTTGATATTAAAAATGTTTTGGAAATGAAGTTTTGAAAGATATGATATGTCGATATTGAAAATGTTTTGAAATGAAATTTTGAAAGATATGATATTTGAATATATTAAAATGATTTGAAAGGAGTTTTGAAAGGATATGATAATTTAATATATTGAAATGGTTATAAATGACTTGATATTTATTTTGATAAATATTTGAATTTGAAAGATATGGTATGTTGATTTATTGAAATGGTTTTGGAAATGATTTAATCTTTATTTTGATAAAGATTCAGATTGAAAGGGATACTTTATTTTGAAGTATAAAATATTGTTTTAAAAGTTATAACTACGGGTTATAATAACGATTGGTTGTTAAAGAGACCGGGATCGGATATTGTCTTATAGCCGGCCAATACCGAAAACCACTTTAACAATTGTGTACGCGGTGGAGATTCCAGAATGAAGTAGGATGGTGGTGACGCTCTCGAGGTATATTACGTGAACCCAACTCCTGTGAGTTGGCATATATGACTAAAACAGGAGCTATACCGGGCTACACAAAGGGTCGCACCCTTTCATCGAGCATGCTTCTTCGGAAACCATTCTATTACTTTTGTGATTCGATATGGTGGCACCACTTTGATTCGGGGGTATCGTTCGAGGTGGGCGGAAGCTGCTGGCTTGCCGTCACCATCGGTCCGGGAGTGCAAACGGTGTATCCACCCTGGCATTGCCTCGCGTGCCGTGTCATATCCTTATATCGAGCCCACTACGATTTTGGTTTTAAGATCCGACCGCGTTAAGGTTCACCATCCCCTTAACGCTATTTTCTATATGATTATACTTTACTGATTAGACACTACTATATATAGCGTATATTACTATATAATAAATAGTTTAACGGATCCTTAGAGGATGGGCGGTCCCAAGCATCCTTTAAGTTACTTTTACTTTTACTTTTACTACAGTTCACTTGAGTTGGTTTACATTGTATAAGTATGTATGTCCTGACTCGAGTGTTTGTATTTTTATTTACGCTCGGGTCAGCCTGAGTTATTCACAGATTTGGATTTCCACTTTCTGGAGATTGGAATCGCTGGAGATTATCTACTTGTCAAGTTTTATCTTTTGCATTCCGTTGTTCCTTTCAGCTCTTGTATTAGTAGACTTCTATGTAGTGAGACTTCCCTTGTACTTTATTTCTTCTGTTGTATTTTATGTAACTCTAATATTTTATATAGTAGCTTCATGAACTACTATTTCTTTTACTTCCGCTGCATTATTATTACTCTGTGTTTGTGAATTTGTGATTTTATTTACTGTATATTCTGAGATTTGCCAAATTTTTATCTACAACGCGGTATTTTGAGCAATTCAATTCCGGCATGAGTGTCTACCTATACACTTATAATGGATGTGAATGGTTGAAAATACCGAGGTGTTACAACTAAAATACGTTTTGGAATAGAAATCATATTTATTATTCCAATGTTAAGTATCTTTTATCATTATTATTACAATTCTCGTTTATGTTGTTTCTTTATGAAGAAGAAATGACTATTCACTCTCTCCATCCAACCTATACCTTAAATCATATTTTCTCTTATACATTCATTTTCCTTTCTAAATGATCAAACGATTCAAAAGATAACTCTTACTACAATATCTTAACGAACTCTTTACAAAAGCGCATTTGATTATCCTTAACATTTAAGGATATCAAATATGTTGCTCTTTGCATAAACTAATTAAACTGACATTTCAGCGATCGAGTCCTTAGACCTATGTTGTAGTTTTGGTCTTATGCTATAATTAACATAATACAATCTTTTATGTAATCAATCAAATTGAATACTCGATCTCATAGTACAGTTTATTGGCTTATTTCGAATATACTATATTCATTGAAGTATCGTACATTTCAAATTATGACCATTCACCATATAACATTTATATGTGATAGTATATGGATCAAATATTCACCCATAGTCTTGTATTTCTTTTAGAATCCGAAACTAATAAAATGTAATACACGGCCTAAAACAAATAAACATGTAAGCGATCATTTTATGAATGTATTAAGTAGTTGTAAAAGTTAGACACTTGCATGGGCATATAAAACATTAACATGCAATAGGCATTAAATGGTGAGTATTATAATATATTTTCATTTGTCAATTTTCAGTTCAGTTCATTTGTATATACTAATTGATAGACATTTTATCAATCATACTAAATGGACAAATTTATCATTGTACGTAATTATAAAATTATTTAGCATATGTTCTTATAACATTAGAAAGGTTAAATGTTACCATTCATTTTTCTAATAAGGCTCACACTAGTGTTTATGTTTCTCTAAACCCTAAAGTGAAACATAGAAGTCTCTTGACTTCACTAGTGGGTGTGAGGACTCGTCTGTCTTGGTATTCTGACCTTGAGTTTTCTCAACAAATCATAGCCCCATAAACGATGGATAAATCCTTATCGGTTCTATCATATACAACTCCTAACCCATGTTTCCTTGTCCTAATCTCATTTCAACCTTGAGTTTGCTCAACAAATCGAAAGAGATTATTCACTCATACCTACAATATCACGACGACCTAAGTATAGTATATGTACCTTGAGTTTTTATCTTACCTCGTCTATTCAATATATTAATAATACTACACATAACATCTCTAGCTTGAGTTGCTCAATAACTAAGTAGTATGCAAGTAATTTATAACATCCCTAGTTTGAGTTTGCTCAATAGCTTGAGTTTCTTTAATATTAAATTGTTAGTTTATACATTCATATCATATAAGTGTTGTTTTTATATAACTTTTATATTTCATATTACTTATATGACAGTCTTATGTATAATATTTCATTAATTAAATCTTATTTAATTAATTAACTCTTTGATTAATTTTATATTGGTATTCCAATACAACTTTTATGTTGGACATATCTACTATATCATTTATACTGTAACACATATCTTATATATGTTTATTTTTATTTAATTAATTAATATTTAATTTATTTAATTAAACAATTTTAATTAAATTATATCAATTTCAAAATTTATCTTACATACATACATGTATACTTATGTTATCTTAAACACTTTTAAATAACATAACATACAACATATATAATACATGCATATAAGTATTAATTAATTAACTCATTTAATTAATTAATTTATTAATCTTATTAATAAATTTTAAATTTTGAAATTAATATTTAAATAGTTTCAAACATTTTGAAATTTTCATTACCTTTTCAAACATTTTGAAAGTTTATGTTATATTACAACCTTTTATAATAAACATGTTTTTATTTTAAATTTAACTTTTAAATTTAAAATCTAGTCTTAATTTTCAAAACTAATTCGAAAATTAGCCCAAGGCCAAATTCAAATTGGGCATTTCTGTCAGGATCAAACCTTTGGGCTCACTTCACCTTTCAGGCCAGGCAGGTAAGCAGGTAGGACAAAGTACTTGATTACCTGATTCCAATCCTAGACATCATCTTCCTAGACACCATACTAAGTGTGCAAGCTTAATTAGTTAGCCTAACATGACAATTTTAAACCGCATAAGTTATTGGGATCCGATACCATAGAAGGAATTGGACCAGCCTGTAGAGAAGAAATGGGTGAATTTCAAAAAAATTAGCCATTTTGGATTTTTAATTGGCCTATGAAGTCAAAATATACTTAAAACTTTTCTAAGTTTCTTTTAAATAAAATCAATATTTTATTTAATTTTATCAATAAAATTTTACTTTAATTTAATGTGTTTGTAAATTAGAGTATATCAAATATATACTTAAGTATATTTTGTGTATAACAGTAACTTATAAAATTTATTCAGAGAATGTAACTTTTCATTTCTTTCCCCTTAACTTATTCAATTAATGATGGGCCTAAAATTATTTAGAGAATGAAACTTTTCATTTCCTTCTCTTAACTTATTCAATTAATGAGAGGGCACGTTATTTATATGGAGAGAGAAACCTTTCATTTCTCTCTCTTTAATTAAATTGATTGATCATATCAATGTCATTGATTAGCAACATGTATATGGCATGAATGTAAGTGTAACGACCCATGAATTTCGTTAATTAAATTTGTCATATTAATAAGATTTTGGAATTAAATTTATAAAGAAATATAATTGTTGTAATTTGTAATGAAGTAAATGTTAAGAATTAACCTATGAAATATTATATTGATTAAAATAGACTTAATTAAAAAGGTTGAATTGAATAAATCCTATTTATTAGAACATAATTTATTGGTATGCAAATTTATAATAAATGAGTTATTGCAAGAAATTGAAATTTGAATAGAATTCTAATGAATGAAAGTAGTGAAAAGATTATACCCGGATGTAATTGGATATGAGAAATAAAGGAAAGTATTAAATTGATTAATGTAATAAACATTGTTAACGGTATTTGATTGTAAATTAAGGAAAACGTGTTAATACGAGTTAATATTTAATGAACTTGAATGAACGTCACAAATTAATTAAAATTCAAATATTGTGACTTAGCTATAAATGGAATATAATAAAAACAAATAAAATCAATGTTAGAAACAAAATTTTAATGTTCGTGTTGATAATAAACCTTACTTTAATGATTATTAGTATAGTAACGGAAGTGTAAATGAAATTTAAATAGAAACAAACGTTTATTTCAAGGTAGTAATTGATAAATTGGAGAAAATAGTTCAAAGTATGTTAATTGATGAATTAATACGCAATGTATGTAGAGTAATAAGTTGGTAAGGATGAAATTAAGGAAAATTCATTTATTGGTTTTAAAACCTTAATTTAATGCATTTAATTGATAGAAGTACATTTAGGAATATAGTATTTATTCAAATTAAGTTGTACATAGGCGTATATTAATGTCATGAAATAAAAATTTAGCGTATATGAAATTATAAATCCGGATTGATAAGTAACGAACTTGTAAATACAATTAAAAGCAAATAGGTGGCAATTAATATAGGTTGCTTGTTTATTTAATGTGTCAAATAAATTTTTGGTAATCGATTACAATAAATCTAAATTTAACATTTGGTTAGTGTAGATTAAAGTAACAATTGATGTAATAAGGAATAGAGCCAAGGTAAATTAATTTATTGGATTTAAAATCTAAATTTATGGGTGAAATTGACAAATTTCAATATGATTGAATTTTGTAGTTATTACACAATTAGTGGAAAAAAATATAGTTAATACGAATAAAGGTGAAACGGAAAGTCAGTGTAATGAAACGTAACCAAATGTTAAATATGTTATAGGATAATGATTTGTGAATGAAAAGATCTTAAATCAAGATTTGTTTATCTATTTGAATGTAAAGAATTAAGGTAATTGAGTTTACTGCAATTAAGTAAAATTTAACCTTCGTTATTACGTTAATTAAAAATTAAGTTGAAATTGGAAAATATTTATGTAATAGCTTTGAACCCAATGTTAATTTCATCCATTTGGCTATAATGGATTGAATAATAAGAATGAATAGTGAATTCAATGGAATTTTTGAAAGGTTAATTTATAATTGATGAATATAATTAAATTTGAATTTACGTTGAAATTTATGATTGAATCAACATTTAATTTACATCTAAATTTGGTTTAAATCACTCAGATTGTCTAAGAAAACAAAACTGATAAGATTTGTAAATTTTGGAAGTGAAATTGAGAAAGTTATTTAAGTTATGAAATTTTAATTTATTTAATTAACATAAAAATAGCCATTTTGGCCACTGACTCGGATTTCGACGAAACTAGTTTCATCGGATCCGTAACAGTGAATTATTGGAGGGTTTCAAGTTTCGTAGCGATTGGACTCGTCGTTTGATCGTACGGACTCGAAACGCCTTGAAATTTATGAAATTGAAATCAATTGAATCAATTTGAAAAATATTGATTTTAGCATAACTTCTTCATACGATGCAATTTGAACCTAAAACCTTTTCCATTGAGTTTAAAATATTTTAAAACACCTATTTTGATATATGAGTTTACCCAATTTCGTTCCGGAGTCAGAACGGGCATTTTGGGCCACTTTGTCGTTAACGCGTATATCCAACCTTATCCATCCATTCTAATTGCTGACCTACCTATATAAACCCGGTTATAAACCCTAATCCCCCTCATTCTCATTTGTCTATACGCAATTCAGTTATCTTTCTTCCTCAATGGCAGACAATAAAATTCCAGATCCAATTCCATTTCAAAATCAAAGTCAAAAATCCAAAGTTCTCAGAAAAATTTGAAAAATATATATATTGAAGCTCTCAATGAGCGTAATCTTCTGATACAATTCATTTTTCGATTTGGTTTGTGGTTTGACCAAAAATTGGGCTTTTTATTTCGGCCGTTCATATGTTGGTGTTGGATTTGACGATGGATCTTCGTCCTGGGTTCGATCAGGCAGCTTGGGGTTGTAGAGGAGGTCGAGGCAAGTTGATCTATCGGTTTACTTTGGGTCGTAGTGGCTCGATTTCGCCGTGATCGGCCGAATAACATGGTGACGGCGCTAATATTTGGGGTGACCGGAGATCTCGTCGTGGGTACTGTTGAGGACGGCCGGCCATGGCGAGTTCAACGGTGGTGTCAGATCGTGTTAGAAATATGCGTGGTTGCGGCGAAAATTGAACGAAGGTGGCGAAGTGTGGTGGCTCAGACGGTTTCGAACGAAGGCTACGCACTAGGGTTTCACGCATGAGGAACTGTTGAGGCCGACGTGGCAGCTGTTTGGGTAGGCGCTGTTGTTTTTCTTTTATTTATTTTTTATTTTTATTTTTGATTTCAACTCGTCGAATGCGTATAACTTTTGCATAGGTGATCCAATTGACGCGTGATTTTTTTTGTTAGGATCGTAAAAAAATTCCGAACAATTTGACGCTGGTTTGGACGAATTTGAATACTGTCAAATTTTTGGGTTTAAATTCAAAAGGTGAGCGTTTTAACCCACTCACGACTTCTAAAATTTCTTATGTTTGTTAAATTGATATATAATATGATTTAAAATTTATTTATGGTTATTTGGCATATTTTTAATCATCATCTCAGTTAATTTCATTTATTTAAATTAAATTGCTATTTAATTTATTTCATTTGCATTTAAACTGCCAGTTAAATTGTAAATTAGAGTATATCAAATATATACTTATGTATATATTTGTGTATAACAGTAACTTATAAAATTTATTCAGAGAATGTAACTTTTCATTTCTTTCCCCTTAACTTATTCAATTAATGATGGGCCCAAATTTATTTAGAGAATGAAACTTTTCATTTCCTTCTCTTAACTTATTCAATTAATGAGAGGGTACGTTATTTATATGGAGAGAGAAACCTTTCATTTCTCTCTCTTTAATTAAATTGATTGATCATATCAATGTCATTGATTAGCCACATGTATATGGCATGAATGTAAGTGTAACGACCCATGAATTTCGTTAATTAAATTTTTCATATTAATAAGATTTTGGAATTAAATTTATAAAGAAATATAATTGTAGTAATTTGTAATGAAGTAAATGTTAAGAATTAACCCATGAAATATTATATTGATTAAAATAGACTTAATTAAAAAGGTTGAATTGAATAAATCCTATTTATTGGAACCTAATTTATTGGTACGCAAATTTATAATAAATGATTTATTGCAAGAAATTGAAATTTGAAAAGAATTCTAATGAATGAAAGTAGTGAAAAGATTATACCCGGATGTAACTGGATATGAGAAATAAAGGAAAGTATTAAATTGATTAATGTAATAAACATTGTTAACGGTATTTGATTGTAAATTAAGGAAAACGTGTTGATGCAAGTTAATATTTAATGAACTTGGATGAACGTTACAACTTAACTAAAATTCAAATATTATGACTTAGCTATAAATGGAATATAATAAAAACAAATACAATCAATGTTAGAAACAAAATTTTAATGTTCGTGTTGATAATAAACCTTACTTTAATGATTATTAGTATAGTAACGGAAGTGTAAATGAAATTTAAATAGAAATATAAGTTTATTTTAAGGTAGTATTTGATAAATTGGAGAAAATAGTTCAAAATATGTTAATTGACGAATTAATACACAATGTATGTAGAGTAATAAGTTGGTAAGGATGAAATTAAGGAAAATTCATTTATTGGTTTTAAAACCTTAATTTAATGCATTTAATTGATAGAAGTACATTTAGGAATATAATATTTATTCAAATTAAGTTGTACATAGGCATATATTAATGTCATGAAATAAAAATTTAGCGTATATGAAATTATAAATCCGGATTGATAAGTAACGAACTTATAAATACAACTAAAAGCAAATAGGTGATAATTAATATAGATTGCTTGTTTATTTAATGTGTCAAATAAATTTTTGGTAATCGATTACAATAAATCTAAATTTAACATTTGGTTAGTGTAGATTAAAGTAACAATTGATGTAATAAGGAATGGAGCCAAGGTAAATTAATTTATTGGATTTAAAATCTAAATTTATGGGTGAAATTGACAAATTTCAATATGATTGAATTTTGTAGTTATTACACAATTAGTGGAAAAAAAATATAGTTAATACGAATAAAGGTGAAATGGAAAGTCAGTTTAATGAAACGTAACCAAATTTTAAATATGTTATAGGATAATGATTTGTGAATGAAAAGATCTTAAATCAAGATTTGTTTATCTATTTGAATGTAAAGAATTAAGGTAATTGAGTTTACTGTAATTAAGTAAAATTCAACCTTCATTATTACGTTAATTAAAAATTAAGTTGAAATTGGAAAATATTTATGTAATAGCTTTGAACCCAATGTTAATTTCATCCATTTGGCTATAATGGATTGAATGATAAGAATGAATAGTGAATTCAATGGAATTTTTGAAAGGTTAATTTATAATTGATGAATATAATGAAATTTGAATTTACGCTGAAATTTATGATTGAATCAACATTTAATTTACATCTAAATTTGGTTTAAATCACTTAGATTGTTTAAGAAAACAAAACTGATAAGATTTGTAAATTTTGGAAGTGAAATTGAGAAAGTGATTTAATTTATGAAATTTTATTTTAATTTAATTAATATAAAAATAGCCATTTTTGCCACTGACTCGGATTTCGACGAAACCAGTTTCATCGGATCCGTAACGGTGAATTATTGTAGGGTTTCAAGTTTCGTAGCAATCGGACTCGCTGTTTGATCGTACGGACTCGAAACGCCTTGAAATTTATGAAATTGAAATCAATTGAAATCAATTTGAAAAATATTGATTTTAGCATAACTTCTTTATACGATGCAATTTGAGCCTGAAACCTTTTCCATTGAGTTTAAAATATTTTAAAACACCTATTTTGATATATGGGTTTACCCAATTTCGTTCCAGAGTCAGAACGGGCATTTTGGGCCACTTTGTCGTTAA
The DNA here is from genome assembly GCA_030765085.1 of Allium cepa. Lineage (NCBI taxonomy): Eukaryota > Viridiplantae > Streptophyta > Magnoliopsida > Asparagales > Amaryllidaceae > Allium > Allium cepa. The sequence continues at coordinate 622,678,830 of CM060940.1, read as the reverse complement.
CGCGTATATCCAACCTTATCCATCCATTCTAATTGCTGACCTACCTATATAAACCCGGTTATAAACCCTAATCCCCCTCATTCTCATTTGTTTGTACGCAATTCAGTTATCTTTCTTCCTCAATGGCAAACAATAAAATTCCAGATCCAATTTCATTTCAAAATCAAAGTCAAAAATCCAAAGTCCTCAGAAAAATTTGAAAATATATACGTTTAAGCTCTCAATGAGCGTAATCTTCTGGTACAATTCATTTTTCGATTTGGTTTGTGGTTTGACCAAAAATTGGGCTTTTTTTTCGGCCGTTCATATGTTGGTGTTGGATTTGACGATGGATCTTCGTCCTGGATTCGATCAGGCGGCTTGGGGTTGTAGAGGAGGTCGAGGCAAGTTGATCTATCGGTTTACTTTGGGTCGTAGTGGCTCGATTTCGCCGTGATCGGCCGAATAACATGGTGGCGGTGCTAATATTTGGGGTGACCGGAGATCTCGTCGTGGGTACTGTTGAGGACGGCCGGCCATGGCGAGTTCAACGGTGGTGTCAAATCGTGTTGGAATATGCGTGGTCGCGGCGAAAATTGAACGAAGGTGGTGAAGTGTGGCGGCTCAGATGGTTTCAAACGAAGGCTACGAACTAGGGTTTCACGCGTGAGGAACTGTTGAGGCCGACGTGGCAGCTGTTTTGGTAGGTGCTGTTGTTTGTCTTTTATTTATTTTTATTTTTGATTTCAACTCGTCGAATGCGTATAACTTTTGCATACTTGATCCAATTGACGCGTGATTTATTTTGTTAGGATCGTAAAAAAATTCCGAACAATTTGACACTGGTTTGGACGAATTTGAAGACTGTCAAATTTTTGGGTTTAAACTGAATTTAAATTCAATTTAAATTCAAAAGGTGAGCGTTTTAACCCACTCACGACTTCTAAAATTTCTTATGTTTGTTAAACTGATATATGATGTGATTTAAAATTTATTTATGTTTATTTGGCATATTTTTAATCATCATCTCAGTTAATTTCATTTATTTAAATTAAATTGCTATTTAATTTATTTCATTTGCATTTAAACTGCCAGTTAAATTGTTAATTAATTATTCATTGCATATTAACTGCCAGTTAAATTGTTAATTAATTATTCATTGCATATTAACTGCCAGTTAAGCAGTTATTAAATTTATTATTGAATATAAACTGCTATTTAATACCTGTTGTTTATTATCCGTTCTATATTGATGCTATAGTTTGAATTTGATGATGATTGTGGTAAATGGTTGATGGTTGATATTGGATGAATGAATGCTGTATCTTATATTGCATAAACTGCAAATTATCGTGCATTTTCATTTCATTCAGGATTGCGGTTTGAAATGATATATAACCGCATTTTTATTTTAAATTACGGATTGAAATGATAAATATCTGTATCACTTGACCATAGGGTATAAAATTTTATACAGACACCGCGGTATATATATATATATATACATATAAATACTTTAAAATGATTTTCCATGGTTTTGCAAAGAAATATATGAGTTATATAAATATTGATTTTCGATATTATATAAACGTCAAATTTATTATTGTTTTCTAGCTATATATAATTATGCTTTGAAATATAAAATCAGCCCAATAATAAAGTTTGATTATTTCATAATATATGGTTTAATGAATATCGATTTTTGAGATTTCATAATATATATATATATATAGTTAAAATTCTTGAATTTAAGCAATGTACAAAATTGTTTAATAAAAAAATAGTTTAATAGTGAGTTTGATTAATTTATATTTAATGGTTAAGCACTTATTTAAGATATTGTATATATAGAGAGTTTTAAATGACTTAAATTAAATTTACGGTGGGAAGATAAATATGAATTTGATTGAATTAAAGTATTTAAAAATTATCTTCGAATAAAATTTGATTTGAAATTTTAAATAAATCGAGATATTAAAGGTATGATTTTTATAACTTGATTTTGTTTAGAGGACTTAAATGAATATCAAGTCGATTTAAATGAATATTATCTAGTTAATTTAATTGAAAGAATATCCTGTTATTTGAAGTTTAAAGGTTTACTTAAATGATATTTGATTTTATTAAGCAAACATTTCAAATCTAAATAATAGTAATTGAATTTGATATATGTATGGAATTATCAAAGAATTAGTTTTGAAATGGTGGAATATTGAACGCTTTGTAATATATGGAAATTGAAATGTTTTATTTGGAGGTTCAAATCGGTATTTGGAATTTAACTGTGAAAATTAAGAAGCTATTTTATTTTATAAAGAAATTTAATATTTGAACCATTGAAATATATTCAGTTATGTTCAAAGCTATAGATTTCAAGGTATATATATTTCTTGAAAAGGATATATGTGAAATAAAATGATATCCTATTGATTTGGGTTTTAAAATAGAAATGATATTGTATTTATATGGTTTTGAAAAGGGATATTATATTCTGGTTTTAAAGTATAAACTATTTTGAAAAGACCGCGGTGTTATAATAACGTTTGTTTGTTAAAGAGACCGGTATCGGAAGTTGTCATACTCTCTGCCAACTCCGAAAACCACTTTAACAACTGCGTACGCGGTGGAGATTCTAGAATAAAGTAGGATGGCGGCGGCGTTTCCTTTAAGGTAAATACGTGGACCCAACTTCCGTGAATTGGCATAAGGTGGCTAAAACAGAAGCGATTGACGGGTTAATTAAGGTAGCACCTTTGATCGGACACATCCCTTCGATATTATACTTTGACTTTTGGATTGACTCGGTGGCCACTTTTGATTTTTGATTTTGGTGGTGTTGTTCGAGGTGGGCGGTAGTAGCTGCTACGCGTTACCACCGACCCGGAAGCGTAATTGGTATATCTACCCTGGCATTGCCTAGTTGTGCCGTGCCACCTACCCTATCGCGCCTTGTACGAGTTTCTATTTGTGTCGTACCTATGGAGTATCCTCCGATAGCCTCCCGATCAGGAGGTATTACGATACTGTATAGACTATTGGTATTATTTGTGTTAAGGGTTATATGGGTAACCCCTTAACGCTATTTAAAAGTAAGTTTACTTTACTATTAGACATTATTATAATAGCGAAATATACTACATAGTAAATAGTTATCGGATCCTTAAGAGATGTAAATCCCGAGCATCTCTATAGTTACTGCACTGATATTTATATCTGTTGATATAACTTACATAAGATATTTTAGTTCTGACTCGAGTGTTCTGTCTTTTCAATTCGCTCGGGTCAGTCCGAGCATTTCAGGATCGACGACTTTATTTCTGGAGGACGAAGACGAAGATTTCATTATTATTATTATAGTATATTGTTCCACTACACTGTATTCCACTGCGTTGGTTATTATTCGTTGGTATGTGCAACTCTGATATGTATTGTATAAAGAAAAATCAAATGTTTTTGTAAAACAGTTTTATGAACTGTATATTGATTATTATATTTTATCGCTTCGCTGCAAGATTATGTTTTGTTTTTTTTTCTCTGCTTTTCTTATTTACCCCATAACAATCCGCCCTTCCGTATGGTTTGAATTGGCACGTGTGTCGATTTTAAGCGCGCGAAAAGGCGGGATGTTACATCTGGTATCAGAGCTTTGGTTTAGTGATAAACCATAGCTTTGTGGGGTCTGACTCTTTATTAATAGGGTAGTAATATCCTATGGGAGCCGCTGACTATATATATGAGAGAGCGTATTTGTTAGTGTTATAAAAAGGTTTTTACATTGTGTTAATTTGTTCAGTTTTGTATTTATAAATTCTGGTTGATGCATGGGACGCTATGACATCAATAGGGATTTCTAAATACTTAATAGGACAGACCGACATAATATTTGGTTTTTAACATAGGTGAATGAAATAATTTTGCCTATTATATTTTCTATATATATAAAGTAAATTTTTATAAAGGTTATATTTGGCTGTATTATATTGGTTGTTAGGTAATGAAATTCATAAATAATAGTTAAAATAAGATTGAAAATGGAATAAATGAAAAATGGAAATTTAGAACATAATTTTCGGGGTTTTGAAAATTTCTTTTGAATGATTTTGAAATATAATAATAATATGATTGAGAAGTATTTTATGATATAAATATTTCAATATAATTTGAAAGAATTGTTTTAAAGAAATTTTGGAAAAGAAATAAGTTTTATACTCCCCTCTCTGTCGCTGGAAAATAATTTCGGTGATGAGTGCACGCATCATCAACATTCATTTTCGAGTTTCGAAGTGGGAAGGCCACTGTAGTAGTTTACTGCGGATTTGTTTTGATAACCAAATATAAATTTTTAATTGTTTTAAATATAATTAGAAATATAAGTTGTAAGTATAAACCTTTATCTATTATTTTAAAATAATTTGAAATTTAAACCCGGTATTGGATTCTAAGGTTTCCATTAATTAATAGTTTCAATTATTGTAGTGAATTGGAACGTAGGTAATTAATAATTAAAACCTCTAAAGGAATATGAGATTGAATGCTAAGTTATAAATTAAAGTAAAAGTAAATTTAAATTTGTAACTTATAAAACAAAGGATATTATGATTGAACCATTCATTAATTAAAAGAATTGAGAAAAACTTGTATAACTTTCAATTACATTCTTAAAGGCATATATATAACTTACCAAAAAAAAAAGTTAAAAATGTTAATAAGAAAATGTAATAGATATTATACAAGTAACTAACTTGAGGTAATGAAAGTAATTAATGGAATTCTTTAATAAATAAAAATTGATGTTGTAGTGTTATAAACTTAAGTAAAATTGAAATGCTACCAATTAAATATAATAGAAAGGTTATATAGAAATGCTAATAAACTTAAGTAAGTGTTGAAGTCATTTATTTTGAAAATAAGCAGAAAGATTAACTGTAAATAAATGAAATTAAGCAGTAAATGAATAAATTAATATGCAAAGAAATCGAACTAAAAATGAAAATTTGCATGTAATAATGTAAAATTAAAAAGATAAATCAGTATATGGATAAAAAGGAAATCAAACAACAATAGTATGAAATGAAATTAACAAGAATAAACTTAGTGTATTGTTCGGATTTGTTGTTTGTTTTAGTTAATGGGTGTTTGGGTAAGGATACTTTAAAATTGTTTGGATGAATGAATAATCTATTTAGTTTCACCTAAGACTGTTGAGTGAAGGGTACACTTAGTAGTTTATATTTCATTCTGTATAATTTAAAGTTTTGAACCCGAACAACTATTTGGTTGTTTGATATGAATGAATGTTTGATTTGTATTGATTTGTTTTTTATTGATTGAAACAAGTTAAATATTTCATTTTATATAATTGTTAACCCTTTTAGATTATATAAGTGAAATGCAGGTATGGAAGCAATGGCTATTGCTTTTGGTTCTACAAAATAAGCGTTAAGTGACCGACAAATAGGTACGTTTTCGGATTACCGTTTATAGCATTTTACTATTTTTCCCGGGTTGGGATATATGTTATTTTGGTAAATATATGTTGTATATTGTTATATTTGATATTATATTTTCTCCCGAGCCTCCCCATACAAAGGAGATTCTGCCGAAATTTTCCGTAAATTTTGGAATTAGAAAATTTTGAAAATATTTTCCAAACTTTATTGATTTGAGTATAAAAAGATTTAATGGTTATAAATTGGTATATTTTATCTAAATTAATTAATTTTTTAAATTTATTTGTCTATAAATTTAATATTTAAATATGGTATATTGATTTCTTAATTCTTCTTTTTCCTTCTTTTCCTTTTCGGGGACGAAAAGTTTTGGGTGGGGGAGAGTGTAACGACCCGTGAATTTCGTTAATTAAATTTGTCATATTAATAAGATTTTGGAATTAAATTTATAAAGAAATATAATTGTTATAATTTGTAATAAGTAAATGTTAAGAATTAACCTATGAAATATTATATTGATTAAAATAGACTTAATTAAAAAGGTTGAATTGAATAAATCCTATTTATTGGAACCTAATTTATTGGTACGCAAATTTATAATAAATGATTTGTTGCAAGAAATTAAAATTTGAATAGAATTCTAATGAATGGAAGTAGTGAAAAGATTATACCCGGATGTAAGTGGATATGAGAAATAAAGGAAAGTATTAAATTGATTAATGTAATAAAACATTGTTAACGGTATTTGATTGTAAATTAAGAAAAACGTGTTAATGCAAGTTAATATTTAATGAACTTGAATGAACGTTACAACTTAACTAAAATTCAAATATTATGACTTAGCTATAAATGGAATATAATAAAAACAAATACAATCAATGTTAGAAACAAAATTTTAATGTTCGTGTTGATAATAAACCTTACTTTAATGATTATTAGTATAGTAACGGAAGTGTAAATGAAATTTAAATAGAAACATAAGTTTATTTTAAGGTAGTAATTGATAAATTGGAGAAAATAGTTCAAAATATATTAATTGATGAATTAATACGCAATGTATGTAGAGTAATAAGTTGGTAATGATGAAATTAAGGAAAATTCATTTATTGGTTTTAAAACCTTAATTTAATGCATTTAATTGATAGAAGTACATTTAGGAATATAATATTTATTCAAATTAAGTTGTACATAGGCGTATATTAATGTCATGAAATAAAAATTTAGCGTATATGAAATTATAAATCCGGATTGATAAGTAACGAACTTATAAATACAACTAAAAGCAAATAGGTGGCAATTAATATAGATTGCTTGTTTATTTAATGTGTTAAATAAATTTTTGGTAATCGATTACAATAAATCTAAATTTAACATTTGGTTAGTGTAGATTAAAGTAACAATTGATGTAATAAGGAATGGAGCCAAGATAAATTAATTTATTGGATTTAAAATCTAAATTTATGGGTGAAATTGACAAATTTCAATATGATTGAATTTTGTAGTTATTACACAATTAGTGGAAAAAAAATATAGTTAATACGAATAAAGGTGAAATGGAAAGTCAGTGTAATGAAACGTAACCAAATGTTAAATATGTTATAGGATAATCATTTGTGAATGAAAAGATCTTAAATCAATATTTGTTTATCTATTTGAATGTAAAGAATTAAGGTAAATGAGTTTACTACAATTAAGTAAAATTTAACCTTCATTATTACGTTAATTAAAAATTAAGTTGAAATTGGAAAATATTTATGTAATAGCTTTGAACCCAATGTTAATTTCATCCATTTGGCTATAATGGATTGAATAATAAGAATGAATAGTGAATTCAATGGAATTTTTGAAAGGTTAATTTATAATTGATGAATATAATGAAATTTGAATTTACGCTGAAATTTATGATTGAATCAACATTTAATTTAAATCTAAATTTCGTTTAAATCACTCAGATTGTTTAAGAAAACAAAATTGATAAGATTTGTAAATTTTGGAAGTGAAATTGAGAAAGTGATTTAATTTATGAAATTTTATTTTAATTTAATTAATATAAAAATAGCCATTTTTGCCACTAACTCGGATTTCGACGAAACCAGTTTCATCGGATCCGTAACGGTGAATTATTGTAGGGTTTCAAGTTTCGTAGCAATCGGACTCGCTGTTTGATCGTACGGACTCGAAACGCCTTGAAATTTACGAAATTGAAATCAATTTGAAAAATATTGATTTTAGCATAACTTCTTCATACGATGCAATTTGAGCCTGAAACCTTTTCCATTGAGTTTAAAATATTTTAAAACACCTATTTTGATATATATGGGTTTACCCAATTTCGTTCCGGAGTCAGAACGGGCTTTTTGGGCCACTTTGTCGTTAACGCGTATATCCAACCTTATCCATCCATTCTAATAGTTGACCTACCTATATAAACCCGGTTATAAACCCTAATCCCCCTCATTCTCATTTGTTTGTACGCAATTCAGTTATCTCTCCTCCTCAATGGCAGACAACAAAATTACAGATCCAATTCCATTTCAAAATCAAAGTCAAAAATCCAAAGTCCTCGGAAAAATTTGAAAAAAAATATATATTGAAGCTCTCAATGAGCATAGTCTTCTGGTACAATTCGTTTTTTGATTCGGTTTGTAGTTTGACCAGAAATTGGGCCTTTTGTTTTGGCCGTTCATATGTTGGTGTTGGATTTGACGATGGATCGTCGTCCTGGGTTCGATCAGGCGGCTTAGGGTTGTAGAGGAGGTCGAGGCAAGTTGATCTATCGGTTTACTTTGGGTCGTAGTGGCTCGATTTCGCCGTGATCGGCCGAATAATTTGGTGGCGGCGCTAATATTTGGGGTGACCGGAGATCTCGTCGTGGGTACTGTTGAGGACGGTCGGCCATGGCGAGTTCAAAGGTGGTGTCAGCTCGTGTTGGAAATATGCGTGGTCGCGGCGAAAATTGAACGAAGGTGGCGAAGTGTGGCGGCTCAGATGGTTTCGAATGAAGGCTACGCACTAGGGTTTCACGCGTGAGGAACTATTGAGACCGACGTGGCAGCTGTTTGGGTAGGCGCTGTTGTTTTTCTTTTATTTATTTTTTATTTTTATTTTTGATTTCAACTCGTCGAATGCGTATAACTTTTGCATACGTGATCCAATTGACGCGTGGTTTTTTTGTTAGGATCGTAATAAAATTCCGAACACTTTGACGTTAGTTTAGATGAATTTGAAGACTGTTAAATTTTTGGGTTTAAATTCAATTTAAATTCAAAAGGTGAGTGTTTTGACCCACTCACGACTTCTAAAATTTCTTATGTTTGTTAAATTGATATATGATGTGATTTAAAATTTATTTATGGTTGTTTGGCATATTTTTAATCATCGTCTCAGTTAATTTCATTTATTTAAATTAAATTGCTATTTAATTTATTTCATTTGCACTAAAACAGCCAGTTAAATTGTTAATTAATTATTCATTGCATATTAACTGCCAGTTAAATTGTTAATTAATTATTCATTGCATATTAACAGCCAGTTAAGCAGTTATTTAATTTATTATTGAATATAAACTGCTATTAAATACCTGTTGTTTATTATCCGTTCTATATTGATGCTATTATTTGAATTTGATGATGATTGTGATAAATGGTTGATGGTTGATATTGGATGAATGAATGTTGTATCTAATATTGCATAAACTGCAAGTTATTGTGCATTTTCATTTCATTTGGGATTGCGGTTTGAAATGATATATAACTGCATTTTTATTTTAAATTACGGATTGAAATGATAAATATCTGTATCACTTGACCATAGGGTATAAAATTTTATACAGACACCGCGGTATATATATATATATATAAATATTTTGAAATGATTTTCCATGGTTTTGTAAAGAATATATAAATATTGATTTTTGATATTATATAAACGTCAAATTTATTATTGTTTTCTAGCTATATATAATTATGCTTTGAAATATACAATCAGCACAATAATGAAGTTTGATTGTTTTATAATATATGGTTTAGTGAATATCAATTTTTGAGATTTCATAATATATATAGTTAAAATTCTTGAATTTAAGCAATGTACAAAATTGTTTAATAAAAAAATAGTTTAATAGTGGAGTTTGATTAATTTATATTAAATGGTTAAGCACCTATTTAAGATATTGTATATATATAGAGTTTTAAATGACTTAAATTAAATTTATGGTGGGAAGATAAATATGAATTTGGTTGAATTAAAGTATTTAAGAGTTACCTTCGAATAAAATTTGATTTGAAATTTTAAATAAATTGAGATATTAAAGGTATGATTTTTATAACTTGATTTTGTTCAGAGGACTTAAATGAATATCAAGTCGATTTAAATGGATATTATCTAGTTAATTTAATTGAAAGAATATCCTGTTATTTGAAGTTTAAAGGTTTACTTAAATGATATTTGATTTTATTAAGCAAACATTTCAAATCTAAATAATAGTAACTGAATTTGATATATGTATGGAATTATGGTGAAATATTGAACGCTTTGTAATATATGGAAATTGAAATGTTTTATTTAGAGGTTCAAATCGGTATTTGGAATTTAATTGTGAAAATTAAGAAGCTATTTTATTTTATAAAGAAATTTAATATTTAAACCATTGAAATATATTCAGTTACGTTCAAAGCTATAGATTTCAAGGTATATAGATTTCTTGAAAAGGATATATGTGAAATAAAATAATATCATATTGATTTGGATTTTAAAATAGAAATGATATCGTATTTATATGGTTTTGAAAAGGGATATTATATTTTGGTTTTAAAGTGTATACTATTTTGAAGACTGCGGTTTTATAATAACGTTTGGTTTTTGAAGAGACCAGGATCGAAAGTTGTCATACTCTCTGCCAACTCCGAAAACCTCTTTAAAAACCATGTACGCGGTGGAGATTCCAGAATGAAGTAGGATGGTGGCGGCGTTTCCTTTAAGTTAAATACGTGGACCCAACTCTCGTGAGTTGGCATAAGGTGGCTAAAACAGGAGCGATTGACGGGTTAATTGAGATAGCACCTTTGATCGGACACATCCCTTCGATATTATACTTTGACTTTTTGATTGACTCGGTGACCACTTTTGATTTTTGATTTTGGGGGTGTTGTTCGAGGTGGGCGGTAGTAGCTTCTACGCGGTACCACCGACCCGGAAGCGTAATTGGTATATCTACCCTGACATTGCCTAGTTGTGCCTGTCACCTACCATATCGTGCCTTTTACGAGTTTCTATTTGTGTCGTACCTATGGAGTATGCTCTGGTAGCCTCCCGATCAGGAGGTATTATGGTACTGTATAGACTATTGGCATTATTTGTGTTAAGGGCTATATGGGTAACCCCTTAACGCTATTTAAAAGTAAGTTTACTTTACTATTAGACATTATTATAATAGCGAAATATACTACATAGTAAATGGTTTAACGGATCCTTAAGAGATGTAAATCCCGAGCATCTCTTGAGTTACTGCACTCATATTTATTTCTGTTGATATAACTTACATAAGATCTTTTAGTTCTGACTCGAGTGTTCTGTCTTTTCGATTCGCTCGGGTCAGTCCGAGCATTTCAGGATCGAAGACTTTATTTCTGGAGGACGAAGACGAAGATTTCATTATTATTATTATAGTATATTGTTCCACTACACTGTATTCCGCTGCGTTGGTTATTATTTGCTGGTATGTGCAACTCTGATAAGTATTGTATAAAGAAAAATCAAATGATTTTGTAAAACAGTTTTATGAACTGTACATTGATTATTATATTTTATCGTTCCGCTGCAAGATTATGTTTTGTTTTTCTTTTCTTCTCTGCTTTTCTTATTTACCCCATAACAATCTGCCCTTCCGTATGGTTTGAATTGGCACGTGTGTCGATTTTAAGCGGGCGAAAAGGAGGGATGTTACAGTAAGTATAAACAAATATATAATGTAAATTCTGTAAGTGCGATATATGATGGGTGCTATAAATTGATGGCAAGGTGTAGACATATAAACAAAATATAATGGATAGCTAATCGCAAAGGAAAAAATGGGAAATAAATAAAGGATAACAATGATGATTGAATCAATTTCTCATTTCGTAAACTTAATTAATGCAGCATACAAATGATAAATTGTAGACATCATAACATAAGGATATAAACAGCCGAAAATAAATGTATGCATATATTATTATCTCATTTAAATTGTTTCCTCCTTTTGGAAAGAAATCTAATCATACTTTGATAATATTAAATACATGTAATAAATTTTATGTATGCAGACATACATGTAAAATTAATTGTGTGTCTATAAGATTAAATCAAGTCTTTCTACTTAATAAAAATTAGAGATTTATAGCAATCAATTTAAAAGTAGGTTTATTGTCAAAACATTAATTGCATGTATGTAATATTCAATAAAATATCTCTAATTAATACAAATTAAAGACTATAATAATCAAATTAAAATTTAGATTTATTGCAGAAACATCTTTTTTTATTTCCAAAACAATACAAACATAAAATACGCACATGTAAACTTTCAAATATAAAATTACATTTTTTTTACATGGTTTAAAACATGAATCTTCGATAAAACACTGTAATATTCATAATAAAATTTTAGCTTAATTTGTTAAAGTAAAATCCAATCAAAACAATATGAAGACACAAATTTCTAGATCTAAAGGATATACTTTATAACAACCCGCAAATTTTGAACATATTTTTAATGAAAATTTATTTGAAACTTTAGATATAATTATTTTAAAATTTATAAATTTGAAAATTTAATGTATAATTTTAGGATTTGATGTGAAATGTTCTTCCAAATTTAATAAAATAAAGATTTTTCTTAATTTCAAATTTTGGTCAACATTGGTCAAAGTTTGACTTTCTGTGAAAATTTGAATTTTTAACTTTTACTTTTTTTATGAAGATGAATTTAATTCTAACATTTTCTTTATTTTTGTTTTGTTAAATTTTGATTCCTACTTCTCAAATTTTACAATTTTTGGCGTATTACACGCAGTTAGTTTCCCTTAACTTTTATCTTATTTACATTTTGATTTTTGGGCTTGTACTAATGGGCTAGGAACTCCTTTAATATATGAGAAGCTACCTGTTGAGTAGCCTATATAATATCCTAGGGTTTTGGTTAGCCTCCTCATCTTTCATTTGTGCCTGCATAGAAAATTATGTAAGTTTTCTTCTTCATCATCTTCCTTCTCAAAACCCTAAACCTTCTTCCTCTTCTCCTCTACAATTTTTCCTCCTCCATCCCTTGAAATTTCGGCCACACCTATTCCATCACCTTTCCAATGCCAAACTCTAATCAAAACCCACTTCTCCTCCTTCCTTTTCCCCTTTTCTCTTCACCAATTTCAGCCTCCATCTCCCCTTCTCTATTTTCGGCCACCACCTCTCCAAAACCCTACTAAAGCCGAGCCTTGCCATCGCAAACCCAACCCAAACCCGAGCCTCCACCTCTCTAAACCCTAGCCTAGCCGAACCTAACTCTAACCCGAGCCTTCTCCACCAAAACCCTAGCTTTTACACCATAAAATCCTAGTCCAAAAGCCATAGGCCGAGCCTAACCCTAACCCAAACCCTTATGGCCAAGCCTAACCTAACCTAAACAACCCTATGGCCGAACCCAAACAAGCCTATGCACCCCTTAGACAAACCCTCTTATGTAATTTGCAAATATATAATTTCCTATTTTTGTTTTTCTATGTGAATTAATTGTTTACGTATGAAATTTATTTATTTTTATCCAAGCGTCGGATTTGGATTCTCCTCTCCCTCAAGTTTGTCCGTAATCTGTCGTGCTTGTTGTAGTCGTCAGTGATATGTACATACAAATTATGATAATTAAATTTCTCTTTCAACAAACATTACATCAAATATCATTATCTATTAAAGAAAAACATACCTTATTACCAAAAGCCTTGAAGCACATCTTGAAAATGGACTCCCCTTAGGATGCTGCCTAGAAGTCACACATTGAATGATGATATATCCTCGGTTTCCACAGGTCTCCATCCTATCCTTGCAAGAGATGGATGACCCCTTTCATTTTTGTTTTCGTTTATTTATATTTTCATATGGAGTTGAAAGAATGTCAGAAGAAGAAAAATTGTTTTCTTCCATGAAAAGTTAGGAGAAGAGAAAGAAACTGACTAAATAAGATAGAATGAATTGTACATATAGAATGAATTAGAGAATATGTTTTATTTCAAAGATTAAAACTTCCCTAATTAATTCTTTTGATTGTTTCTCTCTCTCCAATCCTTTCTTTACACGTATGTTATCAAATAACATAAAATTTCATAAACCATGTCATCAAATGAAATAAAATTTTCATAAATCATGTCGTCAAAATGACATAAATTTCCATAAATCATTTCATGCAATTATCTTTAAATTATATCGACATTATATATCAATGCATATAAATATAAATTTTATAAATGCATTAAAATAATTACAAAAAACTTCCAAACATCAAATAAATAATAATTAATATTTCTCAAATATCAATTAATTTAATCAATTTACAACATTTTATAAATTAACTAAATCATGTGGTTTTTCAAAGAATTTATCATTACGGTTGTGCGACTCAAATGTGTAAATTCAGTCAGCGATATTAATATGGAACTATTCGAATATTAACGTTCACACATCACTTAGAAGGTGGGGTGACATTTTGGCCGAATTTATTGCTTACACATCTTTTGATAAAATTTAATTTTACTTATTATAAGCGGTACCTAATAGTGACAAGTATTTACGCCAATTCTCTTCGTCAAAACTACATCACTTCGGATTTATGAAATTTAGTAATGGTCAAAATTCGAATATCATTCACATTCAAATTTCTAGTCCAAACACAACATCTGTGGTTTAATAATAACAATTTTTATTAACCGAAATGTGTTGGCCAGTGACTTTGACTTTGAATTGACTTCAGTTGACCATGATACAAATCTCATATAACTCAAGAGACGAATCCTCTCTTGAATAGCGTTTCACTTTCAATGCTTCCGCTCGATCCAACTATAGCCGTTCGATGGACATCATGCCACGATTTAACTATAATCAAAGCGGACTTCACATTGAAGATCAATAGCATTCTCAAGTCGAGAGAATTGTGCAAATTAGTCACATTGATATTCTCTGTTTAACCTTAGTCATATTAACTAACAGAAAACTATCAAATTAGTCATTCCATAGTTATCCAATGACTATTGGTTCGTAACCCCTTAGTGCCTCCAATAGTCATGAGTAATACACTGCCCAATATTTGAAGAGCGTTACGTACTCTGGTCTCAACGAATACATCGAGATCCAGTCCCAATGCATCTTGACTAAGAACATTTAAAATGGTACATTTGTTTTATTGTGATAAATTACTCACGGTTATAACACTTTGTAACTACTATCACAAAACATATCATTTATTGATTTTCTATTAAATACACATATATTAAATTGATCAATTAATATAACCACATTATATCAAGTATATAGAAAATGCCTTTATTTACAACAAGATTGATCTATGAGTTGAATATATGTAACATATTATATAATTTCCGCTAAGGCATACCCCTAACTTTATTAAAGGAGATGTAAGCTCCAATTGGGTGCAAAGGAATATTAGTGGCAGCATGAGCTCAAATTCTTGATGGCAGGAAAAAAGTGAAGAGAAACAAGTGTTAGATTAGGTAATATAACCCTAAACCCATGTAATTAGGCTACAAAATAGTCTGATTTCTAGAAATGATGGATCAGTACTGATCCCTGACTAGGGCTTGGTACCGAACCACATAAAAAAATTGTGACATGTGCATGTGTCTCGATTATCATAGGAATATGCACATGTGCAAGATTAGAGCATGATGGATGACTATTGCACGTGTGCATGCGCATACTTGAAACTTGACAGCCAGAACCGTATGCTAACAAACTCAAACCTGTGGGATCTAAGAAAGTAATATGTTAGAGGCTACTAAATTTGAAGCGACGGATTATTAGAGCACGCTCCAATTTTATAGTGCCAGATGTCAGCAAGTGCGAAACTAACAAAGCACATCGTGTTGGAAACAAGACGTACTTTGGGGGGAAAGTGTTATCCAGCATTTTGATCAAGCCGTATTTGAATGGATCTAACCAACCGGACTTGAATATTATCGAGGCAGGGAGCCTAGAGAGATAGAAACAAGCCCAAATCCAGTTGCAACCAAGATTACAGGCCCAAAACATAGGCACTAACTTCGGAGAGAAAGTAACATCACCTCGTAAAGTGATGGATCATTACCGATCCATCGTCATGGATCAGTAATGAACCTTTCAACTTCATCCAAACCACCTCACTTCTTCTCTACTTCAAAGCCATAATGCTTGTAACCCACCCCAAGCTCAAAAGCATCGTTCGCATGCAATTTACCATCGAGTGTCTCAAGCACATAAAGTCGGGAGCTCCATTCCACCACTGATCCAATCAATTCATCCAGACACAAGCTTATAGCTGAGAAATCAAGATGGAAAACATGAAGCTACTAACAATTTTCATCTACAAAAGGCAGTGGAAAAGGTCCATAAGGCAGCCTTATGGATCGGTACCAATCTATGCCTATATTTTGATACTGATCCATGATATTTGACGACATAGCCATGATATTTCGATCACATCTTCTGCTGGACATGGAGAACATGGCTATGAATGTGGTGGACGAATTCCAGGTGACTTTCAGCTATAAATAAAGGGGTAGAGTGTAACATCCCATATTTTGAGGCCCAAAAATAAGTGTTACTGATGTTGTAGTCATTAATAGTATTATTGTCCGATGATAAAATGAGATCAGTAAATTGTATCATTAACATCAAAGCATAGTAATATGAAAAAAATTCAAAACACAGATTTCATTAATTAATTTACATATTCATTACGTAATCCCAAAACGGTACACAGGTTTAGATAAAATATAATTATAAAATCTCCAACAGTAACATATGAAGATGTCCTCTTGGTTGATCAGAGTTTACTGCTAAACGGATACAATTTCTGCCATTGCATACATACAGACTAAAGTCATAACAACACAAAGGATAAATAATAGATCGATTCCTACATAGCTAGCTCTGTCTCCTACACATCTCTGAAAGCTTTATTCATCCAACCTATTTAACCTGGAAACCTCAAACTCCTCAAATGAGTACTCGAGATCTTAAGGGTGAAAACAAAAACTTTGACTCAGTAAAAAGTCTGACGCGTATAATAATATGTCACCTCGGTAATAGATATCCAGTGAGACCATACCGTAGAGCGGAACGGGTTTTCCTCTCACTATTATCCTGTGATAATATGTCTATCACAATCATGTTTCAGCAATCACAATGGTTACATAAACACAAGATAACTAAATGCATGCATGCTACATGGGTAATCCTGACTAATCTGTCTCAATTAACAGACCATATTTCTCTGCTTCATAGTTTTTCCAGGTTTACTCCAAACCTACACGGCTGACTCAAGCCTACCAAATATACCAAAATTCTCTAACTTACTGCTAGAATAAAACTGGACTGTCCGTCCGAACACCATCGGAGTGTTTACCTGATTATCTGTCAATCTAATAGTTTTGCTAGGCTCACTACGAACCTAATGGTTTTACGGGCTAACCAATAACATACCTAAGTTATATTCCTTTCTGTGCATAAACCTACTTTTAGTTTTACCCTTAACAAAGCCCCATGCACTGGAATTGTGGAGAAATATCAACTAGGGGCTAAAAGTTAAAGTATAGGGCACTACCCTACACTAACCCATCTGGTTTTTAATCTCTAAGTCAATTCATCCTATCACGATTTATCTAAAGGTGATAAGAATTATAATCTCTTTAGTAAAATCATGAGCGAAATACCCTTTTTATTTCCTTAAAAAATGTAACTCTTTATAACTGATTTAACCTTTGAAATTAGACTCTAAACCAAGGAAACTATAACCCTTTACTTTATCCAAAATACTATGCCAAAATATATATGCTTTATAAAATAACATTGATGAAATTTCAAAATCACTTAGAAGTTGTCACACCTCAAAACCTTTGGCTATGAAGCCATATACAATAAAATCATTTATATTGATAAAGTGCGGCATTAATATTGCCTATATGGGTTGTCGCACTCTTCTATATCGAGATCATGTTAAAGCATCTGATTTATAAAATACAAGGCCATAAGACCAAAAACATTTTTGTCGCATTGCATAAATATAAAGGTTGCCTATTATAAACTGCATAACTATTGCTTTGCATAGTATAAAGATTTAAAACTTTAAAATATGAAAATGTCGAATTTAAGATTAGCGCCATCATTGTCGTGTAAAATCCCTATAGCGGCGCCATGGCCAAAACACGGCAGCATAAGAAACTAGCGGCATCATTGCCTCTTCATAACCAATGTCGAAATTCATACATGTGGCATCAATGTCGTAACATAGCATATGTCGAAAATATATTTTTAATGGCATTACTGCTTTATGAAGTTGATGTCAGTATAGAAAACATGTGGCATCATAGATGTCGCTATAAAACTTGTGGTGTTATTAATATTGACATAAATAAGTGATATTAATATGTGACATGCGGCATCGAAATATGCGGGATAGCCAACGTCGTAAGCGTCAATGTCGACATCGGAGTTATACTTCCCACTTCAACCAACATTGATTCATTGCATACCAACCCTGTGCAGTTAATGCGCTCGGTAGATTCAAAGCGGTGGAGGTGCAAAAAGTCATAGCGGGGATACAACGAGGATATAGCGGGATATAGCGGATGGCTCTAAAATAACATATAAAACTCATACTTAATGATTTTACAAATATATAAATGATAATTAAATGAAAAATTATCATTCAATTGAATTATAAATAATACATAAATAATTTTAAATAAAAACATGTGCGAATATACTTTAAATAAACGAAAAACTATTATATAACATAATGGAATTTGGTAAAATATTAAAGTATTTTCATTTATGAAAATATATTAAAAATTAAATCAAATAAATTAGTTTCATAATTTTATAATGTATAAATGCAATTTTTCAATTCATTTTATTAAAAAAGATATAGCGGGAATAGCGGAATATAGCGGAAATAACGGGATATAGCGGAAATAGCGGGGATTAAAGCGGAAAGGCTATATTCTGGGGCTATATGGAAAAATCATAGCGGTAGAAATCCGCTATGAGATATAGCGGGGTTGTAGCGGGGTAATAGCGGGGCATTAACTACACAGTACCAACCTGAGTTGATATCGCATGAATCACCATTGGTTGACATCGAAAAGCTTAGATGCGGCATAGATGGGTTGCGGCGTCAATGGTAACGGCAATGGTAATTCCCGTAGTTATTATAAAAACTGTAAATTTTCTGTATAAAGTAGTTTTTTTTTACCAACTTCTATTCTTTGTCAAATTGTTATTGAATAATAACTTCCTTATTAGAAATTACATTCTTAAGCATTTTTGTAAACCATAACTTAAAATTAAATATAATTATTAAGTCTTTCTAACCTAATAAATTCATATAAAATCATAAACACCTGGAAAAAATCCCAAAAAATCACGATAAATCAAAATTATCATATTCTTCAACATATAAAAATTTCAAGGCTAAAAGTATTACTTAATTATTTCTAATAATTAAAACCTGAAATAAATCATTTTTCTCACTTAGAAAATTCATAAAATATTCAAACTTACTTGGAAAATTATAAAATTAAAAAACTACTTCTAAAATAATGTTTCTAACATCATATCAAAATTTCAAGTCAAATGGATATCACAAACTAGTTTCCACTCTTAAAACCTATTAAATAATTTCATAATAAATCCAAGAATTAATTAATTAAGCACGTATTCAACCACCCATTCAAAACATGGCACAAAGCAATTATAAGATTCGGGTTTAATCATAAAACTGAAACTAAATAAGCAAACTTAAGATGGATTATCATTATTCACCTTGATTTGGTAAGGATTTAGATACTTAACTTGATTAAATTCCTCATCAGCTTTTTCCTTAGGTTTCTTTAGCTTTCTTCCCTTGTTTCTCCTAGTAATGGTTGGTCTCTTCTCTATTTTCGTTTGTATGAGTGAAAGTGAGGGAGGAAATGAGAACGAAAAGTGTATGTTAAGGATGTAACATTTTTCCTATTTTGCCCCTCATAAATCCTTCTTATTAGTATTCCAATCAATTATTAGTTTTCGACTCATATTATAATTATCAAATCTCAATTTATTTCTCCTTTTACATTATTTTATTTTATTTATCTAATTAAATGTCCTAAATAACGTTAATCAAAATTTGAGGTGTTACATATGGTGATGTTTTGAGGGATCTTTTTTAGTTGTCTGCGAATTTCTCTATAAGTTCTTGTATTCCTAAGTATCATTAACGATCCATAGGAATAGTGATTATAAACAGCAATCTAATCATCAATAAAGTTACATGGACGCAGGCATCAATTATCCGAACGACTATCAAGTCTGTGTGTACTATTTTTTCGATGTTTCCCTTCGCTTTTCTTTATTTAATACTCTATTTTAATTCCTTGGGTGTTTTTGCCACATTCTGGTATAAACATGTGCGTTCTTCGACTTTTCAACAGATACATGCTTTGATTCATTTATTTTATTCCTTGTGTCAAATGTCCTCATCGATCCTATCGTTGTAAGCCCCTGATCCTACTTGTAGTCCTGCCTTTAGTTATTATAAGGTTGAGCTCTACACATCGACCAACATTTTCAAAACTCTTTTGCCTTCCTACACATAAGGGATGTAGTAGAAACTTGAATCTACTTGATTGATCCTTGCACATCCAACTTCGTGCTTGGTCAGAAACTTGACCATTAAAGATCTAATCGAGGAAACAACTCCAAGTTCCACTAGCGACGATCATCCCAAAAAGGCTTTGTGAGAGGTTGAAAAACTTAACACGACAAAAGTGACAAAATCGATTGCGGATCAAGAAGTTGAATTCTTTTTTATAAGAAGAGAGGCGACCTAGGGTTACACCTTATAAATCAATGCGTTGAAACGCTACACGGGCTACACTTATTCGTACTTCATTTTTTGTGAAGTCTCATGACATAAAATGTTAATAGAACATCCACTATCCACAAAACTTTTATTCACCTTTGTTTATGGTCTTAGCTGTAATCATAAATGGGTCATTATAAGGAAAACACCTAGATTGTGGTCTAGACGTTTCCCAATGTGTTGGATTACCCCCTTGCTCATAGTAATTGATTTACTCGAAGGCACTTCAGGTATATCCCTTGGAGGATTATATTGTGATTGTCCTCTACTCCCATCACGTCTAGATGCAGAAGGCACGGATATTGAAGATGGGGCACATGGTACCAGCTGAGTTATTGGAATCCTCTGGGCTCTTGCTTGGATCATTTCCTCAACTCTCTGGTCCATCACTTCTTTTTTTGGGTCATCTCCTTGATAACTTGCTTCGTTGTCTCCTTCTGAACAATAATATCTGCTCCAAGTTCAAGTGCGGCTTCACGTGTAGGATTATTGTTTATTGCATCATTGGTAGCAGTGGTTTGGTCAACTTCGTCCATTGGAGACGTACTCTTCATTTTTTTTTCCAACTGTTAAGAGTCGAATAAAACATGATGTTTTTAGGATCTCAGTAGCCACACCAAAATGTTGGCGTGAAAATCATTTACTAACTTTTTTTTCAACGATTTTTAAACTGTATATCCCTGAGTTACTTGGTTGATAATGTCATAATTAAAAGAAATTGAAGATTGAAATAACTTGCAAGTAAATTCATACTTGAAATTTGAAACGGTTCGATCGTAAGTTAATGTACGTTCACTATTCTTTTCATATTCATATTTCCTTTTTCATTACAAGTACAAGCACTCAAATTTACAAATCCCAACCTATTGAGTGGTCAGGACCTTCGTTATAGATCTTACTTTATGTGGAGTGAGCTTTTGGAGCCCATCACACACATGCTTTTGCTCTTGCAATCTTCATAGGGTCGTTATTATTTATCATAAGTGATTCTTCACAACTAGTCTTGGATCCTTCATGTCTCCTTCATCAACCGAAGTCTTATCATTATAAAGTTACTTACATACAACGACGAATCTCCCTCCTGCGATCCTCATATACTTCACATTTTTGAATGTCGACTGTTATTCTCTACCAATAGTTGCTTTCAACTTTTAATAAAACGATGTATTTTCTTCATTTACATTTACAAATATATAAATTTATCAATGACGAATAAACAGCATCTCTTAATAAAGTGGCGTACTGATTTTAAACATACAGTTCATTTGTGAATTTATACTCAGTCAGAAAAGTGAACATTTAACTTTTCATATTTATGTAATATTCTTCTGTCATTTTATGTTTTGAGTTCGGCTTGGGAGTAAACTTCATTAAACGATACTAGAGCATGTTGTTGAAAATATTTGGATTTGATTCGAAGTAATCTAGATCCACAATTTAGAGTTTTACCACTGCACAGCAGTGATCTTTGGCCTTTTCCATTCTGATAATCTGATGTTTTCCAAACGACCAATCTCCAATCTTTTCTTATGATATAACCAAATAGGAAACTCTACACAGTAACATTTTTAACAATCCCATGTATCATATATATGTCAAATGTAGCAGTAAGGATTAAACAACTGTGACTAACCAGAGAAACAAAGAATCGTAAAAGGTTTCAAAGGTATTGAAAATATCTAAGTTTATATTGAATACAACTTACCAGAAACAAGATATCTATACATTAAATAACTAACGCACTCAAAAAAACAAAGCTTGTCTCGTTCTTTCGATAGTTTTCGGATCAATATTTGCGGCTGCAGACAGCATATGCACTAAGAAACCAAAGTGTCATCTTCATTATTTTGTTTCACCGATAATTGTGGCTACAGGCGGCAACTTATCTAAAACCCACTGAGGTGTCTTTTTACCAATCCATAGAGCCTGAGAAGAGTCTTTGTGCTTAAAATCAGGATATGTAGGTTTTCGCTGCATCAATACCATAAAGCACTTAGTTTATACTCAGGGTTAACATAATTACATACGATTAAGATATCAAAAGTAAGAGGTAAGAGAAAAAATTCACACCTTGCTTGCCCGATTATCCCACCATTTATTTGGATTTAACACGAGATCTGTCCAAAGGTCCTCTGTACCATTACTAATATCAGCATAGTACTTGGAAAACATAACAGGTTAAGGGTACTGATAGTAAAGGATACTATTGACGCAACCAATTTGAGCATCTTTTTGAAATTTTGGATAATTTTTTAATGGTTTCCTGCAATTTTATAAACAGTTTGGGCAAAAGATACAGAGCTTCTCAAAAGAATCAACGATAATATCGAATTTCCAACGTTGCTGATACTTGATTTCACTCATATCCGAATCAGTTGTATCAATAAACATAAACCCTTGTCTATCTGTTTTTTTTAAAATACATAATTCCATCATACAGAATTAATAACGTTATTCAATCATTGCAAATGATCGGAATCTTTCGTAAAGAAGACTACCTTAAACAAAGTGGCCTACATAATATCGGAAAAAAGATACATGATACAAATATTTATATGGCTGACACATTGGTCTGATGTTCATCTATGGTTTAATGACATTGGCCTTGGACATAACAAATATTAATAATTAAATTGATTGTAGGAATCCAATGCGCTTAGAAACTCAAGTTGCATGCTTATCATTTTTCTAAGACTTGAAACTCCAAATGCAATTAAGTTTCACATGTATGCTCCCATAATATTAGAATTACTCATAAAAATCGGAAGAGTAAGTCTAGCACAATTAAAATCATATTTTGTGGTAAAATAGTGTTTAATTGAAGCGGCGAAAATTTGTATCATGGACAAATTTGAGTTTAAATTAGCTCGAGGACAGCTGATTTTTTTACGTCTAAGCCACGGTATGAAATGTTGGATGGTGCGCAAAATTTCGGTGGTACCGTACCGGTGCCGTTAAGTAGCGAACCGGAACCGATCGAAGTTATTGGTTTCGATTAGGGCTTAAAAAACCGGCAATGACATGAAAACCTAATTGCAGCAAAATCATGAGAATCAAAGCAAAAAATTCAAAGCCATTCGAATATCATTTCAAATCAGCAGCAGAAGTAATTACCCGAGCTCGACTTGCCTTCTCCGTCACCTTCAACGACTTCGGTCATCTTCATTGGTCAACTTCGTCTTCTTCAGTCGACGGCGTGTGTTTTTATTTTTTATTTTTATTTTGTTTTTGTCTTCGTCTTCTTCAACGACGTCGAGACACCATTGCCTTTTGTTTTCTCTTCTACCCTAGCGTGTGTGTTGTTTACACATGATTCGATGATTGAAAAATATTTGAAAATGGTATCAATATTTTTTTATTTTAGATGAAACACGAATTACTCTCTGGAAAAGTTGTACTGAAGTAATAAAAATTTAAAAGTAAAAAATATAAAGAAATTACAAAATTAGGAGTATTATTGACTATTTAGAATTTACATATTAATTGAGATTAAAGTTCTACATGTTATGTTTTTTCTATTGTAATTTCAAGTTCATCAAATATATAATTTTGTAGTTTCTAATTTATGTAAAATAAACCAGTGTTAACAAAAGACGTCTCAGATGCATCTCAAAGCGAGGCCAAGACAAAATCCTTCGAGGTTTACTCTGAAATGTTTTGTTACCATATGTCCAGTGGTTTAAATCACGCTACACACGTGTGACCTCATAGATCAAAACCGGAGCATCTAAGTCTAATGTGTTATGCAACTTTTTACATGAATACCAAAAGGATAACATAAAAATAATTAAAATGCTATTATTATTATTTTGGGGAAAAATTGAAAATAACTTATGAAATGATAAGTGAATTATACATCAAATGAATAACTAAATAAGTGATTCACACATCATATATACTGTAGAATACAAAGTTATATAAGTTTGCCAAAATTAAATTAGCTTCAATTTGTGAGAGACTTTTGGTACACAATTGTAATTTTATATACTAAAGCAAATTTTCTATCAAAATCGGTTTTTATCGGTAATCCCTGAATTTTCAGATCCAAAAAAAAATATAACAAACATCCAATCTGTACAATATGTTATTAAATTTCATATTCTAGTTCTTACAGAGTTACACGTACAAAATTTCATCTTTAGCATGAACTTTGTTTAATCTCGAATTTACTATTAACAGATGAATCAGATGGAGATAGTTGAAGTTAAAATTTATACTAGCTCGTTGTGTTGGAAAAATGAAAAAATAAAACGGTACTTCGCTTTCAACTATTCAAAGTTTGTTGAAGTTAAATACTCAGGTGTTGTGTTGAAGAAGCAATCAAAATGGTTGGCACTTGGCTTTTGATGATTCAAAATCAGCTAGGTCCAAATGTGATTTGAATGATAGTTTGGAAAGTAAGAGACTTGACCTACAAGAGACATAAAAACCTTTTTGTCTTTTATTGATTAAGAGAAATGAAAGCCATATGTCTAATAATTTAGAAAGTTGGACTTAGACTAAAAAATTCATCAGAATGAGCACTTAGATAAACTACAACCTAAATACGGACCTAATCTTCAAACCCATTTGAGAATTTCATAGTTGCACCAAAAAATCTGACACCACGTATATTACAACTATTATTAAAGGACCGGCATGCGTTTCGCATAAGAAAAACAATATGATCTGTACAAATAACACAGCTTTACATTTGCAGAACAAGATTAGTGCATACTACGTAGTATAAGTGCCCCACTGGTGAAGATGAAATAATTATATAAATCATTTTTTTTTTATAAATATTATATCATGCAAAAAGATATAAACAGAAATCATCAATACATCATAATTTATGAAACTACCCTCTAAAAAATCTTAATAACATAAAAGGTTAAAACCTATATAGTGAATAATTCATTTTGTAGACACACATACATAATACATATATAACCTTCTTATTTGCATTCTTTCGGTTTCACTTTGTTTTTTTATTTTCTAAGCTTATCTAAAAGAAGATCTTTGGGATATTTATGTTTCTGTGTTTTTCATTTCTTCTCAAAATATATTCTTTATTTTTAGCACTATGTAGCGACCTTGATTTCATTGTGTTAGTTGAGAAAAGATACTTATTGTATGAGCAAACACTAATCGTGATGCTACAATTGAATTTTGGATTTATATTTATAGGCTTGAAGTAGTACATCTAGAGAAATCTTTTATCCATACCTAGCCAAGTACATTTTCTTTTATTTTGTTCGGAGTTCTTTTTTTAAAAAGTATATCTAAAAGATCCTATTATTTCGCATATTTATTATTTAAGATATTTTATTCCAACTTATTGTGGGGAGAGGGATTTTCTCCTTTTTCTAAAAAAATGAAAAAAAAACCTATCTTAAAGATCGTAACTTTTGTGGAATATTTATTTTTTTAGTTTCTTTGTTTCCAATTCTAAGGATTTTTTGGTAGTTTCAAAAAAAGGGTATACCAAAAGTATTACAACTATTGATAATGAATGTATAATTTTGCAAGGGGTAGCATTTTCGAAGTTCAATTAATTTTTAAATTGGTATTCATGGTAAGAGTTAAATACCAGCAAAATTTGTAGCCTTTTGAAATTTAATAGATTAAAAAAGCAAAGTGTTTGAACCAAAAAAAGACATAAACACTCAGAAGATTAAGTAGAGAATAAAAGGTGAGGAAAAATTACATTATAACAAGTAAGAAAGAACACATAAAAATCTATAGTAAGTTGACAAATCAAGACCTACATCCACTTAATGATTTTATTGTTTATAATTTGATTTGGAGGGAGAAGTTTTTACGAATCGGTACAACTCCAACATAGATTACAAAAAATTAGAGCATGAAGAGAAAGAGTCCAAAAGATCCTTAAAAATGAGTCATAACCTCGGTAGGGAACCTAAAATCTTGCCCAGAAGATTTCCACCTCGTTTTAGACTATTTCCTCAAGAATAAGAGGACACCTCAGCAAGGTTCGTGGATCGGTACCGACCTAAGGAATTGGATTGTTATCGACCCGTAATAATGCCTTGGAAAGTGTTTTGAACTCTTGTTTTGGCTCGTCTTGTAGTTAGCTTTGTGATTCCATGTTTGTTTACATCGCTATTAACTTGTTTCTGAATCCAAATGATGGATCCGTGAAAGAACAGAGTTGTTGATTCAAAAGTTCGTATAGATCGATAGAGAATTGCATTGGATCAACAAAACAACATTTGGATTACGCTTTTAGCATCGAGTAGAGTATGTAGGCAAAAGATGTGACAAATTAGTGGAGGAAAGTTGGATCGGTATCGATTCAGGGTATTGGATCGGTACCGATCCACAACTTAGGTGGATTTTTGTTTTTCCTGTCTTGAGTTGGTTTGGCATTTGTCTCGCGGCTCTGTTTGTTCTTAGTTTTTGGACTCTTGGGCTATTTTTTGGCTTTCTGCCTTGATATCTCCAAGTTCGACTCGTCTAATCTGTCCGAATATTGTTTGTTAAAAAGCTAGATAACGTTTGCCCCCCTTTAAATTACATCTTGTTTCAAACGTGGTGTGTTTTGAATCGAGACAAGTCGGGATTGCTGTGAAGGATTGCACTCTATGCTTTGAATGGTCGTTACCCCTCTTATGAATCGTTTCTGTGAAGAGTTATGTCCATCTTCATCTATCGTGACGCTTTTCCAGCATCTGATAGTATAAATCAGGAGTGTGCTCTCATGATCTGTCATTTCGAGTCCGATGATTATAAACCGATTCCCTCCATGGGTTTTCAAGTTTGAACCTTATCCCTGTTGACTCTAGTCGTTCGGGATTTTGGATACATACATAAGCAAGTATATGTGCACGCTTTAAACAAGTTTTGGCATGCACATATATATGCATATATCTAAGTATATATGTTTCTTTTTTTAAATAGTTTGATACCGACCCACACACTTAGGTCGGTACCAACTCGAGACTTTGAAAAGGCCTTCAAGTTTTAGGCCGGAGAATTTGCATACGAGCATATATGATCCATCTTCCTTGGTTTTCCTCTTTACTTTTACCATCTCTAAAACAAAGCTTGAGCTCGCCATTAAAAAAACTCCTTCGATCCACTGTTCCTGGTTACGATCCAGAGAATCCCTAATGCATAAGCCTAACATCCTTTCTCCCATCTCAAAGCGAAATTCCGATGGCATTCCGGCTCATACAGAACCCCAAACAGAAGAAGATATCCCGTTGACTTCCTCTGTATTTCCAAGAGTTGACGTGTCGTCGATCGACGTCACTAATCTATCTTTTTATATCTCTCATGCTTCAGGTCAGCCCCAAATCATCTCACTTCCCGATAAGGACTCTGAGCCAAGACAACAAGTGCCTGCAACCGAATCAGTAACCGTTACAACTTCAACAACGGTCCCAACCATCCCGATTGAAGAGACTTTCGGTTTTATGAGCAAATGATTGATGCTTTGCTAGATGGGGGACTGGTGGAACCCTGGGTTGCTAAGACCGGTGATAATGTCATGATTATTGGAGTTTCTGAGCCCCCGTCGGGTCGCACCATGAGTACACACGAGCGAGAACGTCTCCGAGACATAGAAATTAAGCTGGAGAAGATAGAGAACACCCCCTTCCTTTATCTGTAACCCTGCTTGGCCAATCCATCTTCGCTCTGGTCTATATTCCTTCGTCTGGAAACGGTCGAAGCACGCCTGTGGGATCTACGCGAAGCGCTCCAGCCTCATTTCCTCAACCTGGGAGCACTTATAGCGAATCTATCATCCTACTACTTAGCTTGCCTCCGAAGGGAAAACGAAGCGAGGGAAGAGGAGGTAAGAGGAAGGGTGAAAGCTCAAGTGACGTGTCTCTCGACACCAAGAAAAGGAAGCATAAGTAGTTGTCAGTTTTTTTTTGGTGTAGATAGACCCATTTTTAGTCTGCAACAATAGTAGTGGTCTTTTTTGATTCTTGGCCCACTTTGTACGGGTTCTGCCCTCGCTTTTGCCTTTTGTTTTAGGCGTAAGTAAAACTTGTACTTAGCTTTTCAAGTTCCATTTTGTATGTTAATAATAAAGACTTTTTGTTCCGTCAAATCTTTGTGTGAATTCGCCTAGTTTTAGAAATGCACTTTCCAACCAATGTACTGGTGATCCATTCCTTTTTAGTGATTATTATCGGACTAAATCCTTAGTCCGTTCTGTAATTTACAGACATTTCGTCGTTTCTGTGAACGTAAAGTAATTGTTAAAGCACCAAACTCCGTGCATTATTTGAGGTTTACCGCTTAGAATAGCGATCCGGGTATCTTTTTTCAGTATAACGTATCTGATTGCGCCGAACTCCAGGTGCTAGTTTAAGTTAACTACTTAAGATTGTTGTTCGTGCAACCTCATTTAGAATGTTTATTTTCAATCGCGCTCAACTCCGGCCGTCGATTCAAAGTTCACAAATTGATTGCCTCCAATTTATGCATTTTTAGAGGCTCCAATTTATGCACCTTCCTGTATAATATATCTCGAAGCTTGGTGAAGGAGTTTCGTTCGCTCGTTACTCGTGTTCGAAAGGATTCCTCTCTGCAAGCAGCCTTTTATCGAAGTCATCCATGACTCTTCAAGTAAAGCCTCCAAGATCCAATCGACATCCATCTGGTTGATGCTCGATGCTGCCAATATTTCCACCGGAACCAAGTCCATAAGCTATGCATCTCCAGAGCTAGCCAGCTTAGCCAGTCTCGAAGCTTGGTGAAGGAGTTTCGTTCGCTCGTTACTCGTGTTCGGAAGGATTCCTCTCTGCAAGCAGCCTTTTATCGAAGTCATCCATGACTCTTCAAGTAAAGCCTCCAAGATCCAATCGACATCCATCTGGTTGATGTTCGATGCTGCCAATATTTCCACCGGAACCAAGTCCATAAGCTATGCATCTCCAGAGCTAGCCAGCTTAGCCAGTGAGTCGGCCAACGTATTTTTCTCTTTGGAAATATGTGTTATTGTATAATATTCAGTGTCGCTAAGCAGTTCAATTACTCGGTTTAAATAAGAGGCTAGCCTTGCTCCTTTTGCATGAAACTCTTTCCGCGCTTGATACACCACTGGCTGGGAATCACAGAAAATATGTAAAGTTTTTACCTTCAATTCTTTGGCAATCTTGAGTCCCACAATCAAAGATTCGAACTCCGCTTCATTGTTTTTTCCAGGAAAATTGAGTCTCAGGGCATAACAGATTAAATGGTCATTGGGGATGACAAGTACAACTCCAGCATCGAAGCAGCGTTCATTTGATGCACCATCCGTATACATCTTCCACCTAGCATTTTATTCACCACTGCAGTGAATTCAATTATGAAATCCGTCAAAGCTTGACCCTGAATAGCTCTCCGAGGGTGATAGGTTATATCGAATTGACTCAATTCAATGTTCCATTTCAACAGCTTTTCGAAAGTCTCAGTTTGTTGCAAGACTTGTCGCAAAGGCTGGTCGATAGAAACTTTGATCGGATGAAGGCCAAAACTTGAAGCAATCAACAGGCAGTATGCAAGGTTTTTCAACTTCGGGTAACTTCTTTCTGCTTCCTTCAATCACTTACAAATGTAATAGATCGTTCTTTAGATGCGGGCTTCCTCACACATTAGTGTGGCGTTCAAAGCATGCACCGACACTACCAGATATATAAACAAATCTTCGCCATCCATCGGCTTCGAGAGAATGGGATCTCTCTAAGTGATCATAAAGAGCCTGGAATGCATCTGCGCACTCTTGCATCCAACCAAAAATTCTTTTTCCTTCGGACTTTTACCCTTCTTAATCACGTCAAAGAAAGGAAGGATGTATTTGCCCGTGGCTCTGGAGATGAATCGACTTAAAGCAGCGACCTTTCCATTTAAACTCTGGAACTTATTGACCGTCTTCGAGGGGTCTGTCACTTAATGTCTTTATCTTCTACGGATTGGCTTCAGTTCCATGGGAATTCACAATGAAGCCAAGATCTTCCCTAATGCAACACGAAAAGAGTATTACAAAGGGTTGAGCTTCATCCGTATTTGTGGAGAACGCCGAACATTTCTGCCAGATCGTCGATGTGGTTTTCTGAATGCCGTGACTTCACGAGCATGTCATCCACGTAGACCTCCATTGAACGTCCAATATGATCTCTGAACATCCTGTTTACCAGTCTCTAGTAGATTGCTCCAGCGTTCTTCAACCCAAACAGCATGACCAGATAGCAATACAATCACAATTGGTAATAAAGCTGGTATGTTCCTGGTCCGGGACATGCATTGGAATCTGATTGTATCAAAAGTATGCATCCATGAATGAAAGTAATTCATGTCAGGCTGTAGAATCCACCAACTGATCAATCCTTGAAAGCGAAAAGTTGTCCTTCGAGCACGCCCTATTCAAGTCAGAATAATCGATGCACATCCTCCATTTTCCATTAGCCTTCTTCACCAAGATTGAATTGGATACCCATTTCGGTATAAGGCATCGTAGATAAAGCTATTGTCTTTCGGCTTCTCCATTTCTTCTTTGAGTGCAGCAAATTTCTCCAAACCCAGGCTGCGGCGCTTCTGTTTCATAGAAATGCGTTTAGGATTTATGTTCAATGCATGGCTCGCAATCTCCGACGAGATCTCACACATATCAAAGTTCCTCCAGGCGAACACACCTAGGTTGTCTGGAGAAAACCAATCAACTCCTTCATCATCCTAACACCAAGCTACAATCCGACTTTCAAGATCTGTGTTGGGCTATCTCGACGGACCGAGATATTAATCGTTAACTCGGCTAGAGCTGCTCTTCCATCAAGTGGCTCTTTTCGCTGGTCCATATCCTTATGGAACTGACCGTGCTGCCTGAACCAGGGCTCAGGTATTGGTTGCTATGCGTCCAAATTCTTGATGAAGAAAGCCCCCTCCGCATCTTTTCCTTTCTCTCTTCGTCTTGCCTCTCTTAGCTCGACGACATAACATTCATGGCCAAGCCCTTGATCTTCGTGCACTACTCCTACATCGTTTTTCGTAGAAAATTTAAGCGTCAAACACCAAGGAGCTATAGCCGCTCTGGACAGGGTCGATCGGCCCAAAAAAGTGCTATATGCAGAGTAAATATTCAACACAACAAAAGGCACAATTCGCACTCGTCTGCAGTTGCCCACTTCAAGCATCGGCGACAATTCCACATATCCAACTGGCTACGTAGCTATCCCTTTAAATCCCTGGATCCAAAATTTACACGGTCTCAAGTCCTTGCCCTCCAGAAGCATCTGGTCGTATGTTGTTTTGAACAGAATGTTGACCGAACTCTCACAATCAACAAGCACCTTTCGTACAATGGTAGAACCGATCGTGGTTGTTATAACCAATGGGTCAATCGTCGAGTCTTCCACCCCATCTCTGTTCCTGAAAATAACATCATCAATCATCATTCTGCATTGTTTTGGCAGAGTTCCATCCTCAATTACCAAACAGTTCTCATACCTGGTATGCTTCAAAGCATCAGCATATCTGTCCATCTCATTCAAGCTCTTGTCGACTGAATGCGGTCCACCGATAATTGTGTTTATCACCAAACGTTTTTCAAGTCGCCCAAGCTCTTCACCGCTAGGACCAGCTTGCAGCCGTCGGGATGTCGACCCAAAGGATCTAGAATTTCCTTGTCCGTCATTCTGCAGGGCTTCCACATTGCAATTTTTTTGTGTATCAACTCCTTAATCATATTGCGCAAGTGTCTGCATTCATTGGTATTATGACTGTGCGTCTCATGACACATGGAGAACTTGTCAGATCTCTTCTCTTTCTCAGTCGGCTTCTTATATTGCTCGATGCCTTGAGTTGGCAGATAGATATTCTCTATTGAGCTGTTCAATTCGGTATAGTTGTCGTACTTAGGAGTCCTAGTACGATTCCTGTTATCCGATTTTCGCTTCTTAGCCTCATCACCATTCCGCTTCTGACTATTATTCTTATTGCCAACATTCACATCTACATTCATGGACCTTCCTCTAGATTGCTTTGCAGTGACATTGCTCTATGCTACTCCGATTGAACTCTAGCCTTAATCTCCGTGGACGTTTGTGTAATTCTTCTAAGCGTAAGTACTCAACGGCATTTCTATAGAAAACATCCATCATCGACAGAGATTTCCTTTCCAACCATTTTCCAAAATCCGTACCCTCACCATTATTTCATCCTTGGATCTGTAACTTCTATCACGACTGTGTGAAACCAATTCAAAAGATCCTTCGGCAACCCTCCATCAGCTTGGAAGAGGTTTGATAGAGACATTACATGTCTCGGACGTGAAGTATGTAAGAGGAATTGCTCTATAAACTTTCATGACAACTCAGCGAAAGACGATATGGACCTCGACGAAAGTCGAGTGAGCCACATCGTAGCTACTCCTAGGAAAATTGGAAAACAGCAGCATTTCACAACATAGGAAGCTCTACAGAATCAATATGTCACTCATATCTCATCAAATACTGTCTACGATCCGATGTTGCTCTGTACAATATCATAGTCGGCATTGCAAACCTTCGGGGATCTCTCTCGCATAAGATGTTCTCAATAAATGGATTTCGACTAGGATATGTACCCTACTCATCATTAGTTCTGAACATATTTTCACTTACAACTCTCATGACCATATCTTCTAAGTACTCCGATGTAACAACCCAAAAATTTACTGCTTGAATTTGCAAATATTTAATTAATTTTAAATATCAAAATGATGAGTTTTTAATTAAAATAAAACTCATTTAAATAATAATGAGTGATGGTAAAATAGTTTTTAAATTCAGTTTACAAAACTATTTAATTCGATGTAAAATTGAAAA
Source organism: Allium cepa (assembly GCA_030765085.1). NCBI lineage: Eukaryota > Viridiplantae > Streptophyta > Magnoliopsida > Asparagales > Amaryllidaceae > Allium > Allium cepa. Next base: position 622,645,459 of record CM060940.1, on the reverse strand, counting down.
TGTGACTAGAATTCGTTTTTCGAATTTTCGTCGGCTAAAAGTTGTCGGGTATGTCATAGCACTTTAGCATATACATATATTTATAAATATTTTGGCATGGAAGTGCATATATGTACGTGTATGTATACTTAAGTATGTATATGTTTAAATAAGATAGATTCTATTATTAAAAAGTTTATATATATATTAAAGGAAAGAAAGCTTCCAAGATAAGCTAATATGTATTAAATATAAGAGAGCTTCCGCCACAAGATAATGAATATAAATAAATAAAAAAGGCTTCTAATATAAGCCTCCAAATATAATATAATAAAGAAGCTTTCAAAGGAAGTTCGGCCATTTCATAAAAAGAAAACAATTTCTTTAGTTTGAAAAGATCTCAAGAAAAATCCACCTCCTTAATTCCGCCATATCTCTCGAACCGTTAGTCCAAATGGAGTGATTCTTTTTTTGTCGGAAACCTATCACAAAAGGAAGAACTTTAATTTAGATCACCATGCAAGATTCGAAGGATAGGATTTTCGAAAATCACATGGAAGTAGAACTATTTTCTGGTGCAGCTTCTAATACCCTAAGATGCATACCCTCGATTTTTGAGCCATAACTTTCGAATTCTTATCCAAATTGATTGATTCTTTATTTGTTGGAAAGGTGATTCGAAAAGCAATAAATTTTATTTGTTATCAATTCTCTAATTCGAGAGTTTTCATTGTTGAATTTGGGTTGGAAGACGGATCATTTTCTGATTCAAGTTTTTAAAGGCAAATTTTATATATCAACTTCCAAAAATCATAACAAATTGAAAAAATATCCAACTGACCTCAAATTTTCACCAAACCATCCTTGTTTAATCCATCATCCACGTTCAAGAAAGTGGCATAGCACTTATTTCGAATAAGTTATAGAAAATAGGAAAAAATTACGACCGTGAGCATGAGAGGGAAATGTGAATCTTGTCTTCGATGCTTTGCTTTTGGTGATGGTAGGAAGGCTCTAGGGTTCTTGCTTTCACTTGGGAGGGCTTGGCCGTGAATTTTAGGTCTTGGCTAGATGATGATAATTTTACAATTTATTCGAATGATATAATGTCACATATGTAAATTTAACACAGGTATAGTAAACTTAACACATTAAAAAGTTAAGTTTGAAACCCTTGGCTTTTAAAAGTCATTAATTAGCTCTAAAAGTTATTACTACCACTTATACGCCTTTTAAAAAAAAGACATGGTCTATGTTTAGTATACGAATGCTTGGCTAAAATTATATCTGAAGTTAGTAGAGTATTTGCAAATGTTTGATAGATTGAAATGCTAATCATCATTTGTGGTTGTATATATTTTATGCACGACTGTTGGACATAAGCTCGGCCATTTGTAGGAAAAACCCTTTTACATGACTTGGTTTGGGTAAAAATGATAATTATTGCAAGTATTTAACAACCAACCCATTGTGATTAGAAGCTCACAATTTGACTATAAGGTGTTTAACTACAAAAATTGGTTATGGTAGATGATAATTGCTTATGAATTGAGAACGAATATCTTACACTTACCTAACTATACGATATGGGTTAAGGAAGTGAGTATAGCAGATGGATTATATTATTACCTAAAAATAAAAGGTATTTATCTTTCTAATGAAATGTTTTTCAAGGGCTACATTGATATCTTTTGAAATGAATATTGCAAGTGTTTCACGCATGCCTATATATAAAAGACGTTTTGGAAATAAATGTTGATTTTGAATGCTTTAATAATATAACATTTTCCCTGTTTATTGTTTGCTATAATTATTTTGTGTTGACGTACATTTCCCACTTTTCATTTTATTTTGCATTGACATGTTTATTGAGTTTGCAAGAATGGCTATTTATGTCTCGCACATTAGTGTTGCACAACGGTAAAGTTTATAGTTATGATTTTGGTATATATTAAAGCACGTCATGTATATATGTAAACAAATACTCTGGTAAGTGGTATTAATTGTAAGTGTGAACTATACATTTAGTAATATTGAGTTTTATCAAAAAATATTTTGTAATAAATTGGTAGTTTTCACTAGTAGTTTTGGACGGGCGGATTTTTGGCAAGTTTTAATTAGTTAAAAAATCCGGGTCATCACATTTATGATATCAGAACTTAGGTTAGATGCCTAAGTGAAATTTCACCTTAGATTTGTAAATCAACCGAGGAATTTTAAATGAAACTACATTTATTTGATAAGTAAATTGAAGATAATAAAGCATCATACCTCCGACCGGGGTTATGAGTAATACCATCTTGGTGTGTTTGATTTGATTTAGTGTTTACACTAATAAATATAATGTGTTGATCCGTTATCGAGCCATATATAGGGAGGCTAAATGAAACTTTAAGTATATATATCTATGTTCATACATTTATTTACATATTTTCTTTTATTTTACCAAAACAAATGATATATGTATAAATATATACATTTATGTTCATGAACGTAATGGTTGGGTCATGAGGTTAAAGAAAGGAATGTTCTTATATATAAAATGACAAGGGTAAATAAGCTAGTTTATTATCTGAATTTAACTTATGCATATATTTGTCATATTAAATAATTTGAAAAGGAAGAAATGAAGTGGCTTGTGAAGAAAAACATGAATTAGCTTAAGAGGGAATGCATGAAAAGCAAAGAGAATCAAAAGGAGTTAAAGGTCACATATATCGAGATGAAAAATGCTACTTAATTTATGTGTTAGTCATTCCATGATGTGGTAATCAAGTTGTTTAGACATTGATAATATTGATGTCCGAAATTAGAAAACATCCTTCTGTAATTAGCCCATAACTTCTGCAATTCTTATCGAAATTTGGATTTTCTTGATGATCTGGAAAGCTAACTCATATAACTACAACTTTCATGTTTATGACTTTTCCAAATTCGGACATCTTAATAACTGAAAACGTGGTGCAAGTTAGGGTATGTGCACAGGCCGAATGAAGAAGAAGGCCAACTAAAAACACCATGTGGTACATTGACAATAAACTTTTGATTCTGTGAATGGATCTTGTTTAAATTTGTCTTGCTGGAATGCTTGTTCAATTACCTATAACTTTTACTTTATACACTTGTCCAATTTCGAATGTTTATCATCCAAAAAACCTATCACAAATAGATACATGTTTTAGACATAATTTATACCTTTCAATGCAAACACCAAAACTATTGACTTATGTAATATCTTTGGAATCCGATTAACGATTTGAAAAGGTTATTTTATTGGCTACTGCTCTTTATAATATTTCCTAAATAATTTTCTAAACTGAAAATTAATCTTCAATATAAAAGAGATTTACTTATGTTGAATAACGCTTGCAAAATATTTGGAATTTTGTGAAAACACTTTATTTTTAAAAGAGCTATTGAATAAGACTGGTAATTATGATTACCTTTGGAAGTGTGGTATAAGCCAATAGATCTTGGGTAGTGCACTATTACTCTCAAGCAGCAAGAAGAGTACGTCCCTACTTGGTGTTTGGAAGCTGGCCACAAAAGGATCTAATCCAAACCGAGCGTGCGGTTTAGATTCATGTGAAGTAGACTGAGTGTCAATGCAGTATAAGACAATAGATCTTGGATAATGCACTATTACTCTCTGGTACATGTCGGTACTGCAATAAGGAGAGTACATCCCTACTTGGTGTTCGGACGCCGGCCGTAATAGAATCTAATCCAAACTGAGTGTGCGGTTTGGATCCACGTGAAGCAATATAAACAAATCTAATCCAAACTGAGGCTGCGATTTAGATCTATGTGAAGCAATATAAACAAATCTAATCCAAAGTGAGTGTGTAGTTTAGATTCAAATGAAGCAGACTAAGAAGATCTAATCCTAACTGAGTGTGTGGTTTAGATTCAAATGAAGCTGACTAAGAAGATCTACTCTAAACTGAGTGTGCGGTTTAGATTCAAGTGAAGTGAACTAGATGTCGATGGGGATTGGTATGAAGATCTCCTCCAAACTAAGTGTGCGGTTATATTAATGTAAAGTAAACCGAATGTCAATGTGGATTGGTATGCATATGATCTTGGCTTTTGGCCAAAGAAAAGAACTACGTCGAGCCTAATCCTGTAATAGGTACATTATCGGTCACATTGGTACTGTGACATGGTCCACTTTCCAATTATACTTTCTTCTGCATATACATATTTCTCTATATAATTAGACTGTCAAGTGGATGATTGAACTAAAATTGGGAAAGAATAATCAGGAAATACCTCTGGGAGTATTCTCTATGACGTTATATTGCAAGATGATTAGAATACATTGGATTAACCAATAACTATTCACCACCCTGATGTTCAGGTATGATATTGACTAAATCGATCTTATCATATTTGAATCCTTTTACCTTTTAGGAAATGCCTATATTGATGATACATATGCGATTGTTGGAAAATTATAAGGATAGGGAAAATATGAAAACGAACACCTTATGAATTAAATTTCACAATTTGATTATAAAGCATTCGATTATTAATGTTGGATTAAATCTGATTTAATAAGAGATGTGATAGAAGTTAGAATATGCTAAAATAATTATTTAAAATAATTTTATAAAAGTTGATTTATAAAAATGTGCCCTTGTTAAAAAAATAATTTAGGTTGAAATTTGAGAATCTAAATCCCGGTGTTTTTTTATAAAAAATGGTTTCCAAGGTTTTGGAAAATAGTAATAATGTTCAAATGCAATTTTTGTTCAAATATACAAATTTGGAAATGAGAAATGAAAGTAAGAAGTATTTTCTTTGGATTAGTTTAGAAAAAAATGAGTCTTCCTTATTTTTTTGATAATCTGAATAATCTTGTAGGTGATGATTGGATGTTTGCCTAGTAAACAGGATAGTACACTTAGTAAATTATTCTATTTATCATTACATAATCGAAATAAGTTCAACCCGGACGAACCTAAACAAATTGGTGATAAATATTTTATTAGAAGGCGTATAGTATTTGTTTAAAACTAGGATTTGAAACAAAAGAAATATTTTTAAGTTTGATAATTTGAGTGACTCGAAAATAACCTAAAACTGGGAAAGAGAAGTGTTCGGATGGTAAACACTTCTCTTCAGTATTGCCCTTCTTAGTAAGGGAATGTATGATACTGTTTGGTAGTATCCAGTTCCTAGGAATGATTTTGGAATCACTAGGGCTATACATATATACTTTCTATGGTTAGATTGTATAGTTTCACTTCAAATAAAAAAAATTGAATAAAACTTGGGTACTTGGATCTTGAGTTTTAAGGAGGATAAATGAAAAAAAAATGGAACAGTTGAATCAGATAAGGGCATATAATCTCAGGATATAGTAGAGTATTATAGAGGTTGAACCAAAGAAAATTTTATAAAATATTTTCACAAATAATTTGGTGAAAATAAATTGGTATTAGAGAGAACCAATTATATAAGTGCGTAAGGTGGATGTAAATCATTTCTCTTTTGCGTATAATTCTGATCTAAGGTTTGACTAAGTGACTTTGAGATGTTTGCATCACTCTAAAAAAAAAAATTGTCACTCAAATTTTGACGATAAGCACTTGATAATGATTTTTGGTATGGAATAAATGTTTTTGCCATAATATATGGTTATGTAAAAAGAACGAAGATTTCAAATCAATGAGCATGATTGGCGTCCGCATTAGAAAATCGGGTGAGCGATACTAGTACGGAAGTGAAGTTATGTATATGTATATGTATAAAGATCGAATAAAATTTGTATAAGAATGATCTATGTACAACATATGATCATATGTACAATACTAAGTGTTTTCTAGGGTTGATTCAGGTGTAATTTCGGGGACGAAATTCTTTAAAAGAGAAAGAATGTAACAACCCAAAAATTTACTGCTTGAATTTAAGAAATTTAACTAATTTTAAATATCAAAATGATGAGTTTGTAACTGAAATAACTCTTTTAAATAATAATGAGTGATAGTGAAATAGTTTTTAAATTCGGTTTGCAAAAATATTTAGTTCGATGTAAAATTGAAAATATGACCGGAATTCGTTTTTCGAATTCTCGATGTTTTGTTGGCTAAAAGTTGTCGGGTATGCCATAGCACTTTAGTGTATGCACATATTTATAAATATTTTGGCATTGAAGAGCATATATGTACATGTATGTACACATAAGTATGTATATGTATAAATAAGATAGATTTTATTATTAAAAAGTTAATATATATATTAGAGGAAAGAAAGCTTCCAAGATAAGCTAATATATATTAAATATAAGAGAGCTTCCACCACAAGATAATGAATATAAATATAAAAAAGAGCTTCCACCGCAAGATAATGAATATAAATAAATAAAAGAGGTTTCTAATATAAGCCTCCAAATATAATAAAATAAAGAAGCTTTCAAAGAAAGCTTTGCCTTTTTATAAAAAGAAAACAATTGCTTTAGTTTGAAAGGATCTCAAGAAAAATCCATCTCTTTAATTCGGCCATATCTCTCAAACCGTTGGTCCAAATGGAGTGATTTTTTTTTTGTTGGAAACCTATCTCAAAATGGAAGAACCTTTAATTAGAACCATTATGCAAGATACGAAGGATAGGATTTTCGAAAATCACATGGAAATAGAACTATTTTCTGGCGCAGCATCTAATACCCTGAGATGCATACCCTCCGTTTTTGAACCATACCTTTCAAATTTCTTATCCAAATTAATTGATTCTTTGTTTGTTAGAAAGGTGATTCGAAAAGCAACAAATTTTATTTATATCACATTCTCTAATTCGAGAGTTTTCATTGTTGAAATTGGGTTGGAAGACGGATAATTTTCTGATCCAAGTTTTTAAAGGCATATTTTATATGCCAATTTGCAGAAATCATAACGAATTGGAAAAAGATCCAATTGACCTCAAATTTTCACCAAAACCATCCTTGTTTAATCCACTATCCACGTTCAAGAAAGTGGCATAGCATTTATTTGGAATAATTTATAGAAAATAGGAAAAAAGGAGTACGACCGTGGGCATGGGAGGGAAAGGTGGAGCTTGTATTCGATGCTTTGCTTTTGGTGATGGTAGGAAGGCTCTAGGGTTCTTGCTTTTACTTAGGAGGGCTCGACCGTGGATTTTAGGTCTTGGCTAGATGATGGTGAGATCTTTACAATGTATTTGAATGATACAATGCCATATATGCAAATTTAACACAAGTATAGTAAACTTAACACATTAAAAAGTTAAGTTTGAAACCCTTGGCTTTCAAAAGTCATTAACTAGCTCTAAAAGTTATTACTATCACTTGTATGCCTTTTAAAAAAAGACCTGGTCTATGTTTAGTACATGAATATTTGGCTAAAATTATATATGAAGTTAGCAGAGTATTTGCAAATGTTTGATATATTGAACTGCTAATCATCATTTGTGGTTGTATATATTTTATGCATGATTGTTGGACATACGCTCAGTCATTTGGAGGGGAAATCCTTTTTACATGACTTGGTGTGGATAAAAATGATAACTATTGCAAGTATTTAACAACTAAATCATTTTGATTAGAAGTTCACAATTTGACTATAAGGTGTTTAACTACAACAATTGGTTATGGTAAACGATAACTACATATGAATTGGGAACGAACATCTTACAATTATCTAACTATACGATATGGGTTAAGGAAGTGAGTATAGCAGATTGATTCTATTATTACCTAAAAATAAAATGTATTTATCTTTCTAATGAAATGTGTTTCAAGAGCTACATGGATACCTTTTGAAATGAATATTGTAAGTGTTTCACTCATATCTATATATATAAGACGTTTTGGAAATAAATGTTGATTTTGAATATTTTAAGAAGAACTACGTTGACTTGATCCTGTATCTAATTAATTTTCTAATTGGAAATAAATGTTGATTTTGAATGTTTTAAGGAGAACTACGTTGACTTGATCATGTATCTAATTAATTTTCTAAGTAGATAGAGATTCGTAGGCAGTCACGAGTAATAGTGATACGTTGACTTAATCATGTATCTATTTAATTTTCTAATTGGAAATAAATGTTAATTTTGAATTTTTTAAAGAGAACTACGTTGACTTGATCATGTATCTAATTAATTTTCTAATTAGATAGAGATATGTAGGCAGTCACGAGTAATAGTGATGCAGCCTCAATAATAATATAACATTTTTCATGTTTATTGTTTGCTATAATTGTTTTACGTTGACGTACCTTTCCCGCTTTCCATTTTATTATGCATCGACATGTTTATTGAGTTTGCAGGAATCGCTACTGTCGTTTCTCACATTAGTGTTGCACAACGGTAAGTTTATAGTTATGATTTTGGTAATATATTAAAGCATGTCATGTATATCTGTAAATAAATACTCTGGTAAGTGGTATTAATTGTGTGTACTATACACTTAGTAATATTGAGTTTTATCAAATAATATTTTGTAGTAAATTGTTAATTTTTACTAATAGTTTTGGACGGGCGGATTTTTGGCAAGTTTTAATTAGTTAAAAAAAATCTGGGTCATCATATCCGGGTCCACAGGCTCAACTGAACGGCAGTAATCGAGATCTGCACTATGTTCAGCCCGATGAACGCTCTCGGTTTGGCTCTCGATACCTAGGTTTCCCAGCCTCCGAGGAATCCATTCATCCAGCAGTCCCTCGTGTTTGATTCCCATGAGTTGTATCATCAGCAATAGCACGATTTTCCAGATTCTGATCATCAGCGGCACGTCCAGAAGTTAAGTCCACGCCGCCTCCTAGGGCGAGCTCTGGGTACACCATTAGCTGGTTCGATGCCGACGCGTCCTCTTGGATCAGTACCAATCCACAAACTTATGCCCTATGAAGTTCCAGCCGCATTCTGAGTCTTCTTCTGCTTCTGATCCCTCCGTTTCTCCTCAAATGATGAAGAACTTTCAGACCCTGAGCTCGAATCTCTCATGTTCCTTCCACGGCTGTTCTAAGTTAATTCATTCAGCAACCTTAAGCTCTGCTGCATCGTTTGATTCATCTCATTATGACTCTCCTGGAATCTGTCTTCCATCTGCTTTATCATCTAATCCATCTCCATTCTGGTCATGACAAGTAATAACCCGGATTTTTTGACTAATTAAAATTTGTCAAAAATCCGCCCGTCCAAAACTACTAGTAAAACTACCAATTTACTACAAAATATTATTTGATAAACTCAATATTACTAAGTGAATAGTTCACACTTACAATTAATACCACTTACCAGAGTATTTATTTACATACATACATGACGTGCTTTAATATATACAAAATTATAACTATAAACTTTAACGTTGTGCAACACTAATGTGAGAGACATAAATAGTCATTCCTGCAAATTCAATAAACATGTCAATACATAATAAAATGGAAAGAGGGAAAGGTACATCAGCACAAAATAATTATAGCAAACAATAAACAGGGAAAATGTTATATTATTATTAAGGCTGCATCACTATCACTTGTGACTGCCTACATACATCTATCTAATTAGGAAGCTAATTAGATATAGGATCAAGCCAACGTAGTTCTCCTTAAAGCATTCAAAATCAACATTTATTTCCAAAACGTCTTTTATATATAGATATGGGTGAAACACTTACAATATTCATTTCAAAAGATATATATGTAGCTCTTGAAAAACATTTCATTAGAAAGATAAATACCTTTTATTTTTAGGTACTAATAGAATCCATCTGTTATACTCACTTCCTTGACCCATATCGTATCTAAACTTCGTACAGTTAAATAATTATAAGATGTCCGTTCCCAATTCATATGCAATTATCATCTACCATAGCTAAATATTGTAGTTAAACATCATATAGTCAAATTGTGAACTTCTAATCACAAGAGATTGGCTGTTAAATACTCGCAAAAATCATTATTTTTACCCAACCCAAGTCATGTAAAAGGATTTCCTATAAATGACCGAGCACTTGTCCAACAGTACCCATAAAATATACATAATCGCAAGTGATGATTAACACTTCATTCTATGAACATTTGCAAATACTCCTCTGACCTCGCATATAGTTTTATACAAGCATTCATGTACCAAATATATGTCATGTATTTTGTTTTAAAAAGCATACAAGTGATAGTAATCACTTGGAGCTAGTTATTTACTTTAAAAAAAACCATAGATTTCTAACTTAACTTTTTAATATGTTAAGTTTAATATACTTGCGTTAATCTTGTACACGACATTATATAATTTAAGTAAATTGTAAAGATGTCACCAACGTCTATCAAAAATCCGAATCTCAAGTCTAAAGTCCGTCTAGACCAAAGCAAGATGCCTAGAGCCTTTCTACCAACATCAGAAGCAAAACATCCAAGTCAAGCTCCACCTTTTCCTCTCATGCTCACGGCCGTACTCAGTTTTACCCTTTTTTCTATAAATTATTCCCAATAAGTGCTATGCCACTTTCTTGAGCATGGATTGGATAGTGGGTTAAACAAGGATGGTATTGATGAATATTTTAGGTCAATTGGATTTTTTTTCCAATTTGTTATGATTTTTGAAAGTTGACATATAAAATCTGCCTTCAAAATTTTGGACCAGAAAATGATCTGTCTTCCACCCCTCATTCGACCAAGATAACTCAAAAATTAGATAAAGTGATACAAACAAAAATGGTTGTCTTTTGAGTCAACTTTCCAACGAAAAAAGAATCACTCCATTTGGACTAACGGTTTGAAAGATATGGTCGAAATAAAAAGGTGGATTTTTCTTGAGATCCTTTCCAACTAAAGAAAATGTTTTTATAAAAAGCCCAAGCTTCCTTTGAAAGCTTCTTTATTTTATTATATTTGAAGGCTTATATTAGAAGCCTCTTTTATTTATTTATATTCATTATCTTGTGGTGGAAGCTCTCTTATATTTAATATATATATATATATATATATATATATATAAAACTCCGCCTATGTAGTTTTCTATGCAGCATGCCCCAAGCCAGGATAAAGGAGGAGGGTTGTGATAGGCTTGGCGAGCCAACGTAAAAATCCCAGCCTCTCTTATGGATATGGAACCTAATTATGTTTCGTTGGGGCGTAACCCTCTTAGCGACGCGCCATATCGAGGCTCGGGTATGGTGAAAAAATATGCAAGGGCTGGGTCGTCACTCTCTTAGTGGCGCGTTGCATCGACGCCCCGATGTAGTGATAAATGAGCAAGGGTCTTCGCACTTTACTCGGCGGGTGCGAAGGGCAAGGAAGCTAGTCGATGAAAGTAGGATTCGATTAGGTAGTTGGAATGTAGGATCATTAACAGGAAAACTAAGAGAGATAGTTGATACTATGACTAGGAGACGTGTGAATATCTTATGCGTTCAGGAGACCAAATGGACGGGCCAAAAGACGAAGGAGGTGGAGAACACAGGCTTCAAGTTATGGTACACGGGAAAAGAGCGTAACAAAAACGGGGTAGGTATCTTAATTGACAAGAACCTTAGAAACGGAGTAGTCGACGTTATGAGACAAGGGGACAGGATCATCCTAGTTAAGCTGGTAGTGATTGATATGATTCTGAACGTCATTAGTGCTTATGCCTCACAAGTAGGCCTAAGTGAAGCCGTCAAGAGGAATTTCTGGGAAGAGCTAGATGTCATGGTTAGAGATGTGCCTAGTAGCGAAAAACTTTTCATATGAGGAGATTTCAATGGCCATGTTGGTGCAACTAGTGGGGGGTTTGAGAGAGTGCATGGTGGTTTTGGATATGGCGATAGGAACCAAGAAGGAGAAGAAATATTGAATTTCGCTATTGCTTATGACTTCATGATAGCTAATACCTTATTTAGGAAGAGACAGTCACACTTAATTACTTTTAGTAGTGGCCAACACTTTAGCCAGATTGACTTTGTCCTTACTAGAAGAGACGACAAACGAGCTTGTGTAGATTGCAAAGTCATACCTGGAGAATGTGTCGTCTCACAACATCAGCTTTTGGTTTCCGAGTTTCGTCTCTGAATACGTGTTCAACATGGTAAAGGAGTCAAGATTAGTCGGACGAAGTGGTGGAAGCTCAAAGGAGATGCCTCACGAGTGTTTAAGGATAGAGTGATGGCAGAAGGGGCATGGAATATAGAAGGAGAAGCAAATCACATGTGGGATGAGATGGCAAGACGCGTTCGAAAAGTGGCTACCGATGTGTTTGGGATAGCGAAAGGAAATAAACGCGAACTTAAAGATTCCTGGTGGTGGAACAGTGATGTGCAAAAGGCTATCAAAGAGAAGAAGGAATGATATAAGTGCTTACACCATCTCAGGAGCGAGGACAGCATGCAAAAGTACAAAGCGACAAAGAAGAACGCAAAGAGAGCGGTGAGTGAGGCACGAGGTCGGACGTATGAAGATCTATACCATAATCTAAGTACGAAGGAGGGTGAGAAAACGTCTATAGGATAGCTAAGCTCCGCAAGAGGAAGACAAAAGACTTCAACCAAGTTAAATGCATCAAAGATGATAATAATAGACTTTTGGTGAAGGACGAGGAGATAAAAAATAGATGGAGAGATTACTTCGACAAGCTATTTAATGAAGAAGATGATAGCACTATGATCGAGATAGACGACTCTTCGGATGACACCTGTAGATATTTTGTTCAGAGATTTCAAGAATCCGAGGTAAAAGAGACAATAAAACGGATGAAAGCAGGCAAGGCATTGGGGCCTGATGACATCCCATTGAGGTGTGGAGATGCCTTGGAGATGCAGGGATAGACTGGCTAACTAAGTTGTTCAACAATATTTTCAAATCAAACAGGATGCCAGATGAGTGGAGGAGAAGCATACTAGTTCCAATTTTTAAGAATAAAGGAGACATCCAAAGTTGCAATAACTACAGAGGAATTAAACTTATGAGTCATACAATGAAGTTGGAAGAGAGTCATTGAACATAGATTAAGAAGAATGACAAGTGTTTCAAAAAACCAATTTGGCTTCATGCCTGGGAGGCCAACCACAGAGGCGATTTTCTTGATAAGACAACTTATGGAGAGGTTTAGAGAGCAAAAGAAGGATCTACACATGGTATTTATCGATTTGGAGAAAGCTTATGACAAGGTACCGCGAAAGGTGATGTGGTGGGCTCTGGAAAAGAAGAGGGTCCCAACAAAGTACATTACACTTATTAAAGATATGTACGATGATGTTGTGAATAGTGTCAGAGCATGCGATGGTGAAACTAGCGACTTTCCCATTAACATAGGATTACATCAAGGGTCAGGTTTGAGTCCCTACATTTTTGCTCTAGTGATGGATGAGGTTACGAAGGATATACAAGGCGAGATTCCTTGGTGTATGTTATTTGCTGATGATGTTGTGCTAATTGATGGAAGTATGATTGGGGTTAATAGGCAACTGGAGTTGTGGAGACAGACTTTAGAATCGAAGGGATTTAGACTTAGCAGAACTAAAACAGAGTATATGAAGTGCGGGTTCAGCGGTGTCAGGTCGGAGGATGGAGATGTCACTCTGGCCGGACAATTAGTTCCCAAGAAGGAATCATTTCGATATCTTGGATCAATGTTACAGTATAATGGTGAGATTGATGAAGATGTTAGTTTTAGAATTCGAGCGGGATGGGTGAAATGGCGACAAGCGTCTGGAATTCTCTGTGACAGGAAGGTCCCACAAAAGCTTAAAGGAAAGTTCTACAAAACGGCAATCAGGCCTGCGATGTTGTATGGTGCAAAATGTTGGCCTACTAAAAGCCAACACGTCCAAAAGATAAACGTAGCAGAGATGCGTATGTTGCGATGGAGCTGCGGTCATACAAGAAGAGACCGAATTAGAAATGATGATATACATGATAAACTTGGAGTAGCACCAATTGAGGAGAAGCTAATTTAACATCGCTTAAGATGGGTTGGACATCTTCAACAAAGGCCTCCCAAGGCACCTGTGAGTGTTGGAATTATAGGCCGCGTTGATTGCTCAAAGAGAGGTAGAGGTCGACCAAGATTAACATGGAAGGAAGTAGTAAAAAGAGATTTGAAAGTTTGGAGTATATCCGAAGAACTGGTGACGGATCGGAGCGAGTGGAAGCTAGCGATTTACGTACCAGAACCATGAGCATTGAGTTTTAGATTATAGGACTAGAGAACATGAGCCTAAGACGTAGGTTTAGTCTTTGATCAATATTACTGTTAGTATCTTTATTGCTATTAGTATTATTATTATCATTCCTCTTATATATACATATACATTTTTATTTTATCTTATTTTACTTAGTTATTATTATTAATTTACATATTTGACTTTATTTTATTATTATTACTACTACTACTCTCTTCTTCTTCTTCTTCTTTTTTTAGGGTTCCATCTCTAGCCGACCCCAACTTGTTTGGGAATAATGGCTTTATTGTTGTTGTTGTTATATATATATATATGTATATATATATATATAATCTTATCGTGGAAGCTTTCTTTCATTTAATATATGTGTGTGTATGTGTGTGTGTGTGTATATTAACTTTTTTTAATAATAAAATATATCTTATCTTTACATATGCATACTTAAGCGTACATACATGTACATATATGCACTTTCATGCCAAAATATTTATAAATATATGTATACATAAAAGTTCTATGACATACCTCACAACTTTTAGCTGACGAAACATTAAAAATTCGAAAAACGAATTCCGGTCACATTTTCAATTTTACATTGAACTAAATATTTTTGTAAACTGAATTTAAAAATTATTTCACCATCACTCATTATTATATAAAAGAGTTTTGTTTTAGTTACGAAATTATCATTTTGATATTTAAACTTAATTAAATATTCGCAAATTCAAGCAGTAAATCTTCATGTTATTACATGACATCAACTGGATTTCGGATCTCTAATTGAGTTGGTTGGACAACTTCATCTACATGCTGAGCATTATGATTCTCAACTTCAGTAGTAGCTCTAGAATTGATAGAACGGTCTCTTCTTGATGGGGCCATTGCAAATACCTTCTCTTGGATTATTGAAAATCTGAATAGTAAAAAAGTATGATTGAAAAATTAGATCTATCACTTGAAATTAAAAAATCCAATAGTAGATTATGGATCCAAGTAGCCCAAGTTCAGTCCTTCAATGAAAGCGCCAAAATATTTAAACCAAAAAGAGCACAAACATCCAAAAAATTAAGTAGAGAATAAAAAGTGAAGAAAATTAAATGAAACGAATAAGAAAGAACACATAACAATTTATAGTGGTTCGACAAATCAAGGTCTACGTCCACTTAATGATTTTATTGCTTACAATTTGATTTGGAGGCAGAAGTTCTTAGGAGTAGGTATGACTCCAACAGAGATTATAAAAAATTAGAGTAAGAAGAGCAAGAGCCCAAAAGATCATGAAAAATGGACTCTACCCTCCTATCTATAGAGATAGGAAGCCTAAAATCTCATCTAGAAGATCTCCACCTCGTTCTCCATGCTTTGGACTATTTTTCCAAGAGAATACGAGGACATCTCAACAAGGTTCGGGATCGGTACCGACCCGAGGAGTTGGATCAGTTCCGACCCGTAACAATGCCTTGGAAGATGTTCTGAACTCCTTGTTTTTGCTCGTCTTGTGGTTAGCTTCGTGATTCCAAGTTTGTTAGTATCCATATTAACTTGCTTTTGAGTCCAAATGATGTATCCATGGAGGAACAAAGTTGTTGATTCAAAAGTTCGTCGAGATCGATAAAGAATAGCATTGGACCAACAAAACAACAATTGGAGTAGATTTTTAGCATCGTGTAGTATGTAGACAAAAGATGGGACCCATTACTGAAGGAAAGTTGGATCAGTACCGATCCAGGGTGGTGGATCGGTACTAAGCCACCACTTAGGTGGTTTTTGGTGTTCCTATCTTCAGTTGGTTTGACATTTGTCTAGCAGCTCTTTTTGAGCTTGATTTCTAGAATCTTGAACTATCTCTCCAAGCTTCCTGCCTTAATAACTTCAAGTTCGACTCATCCGATCTGTCCAACTATTGTCTGGTCAAAAGGCTTAATAACACATAGATAAGGTGTTAGGTCAATGTTTGTATGTGTGTGCGTATTATACTCAATAACACCCTTAGATATAATCATTCAATTGCACATAAACGTAGTTCCAATAAATTCATTGATCCATGACTACTAACAATGTCAGCTATACTACTACTTCTAACCCTTAATTGCTGACATGTTAGCATCGTAATTTGTTAAATTAGTTCAGTAAATTGTATTTAGATGAAAAGGGAGGCGTTCGATTGAAAAGATCAAATAGAACTATGCATATGGATGTATGTGTAGGGGTATGTGTGTGTATGTACATATGTAGATGATTGACTGCACTATATATGACAAATTTTGTCCTAAACAATGCTTCATCTAAATACTTCGTGCAAATTTCATTTTGTTCCTCTCAGGTTAACAGGAAACTATATCCGTCCTCAGCGTAATTGGTAGGATACACCATATAACTACACAGTTTGCAGGTTGATGAATTCGCAAGTGAATTTAAATGAACTATGCTATATCTATCGAGTTTTCACCTGCTACAAAATAACGAGAAGAGGTTTCATTTGCGGATCCCGTAATTTGTTTCTTACCATCAAAATCTAGCGGGTAAATGCGACATATTTGTTGAGTTTACCATTATCACATAATCAATTTTTTCAGATTATTTTGACGAGATGCAGAGAATAATGATTGCTATAGAACCGCAATATCAAAGAGAAGATCAACAATTGACCTAAACAGAATAGGAAAATAACATTTAAACCTCATAAATTACTTTCCTTATCCCAAAAATTCTAAACCTCTGCCAACTTTCCTTTATTCGATTAATTTTACGTACATTTGAACTAACCCATTCAAAAGCAATATCACACTCCTACTGTATCATTTAAAAATCAATTAAAAAAATTGACTTGGAAAAAAATTGAGAAACTCAGCAATGTCATTGAATATTCTGTTTGGAACTGGATCAACTGAAAAAATTTATGCCTTCGAATTCGGGTGAGCATCTGAACAAAATTAAAGAATTTTTATTGATCGGTTTGGATTCTGTTTGAAATGATTTTATTTCTAATTAAATAAATTACATTTTTCCGTCTAAAAGAGGAGCATTATATACATTTAGATGTATGTTCATGCCAATGGATTGGGTCAAACCTGAAATTCAACTAGTTCCTTCGAAAATTTTGGATCTAGAACTGATTTCTACATTTCAAATTTGGATAACAATCCAAATTCGAAACTGTAAGACCCAAATGAAAATTGATTTGGGCCTGGATTAGTCGTATATTAATCTGATCAGGATTATTTCTGTTCAGATATGGACCCACTTTAAAACGTATGTATTGATATATGTCGTTATTATTAATTTAGTTTTCTTCTCTTGTTTCAACATACTTAGAATCTAGAATGTAATAAAAATATGATTAGAGATGCATAATTTTATATTTCGGAACAATTAATAAGATTTAACTTTGAATAAAATTATGTATGTTGCCATGAATATATATTCTAGTTTAATATTTAATCTTCATACTTATTTGGATTAGATGGTAGTCGATTAGATTCGATCCAATCTGGTCCGGTTATGAAATTTCCGCTCGGATTTGGGACTAAGAACACCTTTTAGGTCACATCTGGATCTAATTTATTAGAACCTGATCATATTCAGATTAGGCTTAGACCAAACACATTTTTGATTCGATGCTATGGTCCAGAAGGATCCATGAATAGCCTGCGCTCGTATTTTATCTTCCACTAAAATGGACTGCATACGAGATAATATCATTCATATTTGCAAATAGGTCAAGCAAAATGAACTCAAAGATCAAGCTCTAGTTATAGAGAACATAATGTCGAGGCTAGGTCTTGTAACTGGAAACTACAAGGCATGCCATCTTTTGCATGTTTTCAATTTTTAGCTGCACTTCTTGACTAGATCAATTGCATCTTAAGTATAAGGTAAATATTCAAATAAAATAACATATACCTTCTTTGATGCATTTTGGGTCAGCAACAGCCACAGAGGTAGCTGCATCATAGGAAAAGGTAGATTTCATGTTCCATACAACCACAACATTATAACGTAGTATTAAGAGATTAATAATAGTTAACCACAAAAAATTAAAAATTGATAACAACTTTAGATTTTACAGTTATCCTAAATATTCTTTGGACAAAGGATGTTTGAACAAATTTCAGAAAGTAACATGTACACCAAAGGCTAGCACTGAACTTTTAATCATAAAAGTTGTATTTAATTCGTGAAGTATAATATAATTAAACCATCCATAAGTCTTCTGAAACCTGACATATCCTTCTACAATTTGAATGTGCCCAAGCTCAGGAATCACTAAGGAAGGTTAATTAGAATGCACAGCTATACCAGCAGGGAATATTTCTTCTTAATTCTTGTCAAGTTCCTTCTTAATAACACACAAAAGTTATGGAGGTTAAAATTATGGTTTGGTAAGGAACAGTTCATTAAGGGGTTTAGTAGATATGACACACTGTTGAAATGTTGTAATTTGCCATAAGCGTATTCTACAAAGGCACTCTGAATAATATTTACCTTTAGCTAAAATAAAGATTTTATATTCCAATAATTTGATTCACCCTTCTTATTTTGTTCCGTTTACGTATTTATACGATAATTAAGTCTGCCATACAATAAAAGTAAATCTAAATTTGTAATTAAATGATTTGAAAAGTTTAGAATTATATGTTACCCTTGACACCATTTCCTGTGTTTCTGCTGTCAGTTATGCTTTTAACTTTTGATAATGCCCAATCAGGTGCGGAACTAAGCCATAAACATGTCCCTGTACTTTTCTGTTTAAAGTCTGGGTACTTTGGATTTGGATTTACCTGCGAAATACATCAATTAATTTTCTGTATTACTGAGAGAAGTGAAAATTTACTCGGAATGTATTGTAAAAGGAAGAATACATACCCATTTTAATTTAGCGCCACGATAATCGGACCATTGGTCGGGATTGTCAATTAGGTCAGCCCATAAGCTATCACTATTATTGGATTTATATACACCAACTGTTGGAGCTGATATAATAATAATAAAAGAACACTATCAACATGCTGTCCAAAACTTCTATGACAACTGACACATATTTCACTTTATTCTTACTTAAAGGCGTCTTTGCAGAAGATAACTCGTCCAATTTTGAGAGAACCGAGTCAGGAGTAGAATCATCAATCCACAATAATTGACCGCTTTTTTTGTGCTTAAACGAATGTTTTAAATTTCCCTAAACAAGGTACGAAATAGGTAACCAATAAAAATATCAGTGAATGGATAAGATAATAAGCTAATAACTAAAGGTAACTACTACACACCTTGCTTGATCTGTTATCCCACCAGTCATCAGGGTGGGCAAAGAAGTCATTCCACGGTTGGCGGTCCAATGTATTTTCGTCATTTTTAGCTTTAAAGAACAAAATTAACTCAGTAGGGATGTTGGTTTCATTTGACGACCACAACAAGCTAAAACTGAATACAATGGCATAATGTTTTGTTTATCAACAAAAGGCATGTTTTATCAAGAAATGAGGATATAACTTAAATAATATATACAATCCTCTCATAATCAGCCTCTATTTTTATCTATATGTAAATCAGTAGCTTAACAGCTTTATGTGCAGCAGATAGAGTTTCCAGGCTCCAGGTAGTTTAGACGCGGTTTATTTAGAATTAATATGTTAATTTTGGATCTTTTTTCAAACTGTCAAGAGACCATTTTAAAACTGAACCATTTGAACTTCCCCTGACAAGTTGGTCACTATGCATCAGATATGAGATATTTTATAAAGTTTGAAGCGCATGAAAAAACATCAAGCTTATATGCATTTAGCAATACATGTAGTGGACCCAAAGGGCCAAGAACAAGGTCAAGAAGAAATTTTCCTGCCATTAAATCTTAGTCTCTCGCCTCATTCAACTAATCAAGGCGAACTTGATTAACCATATAAAAGAACTTAACAAAGTAGCGCTGGAAAAGAAGGAAAAACTCTAAGTTAGTGATGAAAATACCATATTGAAATGAAAGACTAATCATAATTCAAAATCGAAAAAATATGTAAATCAGAAACAAGGTGAAGTCAAAAGACTGTAGAATGAAATCTAAGTCAAAGTTGACTGCGTAGAATGAAATGTAGAGGAAAAAGGGTCATCATAAACCCCTAGAATTCCACGCACAAATTAAATTTGAAGCCAAAGTGGCCATGATGAAGTAAATTCATGATATGTCATTATTTTGTCCAAGCACTTTAGCTATTAAAGTCAAAATGAACTATATTTATATGCAAGTAAAAGGGTGTGTTAATGTGTGAAAGTAACATTAGTAACTAGATTATGCTCATAACTTAAATTTCCATATTTTACAACACTATATATCAAACTAATAATATCTAATGTAAGATGGTAACAGGCTTGGATGATTAGGGATCTTGACTCAATCAGGTTATTTTCTCCCATTATGCAGTACTGAGCGTTTCTGTATGGACCAAAAAAGAGAAAATAGAACTGGAAATTGTTAGGGTGGCATGATTGGAAAACTAAACCACCGTTGGAAATGGAATAGTCCGACATCACTACATAACTTGGATATGTTGTGTATAAAATAGGTCAACTCATGTGTATGTCATGTGCCAACTCATATGCATTGACAGAAGATGGACAGTGTCCAATTGCTGAATCTCGGCAGAAATATCATAAACGAGTGTTATGGCACGCGCTTCGCGCGTGAATTATTTTCCTTACAAATTGTATACGTTTAAATCAGTCAAAAAAAATTACTTTCAAGTAATATTAGGATTTGTATATTTGTTAAAAATGATTTTGAATTTGTAAAGGAAGTTTAATTTTAGATCCTATTTTTAAAAGCATTTTGAATTTGTAAAACATTTTTAATTGTTAGATCATATTTTCATAGGCGTTTGAATTTGTAAAAGAAGTTTAATATGAGATCTTATTTTTAAGTGATTAAAATTTGATAATATATAGAGAGACATTTTTTGTAGTTCACGTTGATACCAAGAAAGTGTGATATCAAAACTATTATTAAAGAAGATTTTATATCCTATTTTTAGAATTCATGCAGGATAGGGAAGCGTATGATAGGAATCAAACCTGGGTCTTTTTACCAGAACCCAAGCCTCCTTTCCGCTGGGCCGCACCCGTGGACTATATGACACCAAAGCTATTACAACTATTATCAAAGATATATTTATTTAAACACATACATATATTTACATAATATGGATAGTTCTTTTTTAATATTATTATTAGATAACCCTCCATATACTAAATAGGTTATTAGACTTAACATTTCAATGTTCACTTCATTAGACTTGCCCTGTAACCTGAGAATTGCGGTTGTTATTTTTTTGTTTTTTTTTTTTTTTTTTTTTTTTTTGATTTGGTTTTTGAAGATATTAAGTCGAATAAAATGAACATTGAGGCTAAATTTAATAAACACAATAGCACAGAGGTAATGTCAAAAAATCTCAGACACGTAAAAAAAACCTCAAAGTTAAAAGAGCTGCCATCACGTTAACTACTTTACGACCACATTACACATGATAATTGTAAAAATATTTACACACTTTTTGTTTACCGTTTTGCATTAGGCTGGTTGCATTCTATAGGAACTGTATGTATGCTTATTAGAATTGTAGCAAACTTGCACATAAGTACCAACTCAACTCAATAATAGGAAAAGCAAACAATTTAAACCAAAATATACCTGAGGAAACCAATCCTTCTTCATCTTGGTCAACTGCTCTTTTACTTTGTGTCTTTTCAGAAAACTTTTGGACAAAGTTTATACCACTGGCCAAAACCTAAATCACGATAACAAGTTATCAGAATCATAACAGTCTAGAAATTAGGCATCATAATGCCATACATTGTATGGTAACAAGCACAGAAGGAATAGGGAAAGACTTGTGGAAAACAGTCACTGGCATGGAAGTTTTTAAAAACTATTAAGTTTAACATTAAGGTATTCAACATGAAAAAGTATATTTCATAGCGATTTAAACCAAAGTGATGTTTTACAATGCTAATTGGAAAAGCATAAAGGTCATTTTTGGACATCAAAGCATCGTATCTCAGACACACTCGGTAATCCAAAATTCCCAAATCAATACATGTGGAGGCGGCGGCAAAAAAATAAAAAAATCAAATAACAACTGCTGCTGCTGCTGCTACAATGAAATGAAATAACAAGAACCTACTAGCTCCACGATCACATAGTGAACAATGAAATGAAGGATGCTATAGGTAATTTAGGCTAGCAAGTAATTTCATTCTTTTCATATATATAACGATTTTGATTTGAAATTCAGTTTTTTGACTCGGGATTTTATAGGTGGTATAGATGGTCAAATTCCAGTCTGGTCCACGTCGGAATCGGACCAGTACAGCCAGAATTTATGGCATGCCTACTACAAATTGAAACATTGATTATAATAGCACAATATAAGACGGTAAGATCATCATCTCGGTTTTTTTTTTCAAATGAACAAGTCAGCCACATGAATTCTCATTTTTCATAATTTTCTATCTTGAGTTGTATCATTAGTCAAATATAATTACTTTAGGTCATCTTTAATATTATCTTTCCCTATCAATTTTGATCTTCTCTTTTGTCTTTTCAGATCAATTCAACTATTACTTCATCTTCTAACTGGCATCAATCCATATGAAAATAACCTAAAAATACCTCAACTAGAAGTTAGAAGACTCAGAACGTTGGAGGTGGAGGTAGGGCCTTCTTAAGGAGAAGCAACTCTACAACTGGAACCCATGGTCAAAAATCGAAGACAAAATGGCCATTTGGGAAAGAGTTCCAAGTGTTGCGTTTTTGGAGGCTCCAATTTATGCTCCTTTCAATAAAAATGAAGCAAGCCAAAACTGACCAGGTTCAGACTGCTCATTGATTGCCCTTATAAATCAATCATTAGTTCAGTTGACTGATACAAATTAGACAGATGACTGAATATTCGGACAATCAACTGCCATGTCCAGCCAGTCGACTGAAATAGGCCCAAAATGACATATTTCAGCCCCTGAATGGTCTAAATCCAAGCATAAAGACAACAAGAATTTCAATGTGAAGGTCCTCATGGTCGACATGGTGATAGGAGAAGTGGTCGGGTACGATGTGACAGACACAACAGCAAAGGATTGGTACAATGATATAAGCAAATGTGTAGGCAAGTAATTCGAGCAAGAGCCATAGGTTTGGACTAGCACGAGCCATGGGTTAAAGGCATACCAGAGAGATCCATGGCATGGGACGACTAGACTTAGAGTTGTGCTAAAGACTTCACTTCTACATATTCTTATACACGTATTCTTTGAGCTTCGAAATAAACTTAGAGGTGTTTGAAGGTACACTTAAAGGTTCCACGCACCAAGTACTGATAGTGTAGATTATATACACTAAAGAGCCCTTTAGTGGCAGGAATCATCATTAGTGAATGTAGAACGGTTGAGGTTGCACGGAGCACTTGTGCAGCAGTGAGATCTGATGGGGACTTTCATCTTACTATTACAGACTCCCAACTTCGAAGAATGCATAAAGATCCAAAGACTTCATATGGATGGTAGTTGTAATTACCGGATTACATCTTTGTATCGGTATGATTTACTCGTACATATTGTTGAGTGGACCAAGGCTAGAGGACCGATGACACAACTGATCTTGGAGTGTAGTATTACATTTATACTCACATACTTTGTTAGTGGTAGCATATTCACCGCATTATGTATTATTAGACAGTTGTAGCACTATTGTTTATTGTATTGACTCGTTAATGTAGGAGATAAAGCATGTGAGGTATGATGACACTTGATCCTCTAGGCTTTTTGCTCATGTTATATATGTATATATGTTTAATACATACAGTATTTTGATATAATTTTCCTCACACCAAACTTATGTCGCGTTCGAGTTTTGTCTTTGTTTATTTTCATTTATGACATCTTTCGAGTACTATCAGGAGTAAGTTGAGAATTGGGAGTTTTGGGAATAGCATTAGCAGGTCGTTGGACTTTTGTAGTCAACTGTGGTTTTATATACCGGATTATTTATGTTTATGCATAATAGATAGATGATATTATTTAAGTATGAGACCTTGTATTGTACTCTATATAATATTTTTGGAAAAGGTGATGTACTTCAATTGTGTGTGTTTACATAAATTTGACTTTTCATATGCACTATATTTACCATTTTTATGTGCATATATATATTATGCGCTATATGTTATTCTTCCGTTATGAGTTGTACCGCATATTTTATGAGAGACGGATTTAAATTTAACTTGATGGTCCTCCATTTACAACTTTCAAGATTCAAATGTGTTGTTTTTGACATTGATTTTAGTCTCGTAAAAGCGGGTCACTATAGTTGGCATCAAAGCTTTAAAGTGAGGAAATATAACCGGACTGGTGAGTAAAGTTTGTCCTCGAAGTAAGGACTCCATGACAAATAAAACAGTGAAAGAGAGTACTTGCATTTTTGTTGCTAAACTGCATCATGCATATGTCATAAAATTCACATATTTCGACTACCTCTTATAGTTGATGTATCTTATTTACAGATAAGCAACGGAGTCGTAGAAATATAAGAATTGCAACAACGGAGGGTATAAATGTGATTGTTGCGAATGAAGCTGAAATATTTGCATGGTTCTGTCAATACTTACAGGCTACGATCCGAGTTACCACACTAGCGTGAGTAATCTAGAAGTTTCGGCCAGAGAAGAAATTGATGAGGTCACAATCAGTGGACTTCCCTAAGTTGTCTAGGGACTTCCTCGACGTAGAAGGAAAATCTTATTTCGACATTAAGTCATTTGTAAAGACTAGTTTTCATTGGCTTGGGATTACTAAAATGGTGAGTTGGTTATGTCGTTCGAGCGCGGCATGTTTCGGTTGATCTTGCGAACCTTTAGTTCAAAGATCAACTCAATGTGATTATACTTGTGTTTGTGGGTGACTACCCGATCTGGTTAGAGATTAAAGGAGGATACAAGATATTTTCGATGATGATGTAGAGACTTGAGGGAACATCAATCGAAGATTAATTCCACAAAATGTCACTTCTTCAAGGAGAAGATGTTGTTCTTGAAGCATGTTATCCTAGGATTAGACACATCATTGATCTGCTATAGTTGCCGACCTTCGAAAAGAAAGGACGTGATTGTTGTTTGAAATTTTCTTGGATCGATTGGACATTTTCATAAGTTCCTGAGGAACTCTTCGAAAATAGTGGAACTGTTGAAACATTTCGATATGAAGAATCATTCTCTTATTTGAGATGGACAATGCGAATAAGCTTTCATGAGTATGAAAGAGTAGTTTATCAGAGCATCCATATTAGTTATTTCAGGATAGACGCGGGAGTTGGCAGTATAGGTAGATTTATGTGACTTGAGACTTCGTCGTTTTGAGGGTAAGTGGAGAGCGTTATTTCCTATGCAAACAAGCAACTCAAGGCACATAAAAATTGAAGTATGTCTCATAACTTAGAGTTGGCCACAAGTGCAATCATGTAAAGAAACAGAGTATTAATATCTTCGAGGAAAGATGCGAGTTTTTACATCGACTATGAACCGTTAGGAGCATCACTTCTCTTAGAGGGATCTCAATCAACGATAATCGAGGTGGCTAGAGATTCTTGCTTTCTGCAACTTTAACATTTCCTATTTCAAGTGGGGAAAATGAAATCATAGCCACAGACACGCTTAGCTTTAAGTATGCTACATTATGGTCAATGCTCATCTTACGATTAGGGTTGGGATTGACAGCAAGATACGAGTTTCAACCTCAGTAAGAACTTGAGCCGAATATGTTAGCATTGTTAGAAGTAAAACCTACTATATTAGGCTGCATGAGGTTTGTAAGTGGCAACACACCAAACTAACTGAAATCTTTGATCATTTTGAAAGAAAAAGGTAGTGGTGAAAACATTCTAGAAGATAGAGATCATTCAACCATGATTGAAGACGCCTTAGGATGATAGAAAGACTAGATAGAATGCGCAAGAACTTGAAATTTCTCATTTGTTAATTTCGTGATAGATAAAATTTCTTCAACGGAGTTTATTCGGAAAGATAATGAAGTTGGCATATAAATTGTTGGACTTATTACCTAGTTTAGTGAATCGGGAGCATATCATCAAGTTAGCTTAACTTATAGATAGCAGTTGTACACTACATTCTCCAAATATCCCATTTTTGGAAATGTTCGCGAACTTAGACGTAATTATGAAATCAAGTGAACCCGAAAGAGTTGCAAGTACATGGGATTTGATAAGTGTTATATATATATATGTATAAAGATTTTATGTATAAAGTATTGATAGTTCGCCTTGCACCAGGCTTATGTCTGATCTGAGTTGCAGGTTTTAGACGTAGAGTAATTGCTTTATATATCAGCTATTTAGCTTTTATGGATGATGGATGTTACCATTTATGTATGAGATTATGTATTGTATTGGATGTATTGTTCAATACTCTATTTGTACGAAGATGATGGTACTCTGTGTTACCAGTAAAATTTTCAGTCTTGGAATTGGCTTGAGTCAGTAGGAGAACTTCCGCATTGTGAAATGATGAACATCGGACGAAACCGCATCTATGTCCGAGTTACTGTAACTGAGCGATAATTTAATGAAACTGTACTACGAAATGATGAAGGAATAGATACAATAATCTCAAAAGAGATCAAGGATAGAATGCCTAAAAAAAGTTCGAGTTTAGAACTTACTTGATCGATCGGTGCCGACTGATCAACCAAAAATAGATTTTGGTCCCACTTTGCTTCTACTATGATTATACGTGTCAATTAGAAGAACAAAAGTTTTGGAGATGGGGTCGACGGTGACGATTTTACCCTTGAAGACCTAAAGTTGAAGATTTAAGCGTTTTTGAAGAAAAAAGTTGAAGAACTGATCAAAATATAGATCGGTACCGACCCATGGATCAATCGGTACCGATTGATCAAATCTTTGAAAACATGTCAAATTGACCATTTATTCATGCTGGAAATAGAAGCTGCGAAAACGACTGATTCAAGTTAGATCTGACGATTCTGGTACGTGAATTAACTTATAAATAGGAAGCTACAACATCCGAAAAATGACTTTTGTCAAATTCATCCATCCTTTGGTGTTTTGATTAATTTTACTAAGGGAAAACTCCAACGATCCGAGATCTGATCATTGTACTTCAAGATTTTCTTGAAAATTGGTTATTCTATGAAAGAGTAATCAATGAAAATGATAAAGTGGACGTAAGCTGGTGATTTGTCAAACCATTGTAAAAATATTGTCACTCTTTTTGTTTCTTTTGGATTTTTTTTTCTTTTTTCATTTATTTACTACGTTTTCGTTAGTTTGGGGTGTTAGCCCGTAAAAAAGACCAAACATTTTTGCATTTTCATTGAGAAGAATTCAAATTTATTCCGTTGGAATTCTGTTTAAAGATGAAACCAACAACTAGGAAGACTAGTTGGACGGAACTAATCAAAACATAAGAGCGGTCAGGAAGTATCGTATAGTTCAAACCCACCTTCAAACTTTGTGATAAGAGACTGGATTGAAGGAATGATGACAAATATGCAAAAAATGTTATTATCCCAACAAGAGAAGATATTTAACAATTTTTTTTAATGAATAAGGCAACAAAGAGCAAATGTAGCAATTGAAAATCAAGATCAAAGGAGATTGGAGATTAAAAATGATGGACAAGAGGCACAGGGACTTATAATATTGTTGTTAAAAGTCGTTGATTTGTACGATTTAGCGCGCTATTCACATCAAATCGCAGCTTCTTCGATCTGATACGAAGTAGAAATCGCAAAAGGCAACGATCGTACAATTAAAATTCCATTCGAAAATATCGGTCAAAACTTTGAATCGCGGTTCCCACGATTGAAATCCTAAAATGTTGCATCCAAAATGAAAACAACAGAAAATAAATTTGAAGAACAAAGCTACAAAACTTATAAATATGAATACGGGAAAAGCCTAAAATCTCCATTTAAGGCAGAAGATAAATTGATGAAAAACAAAATCAACACCACAAAAGTAATTAAAGCATGGTCAAAATAACAAAGCAAGATATCCGGCGACTGGAAGGTAAGCGAAGCAATTTAAACTTCTTGTTTAATTCGTACCTTTCTTCGATCTCTGTTTTCATATTATCATCATCGTTAATGCTAATAGTGTTCTGTTTTATCTCCATAATGAAAACAAGCACATTTGGATCATAATTCAAATAATTTTTCGATTATGCACGCCTCTCGTTTGTCCAATCGTATTTAAGGCCAGCATGAATTTAAGTTGCAATGAATTATATATATATATATATATATACATATATATACATATATCTTTGTGGGTCTACAGCTATACATTTTTATTATTGGGGTTACACTGCATTATTTATGCATGGAACCAATGGTTCACTGAAACATTAACATGTTCGTAATCAAAATCATGTGCTTAAAAGATTAACATATAAAAAAATTAAATTTACGATTTACGATTTAAATCCCAATTCGGTTCAAGATATAAGCTTCATGATTTACAATTTAAATCCCAAATTAATAACCTTGACCTACAATACTAGGCTCACGGCCTCCACGATCGATCGGTACCGAACAACCACCATCGATCGATATCGATCTATCTGGCCAACCAAGTAGGGTTGATCTGAATTCCAAACAAGGAAGAGAACATCGAAGGCAAGATCTAAATGCAAACTTATAGCCGCATGAAGAAGAACCAGCATATCCCCGTAGAAACCGAAGCCAGAAGGAAGTCTTTGACCAAAGACATGATGAACCCTAAGGAATCGATTGCAGCGACATGTGAGAAATTCAATAATCATAGGGCAACCCACGGACACAACCAGCCACTGTGGTGAACGACCTTAATCGCAATAGAAGACATGGACATAGCATGGACATTTCAAGGTCGGAATGGATTGAAACTAGATTTATTTTTCCATTACTCGGTTTTTTTTTTAAATAAACTATAAAGGTTTACTATTGGGTCACTCACACATACGAGCGATCTCAATCGATTCCATAGGCATGCTTTGAGTTAAATCTTGGAAGCGATCCTTAATTGGACTACCAATTTACATTTTTGTTTGATGCATTTTGATTTGAATGCAATAAGGTTGTTCGAACAATATGTTGATTAATAGAGTTTAAGATCTCTTTTATCTCCTCCGAGATCAACTTTTTGCACTTATGCGAGACAAGATTTCAAACATGATTTTTAATTGTTTGACACTCCTCTCACCCAAGACCTTAAGATCTCAACCCAGGTTAGAACTAAGATGTCGGTCCGAGATTTCGTCCGAAATCCAAAATTTAAAAATTTAGATATTATTTTAAATTTATTAACCATGAACTCATTTGAACATGATATTTGATTCCTACATCGCTATTAGATACTAATCGAACTGGATTATCCCTTATATTTGACACATGCACAGGTAGATTGTGGTACTTCCAACCGGAGATACAGGAGGACTAACCATGAAATGCAAGTCACATCACCAGAGAGTAAGTAGATGAGCTTATATACGATAGCAAGTCCCCTCACCGGAGAATGGGTGGATGGACTCGCCTTAAAAATTGAGTTAAATTTAATATGATGCAAGTTAATTTATCATCGATAAAGTCAAATATGAATATACAAATAAACATTAACAAAAGACATGTTAATTTATTACAGTGCGGTCAATTTTGAATACAATGCAAAAGGATTTATATACGATGCAAGTCATTTTGCTATAGTGCACTCAATACTTCCAATATAATCCAAACGAAATTTAATACAATGCAGGTGAAATTTAATATAATGCAATTTAGTTTTCAATGTAACGCAAACCAGTTTAATACAATGCAAGTTGGTTTATTACAATTCAAGTTAGTTTTGAATACTGTGCAAGCCAATTCAATTTAATATTTTTTTCAAAAGTTTAGGCTTTTTTTTTCATATAAGAATATAAATAGTGAATCGGTTGGAATAAAAAATTAGGGGTATTTTGATCTTTTTTTTCTAATAGAATGACTTGATTGTGGTTTTATATTATGATGATAAGCGAGGATCCTTTGATCTTTTTAATTTTATTGTAGCGGCCTCTAACAAAAAGCTTCTTTGCTTATATGTGGAGTGATATATGGGTAAAATGATGATGATAAAAAAAAGGAATAAATATGGTGATGATAAGACAATATCTCATTAAACAAAAAAAAAATTAAACAAGGTTAAATTCAAAATCCAATCAACAATCAATATTTACCTGAAGGCTATTTCGAAAATCTTTAATATGTTCAAGCTTATCTTGGGTTGTGTGTAGCAATGCTTCTGTACTAAGTTGTCCAGTAACATAAACAAGATCTTTTTCTTTCAAATGTAATACAGCGGTATGGGCTAAGTCACCATGGAAAACAACAGGGATCCTGACAAATTAGAAATGTATGGATCATACTTACAGGTAAAAAAAAGGTAGAAATCACCTTCATTATTTATTTGAACTCTGAAGTAAAGACTAATTGTGAAAGGATGAGCTAAACATTAAAGGTCTATTTTATAACAAAACTAACTTCAAAAAAAAAACATTATACAGGTTCTGGATTTTTAAATTGTTTGCGGTCATACGAACTCCATTAGTAGGTTACAACCATTATGTAGTCTAACAACTAAGCATTATATAATTGTACCCGGTCCTGAAGTAAAATTAACTTCACCAAATTCAACTTCTAATGTGTATATTTTGAAGCTGAGAATGTCTCTGAAACTATCTCTATTTTGAACAAAAGTAATCTACCACTCTTTGAAATACTTGAAACTAGCTTGAAATAATAATAAAATACATCTTACTCTATAAAGATGTAGAAAAAGATAATAGTGCACTGAAAACATCATTTCCAGCAACAGTAACAATAACAACCAAGCCATTATTTCCAAACAAGTTGGGGTCGGCTAGAGATGGAACTCAAAACTTGGAATTTTTACTAACATCAAAGCGTAGGTTTATTTTTATTTTTGTTTTTTAAAACCGGCAATAACACCATCCACACACAGATACACACGTAGATATTAAAAATTAAAAAAAAGGGCTAAATTTATGCTACAATTGTTGAATAGACATTGTCAAAAGTAAACATAAATTGTGGAGGAAGATGCTGACTACTCAATGGCTATTTAAGATACAAACAAAAATATTCAATGACATTTCAAATCATATAGTACAAAATTTCTCAACCAATAATGTCTGATGTAGATTTTAACATTCTCATTAAGGTTTTTCGGGAGATTTGAAGAAAATTCGAGTTTTGAAGTGATTTTATTTTCACAATTATCAAATGACACTGAGAAATTTGAACTTTTTCCCTTATCTCAATTTATGTATGTTTATAGGAATTTTTTTATGGCATATCAATACAAATTTGCCTCTAACAATAGTATTCCAAGGTCAGTCTATGCTTAACCAGATATTGATTATAGTTTGAGCAAAACTCCTCAAATTGGTACTTACTGCAACAAAATTTAACATCATATATCAGAGGGAGATACATAATTTGAACGATAAAATAGAATGATCCGCTGATTCAGTGTTCATGTAATATACTGTTTAAAAATATTATTTCATTACCAGGGCCAGTTCACGGCCTATGCTGCACCAGCCATATTAAATTATTATTATTACTACTGTTTTTAAGGTCCAATTTTTTTACAACATGGTACAGATAATTTATAATTGTAAAAAGTTATCAAACTGTGTTTGTCTCGATGGGTGTTCTATAGAATTTGTACTTGAAGTTGAGTTCAAATAATGATAGCAACAATTTTTTTTTCCCTTAAAAAGATTATCAAATAAAGTACTTGTTTCTGAAATTAAATTCTTCAATAACATATATAATGAGTTCAATTTTTGAATTTCGTTTTGGGACCAAAGTGACACATATCCAGTTTCGTCAAAACACCAACACGCTTGTGCTAGTTGATGATTTTGCACTTGCAAGTGTATAATCAGCTTAATAAGTAAGGGGTTAGGAGGAACCCACATACCGCAAGCGAGCCAAATTCTTCCTCTTATTTTGTTGAAGAACCGTAAAAGCACACAAAACTCCATCAGGCAATGAACTTAGCTGAACTGGATGCTCAATGGACCCAACGAAATGCACGGAGTTTGCGACCTTGGATTGGTACGGAATCGTCGTGGGTTTTAGGCAATTAACGGATGTCTGGTGATTACTGGATGAATGTTTAACTGATAGGGGTTGAGTAATAGTCTCGGTTGAGAACGACCGAATGGCGGAGATGGCTTTAGGGCTTGAAGAGGAGGAAAGAAGTTTGGAGAAACATCGGGGAAGAGCCATTGGTCTACAATCCTAGAACCCCGTCTGTGGAAACTCTTTCAGTGGGGATTTGGAATTGAGAACATACCGTGAACAGTAATGACTTGCGAGTTGCGTTCCATGTATAGGCTGCCAAAAGGTTAAAAAGGTTAATTTACCGGGAGGCGTTGGCAGCCAAATTTTGATGAATTGAGATGAATTTGGATATACCCATCAATGTTATTTCCGTTTACTTATTTTTTTATTTTTATTTTTTTGATATTTAGAAAAAATGTTGTCGAAATTCCAAAGAGTTGATCCGAACAATCTGCGGTGTTGTTTCTTGGTGGTGCAGTTGATGTTTATGAAGTTTGTGGAACCAACAAAAAGGTCGTCCGAAAAAAAAATTACATCTATATTGAATGGTTTTCTCGACTATTCTAAATGAAAAACTGGTTACGGATGATCAAATTCGCTATAAATACAGTGGACTAAAGAAACAATGGTTTGTATGACAGAATTTGTGTAACAAAATTGATGTAGGATGTGATTCGGTGAACGGAACGTTTAGCGAAAATGAGCGATGGTGGACCAATTGCGTAAAGGTAAATTTGATCTCTTTTCTTTTGTTTACACGTTAATGCTAAATTTTGTTTATCTTTTCTTTTGTTTTTCAAGAGCTTGGCTCCACAATTACGAAGTATACGGAACAACCCATAACTTATATACGTCAAAATTTTCAAGGTGCTGTTGCAATGGGAGCTGGTGTGAATACATCTGGTGTCAAAGAAAATTAAGTGCAGTCTACTCCCCTTGAACACACCACCAACACATCGTTGGATGCAATATCTGGTATTGACGGAATTTATACTCCACTCGAAGACATCAACGTGCAACCGTCGCAATAGCCTACGGCAGCATGTGGTGGAAGTTCATCTTTCAAAGTTCGTGGTAGGAGAAGATGAACGGAGATGACGAGAAGATAAACGATATTATTAATATGGTGCATCAAAGAAATTTGAAGATGGTTCATTCCAAAAACTTCTCGTATACTACTCCCTCCCGGAATCCTAGTCCAACCTTATATGCTACTCCCTTCGCTAATCCTTATCCAAGTGGGCCAAACGTTTGCTTCTCTATGACCTTCAAGAATGTTATTCATCGTATGAGGAAATTTGAAGAAATTCGTCTGTTTGAAATTGTACCACTACTCAAGATTCAAGAGAACAAGGAAAAATTTTCTAATTTAAAAGGTGATGAAGCCCGAAATTGACTTCGTTGGAGATAGAACGTTCGCAACACACGACCAAATACCAGTAGCTTATGATGGAACGTCCATCTGCCTACCCCCACCTTCCCACCAGCCTAACCATCACCTAGCTTCTAGTTGTATTTCGTTGTATTCCGTTTTATTTATAGCTTTATTTCTATTTTTATTTCAATTTCTAGTGATTAATGAAAGTTACTATTCAACTGCTTAATTAAAAAATAATTAAAACGAAAATAATTATTTATATTAAAACAATTAAAATGTCTCTTTCACACATAATAACGCACTCCTTTTTCGTGAACCATTCTCCTTTCGTGCCCATTCAAATGCTCTTTTCATATGCCACTTTCG
The DNA here is from genome assembly GCA_030765085.1 of Allium cepa. Classification (NCBI taxonomy): domain Eukaryota; kingdom Viridiplantae; phylum Streptophyta; class Magnoliopsida; order Asparagales; family Amaryllidaceae; genus Allium; species Allium cepa. The sequence goes on along the minus strand of CM060940.1, from coordinate 622,611,437 downwards.
TGTCGTCGAAGAGCGCACCCTTAGAAGATAGTATAAGGTCGTGCTTCATATATGGACTATTGGTGGTATAACGTTGTTTTTAGTTGTTAATTTTATGGAACTATTTTTTAATATCTTAATTGCAATAATTTAATTGATTCACTTAATAGTCTGAAATGGTAGTACGGTTTAAGGAAAATTAGATTTGTTCTGGTTGAATACATGTTTTAGTTAAAGTTAAGTGTTGTTGGAATTTTAATTAAATTAATTTAAAAAAATTAATTGTATTAAAATTAGTAATGAATGATGTCGTATAACGGAAATATATTTATGAGCTATTATTGTTGAGTCATTGCAAAATTTAATGGTAATAAAATTCGTAATGAATGAAAATAATGTCTGAACCGTTAGAGTTATTATTATTGAGTCGTTACAAAAATTAGTGGTAATAAAATTCCTAATGAGTGACAATAATTTCATATTCATTAGTAATCCCTTATTTCATTAACTTATACAATTTTCATTCTACCCATTTAAATGATTGATATGCATAAAGAAAAAAACGTAACAAATTTTTCTTTCTTTCTTCCGTCTTCTCCCTCTGTCATTTCTCTTTCTCTATAATTCTTCCAAGTAATGAATGTCGTATAAACAGCAAATCAACAAAAAATTTAGAGGCTGTTTTATCCAAAGGACGGAACGATTGGTAGCTAGTTCTGCACCTTGAGGCTAAGCCGTGAATCGTCTCAAAGAAAGCGACGAAGTACACGACTGAGTTATTTTCAATAGTCAGACACCATCAATTTAAGACGATTCCACATGTTGCAAATGGCTACGACCTATGACTTTTCTAGAATGGTACTGCAAGACATCAACATGTCCTTCAGATTCAAGGGGATGCACTTTAAAAGATGGAGGCAGAAGATGCAATTTTTCCTGACAATGAAAAAGATGGTATATGTTCTGACCACTTACAAACCACTATTGTCTATTTCATCCACCGAAACAGGTAGCAAGAAGCAGCAATCTTGGATCGAGCATGACTAGTTGTGCAAAAACTTCATTTTGAATTGCCTCTTCGATGACCTATATGACTACTGTAATGCAGAGGATAAATTGGTTAAGGAGACCTAGGAGGCGCTGCAGAAGAAGTTTGACACGGAAAAAGCTAGAGCAAAGAAATACACAGCCAGCCTACCTAAAATATCAGATGTCTGATAACAGGTTAGTAGAGATGCAGTCTCATAAGCTTAAGAATAGCTCATGAGATCATCACCAAAGGTATGACTATTGACGAACGGTTTAAAATTGCAGTACTTATTGATAAATTGGCCCTAGTTGGAAAAGGTCCAAAAATAAGCTTATATATAAAACTGAAGAATTTTCACTTGAATGTTCGATTGCTAGCCTTCGAATTGATGAGGAATCCCAAAACTAGATATGAAAGAGGAAGTGCTTACTGCTTCTAACAACACTAAGAAGGATGTGGTTCTGAAATCGAATCTCAAAAGCTTTAAGAATCAGAACCATAAACCTAATCAGAACCACAACAAGAATGAGAACCTTTAAAACAAAAATGGGAACCTTTAAAGGAACCTACTACACCACATAAACAACCGCCCTTAAAGAATGATTCTGATTAATTTTATTTATTATAATTATAACAAAATAGGTCATATGGCACGAAAGTGTCGAAACAGGCCTCGTCCTAATCCTTAGGCGAACCTGACCGTAGAATAGCCGCTAACTGCTATGATTATAGAGATCAACCTTATAGGGGGTCAAAAGGTTGGTGGGTAAATATTAGCGTTACACGCCATATTTATTATTACCGTACCATATTCAAAACATACACGGATGCTGAGGATAAAAAAGTGCTGCTGGGAGACTCTCACATCACTAATGTTGATGGGATTGAAAACATTGAGCTAAAGTTTACCTCTGAAAATATTGTCATATTGAAGAACGTGATGCACACTAGAAAGATGAGAAAGGACTTAGTTTCGGGTTATATTCTTAATAAGGCATGTTTTAATCAGACTATAATAGCTGATCTGTACACCATCACTATGAATGGTATGTTTGTAGTTAAGGTTTATGCTATTGAGGGTATGTTTGAGTTGAATGTTGAAAGTAATAATGTATCTTCTTTTGCTTATATGTTATATTCGTTTAATATATATGGCATGTTAGACTCCGTCATGTTAACAAACGTATAATAAAGAATATGAGTAGCTTGAGATTAATTCCTAAAATGTCTTTAAAAGATTTTGAAAATATGACTTTTGTAGTCAAGCCAAAATTACAAAAACTCACATAAATCTATAATTATAGAATCTAAAACTTCAGAGTTAATTCATTCTGATATATGTGAACTGGATGGAGCTTTGACTAGAAATGGACATTGCTATTTTGTCATACTTATTAATGACTACATTGATATCACTTATGTGTGCCTAATGAAAAATAAAAGTGATGCATTTGAAATGTTTAGATCTTTTATAATTGAAATTAGAAATCAGTTTAGCAAGAAAGTTAAAAGATTACGTGGTGATAGAGGCACCGAATATGAATCCAGTATGTTTATTGAATTTTATAACTCAAACAGTATAATACATGAATGAACTGGACCTTACTTACCTAAAATGAATGGTAAACTTAAAACAAAAAAATAGGGCTTTAACTGAATTAGCTGTACCTATTTTATTAATTTAGACGCAGCATCACACTGGTGGAAGGAAATCATGTTCACCGTATGTTATATATTGAACAAAATTCCTAAATCTAAAAGCAAGGACTCTCCTTATGAGATTTTTGAAAAATCATAAACTGAATGTCATATTTTAGAACATGGATTTGTTTAGCATATGTTCATATATCCGACCGTAAAAGAATTAAATTAGCAAGTAGCATACGAATGTGTATTTATTGGCTATGTTATTAATAGCAAAGCACATATATTTTATAATCTAAATGCATATACTATAATAAAATCTATTTACGCTGATTTTTATGAACTAAAATTTCCTTTTAAATTAAGGAATAGTGGGGGCATATCTAATTATAACAATATGACTCTTTTGGAAGGAAACCTAGGAGAAGTAAAAGAGCTAGAATTGTAAAAGGTTATGGTTCAGATTTTTGTGCTTACACTTTATAGGAGTACCCCTTAGACCTCCAAGAAGCCTTATCTTCATTAAATATCATTTTTTGCAAGAGGCTATAAATAATGAGATAGATTCTATTGAATCCAATAAGACTTGGCACTTACTTGGTTTACCACATGGTTATAGGACCATAGGCTGTAAATGGGCACTTGAAATGAAATTAAAGCCCGATGGAACGGTTGATAGATATAAATTCCATCAGCAGCTAAGAATTTTATGAAAAGAGAAATTATAGACTTTTTTGATGTCTTTTCACTTGTAATTAGAATTACATCTATTCGGTTTTTAATTTGACTTGCTTCTATTCATGATTTGATAATACACCATGATATTAAAATTGTCATTTTTAAACGGTGAATTAGAAGAGAAAATTTACATGGACCAATCTGAGGGTAGTATATGGATAAGAATATAAGGTTTGCAAGTTAGATAAATCTTTATATGGTTTAAAAAAGCGTCCAAACAATGGCATGAAAATTTTGATAAATGGATTTTTTCACATGGTTTCAAGGTTAATGAGAGTGACAAATGTATTTATTATAAATATGAGAATGATATTTGCACTATTATATATATTTGTATTTAGATGACATGCTTATTTTTTGTTCAAATATTCACCATATTAATACGTAAAATCTCTTTTAAGTTTCGACTTTGATATGAAAGACCTATGAGAAGCGAATGTAATCCTTGGTATTAAGATCACTAGGTCTAATAAATGAATTTCTTTGGATTAATCTTATTATATTGAGAAGATGTTAAAGAAATACAATTACTTTGACTATAAATTGCTTATACACCGTATGATCCAAGTGTTAAACTATTAAGAACACTGGTGAAGGCATAAGATAGTCTGACTATGCGAGAATCATTGACAACCTTCGGCATGCCACTGATTGTACTAGACTCGACACAACATACGTCGCGGGATTATTATGCAGGTTTACTAATACACCTAGTATGAGCATTAGCATGTTGTTGAAAGGTCATGAGATACTTAAATCAAATCAAGAACTTTGGATTACATTATGGAAAGTTTCCAAGTGTACTTAAATGATACACCGATGCAGACTGGAATACCGTATCCGATGATTTCAAAGCAACCAGCGACTATATTTTTAGCATAACCGGTGGGGTTTTTTTTTAGAATCTAGCAAAAATACTATTTTGGTTTAGTCCACTATGGAGTTTGAGATGATAGCACTAGCAACAACTAGCGAAGAAGAGAATTACTTAAGGAATTTTCTAGCAGAGATTCCTTTATGGAAAAAATAGATGACAGATGTATTGATCAATTGCGATAGTACTGCGTCCGTTATTATAACGGCAAGAGGTGATAAATACGTCATAAGCGCAACACATTAAGAGAGTTACTCTTTTTAGGTGCTGTTAGAGTAGATCATATTCGCATTGATGAATATTAATAGATACTTTGACGAAAAGATTGACCAGAGAGAAAGTCCATAAAACATCCAAAATGATGGAATTATTTCCCTTATACACTCACAATGGTAACTTAACCTATATGACCGGAGATCCCAAGAACTAGATTCAATAAGTAAACAACAAGTTGTGCAGTGATAAGAGGTGAACATCCTATATTATAAAAAATTTAAAAGCGTGTATTCCTATAGCGATTAGAGGATGGGGTAATAGAAACTCTTAATGGGAGATATACTCTATGTGGAGTAGGATACCTAGCTATAAAAGTACTCCTGAGAGACTCACCTTTGTGAATGTGATGAGGTTGTTTCCTATGAAAACTATGGGGGCAAAAGTTTGTTAAAGTGTTTACTAAACCGGGATAGGCATGCATGGCCATTAATGCACAAGCTAGTTGAAAGCACTTTAAAAAGATTACAGTTTGATGTTAGAGATAGAGTTCAAGACTAAATGTCACTCTTGTACATTCTGAATCTTACTCACCATGAAAATTTTCAAATTGAAAGATACTTTTGTTTATGCACATCCTATATCTTCAGAAATTGCTTGGAATGTTTTTTTATAATTCAAGCGGTGTTGGAATTTTAAGTGCATTAATTAAAAAAATCAATCAATGGTAATAAAATTCATAATGAATGATGTTCTATGATTATAATATATTTATAAACTATTAATATCAAGTTGTTGCAAAATTACTGATAATAAAATTCACAATAAATGACAGTAATTTTCTGAACCGTTGTATAGCGAGAAAATGTTTATGAGCTATTATTATTGAGCTGTTGCAAAAATTAATGGTAATAAAATTAGTAATGAATGACAATAATTTCTGATCCATTAATAGTCTCTTATTTCAGTAATGAATACAATTTCCATTATACATATTTAGATGATAGATAAATAGAAAGAAAAAAAGGAAAGATAATTTTCTTTCTTCTTCTTCCTCTACCATCTCTCTTTCTGCAAAATTCTTCCAAAAAATTAAATTAGAAAGTGCCAAAATTCAGAACGATTTGTTGTTGTGCAAATAGTAAATCGACCAAATTTTTAGATAATGTTTTATCATAGAGACGGTGGTAGAGTTAAGGGTATGCCCTATGGACAATTAGGTAATTTATTACATATATCTAACTCCTTGAACAATCTTGTTCATAATAAAGGTGTTTCTTTTTATTATATATTTGATATAATGTGGCTATATTAATTAGTTAATTTAATTAAAAATATATTTAATAGATTATCCATAAATGACATATTTTGTGATAGTGGTTACAAAGTGTTGTAAATGTGAGTAATTTATCAGAATAAAACAAATATACAACAAATATATCATTTTAAATGTTCCTAGTCAAGATGCATCGAGACTGGATATTGATGTATCCGTTAAGACTAGAGTTTGTAACGCTCTTCAATTATTGGGCAGTGTATTATTCATGACTGCTGGGGCACCTAGGGATTACGTACCGATAGTTATTGGATTAACTATGGAACGACTCACTCGATAGTTTTCAGTTAGTTACTATAACCAAGGTCAAATAGAAAATATCGATATGACCGATTTACGCAGTTCTCTTGACTTGAGAATAACGTAGATCTTCAATATGAAAGCTCCTCTTTGATTAGAGTCAAATCATGGCATGGCGTTCCATCAAGTGACTATAGTTGGATCGAATGGAAGTATTGGAAGTGAAGCACCACTCAAGAGAGGATTTGTCTCCTCGGTTATAGGGGTTAGTATCACGGTTAACTCAAGTCAACTCAAAGTTAAAATCTCTGGCCAGATCATGTTTGTTAATAATAATTGTTATTATTAAACTAAGGACTTTGTGTTTGGACTATAAAATTGAATGTGATGATATTGGAATTTTGACCGTTACTAAATTACATAAATTCAAAATGATATAGTTTTGACGAAGAGAATTTGTGTGAATAATTGTCACTATTAGATACCACTTATAATAAGTAAAATTGGATTTTACCAAAAGATGTGTAAGCAATGAATTCAGCCAAAATGTCATAACACCTGTTAAGTGATATGTCACACCAGCTGCTAAGTGACGTGTGAACGTTAGTATTTGTTCAATTTTAATCGCTAATTGAATTTACACCTTTGAGTCGCACAACCGTACTGATGGATTCTCCAAAAAAACACATGATTTAATTAATTTATAAAAAGTAAATTAATTAGTTTTTAAGAAATATTAATTATTATTTATTTTATTTAATGTTTGAGAGTTATTTTTAATTATTTGGATGCACTTATAAAAGTTATATTTGCGTTCATTGATATATGATATCATTGTAATAAAATATAATTACATGTGTTTTATGGAATCTTATGTCATTTGATGGGTACGTAATTTTCAGTCATACCATGTAAAAATATAAGAGTGAAAAAGAGAAAGTCAGTCAAGAGAATTAATTAGAGAAGTTTTAATTAAAGAATGGGAAAATTTTCCTTTTTCAAATAAAACAAATTCTCCAATTCATTCTCAACGTGCAATTCATTCTTTCTCATTTAGTCTATTTCTTTCTCTCCTACTATCCTTTCATGGCAGAAATTTTTTTCCCAAAATTCTTTCAATTCCATATGAAAATATCAAAAATAAATAAAATAAAATTGTTCATCCATCTCTTGCAAGGATATGATGGAGATCTTGAAGATCCGAGGAGATATCATCATTCAAGGTGTGACTTCTATGCAACATTCTAAGGGGAGTCCATTTTCAAGATGTGCTTCAAGGCTTTGGGTAATAAGTATGTTTTTCATTAATAGATAATGATATTTGATGTAATGTTTGTTGAAAGAGAAATTTAACCATCATAATTTACATGTACATATCACTGCCATATTTTTAAGTTGGTAATTGTTTATATAGCTTATATTGTTTATTGGATGAATTAATTTGAGTTTTATTTAATAAATCAAAATTAATATTTGTATATGTTTAAATATAATATTTTATTTTGGAACTATGTTGTAAACATTCAATTTAAAGTCTAATTTTTAGATCAGAAATTTTGTATGTTCAATTTATCAATTGGGTTCTTATTTTTTAAAATTAGAATTAAAAATATTTATGTTTGAATATAATATTTAATTGCAGATCTATACTGTAAACATTCAATACAAAGTATAATCCTTTAGATCCAAAATTTTGTATGTTCATATGGTTTTGATTGGATTTTACTTTAACAAATTAAATTAAAATTTGTTTATGAATATTACAGCATTTTATTGAAGATTCATGTTTTAAATCATGTAAAACATGTAACTTTAGATTTGAAAGTTTTTTTTTATTGTTACTTTATATGAAACATGTCACTGGGACAACATATCACATGTCAATAAACGTTCGAATCAATGTAGTTTCGAACTTGTGACCTCTTGCACCAAAGCTGAATCACATAACCACTTGGACAATAGTGCTTGTCTAGATTTGAAAGTTTACATGTATGTATTTTGTGTTTGTATTGTTTTGAAAATTAAAAACAAGGAAGATGTTTTGGCAATAAATCCAAATTTTAATTTGATTACTATAGTCTCTAATTTGTATTCATTAGAGGTATTTATTGACTATTACATTCATACAATTAATGTTTTGGCAATAAACCTATTTTTGAATTGATTATTGTAAATCAATAATTTTTATTAGTAGAAAGTTTTGATTTAATCTTTTATACACACGGTTAATTTTGTATTTATGTTTGTATATATTAGATTTATTACATGTATTTCATATTGTCAAAGTATGATTAGATTTCTTTCCAAAAGGAGGAAATTGTTTAAATGAGGCAATAATATACACATACATATATTTTCGTTTGTTTATATCTGTATATTATGATGCCTATAATTTGTCATTTATATGTTGCACTAATTAAGTTTATGAAATGGGAAATTGATTCAGTCATCATTGTTACCGTTTATTTATTTCTCATTTTTCCATTATGTGATTAGCTATTCATTTAATTTTGTTTATATTCTACACCTTGCCGCCATCAATTGATAATGCCTTTCATGTTGCACTTACAAAATTTACACTATAATACATTTGTTTATACTTCCATTCGTGCCATATACATGTTGCTAATTAATGACACTTATATGATCAATCAATGTAATTAAAGAGGGAGAAATGAAAGGTTTCTCTCTCCATGTAAATAATAGGCCCCCTCATTAATTAAATAAGTTAAGAGGAAAAAAATGAAAATTTTCATTCTTTAAATAAATGTATACCCCGTCATTAATTGAATAAATTAAGAGACAGAAAATAAAAAGTTCCTTCTCTAAATAAATTTAATAAGTTACCGTTACACACAAACATGTGCATAAAAGTATATTTGATATACTCTAATTTACATGCACATTAAATTAAAGTAAAACTTTATTTATAAAATTAAATTAAATATTGATTTTATTTAAAAAAATTCAGAAAAGTTCTAAGTATATTTAGACTTCATAAGTCCATTAAAGATCCAAAATGGTTAAAAAAATTTGAAATTCACTCATTTCTTGCATTGCAGGCTTACCCAATTCCTTCAATGGTATCAGAGCCTGATAGCATATGCAGTCAAAATTAGTCATGTTAGGGCTAACTAATTAAACTTGTGCTCTTAGCACGGTGTCTAGAAAGGTGTTGTCTAGGATTGAAATTGGGTAATCAAGTACTCTGTCCTACTTGGTTACCTGCCTGGCTTGAAAGATACTGCGAGCCCAAAGGTTGCCCCTAATAGAAAAGGCCTATTTTGAATTGGGTCTTGGGCTAAATTTTAAAATAGTTGTGAAAATTAAAACATGATTTTAAATTTTAAATTTAAAATAAAAACATGTTTATTATAAAAGGTTATAGTATAACTTAAATTTTCAAAATGTTTGAAAATGTAATGAAAAGTTCAAAATATTTGAAACTATGTAAATATTAATTTCAAAATTTAAAATTATTGATAAGATTAGTAATATAAATTAATCAAATGAGTTAATTAATTAATACTTGTATGCATGTATTATATATGTTGATATATGTTATGTTATTTTGAAGTGTTTAAGATAACATAAGCATGCATGTATGTATATAAGATAAATTTTGAAATTCATATAATTTAATTAAAATTATTTAATTAATAAATTAATTAAAGGTTTATTAATTAAATAAAAATACACATATATAAGATATATGTGTTACAGTATAAAGGTTATAGTATACACTAGAAAGGTTATAGTAGTTATGCCAAATATAAAAGTTGTATTGGAATACTAATATAAAATTAATGAAATGGTTAATTAATTAAATAAGATTATTTTTTTTTTTTTGAAAAGCAAGAGTAAAACTCATTTTATTGACTTATATCAAATTACAAGATCAAAAACAGATCACAAATCACTCAGAAATCACTCAATTACAATCACAAGACAATAACCCCTCAATGCCAATACCTATCAAGACAGAACCACTCATTAACAACCTCACAAGACATTACATTGATTAAAAACAAAACATATACACATAGAAAAATAATACAAACTAACTGAAAGATGAAGAAACCCACTACTGCAGTTCAATCCAGAAATAAGCCCTCTACCAGTTATGAATTACCAAGAACATCAAATAAGATTTGCTTTCAAGTCTCTGAGAATTTTGCCATGTATCTGATTATAAAGTTGTGCCACATTCTTGCATCCCACACCAAAAATTCTATCATTCCTTTCTGACCAAACAGCATGTATCAGTTTCTTAAGCAATTTAAGCAACAGTCTTGTCTTCTGAGTTTTCCACCTTGTAGCTTTAAATATATTGAACCATTCCACTGAGCTAACAGGTGATGGTTTATAATAATCTCCATTAGCAAGTAACCTATACCATATCTGAAATACAAAAGTACAATCAAAAAACAAATGCGTGTTACTTTCTGACTCTGATTTACAAAGAACACATAAGTCATCTGATATGATACCCATTCTACAAAGAACACATAAGTCATCTGATAAGATTAATTGTTGGAATATTATACTTTAGACTATAATATACGTAATATGAAATATAAAAGTTATTTAACAATAGTACTTATATGATATGAATGTATAAACTAAAAGTGGAACATTAAAGAAATCCAAATAGACTTAAGGAATAAAAACATATGTAAATGTACATACACTATGATTTCTGATGTGTCTGACACTCGAACCATGAGGTTATTTCATAAGAAATACATTATTCCATATGTCAATATCACTCAATACAATATATTTAAGATTATGAATTTTCAATATAATGCTGTTACTACTAATAAAGAAAATTCGTTGAACTAATTTACTCGGCGTCTTTTTGATATTCCAAAAATGCCCTTGCTTTCCGGTGCTTAAACAATATATCAACGTATACAATAACACAAACAGCCCGTGTGTGAAGCAAGGGCACGTACTAGTATTAATAAATTGCATATTCCTTAGTTGGTGAGCAAACTCAAGCTGGGGATGTTATGTGTAGTATTATTAATATATTGCACAAATGAGGTAAGATAACTATATGTATTTGTTGAGCAAACTCAAGGTACATATACTATACTTAGGCCATTATGTATGGTAGGTACGAGTGAATAATCTCTTTCGATTTTTGAGCAAACTCAAGGTCTAAATGAGATTAGGACAAGGAAAAATAGGTTAGAAGTTATATGTGATACAACCGATAATGAGTTATCCATCGTTTGTGGGGCTATGATTTGTTGAGCAAACTCAAGGTCAGAATACTAAGATAGACGAGTACTAACATCCACTAGTGAAGTCGAAAGAATTCTCTATTTCATCTTAGGGTTTGGAGAAACATAAAAGACTAGTGGAAGCCTTATTAGAAAAATAAAATGGTAACATTTAACCTTTCTAATCTTGTAAGAACATACGTTAAATAATGTTATACTTATCTACAATGATAGGATTGTACATTTAATATAATTGAAAATGTTTACCAGTTAACATATACAAACGAACTAGATTGAAAGTTAACAAATGGAAATGTAATGCCCACTATTAAATTCCCATTGCATGTTAACACTTCAACACCCATGCAAGTGCCTGATTTTACAACTACTGAATACATTCATGGTTTGGTCACTTATGCATTTATTTGGTCAAGACCATGTATTGCATTCTATGAGTTTCGAACTCTAAAAGCAATACAAGACTATAGATGTTTGACGCATATACAATTGCATATAAATGTTATACGGTGAATGGTCAAAATTTGCAACGTACGATATTTTGATGAAATTAGTTCATCCGAAAACCAAATAAATCTTAGTGAGAAATTGAGTATTCAATCTGATTGATTACCAAAGGGATCATATTGTGTTAATGTAACACAAGACCAAAAGCTACAGGATAGATATAAAACTCGATCGCTAAAATGCCATTTTGATCGGTTTACGTAAAGTGCAACATTTTTTATGCCCTTAAATGTTAAGGATAACCGAATTTGCCTTTGTAAAGAGTTTATTATGATATTATAGTATGGTTTTTTTAGAATAGTTTGACCATTTTAAAGGACGATAAATGTATAAGAATAGATGTAATTTAAGGTACAACTGGGATAAAGAGAATGAATAGTCACTTCGGCTTCATAGAGAAACATTGGGAACGCAAATTATTATAATAATAATAATAGATACTTAATGTCGGAATAAGAAATGTGATTTCTATTCCAAAATATGTTTTCATATAGAAAATTAGTTTCTATGAGATTTATTTCTTTGAGCTCAAGATATTTGATCAACGAACTCTCCACTGTAAATAGTTGCAGTGTATGAAATAAACAAATTGTATTAAGTGAACGATGGACCTCCGAATTTAGTACGCTATTATAGTAGTGGTGGAAATAAGAGGAGCATGCAATATAACACTTACAAATTGCATCATGGTACAAAAATTATTTCCATAAAACTTACCATACATATTTATGAAATAATGATTATTTTTTGGTATCAACGGAAAAATAATAATAGACCCAGCTATATTTCAATATGAATATTATGAATGTTCTTTGTGAAATAAAATTATAATGTGGTAATTTCTTTTTTATAAATAAAGTGTTGTATTGGAAAATACAAAAGTATCTAATGTTATTTACGGTTGTCTTAGAATTATAGGCCAAGCCATAGTTTTGAGAAATAATTTTGTTGTATGATTTTGAATCATATGATGCTTGTTGATTATATCTCAAAAAATAGCTATGCACCCAATTAGTGGGAGTTTCATAAGGGTTGATGAATTCTTCGTATTGATACATATAGATGTATGTAATAGTAATTCTATAAATACTAAAATGGTTCCACATACTTCATCATATTCACCGATGAGTTATCGTCGTTATGGACATGTGTATTTGATATATATGTAGTATGTTTATGGTAAACTTATAGAATATAAAATAGAAGTAAATAAAATAGCATGCAATAGAAATTATTTGATTTGATCAAATGAGTGAGTATATTGGAAAATGTTCCGAAAGTATCTAAAACGAATAAAGATTCAGTCTCATAATTACTCCTCCATGTGATACATAATGATGCATCGATATGGAGTAATTGAACTTTGTTGGACAGTATATGATTAATTGTGAGTGAAATTGAGTTAGTTTCTTTCTATAAAGTAATGTACTTAAAGGTAGTACACAAGATAGATGTTATTTCATTCTATAAAATTTTACAAGATAAGGGTTTATAAGAAACTCCAACATACCTTATGCTAAGGAGTTGGCATGTTATGCAAGTCGAAAGATTGCACGCAATAATTATTCATGAAGGATCTTGTATGAATCTCCCTAAACGGATTTTGAAAAGACTGTCATTGGATGACATATTAATGTTTCAAAAAAATTGTAAATTAAAACCGAATCTATTTTATAAATAAAGAAATTCATAAAATATTTATGAATACTTATTCTATTGCAATGAGAAACAATAGTGTTTCAAGAAACACAAACTTCATATGAAGAAATTTCTTTGAGGAATTACTGATGGTAAAATAGAATTAGATACGATCCATCGATAATACTGATTTGATGAGATAAAATGAAATTAACTAATCTAAACGAATACAACACATTAGAGCGTCTTATAAGTATTCTCAGGCATTAAAGAGAAACTATGACTTTCTTATTGATGTTGAAAATATATAATCCTAAATTGTTTAATTAAACCACTAAAAGTGTTGACTCTATCGTATGGTACGATGCACAAAATCTTAAAGAATTCCAAGTACACTATCAAAATATGATTTTGGTAGTCGTAACCTAAGGGACGTAATCCATCGGCCTATGCCTTTATGAGCAAGACTACTGTAGTTGGAATTAAATGAGCAATGTTGATAAGAATAATATCGTAAATTTCAGTTCTTGAAATTAGCATAATAGATTCGGTATTCAACATGCTCAAATTAATTCAGATTTACTCACAAAATTACCTCTTGATATGACTTTATGTTTGGTACGTATGTAATGAAACAGAAAATTCTAAATTATGTTTGGAGTAAACTGTTTACACATAATTACCAAAATATCTCGAAGTCGGTGGGAGAGATATTGAGTTTGTGAGTCTATGGATATGATCCAAGAAATGAAACGAAAGTATCATTTTATAACCATCAAGATTGAATAAGTATTTTGATAGAAATATCAAATAGTTTGATTTTCAATCAAAGTGCAGAGGGAGCATGTGTTCATAAGAAAGAACGTTAACGGTACATTGATATTCTAAACTATAAGTTAACTATACGTTATTGATGTTAACGATGTACTTATGTTAAAATCGACATTAGTTGTTTTAATACTCAACATTGGATTAATAAATGATGTCTTTTATAGTAAGTATAAAAGATGTCAGGGATGTCCCAATGATTTGCAAGGACACCTTATTAAATATTTTAATATGGAACATGTAAGATTAATTCCTTTGCATTGACAAAAGGAATTATCATACATGTTGTGTTGTCTACGATATCATGATTTGTTTATGTATCTAATACATGAAGCAAATATCAGATCTCAATTGATATTGTTTGAAGCGTTCTTGTGTATTTATAAAATACTGGAGGATTGTTTACCGAAACAAAAACTCTTTATGAAGGAGTGTTCAAACTCAAATTTCATAAGTCATATTGAATGTAGCATGTCAATAATAAATTCAAGTTAAAGAATCTTTAAGTAGAAAATGTTTCAAATAAAATACCATGGCTTATTCAATGAAAAAAGGCAATGTACATCGCCTTGAATATTGCCGCAATAAAAATAATGTATATAAAACTATAATTGCACAAATTTATAACTGAGACGATTCCAAATGTTGAGAATTTCGTAACATTGATATATGTTAACAACATTGCGACATGGCTCGTGATAGAACTTAGAGCTCATTGGAGGTCGAGAGACATACTCTGAATTGTTCCATGTGATAAAGTAGTTTATCACCATCGTAGAGGGTTGATTAACAGAGTAGATAATTGAAACATAATGATATACTCGTTCACAAAAATATTGACACGGCTGATTCTGAGAAACCGACTGGAGAAGTTGGAGTAAGATTCCATAATTGACCCCAAGTGCAAGTAGGAGATTGATAGAGTTAGGGGTATGCTCTGGAGCAATTATGTAATTTGTTACATATATCTAAATCATTGAACAATCTTGTTCATAATAAAGATGTTTCTTTCTATTATATACTTGGTATAATGTTGTTATATTAATTAATTAATTAATTTAATTAAAAGTATATTTAATAGGAAATCCATAAATGGCATATTTGTGATAGTAGTTACAAAGTGTTGTAATCGTGCGTAGTTTATCACAATAAAACAAATATATCATTTTGAATGTTCCTGGTCAAGATGCATCGAGACTAAATATCAGTATATCTGTTGATACGAGTATGTACCGCTCTTCAAATGTTGGATAGTGTATTACTCATGACTGCTGGTGCACCTAGGGGTTACATACTGATAGTTACTGGATAACCATGGAACGACTCACTTGATAGTTTTCTGTTGGTTCATATAACTAAGGTCAAACAGAAAATATTGATGAGACTGATTTACACAGTACTCTCGACTTGAGAATACTGTTGATCTTCAATATGAAAGCTCCTTTTTTATTATAGTCAAATCATGGCATGGCGTTCCATCGAGTGAATTTGGGTCAAGTGGAAGTATTGGAAATGTAGCACTATTCAAGAGAGGATTCATCTCATAAGTTATATGGAGTTAGTGTCATGATCAACTCAAGTCAACTCAAAGTCAAAGTCTCTGACCATAGCAATTTGGTTAATAATAATAATTATTATTAAACTAAGAACTTTATGTTTGGACTATAAAGTTGAATGTGGATGATATTTGAATTTTACCATGACCAAATTCTATAAATCCAAAGTGATATGGTTTTGAGGAAGAGAATTGGTGTAAATAATTGTCACTATTAGGTATCGCTTATAATAAGTAAAATTGGATTTTACCAAAAGATGTATAAGCGATGAATTCAGCCAAAATGTCACACCACCTACTAAGTGACGTGTGAACGTTAATATTTGAATTCAATATTAATCGCTGACTGAATTTACGCTTTTGAGTCGCACAACCGTAACGATGAATTCTCCGAAAAACCACATGATTTAATTAATTTATAAAAAGTTGTAAATTAATTAGTATTTGAGAAATATTAACTATTATTTATTTTATTTGATGTTTGTGAGTTATTTGTAATTATTTGAATGCACTTATAACAGCTACATTTGCACGCATTAATATGTGGTATCATTGTAATAAAAGATAATTACATGTGTTTTATGGAATCTTATGTCATTTGATGGGACATAATTTTCAACCATACCATGTAAAGAAATAGGAGTGAAAAGAGAAAGCTAGTCAAGAGAATTATTTAGAGTAGTTTTAATTAAATAATGGAAAAAGTTTCCTTCTTTCAAATAAAATAAATTCCCAAATTCATTTTGTATGTACAATTCATTCTTTCTCATTGAGTCCATTTTTTCTCTCCTCCTAACTTTTCATAGCTTAGATTTTTTTTTCAAATTCTTTCAACTCCATATGAAAACATCGAAAATAAATGAAACAAAAGTGGTTCATCCATCGCTTGCAAGGATAGGATGGGGATCTTGAAGATCCGAGGAGATATCATCATTCAAGATGTGACTTTTATGCAACATCTTAAGGGGAGTCCATTTACAAGATGTGCTTCAATGCTTTGTGTAATAAGGTATGTTTTTCACTGATAGACAATGGTATCTGATGTAATATTTGTTGAAAGAGAAATTTAATCATCATAATTTGTATGCACATATCACCGCCTCATTTAAGTTGGGAATTGTTTATGTAGCTTGTATTGTTTGTTGGATGAATCAATTGGTGTTTTATTTAATAAATCAAAACTAATATTTGACTATGTTTAAATATAATGTTTTGTTTTGGAACTATGTTGTAAACATTCAATTTAAAGTCTAGTTTTTAGATCAGAAATTTTGTATGTTCAATTTATCAATTGGGTTCTTATTTTGTTAAGTTGGAATTAAAAATTATATATGTTTGAATACGATGTTTTATTATAGATATATATTGTAAACATTCAATTCAAATTATAATCCTTTAGATCTAAAATTTTGTATGTTCATATTGTTTTGACTGGATTTTACTTTAACAAATTAAATTAAAATTGTTTTATGAATATTACAACGTTTTATTAAAGATTTATATTTTAAATCATATAAAACAACATGTAATTTTAGATTTGAAAGTTTACATATATGTATTTTGTGTATATTGTTTTGGAAGTTAAAAAAAAGGAAGATGTTTCGACAATAAATCTAAATTTTAATTTCATTACTATAGTCTCTAATTTGTTTTAATTAGAGATATTTATTAAATATTGCATGCATACAATTAATGTTTTGACAATAAACCTATTTTTAAATTGGTTACTATAAGTCTCTAATTTTTATTAAGTAGAAAGTTTTGATTTAATCTTAGATACACACGATTAATTTTACAAGTCTGTTTGCATATATTAGATTTATTACATGTATTTCATATTGTCGGAGTATGAGTTGATTTCTTCCCAGAAGGAGGTAACACTTTAAATGAGGCGATAATATATCATACATTTTTTCCTCTATTTATATCCTTATATCGTGATGCCTATAATTTTTCATTTATATGCTGCATTAATTAAGTTTACAAAAATGGGAAATTGATTCAATCATCGTTGTTACCCTTTATTTATTTTCCATTTTTCCTTTATTTGATTAGCTATCCATTTAATTTTGTTTATATTCTACACGTTGCCAACAATTGATAACTCCTATCATGTTGCACTTACAGAATTTACACTATAATATGTATATATTTGTTTATACTTATATTCATGTCATATACATGTTGCTAATTAATGACATTTATATGATCAATCAGTTTAATTAAAGAGAGAGAAATGAAAGGTTTCACTCTTTATAAATAATGTGCCCCCTCATTAATTGAATAAGTTAAGAGGAAGGAAAAGAAAAGTTTCCTTCTTTAAATAAATGTATGCCCCATCATTAATTGAATAAATTAAGAGATAGGAAATGAAAAGTTTTCTTCTCTAAATAAATTTTATAAATAACCTTTTACGCAAATATGTATGTAAAAGTATATTTGATATACTCTAATTTACATGCACATTAAATTAAAATAAAACTTTATTTATGAAATTAAATTAAATATTGATTTTATTTTAAAAAGGTACAATAGTTTTAAGTATATTTAGACTTCATAAGCCCATTAAAGATCCAAAATGGTTAATTTTTTTGAAATTCACCCATTTCTTCTATCGTGGGCTAGTCCAGTTCTTTCAGATGGAATGGTTAGTAGCTAGCCTTGCACCTTGAGATTAAGCCGCAAATCATCTTAAGGAAAATGTTGAAGTATGCGACTCGGTCATTTCCAGTAGTCACGTGCCATCAAGTGTAAGTATATATGGTCATTTGAGTGATTTTTTAGAAACACAAATGGAAAGCACTGGAAAATAGACTTAAAAAAATATCATAATGAGAAAGTTTTGATAACATTTCATTACATGAATTACAAAGTAAAAAAAATGATACAAACTGAATGACACGGATCGAAGCACAAATTTGCAAGCAAAAATTTGAAAATGGAAATAAGTCTGTAAACAGTTGTCATGAGTGAAAGACAGTTAAGGCATGACTGTACATTTAACTTGCAGTGATGGCAGGATGAATTAGCTATGCCTCTTCCATTTTTTGTCCTAAATCTTGGTAAGTTTGCCGTTGAGTAATTTGTGCCTTCTTCGACATCTTGAGAGTATATAAATATTATTGTTGAATGTCTACAATTTTTGATAAATATTGGGTATATCATTTATTATATTACACACACTTACGAAGTATTAAATTTTTGATAACTCTTAACGAAGTTATTATAGTGTTTAAAGATACACTAAGTTGTAGAATAATACTTACAATTACAATTAGAGAATTTATAATGCATAAAAACATATATGTTTACCGCAACACTCGGATCCCAATTACACAAGTTATTATCTAAAAGATAAATATTACATAGCATGACATTTTTGGCCTAACAAATTTCCCGGCAATCAAGTAAATATACAACCATACAAATCGGTACACCCACGCACACTTTAAGTTTTATCTACCTTACCCTCAAGTAGAAATTTCCAACAGAAGAGAGAAGCAAAAAGGGTAGTAGATCAAAAAGTTTACAAAAAAGAAAAGTTACTCATTGAAGTTCTCCCATTTTAGCTTGGCTTGAAAGTATGTCAAATTAAGATATCTAATATGGATTATTCAATTCGGTGCGTTTGGCATGTATCCCTGGTAAGGTTTGAAAATACACAAAACATCCCTCCGTTTTTTTAATAAGTTTCCGGTCCCTGTTTTCAAATTCATGCACGCACAAAGACCCAAATACCATTTACATTTTTAACATTTCAAACACATATAAATTTCTGTAGAAATATCGAATCAGCATACTGTTTTTCCCAAAAAATCAAAAAAAAAAATATGATTTTTAAAATGAGATCCATTGTTGATACCAAAAAAATCATATTTACAGTAAATGTGCAATTATTCCGTATATTGGTAGAAAATTCTGCAAATTTTAAACATCTTTGATTTTCTTCAAATCCGCAACAATTACATATAATTGCAGATATTTCTGCAATTATATGGTATAATTGCAGACACGTCTGCAATTATTGCATACAGTTGCAACTATTACATATAATTACAAACATTTATGCAATTATATGGTATAATTGCAGACATATATGTAATTATTGCATACAATTGCAACTATTGCATATAATTGAGTCTGTAATTATATGGTATAATTGCAGACATGTCTGCAATTATTGCACATAGTTGCAGAAATGTCTGCAACTATTGCATATAATTATAGACATGTTTGCCATTATGTGGTATAATTGCGGACATTTCTGCAATTATTGCATATAATTACTGGATTGTCTGCAATCATACCATATCATTGCAGAATTTGAATAATATATGCACAATGCCACTCGTTAGAAAGATAATAAAATTTATTTTAACATATGCACAATACCACTCGTTAGAAAGATAATAAAATTTGCGATTTAATGTGAAAACAGTTTGTTAATCTGTCGATTCTACAAGAAGTTATTGCATTTTAAAAATTGATAATATGGGGTATGAATTTTAATTATGGATGCGAGAATAACATCCATATATGAAGAATCGATATTGCTACAATGGAGAAGAGGGGTATTTTAAGGAAGAAAATTGTAGTATTTGTAAATAGAGATGTAATTTATAATTTTCTTATGAGGATGATGTTTTGTACATTAAGTTCGTTTTTAGGGACGTGTCCCTTATTTTCACTTATTCATTATAACATGTACTTTTGAAAAATAAACCATAAGATACACGTATATAAGGGATAAGTACAACAATTTAGGGATAAGTACAACAATTTAGGGATAAGTATTTCAAGATAATCTTATCATAAGAAAAGAACCCAACTTCCTAAATTACTCAAACGAGTAACTGAGAGTTGTCATGACATAAACAAACAAAGAAAAAATGTAGGTCGGATGTTAAAGCCTAGTGTAAGGGAACTATATACAAATAAACAGAAATTACTAAGGCAGGCCGACCCTCTCTACAATCATGGCTCAGGGGTAATCCGGACTGTCCATAAACAAGTAAAGTAATCCAAAACTTAGGAAATTATTCCATAACTTGCTCTTCTTCTATAATCAACGAGCCAGTACAACTAATATAATGTGACCGAAATATAACAATCATACTATGATAAAAGTAATCCAACATCCAGAAGTTGGGTAATTGTAATATAAGTCTATCGTGAATTACGTAATAATGGTAAATGTATCAACAATAACATCAGCCAACTAATCATAAATACAATATATAAATGGAAGACAGCTAATGAATACAATTTGATATCTATCATTACTGATGGGTGAAGTCCACTACAGACATCTAACGCGATCCAAGATTCCTTTTGAGGGTCCCAGATAAATAGGGTCAGTATTTAATGGTTTTGTAGACTCCAAGCCACATCCTCTGTGATGGCTCTCGTGTAGATCTCACCATACCCTTTGAAGCAAGCTTTGATGATATATGACCTACTCTATTTACTTAAAATCCATATAAGGCACACCGTACACTCTGAAGCAAGCTTTGGTTACATATAATCCACTCGTTGATGACGTCGTCCTATTTGAATCATAAGGTACTCTCTTAAGCAGGCTTTAGTGACCTCTAGTTTACTCGTGGATGATCGTCATCATTCCTCCTTTCTAGTGAACATGGATTTGTTAAGTACCTTGTCTATGCCTCTTATCAAAAAGAGAACGATGGTCGTGTCTTGTGTAATATGCCATCGGCACCATAAAGAACATCGATGCCGTATAAATACATGCATGCATTAAACACAAGATTTCGTAATCAAATATGCCTATCACGAACGAAGACCGATATCTTGTCATCGTTTATCTACACATATGGCCTCTATTATAAGACCCATGATTGGTATGGTCACAAATATAAGGCCACTACCATTTGTCAAACATATCTACCCCAAAGTCAAAGCCAATGGGCATGGACTAGCTCTGCTCAATCGTGCATGTTCATCAACCATTATCGTGAAATCAATCACTACATTGATACTGTGTCCGATCATCATTGACTGTACACATAACATTAAACATTCCATTCGAATCTCGAGCTTTACCTTGCATCATGGTTTCCCAAGTGGCCCGAAGCCTTCTCGAAGTCATGTTGAGACCCTACGGAGAACCATACTCGAACAGTGAAAGAAATCCCTGAAATTCATTTGTTGCCTAATAGTTCAGTCGATTGAGGGTGTCATTCAATCGACTGAGCTCAGTCGACTAAACCTAATTCCCTCAGTCTTCTGCTTTGGGGCTCCTTATGAACACTAATTTTCACATATATTTAGTGATTGAGTTTCATATTCAGTCGACCGAAATTGTCAGGTTCTAGACAATAAGCCTGGAGCAGGAGGAATATCTTAAACGGTTGCTGATTCACATGTTGTTTCCTTCAATGCTTCGCTCGATGGGTCTCCTTGCTCCCAAAGCCTACCTTCACCCCGTCGAACCTCTACAGTGGTTGATTTGTTGGCATTTTGAAAGTGTTTCCATAAGTATTTGAAAACTGATTTCGATACCAAAATCCACTTTTTGCACGAGTAGAGTTCAACAGGTGATTATAGCAACCCGCCCTACTCTAACACTCCAAAATGACATACCGGCCTCCTAACCTTGTGCGTAGCTTATACATGTGTTGATACACTCATTCGTGCACCGTTATGCACACACGTTCATGTAAACCCACGTTAACTTCATAAGTCACATTTTGGACTTCATCGGAGTTATTGCTCGATCCGGCGTACTCTTACGTAGCTTAGCACACCTGCTATGGCTACGTGAAATGCCTGCAACGAACTTATATTCAGTAAAAAAATCTATATAATCAAACAATTGCATATATATACACATATACATATACATACATACATTATATATATATAAACAAACACACATAAAAAATTTAACTACAATTCATACATCTTATTTATTGTTATATTCTTTAAATTTACATATACTTTCCCATACTCATATACATACACATATATTCAAATAAGTAATTCGTTTATTACTTAATCAAATCTTACTCTTTTCTACTAAGCTTTTCAAAAAGAGTCTAATATGGTTTCATCATATTTTATAAAATACGTTATTCGGTCATAAATCGATTTTAAGCTTTAAATAATCAATTTCCTTATAAGCATTTTACAAATACCAATTAAACTTCATTTATATTGTTTTATGAAATACCATTTTATAAGATACCTCTTTTACTTATCAAAATCGTTTCTTTCCTTAGATAATATTTAGAAGTAAACTGTTTGCTAATAAAGATTATTTCTTTATTTAAAATAATAGTCATAAGTGCTAATTAAGCTTCAATAACCCTCTAATCACTTTAATAAAAAGTGCAAAGTTCAAAACTCACGTAATTAGCTCGCTAATTTCCAAAACTATTTGAATTAGTCCCGTTATTACTAACTAATGACATGCACTTTATTATCTCATGTAATTAGTCTCCAATCTATAATAACATCACATATAATCATTCAATTAACACAAAATTCAAATTCATAAGTCATATATATTTTAAAAAATAGTTACTGATGTCTTAAACAAATAATTAGTTGATATACTTAGGTTTATAACACAAATATAAGCTCATATCTACTCAGAAAATCTCCAAATTACTCCATATAATTCTATAATCATCAATAAACGAAAATAAGAAGTATAACATATAAATTAGTTAAAGCAAATCATCCCACTCATCTTGATTTTCCCTAAGCCAAGCTCTAATCACCAAAAACCCAACTTTAACTTTCTTTAAATTTTAAGATGAACACCAAGCTCTAATCACCAAAAACCTAAATTTAACTTTCTTTAAATTTTAAAATGAACACCAAGGCTCCGAACAAAGCCAATTCTTTTGTAGATTTTGTAGAGAATTGAACGATAGGAATTATGATGATTTTTATTTGATTTAAGGAAATTTGTTTGATGGGTTTCGTGCTTAGGGATTAGAAGTGGGTTTACAGGAGATTAGGAAAATAGCAGAGGAGATGGATGAAATGAAACATTAAATGAGAATGAAATGAAAATAATGAAGTGCTTAACTACATGTAAGCTGATTTAGGACAAGCTAATAGGGTTTGTCCAATTCTCTTCATCCGGTATCATTCATCCTTGAAAATCATCAACTTCAAACATCGTCAAGTTTATATTCATTTTACTCGAGTTAGAAAAGCAAACTCCACTGCAGTGTATCGAGTCCTAGTTCTCTCGTCTGTAAAAGTTGAATACAAAAGGCGTTCCATTACTAAATGATTAAATATTTAAATTAATCCTTTAAATATTTGATCGTTAAAATTAAAGGGTATTACAACTTTATTGTAGTGCATATAAATGATACATCAAAATTTTTGTGGAAAAACATATATCACCAATCAATTGATAAATTCATCTTATGGTTTATTATGTTGCAAATAATGGTACTCATCATGTAAAGCAATTGTTAAATTTAATCGTTATTCCTCACAAAGTGATAAAGATATATTTTTTCCTTTGAATATATGTTTGATACATACATATAAATTATAGAAAAAGCGAGAGTTTTGTACTTGATGTTTATAGCTCATGTTGATGACGTATCTCCTTCTTTCAAGCTCATGTTTGTGCAGTTCCACCTCTTCCTATTCATGTTCCTGACTGTACACCTATATACTCTATGCATGTTAATGAACATCGCGATGTTGTTACTCATCCAGTGCACATGCGAAAGCTCGAGTTGGTCCAATGCCAGTGCAGGTTGTTGTTCCTCCTAAGCATGCTCGAGTTGTAGTGCTATCACATGCAAATACTCGTAACCTTCACTCATGCCCTTACATAACCCACAAGTTTCTAATTTGTTGTGTACTGATGCTCGATTTCTTTATGCTCATGCATGGATTATCATCCTGACCTACCTTGTTGCGTTCATTCTGTTATAGAAGCTTGTGCATTATCTTGTGCACATCTTATGATCAACCAACCAATGCTACACCCTATCCTTATGCCAATGCTACCACCGAACTTCAATCTGAGGTCGTGTTGCTTGGTTCACTTACTTCTATTGTTCGAGTGCCTAATTTAGTGCCTAATACTATGCACTTGATGTGTGCACATTCTTTGCAAATCAAGCTCTGGTCCCTACATCTATTCATGCATACCAAGTAGTTTTTTCAGCTGGCAATACCCACTTTTTTTAATTGGATACTCTGGACTTTTATGATTAGTTTGTAGCTCATATTGCTGCTCTTATTTCTATAACATCCCCTATCTAGAGTCCTGAATCTAAGCATTACATATGCTGTAGGCATCCATAGTAATAATTTTCGATGGCCAAATATGGTACTGTTAATGGTATACATGATATCAGAAGCACTTGAATATGAAATAAAACCATCATAGATTAAAAAAAATCTGATTACATTTCAAACCAACATTTCATATCCATGTTACATAATCCCAAACGTTTCTCGGATTTAGATCAAACATAATTATTACATAAATACGCCAAGAGCGACATATGAAGATGCCTCCTTGGATGACTAGAGTACTGAATAGTCATAACAAATTTAATACAACACGGCAGAAATAAAACAACTCCTAAATATAGCTAGCATCAACCTCTTACTCATCTCTAGAAGATTTATTCGTCCACCTACTAAACCTGTAAACCCAAACTATCAATCTACTCAAATTAATTTTGAGCACCTGAGAGTTTAAGGGGAAAACATAAACTTCAAGTCAGACATAAATCCTGGTGTGAATAATACTGTATAGCTTGGTTATATGATATTAAGCGAGACCATGCCGTTTAGCGGAACGGGTTTCCCCCACTGATATCCCTTTAAAACATATCTCTTTACACATAAAAAGCCCATAACTAAACTGGTTAATCAAACTGATATATCAATAATAGCAAATATCATATATGCTCAAAAACAAGCAGTAAATGGACCATCTGTCCGAAAGACTGTAGTTTTGTTTAGCTAACTACTAATCTTTGGCTGACTCGGGCCTACTGGACAAACTAAAAAAATTATCTAACAACTATTAGACATATTTTTGGATGGTCTATCCTTAACTTACATCTCCAAGGGTAGCCTTATCTTAATAGTTTTGCGGGCTCACCAATAACCTATCACTGTACACACACACACACACACACACACACACACATATATATTCCTTTCTATGTACAACCATCCATTAAGTCTTACTGTGACTGAGCCCTACATACTGGAATTTTGGAATAAATTAGCTAGGGCTAATAACTAATATATAGGGCGCGACCCTATACCAGTCTCATCTAATATACAATTATCCGAGTCATTTTACTTAGGGTTAACTACCCTTTAAATTTTCCTTGAAAACCTTTTCAAAATGATTTAACTCTTTAAATCATACTTATACAAGGAAAATAAACTATTTGCTTTACTAAAATCTCTTTGCCATGATATATGCTTTACTCAAAAGATTGTTAATGAAAACATTCAAAGACTTTGCTCAAAATATTTAAACAATCTTATTCAAAACCAATGAAAGTACCCCTTTCGAAACTATTAAAAGTGCCCCTTTCAATATAGGTAAACTTCTTTACTTACTAACCTTAGGTCTAAAGGCTAAACATACCTTTCGATTGACTATTGACTGTTGTCCTTTCGAAACGTTAAAAACACATTTTTCAAAAGCTTTATAAACCTTAAACATCCTCTTTTAAAATCCTTTATATATGTCTTTCGAAACCAATGGAAACCTTCCATTTAAACTAAGGCTAACCTTTCAAAAATATTGGAAACCAATCCTTTCGGAACTATTATTAGTTACCTTTTCCAAAGCATCAAAGTATACTACTTAAAACAAACCTTTCGATAGAATTAGGTTCAAGTTAAAACATGTGGAAAAACCTTTCGAAACTATTCCTTTCAAAACCTTTGGGTTTAACTTTCATAATATCAAAAAGAGTCTTAAAACAACTAAGTCGAAAGCAACTCTTTCGAAAGTAATCTCCTAAATAAAGAAGCGGATGGTGTCGAAACATATCCCTTTAAAAGTAGTGGGGAAGCGGCTCTAATTTTTAAAACAAATGGACTCTTTCGAAATCAATCTGGGATGAAAGGAAAAAGATGGCAGCAAGGGTTTCGACCTTATCAAAAACATTTACTTTAAAACAAATGTGCAACCTCATTCGGCATTCCTTCTTTAAAACCATTGACCACATCGTAAGCTATCTTATTCAAAACCATTCTTTTCGAAAGCAAAGCAGTGCATTTCCATTTAAAAGTCATAAAACGTTTCGACCCTTTCGGAATCTCGTCTTCCGACCCTATATCTTTCGCCTATGTCCAATTCACTACGTACCATATCTTTGATACCATGTGCATTGGTTTCGATCAGATTGGAGGCAGAGGTACTAAGTCGAAAAGCGCCCACTGAAGATAGTGAAGCATCAAAACCTTATAAAACCTTATTTTTAACTTAAAAAGGTAATTCTTTTTAACTAACCTGCTTATTTGTTACCTTATAATTCGATGCCTTAACTTTTCAAAATATTTTATAAAAGGTGCGGTCGAATTACAGAAATTAATATTTTAAATCATTTGCAAATAGCACCTTCTCCTTTTATAAACATATAAAACATTTAGTCCCATACCTTAAATAATTTTATATATTTATTAAAACACTTAAGTAAATTCTATAAAAATTCTCTTAAATCACTTTTAATATTTTTTCTAACATATTTAAATTTCTGACCCAAAACATATACATAACTGCCGTAATTAATTTTAATCTCAAATATCCATTTTCTTCACTAGTAAATTAACAATAAATCTACATTAATTCAGAAAATTTAAACACTTAAAACCCATTTCTAGAATATCATTACCGATCATATATTAAAATCGCAAGTGGATGTTATTTAATAGGTTTTTTCAATCCAAAACATGTCCATAAAATCATTCATCAATATATATATATATATGTATATTTCTCATTCAAGACATGGCAATATACTACCCAAAATCCTTCGGGTCTAATCTTAAGAACCGAAAACATCAAAATATGAGACGTAACATATTACTCACCTTTAGCTTTGTTGTTAAAGGGTTGAAATTTGATATTGGATTGAATTTTAATTAAGATTTTCCTCTTGATTTAGCTTTTCTTCTCCCTACTCTTTTTAAATGGTGGTCGGCCTCTAGATTTAGCGTTTTAGATTGTGAACGTGAGAAATGTTATGGTATAAAGGGTTTAGGGTATAAGAATGTAGCTATATTACCCCTTATCTAATTTCCCTCTCCTATTTCAATCTAAATCCATTTGATTCATTATTAACCAAAAATTAACTACAAAATATAAGGTGAAAATAAAGAAGTCAGAGAAAATGGCATCTATTTCATCTTCATTCTCGATTATCTTTTCGTCGCGACTGCCTTCGTCTTCTAGTTTATTTTCAATTTCTCGGTCAATTATTGATCGCGATTGTTCCTATGCTTATTAGTATGCTCAGGTGGTAAAAGATCATCATTTCTCTTATCCCAAGCCTTCCTCGTAGAAGCTCAAATCCAAGAATCGGACTGATTCAAGAAGGGAGAACATGTTTTGTTTTCGTTGTGGTGATCTTTCTCATTTAGCAAAGGATTCTCGTGACCCCATTAGGTGTTTTGGGTGCGTTTTCTTTGGGCACAAAAATGCAAATGCTCAACGAAATTATATTCTGATTCCAGCAGGCATGAGAATCTTTCTATTACAGATCATGGCTTTCAACTTGTTTATAAATGTATGCAGTTAAAGAGAATTTTGATGGATTGCCTGTGGACTCAAAGAAGAGAGGGTCTTGATTTCTTAAAGGATTTGTACAAGCACTTCGATTTGATAAATGTCATTAATATTGGTAAGAATTATAAAATGAAATTTGGAGATCTAATTGAGTATTTTGGAGATTATGCTTCTTCTCTAAAGGGTGATGATTTAGACGTGGATTCTGCACCTGTTTTTTGTGATTCGAACATTGTTACAGATGGATATGTTTCTTCAGACTTCCCCAATGTGGTTCATAAAGATGAGATTATAATCTTTGACCCTTTATTATTGGATCTTGATGTTTTACAATAAACAATGAGCTTCCTTTCTTTGAATAATTATGATACCGTGTGTGACAGTGGGCACGAGGACTTGTCTAAAGGGAATTCTATTTTTTCTATGCAATTGAGTGATATGACTAAAGTTTCCGATTATGTTCATTTTAAAAAATTCAATGCTAAATCTCTTGATGTGGAGGGGTTTGAGTTAGTCACTTTAAATCGTTTTGATTTTCTCAAGTTATTGGAAGACCTTGAAAAGAATTCAGTGCCAATTAATTCTACGGTTATTGTTGGTGATGCTATGGTCAAGGCAAAAGATGTTCGATCTAAGAAATCTTGTGTTGGAGTTGAATTCTTAGATGATGTCATGATTTAAACCGAGAATAACGATGCTGCTGTATTATCTGATGATGATGTTGTGGTTGAAGACCTTTCACATTGTAAAATACTTGTAATGTTTCTAGGAATTTTCATTCTGATGCTTTGTTGATAAATGGATGCGAAGATAATAAGGTAGCAAATTTTGGTGATAATGTTTTTTAATCTAAATGGGGTGCTGTTTTCCTTGATGACGGATTAAAGGCTATTGTTGTATATCAACATGCACGGTGTAACGCTTATCATAGTGTGCACATTGCATTGTTTCACAAATTGGTGGTTACATTTCAACTGGAAAGGTAGATTTTTCTATGAAAGATTGTGATGTTGTTTCACTTGTTGATGGGTGCATTTCAACTAAAAATGCAAATTTTTTTTGAGAAAGGAGGTGATGTTGTTCCAATTGATGATGGTTCTATGGTAGTGGAATCTTTGAAGAATTCGATGCCAAGTAAGCTATATGAGGAATTTCATAAATCTGTGGATGTGTTGGTGTTACTATGGTTAAGGCAAAGGATGTTTGATCTATCAAATCTGGTGTATGAGTTGAATTCTCAGATGTTCAAACTGAGAATGGTGGTGCTGCTATTCTATCTGATGGTGATGTTAATGCTTGAAGACATTTCATAATGTGCACAAATCACTGTGGGGGTTTCCAGGAATTTTTAGTCTGATGCTTTGTTGATTATTGAGTTCAAAGATAATAAAGTAGTAAACTGGTGATCATGCTTTTAAATATGAAGGGGTTGCTGTTCTCTTGAATGATGGATTAGAGGTTGTGGTTATATCTCAGTGTGCACATTGTAATGCAGTGTCATAGCGTGCACAGTGCACTTCACATGAAAAATGCATTAGTATCTAAGAAAGGAAGCGATGATGTTTCACATATCGATGGTTGCATTTCAACTAAAAATGTAGCTTTTTTGGAGCAAGGAGATGATGTTGTTTTCTTGTTGATGGACACATTTCATTTGAAAATGTTATGTTTTCTAAGAAGGGAGGAGATATTGTTCCATCTGTTGATGGTTTTGAGGTAGTAGAAATTTTAAAGAAAGCACAATACATTTCTGCTAATACAAAGAAGTCTAAATTTGATGTTCCTATGATTGATATTATTTTTGTGGTTGATATTCTTATGAGTGAGGATGGATGTGGGACTGTTAATAATGTGTTTTTATTTGGTTTAGGGATGGTGGTTTTGTGGTAGATGATTCTAGGATTGAGAAAGGTATTGTGGCTATTAATGCAATTTTGCAACCTGAAAATGGAGATGTTGATATTGTGGCGGTTAATGTTTCTATGATTGAGGATGGTAATATGGTTGTAAGCAATTCATTCTGAGGTTCGTAATGATGGGTTTCGGCAGTTGATCCTGTGATTGATGATGGAATTGTGGCCATTGATTTTTCTCATTCTTCACTTAGTAATGCTACAGTTATTGGTAATGATTGCACTTCAGATAATATAGCCTATTCTTTATCGCCTTCGTCAAAGTGAGGTAGGAATAGGAAATAAGCTGCTGTCAATAGGATTGTTCGGCATACTGCCAATATCCGCAGTAGTCATTCATCAATTTTGAACGAGTTACCTAATTCAAGTGCTATGAGTAACACTTCGAACTCAGGCACAGGTATGGTTCTATTTTAAGCAGTACATATTCTTCTTATACTCTAGGTAGTTTATCAACTAGTGGGTTATGTCAGTTAGTTAGGGATACCGCTTTTGTTTTTGCTCACGTCTAATAAAGCATTTACTAATTATTATAGGGATATTTTCAGTAATAAGAATAAGCATAGAATTAATGTTAGACGGAACGATGTTTATCCCACTGGATATAGAATTGATCTTACTGAATTTGATAATCCTTTTACCGAAGAAGAAATTTTGAAGGCTATTAATGATATGCCTAGTGTTAAAGCACCAGGCCCTAATGGGTTTCCTATTCTATTTTACAAATTATTTGGGATGTCTTAAATTTTGATTTAATTAGTATGTTTAATGAATTTTATATTGGGAAACTGCAATTAGAAAGAGTTAATTTTGCTAATATCATTTTATTACATAAAAGACCAGGTGCCAATAATTTAAAGATTTTAAGCCAATTTCTCTAATTCCGTTATAATTATCTCAAAAGTCTTAACTAATAGACTTAGCATAAGAATGAATGATTTAATTGACCGTTCACTAACTGCTTTCATTAAAGGTAGAAATAGCACAGATGGAGTGGCTGTTGTTTAAGAATACATTAATCATTATTGTTAATAATAACACTACATATGCTCTGTTAAAATTGGACTTTGCGAAAGCTTTTGATTCGTTCGATTTGGATTTTTTAATCGATATGTTACGGCTAGAGGTTTTAGTCACAAATGGATTGGTTGGATTAAGGCTTTGCTTAAAACTAGTAATTCTAGTATAATGGTAAATGGTATTTTAAGGAAAAAATTCAATCTAAACAAGGCTTGAGGCAGGGTGATCCTTTATCGCCTCTTTTGTTTAACTTAGCCGCAGATGTTTTCGCCATGATAATTAAAAAAGCGATTGGAAATGGTTCTTTAGGTAGCTTTGGTAGTGAAATCTCGAGCAATGGACTCTTTTTTCTTCAATTTGCGAATGATACCTTATTATTTATCTCTCATTTTCCTGATCATGTCATAACCCTTAAATTTATTTTATACAGCTTTGAACTTCTTTCTAGGCTAAAAATAGATGTCGTAAAAAGTTCAGTTTTAGTTTTAAATGATAATGATAAGGTTGAAGGTTTAGTTGCTAATACGCTTTATTGTAAAACTATGAATTTTCCTTTTGGTTATCTTTGTTTTTTTATTAGACCAACTAAATTAAACATGATGATTGGCTAATTATTGTAGATAAAATTAAAAATAGAATTTCTAAGTGGAACGTGAGGTTTTTATCTAGAGCGGGTAGATTATCTCTCACTAATTCTATTTTAACCGCTCTTCCGATCTACTGAATGTCAATGCATCTTTTCTCAAATTGAATGATTGATAAAATTGATAAAATTAGAAGGGACTTCTTATGGAATGACGATAATTCTAACAGTAGTCCTAAATATTTAGTTAATTGGGAAACTGTTTGTAAATCAAAAAAGGAAGGCGGTCTAGTAGCCATTAATTTACAAGTGGTTGTGGAAATTTTAGGATATTAATGATGAATCTATTTGGAAAGAAATTATTTATAAACACTATTACAATGGCAGTAATAATTTATACCAAATTACACCTTCTGTTACTAATAGATTTTCTAATTTTTGGAAATCTATTTTAAAATGTCATGAGATGTTTAACATTGATACTGATACGATTATTCATTCAAGAAATAATACTTCTTTTTGGCATGATCGTTGGATATCTATCATTCCTCTTAGGATAGAATTTAAAGAGATTTTTGAAATTTGTAACTTCAACAATGCTTCAACTTTGAGATGTTTTTTCTCCGAAAAAATGATCCCCTTGGAATTTTAGTTTTAATGGATTATTAGAAGCTACAACTCTTAATTAAATTTCTTTATCATGTGCTAAATTGAATTTATATAATATTAATAACGAAAATGATATTATTAACTGGGAATAGGATAAATGTAAGAAATTTACTTAAATTCTTTCTATAAATTTCTTAATTCTTGGGAATATCTAATAACTCTTTTAAATTTATTTGGAAAACTAACGCTCCTCCTAAAGCTAAAATTCATATATGGTTAATCATGCATGTGAAACTAATACTATTGAATTTTCGAAAAGAAAGAATATGCAAAGTTATAATATATGTAATTTTTGTAAATTGTATTTTGAAGATACAAAGCATGTGTATTATGATTTTATGGACGCTTGTTACATTCTTAAAAATACTCTTAAATCTTTAACTTTATTCTTACAACTAAAGTTTTTGATTGTGAATATTATCTGAATAATTCAAGATTTAAGTTTAAAATGAAAAGTAGATTTTTACTAGATACTTTATTCATATATGCTGCTATATTTGGTTTGGGAGAAACCAGGGACCTTTTAATAATGGTCATATTAATATATTGATATGTATAATATCGTCATTTTGTTTTAATTGGCTATCAAATCCTAAATATAGATTAGCTAAAAATAATCATTTCAAAGATATCTTAATAAGGTTAGCAATAACATTAAGCAATTTAAACAAAATAAAAATATTTTTAACATTAATAATTATAGAATTAATTATAGAATTAACATTTTTCTCAAATTTGAATGATTATTTTAC
Organism: Allium cepa; assembly: GCA_030765085.1. Lineage (NCBI taxonomy): Eukaryota > Viridiplantae > Streptophyta > Magnoliopsida > Asparagales > Amaryllidaceae > Allium > Allium cepa. The sequence continues at coordinate 622,577,903 of CM060940.1, read as the reverse complement.
TAATTATCATAATGCTCTTTTGATTGAAGGAGCATAATGATTTTTTAGATTTTATAGTTTATAGGTTTTTAACTTCATATTTTGTAAAAAATTATTGTTTTGATTTTGAAATCTGTATTTCACATTTTTAGAGTTGGTTAGGATGTTGCATAATGTTCTTGGATTCTTTTTTAGTCCTTTTATTTTATTTTATTTTATTATTTTACTTCATTAATACATACATACATACACACATATATATATATATATATGTATATTTCATTTTTATACACATATGTGTATTGTTCTTGTATTTTTTTAGTACCATATTCAGATACAGGTTTAGGCAGGATATGATGCTAGGTTGCGATTTTGCAAGTTTTCATGATTGTTGTCGTCAGGATTGCAACGAGGCATTCATTTTGGATCTTCTGTGTTGACCGTGAGGCATTCTTTCTGGATCATCCACGTTTGTAATGAGGTGTTCTTTCTCCGGTGGAGTTTCTTGTAGGTGCACTTGGTCACACCATGGATCTTTTGAGTTTGTAGAGAGACATTCATTATGGATCATCCACATTTGCAGTGCACTAGGTCACACCGTGGTTCTTTCAAGTTTGCAGAGAGTCGTTTATTCTAAATCATCCACATTTACAGTGAGGCCTTCTTTCTAATTCGTTCACATTTGCAGTGAGGCGCCCTTCTTTAGTCAAACAATTCACAGTTCTTTTTGCTGATTTCGTTTGGGTTCTTTTAACACCTCATTATTGGGTAATGGCCTTGCTGGAGCTTGATATTGAGGTGTAATGTGCGGTCGCTTTGACGGAGCTCATTCAAGAAGTTCCCCAAATTAGTTTTTTCTTTGTTTTTATATTACGATTTGTCACCTCCCAGGCATGTTGGCAGCTCCTTTGTTATTGGTGTTGTGTATATATGTACATATGTGAGCTCCTCTACTTTAGAGGATCACACATATCTCTCTATAGAAATTCATTACTTAACTAGGCACAGCTACCCCTTATTTATTCAAATCTCAGTCCTTTAACCATATAATCTTTACATTATTCTATTTGAATAAGCTAATTAAATCTTCTGAATAGTGTTATCTAAAATTAGATGTATTACAATTTCAACTAGTCTTCTCTTACTCTTTCTCAAGCTTCGTAACCCCCATCACTCGTTATCTCTTCTATTTGATGCACATACTCATGACCACCTTGATGCTCATGTTTTGCCAGAACACCACCGGGCTTTTGACAATATACATGTTGTGCATGTCTATGACCATATCCAAATTCCAAAGCCTTCACTTCCATAGATGCTTCCTCATAATGTGTATTTCATGCATAGTAATACATAAACGCATATTTCAAATGATACGCAGATCTAAGTCGCAGAAATGTATATGGATTGGAAAACATAGACCTTTCTACGTCCTTTATTTGTCCTTCCTGCATTACAGCGAATTATTTCTGTTTTGCCGTCATTGGGTTTGCAAACGTCTTTACAATCGTGCTCCATTTGGGATAAATTCCATCTCCTAAATAGTATCCATGCTCATATGTGTTATGACCAAGAATAAATGATTATGGAGTTGACTTGCCTTGCGCCAAATCATTAAACAAATGAAATGGTTCGACAACATTTATGTCATTAAGAGAACCAGGCATTCCAAAGAAAGCATGCCAAATCCACAAATCATGAGAGGAAACTGCTTCTAAGATGATAGTTGGTTTTTTTCTTTGCCGTTATATGCTCCATGAAAAGCTTTTGGACAGTTCTTCCACTCTCAATGCATATAGTCTAGACTTCCAAGCATGCCAGGCCAGCCTTTACTTTCATGCATTTCAAGCAAGCACGTTACATACACCTCGTTTGGAGAACGAAGATATTCAGTCCCATAAATGTCCATAACTGACTGATAGAAGTGATCTAGGTTTTCCAATGTCGTACTCTCTGCAGTACGATATGCATTGTCATGGGCATCGGCTGGTGTACCTTATACTAACATCCTCAAAGCTGCGGTCATCTTTTGATGCCCACTCAAACCTTGTTTTTTTGCAGCATCCTGCTTGTAATGAAAATAATTATTATTCTGCTGAATACTTTCGAGAATTCTTAAAAACAATGGATGACTCATTCTGAATCATCGTCCAAACATCCATGGACCGTAAGTTGGATCACGGGCAAAGTAATCTTGCTTAAATGTTTTGTGAACAGCTTGCTGGTTATGGTTGATGAATTTTCGACCTACAACTGAGCCGCTGTGTTTTCTAGAAATTGAACCGTATGCTTCATGGTATATCTCCATCAGTTCCTCCTCCTCTTGTTGATGTGCTAACGCATGCGCTTATTCTTCAGAGTCACTATCGCATAGCAATATAGCTTTTAGTAAATTTCCAAACATTTTTATTGAAGATAGTTGTTTGATTTTTGAATGTTCTGTTAGATTGAATTATGGTGAACAAGTATGAGACCCAGATGGTTATATATATAGGACAAATTCTTGAGTGGATACAAGGCGGCTCAGTGTGTAGTCAAATCATACACTGTAGCCACGTTCCACTGTCGGCCTCAGCTAATATCTTTATTGAGTGGAGACAAGGTGGCTCGGTGTGTAGTCAAATCACATACTGTAGCCACGTTTATTTGTTTTCGAAGATTCCCTGCTTTCTTTAGTGGAGACAAGGTGGCTTAGTGTGCGGTCATATCATACACTGTAGCCACATTCCACTGTCGGCTACACCTAATATCTTTAATGAGTGGAGATAAGGTGGCCCAGTGTGTGGTCAAATTACATACTGTAGCCACGTTCATTTGCAGGCCAAGATTCTCTGTTTTCGTGAGTGGATACCAGGCGGCTCAGTGTGCAGTCAAATCATACACTATAGCCACGTTTCACTGTTCGACCACAGCTAATATCTTTAATGAGTGGAGGCAAGGAACATTCATTATATAAATCCACAAATCGTTATCTTTTTAAATCATTTAAAAACTTAACATTATTCAAACTACAATGTTCAACATGACATTTACGTCTCATGAATTAAAGCTGCTTATGTAGTAATACATACAAACCGATGAGATGTGCGATAATCAGGAGTTAATGGTAATTCAATTTTGATATATTCTGGCTGAACTTTACAACAATGACGTAGGATGTCGAGTCAGACATACGGCTCAAGAGGTCAAGACAGTATACGAAAACTATACTAGGGCATGCACATGTTACACAAAGGTTACTAATGAGGTAATATCAGAAAGTGTGTTCGAGACTACACGTTCGGCTTATGAGGGTCGATACAACTTAAAATACCTCACTCCATTCATTGGCCATGATGTCTACTTCATACACCAAAATTGGCCAGAAAGATTTGGATGGCCTTAAGGTAACAATATTACTAGTTGGTTATGTAACAATCGTTGATTTTTTATTTACTTGGAGATGTTTTAACGTGTAGTTGGTTAAGTAACATTGTATTGTATGAGGAATCTTTTAATGTGCAGAGAGCTTTTTGAATTGTCTTTTCAAATAATAATGTATGTTGTTGTCAGATCAAAAAGTAGTGGTATCACATCAATTAATCAGACCTATTTCTTTATATATGCGCTTTTTGATTTACTTCTTCATCATTCATAATCATCTTCTTCCTCACTCACAACAACAACTTCTTCACCGCAATGCCTTCTTAGCCTTCTTCCGTTGATTCAGATGCAGGTTATGTGCCTATGGAAAGTCCATATACTAATGAGAATTGGCTTATCAATTATCAAGAACAACACTTGAAGATGCCCACGGTCAGTTTCCAGATCTTGACCAGTTGAGATTTCAGGAGGTGGTTGAACCACCACATGAAAAAAAGGTTACTCATTAGGCATATGAACAACCTGATAACCAGGTTTAATTTATTTAACCTCCCACTGATCGAGAAGTTGAATCGTACCCAGTTTGTTGTCACAGAGGGTATGGAGTTGAAGTTGTAGTACGCGTGGATGGAGAAAATATTGGTCGTCGAATCCAGCTATGTCAATTTTGGCCGAATGGTTGCAGTTACGCGGAATGGTTAGATGATCCTTTTTGTCCAAGGAGCATAACATATGCAAACAAGCTAGAACAGGAGATGAGATGTCTTAGACTTTCTTTACAGGAGTTGCAGTTTAATCGTCACATCTAGTTTATTCATGTTTATGTTCTATTATTACTGTGTTATTTTTATCAATGTTCTATGTTTGTATATATTCTAGTGTAATGTCACTAGTAGTTTCTTTTTGTTTGTATGTCACTAGTTGGTGCTTATCAGTAGGTTAATATAACAGTGTACCATGTTTGTATGTTTGTAATTGTAATAGGTTTAGCAAATTAATTTACATCAGTGTACTCAAACATATAGAATTCACAGTATACTCAAACATATAGAATTCATAGTATACTCGAACATTATCGTCCTAAATCAAGGAAAGTGAAATTAGACAAACATAAAGAATATGCAGTACACTCAAACAATGATATAAGTACATAAGATATAGGTACTGCAACATATAATAAAACGTCCACTGTGCATAAACCAAAATGTATGCAACTAAAGGGATGCAACATCGTCGTCGTCATCAACATCATCAGCATCATCCTCATCACCATCATCATCTCCACCATCATCATCACCATCACCATCTCATCACCTTCCTCCCCCTCGCCCTCATCATCCCCATCGTCTTCATCCCCATCGTCATCCTCCCTAACATGCTCGTCTAAACCACCAGTGTCATACCCACTAAGACCAACATCACCTCCGCCTGGTGGTCCGAAAGGCTCATATACAGCAAGTCTAGCTGATAACTGATCAATCTGCGCTCCCAACATCTATGTATGCTGCATGTACATATCATGCATAGTGTGTGTATGTGCAAGAGTCGTATTGCGAAACACACCAAGTGAAACTTTGGCCTGGTCCAATCTAGCAGTATACTACATAAAGATGATATTTGACATAGATAAGAAATTAAGCGTAAAATAAAGGGAAAATGTATATATACAACAAACGTACCTCATACAGAGGATATAACCAACTGAAGGCACATCAGGATAGTCGGGGTTATCTGAAAAGACTAAAGGCTGCTTAATCAGAGTACTTGTCACGTCATATGCTCTAAAAGTAGTATCAGGCTCCATCTGCATCAAAGTCTGGGAGACTTGTGAAGAAATCGGGTCAAATGAAACCCGTGGTACCTGAACTCTACCAGCTGTAATGCGAGGTCATATATGATCAGAGTTGACCCCATGAACATAATATGGTACGATAAATCTATGGGGTGCTACTCTGGCCCAATAAGCATAGTAATCTCCATGGATGAAGAACGTACCAATATTCACCCACCGAGCCTGTCGTAGAGCATCTGCGTACTGATTTCCAATCACCCTATGTCTACCAAACATATCCTCACAAGATAAAGGATCATATGGTATACGACGATCATCTGTAATCTGATAAGCACGCCTCTCTTCCAAATACCACATGGGCATAAATGCATGTGTATGCAAAGTAACCCTACGTCTAGATAGTGAATAAACAACCATCAAGGGATGGTCGTCAGCCATAAGACTTGCATATGCTAGATGAGTCCAATGTGAGGCCCAAGGAGTCCAAATGATGTTATCCCAACTACACATATCAAGCTATGACCTAGCCTCCATCAAATCATGCCGTACACCTAAGGGAACATGATGTACGTACTGCATAGTCTCTCGTTATCTCATCCTAGGGAAGTACTGCTCAGTAGCATAACTAGCCATATCCTGGATGCGGTGATGCGTGTTTGCCGTGTACTTATAGTACCATAACGGCAAAATATTTCAAAAAGCATGCATCTGCTTGGCATTGCCAAGCGCAAATGAATCTAAGGCGCTATAAAGGGTGCCTAATATCGTTGTATCCCAATCAATAGTATGCTGTTGGTCTAATCTAGCAAGAGATGCTAAATAGCCTACTCTAACCTATCTTTTTGGTTTGAAAAAAGGTCGAACCAAACAAGTACAACAGAAATGCTCTAGTAATTGCATCCATCATATCGGCTCTAGCTATATAAGCCGTGATGCTGCTGTAGGTAAGTCAACTTAACAAAACCACTAATGACGTAGGTAACATCTATCAATGGTAGAAAACAGTAAACATATTGAGGGACTCGTATAAATCATCAAATGAAAAAGTCGAAGGTCATGTCGTCCAATCTCAATGCCAATGAACATGTAGAAATCAACTGGGGTAATACCAAACTCAAAATGTGAAAAATAAAATGTATGTGTGGTGGGCTACTACCTCTCAGCTAATACCTGAATGAGAGGTCGATCAAAGGATGGGACAGACCTAATCGACAAAAAAAGACCAAAAGGGCTAGCCTGCAGCGTCATCATAATAGGACCGGAAAGAGAGTCATAAAAGTGGGTAATGCACTTAGTCTAATTGCCTTAGCAATGAATGTAATGGTCCTATAGATATTAATTAATAATTTTGGATACAGTAACAGTTATTTAATATGATTTGTGACGTACATATAAAAATAACCAGATATATTAATGTACAATTTATACATGTACGGTTGTCAAAACGGCTTCAGTTCTGTGCCGATAGCTATCTGGAAGCTCGTGTAGTACATGCAAATCGTCTAGTGAAACTCCAGGTGGTGACGGATCGTGTAATGGTCCAGTTTGCTCCACTGGATGTCTGTGAACCATTCTTCGGGCGATTTTGGCTGGACGCGGCTGTATTTCATCTAGTTTTTTTAATTGAAAAAAATTTAAAAGTGAAAATTAGTTGGAAAGTGCAGGAGGGGTGGGGGAGATGGGTATATGAAGGGAGGAGGGGGCATGGTGCCCATTTTATGGGCGTCTGGCATTCAAGCGCCCATTAAATGGGCGCCTGATCCCTGGAGCCCCCATCTTCATGGCTGAATATTCAACCACCTGATTCCACTAAGTTGCCCTAGAAATGGTAGAGTATTAGTGATGAAATGATATCCATTTCACTATGCATTAAAGCAACAAAATGTGAACAATTTACCTTATCAAGAATTAAAAAAATCAATACTCCAACTGTCATCTTTAGCACTTCGGACTAATGTATTTACTTGCTCGAAGAAAAATAAAATGAAAACAAAATAAGGACATGCAAATAAGTCTGGGTTTTTTAAAATTCCATATGATATAATAGCTTAATATATTGCTAGAGCGTAACTTGATAAACACTAAAATTAGTGCACCCTATCACAACCAAAGTTATTGGACTTTTAAACTAAGCCACTATGTTGTAAAACATAGAATGGTGTTTGGTTTTAATCTTTTCGTATGTGAAGATAATTAACATATTTAAATGGTTAGTATTATGAGTGCAACCTAAGTTAATCAGTATGCTATTATTATTTAAAGATACTCATACATATATGTAAATATTGTATCGATTATTAAGGCTTCTATTGGATATTTATCCTTAGATTATGTTCTAGTACTTCTTCATGATTCTATTTGCATGCTTTGTAGTTATAAATAAACAAAAATTTGATTGCCTTGGTGTTTTAAACAAACAATTAAAAAAACTTTTGATCCAATAAACCAAACGATACTATATGACCAAAGGTTGAATATTATAACAATCTGAACAAAGCAACTACAGTCTATACTCTTTATTTATGCGGTTCCAATTGATGTAAAAGTGACACAACTTCAACTCATAAAAATAATTGGACACGATCATTTAAAATAAGCCAACGACGGATTACGACTTCTGATGGCTTGATGAAAACTAAAGACTAAAATATAACAAAATACTCTATCAAAAACAAATCATCAAAAGTTTTTCTAGAAAAAGGTTGAAAGAAACTCACATTATATGTTCAAAGATTGTTTGTTGCTCAACAGGATATATCATGCCTTAAAATCCTTTACAAATCCAAAGTTTCATCAAACCCATAAAATAAACATCCAAATGTAACATACACCATTAGATATAAACATAAGAGATGCTACTTTGGAATTTGCAAGTCTGTGTACCTTCATCTTTCAATTAGTTAGGATCGGTTGTACCTGGAGAATCAAAACACAAATTAATATTCATTTATGAACATAGATTCTTAGCTTCTAAGCTTATATAGTTCTTCACCTTATAAATCTATCTTTAATAATATAGAGTAAAAAGTTCACATATATTTCAACTTCTACCATGTTGGAAAAAATCCCTTCAAATGATCAGGCTAAGGGAATAAAAACCCAACGTAGTGGAAAACAACTGGATCGTGATTGTAGTGAGACGGAACAAACAAAAGATAAACACCAGAATAGACAGTCATAGATCTACGCAATGCAGAAAAAGTAAACAACACTGGTATTTATAGTGGTTCCACTACCACAAGGCAGTGTACATCCACTTGGGGAGAGGAGATTTTATTAATCAGTGAAAGATTAGAGTTACAAGATTGATTCACTTTTGGAGGCTATACATAAAAAGAATTAACAATACAGACAAAATTTTGCAGAGTTTCATCTCTCTAGGATGACTCTAAAATTGGCTGAAATTAGCTCTCAATTTCGGCTGTCATTGTTGTCTAGAAGCTCCTCTATTTAAATAGTGAAGAAATGAGGAGGGGTAGCTGCTATATAGCAGCCCTGGGGTTTGGTTCCACACATCAGGTTCGGCGAACCACATATCAGCATTTGGTTTGGTCTATGCGCATGTTCATTTTGGTCTGGCATCATATTGGTTCGGCAAAGCTTGGACATGCATTCATCTGCAGTGACACTACTTGGTTCGGCATCAACTCAATGCCGAACGAAATAATTGGACCAACATGTTTTACCACACCAAATGAAAATACTGGTTCGGCATCATCACCGCACTGAAGTTGCCGCCACGCTAGAAATTTGGAGTGGCAAATCCAAGCAACACCGGACGAGCTCCACTGGACCAAATCTTTGGTCCGGCAGTTCCAGACTTCTGGCCTCCACCACTGAACCAAGTATCTGGTCCGATCTCCTTTCTATCTCCTCCGAGCGACCTTTTGTCCTCCGTGAGCTTCTCTAATGGCGATGTTTCTTCACGAATTTCAGGTATCATCTCTAATAATCTCCACCTTGATACCAAATTCCATACAAGCCATCCAACCTCATCCACACCTTTATGCTCCAGGAAATAGATACTTACCCAATGAGCTTCGGCAATGCCATCAGCTATTTCACCCTGTCAACGAACTCCAACAAAGCTACTACTCGTCAACAAAGTGTTCGAAGTACCCAGTCTGTGTAGAACCTATCAATCTCCACCATGAAAACAAATGCATCCATGAACCATCTCAACTCTCCCCCTCATGCCACCTGTGGTACCTAACACTTCATTAAACGAATCAAGTCCGAGCAATGCTTGAACTTAGCAACATGCAACGACTTGGTAAACATGTCTGCTGCATTTTCCTTTTGTGAACTTTCTAAATACGAACTAGCTTCTCTTTACTCATTGAAACAAGGAACGACTCTCTCACCTCAATATGCTTCATCCTCGAGCTTAATGCCAGATTTTCAGCTAAGTGAATTACACTCTGACTATCACAGTACACATTCACGCTTTCATTTACGAAACCCAGATCACACAACAATCGCCTCAAATAAAGCACCTCCTTAGCTTCTTCAACCGTGACTATGAGCTCTGCCTCTATAGTAGACAAATCCACAATCGTCTGCAACCTCGCTCTCCAACTAATCGATTTCCCACCAATGGTGTACACATATCTAGAGGTTGACTTCCTTCGATCTCTATCACCGGCATAGTTGGAATCACAAAATCCAACCAAGTTGCAATCTCTTCCTCTACCGCTAAAGACAAGTCCATGGTTTGGAGTTTCTCTAAGGTATCTGAAGATACACTTCACTGCTTCCCAATGCATTTTTCCTGGATTCTCCATGAATCTGCTTACCAATCCAACAACCTATGCTATGTCAGGCCTGGTGCAGACCATGATATACATCAAACTTCCAACTGCACTTGCATATAGGACCTTCATCATATAAGCCTTGTCCTTTTCCGAGATCGGAGAGCCTTTACTAGAAAGTTGTATGTGCAAATGTATGGGTGTGCTGATTGCCTTTTCCCCTTCCATGCTAAATCAAGCAAGCACTTTTCGAATGTACTCCTTTTGAGTGAGGCTCAAAAGTCCTAGCTTTCTATCCCTTTGGATTCCATATCCAAAATTTTATTTTCTTCTCCAAGGTCTTTCATTTCAAATTCCACTTTTAGTTTTAGCTTCAAACTATCAATTTCTGCCTTATCCTTGGAAGAAATCTACATATCATCCATGTACAAGAGTAGGTACACCCATCTACCATTCTGTAAATGTTTGAAGTACACACATGCATCTTTGATACTATGAACAAAATCAAGTGAAAGAATAAAAGAGTCAAACCTCTTGTACCATTGTTTAGGTGACTGCTTAAGTCCATACAATGACTTCTTCAGTTTGCAAACCCAATTTTCATTCCCATCTACAACAAATTCTTCTGGCTGCTTCATGTAGATGGTCTCATCTAAGTCTCCATGCAAGAAAGCGGTTTTCACATCCAGTTTCTTCAGCTCCAAGTCATGAGCTGCGATGATAGCAAGCAAAATGCAGATGGACGTACGCCTCACTACTGGAGAGAATATCTCATCATACTCCAATCTTTTCTTTGTGAAAACCCTTTAGCAACTAGTCTAGCCTTGTATCTCCCATCATCCTTCACCTTGAATACCCATTTGCAACATATGGCTCGGCTTTCTTGAGAAGGTGGTCCCAAATCCCAAGTCTTGTTCATCTTCAACGACTCTAACTCCTCTTCCATGGCACACATCCACTTTGAACTGTCACATGACTTCAAAGCTTCATCAAGATCAAGCGGCTCCTCATAAGCCACATGTAAGGCATAGTCAAACTGATCATTAAGGCTAAGGTTCGCAAACTACCAATCACCATCCTTTCAAGAGGCCTAATAGTCCTACGACTGACCCAGATATGTACTGCTTCGCTTAAACTTCTTTCAGCTCCACCACGAACCGAACTTCCTCTAGATTCATGCACATCACCCGCACTATGAGAAGGTACCTGTGGACTATCCTGTGATGTTTCATCAACTGCGTCTTCCTCGACAGCATCAACAACAACTTTACTATTTGGCTGGAACATGAGAACTTCTTCCATCTCCTTAGGCCTATCAAAATCTTATAATGTGGTAGGTAGTTTTTCCTTCAGATTGAACTTAACAGACTCATTGAAAGTAATAGGTCTAGAATGAACAATATTCTAATCTACAGGGTTCCAAATTTGATGCCCTTTGGTACCATCAGTGTATCCCATTAGTACGCCCTTGTATGCTCTAGCCTCCAACTTATCATTACCTACATAGAAAACGTACACAGGACAACCAAACATTTGGAAGTAACCAAGATACACAGCTTTACCTCTCCACTTCTCCTCTGAAATCTTCCCATCCATGGCTGAGCACGGAATTCGATTTATGATATGCACCGCAGTTGATAATGCCTCAGCCCAAAAGCCTCTAGTCAATCCCGCCGTCAATCTCAAGCAACTAGCCTTTTCCGGTAGAGTCATGTTCATCCTTTCTACATCCCCTTGGATTGCGGATCTCCGGGTATAGTGAAATGTCTCTGAATGTCATGCTGTCTACAAAATTCAAGGAACTTCCTAGAGACAAATTCACCTCCATTATCAGATCTCAGTACCTTCAACCTAGAACCAGATTGATTCTCAACAAGCGCTTTCCAGTCTTTGAACATCTCAAAACTCTCTGATTTGGCCTTCATCACATACACCCATAATTTCAAACAAAAGTCATCAATGAAAGAGATAAATTACTTTGCTCCTCCAAGAGAAGAAGTAGCAACCAGTCCCCAAACATCTATATGCACGTACTCAAATACTCGCCTCAATTTATGGAGTCCAACTCCAAAAGATACTTAAGTTTTCTTGCCTAACACGCTCCTGGAAAAAGTCTATCTTTTCGAAGCTTTCTCCTTTAATCATCTTCCGTCCTCGAAGCAACTCTATGCCCTTCTCCGAAATATGACCTAACCTGAGATGCTAAAGCTTTGTTGCATCCAAAGCATGAGAACTATCTACTCCAATACACGACTCTCCAAGAACTGTGGTTCCTTTCAACAAATGCAAATTTCGAAACACATCTCCTTTCATAAGAATTAGTGCACCTCTAGAAACCTTCAGACTATCCTTCTCGATAGTTACCTTGAATCCCAAAGATGCCAATTGTCCTAAAGAAATTAAGGACTTTCGAAGACCTGGAACATACCGGACACCTGTCAAAGTACATATCACCCCGTCAACATCCCGATCCTTACTGTACCTTCACCCATTGCTCTACAGCTAGCATCATTACCCATAAGAATAGAGCTTACCTTTCGTCCAATGAAAGAAGTGAAGTAATCCTTATTAGGTGTCATATGGAAGGACGCCCCTGAGTCCACCACCCAATGGTCTGAGACATCTGATACCACTGCAGACAACACATTGTCAGATATAGACTTCTCCACCGCAAATGATAAAGATTTTCTTCATCCTTCTTCTTCAAATCTGGACAATCCTTTTTTCAATGACCTGGTTGCTTATAGATAAAGCACTTCCCGTCCTTATACCTTCCCCTCCTGCCATTGTCGGGCTTCCTAAACTTGGAACGCCCACTAAAATGCCAAATCTTCTTATCTTCTCCACCTCTTTCAAAAAATAGGCCGTGACTACTACTTCCACCTCTACTTCCTTCACTTATCTCCTTTATCTGATCTCTCAAGCCCTTAGATAGAAGGTCTGACTTCACATCTTCCGCTGTCAATGTATCTCTAGCGAAGATAAGGCTGTTAGCGAAACCTATGTATTGCTCCGCAAGAGAATACAAAAGAATCATTGCCATTTGTTCCTCATCCATCTTCAAGTCAACAGTCTTCGTCTTCATCACGTGATCTTTAAAGAAATTAAGATGTTCCTTCACTGAAGTACCCTCTCTCATTCACATGGTGAAAAACATCTTTAGCAATATCAAACGGTTAGTCAGATATTTCTTCATGTAGAGATTTTCTAGCTTGGTCCAAATTCCCCCAGCAGTGGTCTCACTATTAATCTCTGAGATAACATTCTCTCACATAGCTAGCAGTAAAGTAGTAAATTCTCATTTCTCCATCTCCTTTCTTTCTACGACTGAGATATCGGCCGTCAACTCCTCAGGGACAAACACTACTGGATGGACTTCATTCCTCATTAGAACAGCCTTCATCCTCCATTGCTACTTCTCGAAGTCTTTATCCCCATTCCATTTCTCAATTTCCAACTGTGAACCTGAGGTGATGTACATCCCTCAAGTATAGGGTCTTGTAACAACTGGAGTTCCTTCATCTCTTGCCATAGCGTCCAACACTCCTAAATCAACCTTGCAGCTCTGATACCAGACTATTGGGGAAAATCCCTTTAGATGATCGGTCTAAGGGAATAAAAAACCAAACGCAGCGGAAAACAGCTGGATCGTGATTGTAGTGAGATAAAATAAACAAAATATGAACACAAAAACAGACAGTCACAGATCTATGCAATGCCAAAAAAATAAACAACACTAGTATTTATAGTGGTTCCACTACCACTTTGGTCCAGCATTTCTAGACTGCGGGCCACCACCAACGAACCAAGTATGTGATTCGGTCTCCTTCCTATCTCCTCCAAGCGACCTTTTGTCCTACATGAACTTCTCCAATGGCGATGCTTCTTCACGAATTCCAGGTATCATCTCTAACATACTACACTATTATGCTACCAATTATTGGTGTAAATTTATGAAAACATTGTTCGTAATTACAAAAAAATGTACACACCCATACCAAATTCAAAATCTCTTACATGAAAAGCTTGTTGCAATGAATTAATTTATAATAATTAATTGTCAATTCATTATATCTATTATAAAGTAATTCAAACGTATTTTATTATGTATTTTACCGTCTAAATCACTCATTTCAGTCTATCGCACCTACCTACTTGATTTTGTACGCAAATATGTCACCCAAATCCAATAACAAACAACAAAACACTACTAATATCAACCCCTGCGCATAGCAGATAGAAATGGTTTAGTAATAAAAAGCAACAACACACTAAATCATTCGCAAATCATTTAGTATAGGAAAAGGTAGTAACTGTTGTCTCACACTCCGAATTCTAGGTATAAATCAAGTTCTTCGTAGTCCGACAAGTCAGAAGTGTTGAAATCATCATAAAATCTTTAATAAATTTCAATAGAATCCTGACAATCCCAAAAAACTACAGACTTATGAAGCATTTCTTTGTGTCTTCCAATCCTTAGCCGTCGTTGTTTTCCCTAAGTCTATCGCCAAACAATGTGAAGATACAACATTCCCAAGGAAACAAACATCCTTCCTCTAAAAGTGACATTCTAAGAATTTTCCCTTTAACCGATTCCTTCTCAAAACATCCAACTCTTTTCCCAAAATAAGTTCGCCCCTCCTTACTTCAGGAATTATAAGAATTTCATTTATGAAGACAACAAAAAATTTATTCCATTACTCCCAAAAGACCCTACTCATGAAATTAATAAAATTTGTTGGAGATTAGTCAGTGTGAATGACATGACTACCTAATCAAATAATACATCCGGTGTTTTGAATGCAAACTTTGCAATACTATCTTCAGTTACTCGCAACTGATTAAACTCGATGGATAAGCCAAGCTAAGAGAGTATCTTTTCCCCAATAAGTTAATCGAAGAGATCATCAATGTATAGCAAAGGGTAGCGATTTTTCCTTGGTAGCTTATTCCGTTCAATAGTCGATGCACAATTTGAAGGAACCGTCTGCCTTTATGGTGAAAATGATAGGCGTTCCCCATTCTAAAATACCCCTACTAATTAACCTTTTTGTAACAACCCTGAAACCTATTTATCCCATTCTCTCTCCTTTGGAGCCACATGACTAAAAGGCTCACCACTAGTCTAGCGTCTTTCTTGAGAGCGGTCCTAATTTGGATTTCTCTTTAGGGAGGAAGACCAAAAACTTTAGCGAAAACTTCTAGAAACTCATCCATTATGGGGATAGATGATATCTCATAATGTGATAGGTCGAGCGAATATAAATAGACCTTCATAATAGAGATATCGGCCTCATAACATACAATCCATTCATGCCCTCTATCACTTCTCGAATGGATCGCTCTACTATCACAATCCAATATACGCCATATCGAGACATCCAGTCCATTCCCAAAATTAATCCATACCCAAAAATGTTTAGTACATATGAATTACGTAAAAACACCACACCACATAGACCAACTTTAATCATAGTATATCAAAGATAAAAAGGTTGATCTCCCAAACAGTATTCGATATCGAAATGGATTCATAAACAGTGTTATGTTTTAGATCTAAACTATCGACTATTGTGCTTGCTACGGATGAATGGGATGCACCTGTATCAACAAAGTATGAATATGTGAATTGGATAATAACAACATACCTTCCATCTCTATCTGTTTTCCTTTTTCCTAAGCCGACGATGGTGCAATGCTAGCGGTTGGAAGGACATCCAGAGTATATGCCTTAATCGGTTGACCTTCTTTCTTTAGGCTCGAGTAGTCTCTCTTCATATGACCAAACTGATCATAATTGTAACATTTCATTTTTTGTAAGTCTAACCTTCAATCCTTTGCCACATGACCTAATAGGTTACAGTTGTTACACTTGACCTTTGAAATATTTGTTCTACAATTCTTTGTGTTATGACCCAACTTTTTACACATATTACAAGTGATATTCCTTCAACCTGTCATTTCTATTGGTGGATCAAGACAAGTTATAATTTGCCGCATGAATCAACTTCTCATCTTCTGTAAGCGCATGGAGTGTGCTTTCGTTGTAAACAAAGCATGCTCTTGATCAAGACAAGTTCTAATTTGCTATCTCTTAATTTTGGATAGTCATTCACGTGTCATTTTGAAATGTCGCCTTCGATTTGTGGATATTCCTTCAACCGCTCTGCATGGTTAGAATCTCATTCTTCTTAGTGGGATTGCTATGGCGATGGTAATGGTGGTGCGGCGAATTGCTTCCTGGTGGGAGATAGTGGGAGTTTGAGTTGCGCTTGACCTATGGTGAATCCCAAGCTTGTCCCAATTTGTGTTGACACCACTTTGAACATACACTTAAACCTTAGGGTACACTACCCTTATGCTTATCGTGCCGTTGAACCTCTCCTTCTTTAGCTTGATCCTTGCTTATTCCTCCATTTATTATAGAATTTTATAATGCTACTTCGTTAATCCCTCAAATGTTGCGGAATTTGATTCAATGCTAGCTACACTAATGGTGAGTTAAAGCCCTTTGCAAGATTCAGTTGCTTCTTCTCTTTGGTGTTTACTAGTTTAAAACCAAACCTAGCTAGCTTATTAACTGATTCACATAACCCAACCGTTGATACTAAAAATAGATCAACACCCAAGATTGAGTTGTAGGGAACCTGTAAGACTTAGATCTAACAGATAGTATTGACAATAAAAGAACTAGAAGAGGGAGATACAAATTTTAATAGTGGTTCAGAAATCCTTGGCTATGTACACTTTATAGCTTTATTGACTGTTGATTACAGAGAATAAAAGAGTACAAGTCACTAGTACTAGGGTTTGACAGGTGTTATGGTCTAGAACTGCCAAGAGTAGTGTAACATCCCCTATCTTGAGGCCCAAAGCTAAGCACTACAGATGCTGTAGGCATCCATAGTATTAATTCCGACGACTAAATATGGCTATATTAATGGTATCTATAACATCAGAAGCACTTGAATGTAAAAAAAAATCACAGATTGCAAAACAACATTTACTAATTACATTTCAAAACACATGTTTCACATTCAAATTACATTTCAAAACAACATTTGAAACCCATCGCTAAAATATCATTTCTAATCTAAATCTAAAATCGCAAGACATTTGGATGTCATTTAATAGGGTTTTCATATCAAAACATATCATAAAATCTATATGAACAAGCATGAATCATCAATAAGTATACATAAACATTTAATCCATAAAAACATGGCATAACCATGCAAAACACTTCGGATTCAACTTAAAACCGAAAACATTTAAGAAAATGAGATGTGGTCATTATTCACCTTAGCTTTACGGTTAAGAATGTGAGATTTGATCTTAATTAAGTGGTTTGATTCTTCTCTTAAATCCTAGCTTTTATCTTCTTTCTCTTGCCTGCTAATGGTGGTCGACCTTAGAAATGTTTTTGCTTGTGAAAATACGAAATGAAGTATGTTTTGATTTCCTAAGGGTTTAGGGTGTAAGTTTACTATATTTCCCATTTTCCATCCCTTATTTCCGAACACTTATTTCTATTTTGGTTCTTTAGTTTATTGTATATGTAGGCACGACTAACCTTTATTATTCACAAACCTCAATCCCCTATTTAACTTACATTATTTTATTTTATTTAACTAACTAAATTTTCGAAATAATGTTACTAAAAATATGTGATGTTACAATCTCTCCTCCTTGAAGAATTTTGTTCTTGAAATTATGATAAGGTACACATCAAAAAAATCGAAGGTCGTGCATACCATCAAACAAATCAGGACAAACGTCTCTAATCATGCTCTCAGTCTCCCAAGTACAATCTCTATCATCGTCACTCCATTGGACCTTTACTAATCTGACTGTCTTGTTCCTCAACTTCTTCTCACCCCTCACGACTACCCGAATAGGCTTCCTAACTATAGTCAAGTCTGGTTCCACTACTAAATCTTCTAACGTGGTCGGTGCTATAGTAGCGTCTGGATCCCTAACACACTTTCTCAAATGAGATATATGGAAAACATCATGGACACTTGCCTAACTACTCGGTAACTCTACCATGTACGCGAGTTTCCCGATCCTCTCTAAAATAGGAACCGGTCCTACGAATCTCGGTGCTAACTTTCTTATCTTCCCGAACTTGATAACACATTTTATCGGAGATACTTTGACGATAACATGATCTCCAATAGAGAAATCTAAATCTTTACATCTTCTATCTACATAGCTCTTCTGCCTAGATTGGGCTTCCTTCATTCTCGCCATTATCACCTCAATCTTCTCTGCAACTTCTCTTACCAAATCAGGACCAAGGACTAATCTATCTTCGATCTCTAACCAACATGTGGAAGATTTGCATGGTCTTCCATACAAAGCTCCAAAGGGTGCCATCCCTATACTAGCCTGATAACTATTTTTATTTGAAAACTTGATTATGTGTAGATGGTCTTCTCATGAGCCCCAGAAGTCTAATACACAAGCTCTTAACAAGTCTTCCAAGACCTTGTTTACTCATTCCGTTTGCCCGTCTGTCTATGGATGGTAAGGGGTACTCATCTAGAGCTTGGTTCCTAAACTTTCAAGTAGACTTTTCCAAAACTCGTTGGTAAATAAGGAATCTCTGTCACTAACAATACTATTAGGAATTCCGTGCAGTCTAACCACATTCTTCATAAATAGCTTAGCCAATATATGTGCCGTCCTATTTGACTTAATGGGAATAAAATGGACATTCTTGGTCTATCTGTCTACCATGACCCATATACTTTCATTTTCTCTACTAGATCTTGGCAGCCCATCTATGAAATCCATAGAAATAGAATCCCACCTGCACACTGGAATATCCAATGGCTAAAGTAACCCACTTGGCTTTTGATGCTCATCTTTCGCCTATTGACATTTCAAACATCGTTTCACCTATAAGCCTACATCCCTCCTTATTCCTTCCCCGAAGAAACTTCTCTTCATATCCTGATACATCTTAGGTCCTCCTGGATGAATAGTGAACTTCGAACGATGACATTCCTTCAAAAATTCCTTCCTTATGTCTCCACGTCTGGAACACATAATCTACCATTCTTTCTCAACTACCCACTTTGGTCAAGACTAAAATCTTTCAAGTCACCGCTCTCCGTTCCATCCCTTAACTTCCTGATCCTTTCAGCTAACACTGGATCCTCCTGTTATTTAGAAGAAATCTTCACAATCAATACTGGTCGGACTTCTAAACAAGATAACATAGCAGATTCTCCACTAGGCCCGGCCTCGGATCTCCACTGTACTCTGCAAGTCGACAACGCTTCCAAGTCTTCCCTGTTAGGGATGCGGATTAAGGATCTTAAGGCAGAAATAACACTAGAGAGGGGGGGTGAATAGTGTTTTAAAGAATATATGAACTATATGACTAAATTAAAACTTTCAACACAAATCTAAACAGAATTCTAACACAGAATGATCACAGAACATATAACAAATGCCAATAGTAAAGTAAAGAAAGTAAAAGGAAAGAACACACCGGATTTTATACTGGTTCAGAATCCTCCTACATCCAATCCTGCACCAAGGCAATATCCCTGTACAGATTTTTATAAGCCAATATCCAAATTACAACCCTCAATTTCTAAGGCCTTGAGGAACCTTCCTATCTCCGAGTCTGGGGTAAACTCTCTTGATTTACGGGACACAAGATCACCCTAATACTTCTTAATAACAATCCTTTTGAATAGATAGACTCTATGGACTTTTTGAATACAAATTAATCTTATAACTCTGAATAGCACTTTGATCTTTAGTAGAATGATGGAGAATCAAATAGAGAGAGTATCTAAATGATTTCCTATTGAGAATTTGGCAGAATGATGGCACGATCTTGAAAATATGAAGTTTTATGGATATGGAATGGTGGAGAAGAAAGATTGAAGAAAATAAGAAAGTAGTTGTTAAAAAAATTCGTTTTGGAAGCCTTTATATAGATGCACAACAGTCATAACCATTGGCGAAAGGTTTTCGAACGAATGGACACTTCTTTTGAAAATTGAATTTTGAATCCAACTGTCACCATGTCAACATGGGGTATCCCCTTATATCGACATCCCTTAGTTCAAAATTATAGAGATGTTGTTTTGTAAAGACAATTGAATTTAAAACAAGTTGAAACTTCTCTGAAGCAAAGTAAAGTGTTTAAACAATATATTGAGATAGAGAATGAATATAAAACATTATTTTAAATATATATATAATTGATATAGACCGTCAATTATATAAGTAATATTTAAAATCAGAATAAGTTTTGATGTTTTAAAAATAGAAGTTTTTAAAATCAGAATAGAGGAATATTTCAAGGCTAAAAAAAAGTTTGAAAATATTTTTGAAAACATGATTTTGAAAGCTAAAACATTTTGAAAACAGATTTAAAAACATTTTGAAAAATCTATTCAAACTGAAATTGCAAGAACCTTCCTAAAGAGCTCCTCCATAGGACTCGACACTACGCCATAAATGGCCTTCTGCAACACAAAAAAAAATGTTGGCTCAGGCCCGAAAAATGTTGCCATAGGTCTATGGCAACACTTTTAGGGTGATGCAATTTTTGCCGTTGCCTTAGACCTCAAAGGCAACATTTTGACTATCTAAGGCAACATAAGTAATATTGTTGCAATAGAACCCTATTTGGGTCTATGGCAACACCCATGGTATCTGTAGCAACATTCCAAAAATGTTGCTATAGATATTAACTTTCTGAAGTTGTGGGACCCACATCTTGTGGGGCCCACGACCCAATTGGGTCCATCCCTATGGCAACACCTTGAATGACTATTGCAACATTATTTTAAGCAACATTTATAACCCGGTGGCAACACTATTATGAAGCTACTGCAACATTATTCTGAAGCTACTACAACACCATTCTGAAGCAACTGCAACCCTATACTGAAGCTACTGCAACACTATACTGAAGAGACACTAAGAGCACATAGAACAGTACAATAACACATAGAACACTTGCATAATACACAGTACAATATCACATAAAACACTTGCATAATACACAGCATAATACATAGTACAGATAACAATTATATAGCAGTACATATCGCAATTAATGTCGGTTACCACAAAATATCCAGTTACCCAAAATACTACAAAGCTACCCCAAAATATCCGGTACACATAACAATTCATAAATGAGACTTAAGAGCTGGTGCCTCCCGTCAGATTATCAGTCTCACTGGACATGATTGTGGAAGTTAGATCCTCTACATTGATGTTCAAATGTGCTTTCCGAAATGGCCTAATTGTAAGACCATTTTGTGGATTCATCACAAAATTCCTTTTAAGTTCATCAAACATTATAGTATTTTTTGAACTGTAAAACTGATAGAAATAATAATTGAAAAGTATGGCAGTGGCTATATGTTAAAGGAGGAAGGCAACGGTTTATGTTTATTATATTAGAGTTAACCTCTGGGAATTGAGCCCAAATAAGACCAAGTGGCTTGCAGTCAAAGGTTCCATGGTGATCAGACTGTACCGTGATCATGGCCATGTGATCAAGAAGAGCAGTAATTTTGTATTTTGGATTATTTAAAACTCCAAGTTGGTTCATCTTTAGCTCTACCCATTTCATTCTGCAAAATGAGTGACATCTAAGCATATGCTATCATAATGAGTAATGAGTAATGTCTGACCAAAAAGGGTTAATATAACAAAAACAAATAATATACCCGGTCGCAGACCATATCATGATATCATACTCGGAATATGCAGCAGTTACGAATTCATGAAGATCTGTTAAGAAACTATAATGTCAGTGCAGTTAGAATAATAATAAGGCAATATCAATATCAAGTATCGATATTTATCTACTTGCATGGACGCATTAACTCAAGTGGATTTTCAGCTGCAGATCTGTGATCGAACAGAGTGTAATCAATATCCAAGACAAGCAGCTTTTTTCCGTCACGAAAAGGATTCCGTAGTTTCAACTAAGCAACTGAGCATCAGCAAGCAAATACATTAGCTCATTGCAAAGCTCACAGAACAAAAAGATAAATCAAACAAAAAATGTTGACAACACAGGTATAACAGTAAAATTAATACAATTAATAATTAAGGGTATAGCATAGTCACCTACTGTGACCAATGAACAATATGGATACATCTACGTATGAATGGAAGACCGTTTTCTAACACATTATCTTGGTAAACCGATAGGTAATAGCACAATATCTTCGTGAACTGATAGGTAGGCATGGTGCTTTAAGTGAAAATACACAATTGTCAATAACACACATGAGTAATCAGTAATGCCTAGGACATATGACAGTTCAAATCATATTTGCATTGATTCAAAATGGACCGTGATCTTAAATCATATAGGCTAAGTTAGAAAATGAAAAAACAAATTAAACCTTAAGTCAATTTGAATTGCTTAGTTAACAAATTTTCTTTCATATGATATAGAATTATCAGCCACGGATTTATTTAACATGTCTCCGAAGTCATTATGGACTTCAACTGGATGCCTAATTTGAGCTTTTGGATTTGAGTCGAAGGAGATGTTAAGCATTTAATTCATTCACACAATTACTATTCATCTAATTATTGATTAGTATTCATTGACGTCTTCTCATTGATACATTACCTACAGATGCATAATGTGTGTTAGTTCCAAAACCAAAGTAACATAATAGAATTTCATTTCAATGCTTTAAGCACCAAGCTCCTAAGTGCCATAATAACTTGCAAGGAAACAACTATGCCAGCGCTAACAGAGAATCACAACGTGTGGTGCACTGAGTTAAGAAATGCACCTTATACTGATTAATTCTTTTGTTTAACTTCTGCTTATTGGAATCCTTGTCTTTAATATCCACTATCTCGTCCTGTCCAATCTCAAAATCATCCACAACCTCCGGCGCATCCACTTGATCCACAAATATCTCGTCTTCAACCGTCCTACAAATCAATCAACAATCATGAATAGTCCCAAAAGTAAATGTAACCTGAGAGGAAAAAAAATACAATAACAAACCCAATCATAGTCGTCTTGACAGTAGGCTTAATGTTAAGCTGAGACAGTAACACAGAATCGTCGCCAAGCTTAGATGCCATTTTGGGGTAAAGAAGCTTTTGTCTTTTTGGGAGCACATTGGTGACCTCGCAAATGCGGCGCTTCAGCTCGGTGATTGTGTCGTCGCCGCAAACCCTAACGATGTACTCTTTGCCGCTCCATTTTACGGTTAGGGTTATTTATAAGTAGTTTAAATCGAAACCCTAAAGTGATGGGAGAGAGGGTTATACCTCAAAATCGAAATTGAAGCCCTAAAGTGATGTGAACAATGCTTGAACCCCCAAATCGAAGCGAAATCACTGAACAAAGTTTGAACCCCCAAATCGAAGCCCTAATCGAACTGAAATCGCTGAACCCCAAATTAAGAATGTTCGCTTGAACCTTGGTAAGAATACAGAGAAGAATGAAAATAAAAAGTTATTTGCGGGGACTTTTTTCTTCGCGGCTCTAAAAGATCAAGGAGTGGTGTTCGGATTGATGAGGTGTCACGTTCTCCAACGTAGGATTTGCCTTGGTAGATTGGCGTGGATCGGTGCGAAAGATATGCAAAGGTCTGCTATAGCAACACTATAAAAAAATGTTGCATCAATTACACTTTTTTAGCTAGGGCAACACATTTTTATGGCTAAGGCAACACCAAAAATTCAACGTTGCAGTAGGACCAAAATTGTATAGCTATCGCAACATTTTACCTGGCAACACCTTGCAAAAATGTTACAGAAGGCCATCTATGGCGTAGTGCGAGAACTTGTACAAAGTAGTTTAAATGATTTTGATTTTAGTGGGTTTGTAAGCCACTTGTCGTAGGTTTATAAGCTACTTGTCGTGGGTTTGTAAGCCACTGGTTTCGATAGAAATTGGGTTCCATCCCAAAAGAAAATTAGAAGAAAGATGAGAGTGCTATTATGAAGTTTTAACAAAATACTAGACACTTATCTTGAGATCTTGAAATCTTGATTCTCTAGAGTATTGAATCTTGAATCTCTAATCTTCATCTTGATGCTTGAGTCTTTATACTGATCAGTCTTCGATGATACCTGCATATACTTCCTATATACATACATATATATACATATATATATATATATGGAAATGTTAGTATATATTTTATAAAGTAAAGTACAATAACTATATAAGTTTTTGTTATCAAAACATCATCAACTCAGTTCCTAACAATCTCCCCCTTTTTGATGATGACAACCTTTATTTATAAAATATTCTTACCATACCATAACTCTCCATAACTCCCCCTTACTCCGTGACTTCTTCTTAAAACTACAACCCCCCTTTATTCCATGACTCCCCCTTACACCAAGCATATATATTTTTATAACTTTCTCCCCCTTTGACATCAACAAAAAGGAATAAAAGATTTATCTATTTTTAGATCCAAACTCCGATCGTCTTCCGATTCGAGAATAGCAGTGAAGCACAGATTTGAATTATCAGTTTCCTTCTCGTCATCACTGGATGAATCTGAATCGTCAAGAGTTGCTGCATATGCCTTCTTTCTTTTCCTTAGTTGCTCGTTGTTTGGTTGAAATGTCTGTTTGTCTGGATATGGACAATCTATCTTGTAGTGCCCTGTTTTGTTGCAGTTGTAGCATCTATCACCATTGTTGTTGTTGTTGTTGTTGTTGTTGTGATTGTTGTTGTTCTCCGAAGTATTTTTGGAATTCCTTTGATCATTTCTTTTAAAGTTATTCATCTTTCTATACTTCAGAAACTTTCTGAAATTTCTGGTCATGAAAGCAATTTCTTCATCAGTATCTTGTTCTGAATCTCCAGTTGTTTCTTTGAATGCGATCGAATTCTTTTCCGTTGCCTTAGATTCTTTTCTCCCTTGTAGTTGAACTTCATAAGACATTAGATTACCGATTAACTCTTCGATCTTCATTTGACTAACATCATTTGCCTCTTCAATAGTAAGTGTCTTTTGATCCCATTCTGAAGTGACTGAATTGAGTATCTTTCTGACTTGATCTTCTTCTGAGAAACTCTTTCCTAAAGCAATCAATGAATGCACAATATCTTGAAATCGACAATACATGTCGGAAATGGACTCATTTTCATGCATTTTAAACAATTGAAACTGGTTAGTTAATATGGAAATCTTAGTCTGTTTAACTTTGCTTGTTCCTTCATGAGTTACTTGCAAAGTTTTCCAGATTTCAAATGCAGACTTACAAACAGAGACTCTATTAAACTCATTCCTATCTAGTGAACAAAATAGTATATTCATAGCCTTAGAATTGTTTTGTGCAACCGTCTTTTGCTCAGTAGTCCACTGGGCAAAATTAGTAATTGGTTCAACATATTCAATTTGTGTCATATTCCAAGTATCTAAACTTATGGATTGTAAATAAATTTTCATTCTACGTGCCCAATATGCATAATTACTCCCATTAAAAAGTGGTGGTCTGACAGTAGACTGACCTTCTACAAATGAACTAGTGTTAGTGCTTGTGTTGACAGAAGTAGTTGTGACAGGAGTGACATTATTAGTGTGTTGTGCCATTAAAACTTTTCAAAATTTCAGATTATGAAAATAATGAAAACCAATGCTTTGATACCAATTGTTAGGGATGCGAATTAAGGATCTTTAGGCAGAAATAACACTAGAGGGGGGGTGAATAATGTTTTAAAGAATATATGAACCATATGACTAAATTAAAACTTTCAACACAAATCTAAACAGAATACTAACACAGAATGATCACAGAACATATAAAAAATGCAAATAGTAAAGTAAAGCAAGTAAAAGGAAAGAACACACCGGATTTTATACTGATTCGGAATCCTCCTACATCCAGTCCTGCACCAAGGCAATATCCTTGTACAGATTTTTATAAGCCAATATCCAAATTACAACCCTCAATTTCTAAGGCCTTGAGGAACCCTCCTATCTCCGAGTGTGGGGTAAACTCTCTTGATTTACGGGACACAAGATCACCCTAATACTTCTTAATAACAATCCTTTTGAATGGATAGTCTCTATGAACTTTTTGAATACAAATTAATCCTATAACTTTGAATAGTACTTTGATCTTAGTAGAATGATGGAGAATCAAATAGAGAGAGTATCTAAATGATTTCCTATTGAGAATTTGGCAGAATGATGGCACGATCTTGAAAATATGAAGTTTTATGGATATGGAATGGTGGAGAAAAAAGAGTGAAGAAAATAAGAAAGTAGTTGTTAAAAAAATTCGTTTTGGAAGCCTTTATATAGATACACAACAGTCATAACCATTGGCGAAAGGTTTTCGAACGAATGGACACTTCTTTTGAAAATTGAATTTTGAATCCAACTATCACCATGCCGACATGGGGTATCCCCTTATGACGACATCCCTTAGTTCAAAATTATAGAGATGTTGTTTTGTAAAGACAATTGAATTTAAAACAAGTTGAAACTTCTCTGAAGCAAAGTAAAGTGTTTAAACAATATTTTGAGATAGAGAATGAATATAAAACATTATTTTAAATATATATATATATATATATAATTGATATAGACCGTCAATTATATAAGTAATATTTAAAATCAGAATAAGTTTTGATGTTTTAAAATAGAAGTTTTTAAAATCAGAATAGAGGAATATTTCAAGGCTAAAACAAAGTTTGAAAATATTTTTGAAAACATGATTTTGAAAGCTAAAACATTTTGAAAACAGATTTAAAAACATTTTGAAAAATCTATTCAAACTGAAATTGCAAGAACCTTCCTACAGAACTCCTCCATAGGACTCGAGAACTTGTACAAAGTAGTTTAAATGATTTTGATTTTCGTGGGTTTGTAAGCCACTTGTCGTAGGTTTGTAAGCTACTTGTCGTGGGTTTGTAAGCCACTGGTTTTGATAGAAATTGGGTTCCATCCCAAAAGAAAATTAGAAGAAAGATGAGAGTGCTATTATGAAGTTTTAACAAAATACTAGACACTTATCTTAAGATCTTGAAATCTTGATTCTCTAGAGTCTTGAATCTTGAATCTTGAATCTCTAATCTTCATCTTGATGCTTGAGTCTTTATACTGATCAGTCTTCGATGATACCTGCATATACTTCCTACATACATATATATATATATCTATATGGAAATGTTAGTATATATTTTATAAAGTAAAGTATAATAACTATATAAGTTTTTGTCATCAAAACATCATCAACTCAGTTCCTAACATTCCCATTCTTTTATCATAGCCAAAACTACATTCTGATGCTTTCTACTAAGTGCATGCAACCTTGTTGCCTTTCTCTGGTCTACTCAATTCCAAAATTATAAGCGATAATAAACTCCAATCATCTTTGCTGTCTCATTTGAGCTCCCACTGAGAGAATAAGTACATCAACAACTTATGATCAGTATAAAGCTCAAACCTCTCTCTCAAAAGGTAATGTCTCCACACCTTCAAAGCAAAAATAACTGCAGCTAACTCCAAGTCATGCATTGGATATATTAACTCATGCGGTCTAAGCTGTCGAGAAGCATAGGCAATCATTTTACCTGTCTGCAGCAGCACAACTTCACTTCCTTCTTCCAGAAATGACACTTTGAAAACATCGCCTTCATGCTCTTTTTCATCTTTAGAGTATATCAAAATATCATCTATGAACACCAACACGAATCTATCCAAGTGCTCTCTAAAAATTTGGTTCATCGTATCCACAAAGAACGTCGGCACATTAATTAGTCTGAATGGCATAACTAACCATTCGTACGACCCATATCGAGTCCTAAACGCCGTCAAAGGTATACTATCCTCTACCACTCTAAGTTGATGAAAACTTATCGCCTACTCACCGGTTCTACTCAAGGCAGCAAATCTATTCAAAACTCAATAGCTCTTTTTGTTGACAATCCCACCACTGGTTGTGAATTCTCTAACTATGAAAACTCGATTTAACTCATCCTCCAACTCTATAACACCCAACAAAACGTTCACCTCACGACCAGGGTTTTCTACGGTATAAACTATCTGGTCACTACAGTCAGGGTGTCTAAGTGATATTTTCCTATCATGGCAAAATATCCTAACATCATACTTACTTCATTATTCTATGCCCAATATAATTCCGAATCCTACAAAGTCAAATATATGTAAACTTCAAACAAAGGTATGACCTAACGAATCAAACTCTAAGTGGCCACACTTCATCCCAAGTGTTGCATACCCTTTTATGGGATTTGTAACCCTTAAGGAGTTTACTAAATATGAGGGTTCTAGGTTAAGCTTGTCTATCAAAAATTGAGATATAAAAGAATGCGATGCACCAGTATAAAAAAGAACGCCAATAAACATACCATGAATCTGAAGCATACCTCCTAAAACTTCCTTTCCTTTCTCCTACACAGTCGGCTTCGAAATAGCAAGCTTCAATGCATACACCTTGCCCGTCTCATCCTTAGTAGGCTCTTTGCATTGATTCTTATAGTGGCCAATCTGATCGTACTTGAAGCACTTGATATTCTTCTTCCCGATCATTTCCTTAGCCTTTCCAGTACGACACTCATTAGCAAAATGTCCCTTCTTGTCGCACTTAAAACAAACCACTTCAGACTTCCCTTTCTTCGCTGCACCTTTCTAGGCACCCTGTTGTAAAAGAACTTTATCTTTTGATCTTGCCCAACCTGGACTTCCTTCGCCTTACTCTTCTCTATACAAGCAAGCATCTCCCCATGTCTTAATGCCACCTCCATAGCAACATCACATGGATCTCTAATATAAGGCGATGTAGCCTTGGCCAACTCTGGTTTCAGCCCCTTGATAAACTTCTCATTCCTTTTCATCACTATATCCACAGTAGTATAACCATATTTGGCTAACTCTTCAAACCTACTAGCATACACCAAAACAGTCGTCTCTCCTTGCTCTAATTCAGCAAACCTCCAGATCAAAACAGACTGCGCCATCACCGACACGAACCTCTCTTAGAAACTCCTTTTAAACTCTCCTATGTCATCTTCTCCTTATCCACACCAGCCGTTACACTATTCCATAAAAATAAATCTGCTCCTTGAAGCTTCTAGAATCAAGCCTCCTCTTCTGCTTATCATTGAGCCTCAAGTCAGCAAAAATCCTTTCATAGTTTAGCAACCAGTTTTCCACCTCAATAGCATCCTCAATTCCAATTACGGTTTCCCATCAAGTTTAGCATAATCTCCTATCAATTTAGCATAATCGTTACCAACAGTTGTAACAACCCAAACTTTGAGCTAGAATAATTAATTAACGAATTAAATAAATAATAAAATAATTTTGTGGAATTGTCATAATCGAGTTACATGAGTTGTACTATTGAATCCGTGGCGATTTCTAAGCAATTTTCATATATAATTTATCGAAATCCGAGTCAATATGGAGAAGATATGAGAGAAATAAAAAATCGAAAATAAAACGAAAAAGATAATAATAACAAGGGGTCAGATCGAACCAAATCTAGGCTAGGTCGACCCTAGGGTGACCCCCATAGTAGCTAGGTCGACCCGCCTTGTTTTTGGACGAGGAAGCATTTGGATTCGAGCTGTATGAGGCGTTTTGCAATTTTCTTCAAATCCTGTGTGTTCATGCTGTTTGCACTAAAATTGGTCACAACACTCTTCGGGAGTCTTTGGAGAGATAATAGTGAAGAATGTAAATTGAAAATGAGGATTATCTAACAAAAACTCCAAGTAACAGTAAAATAAATGCGTAGACAAGCGATTTATAGTGGTTCGGCGTGTTGCCTACGTCCACTGTGAAGTTTTTGCAATTTTATTGATTCTCTTTCAATGATTACAAGTGATTACAGCGAGCAACAGCAAGTTACAACTGGAAATTCGAAATCAACAGCAAGAATATGATGTAGGATGATGAAGATCTCGATACGGCATAGTCTGGGTGCTTGAGAGTCCAAAGATCCTTTTTCTGCAGGCTCTATTTATAGGCGTAGGAGGCTGAGACTTCGCTCAAATCTCGGGAGACTTTTTCTGGCACGTGAGTGGGCCCACGCGACCAACCTCAGGAAGTTTCGACTCGATCGGCGAACGTTACGAAGTCATTTCGTATCGATCAAGATGACATCCAATCGAGGTGAAATTTGGTGGAGACATTCCTCAGCATGTGAGCAATCTGCAGTTAAAATTTCATGGCATTTGGAACAGTGGATCATGAGATATCGTCGATACGAATTGAGCGTTCTCGTTAGGCTGTTTGGTTCGAATCGAGCCGTTCGAATCGATTGTTTCGAATCGATGTTGTCACGCGCCTTCATGATGACGTGGAGCGCAATCTTCACCTTGATCTGGTCTTTGCTCCGAGTCGACCGGGTCGACTCCATATATCTCGGCGCATTCGCATCGATGGATGACACGTCACCTAGGTTCGTTGCCTTGATGGATTCGAATGAACCCTCACCGATGGATTCGAACAAGGCTTCACTCATGGGTTCGAACGGCAGTCACTGATGGTGTTGAACAACCGAAGGTCGATGGATACGAACTAGCCTTTCTTTGATGGATACGAGCCATGTAGCTTCTCCATGGATACGGGGGCCAATCGGTGCAAAGTTGAGCCTTCGATGGATACGAAGTAAGATAATATGATGGATACGAATTGCAGCTGCCTGATGGATATAAAGAGAGGATCCTATGATGGATACGAAGCGGGCTTTCTGCCGATGGATTCGAATGAGACCGAGTCGAACCGAGGCACTTCGATGGATTCAAACTTGATCGATACAAACCGAGGCATGCCGATGGATTCGAACTCGATGGAGCCTGATCGATACGAAAGTGATTGATTCGAACCGGAGTTCGCTGATGGATACGAAATCAACAATGGCGATGGATACGAAATCTGGGCCGTTTCCTCCAAATTGAATCGATCATAACTCGAGCGTACGAACTCGGATCGACTTAAAATTTGAGATGCCGACTTCTATGGCTTTGCTTGTCACGTCCCATCAATTGTAGCCTGATCCAGGCTCGGGCAAAATTCAGCGATATCCATAGTAAAGCAAAGTATAACCAATCTTTGAGACGAACTGTCCTTTGTTTTCGATCGATCTTTTGGTATCACAGCTTTGCCAAAAAGTGGGATAACACATGCTTCCATCGGAAGGTTCCTAGCGAGCCTAGGATGTGGTTGCATCAAATTTAATCTTCAAATCCAACGACCTGAGATCCATAAGCTACACTATAAATAAGACCATTCAGATTTTCTCCCAATTAGGTTCATTGCCTAAGGCTGGACCCTAAAAGAAAATTTTCTTGGGAGGAGACATTTTTCCTAAAAATATTCTATGCCTTAGAAGTGGATCCGGAAAGGCCAAAGAATAGAGCTAAGGACTACATGTGAGTGTTTTGTAATTATTTTAGTTTTTTATGTAATTTAAAATAATAGGGTTCTCAATAGTTGTAGTTTTTCTGCAATTTTGAGACAGTTTTTATAAGTTATTTACAGTTAGTTTTTAAAGTTCTTTTCAGTTTATTTTATTTAGTCACTTTTATTCAACTAATTTATTCAGTTATTTACAGTTATTTGTATTTATTTACATCTGTTTTACGTTAGAATTTAGCCTGTAAATGTTAGTTTCTTTTCATTCCTTTTTACATTGAAAAAAAATGTAAGAATGTTATAAAGAGGAAAATTTGCTAATATGGATTAAATAGATATAAACACTAAATTTACAGAAATTAGATGTAAAATAAGAAAGAATAGTAATTAACAGAAGATAGACTGAAATAGGCAAATTTGAGACATTTGCAAGCATGTTTATAACCAGTGGTTATAAACATAAAAAGATAGAATAGAAGAGTAATAAGTATAACGTAGGTTATAATTAAGTAGAAAGAACAGAAAATGATTATTTTAAAACTTAGATTAAGTTAATAAGCAAGCAGAAATAACTGTACATGCTTATTTTAAAACTTACACTAAGTTATTAAGCAAACATTTAAGAAGGGCCCATACCAACAGCATTCCTTTTCTGTTAGGAACTGAAGGTCTCACAATAGTTAGGTGGGGTTGGGACATGCTTATGCTAATTAGGGTACATAAGTAGCCAATAGATAGAAGCTCAAATCTAGGGAATTGGGCAAGGCGTGCAAACTAGAATTTGTTTGTTAGGACTAGCATCGACGACATTCCCTTTCAGACTAGGACTGATGGTCTCACAATACTTAGGTGAGGCTGGGTAGCATTTCCTTTCAGACTAAGACTGATGGTCTCACAACAGTTAGATGAGGATGGACACACTTATGTTGATTAGGGTAAATAAAAGGTCAAAATAGGGGCGACAGTTAGTGTGCACCGGCGATGACCGAGTGTGTGGCATCTATTAGGCTAAATAATTCGCTATTGCATTCTGAGCACTAAACAGGTGTCTTTTGCTATGACCAACATGATTGGTTCACAATGGCACAACAGAGATGGAAGGCCGATCAATGGGTAGAATAAGTATTTCAACTTAATTAAAATAGGATTAGGGTTTCAACCGAATCACAACAATCTAGGACAAGTGCAAACAATCACAATCAAAGCAAATAGAATCAGAAACAATATTTTATTCTAGTTTACCTTTTCTGTATTTTCCTTTCATACTAGAACTGTTGCTTAGTCATTATCTTTATCTTGCTTAAGAATTCTAGTAATTACTTTCACTCACCAGACTTATAGTCGACTCACTCCTCTATTTCTCATTTCCCCCCATAGGCCAGCAACATCGAGGACAGTAGATTTAGACTGCTTGGAGACATATTATTGGAGTTCATCATGTATTCTTCTTCTTCTTATCAATTTTCTTTTCATTTGTCTTTGGATGTACTGGTACTTTTTGAGAGGGATGATTTTTATTGTTTATGTACTCTGATGATGTGAATGAGATTGTATTTTTCATGAGACATATGCATTTGGTTTTTAAGACATATTTTGTTTTGAAATGAAGTTTAATTTTAAATGTCTAGTTATTATCTAAATGTTTCCGCTGATTTTGTTTATTTTTATTGTGAATTTTAGTCTTTGTGATGCTTTAGTTATACTTATAACGCACCACATCTTCTAGTGTGTCCTTTTTGGGTATACTAAGGGGTGTGGGGTATTTCAACTGGGGCTTTCTGAACACCCATTCCTGCATTTCCTCCAACAACTCCAACAGTAATCTTAACTTGCGTCATGTTCACAAGAAACTAATACATGGCTCCCATATCCACTTGTGGGACTCCAGCACCAACATTCTCAATTTGAGCCTGACCTTGAGTCCTCCTCGTATTGGGTCGGGCATTTCCATTGGTGGTGGTGTTGTCCCCTCCAAGGTCAACTCTGCCTCTTCTTGTGTCCATATCTGTACTCAAGCCTCGTGAGATACAGAAGAATAGCTTAAGAGAGATAGGTAGAGATATAACGTATACTTATATATATATATATATAATACAAGTATGTTACTATAGCGTTATCCCATACCCCGATCTTAACTCTAATTCCTTAGGATTATGTTTTTCAAAAATCATTTTATTTTAAGGTTTTCATAAACCGATGCTCTTATACCAAGTTGTAACATCCCTTATCTAGAGGCCCTAAGCTAAGTGCTACAGATGCTGCAGTCATCCATAGTATTAAGTTCCAACGACTAAATACAGCTATGTTAATTGTATTCATAACATCAGAATCACTTGAATATGAAACAAAATCACAGATTTCAAAAAAACATTTTATTGATTACATTTGAAAACACATGTTTCACATTCAAATCACATAATCCCATAAACGTTTCCTAAGTAATGATCAAATATAGAGCGACATCTGATGATGCCCCCTTGGATGACCAGAGTAATATACTGTCATAACTGACATAATACACATAGCGGAAATAAACAAAAAACAAGAACTGCAATTCGTAATTAGCTATCCGTTAGGCATCTGCTCGTCCCCGAAAGCTTTATTTGTGAACCTACTAGACCTATGGATCCTCAAGCCTTAGCCTAGTCAAATCAATTTTGAGCACCTGAGAGTTTAAGGTGAAAACATAAACTTCGAGTCGGACATAAAATCTGGTGTGAATAATACTATATATCTCGGTTCTTTGATATTAAGTGAGACCATGCCACTTAGCGAAACGGGTTTTCCTTCACTAATATCCTTTTAAAACATATCTTTTGCAAATCATAATGCTACAACCAAAAACTGGTTAAAACTGTAAAGCAATTTCTTGTAAACACACATGTCAAGTAATAAATGAACTATCTGTTCGAACACTATAGTTTTGTTTGGCTAACTACTAATCTTTGGCTGACTAGGGCTTACCAAACAATATAACAAAATAATCAAATATCTATTAGACACACCTCTTCTAGATGGTATGTCCTCAACTATCTGTTAAATACTTCTCCTCTGAATGGTATGTCCTTAACTTAACATCTCCCAAGGTCACTTGATCCTAATGGTTTTGCGGGCTCACCAATACCTTATCTGTATAGAAACATATATTCTTTTCTATGTGTAATCATAATTTTAGTCTTACTAGTGATAAATCCCTATACATTGAAATTTTTGGACTAAATTAGCTGGGGCTAATGGCTAATGTATAAGGCGTGATCTTATACCAGTTTCATCTGGTATTCTAATATCCGAGTCATTTTACTTAGGGAAACCTTCCCATAAATTTTCCTTGAAAACTTTTTCAAACTGATTTAAAACCTTTTAATCTAACTCTCACAAGGAAAATACATATACTCCATGCTTTACTCAAAATCAACTTGCCATGTTATACACACACACACACACTCACTTTACTCAAACTTTAATTGATGAAAACATTTAAACCTTTGAAAGTACCTCTTTCGAATCCATTGAAAGTACTCCTTTCTAAACCATTGAAATCACCTCTTTCAAAACTAAGTAAAACCCTTTATTTCACCTAGGCCGAAAGGCCAAAAATTTCCTTTCGAAACCATTCTCAAAACTTTTCAAAACCCTTGAAAAACATTTCCTTCAAAAAGCTATAAAACCTTAGACATTTTATCTTGAAACACTTTAAAACTGCCTTTCGAAACCATTGAAAAAACCTTCCTTTTATCCCTTTCGAAACCATTGGGGAACACCATTTAGGAACATTTCTTTAAAACCTTTCGAAAGCATCAAAACCTTTATAAACGACAACCTTTCAAAAGCACTTGGGTTCAATTTAAAACATGTGGAAAAACACCTTTCGAAACCCTTTAAACTATCTCCTTCAAAACCATTTGAGTTGTACTTCAACAGAGCAAAAGGGTCATTAGAACCAGTTAAGTCGAAAACCTATCTTTCGAAAGCATTTATAAGCAAAGAAGTGATGGCGTCGAAACCACCCTTCCGAAAGCATTGGAGAAGTGACCAAGTTTAAAAGCAAATTGTAGCTTTTGAAACCATTGACTTAGAAAGGTAGGAAAAGTGAAAGCTAGGGGATTCGACCCCTTCGAAAGCATTTCTTAAAACAAAAGAGCCCAACCCATTCAAAACAATTCCTTTGAAATCATTTGATCAGGTCGAAAGCCAACCCAATCGAAAGCTAACTCTTCGAAAGCAACGCAGGCGCTACTTCATTTTAAGAAAGAGGCATGCTTTGATCCCTTCGGAACCCTACGTTTTGATCCTATACCTTCTGCCTCTATCCAATTCGCTACGTACAAATGTATTGATACCATGTGCATTGGTTTCGAAAGCAATAGTGGCGGAACATCTAGATCGAAACCCCTAGTACCGAAAGCGGTGGAACATGTTAAAAACATGTCAATGTTATTTTTAACTTAAAAGAAAAACACTTTTCAAATAACCTGCTCTATTTGTCAAATTTTCATTGGCTGCTAAATTTCTTTTTCGAAACTACTGCCAAGTTTTCAGAATAAAAAATAATTTTATTTTACAAAATACCCCTTCTTCTTTTTATAAATATATAAAACATTTACGTCCTATATCTTAAATAATTTTATATATTCATCAAAACACTTTGGAAAATTCTACAAGAATTCCAGAAAGTCCTTTTCAATATGTTTTATAAAATATATAAGTTTCTGATCCAAATTATTTATAATTTAATCGTAAATTATTTATAACCCAATAAATCATTTTCTCCACTAGAAAATTAATATAAATCCCCATTAACTCAAAAAATTATGAAATTAAAACCCATCTCTAAAATATCATTTCTGGTCTAAATCTAAAATCGCAAGGCATTTGAATGTTATTTAATTGGTTTTTCATACCAAAACATATCATAAAATCTATATGAACAAGCATAAATCATCAAGTATACATGAACATTTAATCCATCAAAAACATGGCATAATCATGCAAAACACTTCGAATTCTATTTAAAACCGAAAATATTTGAGAAAATGAGATGTAGTCATTCTTTACCTAAGCTTTATGATTAAGGATATGAGATTTGATCTTGATTAAGTGGTTTGATTCTTCTCTTAAATCCTAACTTTTATCTTCTTTCTCTTGCTTGCTAATGGTGGACGGCCATAGAAATGTTTTTACTTATGAAAATATGAAACGAACGTGTGTTTTGATTTCTTAAGGATTTAGGGTCTAATTTTATCATATTTCCTATTTTTCCCTTCCTTATTTACCAACACTTATTTCCATTTTTGTTCTTTAGTTCATTGTACATGTTGGCATGGCTACCCCTTATTAATCACAAATCCCAATCCCCTAATTAACTTACATTATTTTATTTAGTTAAATTAAATTTCCTAAATAATGTTACTAAAAATATGAGGTGTTACAAGTAGTTTCCTAGGTGACTATTGTGAGGGAGGTAGAAAATGAAGAAGAGCAGTAGAGTGAAGATCCAGAGTTTAGGAAAAAAGATCCCAATTTAATTGCAGCTAGGCTGGTATTTATAGGGAAACAAAAGTGTAAGGTCTGGAGCTTGCTTCCACAGAAGTCTAGAAGATATCCTGATGTTATACAAGTGAGCACGAAGGTCTATGACCCAAGAAAATGACTTGATACCAACCTAAATAATCAGGCATCTATCTATTTTTGTTAGTGTAAGTCGAACTATTTCACTTGTTTTGCTCTTCTACCTTCTATTTGATGTGTTCCCCATTGACTTTGAGTTGATTCCAGCGATCTTCACGATAACACATGTTCTATCTTCTCATCATCCTTAGAATTTCTCATTCAAATTCTAAAAAACCACTTGATCACGAGCGGTTGGAGTAGTGCTTGAAATATATGGAGTTTGGAAGGAAGAAATGAGAGAGAAAATGACTCTTCACCAAGCCAAATGACTCTTCACCGACCCAAATGAGTTGGTACCGAGTCATGTCCTTAATCTCATTTCCATTGAAATTTCTTCTAATTATTTCTTTGTTTCTTCTGAGTGTATTTCCAAGTTTTCGAATTGTTTTGTTTTCGTCTTGATGTTCAAACTTCCTTCGGCTTCTACTTGGTAAAAAACCATTTTAACACTTGCCCCCAGAGTGTGCTTTCATTGAAAACAAAGCATGCTCTGGATTAATACAGGTTCTAATTTGCTATCTCTTGATTTTGGATAGTCGTTCATGTGTCATTTCAAAACATCGCCTTCGATTGGTGGATATTCCTTCAACCGCTCTGCATGGTTAGAATCACGTTCTTCCTGGTAGGATTGCTGTGACGATGGCGGCAGCGGTGTTGCAAATTGCTTCCTAATGGGCGATAGTCGGAGTTTGAGTTATGCTTGACCTATGGTGGATCCCAAGCTTGTCCTAGCTTGTGTTGACGCCGTTTTGAAGATATGCTCAACCCTTTGTCTTCGACTAACTTCTATCAATGTTCTTGTATTGCCGCTTGAATCCCAATTAGACGGTTCACTCTAGGAATGGTCACGTTGGATAATTCCATCGCTACGCTTTTCCTGTTACTGCACTCCTTGTGGTCTTGAAAAGAAAAAAATTTCGCGTCGCTCCAAACAGCGGTTCCATTATCGATTATTCATCGATAACGGTTAAGTTTCGACATATAATATAATCGTGCGACACAGCTCATTTTTCTAGCATGAGCGAGCCCTTACATAGTTGTGCAGTTAAAGCCTCCCTAAAGCTGCATAACGCTCTTCGATCGCTATGCTATTTCAATTTAGTACTAGTAAATAGTTGATCCACTTTAAGCCTCTCTATTTTCCACTACATCCACTAAATCAATGCTTTTTAACACCTAATTTAGCAACATCAATATATCATGGTTGATTTGACTAGTTCTCTTTTAAATTAAATCAACGAAGTTGGGGTAAAGACCAAATTTTAAGGCATAAGTGTTAAATATAAATTAGAAATCCATTATGGTCACTAAATCTATTCTGCATAAATCATGGTATTTTTTAGTTTTATTATATAAGAGTAAAAAATATTTCTTTTTCGTACACAAATATTATGAGAATGAGAATAAATTTAACTGTAAATATTTTTTTTATATCTAATGCGGCCTTTTGCACCTCTACTTTTTTCCGCTATATCCTCACTTTATCCATGCGATAAATTTTTGCACCTCCACTGCTATAGAACCACTAAGCGCTTTAATTGCACCGCTACATAGGATGGTTCATTCTTTACATACCTGATACATGACTCATACTGTATAGATTGACACTTCTCACTTGCTCCGGTCAAATCTCAAAATTCAATTGGTCGACATATGTCGACATCCTTTGGACCTTGGGCGTTGGTCACACAGGCTTTAGTTTTCAAAATAAGAACACACCTGATTATGTTGAACGTCAAGTTTCCCGTTACCCGCATAATTTCAGCATTGAAGGTAATGTTATAATTGGTGGCGTCATAAAGGATTCAACGCTGTTAGGACTAATGTTGAAGGAATGATGATGAATCAGTGTCAAAAATATGAAGATAGATCAATTTCGAAAGCCCATAATAGCGCATCTCATGTAACTTCGCAACTCAGCTGTAACGACCCCTAAATTCGTGGATTTAATTTGGTTGAATTAATGAGTTGAGTAATTAAATGTAGTAGAAATGAAAATATAAAGGTTTACAATAACGGAAATTTAGGTAATAAAGTTAGAACAAGTTGATAAATAATAAACAAATAAGGGAATAACATTAATATAAATAAAGTTGGAACAAAATGGATATAGAGAAATAAATGTAAGCATTTAATATATTAATTAATGTGGGTAAATGATAACGTTACTTGGTGATTAATTATATAGTAACGGAAGTGTGAACGTAAAGTAATAAAAGCGTAGATTTAGGTTAAGTAATAATTTGTGGATTTGGGGAATAAGTTGAAATGTTGACAATTAAGATAATTAATACGAAAAGTATGTAAAGTAAGTTATAGAATGTAAAGTAAGTTGTAGAATATAAATTTAATGTTGTAAATTTAATAGAATGTAAAGTATTTGAAGACCGTAACTAATGTGTTCAATATATAGAAATACACATTTAAAAACATAATATTCATTCAAAATTAAAATGTAAATAGGTGTATATTAGGTAATGAAATAAAATTAGCATTGAAGATGAAATTTGAATATATCAATGGAATGAAATATGAGACAAGTGTTGATTGTGATATAGAGTTATAATAGACTCAATTTAAAGGTTGGAATTAAATCTAATCCGTTTAATTGGAAACTTATTAAAATAAATTGGATTCAATTTGTAATAAAGGGATTATTTTAAGAAATTGAAATAAATACTATAATTGGTGAAATAATTTACTTTAAAATTTGAGATGGAAATTTGTTTAAAGAATTATAAATTAATAAGGGATACAAGATGATAAAATTTATGAAGTATAAAATTTGAATTGTAAATAGT
Source organism: Allium cepa (assembly GCA_030765085.1). Lineage (NCBI taxonomy): Eukaryota > Viridiplantae > Streptophyta > Magnoliopsida > Asparagales > Amaryllidaceae > Allium > Allium cepa. Next base: position 622,538,170 of record CM060940.1, on the reverse strand, counting down.
GGGTTAATTTATCTAATTTATAATAAATTGGATTTATTGCAAATGAATGAAATCAAATATTTAACTGTTACGTTAATTTAAAAATTAAGTGGAAATTGGGAAATTTTTAAGTAATAGCTTTGAACCAGTGTTAATTTCATCCATTTGACTGTAAGGGATTGAATAAAAAGGTATGAATAGTGAATTCAATGGATTATTGAAAAGTTAATTTATAATTGATAAATATAACGAAATTTGAATTTACGCTGAAATTTATGAGTGAATCAACAATTAATTAACATCTAAATTGGTCTAAATCACTGTGATTGTTTAAGAAAACAAATCTGATAAGATTTGTAAATTTTGGAAGTGAAATTGAAAAAGTGATTTAGTTAATGAATTTTTAATTAATATAAAATAGCCATTTTGGTCACGGACTCGGATTTCGACGAAACTAGTTTCATCGGATCCGTATCGGTAAATTATTGTAGGGTATCAAGTTTCGTAGCGATCAGACTTGTCGTTTAATCGTACGAACGCGAAACGTCTTGAAATCGATTTAATTGAAATCAATTTGAAAATATTGATTTCAGCATAACTTATTCAAACGATGGAATTTGGACATGAAACTTTTTCCATCGCGTTCAGAATATTTTAAAACACCTAATTCGATATATGGGTTTACCCAATTTCGTTCCGGGGTCAGAACGGGCTTTTTGGGCCAATTATCGTTCAGCATGTTTGTTTATCGGATCCACCTACTCTATTTCTAACCTACCTATATAAACCCAGTTATAAACCCTAGCCTCTATTCTCATTTTTTGTGCGTTCATTTCTTCCACTCTTTCTCTTCCTCAATGGATGCAAATAATAAATCCAAACAAAATTGCAATTCAAAATCAAAGTTAAAAATTCAAAGTCCTCAGAAAATTCCGAAATATATATATATCGAAGATTGCATCGATACAAATCTGCGGCAACTGTTCGTTTTTCGATTCGAATTATCGTTTGTTCTGAAACTTAAGATGAATTTCTGGCCGTCGAAACTAGGGTTTTGGTTTTAATGGTGGATCGTCGATTTGGGGACGATCGGTTGGTACGGTTGCGTAGGGGGAGTCATATGCTTTCGATCCATGGGTTCGTGTGGTTTGCAGTGCGACGGAGTTCGCCAGAAATGGGGGGAAAACCAGCGATGGCGGAGGTGGTTCCGGCCACCTGGGGGCGCGCGCGAGGCACCGGTCATGTCGGCCGAAGGGGAGCAAGGTAATGGCGATCCCTGATCGAGATGGAGGAGCTCGGGGTGAGGCATTTTCCGGTTAAGAAGGTGGCAGCCTGTAGTGTGATTCGCGTGAATAAGGGTTTGTGTTCCTGTAGCCGAAACGCATGAGAGAGAGGAATTGGGGGTGGTGACGTGGCTTTTGGTGAGTACATTCTTTGTTTATTTTATTTTGTTTTAATTTAATTTCAACTCGTTAAAATTATTATAACTTCCATATACAACATCCGTTTTACGTGCAATTTTTTCCGTTAGGATTGTAATAAAATTCCGGATCTGTTGACGCTGGTTGGGACGGATTTGAAGACCATCAAATTTTTGGGTTTAAATTGAATTTAAATTCAATTTAAATTCAAAAGGTGAGTGTTTTAACCCACTCACAACTTCTAAGTTTTCTTATATTTGTTAAATTGATTTAAGATATGAGTAGAAATTTATTTATGACATTTTTGCATATTTTATTCATCATCTCAGTTAAATCGCATTTATTTAATTTAACTGTTAATTAATTTTATTATTGCATATAGATTTACCGTTAAAAATTTATTTATTTGCATATAAACTGCTAGTTAAACAGTTATTAAATTTATTATTGAATATAAACTGTTAGTTAATACCTGTTATTTATTACCTGTTATATTTTATATGCTCTATATTGATGTTGTTTAAATTGGATGATGATTTGTAATAAATGGTTGATGATTGATATTTGGATGAATGGATGTTTATTTACATAAACTGCAAGTTATCATGCATTTCATTTCATTCGGGATTGCGGTTTGAAATGATATACAACCGCATTTTTTTATTATTTTTAAATTGCGGATTGAAATGATAAATATCCATATCACTTGACCATAGGGTAGAAAATTATATACAGGCACCGTGGTATATATATGTATATAATTATTTTTGGAATGATTTTTATGGTTTGGATATGATACGGTTCAATAAATATTAAATTTGGATATTATATAAATATATGTTATATATACATATGTAGTTAAATTTTGAATTTAAGCTATGTATAAATCGGTTAAATAAAATAAATAAGTTGAATAATGTAGTTTTAATAAATCAATTAAGATTGGATGGTAAATTTGGAACTTATTTGAATGGAACTTATTTAAAAATTTCACTCCATAAGTTGATGTAAAACTTATTGAAGCTTGGAAATTTAATGGTATGATATTCATAACTGGATTTCATTCAAGATAAAATAAATGAATATTTCTAGCATAAATAAATTGAAGAAAATATTTAAGTTGTTAGAAATTGGAATTTTATCTTAAATGATTTTTGATCTATTATGAAACATTTCAAAAGTAAATAATAGGATAATGAATTGGTGAATATAAATTTCCAACCTTAAGTTTTGAAATTGTTAAATATTCAAAGTTAGAAATATACTGAAATTGAAGTGGTTTATTTAACTGAAAGTGAATTTAAAATTTATGGATTTAGACTAAATTTTAAATGAATAAAATTGTAAAATCGTGGATATTATTTTATTTTATGAAGTAATTTTAAACTCAAACTATTTTGTTCTATATACTGTTTGAATATCCAAACCATTCAAGTTTTAGAAGTTATGGTTTTTAAAGCTATGAATTTCAAAGTATTATGTTTTGAAAGTTATAATTCAAATGTTTGATTTCCAGATATTATAAATTTTAAAGTAGTATGATTTTGGAAAAGAAATATATTTGAAATAAAATGATATTATTGATTTGGGTTTTATAAAAATAATATCAAAATGAGTTGTTTTGGAAATGGAAATGATATCGTATTTATGGGGTTTTGAAATGGATAATTATATTCTGGTTTTAAAGTATAAACTATTTTAAAGACCGCGGTGTTATAACAACGTTTGGTTGTTAAAGAGACCAGGATTGGAAGTTGTCATACTCTCTGCCAACTCCGAAAACCACTTTAACAACGGTGTACACGGTGGAGATTCCAGAATGAAGTAGGTTGGTGGCGGCGTTTCCTGTAAGGTAAATATGTGGACGCAACTCCCGTGAGTTGGCATAAGGTAGCTAAAACAGGAGCGATTGACGGGTTAATGAGGTAGCACCTCTGATCGGACACTTCCCTTCGATACTATACTCTGACTTTGGATTGATTCGGTGGCCACCTTCACTTTGATTTCTTTGATTTGGGGGAGTTTGTTCGAGGTGGGCGGTAGCTGCGCGCTACGCGTTATCACCGACTCGGAAGCGTAATTGGTATATCTACCCTGACATTGCCTAGTTGTGCCGTGTCACTTACCATATCGAGCCTTTACTACGAGTTTCTATTTGTGTCGTACCTATGGAGTGTCTTCTTGTAGTCTCCCGATCAGGAGATATGCAGGCACTGTATAGACTATTGGCACTATTACGTGTTAAGGTGGAAAATGTAAGCCTTAACGCTATTTTAAAGTAAGTTTATTTTACAATTAGACACTATTATAATAGTGCAATATACTACATAATAAATAGTTTAACGAATCCTTAGGAGATGTAAATCCCGAGCATCTCTTGAGTTACTGCACTCATATTTATTTCTGTTAATTTAACTTACATAAGATCTTTTAGTTCTGACTCGAGTGTTTTTGTCTTTTCAAATTCGCTCGGGTCAGTCCGAGCGTTTCAGGATTTGAAGATTTAGCTCTAGAGGATGAAGACGAAGATTTGTATTATTATTATTTATATTATTCCACTACACTATTTAATTCCGCTGCATTGATATTTATTTGGTATGTGAACTCTGATAATTATTGTATAAAGAAGAATCAATTGTTTTGTAAACAGTTTTATGAACTGTATATTGATTATTATATTTTATCCTTCCGCTGTGAGATTCTGTTTTATTTTATTTCTTCTCTGTTTTTCTTATTTACCCCATAACAATCCGCCCTTCTGTATGGTTTAAATTGGCACGTGTGTCGATTTGAAGCATGCGAAAAGGAGGGACGTTACAACGTGGTATCGGAGCTTTGGTTTAGCGATATACCTTAGCTTTGTGGGGTCTGACTCTTTACTGATAGGGTAGTAATACCCGATGGGAGTCGCTGAGTGTATATATATGAGAGAGCATATTTATTAGTGTTATAAAAAGGTTTTAATATTGTGTTAATCTGTTCCGTTTTGTATTTATAAATTCTGGTTGGTGCATGGGACGCTATGACATCAATAGGGATTTCTAAGCACTTAATAGGACAGACCGACATAATATTTGTTTTTAATATAGGTGAATGAAATAATTTTGCCTATTATATTTTCTATATAAAATAAAAAATTTCAAATGATATCTGTATTTGGCTGCAATAGATTGATTGTTAGGTAATAAAGTATATAAATAATGATAGAAATAAGATTGAAAAATAAAATAAATGAAATTTGGGAAATTTAGAACTTAAGATCCGGGGTTTTTAAATTTCTTTCGAATAAATTTTGGAATATAATAATATTGTTCATAAGTACTTTCTGATATAAATATTTAATATAATTCGAAAGAATTATTTTAAAGAAGATTTTGGTGAAAATAAGTTTTGTACTTCCCTCTCTGTCGCTGGAAAATAATTTCGGTGATGGCGGCCGCATCATCGACTTTCATTTTCGAGTTTCGAAGGGGGAAGGCCACTGCAGTAGTTTTACTGCAGATTCATTTTTGAAAAATAAAATAAAAATAAAAATATATAAATTTTGAATTGTTTTAAATATAATTAGAGATATATAAGTTGTAAGAATATATTTATCTATTGTTTTAAAATAAATTGAAAATTTAACCCGGTATTAAATTCTTAAATTTCCATTAATTAATTGTTTCAATTATTGTAGTGAAATGAAAGGTAAGTAATTAATAATTGAAACCTCTAATGTAGGTAAGAGATTTAAGAATAAGTTATAAAGGAAATAAAAAGGAAGTTGAAATTGTAAAAATTTATTGAACAATGAATTAATAAAAAAAAGAAATGGGAAAACTTGTATAACTTTCAATTACATTCTTAAAGGCATATATATAACTTACCAAGATATAAAAGTTGAAAATGTTAATAAGAAATGTAATAGATATTATACAAGTAATTAACTTGAGGTAATGAAAATAATTTATGGAATTCCTTAATAAATCAGAATTGATGTGTAGTTGTATAAACTTAAGTATAATTGAACGCTGCTAATTAAATATAATGGGAAGTAGGTATTGTAAGTAAGCAATTATAAACTTAAGTGAATAGGTTGAGGTTAATTCTGAATAAAATAAGAAAATTTTGGCTATAAACTTAGGTTAATGAATTTGCCTACTAAGAATTCAATTGAATAGGAATAAAATAAATAAATGAATAAAAAGAAGAAACTTACATGACAATAAAATGAAAAAAATTTGAATATTGTAAGTGATAAATGGAAAATTTAATTAATCACTGAATGAATGAAAAGGAAATCAAACAACTAATGTATGAAATAAAATTAATAATAGTTAATTTGATTGTTAGTAGGAATTATTGTTGTTTGGTTATGGTTGTTTGGGTAAGATACTTTAAAATTTGGATTTGGGTGAATGAATAATCGATTTAGTTTATCTAAGACTGTTGAGTAAATGATGCACTAGTAGTTTATTCTTCATTCCGTACAATTTAAAAGTTTTGAACCCGAACAACTATTTGTTTGTTTGATTGAATGATTGTTTTGTATTTGTTGTGTATGCTGTTTGTTGAAATTGATGGTTGTTGTATTGATTTGTTGTTAATGATTGAAACCACTTAAATATTTCACTTTACATAAATTGTTAACCCTTTGGATTTTTATAAGTGAAATGCGGGTTATGAAAGCAATTCTACTGCTTTTGGTTCCATGAATTAGGCGTAAATTGCCCGACAAATAGGTACGTTTCGGATTACGGCTTAAAGCGCTATTTTACATATTTTTCCGTGTTGGGATATAATATTTTGGGTATTATATGCGATATTTTGTTATATTTAATATTTTATTTGCTCCCGAGCCTCTCCGTACAAAGGAGACTCTACCGAAATTTTTCGTAAATTTTTGGACTTAGAAATTATTTTGAAAATGTTTTTCCAAACTTTATTTAAGTATAAAAAGATATAATGATTATAAAATGGGTATATTTTATTTAAAGTAATAAATTTTGTAAATTATTATTTATAAATTAATATTTTGAATAAAATGTATTGTTTGTTTGATTCTTCCTTCTCTCTTCTTTTTCCTTTTCGGGGGCTAAAAGTTTTGAGTGGGGGAGAGTGTAACGACCCGTAAATTCGTGGATTTAATTTGGTTGAGTTAATGAGTTGAGTAATTAAATTTAGTAGAAATGAAAATATAAAGGTTTACAATAACGGAAATTTAGGTAATAAAGTTAGAACAAGTTGATAAATAATAACCAAATAAGGGAATAACATTAATATAAATAAAATTGGAACAAATTGGATATAGAGAAATAAATGTAAGCATTTAATATATTAATTAATGTCGGTAAATGATAACGTTACTTAATGATTAATCATATAGTAACGGAAGTGTGAACGTAAAGTAATAAAAGCGTAGATTTAGGTTAAGTAATAATTTGTGGATTTGGGGAATAAGTTGAAATGTTGATAATTAAGATAATTAATACGAAAGTATGTAAAGTAAGTTATAGAATGTAAATAAGTTGTAGAATGTAAATTTAATGTTGTAAATTTAATAGAATGTAAAGTATTTGAAGACCGTAACTAATGTGTTCAATATATAGAAATACACATTTAAAAACATAATATTCATTCAAATTTAAAATGTAAATAGGTGTATATTAGGTAATGAAATAAAATTAGCATTGAAGATGAAATTTGAATATATCAATGGAATGAAATGTGAGACAAGTGTTGATTGTGATATAGAGTCATAATAGACTCAATTTAAAGGTTGGAATTAAATCTAATCCGTTTAATTTGAAACTTATGAAAATAAATTGGATTCAATTTGTAATAAAGGGATTATTTTAAGAAATTGAAATAAATACTATAATTGGTGAAATAATTTACTTTAAAATTTGAGATGGAAATTTGTTTAAAGAATTATAAATTAACAAGGGATACAAGATGATAAAATTTATGAAGTATAAAATTTGAATTGTAAATAGTGGGTTAATTTATCTAATTTATAATAAATTGGATTTATTGCAAATGAATGAAATCAAATATTTAACTATTACGTTAATTTAAAAATTAAGTGGAAATTGGGAAATTTTTAAGTAATAGCTTTGAACCAATGTTAATTTCATCCATTTGACTGTAAGGGATTGAATAAAAAGGTATGAATAGTGAATTCAATGGATTATTGAAAAGTTAATTTATAATTGATAAATATAACGAAATTTGAATTTACGCTGAAATTTATGAGTGAATCAACAATTAATTAACATTTAAATTGGTTTAAATCACTGTGATTGTTTAAGAAAACAAATCTGATAAGATTTGTAAATTTTGGAAGTGAAATTGAAAAGTGATTTAATTAATGAATTTTTAATTTATTTAATTAATATAAAAATAGCCATTTTGGTCACGGACTCGGATTTCGACGAAACTAGTTTCATCGGATCCGTATCGGTACATTATTGTAGGGTTTCAAGTTTCGTAGCGATCGGACTTGTCGTTTGATCGTACGAACGCGAAACGCCTTGAAATCGATTTAATTGAAATCAATTTGAAAATATTAATTTCAGCATAACTTCTTCATACAATGGAATTTGGACGTGAAACTTTTTCCATCGCGTTCAGAATATTTTAAAACACCTAATTCGATATATGGGTCTATCCAATTTCGTTTCAGGGTCAGAACGGGCTTTTTGGGCCAATTATCGTTCAACACATTTGTTTATCGGATCCATCTACTCTATTTCTAACCTACCTATATAAACCCAGTTATAAACCCTAGCCTCCATCTATTCTCATTTGTTGTGCGTTCATTTCCTCAACTCTTTCTCTTCCTCAATGGATGCAAATCCTAAATCCAAACAAAATTGCAATTCAAAACAAAGCCAAAAATTCAAAGTCCTCAGAAAATTTCGAAAAAGTATATATCGAAGATTGCATTGATACAAATCTGCGGCAACTGTTCATTTTCGATCCGAATTATCGTTTGTTCTGAAACTTAAGATGAATTTCTGGCCGTCGAAACTAGGGTTTTGGTTTTAACGGTGGATCGTCGATTTGGGGACGATGCATTGGTACGGTTGCGTTGGGGGAGTCATATGCTTTAGATCCATGGGTTCGTATGGTTTGCAGTGCGGCGTAGTTCACCAGAAATGGGGGAAAACCAGCGGCGGCGGAGGTGGTTCCGGCCACCTAGGGGCGCGTGCGAGGCACCGGTCGTGTCGGCCGAAGGGGAGCAAGGTAATGGCGATCCCTAATCGAGATGGAGGAGCTCGAGTTGAGGCGTTTTCCGGTCAAGAAGGTGGCGGCCTGTAGTGTGATTCGCGTGAATAAGGGTTTGTGTTCCTGTAGCCGAAACGCGTGAGAGAGAGGAATTGGGGTGATGACGTGGCTCTTACGTGAGCATATTCTTTGCTTATTTTATTTTGTTTTAATTTAATTTCAACTCGTTCAAATTATTATAACTTCCACATACAACATCCGTTTTACGCGCAATTTTTTTGTTAGGATCGTAATAAAATTCCGGATCTGTTGACGCTGGTTTGGACGGATTTGAAGACCGTCAAATTTTTGGGTTTAAATTGAATTTAAATTCAAAAGGTGAGTGTTTTAACCCACTCACAACTTCTAAGTTTTCTTATGTTTGTTAAATTGATTTAAGATATGAGTAGAAATTTATTTATGACATTTTTGCATATTTTATTCATCATCTCAGTTAAATCGCATTTATTTAATTTAACTGTTAATTAATTTTATTATTGCATATAGATTTACAGTTAAAAATTTATTTATTTGCATATAAACTGCTAGTTAAACAGTTATTAAATTTATTATTGAATATAAACTGTTAGTTAATACCTGTTATTTATTACCTGTTATATTTTATATGCTATACATTGATGTTGTTTAAATTGGATGATGATTTGTAATAAATGGTTGATGATTGATATTTGGATGAATGGATGTTTATTTACGTAAACTGCAAGTTATGATGCATTTCATTTTATTCGGGATTGCGGTTTGAAATGATATACAACCGCATTTTTATTATTTTTAAATTGCGGATTGAAATGATAAATATCCATATCACTTGACCATAGGATAGAAAATTATATACAGGCACCGCGGTATGTATATATATATATATATAAAATTATTTTTGGAATGATTTTTATGGTTTGGATATGATACGGTTTAATAAATATTAAATTTGGATATTATATAAATACATGTTATATATACACATGTAGTTAAATTTTGAATTTAAGCTATGTATAAATCGGTTAAATAAAATAAATAAGTTGAATAATGTAGTTTTAATGATTTAAATCAATTAAGATTGGATGGTAAATTTGGAATTTATTTGAATGAAACTTATTTAAAAATTTCACTCCACAAGTTGATGTAAAACTTATTAAAGCTTGAAATTTAATGGTACAATACTTATAACTGGATTTTCATTCAAGATTAATTAAACGAATACTTCTAGCATAAATAAATTGAAGAAAATATTTAAGTTGTTAGAAATTGGAATTTTATCTTAAATGATTTTTGATCTATTATGAAACATTTCAAAAGTAAATAATAGGATAATGAATTGGTGAGTATAAATTTCCAACCTTAAGTTTTGAAATTGTTAAATATTCAAAGCTAGAATTATACTGAAATTGAAGTGGTTTATTTAACTGACGGTGAATTTAAAATTTATGAATTTAGACTAAATTTTAAATGAATAAAATTGTAAAATCGCGAAAATTATTTTATTTTATAAAGTAATTTTAAACTCAAACTATTTTATTCTATATACTGTTTGAATATCCAAACCATTCAAGTTTTAGAAGTTATGATTTTTAAAGCTATGAATTTCGAAGTATTATGTTTTGAAAGTTATAATTCAAATGTTTGGTTTCCAGATATTATAAATTTTAAAATAGTATGATTTTGGAAAAGAAATATATTTGAAATAAAATGATATTATTGATGTGGTTTTATAAAAATAATATCAAAATGATTTGTTTTGGAAATGGAAATGATATCGTATTTATGGGGTTTTGAAATGGATAATTATATTCTGGTTTTAAAGTATAAACTATTTTAAAGACCGTGGTGTTATAATAACGTTTGGTTGTTAAAGAGACCGGGATCGGAAGTTGTCATACTCTCTGCCAACTCTGAAAACCACTTTAACAACCATGTACGCGGTGGAGATTTCAGAATGAAGCAGGTTGGCGGCTTCGTTTCCTGTAAGGTAAATACGTGGACCCAACTCCCGTGAGTTGGCATAAGGTGGCTAAAACATGAGCGATTGACTGGTTAATGAAGTAGCACCTCTGATCGGACACTTCCCTTCGATACTATACTCTGACTTTGGATTGATTCGGTGATCACCTTCACTTTGATTTCTTTGATTTGGGGGAGTTTGTTCGAGGTGAACGGTAGCTGCGCGCTACGCGTTACCACCGACTCGGAAGCGTAATTGGTATATCTACCCTGGCATTGCCTAGTTGTGCCGTGTCACCTACCATATCGAGCATTTACTACGAGTTTCTATTTGTGTCGTACCTATGGAGTGTCTTCTCGTAGTCTCCCGATCAGGAGATATGCAGACACTGTATAGACTATTGGCACTATTACGTGTTAAGGTGGAAAATGTAAAGGCTTAACGCTATTTTAAAGTAAGTTTATTTTACAATTAGACACTATTATAATAGCGCAATATACTACATAGTAAATAGTATAACGGATACTTAGGAGATGTAAATCTCAAGCATCTCTTGAGTTACTGCACTCATGTTTATTTCTGTTAATCTAACTTACATAAGATCTTTTAGTTCTGACTCGAGTGTTTTTGTCTTTTCAAATTCGCTCGGGTCAGTCCGAGCGTTTCAGAATTTGAAGATTTAGCTCTGGAGGACGAAGACGAAGATTTGTATTATTATTATTTATATTATTCCACTACACTATTTAATTCCGCTGCATTGATATTTATTGGTATGTGAACTCTGATAATTATTGTATAAAGAAGAATCAATTGTTTTGTAAACAGTTTTATGAACTGTATATTGATTATTATATTTTATCATTCCGCTGTGAGATTCTGTTTTATTTTATTTCTTCTCTATTTTTCTTATTTACTTCATAGCAATCCGCTCTTTCGTATGGTTTAAATTGACACGTGTGTCGATTTGAAGCGTGCGAAAAGGCGGGACGTTACATCGGCCATGTCGCATCTCATATAATGTCACACTCCATTCGTACCATTCTCCATTAATACCTCACCTTGTCAATAAGAGCATGCCGCAAGTCAGAGCAATTTCACTTGTATTTATATTGTCTTACTTCAATGCGGCGTTACACTAACGACATAAATCATCGGTGTCGCATTACATTAGCACTACACTTTGGAGTTATCACCGTAGACCTCTAAAGCGACATTGATGATGAATATAGTCAAAGTCCATGAAGGCTATCGAAGTAGATGTTGCTCCATAATGGTGTCGCTCGACGTCAATGTTGCTCTATAACGATGACCACCCAATGTCAATGTAGCATTTAATAGTGCACTTCATCAATGTCTTGTGTAATCCATGTTGCATTCTTTCAATGCTGCCCTTCATCAGCGATGTTGATGTTGTCTTTCATTAATGACACGTTCCATTAATGTCGCATTTCATCCACATTGCACTTAGTCGATGTTGTCTTTCAAGATATCGTGCTTCATCAATGTGCTAACAAGAGTAATATTAATGCCACATGTCGTAGGCTATAAATCGATGCCGTATTTCATGATTGTCATTGTTGCACAATGTCCATACCGTAGGATGTCGTAGGTCATGCAAAGAAGAAGGAACAAGATCATTTATAAAAGCAAATTCAAGAGGATTTAATGCATTTTCCTTCATAAAGCTTCAAAAGCCTTCACATTCCATTACATGCTCCATGCCAACATAAAGTCTCACATCGCCAATAGAAGCAAACATACCATATTCCAACCACTATAAATAGAGATGCACCCATGCATAGAAATGAAACCTTAATCTCTTTCTCATTATCACCACTTTTTCTAATTAGAATCTTCTACAAGTTCTCTTCATTGCAATAAAAAGAGCTCGAGGATAGACTAATGGAATTAAGGATAACAAGAAAGTAGATGACATGTTTATAAACAAGGACTAGACAATTAGAAAATTGCATATTTGCACCATCCCGCAACATGTTTATAATTGAATAAAGAACATGACTTGAATATATTGCTTATTGATCTTAGATTTGCTTATTTATCTATTGACTTTTTTGATTTGCATATTCTATCTTTTGGACTTGTAAACTTTATTTCAAACAAACATGAATAATCACAAAAACAATAGGTATTATCGAAATTTCGGTTTAATATTTTAAGGGTCAAAAGAAAGGCTTGAACCTTCGTTATGTTGGAAAATGAACAAAATAACATATAAGGAATTTTTAAATTGTGTATTTTATAGTAATTGCGAATTTAAGTTCAAAGTTCAAAAGCTGAAAACTGGCTTCGGTAATATTTAAACACTTGCAGAATACAGACACCGTGGCAGTGATCTCGTACGCACGCGACATTGGCATTCCGTGACTTACGGCATCGCTTTTATAAAACCTCCTATTATCGTATTCTCCAATTCACGGCATGAATATGTCACGTGACTCCGTACCCTCTTTCTTTATCTGCTCCGCTTCCATTTCATACAAAACTGATTCAATATCGTTCCCCTTCTCTGTTAATAAAACCTGCCCACCAACATGAATTACTGCTCCAATTTGATATCAAAATCATCGCCGCTAAACATTAGAAACCCATACGACCATGTTACCCCTTCCAACATCGAGGAACACTTCCACCCAATATCGATCTAGTTCCCCTTTAAAATCGACCGCGGATCCAATCCAGATTTCAAATCCAATCTAAAATTCAAAACCAATCTATGTTTTAAATCTGACTTAAATGTCGAATCCGCTCTGAATTTCGAAGCTGATTCGAATTTCATCCCGAAAGTCCGAGTTATTTCTTCGATCCAAACACTACCAATCTTGTGGAATCGGGAGATGGTGGATATTCAGATTTGAATGGTGATGAATATTTATAGGCGGAGTGGGTGATGTTGAAGTTTATGTCTACTCAATGCTGTAATATTTGATAGTGGGAAGTAATCAATATCGAGATAAGCGTCATTACAATATCTGATACTGGAGTTGACTCACGTCGAAATATGCATCATCAACATGGGGTTGTCGAAGTTGTCGACATTATTTTTGGAATGTTGAATGAGTGAGCATCGCCAATAAACCGTGCTGCTAGTCTAGATCCAGAGTTCCATATCGGATCTCGGATTCATATCAAAACAGAGAATTTCAAAGCCATTTCCTCTTATAGAAACTTTATTTTGAAAGTCGCCAAACTTCACTTCAAAGATTATCCCCATTTCAGAGATTATCGAATCTCATTTTTAAATTATCGGGCCCCATTTTAAATTTACAGATATGAATTTTTAAAAGGGGAAGTTTCTTTTTCCGTTTCGGTTCCTGTCTTTGAAAATTTTTCAGTGTTCGGTAAATTCCAATTTACGAATTACGGTACTTTTTTGTAAATATGCCAATAAATATACAATGCTAGCAATTCATTCAAATTATATGGAAGATACAAAACATACATTATAAAAAAAATTAATACCAAAAACTATTTCTTTGAGCATCATACGAACTGTGCTCATCGTTATCTTCGTTTTGTGTTCGATTACAATAAGGTAAAAGCGCATACTGCTGCATTTGATCTGAATTTAAAAATGTCACCATCATGTTATTACATGGCGAGGGCTCATCTTGGCTAGTTGATACATCGGTTTTATTTGTTTGATTTACCCTGTAATACGAATAACCTCCAGTGTAGTCAGATGTAGAATACTATAACTAGCAACATTATTATATGTGTGTGTTCCTTCATAATTGCGTTGACCTTCATTTTCAACATTCAAATTTCTATCTCTTCGTCCACTATAATCATCTGCATCTTTTGTTGTATAATTTTGGTTAGGTCTTTGAGAATCATCATAAGCAGAGTAAACATCATAACCACTAAAGCCAATGCCATGATCACTAGCATTACCTGAGTCATTATTTGATGAACCACTATTTTCACTATTATGATCTTTTGTTCTTTGTGCATATATATTATCATTATCTGACCAAGGATTGTCGCTTCTATCATCAAGTAGTGGATTCTCAACTTCTCTAGTCCATCCTGCTAATGGATCTTCCTCCTGAAATATGTAATCTAGGCCAATAAGTTGATCGGTTGTTTGTTGTCGTTTAGCATGTCGTGCTTGCAACTGCATATTGTAATGTACAAATACCAGTTTTTTCAAATTTTTCAATTTTACTCTGTTTCTCAATTTTGTATGAATCATTGCAACTGTTGTCCAGTTTCTTTCACATTTAGAAGAGGAAACAGTTTGGCTAGGAATGCGCATTGCTAAATGTGTTAAATTTGGAGTAGCTTCTCTGCCAATTATTGACCACCACATAGCGGGAAGACATGACTTAACTGCTTGTTTTGCTTTTGCAGAACCAAACACACAAGTTTCATTCTGTATTTTTCCAATGCACAACATTTATTAATAGACATGTCATATTTGAAAAAGAATCATAAGTAGTTGAGTATTATGTTTTATTACCTCTTTCGAAATTTCAATTTGCATAGCAATGTCTGGTACCATTCTTTCAAAGATGTTTGTACATCCATTTAAAACTTCATCATCATTTGTTTCTTTATCTCCATATTGAATACGGGGATTGAGAAAATAACCTAAAAGAATTGAATGGTTAAAAGAAGATATTGACACGATATGCATTCGTATAATTGTGTAATAGCTAAAAGAATTACCTGCTGCATGAATAGGACGATGTAACCGTCTTTCACATCTTTTATCAATTATATTCCACCATCTTTGATACTGTCTTGAACCAACATCTTTCTTAATTAATTTCTTCGCTCGATCCATTGCTTCGTACAAATATCTCATCCCTGCTTTAACATCATTGTCCATCATTCTTAAAACTTTTACAAGTGGACCAAATACGAAAATAATAGCAGCAATGTTAGCCCAAAATTTATCGTTATGAATTAAGTTATAGACAAGAGTTGCTTTTTTGTATTTGGGACCTAGTTTTGGAATCTTTGCACTCCACTCCCTTGAATAGATCATCCTTCTCAAATTCTCTTTATGTGTGTATATAGATTCTAATGCAATAAAGTGAGTAGCAAACCTAGTTACCGCTAGCCGAATTAATTCTTTATTGTCTGTTTCTTTTCTCATTATTGTAAGTAGCCAACCATGATTGTATATGAATCCCGTTATTGACTGGCAATTTGATATAATTATTTTTACCTCGGCTTCTTTTGAAATATCCTCTAAAATCAAATCGATGCAATGTGCTGCATTTGGTGTCTAATATAGTTGTCTTCTTTTTTCCATTAGTAATTGACCAGCAGATTTATAATTTGCTCCATTGTCGGTTGCTATTTGCACAATTCTATCTTCTCCAATAAAATTAACGACATTATCCATTAGACCACAAATATACTCAGCACTTTGAAATTTGTCGGTGGCGTTTACATATTTAAGAAAGACGGTTCCTTGAGTGGAGTACACAAGAAAATTTATGATTTTTCTTCTATTTTGTATGCTCCAACCATTGCACATCAATGTGCAACCATACTCATCCCAAAATTTGGAGTAAGTATCAATATGTTGTTTGATTTTAGCGCACTCTAAATCTAAATAAGTTTTCGAAAGTTCCCATGGAGTGAGTGCTTTAATTCAGGACCAGCTTCTGCAATGGCATCAACCATTGTTTGATAATAAGGACTACTTGCAGCATTATGGGCATTATGGTTAAAAAAATATATATTAGATATTGCACGTCCTATATGTTTTTGGTATCTTTAATGCCTTTTATTGCAGTTTTAATTGAAGGTTGAGATCTACGTCCTCGTATTTGAACATATGAATCTATCCTAAAAGTTGCACGTATCTCAAAATCATTATCCACTCTTAAGGATTTAGAACGATCGGTGCGCTTTACTCCGCTGAATCCTACGCCTGAACGTCGTCTTTCATCACTCACATAAGATTCTTTACTTGCTTGAAAGGCATGTTGAATATCTCTATCATCTTCATTTCCATCACTTCCAACGTTTGAATCTTGTCATTCGGGCATGCTCATCAATTCTTCTTGCACACGTTGCTTTTCAAGCTTCTCTTGGCTTCGTTCATTTCTCTTTTTGATTAGATGTTCCCGTATCAGTTTTCTGACTTATTTAGGAACGTTTGGACATGGTGCAACATCTCCAGCTATTGCTGTCAAATGTTCTTTCATACATGTTACACATCCACCAGAAATTTCTTTATGACAATAATTGCACTTCATTTTCTTTTTATTGATACCGACTGCCGTACAGTAATTTCAGACAATATCGCGATTTGTCATATTCAAGCACCTAAATAATAAACAAAAATTATACAAATTATGTAACATAAATCTGTTAATATCAACTTCAATTAACTAAAAGAAATTTATAATAAAAAACAATGAACATTATATAAAATAATTGAGTTACATATATGTTTTGAGTTATTCGAACTAAAAGTAAACATGTACCCTAAAATTTTCATTCACGCCTATGGACCAGAAACTTACATTATTAAGAACATATGCTCATATTTAAAGTAATTGTCCACTAACCTAATTCTAAAGGTTAGGTAATTGTCAAATAGCCAATTAATAATCCAACAACCAATTAACCAAAATTTAAAGCCCAACCCACTTCATTACTTCATCCCCAAATCATTTTCCCTAATTTGTACCGCTCGAAGCCGCCTATTCAATTCACGTTTCCAGACTTCAAAGTCCAAACGCAAAAAAGGAAAAAGAAAAAGAAAATGAATACTTGCTTCAAATCGCATGCTTAATTTGATTGAAGCTTTCTACACGGCTACGAATTCCAAAATTAAATATCTTCTTCCAGAGTAAATTTCGTTGCTCATGGCTTTGAATTGGTGAATTTTTGTGTATTGTTCTAAGATTGTTATGCTTTTTTATAGCCAAATATTTGATTCCTTTGAAAGTTTGAAAATTAAGACCGTGATTTGTTGTCTGATTTTTTGAGCAAAATGTTAAACTTGAATTGATTGAAGCCTACTAAGATTCTTGATTTATGAACGATGTGATTTAAAGTTGCTTTATTTTTGTTCAGTTTTTACTTTACTATTTTTTTTTACCGATGATTCTTTTTACTGTTTTTTTGACAGTATTTTTAATTCTCTTTGACATTTTTTTTTGCTGATGATGGAACGGGTTTTTTCGACAATTCCATTTTGGTCATCGCCGGAACCGGGCCAAGATGGCCGGAGTTCCGGCACGTCGAACGGAATGTGGAACTTTGGTTTTTAGGCTTAGGAAAAAAGTTGGAGAAAAAGTTAGTTTCAGGGACATGAAGTTTTATTTTAGGCTAAAAGACATTTTTTAGTGTAAATCACAGGATGGTAGTTGTAATTATAATTTTCTATTTACACTAAAATGTGTCCTTTAGACTAAAAAACAAACTTGTTGTCCTTAAGAATAAACATTTTTGCAACTTCTTCCCTTGAAAATAGGAATTTCCAGGCCTCGTTTTAAAATTATCGAATCTCATTTTTAAATTTTTAGGTCTCATTTCAAACGAATTTTCAGAGTCCAGATTCCTTACACCTAAAAGTTTTGAATTAACATAGTATTTAAAGTTCAAATATATATATATATATATATATATATATATATATATATATTTAATTTCAAAAAAAACAAAGATTTAAACAGTTCCAGGCGTGGGATATAATATAATTTCTAATATACATATTAAGTTCTGTATACATCATTTTTCAAAAATATATTAGTTTTTGTCATACTTGAATTTTGAATCTATACTAAATTTATACAACAATTTCATAAGCAAGTTTCAAAGATATATCGATATAGGGTCTCAATCGTATATGCAATTCTATAAATATATGATTCTAGAAAGCATACGGTTTCAAAAGTGAATCATATACAAGTTTTGAGAGAATCTAGTTTCATACACACACACATACATACATATATGTGTATGTATGTATGTATAGATGTATACATACATACATACATACATACATACATACATACATACATACATACATACATATATACATACATACATATGTGTGTGTGTATAAAAGCTTTAAGAGTATTTGAATTTCAAATGCATGATTTTAAGGAAGCATAATGTACAGTACATTAAAATTTTCATATACGCTTCAATTTTCAAATACTTTATGGCTTCAGTGTTACATGCATGCATTTGTCAAATATGATATTGAGCATGCACTGTTTCATACATATTAATTTCAAGGTGTATATACAAAAACTTATGAACATATGCAGTATAAAGAATCGTAAAATTCTAATGTATATAAGTCTCTGAACATATCCAATTTTCAAAGAAATATAGGATTCATAAGATACTCAACTTTCAGTATATGTTTTTAAACTTCAGATATGTTTAAGTATATATATTTATGTTCATGTGAAGATTCTAAATGCATACACCATTACTTTTCGAATGTGTGTGAAGCTTTGAATGCATATGTGATTTTATGTGCATGTCTGTTTTCAAAAGTATATATCAATTTCAAGTTTATGTACAGTGTCCCATGTATATGATATACACGTTATCCAGATAACTCCAGAAGTTTATATGGCTTTGTAATATATATTGGCTTCTCACTACAAGGAATGCTGTAACAATCCGAAATTTAACCCATAATAATTAATTCGTTAATTAATAAAATAATAAAGTAACTTTCTGAAATCATCAGAATCGAGCCGAGAGAAGTATATATATTACTTATGTCAATATTTATACAATATTAAATATTATATATATTTATGATACTATTTATTATACCTATTTGTTATTATCCAACAAAGATAAGTAAAATATTAATATATATAGAGAGAAGTGAGTGTATATATATTATGTATGTAAATATTGTATAAATATTAACATAAGTAATATATATATACTTCTCTCTGCCACGGGAGTTACATCGTTGTGCCTGTGGTAACTTTCTTATCAATTTCCATATATAGATTGTCAGAATCCGAACTAATATGATCTAGAAACAAAATAAATAAGAAAAGAAGAAAATAATAATAATAATATATTAGGCTAGGTTAACCCAGAGGTCGACCTAACCACGCCCTAGGTCGACCGGCCGGTCAACTTAGGGGAGAGGCGATCGACCGCCCTGTCGACCCGCCTTGGGTAATAAACATAGGAAATTTTTTCATCGTGGCCAAATTTTGTACGTCATTTGCATTATTTAGCTTCATTTGATCCTTCCGTTCTTGCATCCGATGATTCTTATTCTGCCTATGACGTGGTTGCATACTATTCAATCCCTAAATCCAATGGTCCGAGATCCACTTCTACCCCTATAAATAAGAACCTAGACCTAACACCTTTTCTCATTCTAAGATTTTTCCAATTGGGTTCACTTTTTCAAGAAGGACCCTAAGCGGAATAATTTTTCAAAGAGAAAATCGTTTTAAATTAAAATATTTAACAACCCTAAGTGGATTTAGGAAGGCCTCAAGGGAAGAGCTTAGGACCATAGGTGAGTGATGGTAATTATTTTAGATATCTTTTAAGTATTTAAAATAATAGGGTTTCCAGTAGTTGTAGATTCAGTATGATTTTTGGAATAATTCTTTTAAGAAGTTTATTTACAGTTTTTAGACTTATTTTCAGTCTATTTCTTTAGCTATTCTTTACAGTTAATTTTAGTTTATTTCTATTAATTATAGCTTTTCCATTTATTTACAGTATTTTAATTTATTTACTTTTATTTATGTGTTATTTACATCTTTTTCTTACGCTTTGGATTTTCTTCTATTTTCAATTTTCTTTTATTTCTCCTTCTTCTTCGCATATGGATTAGAATAGAATAAACTCGAATATGGTTTAAAATTATAAGAATACTGAAATAACGAAAGATAAGATGTAAATTGTAAAGGCTGTGATAAAAAATGGAATTAAGACTGAAATTGAGCCTAATTATGATACTGATGTTAGAATTAGACTAATTAAAGATAATCAGCATAGTTATAACTTAGAATTATAATGAAAAAGAGTGTAAGATGAAAGAAGTTTATTTTTACACTTAGACCTTGGGTTAAGTAATAAGCATGATTATAACGTAGGTTCTAATAAGAAATAGAAGAAAGTGAGGCATATTTTAAGACTTAGGATAAATTAATATGTACAGATAGTAAGAACAAAAGTAAAGGCTTATTTAAATAATTTATCTAAGTTAATAAGAAAAGAATTAAATTAGGACTTGTACCAAACAACATTCCCCTAATTCTATGGACATGTTGTTTCATATAACCCTGAAGTGAAACGAGGTCTCACATAACCCTGAAGTGAGATGAGGTGTCTTGCATAATCCTAAAGTGAGAGGAGGGGCGCACTTATCTTTACTACTAATAATGAGAATTCAACCAACATGAATTCAACCGTGTCTTTTTGAACTACCGGAAATGCCCTTTTCTTTTTTCCTTCCGTTTGCATTTTCTTTTCGGTCTCTTTGCTTCATCATTCTTATTACTAACCCTAATCGCCATGGTGATTTAACCCCAAAATACTAAATACGCAATCACCATCTCCAACGAACCTATTCATCGCTAATTGACTAACAATCGACCACAATCACCAAATTTGTCGTTGCCTCTCATCACCTCGGCTACAATCCTCAAATCCATTACCGAATCACCTGATGCCATTGTTGTCAATGTCAGTAAATCAAAAAACTAAATGATGTTGCTGATTGACGCTGCTGCCATCAAATGAACGCCGTCATACCACATCGCCTTTAGGTATGGTGTACTTAGCCTTGATTTCATTAGCAATTTCCCTATTACCAATCGATGTTCAACTCTGTAACTCGACGCAAGTACTATGTTTGTTATGTGCGTTGATTTAAGAGTTCCCTTCAAACTTATAAGAATTACAAAATATGTGAGTCATCTATTCTTTTGTTGATTAACAAAGTGGAGATAAAGAGTTTTTAACTGATAACAAAAAACTCCCAGCAAATGGAGATAGAATGATAAAATCTACATTATTGTATGAAAATAGCGTCCAGAAGTTTGATGAAGTATAAGTTTGGGAGTGTTTAAGGGAAGTTTTAGGAAATATATGGAGTTTCATTGATCTGGAAGGAGGTAGATGACTAAAATTAGGGAGACTGGTCAAAGAAGAATGTTTCAGACAATAAGTGATGCATAAGGGGGCTCTGAGAAGGTATAGAGTAGGCTGCCACTATCACTTGGTTATAAATATCATTTGTATTTTGTGCTGTGGATTGTTGTGCACTTTAGTTTAGTTGTCATGTTTTAATTAAAGAGCGGTGCAAAATGAACGTTTCGTAAGAAATTAGGCTCTAAATCATTAAATAAATCTGACAAATTCTCAAGTACATCTACCTTTGAAATAACTTCTTTTCCAATTACATCTAATTTTGATTTTATTAAAGTCATTTCTACTCAATTGTCCAAATAGAATGATTGCCATTGCTGTAGCATATCAAGACACAAACTCTTTTGGTTGTCCTTTTATGACTATGTTGTAGTATATTATAATCTTAGCTTTATACATTGTAAAGGTTGTTTATATTTTACTGTTGAAAGTTTCTGTCAAAAAGTATGACTACTTAAAACTATATTTTACAAAATTTGACTATGCTGCCAATAAATTCTGATCAAAGTATCCAATCATTTGTTATGGAAACTACCAATATATTGAGACCAAATCAGAAAGAATATACAGTGTCATTTCATATTGTTGAAATGTATATTTGTTTGTTCATATATATGTTAATAGAGAAGCAAGGCGCTAATTCATAAATATCTCAGTTATTTTATGTCTGCAAACAGTTGTTTGGATGTTTGAAGAACAATCAACAGAGTCATGTAAAACCTTTTTCTTAAGATATACTATAAATGATACCTTCACTAATTTATACTTAGTAGTACAAATATATTGCATAATGTATTACAGTAAGATATTTGTAGTTATTACTACTTTAGTCAACTATTTTATGATATTCATTTTTACACCATGAATTTCTAAATTAATCAACTGTGGTGCCAATTTAGTTGTACAGTTAACTAACACTGCATTGTAAACTAAACCAGTCCAAGGGGTTCACTTTATAATTCCAATGTAATTTTTGATACCATTACTAAAACTATGCCCCTTTGGCCGCCTCCAAATATACTGAAAGTAAGAGTACTAGACAAGGCAGCCAATGCGATGTTATGCAACATAATGATTTTATATGCATTTGCGTATTAAAATTAGTTCTACATGTCTCTAATTACTCATATGATTATCATTCCATTTTAAAATTTCTTCTACAAGTCTTTCGTGTCCTCATTGTAGAATTTTTTATCCTATTATTAATATAACTATATTTTTTGACTATACTCAAGAATACAAGTATGGATGATAGTTCTATCATATCCAATTGAAGAAAAAAGAAAAGAAAAAAAGCAGCACGTATAAAACCTTTTACAGAAAACTAAAATAAACTTGAAGTTTTAACTGCCAATAAAACGGTTCTACAACCAAGTAAATCGAAGCTACCAATTTGTATTCATAGATTTAACATAACAATCCTCATGCTTCCTTCTTTGTTTGGATCTTCAAGTGACACATCAACATGTAATACATAATCCTCTTCAAACATTACTAGATTAAAAACAAAAGGTGTTCCTGGTGAGATAAATGTGGAGATTTACTAGGACTGTAACATAAGTTCAAGCTGTTCAACCATTGATATAGGTATATTCCTTACTATTCTTATTATCACATTTATTTTGAGTCCTACAAGAAAGAGTTTTTCACCAACTTTTTTTATGCTGTTATGACTATATTCCACAAGTATTTGGTTAATTTAAAACTACTTTGTGATAATGATTTAGTTTTATGACTAAAATATGGTTCTTATGATGGTAAACTTTTTACTGTAAGGATAATATGGATGAAATGCACAAGTATGAATCCACCTTTTGTTTGGAAGCTTTTGGTAATGTTAAGTTTATATATTACACAATGATTCAAATATTGACAATCCAAGATAATTGGCTTTTTTTAGTGCAGAAACATCAGTTTTGGAAATAGTCATGGAACGAAGTACACTAGAAGTTGCTATGAAGATAGACTTACAGACAAATGGACATCAGGTATGGCATTATTTAACTAAATGTTTATTCTCTTTTTTTTATAGTATTTAAGAATTTTAGCAGGGCATTTATATTGGTGAAGGGATATGGTCTAGGTTATGTTGTTGGTGGAAACATTCATAATTATAAAGATGTGCCTAGAGACCTACAAAGAGCTATCTCTAACTGGAACGTTCGCAACAATCTCGCTTTCTCCATCAACTTCAGTGACATTATTAACGGCTTCTGTTTGAAGATCAATCATTGAAAGCATCACACACCATAATCACAGAATTTGACAAATTCAATAGCCCTGTAAATCGGCAACCACTGTTTCTACAACCTACCTGGCGATAAAGTCATCTCATCACTAAAAATACCAACAATGGTACAAACACTTACAAAGACTTTTCACCTATGCCCAAGTACAGTTTCATAGTCCTTGACGTGTACGATATCTACGCCCTAACATGGCCGGAAGATCATCCAAAGAGAGCCAAAGTTGAAAGGCTGGTCAAAGAGAGGAACCCGAACGAAAACAAGAATAGTCCTGAAGAGATGGAGGGTATCGACACCAGGTTTTTGATGCACAGTTGAGTGGTGGGGGAAGAGCAGCTATAGTGGCTAGATGATATGCACTAAAGGATTGTAAGAAGAAGATGGAGAAAGTGGCTGTGTGCAGCCACGTGCCTTTGGATCCTGTAGCTTCTTCCAGGAAGGTGCTGCTGTAGAACTATGAAGAGGTGATGGAGATGATACATGGGTATGAGTGTATGAAAGTGTGCATTTCTGGCCATGCTCATAAGGGTGGGTATTCAATCGATTCTCATGGGGTTCATCATCGGGTTCTTGAGGCTACTGCTGAGTGCCCTTCTGAGTCCGATGTATTTGGGTATGTGGACATTTATGGTGATGGCTTGGCTCTTTTTGGTACTGGTGTAATGGCGAGTTTGAAGATGTTCATCTAATGAGATGACTTACAGAAAAAAAGGATAAAATATTTATGATTTTTTATATAAATAACTGTTTTGAGTTATGTACAGATGCTTTTTAGAAGCAAATGTTGCGATTCATTTGTTAATATTTGTGTGTTTCTGTACTAATTATATTTTATAAAAAATGATATGTTCAACCATTTTATAAAATAATATCCACTAATTATTAATGCATGTGCTTGATGTTGCCCAGCTGATAACTGTGGTTTGCTAATTGAAATGGTTTTGTTTTATTATGTAATTGCACACTTGGATTCTAATGTAAACTCATACTAGGATAACCGATCAAAAACTTTTACCCTTTTAAATATATTGTATGACAACATGTTTTTATGGTTCACCTATATTCCACTATATGACCACTAAATAATGATGAACAACAAGTAGCGATGCAATAAGAGAAAAGAAAATATAAATGAATGTGAATATATGCAATGGGAATATAATTCTAGATTTTGATGTAGGACAAACGTGATACAGGGAGTATAGGGAGAGAAATTAATTACGAACATGGGCTTCCTTCTATAAATTATTTTCTTGCTATGGCCCAAATTATATTTTTGCTTGGGCCTACAATCACAAATCTAATTTACTGTATGAGTTTTTGATTTTGTTCAACTAGGGCCATGGCTTTAGCTCGCCAAAACACAGCTCCTACCCTGGATCTTCCTACACAATTATTAGACCACTGCATATAACATCATCTATCAGATATGGGAAGCTAGCAATACATATCGTAGAGCTTAACACGGTTTCCTGCCACCGATGAAAGTGAGAACATGCACGATACTGTGCAGCAAATAAGCTATGGTGATCAAGGAGATAGCAACAGCAGTAATTAAAGCAACTGTGCAATTGGCATGGGAATCGATTGGTCCGGAGCAATGTTTTAGTCCTTCATTATGTCTGAAAATGAAAAGTAGGAGATGGACTTACCAGAGACGACTGCTTTCAATAATTGCTTCATCTTTTGAACTGTGTTCTTGAGTTAAAAGTAATGCATCACTTATTATGTGTCTTTTAGTTTTGTCGTTTGTCATTGTTGTTTGTTTCGTCAAACTTACGTTGTTTTTCGAGTTAACTTGCTTTTTAGTTTTAATGCAAATTACTATATGATTGCGCATCAAATTGTGTAGCATAAATATTGAGTGTTTATGCTACTGTTTGTTTAAAACTTTTTTGGTAAGGCATAATACATGTATCGGTGTGCGTACACGTGCAAACAACCTGATAAATTTATCATTATACTACGCGAATTTTAATGGTTAGAAGATTAATGGTTATGCACCCCTTACTCATCTACTTGCTCCTATAGTGCTATCAATCATTTATCATATAAAGTGCAAGACAATAAACCCAAAACCTTAAAAAAAAGATGAACGATATGATTCTATCGATGATTAATAACTTAGAACAAAATAAAAGCAGTACCATTGATTTGCTTGGTTAAAGAGGGTTGTCAATGAATACCCCAAAAATTCGAAATCCGTCTGTATCTATATGCGACATATGCATATATCCGAAAATAGATACAGGCCATATTCATATCCGATAATTATTCGTCTGGTGTTTATCAACACTATAGTAACTTTTTTGCGTATTTTAGTATATAAAATGATCGTCATTTATCATTTTATCCAGGTAAAAAAGAGTCAATAAGTATATAAAAATCGATATCTGTTGCTTAAAACTAATATTTCTTAGTATATTTGTTATTTTTATATTTGTAGTACTGAAACGAATTTATAACGAGTCAAATTTTCTATTTATTTTGTTTAGATTTTTGAGCTGTGAATTAGTCGAAAAATATCCGATAAATATCTGATATCCATCCACATCCACGGATACAAATATCTAATATCCGAAAATGTTTTTGAATATACAGATATGACACTATCTGAATCCATGTCCGACCGTTTACAAGCCTAAAAATACATTGATAGATACTTATGGAAACAATGTCAGATTAAGTCACGAACAGTTTCGTTGTTTCAAAAGTGATGCATCTCAAACTGAGCATAATAATAACTACTTGGAAGCTACCTTTCAAATTAAAAATATAAACATGGTTGTCTATCAGGATTACCTTTCAACTTTGAAATTTCAAAAACCACGCTGTAAATCCTATTCGTTGAATTCCCGCTATTAATAAATAAAGGAGGTGAAGCCATGTTGTGAAGTGATGATGTGTTTAGGTACATTTTTGCTTACAGCCCACATTAGCTAAAAGTGCATATGCAGTATAAGTACAAGTATTATTTCTATTTCCAATATTATAAAATGAACTAAACAAAAGAAACGAACGATAAAACTTTAGCATTACAAAAAAATTGGTTCTATGATCATCCTTCAATTGTTTTGGTCTTCTTGAACGGTGATTTAGGTTTGGCTTATGCTGGCAATGATACTATCAAATCTACTTCAGGGGGCGCAACTATAAATGCATGCACATTGTGATTAAATGCATGCCCATCTGGGCGTACATATATACTCGTGTTAATAACGGTAATAAATGGTCAATAAGTAGAAGTCCAAATCATGGGGATTCGGGTAGGGGCGCAACTAGATATTGTTTGGATGACGGCCAGTACCAACTGCATTTCCCTTATTATTTCTATGCATACGGTGTTTTCACATAACCCTGAAGTGAAACGAGGTGTCTCACATAACCCTGAAGTGAGATGAAGTGTCTCACGTAATCCTGAAGTGAGATGAAGGGCACGCTTATGCTGCAGCTTGGGGTAATAAGAAAACCCAACAGGTGGGACAACAGGTAACATGAGCACGGTGGCAGTTACTCATGCGACTTCCATTTGGGTGCTCAACAATCGTTATGAGTTCTAAGTGCTTAGTTTGTGCCTTTCGTAGGCACCAATGTCTACTGCATAGGGAGCTTTAGCGTCCGGTCCATAGTAGATTCTATGGAGTAGCAGGTCGATCAAAGGGTACAATTAGGATTTCAGCCTAATTATAGGATTAAGAATTCAGCCTAATCAAAGCAGCTATCAAAGACAAGTGTAAACAATCAAGTTAATCAATTATGTTAATCTAGTTAATTCGTATTTATTTCTAGCTTATTCCTTCTCTCTATTTCCATTGCTTACTTTTTTATACTAGAACTGTTGTAAAGTTTATTACTTTTACTTTGCTTGAAGATTCTTATAATTACTATCGTTCGCTAGACTTTTACTATGACCCACTCTATTTTTCTCTTTCCCTCCCATAGCCAATCAGGGGCAAGGATGGTAGATGTAGGAATTTGGAGATTTTTTCGGAGGGGATTCTATCATGTATTTCTTTTCTTGGGATTCAATTTTTAGTTCTTTTTATTGAGCCGGCATTTTGTGAGGGATGTATTGTACTATGATATTATTGATGCTATGGATTTTATTTTACAAGACACGTAAGGTTATTTTGACATTTGATGTATTTGGTATTTGGCGACTTATTTGATTTATAAAGTAATTCTGAGGTATTGTTCTAAATAAATTATTATTATTATAATTGTTTCCGCTATTTATATATTTTTGTCTTTTGAATCTTAGCCTCTGCTAGTCTTAGTTATACCTACAGCGTAACATAACATTTTGTGTGCTCTTTTGGGTATACATAAGGGGTGTGAGCTGTTACATTTGGTATCAGAGCCTAAGGTTACATGATTCCTAAAAACTTGTTTTAAAAATAAAGTATTTTTCCAAAAGCAACCTATTTTTAAGTAGCATATCTTCAAATTAGAAGTATTTTCAGAAAGAACTCTTATTATAGAAGTAGTTTTTCAAGTATAAAAGAGTATTTATAAAAATTCCCTTAGAAGTCCAGTTCAACCTTCTTTCGATTCTTTCGAGCCTAAGTTTCCTTTTCTTTGCATAATATGGCTGACTAGTTCCGTAGAGCTACGGTACCAGAGGTGGAAGGGAAAGCACCCAATACAACATTGGTAGGTGGATATCCCTTTAATCCACTTACAATGGCCAATTTTCTAAGATATGCAAGAACTTCGCTAGTATATGAGGCAGAACGATTTCTAGCGCAGAGGATTTTGAGGAGGCACGAGCTAGGTTGGAGGTTACGGAGCAAAGGTTTAGGATGTCTGATTTGGTGGACCTTAGAAGTGGATCAAGAAAAGCGGGAAATGCAATAACTATGGACGTGTTGGTCATTACGCAAGGGACTATAAGAATAAAATGATGAAGGGGAGGTGTTTCAACTATGGGTAGCCTGGTCATCTTAGTAGAGCTTATCCTTAGAGAATGGGGCAAAGAGCAAGCGCATCTACGATGCAGGTACATGCTTTAAATGCAGCACTTTCTAGCGGTGATTTCGATAGAAGTAGGAAAATCTCTTTAGAAGGATTAATATCTCTTTCTGATTTTCCCATTCGGATTCCTTTTGATTTTGGAGCATCACACCCTTTCATTACGAATTCTTTGGTAGATTGTTTGCACTTAAACATCTCTTTAATAGTAGACCCATTATTGTTTCAAATCCCATATGAGGATTAGCACACTTGTCTATGGTGGGTTTGAATTTTTTTATCCTAGGCGTGGAATTTGACCATGACGCATATGTATTGGTATTTTCGAGGTATGGGATGATTTTGAGAATGGATTGGGTATCCATATATGAACTATATTAGACTGCGAAAGAAGACTCGTTGGGCTAGAGACATGCAGCGGAAGGACACTCGAGGTTTCTTGCGACCCGCAAGGGTCAGATATGTTGAGCTTCTTTTATTCCCTCGATTCATCATCATCAGAGTTAGATTCGGTTCCTGTCATCAGAGATTTTCCAGACATCTTTGAGGAGGTTAGGGACTACCTTCTAAGAGAAAGATTAACTTTGGGATCTATTTGACTGATAATGCTAAGCCAGTGGCATTACCCGTGAGGCACATGATACCTAGGGAGAGGAAGGAATTGAGCAAGTAGATCCGCAAGATTTTGGAGAAAGGATTTATAAGAAGGAGCATATCGGAGCGGGGAGCGACAGTCATCTTCGCTACAAAGGCGGATGGTTCCCTTCGACTTTGCATAGACTACAGAGAATTGAATAAACCCATGAAGAAGAACCGATATCCACTCCCTAGGATAGATGACCTTTTTGACCAGTTAGTTGGCTCTGCAGTATTCTCTCAGCTTGATTTAGCCACTGGATTTCGTCAGCTTAGGGTCGCTAATAACAGCATTGATAAGATCGCATTTAAGACACCCAACGGATTCTTTGTGTGGTTGATTATGCCTTTTGGGCTGACCAATGCCCTAGCCTATTTCGTAGATTTGAGGTGCCATGTTTCTAGAGATGTCCTAAATAAGTTAAGGGTGGTATTCGTGAACGACTTTTTGATGTCTTTCAAAAGTACAGAAAAGAATGTTGTTCATCTTGAGGAGGTTCTTCGTACGCTCCACGTTCATTGGTGGAAGGAAAAATTCTTGAAGTATCACTTTTGGCATAAGGAAGTTTTTTCATGTGGCATAGAGAAGGTCTATACATGGAAAGGGTTTGATAAACGGTTTTGTATATTTAGGCTCAGATTGTGAAAATCCAAAGAGTGGCTGGTAAAGATTGGGGACGTAAAATAGAAAAGGAGGTAAGCCATGTATAGATAATTGCAGAAATTACAATTGTTTCAGATAAGTGGATTTAATGATAGCACTAAAAGACTTTAGTAGAGAAATGGGATTACCAAAATCTAGGAAGGGTACCCTTAGGGCAGTGAGAACAAAATCCACCTTATGTTTAGTTCAATAGAATATAATTGTTAGAATTGAATTTTTTTATTTTTATTATTTTCTTTTAGGGAACAAATATTGGGTTTTTGAAAATGGTATGAAATTTAAATTGGTTTTTATATGATGTAAATTTTGTTAAAAGTAAGATTCTTTTTGAAGAATTATAGCTCGCTAGTTTTTTTGTAGATAAACAAAGATTTTAAATATAAAAACTAGAGGTTATTAAATATCGAAACGTATGTTACAACATTTATTGTTATAATAGATGTTTTCATGAAAAGTAAAGGGAGCATAGACTATAGCACTATTGTTATAGTAGGTGACTTCCAAAGGAAATGTTTTTACATTGTATATGAGGCATTTTAATTGAATTCATACACTTGTATTTTTGGGTTATAGTAACAGTGTTTTATGCAACATCTGTTCGACCCAGATAAAATGTGTTTTGAAGAAAATTTTCAAGAAATTAAGTAGTTTGCAAGTACATTAAATATTTAAATAAGTATCAGAAAATATTTTCTAGTTATGGATATATTAAAAATAGTTTTGAAAATGAGTTTTTTTGAAAAGAAAAGTGTAAGTTAAATATTAGGAAATTAGTAAATTTCATAGAAATTATAAATGGTAAGAGAATATAAATTAAAAATACTTTAATCTATTGAAACGAAATGGATAAAGATAAAATTTTCTATGAAATCAAGTTATAAATAAAGATATTTTGTGCAAGTTATAAGGAATATGTGAAGGAGATATACAAGGTATGAGAAGCACCATATTTTATATAGCCTATTTTGAAAAATATAAAATAAGTTTCTTGTAATTTCATATAAGCGTAAAATCATCTTTTAAAGGATTCATAGAAGGTTTTACTATTAGTAGTTTCTCATAAGAGAAAGTAGTTCCAATGCACTAAGGTAAAAAACTATTAGGTGTAATAAGAAGATGTTTTAAGAAAAGACATATAAGGATATTTTAAAGATATTTTAAAAGAAAATGGTTTGGTGAAAAAGTAAATAAGTTTTTGGAAATGAAAATTTAATAAAAGTAGAATTTAAAATTGAAATTTTTATAGAAAACTAAAAAGGTCTTTAAAAGAAAACGAGGAATAAATTTTGGACTTAAAAGTTTTTCCATCTAGGTTTGGGAAACAATGTAAATTCAAAAAGTTTTGAAGATGCAAAGCTAGAAAGATAAGATTTGAAGTAACCTAGTATTTTTTAAATTCAATAGGAACTTGAAGATAACACTTTTAAAGGCAAATGTTTTGGGATTTGATGTTTTAAAAATTTAGAAACCTTAATTTTTAAAATGGAATTATAAACGTCGAACCAAACTCCTAAATGTGAAGTAGATAGGAATCATTTCCTATGTGTAACGGAAAAGGTGTAAGGCTACAAAGGAACAACAGTAATTGCTTTTGGAAGTAATAATAGAGTTTTCACATAGTATATAGGACCCAGGTGAGAACCTAAGAATGTTGGTTCATGTGAGCAGACTAAAGAAGAATAGTAAGTAACGCATGGTTGGGAATGAGTATCCTTGATTTTGGAAGAACTTGGGAGTAGCATCTTTCTTTAGAGGAATCCATATAAGATAGTAATTCTCAAGCTAGCGTTGGAGTGGCACCTTTTGAAGCACTTTATGGAAGATTACGCAAGTTGCTTTCATGTTGGATAGAGTCTACAAAGGTTAAAAGGACTTCAGAGAAGACTAAATTTGATTTGGAGAAAATTCGTATCTTATATCTGCATTTCTTTGACAGTAATTTTTCGAATTTCTTATTTTCCATCCCTAGTTTTGAATAAGTTCTTTCCTTTATTATCCTTTGAGAGGGTAGAACTTAGGACTTAACCCATGGATGGTAGGATTTTATGTAAATAGACACATATACTTGCACTAGGCACTATTATCTCTTTGGGATCGACCTAACTAGGACACTAGTGCATACGCATATGGATGTGTGTGCATTTTTATCCTATTTTCCATGGTTGCAAAAAATGGATGATTTTCACATGATTGTTGCATTTGGATGATGTTGTAGCACACATATAGAACTATCGGTTGTCATTAGGGATTTTTGCATTCATTTGAATACATAACACAGACATGACTACATAAAAGGAGGTCGACTGAATCAGTGGACCGCCTAATCTTTTGCATTAGTTAGGGACATTTACACTACACTAATTGCATCAGTATCATAAATTGCATTGGAAAAACTAAAGGACAATGGATGAACGGATGATGGTTGAGTAGTTGGTTGTAGAACTTGGATGAAAACATTAGATCATTCTTTTATCTTTAGAGATTCGGAGACGAAATCCCTTAAGGAAGGAAGGTTGTAACAACCCGAAATTTAACCCATATTAATTAATTCATTAGTTAATGAAATGATAAAATAACTTTGTGAAATTATCAAAATCGAGCAACGAAAGTTGCACCGCTGTGTCCGTGGCAATTTTCTAGTCAATTTATATATATAGAATGTTAGAATCCGAGCTAATATGAGCTAGAAACAAAATAAATAAGAAAAGAAGAAGAAAATAATAATATATTGGGCAAAGTCGACCCAGGGGTCGACCTAACCACAACCTAGGTCGACCGGCCGGTCGACATAGGCGAAAGGGCGGTCGACCGTCCGGTCAACCCGCATTGGTTAATGATCGAAGGAAAATTTCTTCATTCGTGGCCAAATTTTCTCCGTCATTTGCGTTATTTAGCTTCATCCGGTCCTGCCATTTTTGCATCTGATGGCTCCTATTCAACCTATGACGTGGTTGCATCCTATTCAATTCTCAAATTTAGCGGTCTGAGATCCACTTCTAGCCCTGTAAATAAGACCCAAGGCCTATCACTTTCTTATTCTAAGATTTTCTCCAATTGGGTTCACCTTATTATGAAGGACCTTATGCGGAATAATTTTTCAAGGAGAAAATCGTTTTAAATTAAAATACTTAACAACCCCAAGTTGATCTGGGAAGGCATAAAGGGAAGAGCTTAGGACCACATGTGAGTGATTGTAATTATTTTAGATTTCTTTAAGTAATTTAAAATAATAGGGTTTTTAGTAGTCGTAGATTCACTACGATTTTTGGAATAATCTTTTTAAGTAGTTTATTTACAGTTTTTAGAATTATTTTCAGTCTATTTCTTTTAGCTATTCTTTTTAGTTTATTTCTGTTAATCATAGTTTTTCCATTTATTTACAGTTTATTTATAGTATTTTAATTTATTTACTATTATTTATGCGTTATTTACATCGTTTTCCTACGCTTTGGATTTTCTTCTATTTTTAGTTTTCTTTTATTTCTCATTCTTCTTCGTGTATGGATTATAATAGATCAAATGCGAATATGGATTAAAATTATAAGAATACTGAAATAACGGAAAATAAGATGTAAATTGTAAAGCCTGTAATAAAAAATGGAATTAACACTGAAATTGAGCCTAATTGTGATATTGATGTTGAAATAACGGAAAATAAGATGTAAATTGTAAAGCCTGTAATAAAAAATGGAATTAACACTGAAATTGAGCCTAATTATGATATTGATGTTATAATTGGACTAATTGAAGATAATTAGCCTAGATTTAAATTAAAATTATAACTACAAAGTGTATAAGTTGAAAGAAGTTTATTTTTACATGTAGACCTTGAGTTAAGTAATATTCATGATTATAACGCAGGTTATAATAAGACATAGAACGGAGTGAGGTTTATTTTAAGACTTAGAATAAATCAATAAGCACAGATAGTAAGAACAAATGTAAAGGCTTATTTAAATAATTTATCTAATTCAATAAGAAAATAATTAAAGTAGGACCTGTGCCAAATAACATTCCCCTATTTCTATGGGCACGGTGTTTCACATAATCCTAAAGTGAAACAAGGTGTCTCACGTAGCGAGTTAGGGTGTCTCACATAATACTGAAGCGAGAAGAGGGGCACGCTTATGTTAATAACGGTAGTAAATGGTCAATAAGTAGAAGTCCAAACCATGAGGATTTGGGCAAGGGGCGCAACTAAATATTGTTTGGATGACGGGCCAATACCAATAGCATTTCCTTTATTAGTTCTTTTGACAAGGTGTCTCACATACCCTGAAGTGAAACGAGACGTCTCACATAACCCTGAAGTGAGACCAGGGGCATGCTTATGTTGGAGCTTGAGGTAATAAGAAGACCGAATAGGTGGAACAGCAGAAAACATAAGCATGGTGGTGGTTACGCTTGCGACGTCCATTCGGGTGCTCAATAATTGTTATGAGTTCTAAGAGCTTAGTGAGTGCCTTTCGTAGTCACCAATGTCTACTACGTCAGGAGCTTTATCGTCCGATCCATAGTAGATTCTATGGAGTAGCAGACCGATCAAAGGGTAGAATTAGGATTTCAGCCTAATTATAGGATTAGTAATTCAGCCTAATCAAAGCAGCTTTCAGAGACAAGTGCAAACAATCAAAGTTAATCAATTATGTTGATCTTGTTAATTCGTATTTATTTCCAGCTTATTCCTTTTCTCTATTCCCTTTGTTTCCTTTTATATACTGTAGCTATTGCAAACTCTATTACTTTTACTTTGCTTGAAGATTCTAGTAATTACTACCATTCATCGGACTTTTAGTCTGACACACTCCTCCATTTTTCTCTTTTTCCCTATAGGCAATAAGGGGTAAGGACGGTAGACTGTAGGCATTTGGAGATTTCTTCGGAGGAGATTCTATCATGGATTTCTTTTCTTCAGTTTCAGTTTTTAGTTCCTTTTGTTGAGATGGCATTTTGTAAGGGATGTATTGTACTCTGATATTATTGATACTATGGATTTTATTTCGCAAGACACGTAAGGTTATTTTAGCATTTGATGTGTTTGGTATTTGGTGACTTATTTGATTTACAAAGTAATTCTTAGGTTTTTTTCTAAATAAATTATTATTATTTCCGCCGTTTATATATTTTTGTCTTGTGAATCTTAGTTTTTGCTAGTCTAGGTTATACCAACAACGCAACATGTCTTTTGATATACTCTTTTGGGTATACAAATGGGTGTAAGGTGTTACAAATATGGTCATTTCGAACGGCTCCAATCCGTCGGCGGCCGTCGGAAGCCGTCAAAAATGCCGTTGGTATATAGAACACGACTTTCATCCATTTCAGACAAAAACAACGATAGCTTAGCGACGGGCTCCAACGACAGTACCGATGTTTTTCCGATGGTGATGACATCCACTTGGCTTAAAAACACGCCAGAAAACCATCGAAAACCGTCGGAGTTTTCGACCGGTTAGCCTTTGGAATATTTTGACCTATAAGCCGTCGGCGACCGTCAGAAATATGAGTAATTTTTTTCAGCATCCAAACAGCACATCAATATCAATTTGTATCACAACACATCAAAATAAATATATATCACAACGCATAAAAATCAATATATATATATATATATCAGATATATAAGCCAAAATCAATATCAATATTAATAATAATATAAAACTCAAACATTACAATCAATACGAACCAAACCATCCATCATCACTCAACTGTAATATATAAATCCAACATCAATGTACAATATATACATCCAACATCAAACCCCACAAATCAATATCAAGCGCCAAATGTCCCCAAATCAACCTTACATCCCTCATTGTATATATACACGAGTTTCAAAAACAAAAACTCCAAAACGTACCTCATGACTCGTAATCGACTCTGGAACCACCAAATGAAGGGAATGCTTTATGACGTTCCATATATTCGGCCAAACACTAATTCAGTCGCTCCATTTGCGCTACTCGAAGAAGGTCCTGCTATTGCAGCTGTGTAATTTGCTATCGAAGCTCATTAATCTCAGCATTATCCTGAGCTTTTTGATAGGCTTTTTGTGAGGCCCAATCCTACAAAACAAGTCAAAATATGTTTAAGTTATTGAATAACATTTATTAAAATTAAGCAATTTTTACAACTTAATTAATTTTATAAATTACCAATTGACCGCCGTAGCCATAGCGCATATGTCTCTGTATCGGGTCCATGACGGAGTCAAAGATAACATCCTCCTCATTAGTGGTCAACCGCTCCCGTCCCAAATGCTCAAGCATCTACACATGTGCTTGGATAAATATTTCCTATAACGCAAAATTAAATACAAGTAAATATTACATGACATTATTTTAATATTTATCGCTAATTAATAAAATGATCATTATTAATAACTTATAACTTAAAATATACTTACATGTAAGACGTATGCTTTATCATCCTAATGGTAGGTATATGTCACTGATCCCTCGTCGTCTGTCTGTCTGATGGCATGAGTATGCCCAAATACGTCCATATACGAGACAAGATCCCCACGTGCTCTTTCCTATTATAAGTGGTGTATATTATTGTTTTTCTTAAAATTTATACAAAAAATGTTATAACTATTCGTAATTGCAATTAATCAATTTACCAGGTCCATGCGATGATGCTGAAATGATTTTGAACCACCTCTTTGTGTGACAGAATTTTCTGCCTCTTCGCCGAGTTCCTGTCTGAGTCCGCCTGCAAATTAAAAATTAAGATTATATTTACAGGTATAAATTAACAAATTAAGGTGACAATTGATAGACTTACCCTGAATTCATCGCTACCCCCCACCATGCGACTCAATCATCCCATACACTGGCACCCATGCAATTTGGCTTCTTCCTGAATTTTTTGATGGTAGACATCATATCCCGGCAATCCATTGCAACTTTGGAGTTCCAGTGGCACTTGCAAAGAGCAACATCCTCCTCTTGTTGGTCTACCGCACCCTGTATATATGTTGAAAAATATAATTTATACGTTTATACATAGTCAACAAATATACATTTGTACATAGTCAACAAATTGAAAAAGTGATTATATATAATGATATGTAATTTTACACTTACCAAGAAGTCCTGCCAGATGCTCTCCTGGACATGCTATGGAACTCGACTCCATTTTGGCCAGCACACAGTATACGACTCATGTATGATTGTCTAAATATGCCGAGCACTATGTTTGGAGGCTCAAGCTCAAAACCCCTGCAAGATACAAACAAATCATGACTAATATATCATACAAAATATTGGTAATACTGAAGTAAAATTTAAGACTTACGACCCATCTGCTTTCGGTAGCAATCTAACCACCATACGTGGAGCCTCCTATGACGGGCCGCTGCCATCACCTCCGCCACGAACGGTCCCTCTTTTAGACGAAGATAGGGAACCGAACTGAGAAGAACTCCACCTCTTAATGAAAGGCATCTATAATACCTGTCATATAAATATTATTTTATTATGGGAGAACATATCATTCAATTATGAGTAAACATATAAGGATTTAACATCAATAATCACATATAATATGCAAAGAAGCGTAACATCAATACTCCCAAAATTACATTTTTCTAACATGTATCCTATTAAACCAATCGTTGTCATTTTCTGATTCAGACTTGGTCTCGTACTCTTTATTATTTTCCTCTGTGGTCATAAATGATTCTACTGTTACATTAGATTCATTATTTAGTGGTCCAAAATCGGTTTGATCATATATAATTATAATTTCACCATTTTTCTCGATATGCGCATGGTACGCTTTTTCCTTTGGAATATTCTTTCCATCAAAAGGAATCTTGCCTTCATTTTAAAAACTGCTAACCAATCTGCTTTATCTCTTTTTAGAGATGGACAAGGAGGATAATAAATTTATAGGGCTTGTTTTGCTAGCATAAATGGATCGTACTTATGATAATGCGATTTATGCTTTATTTCAATAGTATTATATTTCTGGAGCATATTGATTGCAAAAATTAGAACATTACTGAACCAGTTGCATCTAAACAAATAAACTTCTTCCGCAGGTCTAGAGAAATATATTAATTGCAAAACCTGAGTTAACATGCCGTAAAATTCATTTATGTGATCATTTGGATCATCGCTACCTTTAACATATATGCCGGTATTGTCAGTTAATTTTTCAACCCTATGTTCTTTGGTGTTGAATTTGTATCTATTGACAAAGAACATTGGAAATGTCTTGACTTTTTGGTCCCATTGCAAGATGTTTCAACCATTCATTGACCA
Source organism: Allium cepa (assembly GCA_030765085.1). Classification (NCBI taxonomy): domain Eukaryota; kingdom Viridiplantae; phylum Streptophyta; class Magnoliopsida; order Asparagales; family Amaryllidaceae; genus Allium; species Allium cepa. Next base: position 622,499,630 of record CM060940.1, on the reverse strand, counting down.
TACAATTTACCGGATCATATATGTGGTTCGAAAATCAAGTAGCAATTTTTTTGGTGATATCGCTGCTTGGATGCCGTGATTCGTAAATATTGCATATGTAGATAATATATTGCATTATAATGAATACATACATGTATTATTCAAGTAAATAATTTAGATGTGTTATTTTAGAACACTTGACAAATGGCGCAACTTCTACACAATTAAGAACTGTGTGTGGGCTATATGATAATCTCTATCATCTAACCATACTTCCACACATATTCTAGCAGGGCGTCCCTACTGTCTAAAAATAGATAGCACTGATTCAAAAGATTCTTATTTAATGCCTTCGTTACTTCTATTGCACCTTCAAAAGAAAAGTTCGCATGGTCACTGAAATAATGAGAGAAAAAGAATGAAGCTTCTTCTTCGATATATGATTTGCATATCGAACATTCAACTCGTGCTTTTTGTCTCACTTTTTTATTTAGATGATTTAAGTACCTATTAAAAATAATTATAATTAAATTTTATTACATTAGTTAAACTAAAATTTAACATACTCAATATTAATACCTTCAAATGGATACATCCATCCGTATTGAACAGGACCTTAAAGACGTGCTTCAAACAGAAGATGAACATGTAAATACTACGTTACATTAAAGAAATCTGGAGGAAACACTTTCTCCATTTCGTCGAGCAGTATAGGAATTTTCTCCTCAAGTTTATGTAGACGATCAACTTTTAACGTAGTTGAACAAAACTTCTTATAAAACAAACTAAGTTATGTTACAACCGTCCAAACTTTTGCGGGCAACAGTTCTTTGAAAGCGACAGGTAACAAATGTTCCATCATTACATAACAATCATGACTTTTCATCCCACTAAGTTTACCGTTCTTATAGTCGACACATCTATGCAGATTAGAGAAAATCTCATCAAGAAATCTTAATCCTTTCACCCACTTTAACTTTAACTTGGTTACTCTCTAGCTTATAGCATGCTTTGTGTTTCTTTGTGTCGTTTGGCTTCGTATGAAGCTCAGGACTATTGCATATTGCCTCTATATCATATCTTGATTTCAAATCGTCTTTTATCTTTCCTTTAATATTCAGAACCTTATTAAATACATTATCGAACATTTTTTTCTCGTTGTGCATCACGTCGATACTACGATGAATTAGGAGATTTTTCCAATAAGGCAACTCCCAAAATATACTTTGTTGCACCGATTATGAATCATCGATTTACCTTGAATTTCAATTTGTTCGTCAGTTTCATGTATCTTTGGATAATCCTTTACAAGGTCATAAATATCTTAGCTTGACCAAATCATTGGTGGTCGCAAGGTCTCAGGTCTTACTTGTAATTTTTTTTAATCTTTTCTTAAAGGATGATTAATATGGAGAAAACATCGATGACAGTCAAACCACGAATTTTTTTTCCCATATGGTGAAGAAACTGCTTGTGTTTCTTCCATGCAATGTAGATAGGCTAGACGACTAGCCGTACTCCAACCCGAAAGCATTGCATACATAGGAAAATTACTTATAGTCCACAATAGAGAAGTGAACGTATGAAAATTCTTTTTTTTTTTGAAATGTCATATGTTTCAACACCTTCGTACCACAATGTTTTCAACTCTTCAATCAACGATTGTAAATATATGTCGACTCCTTGTGCCGGATCACCAGGGCTAGGGATGATAATAGTGAGAAATATATATGGAGTTTTCATACGCAGCCACGGTGGTAAATTGTAAGGTGTAATGAGTATAGGTCAAGATGAATATTTTGAACCAAATTGGGAGAGCGGTGAAAATCCATCCGTACATAAACCAAATCTAGCATTACGGCTCTTCGGGGCAAAAGTGAGGTATGTCTTATCAAAATGATTTGATGGTTCTCCATCAGCTGGGTGTGTTAATGCACCTTCTTCCTGTGTTCTCACATAGTGCCATCTCATATGATGCACGGTTACAAAAGATGCATATAACCATTTAAGCCTAGGAGCGATGGTAAGTAAGGCATACACTTGTATGGAACTTCCTTTCCCTTCGTTATTCTTGGTTTGCATCTTTTCTGATTGCATATTTTACAATTCCTAAGATTGACGTCTTCTTTCCAAAACAAAATGCAACCATTTAATCATGTATCTATTTTTTGATACGACAAACCAAAAGAAAATTTAAGTTTTTTCACTTTGTAATGATTTTCGCACATTAAATTATCGGGTGGCATATGCCGTTTTTGCAGCTTGTACTATATCTGTAAACTCGCTTCTATGAAGTTGTATTTTGATTTCATCGTAATGTATTCTGCAGTTACTGATAGCTGACTACCGCTTGTACAACCATCCTAAAGGAGTTTCTTAGCATCATGCAATAAATCATAATTTATTTTTGCTCTAATACTTGGTTCTGCTTCAACAATAACATCGTTATCTTCAACTTCAACGGTAGAGAACATTGAACGTGCTGCATCTTCATCCATAACTTCTATGAGATTCATCGGAACAATTTCAGTATCCACCTCATCCTCCATATGTACGAAATTAGGTGCTATAAGTTCCCCATAACGATCCCACACCAAATAATTTGGCATGAAACCATATTGGCTCAAATGAACTATTACCATATCAAGTATCAAATGCTTCAATAATTCACATCTACTACGTCGATAATGAATTTCTTCGTCGTCCCCATTATTTTTAAAGAAAATTCAATAAAGATGTGTACACTATTTTGAAAATGTTTACTTATTGAGCCTTCAATTTCTCTTCTTTGTTAGTACATCCAGCTTCGATCGATAAAAATAATTGACCATTCTTTCTACTTTAAAACAAAAAAACATATCAGTCATTTACGTGTTGACAATTTTTTTTCAATTAAATCATACAGTCAAATTTTCGCAAATATATAATATTATTCTATTTAATTTTATTTTCGAATGGATTTGCACAAATTATTATATGAATGTAATTTATAATTTCTAGGTTATTTTTTTACACTTTGATGGTTGGTCATCCTACTTCCCATTACAAACACAATAGTAGTTATATTTTGTAAATCATCGCATTCTAAATGATTCAACAAAATTTCGATAGCACTTTCCTTTGTTCCCTATATCATACACAATGCGTGTGCACAAGGAACAAAAAGAAAGTGTTGTCGATATTTTGTGAACCGTTTAAAATGAATGATTTGCAAAATGTAATTACTCTATTGTGTTTATAATTTGTCCAATACATGGTCAAATCTGACAAATATTTTATCGAATGAATATAAATGTCTGTATTGTGATAAAAACGAACACACAAACAACGATCATATACACTTGTTAAACGAACCAAAAACTCTCTAATGGATTTCTAAAAAGTAAAGCGTATTATACAATAATTTATTTACATTCTAAGAAACACATACAGTAAATCATCATTTTTGTCATCTTAAAAACTCTTATACTAAATCTTGAGCATCGGCTCTAATTAATCCAAACTAGTCTTGATGCGCCTTTGCACTAATTAATGAACACATGTACACCAATTAACGCATATGTATACTAAACAATTTTTTTATCAACATTTAAATGATAAAGAATTATAATAACGACTTAATTAGCATTTAATAGTGTATAACAAACAATCAATAGAGTATTATACAACTATAACTACAAAGTGACCCTAATTTATCAAATCAAAATTAATTAGGGTTTAGGAATAAAACCTGATTTGGGATAGATGAAGAGACTAGACTTGTTGAGAGTGGAGAATGATGAATTTGGAGATGATCAGAGAGGCGCGGGGGATGGCTGACGACGGGAGGTGGTGGTGGGTTAGGGATTTGGTTGATTTTGGGAAGAGGAAATAATGAAGATGGCTCTCGGCTTGTAGCCTGTATACACGATATTTTCCGATGGCTTTCGACGGCCGTCGATGAAAAATTTACATCGGTTTTCGATGGCTTTCGACGACCACTATATTTATTTACGAAAATGCCATAGAGTTTATCAGTCGTCGGTAACCGTCGGAAATCGTCGTCGGAAGCTTCCGTCGCTATTTACTGTATTCCTTATAGTGTCTAAATATATGTCATTGAATTGTAAGAATATTAAATCATTGGGTAAATTTGCATGGTTATAAACAAGTACGTAAAGTTTTACATGATATAAGGCTTGGAAACATGTTTGCTTCAAATATTTATATATGCTGGTTTTGAACATTCGAGTTTTGAAAATTTGCAGTTTTATAAGTCTCAAATATAAAGCTAGTTTCAAAAGCATGAAGATTAAATGTGTCATTAGCCTTTAGATACATGTCAATTTTCAAATATATATATATATATATATATATATATATATATATATATATATATGTATGTATGTATGAACTTTCAAGCATGTACAATTCCATATGCCAAACTTTGGAAGATGAACTGCTTTGAATATAAATATACAATTTAATATAAATACATAAGTTTAGAGTATACATTGTTTTCAAAATATATATCTCCTAGTTTCAAATATATGCATGCATTATGATCTCGAAAGCAAAAAGTACTAAGTTTATATATAGGATTGAAAGTATGTATACAAAGTTCATCTATTTCTGCCTCTGAATACATAAAGGCTATAGATATATTTTAGTCCCTGATATGTGTGTTTTTGATGTATGTATAAAACTTTAAACAAACAAACCTTGAATATATATACAGTTCAAATTTGGATAAGTATAGATTTTAAATGCCTATAATTTTCAAATACTTGAGGTCTCATTAATCTTCGAGTTCGAGTACATAAATTCATATGCAAATTGTTTTGAATATATATGTTTTCAAGATTCAAGTTGTATCATATTTAGATTCCAATATGTGTCAGCTTTAAGAATATATGCTAAATTTTGATATTAGATGGTTATATTAAAAGAGTTTAACTGAAAGAGTTATATTTACTTTACTGATTGAATTGCAGATACAAGAGTTTTTTTATTACAAAAAAATGTTTTGCATCTGATACATAAACTGATATCATTTCTTTGTATTTATATATTACATTAGTAAGTGCTATTGGGCCTTAATAGCCGACCTGCATATCTTCACCCGCTTTGCATAGTATGAGTTGGTCTTTATTTGCTCCAGTCTTCATTATCTCACTTATACGAAATCGTTCATTTACCCCCTCAAACCTAACTCTAGGGTTAGGATTTGGCGGCAATATTCCCAAATTGCGATTTCTGTCGATTCTTTCTCAAATTACTTCAAATTAATTGAAACTTTGCTTCAATTCTCAGATTAAATCATTTCTAGGCTTTATCTTCTTCAACGAAATCAAGATGTAGTAGAGTATGAGATCTTCGAAGTTGATATTTGAGAGAGTTTTGAGCTTTCGACTTTCTGTTTTATAGTTTTAGCCAGAGTATAGTATGAAATCTTCGGGTTTCACTTTGATTACTTGCTTTGACTAGGTTCGCTTAAGATTGATAATGATCGCAAAAGTCGCCAACTTTAAGCTTTTGCTTGTATAGTATGAAGTTTTTTTGATAGAGGTTTTGTTAATATATCTGCGATCTGGTAAATTGCACGTATGCGGTTTACCTTCGACTTATTATTTGCGATTTGTTCTTAGATGAAATAAAGATCCAATTTCATATGTTTGGTTCGTGAATGTAAGATTAGAATTGCACTCAGTAACATTGTACTAAGATTATCACACCATATTGTAGCTTGACTGTCAGTTTTAACTTGAAGTTCATTTAGTAATAAGTTAGTCCACATTATTTCAGCAGTGGCATTTTCTACACTTCTGTATTCAGCTTCAGTACTTGATCTAGATATAGTCGGTTGTTTTTTGAACACCAAGAGATTAGGGTTTTTCCAAGAAATATGCAATATCTAGATGTAGATCTTCTATCATCAAGATCAGTAGCCTAGTCTGCATCTACATATCCATTGATACCAAAACTTGTACATGGTTCTATCAATCCATGCTTTATTGTACCTTTTAAGTATCTTAAGATTCTTTTCACAGCCTTCCAATGTTCGTCAAGTGGATTCTGCATAAACCGACTTACTTTATTTACACTAAAGGAAATTCTAGCTTGCTAATTGTTGCATATTGCAGTGCCCCCGCTATGCTTCTATATTGCTTATCATTTGGTATTTCTTCACCTTTGTTTTTAGATAAATGTAGATAACTTGGCATATGAGTGGACAATGCATTAGCTTTTGTCCATTCTAGCTATGGTCAAAATTTCTGATATATATTTTGTTGCTTGAGATCCTTTTAACTTTAATTCCCAAAAATTAATTCAAGCATCCTAGGTCTTTGATTGAGATCTTTATTTAAAAATGGAGCGACCTTGTTGATTTTTTCTACATTGTTAACTATAATAATAAAATCCTCAACATATATTAGCACATTTGTAATATCAAGCTTGCTGAATTTTGTAAATAAAGTGTTGTCAGATTTTGTTGAGTTAGTGTTGATTTCAGTTCGTTAAACCAAACCCTAGGTGCTTTCTTGAGCCCATATATTGCCTTGTTTAATTTGCATACATAATTTTCACCGCCTCTTTGCTTGATACCTTGAGGCTGCTCCTTATAGACTTCCTCCTACAAGGCACCATTTAAAAAGGCATTATTTACATTCAACTATTTAACGATCTAATCTCTATGTAAGGCAGTAGTTAATATTATTCCAATATTAGAAGGTTTCACAATAGATGAGAATGTTTCATTAAAATCAAAACCATTTTGTTGTGAATAATCTTTTGCTACTAGTCTTGCCTTAAACTTAGAGATTGAACCATCAAGATTTCTCATTATTGTATATGTCCATTTACATCCAACAACATTTTTGTTGCTTGGCTGGGAAACTAAAGTCCAAGTCTTTTTTATATTAAAGCATCATATTCCTCTTTCAATTTTCTCTCCCTTTCCCATGTTGTATAGCTTCAAATAAGCGCCTGGCTCTTTAATTTCCAAATCAATATTATAAATTTTTGGTTTAATATTCCACTCTTGGCCCTTGTTATCATATGATGTCCAGTTATTGCAGGTGGTTGAACTCTGTTAATACTTGTGGCTTCCTAATCATTAAATGGTTGTAAATCAACTAATAATTGATGAATCCTTCATTGAAAATCATTATTATGCTGAGATGCTGAGCTGGTTGTGTCAGAATCTGATTGATTATGACCTGGCTCATCTCTAAGCACTGTATATTGTGAGTTTTCTTCATTTGTAGTTGCTTATTGATTATTCTGATCTTCCTCTGTCTGAGGTTGTACTATCACTTTAGGTATTTGAGGTATGGATGTTTTGGGATTTGTAGACCTTTTGTGATGTTTTTATAACCGAGTACCTAAATGGGGACACATTTTCATTAAATATAACATGTCTAGATATAATGATTCTTCCATTGTCATCTAGGAATTTGTATCCCTTTTTGTTTGTTGCATAACCCAAAAAATTACAAGGAGATGATTTAAAATTTAATTTGTGGGTGTTATATGGTCTTGGATAGGGAAAACATGGACATCAACAAAAATTCAAACCATGTTGATCTGGTTTCACATTATATAGTATTTCAACTGGACTTTTGAGTTTTAAGTCTTTTGTTGTTAGTTTTAATAAACAGTTGTAGAAAAGCATCAGGCCAAAACTTGAGTGTCATTGATGCTTGAGCAAGTAAAGTAAGCCCAGTTTCAACTGTTTGTCTATGTTTTCTCTCAACTAATCCATTTTGTTCTGATGTGTATGTACAAGTTGTTCTATGAACTATTTCCTTTTTTTGAAAAAATACTTTTAGTGGTTGGAACTTAGTTGCACCATCAGTCTGTATGACTTTTAGTTGACAACTTGTTTGTTTTTCAGCTTGAGCTATAAATTGTAACACTGCATTATATGTTTCAGATTTTGATTTCAACCAAATAAATCCATACATATCTAGAAAATGCATCAACAAAAGAAATATAGTATATGTACCCATAATCAGTACTAATTGGTGCTGGTCCCCATAAATCTGTAGCTACTAACTCTAGAGGTGTATTATAGATAGTTTTTGAATCTGAAAATGCAAGTTTATGACTTTTTCCCATTTGACAATACGTGCATACATAAGGTATTGTGAGATTTGTAAAAGAAATTGCATTGTTATTTGATATATGTTTTACAATTTTTTCATTTGTCTGGCCAAGCTTATAATGGCATATATCAAAACTCGTAGATTTACAATCATGTCTGATTTCAGAAACATTACACCAGTTTTCTTTAACCTAGGAATTTCTTGACTTATCAACATTGAATTTGTATAATCCTCTAAATTCCTTACCCTGCAACAAAATTTCTTTAGTTAGAATATCTTTTACTAAACAATAGCTTAGATAAAATTCAAAATAAACACCACCGCTTTGGCAAACTGTGATACACTTAATAAATTTTTGCCTATCAAAGGGACTCTCAATAAATTGTTGAGACATAAATTTCTTTTTCCAATTAAACTTGCATTACTATAGTTGATTTACCATCACCTATATGCATAGATTGTGGACCTTTATATTCCTTGATTCACAAATTTAAATTGTTGAGATTGCTTGTCATGTGATTGGTTGCTCTTGAATCTGGATACCAGATTTCATCATGTATATTTTCTATTCTTGCTGCATCAGTGCTTGTATTCTCTGATTGATTTTCACTATCTTGTTGAGCGTTAACGATGCTTGCATTTGGTGGATAGTTTCTTGCACTGTTCTCCACATGACCATGCCTTTCACATATTTGAAACTTGATTTTATTATCATTGTTGTATCTTGCTCCTTTTCCCCTAAATCTGCCTGAGTGGCCACCTCTCTAACTAGTTGACTGATTCTTGACATTATAACCCTTTTCTTGATTTCTGTATGTACTGTTGGTTGCAAAATTTGCAGTGAACTCTGATACAATAGGCTTCTTTTGTTCTATCATTCCTTCATGTGCAAGAAGTGTAAAATGCACATACTGAATAGTGGGTATTGATTCTCTTGAGAAAATTACTGCAACTACAGCCTCATATTCTTCATATACTCCATTTAGTATAGATATCTGAGACTTTATATCCTGTACAGGCAAGTTGATCACACAACCCTTTAACTTTGGATGGATATTCCCTCGTTGACAAGTTTTCATTATTTAGATTTTGTAGTTGTCTCTTGTAATACATAACTCTCGCAGCACTTTGTGCATTGAATATCTGTTCAATAGTAGACCATATTTCATGCGATGTTGTGCATCTTATTAGTTGCGGTATCAGATTTGAACTGGTGGTAGGTAAAACCCATGAACTAATTAGGCTATCTTTCCTTTGATGTGTAATGAATTCTGGATTACCCACAAGCTTTCCTTCATTGTCCTGATATTTTTAGGTGATGTGATGATTGTTCCAAGAACATATTGTTCAAGCCCACAGCCTCTGATTGCTGTTTCCAATCGAAACTTCTAGAGGAGAAAGTTATCTTCTTCCAGTTGCACATTAATTAACTAACTTTGAGGCTTGATCAGTTTCTTGATCAGATCTTGAGAATCTAATCTTTGAGTTGCTAAGTCAGTGCTTCTTGAACTTGAGATGACTGTTTTATCACCTTCAACCATTTTGACGGTCAGATGCTGGTTCTTGGATCAAAGAAAAAATAGAGATGAGTGAATTAAATCTTGATGCAGCCAGAGACTTCAGTGGACTGTCTTTTCTTGGCACGACACGAGAAAATGATCTGAGAATTACTGAGAAGAACAGATCTGGTCTTGATACAGAATCAGGTATACTTTGCTTCAGAATATCAGATGATGAGAATTCTTAATTCTCCGATGATCTCCACTGCACAACCTAGTCTAATGATGAGATCTTGACTGAGAGATTACGACATGGCGCTTTGGATTAATGTTTTGCTGTTAAGCAATCTAATGTAGCTCTAATACCATGAAAGATTTCAACTGAAATAATTATATATGCTTTGTTGATTGAATTGCAGATACAAGATTTGTGTTATTATAGAAAAATGTTTTGCAAGTACATAAACTGATAATCAGTGCTTTGTATTTGTATATTACATCAGTAAGTGCTATTGGGCCTTAATAGCCAGTCCGTATGTCTTCTACCCACTTTGCATAATATGACTTGGACTTTGTTTACTCCGGTCTTTATTATCATACTCGTACGAGTCATTCATTATATGTATATATATATTTATCTGTATATATATGTATGTATATATCCTTGTACACCCATATTATTTTTTAAAGTAAAAAATCTCATATATATATATATATATATATATATATATATATATATATATATATATATATATTATATCCTTGTATGCCCATATTATCTTTTAAAGTAAAAAATCTTTTATGTATATATATATATCCTTGTCTACCCATATTATTTTTTGAAGTAAAAAATCTCAAATATGTAAAGTTTCAGATAACATGTCAGGTGTCGAACATAAGTTAGTTTCAAATATCAGGTTTTCAAATCTCTCATATATGTAGTCTGCATACAGATTTCAAAGCATGCAAGTTGTAGTTGCATCTATCTTGATTTTGTCAATGAAAGCCCTGAGCAAGTGTTAGTCTTGAAGATAGGTGAAGTTTTATGATTTTGCATCTATCTTGATTTTGTCAATGAAAGCCCTGAGCAAGTATTAGTCTTGAAGATAGGCGAAGTTTTATGATTTTGAATACACTAGATATATGTACTTTGCATGCTACATGGTCTTGGATGGATATATATAGTTGCAAATAATAAAAATTTATATATATGGATTTTGAGTATATCAAGATATCAGATCTCAGGTATGTGCAGATTTCGAATACACGAAAGTTTCAAAAATACGTTTGGGTTTTTTTTTTTTAAAACCCAGAAGAACCCGGCGAACCGGTAAACTCCTGAGAAGGGTGTAGTAAAGCCGTCCGCTGATCCAAGCCCGCATACCTCCGGGTAAATTTATATAGGATAAGGAAGCGCATGGTAGGAATCGAACCTGCGTCTTTTTACCAAACCCAAGCCTCCTCTCCACTGCGCCGCACCCGCGGACTCAATATGTTTGAGTTTTCGATACGAGTTTTTATACAAATGGAGTTCCGAATAATAATGATTTCAAATACCGTAAAACTTCGAATACATCAAGCTTTTTGTATAATTTTTGTATATACAATATACGATTTTAAGTATATAGGCTTCAGGTACGTATAAGTCTTGTATGGAATAGATGTCAGTCACCTCAGACACTGTGTTGGCTATGACAGGTGATATAATGGTATCGTAATCACCAAGTAATGTCACATGGCTCAAATAGTGTTGTCGCTATTAAAGGAACAAGCATGAAATAAAAAATAACTAGTATAACCGCACAACGGTGGAGAAACTGACCGTTCGATTGTATAACTTTGATAAGAAATATACATTTAATTTTTTTGTTAATATTACTTTAACATTAAGTGATAATATGTTGGAAAAGAATAAATTGAGATTTGAATCTGAAAATATGAATTTCAAATTTAAATATTAATCAAAGTATTCAAAATTGTCGATTTGAAATTGAAATTTTAGAATTTGAAAATCATAATAGATTTGAATTTGGAACCTTTGATGCACGAAATAAAAGGAGGGAGTTTAGGGAAACCGCGATGAGACAAGGTCCATGTTTTTAGGGAAACCGCGTTGAGACAAGATTCACGTTTTTTTGGCTTCAGAAAAATTGATTTTGGCCAGTGACAGTAAGCAAACCCCCCTAACAGTCGGTTCGATTATTACAATGGGGTGGTAGGCGTTGAACCATCAAATGTCGGCAGCTTAAATACGATAATATTTTTGAATTATGGGACCTTTTCTACACAATACATTTTAAATGCATTATATTCGTGTCTGGGCACGTACCAAACAAAAAGAAAGAAGTGAACATATTCAAACAGTTGTGAGTTTATTACTTGCCTTTGTACCGAGTTTATTACTTGCCTTTGTACTGAGTTTATTATAGCTTAGTAAATGTTATCAGATTATATTGCACTTATAATTTTGATTATTACTATTGCTTTTAAGATGAAAAAGCTAACGTTTCACAAGCATGTTATACATAAATTTACAATTTAATGAGTTCAACTGTAAAATATTATGGTTACTATCCACCACGGATCGACTCTATTTATAGAAATTTTTTAACTTATTAAAAAACCCAAATCCTAAAAAAACGAACCGGAATGGTCGACCGTGAGGACCCTAGGTCAACCACGGGCGGTCGACCTATGGTACTTCCAGGTCGATCGTCCAGCTTATTATTTGGCTGATTGGGATTTTTGGGCTTTAGGCCTAATTAGTAAATGAAATTGATGAATAACGAACTACATAAGGAGGTTAGTTAGCTCCATTAGAGTGAATTTATTTCGCTAAGTGAGTAAGATGAAGATCCATAAACATATGCAATTGAGTGGTCCATCAGATGGGTGTTGAAATTGGACTTAGTAAGATAAGAACGATTTAGTTACATTAGTTTTAGGAAGTCTTCCATAAGAGTGTGCGCGACACTAGCAGGAACACTTTCTAAGAGGAGCCTGGTCCTAACAAGAGATTCAGGTACGTCACGTATTCTTGTGCAACTTGGTACTGGTGGACGCTGGAGCGGAATAATAAGTTGGGAGCCTATTCCTGTTGGTGTTTTGTACGCGGTGAACACCAGAGCAGGCAGTAAGTGGCATTTTTCCATTTTGTTTGGGAGATGAGCATGAATGCATTGGATGAGTCACTTTACAAGAGTGCATTTTGTGTTCTCCCTCTCCAGGCTTAGCGGAGTAGATAAGGGACGGTAGACCTCAGTTTGGCCGATGGATAGTGGAAGGTTTTGACTTGTAGATTTATCCTAATGAGTTAGATAACTATCCATGGGTATATGACCTTAGGAATGCACCGACACACTGTTGACACTCTATGACAATTAGAGTAAATTTAGAATTAATTGAATTTAATTATTTTATCAGTCTTGTTCTCATTCACCAGACTTTTTTCTGACCCACCCTATATCTTCATTTTCCCCCACCATAGGATGATAGGTTGGCAGTGAATTGTTATAGTGCGGGCAAGAAAGGAGCTCAACAATAGAGTTTTAATATTTTCCGTTATTCTCTTACAGTTACTTATTTTATTAGAAGTCTGTAATCTTATATTGTAATTTAGAGACAATATATTTTGTAAATCAAGTATTTTGGAGAATGCTATTATGAAATATCTATTTTTCTATATTTATATTTTAATTCTTTCCGCTATGAGATCTGAAGTCTAGAATGTCTTAGAACTCTATCACTTTAATTACGCTATGTAGTGTTTTAAAACACAACAGCTCGTAGTTTCTTGGCATGATTCGTGTTGAAAAGTGCGGGTTGTTACATTTAATATCAAAGCTTAGGTTTAAATTCCCTAGGGATTAGGCACATATTAAGAGAACGTACTTGGAAGGGTTTTAAAAGAAAAAATGGCTTTTTCAAAAAAAAGTTTTCATAAATGGGTTTTGGATATATATATATATACATATATAATTTTAAATGGATTTCTAAAGATTTTATTTATGTGCATTGAAATTTCTTCTACTCGTCCCTATACTATCAATGGGGAAAGTTGAAAAATAATTCCCAAACATACATAGTGAAAATGAGAACAAGTTTTAGGGGATAAGATTGACCTTTCATATTGGTAAGAAATGCTAGTGGAGGTCTCTTGCACCAATTAGCAGTGATAAACAGACTATGGATTTAAGGGTGAATGAAGAAGATTAGCACCATGAGACCCATATACTAAGAATGAGATGAAGATAAAGCATAATAATATGAACGAGGACTTTATCTCCTCAAGGCAAATCTCCATAGTCAAAGTAGAAACCCTTCTAGTAGTAGTTGTAAGGACTCACATTTATTTCAAGGAATTTCTGAAGCATTTACATATTTAAATTAAGCTATTTTGAAATAAAACTTGATTTGACCACCTTTGGGAATAAGAACGGAAAATGTAACACCCCACATTTTTAAATAATTGAAATTTAGCATATAACGATAAGTAGTAAAAAGAAACATTTCTGGAATTATCGGAATATGGCTTCTGAACTTATACCGTTGCGTCCAGGATGATTTTCTGATCAATTTTCATATATAACTTGTCAAAATCTGAACCAATATGAAGAAGTTACGAACGAAACAAAAACAAGAAACAAAACGTTAATAATAATAATAATAAACATATACGTATATGGGTCTACCATAGGCCGACCCAGTGGGCATGGAGGTCGACTGCATGGTCGACCGGTGCTTAGAGGCGGTCGGCCGCCCGATCGACCTGCGTACGACTTGGACGAATTTTTGCCTAGGTACGTACAATGACGTGTTTTCTCATTTTTGCGCAATCTGAGCCATACGTTCTTCGATCCTATGGCTTCGAACGACCCTGTGACGTGGTGGCTCCAGGTTCAATCTAAGAATCCAACGGTCTGAGGTCCCCAAGCTCCAATATAAATAGGATCCTAAGCCTAGCTTTCTTCTCACAATTAGATTTTCTTTCATGGGTTCATTGCCTAAGGCTGAACTCTAGAAAGAAAACAATTTCTAGGGAAAAGATCTTCTAAATTAAAATATTATACACCTTGGAAGAAGGTGATCCAAAAAAACTGTGGAGCCAAGCGGAGCGCAAGCGAAGGTGTGGACGACAGATGAGTGGGTTTATTTATATGTCTTTTAAGTTTAATATATATTTTCATTAGCTTCCCATTTAGAAAGTTTTATTCAGTAATTAATCATATTAATCAAATTATGCTAAATTATAAGAAAACTTGCAATTTATTTACAGTATTAATATTTATACACTGTTTTCTATACTTATTTACATCCTTTATATGTTTTGGATTTTATGCAAATGTCAGTTTTCTTCCATCCTCTTATTTTTCTTCATGTATGGATTAGAATAGATTAACGCGAATATGGATTAAATTATTAAGAATACTGAAATGAAGGAAAAATAATAAAAGTCGAGGAACGGAATTACTGTAATAAATTGCATTACAAGAAAAGTAAATTTGGGAGTAATTATTAGATTAATTGGTTGGTTTAGAAAATAGGACACATTTCCATAACTTAATATCTAAAGGTAACGATAAACGTAACTATCAGAATAAAAGAAATAAAAAGGGAAATTAGTATAAAATAGAGAAACCACCATATTTTACACTACTCCAAAATAATAAAAGAGATATCTTGCACTTAAGGATTATTGTTTATAGTATTATTCAATATTAAGATATGGAAATGGATTACATAGTTTTCATAACCAACCAAATAAAATAGGATTATTTTCTAAAATAGCAGATAATAAAGTACAGTATGATTTGAAACAAGAAATTATTAATTCAAGAATTTGAGGCTATAAAAAAATTAATGAGCCTAAGTCTGCATTTACTGCGCATGCTATTCAACCAGGCGATTATTATGATATGTGAATTCTGTAATATTAAAGAAAATTCTATATCATAACAAAAGAAGGCAGACTAGAGTAGACAAGAAAAAGTTGTAATTATATAACAGACTATAAAAGAAGAAAAAGTAACAATCACAAGTAGAATTATAACATAGGTTATAATTATGAAATAAGAACGGAAAAGCTTATCGTGAGACTTATAATAAATTGGTAAGCAATGATGGTAGAGAATAATGATAGAAGCTTATTTTAGCAACTTATATTAAGTCGATAAGAAAATAAAACAAAAATAATAAAATATGCTTATTTTATTAAACTTAAGGATTTATATATTAAGTTAAATTAGCAAGATAATGAATGTGGCTCATACTAACAGTATTTCCTATTAGACCTATGGTTATCTCACAATAGTTAAAAGTGAGACGAGGGCAAGAATATGCTAATTAAATTAAAATAAGTAGCCAACAGAATAAGAAAGCAAACTAAACACAAATTAAAAGATTAGACTTAGGGTCTAATAGAAAAATCGAAATGCCTTTGGAGCAGCCCAAAAGATAAAGCGCCTAACGAAGCAGTCCATCATGGATTTCAGCAATGTAGAAGCACATCCAACTTAGTATTTTTAGGCTTCAAGAAAGTGTAAGACTTCAACGAGATGTGAGGATACTCTTGGATGGCCCTCTGGGTAGGCCTAAAGAAGCTGTATCCCCAAAGGTAGGTCTGTAGGTGTTCCATCAAGAGAGTATGCCTTGACTGCATTTGCATTGTAGGCCTAATGAAACAGACCTTTGTAGGCAGTCAGAAGGGCTTAGTGTTTGCAGTAGGGTATTCGTATGTCTAGTACTTGCAAGAAAGTTTAAGGATAGTCGCATGCAGATATCGACCAACATCAAGACCAAGAGCGATTTTGGGAAAGACTACAGTTAAACCAACAGGCCAATGATTCTTTCAACTATCGAGACATTGGATGGAGGGGCACCACCAACTGGATGTTAGATTGTTTGCAGTAGGGAACGACCACTTAAATCTTTAGAAGTCTTTCGATTAATTAAGGGGTAGCTGCATGGGGCCATAGCCACGATGAGAAAGAGACAGACTAATTAGAATATCTATATTATAGGCCTAATGAAGTAGTCCTTTATAGATATAGAAAATCCCCGACTGAGTTCCGTACAAGGTAGACCTTGTTGGCGGGATTCAAATAGCAGACAGAATGATTACATAGTCCTTACAGGTGGTACATTGTGAATGTCCTAGCACTGATATAGACTAGTGTGAACGCGATTTACGTTTTCATAATAGTAGTGGAGCGTCTATATTGTAGGCCTTATGAAGGAGTCCTTTACAAAGGTAGCTACGAAACGCTCGTGGAGCAAAACGATGGAGTATCTGTATTGTAGGCCTTACGAAGCAGTCTTACAGATATAATTACGGAGCAAGATGATGGAGCATCTGTATTATAAGCCTTACGAAGCAGTCCTTTACAGATGTAGTTACAAACCGCTCTCGAAGCAAGTTGATGAAGATCTTTTCAAGGAGGATATGAAAGTACCATGGGTGATACCTAGGACCAATATGATCATTGGGCATATAGCTACATATATGTATATATTAGTTATTAGGTTTTAATCTACTTTGGAGTAGATGGGCATGATTCCCGAATAGAGGTGAGAAAATTATGACCTAATGGACCTAATAAAAGAGTAAATGGAAATAAAATAATATATGTAGAATTAAGCCTAGAAGTATATGATTTATCCATTCACCAGAACTTTTATTCTGACCCCCTCCGCATAACATCCTACAGGTTAGATAAATGGCAGAGACTTCTTAGCTATGTGACACTTTCTTAGAAAGTGTTATTATTTGGGTGAGTATTTACTTACTATTATATTTTAATAAATTCCGTTGTGAGATAATTAATCGAGCTCTGCTATATTTATCTTTACTTATTTACAGGATACCAAATATCCAACCCGGACATCAGTGGGCTTGAGTTTTAGCATTTTTACGAAAAATCCGGAGCCATTAGAATTCGGGTCGTTATAGAAAATTTTATGCATTTAATGCATTGATAAGTAGAAGCGGGCTTAGGAAATTAAGTTGCTATTGCCTACTCCAATTTAAGTGGTAAAACAGTGAAAATGTTTTCTGAAAAATTTGAAACAGTAGACATTTGATATTTTAAAAAGAAAATGAAGTTGGATTATGATTCTATAAAATAATTAGACAAACTATGTAAAATTTGTTTGAAAAATGAGATTAAAAGAATTTGATAAAAAGAAGTTCTTTAATAATTATCATAAAGCTTTGTTTTGTCTCTTAGGCACATTATTATCCTTACATTCAATATGCATTGTGTTTTCAGACAAAACTTTAAAAAAATGATGATTTATGATTTTATATAAAATAGTCGGACAAATTATATGACATAGAAATAGGTTAGAAGTTGTTTTTCCAATAACTGTTTTAGAACTTTTGTTTTATCTTTTATGCACATTGTCGCACTAAACCCCAACGTGTATTTTTCTTTTAATAATAGAACTTATGGTAAATTTTGAAAAGTCTGTAAGGCACTACTTTTGAAATCCTTTTTGATTAGGCAATGAGTATGTATTTGAAAATATTTCATAAATATTTTTAGTATACTTTAACAACGACAACGAAAATAATAAAGTAATAAGAAGTTAAAAATATGTTTTGTGAAAATTTCTTATTTATGAAAGGTAATTTTAAAATGATGCATTTACTTATATTTTTAACAAGTTAAGTTAATTATTTTTGATGATTTGATTAAAGAAAAATATTAATGTCTCGGTAAAAAGGAAACACTTGCTAGAAATGAAAAAGGAGTTTTATGGTTTAAACTTATTGTTTTGTGGAAAAGAAAGTTAGAAATCAAAGAATTTGATTTAAAAAGGTAAAGCGAGAATATTTTTACTATCATTTAGACTTTAAAAGAAAAGAAATAGATTTGGAGTTAGATAAATAGGATTAAACATCCCACTAGGATAATATTGACTATGGAATTTGAAAGAATTGAAATGATTGAGATGAAAATGAAAAGGTAAAATTAAAATTTAATGACTTTTCTAACAAACGGTTAAAAGTATCAAGTCAAACTTTCTGAAATAGTAAAGTGTCAATGCCACTATGTATCTTCCCGCCCAAGTGTGGTTGGAATTGTAGGATCCGTGCATAAGGAAGATTGAAAAGTTTGATTTGGGCGAACATATTTTCAAGTAAGGAAATAGTAGGCTAAGATGCTTTATTGCATCAATGATGCTGTAGATGCGATTTTTTTAATATAAAGGGTAAGAGGGCCAAGTGGTATCTACTTCGATCTTTATAGAGAATGTTAAGTAACAAATATGCATTTCCCTGATTACATTAGACAATCTAACTGGAAACGTAAGTGTAGGCTCGACACTATTGTAGTGAAGTTGATAGCATATAGGTAAGGTATGATACCTGTAGGCTACGAGCGATCCAGGTAATATGTTGCTCCCTTGAAGGCTACGGACGGACTAGGTGGACAGAATGGGAAAATATACCTTTTGGTTTATGTTATTGGTTTATATCGGTGTAGATGTGTTCCATGTATGCCTAATGTAGATTTTGGAATTGTAAGGTTATGTATAGCATATATTGGAGTATGGAAAATATGGAGAGATGTAATCCCTAAACTGATGAGACCTTTCATGAAGGAAATAGTATGATAAGTTTCAGATTTGTAGACCAACATGACTTGAGCAAATAAAAATGTAGAAACAGTCATTGCAACGAATTTTTGTATAATTGATATAACATAGTAAACATCAAATCAGAAGTTATTATAAAATAAAGTGAGATTTGAGTAGCATTTTAATTCATTGGAATTAAGTATATATCAATGTAAACTTCAATAAAGTTTCAGCATAAAAGTGTATCTTCGAAATAATAAGGAATATACCTTAAAAGAAAGAGATGTACAAAATTAGGATGGTTACCTTATTTTGTACCGTCTATATCAAAAATAAATAGAAGAGATAATTCCTTGTAATTCCAAACATAGCGCAAGTCATCTTTTAAATAGTTTGTGGAAAGTTACAGTATTTGCATTTCCTTTCAGGAAAAAGTGTAGTTCCAGTGCATTAAAATGCAAAGATCCCTAAGTATAAACCTAAATACTTGTTATTGTGTCAATTAGATTAAAATGGTAGAGGATCATCGCATATTTGTTGTCTTAGTCATAGAGTGTTTGGAATAGAGTAATAAAAGGCTATGTCCGGTAAAAACCCCATTTGTGATATGATACTAAGAAATATAAAAAAAAATTGAAAAATTCAAAATGCAAGAGGGTATCCTAAATGATAGTTTAGTCAAGATTTCGAAATGAATAGTTAATTCAAGAATTTGGGTCTCAGTCAAGAAAAAAGTGTTGTTATAGCATGCATGGAGAATGCTCAAAAAAATTTCATGTAAAAGAAGATCGAAATTTTTTTGGGCATGATTTGAATAAGGGGATAAAATTTTTTTCTCAAACTTCACTAGATCAAAGGAATGTTATTTTCTTAAGAAAATTTATGGAAGGATGAAATATAATGCATAATCGTGTGCATACCAATAGCATGTGAGTGAAATAACCCTTAAGTGGATAATATTTGGTTTGAATGATCTTAGTTATAACTCTAATGAATTTAAGGATTTTTTTTGTTAAGGCTAAAGGGAGATAAATCAAATTTCCATTTGCAGAACTTGGAATAGATCCATGTTGACCATAAACATGATACGTAGGTACCATGATTTTGGAGAGGTTAGGAAATAATCTAAGAGAAATAAATGAGTTGAGATGATTTTGAAAAACAAGTTGTGATATTTTTAATATTTAGGAAATCATCAGTTTGGGCAACCTTGAAGGAAAAGAAAGTATAGCAAATGACTAAGTGGAAAGTACCATAGAAAGAGGAAGTGCAATCCACAATTGAGTTATCCCAATTGGTATCTAGCCATAGAGGTGATTAAGTGCGCCACTGAAAGAGTTAAGGTAGTATGTTGTGCATTAGGGTTTTATGGAGCTATAGTTAGCGAGAGCATACTCATGCTCGAATTGTATAGCATGAAGCAAGCTGACACCATTTGAGTTAGCAGTGAGGATTGTTTGAAGTTACTAATGCACATACGATTGAAATGGAAAGTTTTGGATTGTGGCGAGAGTTGGTTAGTGCAGTTGAGATCCGATTGATAGAAAGACAAGGAATGCACCAAATAAAGCAAGTACCGACAAGAGGCGTGGGATAGTTACCTTAGTCAAACCATTTTGTCTAGAGAAGCTTAGATTACATTTGAACTTAGAATTTACGTGGTATACCCTTTAGGCGGGGACCTTTAGATGATAGGAAGGTTGTAAACATGTTAATAGGCATATTATGAGTGATACATGCCAATGGATGTATATGAATGGTTAAGGATGCATTTGTTGCAATTATGCATTTCTACACATAAAAAGAACATCGGCCATTTAGGTACACACACTTGTATCATGTACATATTGTTTCATGTTTCTGATTCTTGATTGTTATCCATCCATGGATGTTACGCATATGGATGTCGCATTTGGATGTATGGTTGAGCATATATGTAGAATTATCAATTTATCAGGACCTTGCATACATTTGGATGCATAAGACGGAAATGCTTGCATAAATATGAGGTCAACTGAATTAGTAGACCGACTATTTTTTGTGCATTAGTTTGGGTTCATATGCATTCCACCTTGCATAATTACGTAATAGCATTAGAAAGTATTAAGGACTATGGTTTCCATGGATGATGGATGAGTATATGAATGTAGAATTCTGTTGCTAATTGTACGTCGTATTTTTTCGTCCTTAAAGATTTTGGGGACGAAATCCTTTTAAGGGGGGAGAATGTAACACCTCCGAATTTTTCCCAATTAAGTAATAAAATTTAAATTTGAATTAAACAAGGACTTTAAAGTAAAATTTTCATAATTTTACGAATTTGGCTACGGGACCTACACCATTAGGTCCGTGGCGATTTTTTGAATAGTTTTCAAATATGACTTGTCTCGATCCGAGTTAGTATAAGAAAGTAACGAAAACGAGAAGATTAAATAAAAATTGAAATAGAAATATAAAAATATAGGGTCATGTCCACCCTCAATAGGGCTAGGTCGACCCTACCCTAGGAGTGGTCGACCCAAACACCTAATTATTGAGCAGTTTTAGTTCTATATCACTTCGTTTGGATGGTCCATATTTTATGCGTGGGGATCAAGTAAATGGGATATGGTTTAGACGATTCTGATGTTGATCTAATGGATAAGGTTAGTTGATTACCCCTATAAATTAATACTAAACCTAAACCCTAATTTCTAGCTTTCAAGCATTGTAATAAGGTGCTGCCAAAATCTAAAATCAATTCTAATCACTCTCTAAACCCTAATTTCCAAATTAAACCAAAATCTCAATCCCCAAATCAATATAGAGCCGAATTAAAACGAAGATCTAACAGTTGGATAGGAGTCCAAGAAGATCTAATGGAAATATGCTATTTGGAGGGTAGATATGAAGTTTAGAACCGAGATAAGTGGGCACATATCTAGTAAAATGGTTAAATCGGTTAATTTTAATTTTATTTTAAGTTGATTAGATTTAGAAACACCTTACTAAATTGTGAAATTATAGATCTATGAATTAAATAAATTTGATGTCTAATTATTTGGTTATGTCAAACTATAAACCCTAAATTTGAACTGGGATTGGACCTAGAAGTTATAAAATTTACATATTAACTTTTTGAATTATAAACCCTAGAATTTTTGGAGAAATCGATGGAAATTAATTGGATTAAAAAGTAGGGTTAATAGTAAACAAGTCGCACATGAAATTTAATTAATTAATATAATTAGAAAATTATTATTGAAACTACAAAGCCCCGATCTAGAATTCAAATTGATTTATAACTGAAATATTAAAAGAATGACACCATGAGTACAGAAATTTGGGCTAATTACTATTGCTAATGACATCAAAACTAACCGGATTAAATTAATGAACATAGTCGGTGTAAATTAATCGTGCATAGTAATTAAAAATTCAAAAACTAAACCTTAACAAAAATGAACTGGAATGGTGGACCACGAGAACCCTCGGTCGACTATGGGAGGTCAACCTAGGGTGCTTCCAGATCGACCGTCCAGCTTATTATTGGACTGATTTGGTTTCTTGGGCTTTAGGCCTAATTAGTAATTGAAACTGATGAATTTTGAACTTTACGGGGAAGCTAGTTAGTTCCCAATATGAGTTGTAGGGTGAATTTATTTTTCTAAGTGGATAAGATTCGGAAGAATAGTAAATGTAAGCAATTGGATGACTCGTTGGGTGGATATTGAAACTGTATTTAGTATGATGAGAGCGATTTATTCGTATTAGTTCCAAGAAGTGTTATGTACGGTAGGCGGAGCACTAGCGGCAACACTTCCTAGAGGGGCCTGGTCCTAACAAGAGACTCAGACACGACATGTTTTCGTGCGCAACGTGGTTCTGTTGGACTCTAGAGCTAGACAATAAGTGGCTATAGGAAACACGACGATACTAGGTGGAAACCTAGTCCTAGCGGGTATTTGCACGTAGTGAACACCAGAGTAGGCAATAAGAGGCAGTTTGCCACTATAATCAAGAGATGAGTGGGGGTGCATTCGATGAGGTGCTTTAAGAGAGTGCATTTCATATTCTCTCTCTTCAAGCACAGTGCAGTAGATAAGGGACAATAGATCCCAGTTTGACTAATCGATAGTGGGACATTTTGATTTATAGATTTGTCCCAGTGAGTTAGATAACTGTCCTTAGGTATATGACCTTAGGAGTGCACTAACACGCTATTTACGCTCTATGATGCTTAGAGTAGATTTAGAATTAATTGCATTAATCATTTTATTAGTCTTGTTCTCATTCATAAGACTTTTGTCTGATCCACCCCGTTCTCTTCAATTTTCCCCCACCACAAGATGATAGGTTAATAGTGATTTGTTGTAGTGTAGGGAAGAAAGGAGCTCAATGATGAAGTTACAATATTTTCCGTTGTTCTCTTACAGTTACATATTGCATTAGAAGTCTGTAAATTTATACTGTAATTTGAGAACAGTGTATTTCGTAAATTTAATATTTTGGAGAATGATTTTCTGAAATGTCTATTTTTTGTATTTATATTTTAATTTCTTCCACCGTGAGATCTAAAAATGTAGAATGCCTTAGAATTCAATCTCTTTAATTATGCTATGTAGATTTTTAAAAACCCGACAGCTCGTATTTTCTCGGCATGATTGTTGTTAGAAAGTGCCGGTTGTTACAACAAGGCACAGTTGCTCTTATAAGGCTATTGCTAAATCCTCCTCCTTCTTTAAATGAGTACATGGCCTTATGAGTCTTGGACGAAGAGGAAAGAGTAAGTTGGGATCTCCCAAAGCATGATGGCATGTTGGTCTTCCTTTTGGTCGTATAGTCTGTACTCTTTGTTTTTTCTTTAAGTGGGTCGTGTTTCTTTCGACCAACTGTTAGTCGTGAAGAATCCTAGTTCCATGCCACTCTTGACTATCTTGGAGTATCAATTGGGTTGTTCATCATCTCTTTGTATGATTTTTGTCGGGAACCTAAACTATTGGCGGAACCTAGGAACTAGTAATAGTTAAATGTTGTGGGGAAAGTTATCCAACTGGCCCTTATCTAAGTGTGTTTTCCCTATTCTGGTCCTTATAACACCTGCCTTAGATTCTCTACGATTATCCTTTCTTATTCTCGACCAAGTCTGTTCCACTTAACTATTAGCACTGTCATCGTGGTTCAACTGTGTACCTCTTTCGATCTTCGAAAACTAGCATGTGAATTGTTCAACTCCAGGTATCCTTCTTGACGTTACCTACCTCTAGGAAACAGTTGATTCCTACAAGCTAGGGTTGAATTATCCAATCGACCCTTGTACGGTTATTCCTTCCTAATATTTCCTATCTTCGGGAAATGGCAGGTTCCTGGTGATTTTGGTCTAGTTTCCCTTGGCAAACTTCTGTTGTGAGTAGTCCAATTTTTGCACCACTTTCTAACGCTAGGAACATTGTCCGTAATATTTACTCCTCGTTCATATGTTTATGTCGTCAACTAAACCCAATTCACGAAGTTTTTGGCCATGAGATCGAGCGTTAGTGTGAGTTAAATGTGCAAGGTTGATTGCCCGATTGCCCCCAGTCTGATAATACTTGTTTTCAATCTTCCATGACTACCCTTTCTTTATCCTTGACCAAGAATATCCCGCTCGGTAGCCAGCATTTTCGTTGAAATATGGTCGAGCATTAGTTTCAATCTCCAAAAATAATGCATAAATCATTTGAATTCAATTACTTTTCCTTGAAATTGTCTATTTCCAGGCAATAGTAAAACTTTTGATGACTATAGTCGACACTCCAGTCGTCTACTGGTTTCTGTCCTCGGAAACTGGTATATTGATGATTCAAAGTCGAGCCCCGATACCGAGAGGTTCCTTTCAGCATCGAAACCTTTTTTCTCTAGCTTCTACATGTCTATTTGTCTTCCTCGTTGTGACCCTGGCTAGTAGTTCTGTTTCAGCCCATCTTACGAAGTAGTTTACTAGCAATGATAGTATGCTTAGCTCCTTTCAACTTTATCGTTAGCACACCGACAATGTTGATTCCCCAAATTGCAAACGACCAAGGTCTAACCATTTGTGTAAGTTCTATAGATGGGGCTTTCAGGATACTCGCAAATCTCCGGCACCGGTTGCACCATTTGATGTAATTAGCAGCATTTCGATTTATCATTGACTAGAAATATCCATTGCAAAGCACCCTTTTTTTCAACGTCTACCTCCGATGTGATCCTAGCTTCATCCTTTGTTGCACATTGAAGTACAAAGTGGAGAATATCTTATATATATCACCTCGTATTGCACAATGAATAGTGGTTCTTTTCGAGGAAGTTTCCTCCGCTCGTTACTGTCTCTAGGGAGAACTCCTTCGAGGAAATAGTTCTTTATAGGAGTCCTTCATGATTCCACTCCCTTTGCAATCTTCAAAATCCAGTCTACATATTAGTCTCTAACTCTAGGAACCAATAATTTAATTACTTGATTTTGACAATTCCTTTCTTAACGCTACCTATCTTTGGGCAATAATTGAATTCCTGAAGTTTGGGGTCGAAAATCAAGTCCTGTACCAATTTTTATCTTTGGAAACTAGCACACTGGTGATTCATTTCTGAAGATTTGTCTTAGATAGTTCCTATCTCCGGGAAATAGCTGATAGTTGTAGATTAGAATCGAATGATTCGATCATTGAAAAGTGAATACTTCTTCCTGACATCACCACTCTCCGAGTAGCATCAGACTTCTAAATTTTTTACAGTTATGCCGTACCGACAATGCCTATCTTTAGGAAATGCTAGGACTTTGAACGTTGTAGGACAATACCTTCCTGATGCTGCAATCTTTGGGTAGCTTCAGATACTAGAAGGTTGGGAAGAAGATTCGATCGAGCTCTCGCTTCTCCCTTTGAATACCATTCTAAGGTTTCTCCTTAGCATCACCAATCTTCGGGTGGTGGAACATTCCTACAATTTAGGATCGAATGATGTGGTTAGCTCTTAATTAGGTTGTCAATCCTTCTCGCCATTACCAATGTTGGGGGAAGGAAAATTCCTGAAGGCTAAAGCCGAATTATCTAAATGATTATTGCTTTGGTTTTGAGAGCCTTCTCGCTTTCGCCAATCTGTAAGCAATGAATTCTAAAAGGTTGATTTTGTTATCAATTCTTCTTGTCACCATCTATCTCAGGGCAGTGTTGTATTCTTGAGTGCTAGGTTCTTCTTCCCTTTACCTTAAGGAAATGACGAATTCCTAGAGGTTGAAGTTTTTACTTCTTAACGCCGCCTATCTTCAGGCAACATCAAATTTTTGAGAGTTATAATTGAAAATTCAGTCGAGCACCTGCTTTTATATCCAGAAATAAGTACATCAATGATTTTGTTCTGGACCTGCCGTATGTTCGGTTATCTCGAGCAATAGTGTGATCTTGCCAGTCTTCATATAGCAACAACTTTCTAGAAGTCAGATTCTTTTTCCAACATAGCTGGGGCAATGTCGGTTCTGAAAAAGTAGGGGACCGTTTTGACCATCGATGCACTGGTTTGGACCTTCTCGTTGTTGTTGGAGCAATGCTGGATCTCGAAAGGTGAGGGGTTGATGTGACCGTCAACCCAGTGGTTAAGACCTTCTTGACGTTATCAGTCTTTGGGAAATGTTGATTCATAGAAGGTTGGGATCGATATGACCCATCGATCTAGCGGTTTAGACCTTTCCGACGTTGCCGGGGCAACTTCATTTCCCAAAAGGTGAGGAGTCGATGTGACTGTCGACCTGGTAGGTAAGACCTTCTTAATGTTGCCAGTTTTTGGACAGTGTCGATTATTAGAAGGTTGAGGATCGGTATGAACCGTCGATCTAGCAGTTTAGACCTTCTCGACATTACCGGTCCTGGGACGACATCGGTTTCTAGAAGGTTGGTGTAATGCCCCATCTTTCAAACCACATTACCTAAGAATATTACAAGTAGTATTGTCCAGTAATACAGAGAATAAGGCTGGATAAGAGAGACAATCTGTGTCTATTCCCTTGTGCTAACACTATCACATCATCCTTTACCTCACAGCGCAATATAAAGATGCAAATACTCTTTGTTGCCAATACATAAAGTCTAGGTTTCTAATACATAACAGAATAATATATTGCATAATATACAAAACAGAATTATAGATTGCAGTAGAAAAGTATAATACAAATCATCTCATATAAGATAAAGTGAGTCTACAAAAGATAATACTAAACTCACACACATAGATATATAGATATATAGACACACACACATGTAAGCTCAATAGCTAGACAAGTACAAACATACATCACAGGTCACTAACTCTTATACAAGAGTTATCTAAAACATATATACATGGATTAAAACAAAATGATACATACATCAGATCTGTCTTCAAAGCTAGCTCAACATCCAAGGTCATAGAATCCATTTACCTAACCAGTCTCAGTCTGACCCAAGGATTATGAAAATAATAAACGGGTAAGACTATCTCTAAATATAACTGGTGAGAATACATAATAAACATGTATACCCAGGACACAATAATAACTATATAATATGCCACATCAATAAAAAGGCGTTAATATCAAATCACCATGTCACGAAGTCATCTTATGTCTGTCAATGACGACCATCTCAAATATGGTGATAAAGGCACAAATTTAGGAATCACAAGGATAAAGAGACTGCATGAGAGCAAGTTGAACTTCAAAAGATAAAAGACCAACGCAAAGGTGAGTTAAACCAGAAGACTAGCAGGAAGGCAAGTCAAAACTCTAAGACAAGCATGAAGGCGAGTCAAAACATAAGACAAGCATGAAAGCAAGTGAAAAACACAAGACAGGCATGGAAATGAGCCAAAAACATAAGACAAGCCAGAAAGCAAGTCAAAATCATAAGATAAGCATGAAAGCAAGTCAAAACCAAAGACTAGCATAAATGCGAGGGAAAACAAGAGATGAGCATGATGCAAATCAGATAAAATAACCAATCCTGTAGATATCTTGACTATAAAGTAATTCTTAGTGTGGGTTGCTCTCTTCCAAGCGGAGACCAATACGAAAAGATCTAGGAGTCCAAGAGGGAATGAAACTGCTAATACAATTGATGTATTTGATCCTTATAACATGTGTTCTGCCTACTAATATACTTGTGAGGTGCCGCGTCTAATGACAACTGGTGCAAGTGTTACGACATCAAATTTTAGTCCTGGTACTTACCGCTGGCCTTTGTGGTATATGGCTAATAACTAAAAAGATAGCATGACTCGGGTTATGATGTCGCATTGAATGCACTAACGAATATGATAAACTATACAAGCCTACAAGGTCAAGCGAAGGAATGCACTAACGAATATGATGAACTATAGAAATAGAATGCTTCCTCAAGATGTTATTTAATCAAAATGTGTTACATACTTTCCAACGATGATCACTCGAGTGTCCTTTAATGTCCCATAACCACTTGGTGACACTTGAATATTTACTTAAGGATAGTGAATTTCACTCAATTAAAATATTCTATCCAACGAGTCAAAGAATTAAGCGACAAAGTGATACAAGTGTTCCATACCACATGTATTTCCAAACCATTTAATTAGATTTCTCATTATATAGAAGGAATAATTTGCATAAAAGCAATAATTTACAAGTCATTAGAAAATTCAATAGGAAGGATAAACAACCTAAATGCAAAACAAAATAAAAATGCTAAAGAGAATTATGTTTTATAAAATAATTTTTTTCAACTTTACAAAACTATGAAATGATTTGCATAATACTTTATATTTTCAAATTTCTTCTTTTTTGGCTATAAACCTTTACTTCTCGACTATATGTATTTATCTATTGATATAATAAGCTACAAATTTATATTGTCATCAAGGAGTTTGTGTGTATGTAGTTGTATAAAATTCCGTTAAAGAATTATTCAACATGCAAGCTAATTCCAAAAGCTAAATATATGAATATTTATTTATAGGAAACATATACTTATATCTCAAAACAATTCTTCTAACTCTATAAAACCGTTTATTACTTACTAACATCTAATATGTAGTTACCTATTATAGCTAGTTATAAAATGAACCGAGTTTAAAATGACATAGCTATATATGGTTACATAAAAGTGTATAAAAGAGTTTACAAACCACTTCCGATTAAAATTAGATAAAACTAGTTTTATTATTATAAACTGATTATATTTAAATATGGCTTTTAAAATTATTTTCCAATATGAAATAATCAATGGAAGAATGAAATTCAAACTCAGGAAATCATGTTTCAAAAACTCAGAAAACATAGCAAACAATTGAAGAAAAGAAGGCAAGGAAATAAGCAAACAATGGTGCATTGTCTGGAGTCGAATTGGCTCCAGGTTTTGACCGTCAGTCCACCAATGGAGCACCATCAATCGACCAGTGGTGACGTTTCCTAAAGCTTTTCGACTCCAGAAAACCACTTTGGTCAGAGCTCTGTTGATCTTCGACGATGGCACTTCACTTTTAATCATGTGAAGGTGTTCGCAAGCATGCATGCATCCACAATAATTTTAGCAATGCATCATAATATCCAACATAAGCAACTAGTTTTATACTTCCACAAAGATGTGATTTCCGCAGACAATACTTCTTATCTCAACAATTCATACTCAATTCACCAATGAAATCACTACTATAAACTAACTACACAAGCATGCAATCAATATAGAGAAAGCTATAAGGATTACTCACCTTCTTTCTTTTCTTCGTACCTTAAACAACCAAAATAACACTTGCCTTCCTTATTTCGGCCAAACCCTAGAACTCGGTACACACAAGGAACAAATACATGAATCAACTATTGTAAAAACTGAAATAGAAGAATCTAAAGGATATAATAGTGTTTAAAATCATTACTTTGATTTTATGGGAATTTTGGGAATTTATTCCTAATTTAATTTGATGATCTTGCTCCTAGGGTTATGAGAGGAAGAAGATTTTTTTTTTGGTTTTTTGAATGTGCAGGTAAAATGAAAGGATCAAGAAGAGATAACTTCCCTTATTATGGCTTAATGGGCTTCGGTTGGAAAAAGACCCAATAAGAAAAGGGTTGCCTTTTTCTTTCTTTTATTTTTATCTCCGCTTCTCTTTTAATTTATTCTTCTCTAACAATTATAAAATAACTGTCTTATAGAATTCAACTAAATAAATTTAAAAATCCATTTATTATGACCTTTTAATTATTACATAAAAATTAACTACATAAAAATCAACATTGAGTAAAAATTCTCCTACATAATTCAACTAAATACATTATTTGTATAGTGCAAATTTTTAATACTGAGTGAAAATTAACTCACCCCAAAGATATTTTAAAATTTCAAATCCACTTGTTGAAAACTCAAAGTTTTTAAGATTCATCCACTTTAGGGAAAAATAAAGTATGAAAGCTAAATGAGTTCTTTTATCATTAATTTTAATCTCAGAATATCCTTTTATCAAAATTAATTTCTTCCACATAAGATTTAAAAAAATGAAAGGCACTTCATCTAATTTTAATCTTTTTCCAAAGGTACTATTGAAAATTTACGCTACACAAGTAATATAAATATTTTCCACCTTGAGAAATTTTCAATATAAACTTCCATCATTTTGTTTTACTGACTCCAGAAAACTTTCTTTTCCACAAATTTATCATTTTCATCATCTTTTCAAAATTCCTCTCCAATAATTTACTTTTAAATAAACTTCATTAATGTATAACAATCTTTCAAACTTCACAAATCAATCTACAAAAATATTTTCTTATTTCAACCTTAGAAATTAATTTACAAAAATGTTTTACACCTATTTTAATACAAAATCCTTTTACAATTTAAAATACTAACACTTTAATAGTATTTAGGACATTTAACTTATTTAATACCTCTTTACAAATTAGGATGTGAAATAATTTACAATTTTCCTTAACACAAATATTTTAAACACGGTTTAAAGTATATTATTACCAAAATATATTTCTTAAAGAATTATTTTCCATAAATGAAAAATTCATAAAAATCCAATTAACTAATCAGCCTTTTAATTTCTTTGAAGTTAAATTTGTATACTAAAAAAATTCAAGAACTGGAAAGATCAACTTCTAGTGAGAAGTTATTTATATAACCGAAAAAGATTTTTCTATTCTTTTACTTCAAATATTTTGTTTTACCAAACTTTATCTTAAATACTTTCCAAACTACCCTTTTTTATTCAAAACTTAGAATCTGTTCTATTACATAATATCCTTACTAGATATTTTCTTAATACATTTATTCCATAAAAATCTCTTTCTGTGCTTTTATAAATTGAATTTTGTACTCTATCATTATTATACAAAGCTATACTTTTTCATTCACAAAACATAAGTATTCGACACTCAATAATTCTTTCCAATTATACATGAATTTTACTTCTCTTTCAAACTCCTCTTAAGTTGGAAACTCTCTCTCTCTCACACACACACACACACACACACACACATGTATGCATGTATGTATGTATGTATGTATGCATGCATGTTTGTATGTATTTATATATATATATATATATATATATATGTATGTATGTATATACGTACAAGTTTATATCACTCTTACACTTTATTGCACTTTTAAATTTTAATCTTCATTTGAACTATAATATGCTATGCCCAATAATCCAAGAGCGTTACACATAAATTGTCTTTAGCAAGAAACTTATGTATATTTCAAGTTTTACCAATAATTCATTTTTAAACCAAAATAATATACATATGAATTCTCATTTCAAATATTTATGACAATACCTTTTTGAAGAAATATATGTAGTGCCATAATAACTACACTTTATTATTTATCAAAACATCATATAATACCTCATTTCAAAAATCTGATTTAACCCTACTTTAAGTTATAATCTTTACTTTAAGACATTTTCCTTTAGGTCATCACATATGTAGATTGTGTAATCGTTGTCACCCTAGAGGGGGGGTGGGGTAAATAGAGTCTAATAAATATTAATACGGAAATAAAAATAAAAACAAAAAGTAATGTAGTAAAGATCACACACAGTTTTACCCAACCTTGGCATATGCCTACGTGCTGCTGTAAGGTTTCTACTAGAAATTAAGTAATTTACTGATTACAAAAATACGTAAAATTTCAATATCCGCTAAGTCGATTAACCTAACTCTAAGCTCAAAACCTCGCCACAACTCCGCCACTGAGTTGCGATTTCTCAAACTACGCCCCGTAGTTTGTATCTAGTTACATAACTAGAAAATTACAAATAAAAAATAAAATTAAAACAAAACCCTATATTTAAAACTTAAGCCTAATATATAAAAAAGACATGGCCCAATTAAACAAATAATCAAGGTGAAGATTATCTCCCCTTTCTCAATGTAATTTCTTCGTCCGATCTTTTATTGCTCTTCAAAGTTAGGGTTTCATTTGAATTTGAACCGCCGCTTGGAAATAGCAATTCAAATCGTTTGCCTTATGTTTTCGTTCCTCAATATGGTTACTGCTGCTTCTTTGATCGACGTTCCTCGATTTGCTTACGACTACATCAATGTCGAGTACGAATGGTATAAAATCGGTGTGATATTTTACTTTATTTTCTTTGTTGATTTGCTTGAACTCAAACTTCCAAATTTTTCCGATGATGAAATTGGATTTAAATAGGGACAAAATCCCAAAATTTTCATTTCGTATTCGTGATTTTATTACGTGCATGATTTCTGGTCGAACGATCGTGTGATTTCTGACTTGTTCATTGATCGAATATATTTCTTATATATTCGAATTTGCTTAAATGTAGTTGAATTGATTCCGTTCTTTGCTCCTACGAAATGTTCATCTTTTGTTGACTTGTTCACCATGATTTGCTATTCCATTTTTTGAAATACGTTTCCTTTTGACCTCTGATGGAATTCTTTTGACTTTATTCCAATTACTAAATGCTCTGTTATTATGCTTTGATTTCGCTAAACATATACATACATCACAGAAACATAATCTAAAGCTGCAACATATACATACATCACAGAAACATAATCTAAAGCTGCATTTCTAGATTACAAATCACCAACTAGACCGTTTTCAGTATGTATGTGATCCTTTATCTGGGTTTATTGCCCTTGGCCTCTAGTTCGTGTGATTGCTATGGCTATGCACTATTCATTTCCTTGTAAGTAGTTGCATTTGAACTTGTTATTCGAGTGCTTTGCATTTATGTTAATCCATTTGGGTCTGACATGTCTGAAGCTTTGTATATCCATGTATATACGAGCATGTTTACTTGTTTGGTTGCCACTACATGTGTATACATGTGTGTACAAACATGTATATATGTATGCTGATCTGTTCTTTCCTGTTGTTGCTTTGCATTCATGTTAACTTATTGAACTTGAGCATTCTGGAGTTTTCATTTGATGTCTGGTTGTGTTGATGCTCTTGTGTCCTTGACCATGTGCATTGCCATTGATGTTTATACCCTTGTACTTGAACTTGTTTTGATTAAACTCCTGTGCACTGTTTGCTTGGTTGACAAGTTGAGTTTGTTGGTATGTGTATACGTAGGCTTTGCTTGTGTGGTTCTTGCTTCTTGTTTAGTTTTGGTTTCATTGAAGTCTGGTTAGATCTCCATTTCATTGCTTTGTTGTTTTGATTTTAAGTCTGGTTTGATTGCCTCTGAATTCCTGTGCACTGTTGTGTTTGTCTGCATTTGCTCATTGATTTTGAAAATCATGCACATACATATGCATGTATATATGTGTAATTATGTAATGCATGTGCCGTATCCATTTATATTCGATTTGTCCATGTGTGGTGCACTTTGAAGTTTGGTGTGTGCTCATATGTTGTTTTCATGTTGGTTAATTCGGAGAAGTTTGATATATAGCATGTGTATTTCCTTTTTTTGCTTTATCCTTTATGCAAATTGCTTGCATATTGAATGCCTGAATGCCATTGTCGTGTTATTTGTTTTTGCACTTGAGTTGAATAAAGTCTTGACTTGGGCTTGACCAATCCCTATAATATTAACAAGCAAGTGTATATCAGTGTGCACGACCTTGTGGCATGTACAGTGACACATTATGCATGTCACAAGTTGTTCGTGTAAGATGAATTAAAAAAATGACGACGAACAACCCAAATAATCGAGGCAAATATTATTTTCAAACACACACTTCATTGTGCACTGCAAAATATTTATTTTTCAATTTTATAGCGACGGTGTTTGTTTTGCTAATAGTTCTGATGATGGATTCAGGCTGGAACAGAGTTGAAGATCAAAATATGAGTGAAGATCAAAATATGTATGTAAAATTGTATAGTGAAAATTGTGTTGTAATTGAAACTTGTATTTAA
Source organism: Allium cepa (assembly GCA_030765085.1). NCBI lineage: Eukaryota > Viridiplantae > Streptophyta > Magnoliopsida > Asparagales > Amaryllidaceae > Allium > Allium cepa. The sequence goes on along the minus strand of CM060940.1, from coordinate 622,465,133 downwards.
AATTGTGTAAATATAGTGTGAGCTTAAATTTGTACCATTCGAATTTGTAATAAAATATTTGTTTGAATGAAATATTTGTTTAAATAAGAACCGAGTTATTTATTTTATTCAACAAATATTTATTTAATTATATGGAAAAAAATAGTACAATAATAAAGACATTTAAACGAATATATATATATATATATATATATATATATATATATATATATATATATATATATATACACACACTATTGTGACGCCCCACCTCTATACCCACGCTAGCCAAGAACACTACGGAGTAATGCTGTCAACTAGCACGAAGAATAAGGCTTTTGAGGAGCGACCATCTGTATAATTGCTTTGTGCGAGTACCGATATGCCGGATAAAAATATAACTTTTCATCTCAAGAGGAAATCCGACGTACCGACACAAACTCAAAGCTACTACACAGTGGCTATAAAGGTCTTCAGAAACAAATATAGAAATAAACATAAGACAAATCAGTCACAGATAATTCATATCACAAAGGCGGAAATAGATATGAATATAACACATGAAAGTGTACATCAGAGTAGTGGTCAAACAAGATCCACAATATCAAAAAGAATAGATACAAGAGCTAGACAAAAGAATAAGTATACATCATAGAGTCTGTATCTCAAATGTATACAACAAAAACTACTAAATTAAAGTAGTTAGCCAAAAGTCAGAAGATGGTTCCAAATAGGAAGTCATGAGGAAGCACCTGTAATATCTCAGTCTGACCCGAGTATTATTTAAGAAGAAAATAATAAATGGATCAGTCTAGCTATAAATATCAGATGAAATGGTATTGAATAAGAGATATGACTAAATGTATAATAATCACACTTCCAAGCTGTGATAAATAAATAATTGAAAAAATCAATAAGAGATTAATCAATATCGCAAGGATCTTCTCAAAGATAAAAAGGAATGTCATACTCCTAATCTCATTCACCAAGCCATAATAAATGACATACATATCAATGCAAATCGTAAAAATTGGTGAAACATAAATTCCATAATTCAACACACGAAATCCAGAAATCAAATAATTCGGAGCATCGACGTCGTACAGCGTGACGTCCGACGATCCAAATCACAATCAAAGGGAACAACGACGTTGTACAGCGTGACATTCGATGAACCAAGTCAAAATCAAAGGGAACAACGACGTCGTACAGCGTGACATCCGATGAACCAAATCACAATCAAAAAGAACAACGACGTCGTACAGCGTGACATCCGATGAACCAAATCACAATCAAAGGGAACAACGACATCGTACAACGTGACATCCGATGAACGAAATCACAATCAAAGGGAACAACGACGTTGGAAGTGCTCGGGCACCATGTCGGTCGACCGGCCCAGGGGCTCGGTCGGCCGAAGCCTGTAACCAGCACTTCCTAAACAGAGGCAGGAAGTGCCTGGGCTACAGGTCGGTCGGCCGGCCCAGGGGCTCGGTCGGCCGAACCTGTTGCCAGCACTCTCATGCCCTATTTCAAATGAGGTGCAAATCTCGATCAAATTGCAATCGCACGAGCAACGCTAAGGGTTTACGCTAATCGACTACCCGGCTCTATATGCTCCTCGATGCATCACCAAAAACATGTTCAAACATCAAAGTTAGGATTTTTAAAGAATTGAACTCAAAACACTAAAAATTGGAATATTCACCAAATCAATCCAAACCAAAAGCAAACGCACACGAATAAGTGTTAGGAATTCATACCTAACAATCGAAGATAAATATAAGCATAGATGTGAGATAAAAATCTCACCGTTGAACCCAAATCAATGAAGTAGAAGCTTTAAGACAAGCTAAGATCAATTCCCCTTCAATAACAACTCAAGAAGCTTCAATCTAAGCTTAAAAGAGAAATATTTCCCAAAGTTGGGTTTAGGAAATTTCTGAAATCAAAGAGAGAATGAGTTGGAGAAGATGAAGAGAAGGCTTACCAATGGGTTCTCTTGAATTTGGAGCTAGAAGATGGATTTGCTAATGGAAAATAGGGCTTAGGATTTCCAAATTCTTTTTCTCTTCCCCCATTAATCTCTTTATAACTGAAAGTAGAGGGAGTGAATGAAGAGGGGGGTTTCAGTTTGGGGTATTAAGTTAGAACATTGGGCTGAACCCAACCTAAACCCAAAGCCCTAAGTGAAAAGTAGCAAAATTCTACTATCTCCAAACATATCGAAGTTTATACTCAAAAAGGTCGCAAACGTCATTTTGAACTCAATGGGGGTGGTCTCGAGTCCCAATCGACTGTTTGCAAAAAGTAGCTTTTCGGACCAAAATCCGAGGAACGATAAAATATTTAAATAAAATATTTAAATATAAAATCAATAAATATGCGGGTTGTTACAGACTCTCCTCCTTAAAGAAATTACGTCCTCGCAATACTTAAGAAGAAAATAAAGAGTAACAACCATAGAAGCATATCAACACAAAAGAAAATTGAAATAAAAAGTTCACCATAAAGAGCACGAAAGAGTTTGCACGAATGGGATCGCTCTATGAATTCTCTAGATTATCAGGAGTAATCCCTAAGATTTGAGAACCATTGAACTCTCACAAGAAGAATATCTTTATTTCGAAGGCGCTCAACCTCCGAAGCAATGATGCGAATGGGATGTTGCTCATAAATCAAATCTAGTGAAACTTCAATTTCTGCAATATCACCGGGATCAAGAATAAAAACCGGAATCCCTAAGGCATTTCCGTAGATAAAAGACGTGGAGAACGTCAAGAATAGCAGAAAATTGAGCTGGTGCAACGACGTAGTATAATAACAGTACGCCCGAGGAACTAGAAACTCAAATAATTTGGGAGATCAGCGTAGTACAAAAATGGGACGCCAAATGAACCAAAGCCTGAATAATTTCGGAACACCGACGTAGTACAAAAACGGTACGTCCTATGAACCGATAAACCGGAACAATAATGTAGTATAATAACAGTACATCCGATGAACCGAACACCATAAAAGAACATCGGACGCTAGTCCATAAAAAAAAAGAGATAAAGCTCAATAAAATGAAGTATATCAAAACGTTCGATGAACTTGATAAAAAGATAATTCCATTCAGACATCATCAAAGAATCAACACCTTGTTGCCTACGACAAAACGTATTGGCAACATGATTTCCCCTTCGGGAATAGAAAGAATATCCAGATCATAAGATGCTAGGAACTCGAGTCAACATGAAGTTCCCTATGAGAAAATAAATATTCCAAAGATTTATGATCGAGGTGGAGAACAAATTTCTTCCCAAAAATGATGATGCCAAACTCTGAAAGTAAAAACAATAGCCGCGAGCACTAGATCATGAGCGGCATATCTAGTCTCGATAAGCTATAACAATTTAGAAGCACAAGTGATAGCACGTTCCCATTTGCAAGAGAGCGGCATCCAAACCACTACGACTAGTATCGATACAAATAGCAAAGTCTTGGTTCCCTTTCAGGAATCACAAGAATAGGAGTATCGGAGAAGTGTTCTTCTTTCCCGAAAAGCTAAAACCTTCAAAATTACATTTATCTTTATTTAATAACCTTTCTAGAAAAATTTACACTTTTACAAGTCAATATATCGTGTCTGACTGTCTCATCAAAGCGTTTAGGAGATTCCCATCGATAACGTTGATCAAGCGCATCGACCAGAATTCTTAAAACACTAAATGGGCAATACAATCACAAAATCATATTCTGTAGGATAAGTAAGTTTCTCAAAAACTTCTAAGAATATTCTTTGTTCGTTTTAAGAACAAAAAAATCAAATTGTACTTATAAATAAATCTTATGAAAAAGATTTTCAAAATTTCAAATTTCTATTTTCATCAAAGATCAATAAATACCAGAATGGACTTATCGAGATATTCATAGAATACTCGATACCTAAAATGGATGAAATAAGCTGGACAAACTGAATGACATAATAATTCATTCATAGGAATCATAACAAGTGCGGAATGCGGTAAGTGGAATGCTAACTTCCGCAACTCGTAGCAAATGAAAACCGATGGTAAGGTCAAACTGAAAAGACCTTAGTACCACACAAAAGATTACTTAGGTGATAATCCTAAGACAAGCTCAAAAATACCAGAAAATTTTTCAAACTACATGAATGAGAGAAATAACACTTTCCTTATAAGTGGGCTTAAGGAATAAAATGATGCCATCAAATCAGAATCAAAATCATAAGGAAAAATAGAAATCTGCTTAACAGATTGAAAATGTCGAAGATGAATAGTCCACACGGGACAAAGGATATGGCCTCATAATAATTAAGCCAATCCTTACAAAAGTAAATTCCGAAGCCTAAGTAAAAATCGGCTCAGACAGAAAAATCACATAAAATAATTTTGACATCAATAAAGACAAATTGAGTGTTGCGGATCTACCATCCGGATTCACAATCCTCAAAGAAGTCATCAAGCCCAAAATATTCAAAGAAAAAGAATCGACAAGTTCTTTTGATATAAAAATAATGAGATGAAACCCATATCAAAAAGAACTCAAAATAAGAAGATCATGAAATAAAACAATGCCATCGAGGATTGAGTGAAAAATACCTTGACCAAGAGAAGAGTTGCTAGAGGTTTGCAGCTTTCCTTCTCTCTTGCTTGGAAGCTTAGGACACGAAGATAAAAGATGGCCCGAACCTTTGCAATACCGACAAAAGAGGGGTTTCGGGCACTCCCTTGCATAGTGGTCTGTGGAACCACAATTGTAGCATTGTCCGCGACTGGAGGTGGGAGTCTTTGCTACCGGAGTTTGTTGCTTCCCTTTCTTATTAGAATTGGGGCCTTTGGATTTAATAAGCCTCTTCAAGTTATTGTCGGAGTTCTGTTGGGCATGCACAACTTCAACATCACCTTCATTATCGGCCTCTTCAAGACGAAGAGCGATATCAATAAGCTGATCAAATGAAACCTCAAGTTTCAGGAGTAATGGCTTCTTAAGATTCTTATTCAAGCCATGGACAAATCTATGATTTTTCTTCATCGGGGTATTAATATACTCAATCCCGTATTTAGATAGAGATTCGAAAGATGCGACATAATCTGTCACAGAAGATTCACCTTGAACAAGGTCGATAAAACGCCGGGCCAAAGTTACTTTTCAGCCTCTGGCACAAATTTCAATTCGAATCTTCCCCGGAATTGCTCCCAAGTAAGATCCACTTCGATAATCTTCGAAGTTAAGAGCTCATACCAATCTAACGCTCTTTCTTGGAGCATGCTAGAAGCCACTTGGACCCGATGAAGGTCAATAAGGTTCATGCGAGTAAAGATACGATCGCATGATTTGAGCCAACCTTGAATTTCAATAACACTCTCGGATCCCTTGAATGGCCTTCCACCCAAATCGGTGTAGTCTCTGCACAAACGTGCAAAACCGGATCTAGGATGAGTAAGCTCTGGATTGGGTCTGGCAGCTTGAGCGTTCTTAACAAGATCTAAAAGCTACTGGGCAGACATAAAAAATCCATCTTGGGGAGTAGCACTAGATTGACCGGCGCTGGGACGGCCAGGTCTAACCATTTCTCTTCTTTAAGAAAGAAAGAAAGAAGAGGAAAAAGTTATTCTCAAAATAAATTTCAATCAAACTTGATTGATAAAACAAGGAATCATAAAGAAAATAGGATGAATCGGTACGAAGACTCGAATTAAATCCTAAAGCACAACTCCTAAGAAAGACTTAGGACATGATCCTTGTTAGATTATTCTACATTGTTCCAAAGTTTGGCTCCGATACCAAGCTGTGACGCCCCACCTCTATACCCACGCTAGCCAAGAACACTACGGAGTAATGCTGTCAACTAGCACGGAGAATAAGGCTGTTGAGGAGCGACCATCTGTATAATTGCTTTGTGCGAGTACCGACATGTCGGATAAAAATATAACTTTTCATCTCAAGAGGAAATCCGACATACCGACACAAACTCAAAGCTACTACACAGTGGCTATAAAGGTCTTCGGAAACAAATATAGAAATAAACATAACACAAATCAGTCATAGATAATTCATATCACAAAGGCGGAAATAGATATGAATATAACACATGAAAGTGTACATCAGAGTAGTGATCAAACAAGATCCACAATATCAAAAAGAATAGATACAAGAGCTAGACAAAAGAATAAGTATACATCATAGAGTCTGTATCTCAAATGTATATAACAAAAACTACTAAACTAAAGTAGTTAGCCAAAAGTCATAAGATGGTTCCAGATAGGAAGTCATGAGGAAGCACCTGTAATATCTCAGTCTGACCCGAGTATTATTTAAGAAGAAAATAATAAACGGATCAGTCTAGCTATAAATATCAGATGAAATGGTATAGAATAAGAGATATGACTAAACGTATAATAATCACACTTTCAAGCTGTGATAAATAAATAATTGAAAAAATCAATAAGAGATTAATCAATATTGCAAGGATCTTCTCAAAGATACAAAGGAATGTCATACTCCTAATTTCATTCATCAAGCCACAATAAATGGCATACATATCAATGCAAATCGTAAAAGTTGGTGAAACATAAATTCCAGAATTCAACACACGAAATCCATAAATCAAATAATTCAGGGCATCGACGTCGCACAGCGTGACGTCCAACAATCCAAATCACAATCAAAGGGAACAACGACGTCGTACAGCGTGACATCCGATGAACCAAGTCAAAATCAAAGGGAACAACGACGTCGTACAGCGTGACATCCGACGAACCAAATCACAATCAAAGGGAACAACGACGTCGTACAGCGTGACATCCGACGAACCAAATCACAATCAAAGGGAACAACGACGTCGTACAGCGTGACATCCGACGAACCAAATCACCAAATCACAATCAAAGGGAACAACGACGTCGTACAGCATGACATCCGATGAACCAAATCACAATCAAAGGGAACAACGACGTCGTACAGCGTGACATCCGATGAACCAAATCACAATCAAAAGGAACAACGACATCGTACAGCGTGACATCCGATGAACCAAAACAAAAAGACATTGCACAATGCTAGTCTAAAACATAAAATGATCGTCATGATCAAAGAGAAGTGTCGATTACAGTAAGCTAGTAAATGTACGAGCTTAGCTTCATGTCCCATAACCACTAGCTTAACTTAAATATTTACGAACAAATTGTAGATCTCCACTAGAAAATTGTCACAAGAGATTCAATCGAGCAAGTCCAAGAATTAACCAACGAAGTAATGTTTCATACCACTCGTTTTACTAAGTCGTTTAATTAGATTTCTCATACGAGTGAGGTAAAGGCTTATATATACTAATAGATTGGAAAACGGTTTAAGAAAACGAGCTTTGTAATAAAATAGTGTTGAAATCATTTGAAGAAAGAGTTTTGATATTTACTACTAGTATAGAAAACCTTTATATTTTTAAAGTGACAAATCACAAAGAAGATTGTAGGAACAATCAATCACTAAAATTCATATTCGAAGACGTGAATAGAATCCAAAGAAATCGATACCAAATCCATCGAAATGGATATTCCAAGAATTCCCGAAGAAAATAAGTCATCAAAGTCAATAACAAATGATAACAACAAATAGGGAAATGATACAAATCGATTAGAGTTGGAAATTCAGACAACTAGGCAAAATAGGCAAAGTTGGCAAATAGCAGCAGGTCGGTCAACCGGACTCCCTGAGTCGGTTGACCGAACCAGGGGTTGGAAGTGCTCGGGCACTAGGTCGGTCGACCGGCCCAGGGGCTCGGTCGGCCGAAGCCTGTAACCAGCACTTCCTAAACAGAGGCAGGAAGTGCCTGGGCTACAGGTCGGTCGGCCGGCCCAGGGGCTCGGTCGGCCGAACCTGTTGCCAGCACTCTCATGCCCTATTTCAAATGAGGTGTAAATCTCGATCAAATTGCAATCGCACGAGCAACGCTAAGGGTTTACGCTAATCGACTACCTGACCCTATATGCTCCTCGATGCATCACCAGAAACATGTTCAAACATCAAAGTTAGGATTTTTAAAGAATTGAACTCAAAACACTAAAAATTGGAATATTCACCAAATCAATCCAAACCAAAAGCAAATGCACACGAATAAGTGTTAGGAATTCATACCTAACAATCGAAGATAAATATAAGCATAGATGTGAGATAAAAATCTCACATTTGAACCCAAATCAATGAAGTAGAAGCTTTAAGACAAGCTAAGATCAATTCCTCTTCAATAACAACTCAAGAAGCTTCAATCTAAGCTTAAAAGAGAAATATTTCCCAAAGTTAGGTTTAGAAAATTTCTGAAATCAAAGAGAGAATGAGTTGGAGAAGATGAAGAGAAGGCTTACCAATGGGTTCTCTTGAATTTGGAGCTAGAAGATGGATTTGATAATGGAAACTAGGGCTTAGGATTTCCTAATTCTTTTTCTCTTCCCCCATTAATCTCTTTAGAACTGAAAGTAGAGGGAGAGGGAGAGAATTAAGAGGGGGGTTTCGGTTTGGGGTATTAAGTTAGAACATTGGGCTGAACCCAACCTAAACCCAAAGCCCTAAGTGAAAAGTAGCAAAATTCTACTATCTCCAAACATATCGAAGTTTATACTCAAAAAGGTCGCAAACGTCATTTTGAACTCAATGGGGGTTTTCTTGAGTCCCAATTCGACTATTTGCAAAAAGTAGCTTTTCGTACAAAAATCCGACGAACGATAAAATATTTAAATATAAAATCGATAAATATGCGGGTTGTTACAGACTCCCCTCCTTAAAGAAATTACGTCCTTGCAATACTTTAGAAGAAAATAAAGAGTAACAACCATAAAAGCATATCAACACAAAAGAAAATTGAAATAAGAAGTTCACCATAAAGAGTACGAAAGAGTTAGCACGAACGGGATCGCTCGATGAATTCTCTAGATTATCAGGAGTAATCCCTAAGATTTGAGAACCATTGAACTCTTACAAGAAGAATATCTTTATTCCGAAGGCGCTCAACCTCCGAAGCAATGATGCGAATGTGATGTTTCTCATAAATCAAATCTTGTGAAAGTTCAATTTCTACAATATCACCGGGCTCAAGAATAAAAACCGGAATCCCTAAGGCATTTCCGTAGATAAAAGACGTGGAGAACATCAAGAATAGCAGAAAATTGAGCTGGTGCAACGACGTAGTATAATAACAGTACGCCCGTGGAACTAGAAACTCAAATAATTTGGGACATCAGCGTAGTACAAAAACGGTACGCCAAATGAACCAAAGCCTGAATAATTTCGGAACACCGACGTAGTACAAAAACGGTACGTCCTATGAACCGATAAACCGAAACAACGATGTAGTATAATAACAGTACATCCGATGAACCGAACACCATAAAAGAACATCGGACGCTAGTCCATAAAAAAATGAGATAAAGCTCAATAAAACGAAGTATATCAAAACGTTGGATGAACTTGATAAAACGATAATTCCATTCAGACATCATCAAAGAATCAACACCTTGTTGCCTACGACAAAACGTATTGGCAACATGATTTCCCCTTCGGGAATAGAAAGAATATCCAGATCATAAGATGCTAGGAACTCGAGTCAACATGTCCTATGAGAAAATAAATATTCCAAAGATTTATGATCGAGGTGGAGAACAAATTTCTTCCCCAAAAATGATGATGCCAAACTCTAAAAGTAAAAACAATAGCCGCGAGCACTAGATCATGAGCGGCATATCTAGTCTCGATAAGCTATAACAATTTAGAAGCACAAGTGATAGCACGTTCCCATTTGCAAGAGAGCGGCATCCAAACCAATACGACTAGTATCGGTACAAATAGCAAAGTCTTGGTTCCCCTTCAGGAATCACAAGAATAGGAGTATCGGAGAAGAGTTCTTCTTTCCCGGAAAGCTAAAACCTTCAAAATTACATTTATCTTTATGTAATAACCTTTCTAGAAAAATTTACATTTTTACAAGTCAATATATCGTATCTGACTGTCTCATCAAAGCGTTTAGGAGATTCCTATCGATAACGTTGACCAAGCGCATCGACCAGAATTCTTAAAACGCTAAATGGGCAATATAATCACAAAATCATATTCTATAGGATAAGTAAGTTTCTCAAAAACTTCTAAGAATATTCTTTGTTCGTTTTAAGAAAAAAAAAATCAAATTGTACTTCTAAATAAATCTTATGAAAAAGATTTACAAAATTTTAAATTTCTATTTTCATCCAAGATCAATAAATACCAGAATGGACTTATCGAGATATTCATAGAATACTCGATACCTAAAATGGATGAAATAAGCTGGACAAACTGAATAACACAATAATTCATTCATAGGAATCATAACAAGTGCGGAATGTGGTAAATGGAATGCTAACTTCCGCAACTTGTAGCAAATGAAAACCGGTGGTAAGGTCAAACTGAAAAGACCTTAGCACCACACAAAAGATTACTTAGGTGATAATCCTAAGACAAGCTCAAAAATACCAGAAAATTTTTCAAACTACATGAATGAGAGAAATAACACTTTCCTTATAAGTGGGCTTAAGGAATAAAATGATGCCATCAAATTAGAATCAAAATCATAAAGGAAAAATAGAAATCTGCTTAACAGATTGAAAATGTCAAAGATGAATAGTCCACATGGGACAAAGGATATGGCCTCATAATAATTAAGCCAATCCTTACAAAAGTAAATTCCGAAGCCTAAGTAAAAATCGGCTCGGACAGAAAAATCACATAAAATAATTTTGACATCAATAAAGACAAATTGAGTGTTGCGGATCTACCATCCGGATTCACAATCCTCAAAGAAGTCATCAAGCCCAAAATATTCAAAGAAAAAGAATCGACAAGTTCTTTTGATATAAAAATAATGAGATGAAACCCATATCAAAAAGAACTCGAAATAAGAAGATCACGAAATAAAACAATGCTATCAAGGATTGAGTGAAAAATACCTTGACCAAGAGAAGAGTTGCTAGGGGCTTGCAGCTTTCCTTCTCTCTTGCTTGGAAGCTTAGGACACGAAGATAAAAGATGGCCCGAACCTTTGCAATACCGACAAAAGAGGGGTTTCGGGCACTCCCTTGCATAGTGGTCTGTGGAACCACAATTGTAGCATTGTCCACGACTAGAGGTGGGATTCTTTGCTACCGGAGTTTGTTGCTTCCCTTTCTTATTAGAATTGGGGCCTTTGGATTTAATAGGCCTCTTCAAGTTATTGTCAGAGTTCTGTTGGGCACGCACAACTTCAACATCACCTTCATTATCGGCCTCTTCAAGACGAAGAGCGATATCAATAAGCTGATCAAATGAAACCTCAAGTTTCAGGAGTAATGGCTTCTTAACATTCTTATTCAAGCCATAGACAAATCTCTGATTTTTCTTCATTGGGGTATTAATATACTCAATCCCGTATTTAGAAAGAGATTCGAAAGATGCGACATAATCTGTCACAGAAGATTCACCTTGAACAAGGTCGATAAAACGCCGGGCCAAAGTTACTTTTTCAGCCTCCGGCACAAATTTCAATTCGAATCTTCCCCGGAATTGCTCCCTAGTAAGATCCGCTTCGATAATCGCCGAAGTTAAGAGCTCATACCAATCTAACGCTCTTTCTTGGAGCATGCTAGAAGCCACTTGGACTCGATGAAGGTCAATAAGATTCATGCGAGTAAAGATACGATCGCATGATTTGAGCCAAGCTTGAATTTCAATAACACTCTCGGATCCCTTGAATGGCCTTCCATCCAAATCGGTGTAGTCTCTGCACAAGCTTGCAAAATCGGATCTAGGATGAGTAGGCTCTGATTGGGTCCGGCAGCTTGAGCGTTCTTAACAAGATCTAAAAGCTGCTGGGCAGACATAAAAACTCCATCTTGGGGAGTAGCACTAGATTGACCGACGCTGGGACGGCCAGGTCTAACCATTTCTCTTCTTTAAGAAAGAAAGAAAGAAGAGGAAAAAGTTATTGTCAAAATAAATTTCAATGAAACTTGATTGATAAAACAAGGAATCATAAAGAAAATAGGATGAATCGGTACGAAGACTCGAATTAAATCCTAAAGCACAACTCCTAAGAAAGACTTAGGACATGATCCTTGTTAGATTATTCTACGTTGTTCCAAAGTTTGGCTCCGATACCAAGCTGTGACGCCCCACCTCTATACCCACGCTAGCCAAGAACACTACGGAGTAATGCTGTCAACTAGCACGGAGAATAAGGCTGTTGAGGAGCGACCATCTGTATAATTGCTTTGTGCGAGTACCGATATGCCGGATAAAAATATAACTTTTCATCTCAAGAGGAAATCCGACATACCGACACAAACTCAAAGCTACTACACAGTGGCTATAAAGGTCTTCGGAAACAAATATAGAAATAAACATAACACAAATCAGTCACAGATAATTCATATCACAAAGGCGGAAATAGATATGAATATAATACATGAAAGTGTACATCAGAGTAGTGGTCAAACAAGATCCACAATATCAAAAAGAATAGATACAAGAGCTAGACAAAAGAATAAGTATACATCATAGAGTCTGTATCTCAAATGTATACAACAAAAACTACTAAACTAAAGTAGTTAGCCAAAAGTCAGGAGATGGTTCCAGATAGGAATTCATGAGGAAGCACCTGTAATATCTCAGTCTGACCCGAGTATTATTTAAGAAGAAAATAATAAACGGATCAGTCTAGCTATAAATATCAGATGAAATGGTATAGAATAAGAGATATGACTAAACGTATAATAATCACACTGCCAAGATGTGGTAAATAAATAATTGAAAAAATCAATAAGAGATTAATCAATATCGCAAGGATCTTCTCAAAGATAAAAAGGAATGTCATACTCCTAATTTCATTCACCAAGCCACAATAAATGACATACATATCAATGCAAATCGTAAAAGTTGGTGAAACATAAATTCCAGAATTCAACACCCGAAATCCAGAAATCAAATAATTCGGAGCATCGACGTCGTACAGCGTGACGTCCGACGATCCAAATCACAATCAAAGGGAACAGCGACGTCGTACAGCGTGACATCCGATGAACCAAGTCAAAATCAAAGGGAACAACGACGTTGTACAGTGTGACATCCGATGAACCAAATCACAATCAAAGGGAACAACGACGTCGTACAGCGTGCATCCGATGAACCAAATCACAATCAAAGGGAACAACGACGTCGTACAGCGTGGCATTCGATGAACCAAATCACAATCAAAGGGAACAACGACGTCGTACAACGTGACATCCGATGAACCAAATCACAATCAAAGGGAACAACGATGTCGTACAGCGTGACATCCGATGAACCAAATCACAATCAAAGGGAACAACAACGTCGTACAACGTGACATCCGATGAACCGAATCACAATCAAAGAGAACAAAGACGTCGTACAGCGTGACATCCGATGAACCAAAACAAAAGGACATTGCACAATGCTAGTCTAAAACATAAAATGATCGTCATGATCAAAGAGAAGTGTCGATTACAGTAAGCTAGTAAATATATGAGCTTAGCTTCATGTCCCATAACCACTAGCTTAACTTAAATATTTACGAACAAATTGTAGATCTCCACTAGAAAATTGTCACAAGAGATTCAATCGAGCAAGTCCAAGAATTAACCAACGAAGTAAACGCAAGCGTTTCATACCACTCGTTTTACTAAGTCGTTTAATTAGATTTCTCATACGAGTGAGGTAAAGGCTTATATATACTAATAGATTGGAAAACGGTTTAAGAAAACGAGCGTTGTAATAAAATAGTGTTGAAATCATTTGAAGAAAGAGTTTTGATAAAATAGTGTTGCCAGCACTCTCATGCCCTATTTCAAATGAGGTGCAAATCTCGATCAAATTGCAATCGCACGAGCAACGCTAAGGGTTTACGCTAATCGACTACCCGGCCCTATATGCTCCTCGATGCATCACCAAAAACATGTTCAAACATCAAAGTTAGGATTTTTAAAGAATTGAACTCAAAACACTAAAAATTGGAATATTCACCAAATCAATCCAAACCAAAAGCAAACGCACACGAATAAGTGTTAGGAATTCATACCTAACAATCGAAGATAAATATAAGCATAGATGTGAGATAAAAATCTCACCGTTGAACCCAAATCAATGAAGTAGAAGCTTTAAGACAAGCTAAGATCAATTCCCCTTCAATAACAACTCAAGAAGCTTCAATCTAAGCTTAAAAGAGAAATATTTCCCAAAGTTGGGTTTAGGAAATTTCTGAAATCAAAGAGAGAATGAGTTGGAGAAGATGAAGAGAAGGCTTACCAATGGGTTCTCTTGAATTTGGAGCTAGAAGATGGATTTGCTAATGGAAACTAGAGCTTAGGATTTCCTAATTCTTTTTCTCTTCCCCCATTAATCTCTTTAGAACTGAAAGTAGAGGGAGAGGGAGTGAATGAAGAGGGGGGTTTCAGTTTGGGGTATTAAGTTAGAACATTGGGCTGAACCCAACCTAAACCCAAAGCCCTAAGTGAAAAGTAGCAAAATTCTACTATCTCCAAACATATCGAAGATTATACTCAAAAAGGTCGCAAATGTCATTTTGAACTCAATAGGGTTGGTCTCGAGTCCCAATTCGACTGTTTGCAAAAAGTAGCTTTTCGGACCAAAATCCGACGAACGATAAAATATTTAAATATAAAATCGATAAATATGCGGGTTGTTACAACTATCATCAAACAAAAATCATACAGTAGTATATTCTACAAACTCTCCCTTTTGATAATAACAAATATATATTAAGATTTTGACTCTATTAAATGTATTTGGTCTTGATGAATTCTATTAGCTCCCTCTATTTGAATACCCCCTTGCAACAAAGCTCCCTCTTCGCATATCCATGAAAAAAAATGCAAACAAAAAACAAACGCAATAAACCTATATGAGAATAAACAAAGATGAGAATATGAGAAATAAAAAAAATGACTTATTTGCCAAAATCTTAACTTCTCTCCCCTTTTTGTTATCAGCAAAATACTAATAGTGTTAGATAGGAGTGATAAATTTATAGACATGAATACAACATTAATACCTAATCGAGTATAAATATTAGATTTAAAAAAAATCATACAAAAATCATAAATACTCTGTTAGGCGCATATTCCATTTTAGAGTGATAGGGGTGATGTCGGCCTAGAAAACCATACAGTGGGGTGTGCAACAGATACCTTATAATCCTTTTTACATCTTTTAAATGAAATTCTTTTAGATTTGATTGAAACCGTGCACATAAATAAACAGAGAACATAATGTCTGGTCTAGAAACAGTAAGATAAATAAGTGATCCAATCATACCTCGATATTTCTTTTGATCAACTACCTTACCTTTTTCATCCTTGTCAAGTTTAATTGTTGTGCTCATGGGATTTTTTGCAGGTTTAGCATCTTTCAATCCAAATTTGTTGAAAACACTATGATTTTTTTTAGAGATGAACGTACTTTTTTTTGCTATGTTTGATTTGAAATCTTAAAAATAATATCAACTCTCCTACCAAGCTCAATTCAAACTTTTCCTGCATGACTTTATCAAATTTCTCATACAAAAGGTTGTTAGTGGCACCATAAATAATATCATCAACATATATTTGAACAATCAAAAGGTCTTCATTTTCGTGCAATAAAAATAATGTGGTGTCTATACAGCCCCTTTTGAACCCATTTTCAAGGAGATAAGTGTTAAGACATTCATACCAAGCCCTAGGTGCTTGTTTTAATCCATATATTACTTTCTTAAGTTCATATACATGGTTAGGGTATTCTTGACTGTCAAAGCCTTCGGGCTGTTCAACGAATACATTCTCTTTCAAAATTTCATTGAGAAAAGCACTTTTAATATCCATTTGTCTTAGTTTAAATCCTCTATAACAAGAAAAAGCTAACAATATTCTAATGGATAGTCTTGCTACTGGTGCAAAAGTTTCATCAAAATCAATTCCTTCAATTTGGTTAAAGCCTTTAACAACTAACCTAGCTTCGTTCCTAATCACATTGCTAGATTTATTAAATTTATTTTTAAAATCCATTTGGTTCCTACAACTGGATAATCATTAGGTCTAATTGCTAGAATCCTAACATCATTTCGTCCAAATTGATTTAGCTCTTCTTGCATAGCTGTAAACCAACTCTCATCATTAAGGGCAGTATTTATGTCTTTGAGTTCAATTTCTGAAATAAATCCACTGTATAGACACAAATCACATAAATTTCTAAAAGAGGAACGATTTTGAATACCTGCGGTAGGATTACATATTACCAATTCTGAAGGATGACCCGCTTTGAATTTCAATCTCTCTGGTTTCAGATTTCTTGGGACTTCTTCCGTGGTTGCAGTTTCTTTTGGATTTTCACTTTTATCTTTTTCGCTCTCCTCTTTGATATTCCTTTTGATTATTTCCTTGCTTTGATAATCAATGCCTTCATCAAATTTCACATTGATTGACTCCACAATTGTTCTCGTCCTTTTGTTGTATACTCTATAAGCTTTGCTTCTGGAAGAGTATCCCATGAACATGCCTTCATCTTCTTTTGGAACAAATTTTCCCAGTCGATCACCTTTACCGACAATTTTACATTTATCGTTGTTGCCCATTGTGACTCTGCCACTTTTGTACTTCTCTAGGCTAAGGAACTTTGATTTATCGCCCGTCATGTACCTGGAACAACCAGAATCTAGGTACCACTCTTGTTGTTTCTTACCGTCAACTCACCTACATGAGAAAAGAGTTTAGCGACCTATTTGTTTTCATAGGTCCATGATTGTTTGTGACAATGAATTTTGAAAAAAAAGTTTGCGTCGAACCCAAACAGTCTATGTTTGCTTCTTTTGGCACCCAGATCTTTTTGATTTTAAGGGATTTTACATTCGTGCCTTTAGGAACCCAAATTGGTATGTTTTTCGTGTGTTTGGGTCTATACCAGCAGTTGTTTTGGTTGTATCCAAATATTCCACAAATCGTACACTTAGAGTTGACATGATCAGCTTTACTTCTACCTTTTTCAGACTGAGCATACACAAGTCATTGTCTAGTAGTACTAACAGTTTATTTTTCCAATAGCATATTTAGTGATCTTTCTCCTTTGGAGAATTTTTCTAAAGTTGTAGACAATTGTTGGACTTATGACTTAAGAGATTCATTTTCATTCAATAAAAAGTGCACTTTTTAATAGAATTTTTTCTCCTAGTATTCTCACTTTCCTTCAAAATCAAAATTTCATTTTCAAGCTATTTAATTTTAGTTTTTGATTTTTTTTTCCTCTCCTAATATGGACACTTATCACACTTAGGGTTCTTATTTCTATAGTTTTGAACCAATTGATCAAGCTGCATGTTTAGTTCTATCAAACTATCCTTTTGTGATTCAATTTTACCATACTTCTCCCCAAGTCTTTCAAAACAACCATTTACTTCATAAAAATATATAAGTAATTATGTCTGATTAAGTTTTGATACCTCGCTTGGCTCGTCATCGTCCCTGTCACTTGTTTCTCCTAAAAGACATAGATTTGCTCTTTCACTCTCACTGCGAGTGCTTTCATCATCATCTTCCTTACTTTCATCCCAAGTTGCTGCAAAACTTCTCCTTTTCGGTTTCTTTCCTTTATTGAATTTATTTTAAGGACAATTTGGCATAATTTGACCAGGTTTATTGCACTTATGATAAGTGACCTCCTGCTTTTTTGAGTTTTCTAGAACTTTGACGATTCTGCTCCTCAGTTGCTGATTTTGGGCTGGAGTTCCATATTTGGGGTTCCACCTTTTGAATCTCTTTATTATCAGTGCCAGTTTAGCTGCTCCTTCATTATTACCATCATCGTCTTCACTTTCCATTGTTCCTTTGAGAGCTGTTGATTTCTTACGCGTAACTCGTCCTTCAGATTCCTCCTTGAATTTGATTTCTAACTCATAAGTGGTGAGGTTTTCGATGAGTTCTTCAATTTTAACATGTTTCAGATCCTCTGATTCTTGAATGGTAGTCACCTTTGCTTCAAAATTTCATGGAAGAATTCTGAGGATCTTTCAGGCTATTTCCAGTTCTATGTATGGTCTTCCTTGGGATTTTGATTCTTATATAAGATTAGAAAGTCGTCCATACATTTCTTTGATTCTTTCATCCTTTGCCATTGTGAAGTTCTCGTACTTGCTACTAAGCATGGCAAGGAGAGATTCTTTAACTTGGGAGGCTCCTTCATGAGCCACTTTAAGCGTATGTCAAATTTCCTACGTAGTTCGAAAATGTGAGACACGGTTAAATTCAATTTGATCTATGAACAAATAATAGAATTCATAGCTTTAGCATTAGTAGTTTGCAGTTTATTTTCAAGATCCGTCCATTGATATGTAGGTTTATCAACTTCCTGATTATCTACCATTACTATTGGTGTGCTATATCCCGTTTCAATAATATTCCATGCATCTATGGTTTCAAAAAAATATTTCATTCTAGTTTTCCAATATGCATATTCACCATTGAACATGGGTGGTCTAGCTATGGACCGACCTTCAGCAAAAACATTATTAAAAGAAGCCATTGAAAGAAAAAAATCAAAATTTTTAACATAAAAATGATTTTTGATCCTAGCTCTGATACCACTTGTAGGATCGTTTTCACCATAGAGGGAGGGTGAATAGGGTTTACTGAAATTAATGCGAAAATAAAAATAAAAACGGAAAGTAATGCAGTAAAGATCACACACTGTTTTACCCAGCTTCGGCAAAAAACTGCCTACGTGATGCACCTAAGGTTTCAACAAGAAATTAAGTAATCATCCACTTAAAAAAGTATGTAAACTTGTGATAGCCGCTAACTCGATTAACTTAACTCTAAGTTCAAAACTCTGCCACAGCTCAACAACTGAGTTTCGAATTATCAAACTACACCATGTAGTTTGTACCTAGTTATACAACTAGAAAATTACAAATAAAAACTAAAAATAAGACAAAACCCTATATTTGAAACTTATGCCTAATACTTATAAAGTAGACATGGCCCAAATAAATAAATAATTAAGGTGAAAACTATCTCCCCTTTCTTAGCGTAATTTCTTCGACTGATCTTTTATTGCTTTTCAAAGTTAGGGTTTCGTTTGAATTTGAGCCGCTGCTTGGAAATAGCAATTCAAATCGCTTGTTGTATGCTTTCATTCCTCAATATGATTACTACTGTTTCTTCGATCAGTGTTCTTTGATTTGCTTACGACTGCTTCAATGTCGAGAACGAATGGTATAAAATCAGTGTACGATATTTTACTTTATTTTCTATGTTGATTTGCTTCAACCCGAACTTTCGAATTTTTCTGATGATGAAATTGGGTTTAAATAGAGATAAAATCCCTAAATTTTTGTTTAGTATATTTTGATTTGGATTTTTCATAATTTTATTACTTGCCTTGATTTCAAATCAAATGATCGTTGATTTCTGACTTGTTCATTGATCGAATATATTTTTGATATATTCGAATTTGCTTAAATGTAGTTGAATTGGTTCCGTTCTTTGCTCCTACGATTTTCTCATCATTCACTGACTTGTTCACCATGATTTGCTATTCCGTTTTCTGAAATATATTTCTTTAGGATCTCTGATTGAATTCTTTTGACTTTGTTTGAACTGCTGAATGCTCTGTTACCATGCTTTGATTTCGCTCAAAATATACATAAATCATAGAAACATAATCTAAGCTACATATCCAGATTACAAACCACCAACTAGATAGATTTTAGTATGTTATATGATCCTTTATCTGGTTTTACTGCCTTTGGCCTCTAGTTCATGTGATTGCTATGACTATGCACTGTTCATTTCCTTGTAATGTGCTCTAGTTGTTGGGTTGAGTGTATGATTGTTGTAGCTCCAACACATTGATGTCTTTTCTGGTTGCATATGAACTTGTTATTCGAGTGCTTTGCATTCATGTTAACCCATTTGGGTCTGACATGTCTGAAGCTTTGCATATCCATGTGTATACGAGCATGTTGACTGGTTTGGTTTCCACTATATATGTATACATGTGTGTATTGTAACAACCCTGAATTTTTAATAATTTAAATTGAGAATATTTAATTTATTTTAAATATTTGAATGATGGTTTGGATTGAATTTTCAATATAACTTTGAATTTGACGATTTAATTATAGAATTTAATCTATTGAGAGTTGAATAAAAATTTGAATCTTCAAGTTTAAGCCAATTAAAAATATTTCAAAGGCTTGTAAAATTTGTATTGATAATATTGAAGATAATAGAAGCTTCAGAATTGAAATTGAAAGTGAATCGTTCAGTTTTGAAATTTATATCGTTTGAATCGATATTTAAAATAGCCGTCCGAGGCACAGTCTCGGAATTCGACGAAACCAGTTCCATTGGGTCCGTAATATTGAATTATTGCCGGATTTCAAATTTCGTATTTTTCCGAGTTGTTATGTGAGCACAAGGTGAGTAAACGCATTTAGATTGACTCGAATTCAATTCAAATTTAAAATTTAAAATTTAGTCAAACAAATACACCACGTTCGTCCTAGATCCTCGCCTAAAAATCACGATGACGATCGTGCAAACACGATCTCTTGTCCCTCCCTCTTCTTTTTAAAACACGAGCACGCAGAAGAAAATTTAAACATCTCGTTCAAATTAATGGCCTCTCTCCCTCTCTCGTTTCAGTACATACGAAAAAAAAAGAAAGAAGTAAAAAAAAAAATGGCCGAAGCCCCAAAATCTAAAACACGATTCAAAGGCGACACAAGCAACGCGGCCGCGTTCGCGCGTATGGCGATGGGGAAGCGGCGGCTGTAGGTGAAGGCGTGGGCTAGTGCACGCGCGATAGGCGACGTCGATCCGCGAGATGGAACTCGCGAGGCAGCAGGGTCGATTCGTCGAATATGGGAGTCGCGACTAGGGTTCGTCACGTGGTCGCGATGTCGTGGAGGCGCGACGCCGTGGTGGTTCGAGTCGCGCACGGCGAACGATGATGGGGGGGAGGTTCGAAGCTAGGGTTTTAATCGCGATTTGGGGGTAGAGGCATGGAGTTGCGGCGTTGATTTGGAATCGCGCGTGTGGCGGAGGGCATCTCGAAGGTGGGGAGGAGACTCGCGACTGCGATTGGTGGTCGCGTGTACAGCGAGGTATAAATTTTATTTTGCTTTTATAATTTAATTTAATTTAAATTCAAATATATAAACTGGGATTTTAAATTACAGTAAAAAAATAGGAGAAAATAAAAAAAGAATAAAAACATATATAAACAGAAAATGCAGTTTTGTTTTTATTAAAATATATAGTTAAGTTTGAATTAAATAAATAAATACAATCTGTTTACAATAAAAGAAAATGTTGTTTAAATTAAATAGTTAGTTAATAAAATTTATTTAAATAGAAATTAAATTTGTTCGATAAAGATTGGAATTAATAGAGAATAGTTTTGAATTTATTAAAAAGAAATTGTTTGAAAGCCCATAAACAATTTATTAAAAAGGAAAACTTAGTTTTTAAAAATAAATTAAAATGAAATGATTAGTTAAGAAAGTTTATTAAAAGAAATTTAAATTTTTTAGTTAAACAAATTTAATTAAAGAAAATCAGTTTGAATCTTTAATTTTTAGTTTAAAATAAAAAAAAAAATCATTAACTTGAGATTGAAATAATTAGTTGGATAAATTTAATTTAAGGGTAAGTTAATTAAATCTATTTAAGGAGAAAAATTAGTTTTAAAATTAAATTGTAGGTGAATAAAATTATTAAAAGAATTGGTTTAGAACAAAACCATTGAATAATTAAAACAATCTAATGAAAATTTAATTTATTCGTTTGATTCGAATATTAATAAATTGTGTATAATATTTATACAAGGTATAAATGAAGAAAACAAGTTGAATTAGAAGTGGATGGCAAACGGGAATAAAGGTGAGAACTTCTCACTCAAAAGGAATTTTATTGTTTATTTGAATTTTAAATAGTTAAATTTAAAAATTTGCTTGACTGTGTTGATTGAATGATTGAATGATGATTGTTATATATATATATATTGGATATGAATAGACCCTATAGCCGTTAGTAAGCGGAGGTTATTTATTACACACATATACCGCGATATTCCACCTCGAAGTGGAATTGGTATTATATTATATATATAGCAATATATATATATTGGCATATGTATATATTGCAGTTGATTGATTTCCCGCATTTTCTTTTAGCGGATGAGACCCTATTGCGCCGTTAGTAAGCGGATATATTTTATAAAAATCCCATATACCGCGATATTCCGTCTTGAAACGGAATGGTATTGTGCTAATGTCTGTGGATGCAGGGAAACAGGTTGGAGGGATCCAACTGGATTCCTCACAAATATTTATTTGCTTTCATATATTGTGATATTTGATTGTTTATCATGGATGATATATGATGTTTGAAAGTCGTGATTGACTATTGATGTGTCGCATCGTCGGATCCAATTTTTGGAAGTTTAAAAATAATGATTTTGATTTTTAAGGAATTTCTAAAGTGATTTTTGGAAATATGCGTTTATAAAATATTTTTGGAATCGATTCATTCTAAATAAATAAATGTTATAATTTTAATGTTATAAAAATTATATTTTTGAGAAATATAGTTAAAAGTTGATTTTTGAAAATATGGAATTTATGATTTTATAAAATAGTTTAAACTGGGATTTTTGAATTTATTATAAAAAGTTTAAAAAAATAGGATTTATAAAATTTGATTATTTTATAAATCCAAATGATGAAATTATAAAGGACTTTTAAGACGTTTTAAAGTAATAATATAAATTGATTTTTATAAAAGATTTATAAATTGATATTTATAAATATTGGAGTTATAAAACGAGCTTTTCTAAGTGTTAGAATGAATTGTGAATGAATTTCACAAATGAATGAAATTTATGGGATTATAACGATGAAGTTATAAATAGAATTTTATAAACAGTAGGTTTATAAAATTTGTAAAGGAAAATAAAATAAAATTCATAAAGTTATTAAAGGAATGGATTTGGATAAATAAATGAATCTTATAAGTTATAAGATTTATAAGATTTATGAAGTTTAAAGGAACGATTTTATAAACAAATAAATTATAAGTATTTGACTTATAATATGAAATTTTAGTATATTATTGAGATATGAAACTGAATAGATTTATAAAGGAAATTTATAAAAGGAAGTTGTTGTAAAATAAATAGAAATAGAATTTATAAACATTGTTTTATAAATCCGCAACGACTTATTTTGATAAGTGAATTGTTGTAATTTATTTATGGAGTTATATTCATGTTTTAGACAGTGAATAATTCTTTAAAATAAAATGAATAGAAGTGATGAAATTGGTTAACAAGTATATTCACGTTTTTGAATAGTGAATAATATGTTAAAGAAATTATTTTAGATGTGATGTTTTAAATAGAATTAAAACGATCTAAAGATGTTTTAAAATGTATTAAGAGTCGAAGCCATAGACTTCAACATTCATTGTTGAAATAGATGTTTTCGAGAAATAAAAGGAAATAGTAGATTATAACACTGTTGTTATAATAGATGATTTCCGAAAGGAAATGTTTTGTATAGTATTGGGATTTACATATCTATTTTAATTTCGAATCCCTGTACTAGTGATTTTTGGTTGTCGTAACGATGTTTTAGGCAACATTCGTTTTGGCCCAAATAAATATGTTAAGTGAATGATTTCCTTAAAAGAATGAAATATATACTTAATTTCGATTAGAGTATATTGAATATTTTCCAAGTGTTGAAAATAAAAGATTGTGAATTACTTATTTAATAAGTATGGAAATGTTTTCCAATATAAAGTGAATATGTTGAGAATTTATCTTTTAGAAGATAAATTGAAAATGAATATTTGAAATCATATATTCATAAATATTTTGGAAATATAAATTCAATATAGAATTTATAAATGGAATTTGGAAAATGGCTTTAAAAATAAATATTGATTTATTTTTGAAGTATGGAAAGTTTATATCTTCTAAAGATATCTTTGGAAATTAAATAATTTGGAAAATTATTTGGATTTTGATGATGTTGTGCGTATTCATTGATAGTTCAATAACCGACTATCAATATTTACTTTTGAATGGTATTTGTTGTGAATCGCTTGAAATTGAATGCCACACTTATTTTTTAAAATAAGCGCTCACTATTCGGGTTAACCGGGAAAGGACCTTGGGGTCGTATAACCCATTCCGAATATGTGATACGTCGTTATGAATTGCATTCGAAGATCGGTGTTGAAGACCGGATATTTTCGAAAGCGAAAGGGTTTCTTGTTGATTGTCTCTGCACTGGCTGATCCCCGGTATTGAGATCTCCATATGTGATGGGAAATCCGAACGTGATTAGAGATTATTCGGATTGCAAGGACTTCTTTGTAAGTGCCTTTGGTTCTGTTCGAGCCCGGAACAGACTTGTATGGATAGTGTGTCTGACATTACAAATTGAGATATAAAGCCGATTTCTTTCAAATATATTTCTGTTGGTGGCGGAGAATTTATTCTTTTAGCTTAACACCCTTCTCTGAGACGTACGAGCTCAGAGGTTATGTAGTTGAATGTTATCGGCGATATATTCCCAATTTGGTAATGTGACATGCTGAGTGTTGCTGAAATGATCATTGTGTTGATTATTTGTGATAGGATCATTTATTTGATCGTCTATCCTTGTGATCATTGTGTTGATCATTTGTTGACCCAAAGCATGACTTTTGTATAAAGTATGTTTTTGTGGACGTGACTTCGTCGAGCCTCACACCCCGTGAATGATCAAAACAGGAAAGATGCGGCAAGGTTATGAGGGGTAGCGCCCTTTAGGATGTGTGCATTTCCTTCTGGAAAAGGGTGGTATCATGGTATGGAGCCCAGATACTTACTCATGTTGAAAACACTTTGTTATGATTGTGTGAATTGATTACGAGCGCTCGGTTAAAAGGTCCCAAAGGACCGGGGGATGGCATATTCGGTCAGTTGTTACTCAGTTAGGGGTAACCCGGCCTTGTGTTGGTAGAGATCCGGTTTGGTTCTCGGGGATGTCCATCCAGAGGCATTCTCATGTGGCAATGGGAAGTTCCTTGGCCTGATCATTCGTTGGAAATCCAAAGAAACAATACGAAACTTGTACGGTTTTAGTTGTAGAACCTGCCATCTAATATGGTAGCTATTAGTAGGCATAATATAATGGTACCTATGCTGGCTAAGATTTATATTCTACTTTCGAAATTGTTTCCTACACTATGCACTAATAATAATATGAAATGTTCTTTTTAAATGCGTATCAAGCATCTTTGACTATCATAAGGAGAAATCTTCTCCAAGTCTGCGTTTGCATTGTGTGTGTGGCAGGAGGTCTTATGGTAGTCTCATTTTTAAAAGCATTGCGAATTGAATTTAAAAATATCTCTCTATTTGATTTTAAAGATAAATAAACTGTTTTGAGTTCTCACACCAGTCACATGACTGACTTGGAGTTTATTGTTTTCCTTCCTAAACTCTGGGTGCCCACCAATTTCCACACGGGCAGTTAAGAGTTAGGTATATCAGGATATTCTGGATATTCAGGAGTTGCTGGAGGCAAGCTGGATGGCATGGCGTATTACTTATATAGTATTTCTTTTTCCGCTGTTGTTATTGTTTGATGTTGTATGTTGTTGTACACTCTGATGATATGATGTAATGAAATGAAATATAATGTAATAACTGATATAGTTCTTTGTTTAAAGATTATTCATTTATTATTATATGTTGTTCCGCTGCGAATTGTGAGATTCTGTTGTTCTGTTGTTTTCTGTTCCATTCTATTTTCTTCTATTTTCTTTCTGTTCTATGTTCTACCTTCTTATCTTCTCTTTCTTCTTCCTTTTTCTTAATTTTTTTCTTAAAACCCATAACATTCCGTGTTTCCGGCCTTCGATTTCTCGGCAGTCGATAAAGTGAGTATCGATGTTGAATTTTCGAAAGTCGAAAATTTACGGGGCGTCACAATAGACATGTATATATGTATGCTGATCTGTTCTTGCCAATTGTTGCTTTGCATTCATGTTAACTTATTGAACCTGAGCATGTCTGGAGTTTTCATTTGAATTCTGGTTCTGTTGATGCTCTTGTATCCCTGATCATATGCATTTCCATCGATGTTTATACCCTTGTACTTAAACCTGCTTCCACTAAACTCATGTGCACTGTTTTCTTGGTTGATAGGTTGGGTATGTTGGTATGTGTATATGCAGGCATTGCTTATGTGGTTCTTGCTTCTTAGTTAGTTTTGGTTTCATTGAAATCTGGTTTGATCTCTATTTCATTGCTATGTTGTTTTGATTTGAAGTCTGGTTTGGTTACCTCTAAACTCCGGTGCACTGTTATGTTTGTCTGTATTTGCTCATTGATTTTGAAAATCATGCACATACATATGCATGTATATATGTGTAATTGTGTAATGCATGTGCCGTATCCATATATATTCGATTTGTACATGTGTGGTGCACTTTGAAGTTTGGTGTGTGCTCGTATGTTGTTTTCATGTTGGTTTATCTTGAGCAGTTTGATATGTTGTATGTGTGTTTCCTGCTTTTGCTTTATCCTTTATACAGATTGCTTGCATATTGAATGCCTAAATGCCATTGCTATGTTATTTGTTTTTTCACTTGAGTTAAATTCAGTCTTGGCTTGGATTTGACCTTGTGCTCACCTGTCCTTGCAATTTTAATAAGCAAGTGTATATTGGTGTGCATGATCTTGTGGCATGTACAGTGATTCATTGTGCATGTCACAAGTTGTTGTTGTAAGATGAATTAAAAAAATGATGACGATAAATTATCGAGGCAAATAATATTTACAAACATACGCTTCATTGTGCACTACAAAAAATTTATTTTTCAATTTTACCGCGTTGACGTTTATTTTGCAGATAGTTCAAATGCTGGATTCAGGCTGGAATAGAGTTGAAGGTCAAAATACGAGTGAAGATCAAAATATGTATGTAAATTGTATAGTGAAAATTGTGTTGTAATTGAAACTTGTATTTGGAATTGTGTAGATATAATAAGAGCTTAAATTTGTACTATTCGAATTTTTAATAAAATATTTTTTGAATGAAATATTTGTTTAAATAAGAATTCCAAGTTATTTATTTTATTCAACAAATATTTATTTAATTATGTGGAAAAACAAAATAGTACAATAACAAATACATTTAAACAAATATATATATGTTTATTATCATCCAATGAAAATCATACACTAGTATATTCTACATAGATATATATATTGCCAACACATTCATTTCATTTTTTAAATAATATTAAACTTACCTCAAAACTTTTATTTTCTTTTCCAAAATATTATTTATAACTCTGTCATAACCATTTATAATATTTTCAAAGTATTATAATGCTTCTAAATTATTATATCTCAAGGCACTATATAATTACTCAAAATAGTATGTCCAAATGTTTTGTTCCAGTGTTTGGAATCCTTATCGATAACGTTGGCCAGACGCTTTGACCGGAATTCTTAAAGCGCTCAATGGGCAATTTAATGCAAAACTATTTTCCTAAAAGTTTTCCTTTAAATATGATATACATATATCCTTTAATAATCATGCCTTTATAAAATATTTGCTTGCTAATAATAATCATAATTAAATATCCCATATATGCATTATTCTTTATCAAAACGTGTAACGATCCGTAATTTTCGATAATTAAAAATGGTTAATTCAACAAAATTTTGTGATTTAATGTTGGAAGAAGTAAAAATTTGTGATTTAATAACAAGTATATATCGGGAATGCAATGGAATGGTATTAATTTAAGGTAATTTATAATTGCTTTAAAGGAAATCATAATTAATTAAAATGATTAAAGAGTTATGATTGGTATAGACTGTAAATAAATTATTGGTAATAATATGTATTAATTGATAATTAGATTAAAAGAGCAATTTATAATTTAAATGTTGTATTAAAATAGTATGCAATAAATGGTAAATTTGGAAAAATTGAATGTTGTGTGAATAACTATAACATTTAC
The DNA here is from genome assembly GCA_030765085.1 of Allium cepa. Classification (NCBI taxonomy): domain Eukaryota; kingdom Viridiplantae; phylum Streptophyta; class Magnoliopsida; order Asparagales; family Amaryllidaceae; genus Allium; species Allium cepa. Next base: position 622,437,048 of record CM060940.1, on the reverse strand, counting down.
ATGTAGATAACAAACATACAATGTGACTAAAAGTAAATGGTGACAATTATTATATGTTACCTATTTATTTATCCGTTAAATTAAAATTGGAAATCAAATTGCAATTAATCACTTAATTAGTGCAGTTAATGTAGGTTAAAATGATAACATAGAATGTTAATTCAATAAGATGTAACCAATGAAAATTTTATGCATAATATGACAATTGATTGAATAAAAAGAATTGGAATCAAGTTTTCTTAATTTATTGAAATTTAAATTATAATAAATGGATTTATTACAATTACATGTAATTAAATATTACGTTAATGAAAAATAAGATGAAAATGGCTAAATATTAATGTAATAAAATATATAACAATGTATATGGAGATCCATAATTCATTTTCCAATTCGAATCATCGTTTGTTCAGAAATCGAGGGTTTCTTCTCGTCCGTTCATCGTGCGACGATCAACGTCGATGGATCGTTAAATTGACGACACCATCGCATGGAGAAGGTCGCGCACTGTCCATCGGGATGGCTCGTTCCTCATTTCAGTGGTTGGATCGATCGAATTTATTCGATTAGGGCTGGGTATTCATGGTGGCGGCTGGGTCGAATCATCGTCGACCGGCGACGTGGTAGGGTGATGGCGGTCGGGGGTGTTGTGCGGAAGGGCGACGACTCGTCTGGTGGTGGGGCACTCGGTCGCGACTGTCCGTAGATGGCAACTAGGGTTTGGCATAAGTAGGTGCTTCGCGTCTGTGTTTCAAATGCGTGTGGGCCTGGTAGAAGGCTATGACGTGGCAGGCAATGGTATTGGCATGTTTTATTTATTTATTTATTTTTGATTTTTAACTTGTTCTAATCTGTATAACTCTCACGTACGAGGTCTGTTTTACGTTCGGTTTTCTCCGCTAGGTTCGTATTGGAATTCCAGTAATTTTGGCATAGGTTTGGATAGATTCTGAGACTATTGGAATTTTGGGTTTAAATTGGATTTAAATTCAATTTAAATTCAAAAAGGTGAGTGTTTTAACCCACTCACAACTTCTAAAATTTCTTATGTGGGTTAAATTAAATTTTGATGTGATTAGAATTTATTTATGCCTGTTTGGCATATTTTTATCATCATTCCGGTTAAATTGAATTTTATTTAATTAAATTATTATTTAATTTATTATTGCATATATACTGCCAGTTAAGTTGTTATTTAACTTATTATTGAATAAAAACTATCAGTAAATACCTGTTATTTATTATATGTTCTATATTGATGTTATTGTTCAATTGGATGATGATTGTGATAAATGGTTGATGATTGATAATGGATGAATGGATGTTATATTTTATATTGTTATAAACTACAAGTTATTATGCATTTTTATTTCATTCGAGATTGCGGTTTGAAATGATATATAATCGTATTTTTATTTTAAATTACAGATTAAAATGATAAATATCCATATCACTTGACCATAGGGTAGAAAATTATATACAGACACCATGGTCTATACCTAAAATATTTCGAAAATGATTTCTATGGTTTTGGAAAGAAATATATGGTTAATGAATATTGATTTTTGATATTATATAAATATATTTTATATATAGTTAAATGCTTCAATTTAAGCTATGTATAAGTTTGTTAATAAAAATTAAGTTTAATAATAGAGTTTGATTTTTATTGAAATAAATGTGAGTAAGTATTTAAATTTTATTTTAATATAGAGTGTACAATTATTTAAATAAATTAAGGCCAGGAGATAAATTAGAGATTTATTTGAAATTAAATTTATTTAAGGATTAAACTCAAAAAGGTTAATGTCAAATTTATTAAGTTCGAAATTTTAAAAGGTATAATTATTATAACTTGATTTTGGGGTCAAGGTGAATTAAATGAGTATTTCAAGTATAAATGAATTGAAGGAAATTTTTTTTTTTTGTAATTTGAGTTTTATTTAAATGATAAGGATTTATTATGTAAATTATTTCATATAAATAATAGAAAATTTAATTGTTGAATCGAAATTATCAAATTTAGTTTTGAAATTTTGGAATATTTAAAGCCTTGAAATATATCGAAATTGAAATGTTTTATCGAAATTGAAATGTTTTGAACTTATGAATTTCAAAGTATTATGTTTTAAAAGTGTTATAATTTCAAATGTTTGGTCTCGAAGTGTATAATTTGAAAGTGCTATGATTTTGGGAAAGAGGGTATATTTGAAATTAAAAAAAATGGTATCATATTGATTTGGTTTTTTTTTAAAATGATATCATAATGATTTGGGTTTTGAAAACGGAAACGATATTCTATTTATATGGGTTTGAAATGGATATTATATTCTGGATTTAAAAGTATAAACTACTTTGAAAGGACTGTGGTGTTATAATAACGTTTGGTTGTTAAAGAGACCGGGATCGGAAATTGTCATACTCTCTACCAACTTCAAAAATCACTTTAACAACCGTGTACACATTGAAGATTCCAGAATGAAGTAGGATGCTGGCGGCGTTTCCTTTGAGGTATATACGTGGACCCGACTCCCATGAGTTGGCATAAGGTGGCTAAAACAGGAGCGATTCCGGTCCAGTGAGGTAGCTCCTCTTATCGGACACACTCCTTCGATATTATATTCTGACTCGAGTGTTTTTTCATTTCAATTCGCTAGGGTCATCTTGAGCATTTCAGGATTCGAAGACTTTATTTCTGGAGGACGAAGACGAACATTTTACTATTATTATTTATTATATTATTCCACTGCATTCATACTGTTCCACTGCATTATTTATTGTTCTCTGGTATGTGTAACTTTGATATGTATTGTATAAGTATAATTAAATGTTTGTAAAATAGCTTCATGAACTGTTATTTGATTATTATATTTTTCCATTCTGGTGTGAGATTCTGTTTTGTTTATTTCTTCCTCTGCTTTTCTTATTCACCCCAATAATAATTCTCCCTTTTGTATGGTTTGAGTCTGACTTGTGTGGTTTATTGTTGATTTAAAACGTACAAAAAGGTGGGATGTTACATCTGGTATCAGAGCATTGGTTTAGCGGTAAATCTTAGCTTTGTGGGGTCTGACTCTTTACTAGTAGGGTAGTAATGCCCTATGATGAGTCACTGAGTGCATATATATGAGAGAGCATATTTGTTAGTGTTATAAAAAGGTTTTGATATTGTGTTGATTTGTTTCGTTTTGTATTTATAAATTCAAGTTGGTGCATGGGACGCTATGACATTAATAGGGATTTCTAAACACTTAATAGGACAGACCGACACAATATTGGTTTTGAATATAGGTGAATGAAATAATTTTGCCTATTATATTTTCTATATATATCAAATAATTTTTTTAAAGGTTGTATTTGGTTGTAACATATTGGTTGTTAGGTAGTGAAATTTATAAATATTGATTGGAAACAGAATTTGAAGAAAATAAAATAAACGTAAATTGGAAATTTTAGAACTTAAGTTCCAGGATTTTGAAAATTTCTTTCAAAGGATTTTGGAATATAATAATATTGTTTATAAGTATTTTCTGATATAAATATTTAAATATGATTTGAAAGAATTGTTTTAAAAGAACATTGGGAAGAAATAAGTTCTATACTCCCCTCTACGTCGTTGGAAAATAATTTCATTGATGAGTGCATGCATCATCGACATTTATTTTCGAGTTTCTAAGTGAAAAGGCCACTGTAGTACTTTTATTGCAGATTTATTTTGATAAACAAATATAAATTTTAATTGTTTTAAATATAATTTGATATATAAATGGTAAGTGTATACATCTATATATTATTTTAAAATGATTTGAAATTTAACCCGACATTTAATTCTTAAGTTTCCGTTAATTAATAGTTTCAATCAGTGTAGTGAAATGAAATCAACTAACAATTGAAACCTCTAATTAAAATAAGAGATTAAATGCTAAGTTATAAATAGAATTTAAAAGAAACTTGAAATTGTAACCTATAAAACAAAGAATAGGATTACTGAACACTAAATAAGTTAAAAGAAATGAGAAAACTTGTATAACTTTGAATTGCATTCTTAAAGGCTAAAAGGAATATATATAACTTACAAAAGGATGTAAAAAGTTGAAATGTTAATAAGAAAATGTAATTAATATTATACACGTAAAATTTGAAGCAATGAAAGTATTCAATGAATTTGCTTTTACAAATAAGAATTTAATGTTATAATTGTTGTAAACTTAAGTATGACTGAAAGGCCACTAATTAAATATAATAGAATGGTTGTAAAGAGATGATAATAAACTTAAGTAAATGTTGAGGATATTTATAATAAAAAAATAAGTAAAAAGATGAATACAGTAAATAAATGAATTAAGTTGTGAACAAATGAATGTAATACAATAAAAAGAAAATGTACATGATACGAATAAATGAAAAGAAATGAAAATTTGACAAGAAATAAATGTAAATTAAAAAGGATAAACCATTATAAGAATGAAAAGGAAATCAAACAACAAAGGTATGAAATGAAATTGAAGAATAAACTTGATCTATTGTTTGAAATTGTTGTTTGTTTGGTTTATGGTTGTTTGGGCAAGGATACTTTAAAATTGTTTGGATATATGAATAATCTATTTAGTTTCATCTAAGACCGTTGAGTAAATGGTGCACTTAATAGTTTATTTTCCATTCTGTACAATTTAAAGTTTGTACCCGAACAACTATTTGTTTTGTTTGATATGAATGGATGGTTGATTTGTGTTGACTTTATGTGATGGTCGTATGCTTTGTTGCTAGTGATTGTTGTCTATATTGTTTGTTTGTTAGTGGTTAAAACAATTTTAAATATTTCATTTTATATAATTATTAACTCTTTTCGGATTATATAAGTGAAATACATGTTATGGAAGCAATTTCTACTGCTTTTGGTTCCATAAAATAAGCATTAATTGCCCGACAAATAGGTACGTTTTCGAACTACGGTTAATAGTGTTATCATACTTTTTTCCCGTGTTGGGAAATTTATTATTTGGGGAATATATGTTGTATATTGTTATATTTAATGCTATATTTTCTCCCGAGCCTCTCCGTACAAAGGAGACTGGCGAAATTTTTTGTAAATTTTGGACTTAGAAAATTTTGAAAATATTTTCCGAAAATTTTGTTACTTGAATATAAAAGGATTTAATGGTTATAGATTAATATATTTTATTTAAATTATTAAAATTTATAAATTTATTTGTTTATAAAGTTAATATTTTCGAATGAGATGTATTGTTTACTTAATTCTTTCTTTTCCCTCCTTTTTCCTTTTCGGGGACGAAAAGTTTTTAGTGGGGGAGAGTGTAACGGCCCGTAAATTTCGACAATTAAGTAGGTTAATTTAATAAGGTTTTTGTAATTAAATTTAGAAAGAAATGGAAATTTTATAATGTAATAATTAAGTGAAGGCTAAAATGAAATATAACAATGGTAATTAAAACAAGTTATTAACAATTTGGATTAAATTCTAATAAATGAAGTAGTGAAAGCGTTATACCAGGTCATAAATTGAATATGAGAAAATAAAGGTAAGTATTGAGTTAATTAATGAAATAACACATTGTTAATAGTAATTGAATGTAAATTAACGTAATATTTGGAAATAATGTTAGTGCAAGTTAATAAATAACTAATTTAGTGAAATCCCAATTATTTGAAACAAATTGTAAAGTTATAGTTGATTGAAATTGGTAAATTGGGAAATGAATTCAAAGTTATATTAACTGATGAAGTAATACTTAATAAATTGAAAATTGATACCATCAATGTTAGATAAGTAATTATAATGTTTGTTGTTGATAGTAAAGTATGAATGGGATAATAATTGATTGAATAAAAAGGAATGAAATCAAGATTTATTAATCTAGATTTAATAATTGATTAGTTGGAATTAAATGAAAATTAATATTTAAATATTACGTAAATAGGCATTAAGATGAAATTGGGAAATATTAATGTACCATGTTATAAACCAATGTATATTATATCCTTATTGTAATGAAAAATATGAACAAAAAAATTTAACAATTTAATAAATGGATTTTGGGAATTTTAACTTATAATTTCTGAATTTAATGACATTGAAATTTAAACACCGGAATTGATGGATTATTCAGCTTTAAGTTGACATCTAAAATTGTTTAAGTTATTATAAATGATTAAGAAATCAAAAATGATAGAAAGGGTAAATAATTAAATTTAAACTAGAAAGTGATTTAATTAATTAATTATCTATTTAATTTAATAACCGGAAAATAGTCATTTTGGCCACTGACTCGGATTTTGACGAAACCAGTTTCATCTGATCCGTAACGGTGAATTATTGTAGGATTTCAAGTTTTGTAGCGATGGGCTTGTCATTCGATCGTACGGACTCGAAACGCCTAGAAATCGATTTAATTGAAATCAATTTGAAATAACCTGATTTTATTGTAACTTCTTCATACGATGGAATTTGGACTTGAAACCTATTCCATTGATTTCAAAATCATTTAAAACATATATTTTTATATATGGGTCGACCCAATTCCGTTCCGGAATCGAAACGGGCTTTTCAGGTCAATTATCGTCTGAAACCCAAATCAATTGAACCCATTTGTTTCCATTTTGGTTCTGCCTATATATACACTGTTATAAACCCTAGTAGACTTTTTATTTCTCATTTCTGTACGTACAAAAATTTTTGTTGCTCTTCTTTCTCAATGGCAGACAAACCCTGAATTTCACAGTCCAATTTCAATATCAAATTCAAATCAAAATATCAAACTCCACAAACTATATCAAATTTTATATGGATTCGAAGCTCTCGACGAGCGCATCTCGAATCTGTACTTTTTTTCCAATTTGAATCATCATTTGTTTAGAAATCAAGGGTTTCTTCTCATCCATTCATCACGTGACGATGAACGTCGATGGATCGTCAAATTAACGACACCATCGTATGGAGAGGGTTGTGCACTGTCCATTGGCATGGTTCGTTCTTCACTTCAGTGGTTGGATCGGTCGAATTTATTCGATTAGGGCTGGGTATTCGCGGCAACGGCTTGGTCGAATCATCGTCGACCGGTGATGTGGTAGGGTGATGGCGGTCGGGGGTGTTGTGTGAAAGGGCGGTGGCTTGTCTGGTGGTGGAGCACTCGGTTGCGACCGGCCGTAGATGGCAGCTAGGGCTTGGCATCAGGCAGGTGCTTCGAGTCTTTGTTTCGCGTGAGTGTGGGCCTGGAAGAAGGCTATGACATGGCAGGCAATGGTATTGGCATGTTTTGTTTATTTATTTATTTTTCTTTTTGATTTTTGACTTGTTCAATCTGCATAACTCTCACGTACGAGGTCCGTTTTACACGCGGTTTTCTCCGCTAGGTTCGTATTGGAATTTCTGGACATTTTAGCGCTAGTTTGGACAGATTCTGAGACTGTTGGAATTTTGGGTTTAAATTGGATTTAAATTCAAAAGGTAAGTGTTTTAACCCACTCACAACTTCTAAAATTTCTTATGTGACTTAAATTAATTTTTAATGTGATTAGAATTTATTTATGACTGTTTGGCATATTTTTATCATCATTCCAGTTAAATTGAATCTATTTAATTAAATCGTTATTTAATTTATTATTGCATACAAACTGCCGGTTAAATTGTTATTTAATTTATTATTGAATATAAACTGCCAGTAAATACCTGTTAATTATTGTCTGTTCTATATTGATGTTATTGTTGAATTGGATGATGATTATGATAAATGGTTGATTATTGATATTGGATGAATGGATGTTGTATTTTATGTTGTTATAAACGGCAAGTTGTTATGCTTTTCTATTTTATTCGATTGCGATTTGAAATGATATATAACCGTATTTTTATTTTAAATTACAGACTGAAATGATAAATATATGTATCACTTGACCATAGGGTAGAAAATTATATATAGAAACTGTGGTCTATATCTAAAATATTCTGAAAATGATTTCTACGGTTTTGGAAAGAAATATATGGTTAATGAATATTGATTTTTGATATTATATAAATATATTTTATATATAGTTAAATACTTGAATTTAAGCTATGTATAAGTTTGTCAAATAAAAATTAAGTTTAATAATAGAGTTTGATTTTAAAATAAATGTGAGTAAGTATTTAAATTTTATTTAATATAGTGCGTGTAATGATTTAAATAAATTAAGGCCGGGAGATAAATTGGAGTTTTATTTGAAATTAAATTTATTTAAGAATTAAGCTCAAAAAGGTTAATGTGAATTTATTAAGTTGGAAACTAAAAGGTATAATTATTATAACTTGATTTCGGGGTCAAGGTGAATTAAATGAGTATTTCAAGTATAAATGAATTGAAGGAAATATTTAGTTATTTGTAATTTGAGTTTTATTTAAATGATAAGAGATTTATTATGTAAATTATTTCATACTAAATAATAGAAAATTTAATTTTTGAATCGAAATTATCAAATTTAGTTTTGAAATTTTAGAATATTTAAAACCTTGATATATATCGAAATTGAAATATTTTATTGAAATTGAAATGTTTCGATGTTATGAATTTCGAAGTGTTATGTTTTAAAAGTGTTATAATTTCAAATGTTTGATTTTGAAAGTGTATAATTTGAAAGTGCTATGATTTTGGGAAAGAGGGTATATTTGAAATAAAAAAAATGATGTCATATTGATTTGGTTTTTTTTTAAAATCATACAATATCGATTTGGGTTTTTAAAACAGAAGTGATATCGTATTTATATGGGTTTGAAATGGATATTATATTCTAGATTTAAAAATACAAACTATTTTGAAAGGGCCGCTGTGTTATAATAACGTTTGGTTGTTAAAGTGACCGGGATCAGAAGTTGTCATACTCTTTGCCAACTCCGAAAACCACTTTAACAACCGTGTACGCGGTGGAGATTCCAGAATGAAGTAGGATGCTGGCGGCGTTTCCTTTGAGGTATATACGTGGACCTGACTCCCGTGTGTTGGCATAAGGTGGCTAAAATAAGAGCGATTCCGGGCCAGTGAGGTAGCTCCTCTTATCGGACACACTCCTTCGATATTATGTTCTGACTCGAGTATTTTGTCTTTTCAATTCGCTCGGGTCAGCCTAAGCATTTAAAGATTTGAAGACTTTATTTCTAGAGTACGAAGACGAAGATTTTACTACTATTATTTATTATATTATTTCACTGCATTCATACTGTTCCGCTACATTATTTATTATTCTCTGGTATGTGTAACTCTGATATGTGTTGTATAAGTATAATCATATGTTTTAAAACAGATTCATGAACTGTTATTTGATTATTATATTTTGTCATTCCGCTGTGAGATTCTGTTTTGTTTATTTCTTCCTCTGCTTTTCTTATTCACCCCAATAACAATTCGCCCTTTTGTATGGTTTGAGTCTAATGTGTGTGGTTCATCGTCGATTTAAAATGTACAAAAAGGTGGGATGATACATTTAAAGTTAATATTGTGATGTGAAATCCATATACAAGTTCGGTTATAAAGTTAAGTTTGATTTGGTTAAGCAAAAGATAAGAAATTTTAGTTCCCTAAACCATATCTCATATATGAAATGAATTTAGTCACATTCTCAGCACTAAACATTGAGGTATGGAAGCTCGCGTCTACCATGAAGGTTAAAAATATCATCAAGGCAAGCCTTAGAGGTAACACTACCTTTACATGCCTGCCTTCATTTTCAATCGAGAGATGGTACAAGTTTGAAACCGATGAGTAGTGGTAAGGGAATGAGATTTAATTTCCATATACAATCATTTTAATTATTCCCTATAGTAGATTTATCGACTATCATTCCACTATCTTCTTTGTGTATCGTCAATCTAAGACGATTTGTTGCTCATTTGGGTGTTAATATCCTTTGTCGAAAATGACTAAAACCAGAAAGTGAGTAGACATCAAGCTATGTGGGGTTGCTCCTATAAAGGTATTTTCATATCTACTCTAGATTGGATTCGGTTGTATGCGCATAGAGATGCAAAATGCTCGGATTCTCGGTAAGGTTGGTGGGGTATGGCTCGTACATTTCCGAGAGAGTCACAATAAGTGACCCTCCCAAGTATATTGTTGAAGGTATACTTTTAGTCATTATCGAAAAATTCCCCTTCAGTTTTTTTTATTCAAACCCTTGAATTTATTTATTTCTTAGTTGCATCAGGAAGTATCTTGCACACTTCGCGATGTTTAATTATTTGTACTCATTATTTGTGGTTGGATGTTGTTCTTGTAAGGGGAAACCTATTCCACATTTGGCGGCGTGGTCTAACATATTATTGTCTATTTCCATCCTTTTTTTAGAGTTTACTCATACTAGACTTATTGTCCAGACTGAGTTGTTTGTTTTTCCTAAACTCTTGGGTGCTCGTTTATATTTGCGTAGTTTGAGAGTAGCAGGATTCTTAGGCTCTTTTGAAGCTGATGGGCGAGCAGGAGGCTCCTTATCTATCTAGCTATCTATTTCCGCTGTTATGTTTATTTATATATGTGTATTTCGTATTAACAAGTATATAAGCAGGTTGTTATAACTGCCTAAGCCGATGATGGTATTTTTTTGTAACTCTGATGACTCCACGTTAAGGAGTAACCTTATGTAATATCATAGTGTTATATTATATTTAACCGTTCCATTGTGAGATTTTTATTTAGTTCTTTTGTTTTACCCCATGAAAACTCGTCTTTTGAATGCTTGGGTAATGGCACGCGATTACCGAGAATGTATTAAGTGTCGTTCCTATGGGTCAGAAAGGTGAGTCATCACATAGTACCTTTGGAGTTACCTCTTATATGGTCACTTTTAGGTAGGAACCCTTATTAGCCAAAATTCTATTTCAATTCACTGTGTAGACTGTCTATTTGCATATAATATTCTAATAGACAGATAGGCCTTAGCTGACATGGCCTTCAAACTTCTGACAATGAAGTTCCCAACCGAAGGAGGAATGAGATGTATCTAAGGTTGTGCCGTTGATGCCCCACTTCTATAGCCCCGCTATATTTCATAATGGATATCTACCACTACGATTTTTCCATATAGCCCCAAATATAGCCTTTCCGCTTTAAGCCCTGCTATTTTCGCTATATCCCGTTATTCTCGCTATATTTTATTATTTCTTCTGTATCTTCTTAAAAAGAAATGAATCGAAAAATGACATTATACATTATAAAAATTATGAACTTAATTTATTTAATTGTATTTTAAATATATTTTTAGAAATGAAAATACTCTAACATTCTACTAAATTCAATTATGTTATATAATAATTTTTATGTTTATTTATAGTATATTCGCACATGTTTTTATTTAAAATTATTTTTGTATTAACTATAATTTAATTGAATGTTAAATTTTCATTTAATTAGCATTTATATATTTGTAAAAACATTAAGTATGAGTTTATATGCTATTTTAGAGTCAACCGCTATATCCTGCTATATCCTCGCTATATCCCGGCTATGACTTTTTACACCTCTACCGCATTGAATCTACCGAGCGCTTTAACTGCATAGATCCAAGGCAACCAAAAAACCTTCAAAGATTGTTACAGCATCTGTCTACAAAAAGCAAAGAAGGAAGTACTCATGTTACAACAAGAAATGGCAACCCTTAGTGGTGACACACTCGAGAGAACATGTAAGTAACTCATTGCTCTCGTTCGTGCAGGGGTCGCCCATGTTATTAAAAGCAAACCACCAACATTGATAGCCACCCTAGGCCAAGATAATACGGTTGATGGGAATAATCCTTCCCTGTCAAGCATAAGAAATATCATAGAACTTATAGCTATCTAAAATAAACAAGTTCACCCTTCCTAGTATATGGGAGGGGCAGATACTACCACTCCTTCCTTTTATGCCCATACCGCTGCTGATACCCCCAAGGGTATACAGGAGGGCCAGATAACCCCCAATTATGCGGGAGGCGTTGATCTCCTCATGACTTAAGTACAAACTTTTGCACACCGAGAATGTTATCAAACACATGATTTATGCACTGGATCCGTATGACATGAAAGAGTATGTTGGAGATAAGGATGAAGATCTACTTGATCCTTGAACGGGAGATTCCAACCCCAACGGCGGGACTAGCCACACCACTCAAGGCGGTATCGGTTGACAATGATGACCCCATCTCTGTTGTCCAAATATGCAAAGAGCTGAGTTTGGAAGTAAGATACGAATTTATTTGTTTCTTGAAGGAAAATAAAATTGTGTTTTCTTTAGGCATATCGGCATGAATGGCATAAACCCCTCAATTATACGCCACGCCTCAACATTCACCCGGCGGCATCGCTGTCCAATAAAAAGGCAGTCGCATAATCTTGAATGGTATAGAGCACTTGAGGAGTAAGTAACAAGAAAATGGCTTCGTCCGTAAAGCAACATACCCTATCTGGCTAGACAACCTAGTACTCACTCGAAAATCTAATAGGGCCCGAGGACTTGCACCAATTTTTTAGATTTTAACATGGCCTTCCCTAGTGATAGTTTTCTTCAGATCTGCATTAACCAACTCATAGATCCAAAAAGTAGGCATGAGCTTTTCACATTCATAGATGCCTACTCCTTGTACAACCAAACTGCCATGCATTTCCCAGATTAGGAGCACACCTCTTTCATCAACAATGTTGGACTTTACTGCTTTTGAGCTATGTCCTTCGGTCTTTGCAATGCAGGTGCTACATATCAATAACTTGTCAACTAAATGTTTACTCATTAAATCAATCGTTTGATGGAACTATACGTAGATGACATGTGGGTCAAGTATGAAAGGACCGAGGGCATGCCAAGGATTTAGCCGAAACTTTTGGCATCCTCCATAGATGCAACATAAAGTTGAATCATAGGAAATGTTCTTTCGTAGTATGATCTAAAAAATTCTTTGGATTTGTAGTAAGCCCCAAGGGCATCGAGGGAAATCTTGACAAGCTTTAGGAAATTCAAGAGATGCGGATACCCCGCATAGTGAAACAGATGCAACATCTAAACTGAATAGCCGTGGCGCTTAGCCGTTTTGTGTAAAAAGCTATGGAACCGTTGTGTACCCTTCGTTAACCTCATTAAGAAGGGAAAGTCATTTGTATGGAGTAAAGATTAAGATAAAGCTTTTAAGGAATTAAAAAACACATAGACACATCTTTTATGCTTTCAAATCCTATTGATGGGGAGGAATTGTACTTATATTTTATGGTGATTGGCCGCACGATCGGTGCCACCTTAATTCACGAAAAATAAGAAGTTTAGTGCTCTGTCTACTACACGAATAAGAGGCTAGCAGACCATAAAACAAGGTACTCTAGATTGGATAAGCTAGCATGTAACGACCTGATATTTTGAACCATTCAAATCGACAATCATCCGCACATGTCAGACTTGAATTGCTCAAAACAACAGATTGTTAATTTATATTTGGCAAAACTTAACATATACAGTAAATAAATCAATCACAGAATCACAGACACAGAGTAATATAACAATAAGCAATAAAATAGATAAACAATAGTTCATGAAGCTACTACAGAACATCAGAGTTTATAATGAATTCAATAGAATACAAAATAGTTTAAAAATACATAAGCAGATGACAAGTCTGGACATAAATAACTGGCAAAAACTGAAATAACCGAAAGCTGAATTGATATAAGACAGATCTTCAAGCAAAGCTCTAAGCTCCAAAGGTGAGTCTCAATGATGTGACACTCAGTCTGCCCGAGCATAAAGCAAAACAAAAAACGCTCGAGTCAGCATTAACATTCTTATACCCGTAAATCAACTCAAGTGAAATGCCCAAGTGAAATGCAATATAACTTAAAGGATGTTTGGGATTTCCATCCTCTGAGTATCCATTAAACTATCTACATACATAGTACAATATGTTACATAGATAATGTCTACAATAAAGTAAAATATTAAAATAGAGTTAAGGCGTTACCCATATCCCACTTAACACATTTTTATATATTTCCATTGTTTATACAGTATGGTAATTCCTCCATAAACTGGAGGGTTATCAGAAGGCACTCTATATGTATGGAACAAACCAAACTCGTAGTGGGTGCAATAAGGCCTGTGACAAGGCATGTGAGGTAATGCCAAGGATTGGATACTACTGTTTTGCTGATCCGGACTGGTGGTAACGCATAGCAGCTACCACCACCCACCTCAATACACACTCCCAAAATCAAAGGTGCACCCAATCAAATCACAAAGTAATAGAATGGTATCGAAGAAATGTGCCCCATCGGAGGTGCTACCTCACTTGGCTTGGCATGGCTCCTATTTTAGTCACATCAAGCTGACTCGCGGGAGTCAAGGCTGTGTCAATACCTCATACAGAATCGTCGCCAAACCATCCTACTTCATTTTGAAATCTCCAACATATACACAGTTGTCAAAGTGGTTTTTGGTATTGGCAGAGAGTATGACAATATCCGATCCCGGTCACTTTAACAACCAAACGCTTATTTCACACCGTGGTCATTTCATTTCAAACAGTTCATACTTTATATCAAAATGTCATATTCATTAAAAGTCATATCACCTTTGTGACGACCCACAATTTCATACCCATTGCGCCGACAATAAACTACTCATGTCTGACCCATGTTGCACGAAAGAATGGATGATCAAGGGTAATAAAGGAAATAAGACAGAACAAAATCTCACATGAATGGAATAACATATAATATTGAACTAATATCTTTATAGTGGAAACTTTTAAATACATATATCAAAATCTAACCTAAATTCATCTTGGACAGTTAGAAACATACGTCCTTACAATTGCTGACAAATATCAAGCAAAACAAACAAAGCACATCGGATAATAAAATATGTCCATACGTAGATGAATATCTCCAGCTCTCCTCTGGAAACTCCAACCGTCTTCGACTAAACCTGAAACTACTTGGATTTGACTCAAGCATTGAAAACAACCAGATCAGGCTTGATAAACCAACGTGAGAAAAACTTAATAATATATGACAGTGTCATATATCAGCCTTTGAATAAAATCCTCTTGAAAAGAAAGAGTATTCTATAAGACCCCGCCCACACTAAACACGGATGGGTTTTTACCTTATAACAACTTAACACTTTTATATCAAAATCTTTAATATTATTTCTAATGAAATCTCTTTGAAAACATTTGCAAATAAACTTATTAATCTTATCTGAAATGGTTATCCATATAACATTTCAAGGCTATTCATTACGCCAACACAAACAAAACCGTTGGTTCTTATTGGAGAATGGATTTCCATACAAACAACCAAGTGAAGGGAATACCTTCTGGCAGTGCATCTCTAGAGGAATGTACCAGGAACATCACATAGGAACCTCTACCAACACAACACTGGCCTATCTCTGTAACTAGATAATACCGAATATATCATCCCTCGGTCATTACCGACCTTCATCCGAGCGCTCAATTTCCATATACCACATCAATTTACATCGTGAATGTCATTGCGGGAAGAAATATATCTAGAAGGGGATGATCAAACCCTAATTGGGAATGACCCACTTAGCCTTACCGCGTCTAACCATGTTTTGGTCATTTTCGGTGATGAGATTTGAGGCAACGATTACCTTTTTACATAGCACATATCACATCTCTGAATGCCATATTGCCATTTCTTTTGAATACTAATTGTCTTCCACGAAAATACAATCCTTGAACTCGTACGTGTCAAGGAGGGTGTTAAGCTAAAAGAAGTTGCCTTCTCCGCCACTACAGATGTATGTTTGTAAAAACCAATGTACGTAATCTTTAAAAAAGGCAATGTTAGACAAACGTCCATACAAGTTGTCCAGGATCAGGACAAACCATATGCACTCTCCTATTACCATTGGTAGTGAGTAGTCCTTGCAAGCCGAAAAATCTCCACAATGAGGAGACCACTGCTATAAATAACTCTATAACGGGAGCTACCCAGGGCATTTCAACAAGCAGTCTTCACGCTAGAAGATCTACGGTCTTCAATAATCATCATCTTCAATAAATCTTCATATTTAAACGTATACATTTGTTCGAAGTGGTTTTTTCGGATAGGAATCACCCAAATCCGACTCCGGTTCCTTCGAAGCCAATCATTGATAAAAAGTGAATATGAGTATGCAGGATCATTAAGTCTTTTTTCACTTTAGTTCTTTTCAGATGATTTCGAAATCTCTTTCTTTTGATTTAGAATAATTTTAAGCGATTCATTTTTTACTTTGTATAATATCTCAAATTTCCTCATTTAAATCTCGATCCAAATTCCTTAACTTTTAGGCGGGCCAAAAACAATGTTATTTAAGACATCGTTTACGATAAACTCTAAAAATCAATCTTAGCAAACATTTTTGAGTAAATAGGATCACAGAAATCATTCTAATTTTACTCAACGTTAATTTCCATATTCAACAAGTGCTATGGGCGGAATAACAGTGAAATCACCTTTTAAATCCCATGAATAGCACGAGTTCCCTCTTTGGATTTTAATACCAAGTATAGGAAGATTATCTCTATGCAGTCCAAGTCGTAATTTGTTCATTTTGAAGATTGCTTAAATTTTTGGATAATAACGATCTTCTTTTATTTCAAAAACTTAATACAATCTTTTCATAGCATCCACGCTTTTCTTTCGATCTCTTCCACCCCTCGCCTGGGAAGAGAAAATAGAGACCAGGTAAGTTCAAAGCACTGGTTGCTCCATTCCTAACCTTAGTTAAACACCTTGTTTTATTTTCCTATATCTCATTGGCAGGACAAATGTACTAGTCGTTTTCGCATATTCAGTTATCAACTTTATTTTGGAACTGATAATAAAGATTCTAAATTATCTTTCAAATGTTTAATTTTCCTTTAAAATATTCATAATTGATTCTAGGAAAAATCGTTACGTTTAAACTTACATTCAAAAAGTTATACCATTCGCAGCATAAAAGTGTTGCAGAAAGTATTATATAAGCTTAATTGATTTAAACAACTTTTTAATATTTGAAAATTCATATTTTCCACTTCAAATCTCTTTTAAACTATTTAAATGAGTTTATCAAATTTATTCCATATTTTACCATATTTAAAAACATTATTTAAATGGATTTCCTGTTATGGTCATTTAACTCCACTAGCGTGATTTTTCTAGAAAATTGATTTGGACTTAAATCAAAATCTACTCAATGAAATTTTGATTTTCTTTCTTCATTTAGAAAATATGGATATAATAATTTGGAATTTTCTTATCATGAAGAATTCTGAGCTATATTCCACCCTACACATTCATTTGAACTTTTCGGCACGAAATCGCGAACTACCTTTGCGCGATGCACCTAGTTTTAACTTATTTTTCAATACTTCAAATAATCCATTCAAATTGAATTTTATCACTTATAAAATAGTTACAAATCATTTAAATCAATATTTTCACTTTTTAAAGTATTTAAATTTTATTTTCAATATTTTCATATTATAATATTATTTTATTCCTATTATTTTAATATTAAATTTTAAATTTCAATTTCAATTCTAACTTCAAATTAAACTCAATTAAAACTTAGGTTTCAAATCTAATTTTAATTTAAACTTCAATTCAACCTTAATCTCAATTTCAGTTTTCAAAATCGATTCCAATTCCAATTTCACTATTCATCTTAATTTCAATTTCATTTTAACTATCCTTTTTAATCCCGTTTCTCTTCAAATTTCAAATTCTCTTTTATTTTTACTTTAATTTCAATTCTAATTGAAAGAGACTTATTTTTTCAAAGTATATCATATTACCAAAATTGGTCATATTTAACAAAGGGACCACTTAATCAATAATGATAGAAATTTGATATCCATATTAACATCACAACCATACAAACAATCATATGACACTAACATTTTCAATATGGGTATAGTATTACAAATGTCATAACATTACTATGGATTATCCAACATTCAAACAATTATTCAAAATTCATATCATAAAACGGTGATTATCTTATCATAGCAAATCAATTCGATAATCAATATAAATTATATAGCGGTGAGAATTTTCTCATCTTCATATCCACTCCGTCAATCTTTTACGTGAGATACGCGTCTCTCGAGCAAACATACCATTTTCAAACGTCTCGTATTCGCCGCTATATTTTTCTTCTCCTTTTATTTTCTTTCTTTTCCTTTTCTTTTGTGTTCTTTTTTTAATTTTAGGGGTGTCCGTTTGGAAAGAGGAGGGTACGACCTTGGAGTAAGGGTGTGTGAAGGGGGTAGGCATGTGTTTTGAGGTGGGTAGGTGGAGTATTGGCTCGGGTTGGTGGAAAGGAGGGGTGCGTGTGCTATTAGGAGGTGGGTAAGGTGTTTGCCATGAGTTGTGGTGATTTAGGTGGTGGTGTAGCTAAGTTTTGGTGATGTGGAGGTGATGACTTGAAGGTAGAAGAAAAATGGAGGAAGAGAAGGAGTTTAGAAATTTTGTTAGAATGAAATGTAGTGGAAAATGAAGGGATTTGAGCTTGTATTTATAAGTGGATAATTTAGTGGTAAATGTCATAGATATCCTTGTTTACTTTTGGACTTTGATTAGCCTTGATATGAGTTGCATTTAATGTGTGGAATGATGGTTATGGAAGAGCGTGCTAAGAGATAAAGAGGTGTCATCTTCTTATGGTTGTAAATATTTAAACATATAAATTTATCTCCTTTCCTATGCATATACTTAACATCTCATTAATGAGATAAGATATAACTAATGATGTTGTTTATAAAGATTTAAAATAAAATTAGTCAAAACCTACTTTTTACTTTTTATAGATTTTTTTTAACTTTCCTAATATTAATATTTTTTGTTTTAATGCTAAATGCAAACTGTTTTTTAAAATTTTGTGAAGTTGTATTTATCTATATGTGTATGTTAGAGTATGTATCCAGTTGCAACAACTTGACGACAACTTATTTTTGTTGAAAATGGTGTTTCTGTTAACAAATTTTACAGTCAAAATTTGACATTTTTGTTAAGCTGTATATCGAAGTAAACCAAACTTTAAAATGAACTTTTTACTTAAAATAAATTAAAACATGTCCCTTTATATTTTAAAATCATATTTAATTAATATCAAAATTTCCAATTTTACAGTGTATGTAAAACTGACAAAATGCATCAAAATTTGGTTATTTTTGTAAAACGACTATTAATATATTTTTAAATATTTTAATATACTTTTATTACCTATATTAGATGTTTTAAATAAGATCTAACTTATCAAATAAATATTTAAACCTATTTATTTAAGCCTTTGTTTATTTTTAACAAAACTTAACTTTTGTTGATTTGTTCTAAAATCCAGATTTTTTTCTTTTTATATTATTAACTATAAGAATAAATAATTTCTCCAATACAATCTATTATATATAACTTATTTATTTAAGTTTTAAACCTTTTTAAAATTAAAACAAACGAAATCTCTCGTTTTCGAAGTAGTGAAATTATGGGTCGTTAAAACCTTCGAAATCTTATTCATTTTCGAAATCATATCACTTTTGAAATCATAACCACAAAATATTTTATCCATGATATCAAAATATTCGCATTTAAATCCATTAAATCTAAATTATAACAGTTCCAACTTAAACAGTTCGAATAATGAAAATAGTTTATATTTTGGAATAGTTATACATTAAAAACAGTTTATATTTTCGAATAGCTATAGACTAAAAATAGTTCACACTTAATAATAGGTTATAGATTAAAATAGTTTATATATTAAAATAGATCATATATTAAAATACACATATTAAAATATATATATATTAAAAATTGTTTACAAATTTAAAATAATAAATATACTAAAATAGTTAGTTGATGAAAGAGTCTATACCAAAATATAGTTTCAAACTAAAATTGTTCCTTCCAATTTCACAAATTAATTCAAATCAGCTTTAGCTCTAAAAATTCAATTCAAATCAATCTCAGTTCAACGATTCCAAATTAAAAGGTTAAAGGTTAAATTCAAATTCTCATTAAAATGATTTTTAAGTTATATCTATTTCAAATCCAGGTTTCAACTACAAGTTAAACCATTTCCAATCCAATTGGTTTCAAAGTTTAAATATCAAACACTTATAATAACCCAATTTGATAAAACTTCACTTATATTTTGAAATTCAACTTTAATTTTATTTAAATTTGAAAATATTCACTTAATCATTTTTAATAATATTTAAATAAAATCCCAAATTACAAATTTCAATAAAATCAATAATTAATTATCTAACTTCAATTATATTTAATTCCAAAATATTCACTTAGTCACTTTTTATAATCATTTAGAAAAAATTCAAATTAAAATTTAAATCAAAATTAAATATTAAATTTTATTTAAATTTGAAAATATTCATTTAATCACCTTTATCAAAATCCAGTTATCAATTTATAAAAATTATATCTTGAAAACCTCAAGATCAATAAGTTTCAAATTAAATTCTTATTTAAATTTAATTCTTAAAAAATTAAATTACAAATCAATTTTAATTTATCTTTCACATTTTTATTTAATAAAGTTATTACAAAATCTATTTTAAAATGTTAATATAAATTGTAAATAAATATTTAAAACATGTTATATATATTAGTTAAATTAAACTATTATTAAATTTTATCATATTAATTATTATCAAATTAAATCTTACTATTATAAAATATATTTTAAATCTTAATTTATATATTTTAAAAATACTAAAGCTATAATTAAAATTTTATAATTTACATTTTAAAAAATTAACTTATAAATTTAAAATTTCCAAAAAATTAAAAATCTAATTTTTTCACATGTTTTAAATTAAAATATCTTTATATTATATTTTAAGAAAATCAATATTTATTAAAATCCATATATCTCATTTCAAAACTTAGGAAATCATTTTTCAAAAATATACCAACGATATCCGCATATAATATTATATCCTATGGTCAAGTGATACAGATATTTATCCTTTCAGTCCATAATAATTTAAGTTCATGGGTATATGTCATTTCAACCTGCAGTCTCAAAATTTCAAAATCAAATAAAACCGCTTGGGTTTATCATTTCAACCCATAATAATTTTTCCTAATCATAATATCGTTCGGGTATGTATCATTTCAACCCATAGGGATTTCCAAAATTATAGGGGACTTACAGTGTGAGAGCAACATCATAATAATTTAAAATGACATACATATCAATAACAGGAATATATCATAATTAACTATTTAAATATAATATATATATAACAGGTCATGGTGTCATACGTAAGTTAATATAGGTAAAGAATAATGTAGGTAAAGAATTGCATATAACAACATCTCATACTTCATAACTAAACTTCTAAAAAATTAAATTTAATAACATATTTCAATCGTCATTTCATGTGAATATAATTTTACTAAAGATAAGAATGTTAATCGTGAGTGATTGCTCACATTTCGAAGCTAGGGAAAATAGACAACATAACAAGCTATGATTATGAATCACAAACTCGACAAACGACTAATTCAAATGAAAATTTCCAAAGCAAAGCAGAGTGAACATGAATTTGATGAACAAAGCAAAGTTGATATCTTGGAATGGATGAAAACAAATCAAAACTAGCTTGATATAAAAGAAAACAATATATATATATATATATATATATGAAACATATATATATATATATATGAAACATATATATATGAAATATATATATTTCATATATATATATATGAAATATATACACACCTTTCCTCTTTATATATATATATATATAAGAAGAGAGCACTAGGCTGGGTTCTGAACGGTGGTAGGGCGCGGCACAAGCGGAGACTAGCGGTTGTCAGGTTTCGAAAAGGGGAAGGCAACTCGGAGAAATATATACGCAGACATATATATGCAAACAAATATATGCACGTAGGCTACTCGAATAAATATATATGCGGACTATATATATATAAATATATGCAAACAATATATATATATATATATATATATGCGATTACTTAAAACAAACATATAGAGACTATATGTATGCAAATAAATATATATGCAGTTACTTAAACAGACATATGCAGACTATATATATGCAAACAATTATATTTGCGGTTACTCAAACAAACATATGCAGACTATATGTATATATGCAACAATAAATATATACACATATGGACTACTCAACGATCATATATGTAGACTATGTATATGCAACAATATATATATATATATATATATATATATATATATATATATATGCAGACCACTTAATGCTTACCAAATTTTTTTATATAAAGCATGCTGCAACGAAAGAGAAGAGAGAAGGTTGAGAAGATGGTAGGTCACTGGTCGCGATGGTGAAGTGGAAGGGATCCGCGGTCAAGACTGGTGAGGAGAGGGGGTGCTTTGGAGGCGGACTACGGCCAGAGGTGGAGGTTGGCTGTTGTCGGAGTTTGGTTGTGGGATCTCAGGGTAGACGCGATCAGTAGGAGGGAGCGGCTACCTTGGAGTGTCGAGAGGAAAATGTGTGTGTCTAGTCGCAAGGCTGGGGTGGTGTTCGGGCTAGGGTGGGTCGTTGGTGCTAGGCTGACATGGTTTGTGGCAAGGGGAATGGCGATGGGCGAATGGTTTGCTTGGCCGGAGGGTGATAAGCACGATGGGCAAGGTGATCTGGGTAGAGGAAAAACACGGTCGAGTTTCAAAAAGAAGGCGAGTGGAAAAATAAAAGGGACGAGAGACGCATCACAGTTACAAAAGCTTTGTTATATAAGATAATATATAAAGCTTAGATATGTATTATATTTTTAGAGAAGAATGAAACAGAGGAGCAAGAAATGACAGAAAGGCATAAACATTTTGGACCTGAGATATAAAATGAAATAACCAATATAAATGAAAAGGTGAAATAACAGAAGCCAAGACCATAATTTCAGGAAGCAATAAAAGTTACTGGCTATTGGTTTCTCACGGAGGAAATTAAATGGCCATAGGACAACAAAAGGCTCAAAACGGGTACCAACGCTGCTAACCATTTCACAGATTTCGCCGCGTACCGGACGCTGAAATACACAAATCAACATACTACAAAGATCGGCACGATGAGACGGACAATATGATACATAGATATCAGCGATACGATCATTCAATCAAAAGTCGATATTCGCTGCCAAAACTGCTACTAAAACGCTGAAAATAAGAAAAATGGAGCCGGAGCAGTACAAATTTGACGGAAATAAAACATTTTTGAAGTTTGAATATTTTTGAAATAAAATATAAATTGAAATTGAAAACACAACAGAACCAACTTTCATATTTTCCGATAAAAATCTGCCATTTGCTATGTTAAAATAAATACATACCAAATATCAAGTTTTTGTTGCAAAAAAAAT
Organism: Allium cepa; assembly: GCA_030765085.1. Lineage (NCBI taxonomy): Eukaryota > Viridiplantae > Streptophyta > Magnoliopsida > Asparagales > Amaryllidaceae > Allium > Allium cepa. The sequence continues at coordinate 622,413,659 of CM060940.1, read as the reverse complement.
TATTATTCTATTTCAAGAAAAATTTAGTTAATTCCGTTATTAAAAATAGTTAAAATTTACCGGTCGTTACACTCTCCCGCACTTAGAACCTTCCGTCCCCGAAAAGGAATGAGACAGGAGAACAGAAGCAATAAAAAAGATAGATAGCTTTGGAATGTACACTACTTGAAACAACATTAATTCAAACCATAAAATTTCATTTTTAATGAATTTATATCCATTTATAATGATCATTCAAATTAACCCACTTTTAATTAATTTACAATTGTATTCAATTTATTTGCATTGACCCTATTTATTTCTTAGTTGATTAATGTTTATTTACTTAAACAGTATTCACTTTTTATATATTCAATTTATTTCTCTTAACATAACTTGCTACATTGATTTAAGTGTATAAATATTTATTATAACCACCAATTTTTTTCCTTAATAATATTTCATTTTGGACATCTTATTGCTTACATTTATCTACTATTCAATTACATATTCACATTAATATTTTGACTTTTTGAATATTGAGGAAAATTATATATGTTTTGGAATTCAGTTGAGTATTATACAAATTATTTTTTTATCCTAGTTCAATTGTTTCAAGTTATTTTTAATTCCATTTCTTAATTTGGACACTCCAGTTATTCAAAAAAATTACACCATTTCAATAATTGAAATCATCACTTAACATAAAACTTGAGAGTTAAATTTTCGGTTTGACTTCAAACCATTTGAAATAAATATGTACACACACACACACACACACACACACACACACACACACATATATTATCATCAAATCATACTCAAGAATTTTAAATCAAATCCATTTCCTAACACCAAAGTGTAGCAAAGCTACTAAGTGGTCTCCCAACTTTGAGAGTCGAAAATGAATGTCGATGATGCTATAGTCACCACCGAAATTATTTTCCAACGAGAAAAGAGGAGAGCACTGATTTACTTCTTTTGAAACTCTTTGGAAACAATTTCCATTTGAAAATACTTTCAAATGATATATTTTTCGAAACTTTGAAAACCAAACTTTGAAAAACACCGAAAATTAAATTCTTAATCCTAAATTTAAATCCATTGCATTTGCAAAATCAGATTTATAATCATGTTTATAATATTTCATCTCCTTGTAACATACAATAATAGTTAATAGTTTAGGGATGTTGACAAAACAATAAATGAAAATATAGCACTATCATTTCTAACAACCAATTCATTTAACTATCCAGTTTCAGAAAATTATACTATTATATAAAAAATATAGTCATATATAAAATTATTTCATTTACCAATTTCGAAAACAATATTGTGTCAGTTTTCTTTGTTTAAGTGTTTTGGAATTCCTATCGATAGTGTCGGCCAGGCGAATCGATCGAAACCCAATATTCAAACTTATCAACTCAAACAACACAATATAAAACATTTTTATATTAATTAAAAATACCCTTCCTCACGGGATGATTTAAGAATAGATTTTAGAATAAGGATAGAGATTCAAATTTAGAGGGATCCGAATCAAAGAGAATTCTAACTAAGAAGATAGGCTCAAAAGATAAGAAGATTAAATTTCAAAAGGGGAAAGATGGATATATTTAAATTAATCATGGTGAATTTAACCGGGCCAACTGAGACCCCATTTTCAGAAACGATGTGCTTGAGAAATTGGACTAGATCCTTCCAAAAATGGCATTTAGAAAATTTAGCTTTCAACTGATGATTCCTAATAGTTTGGAGAACATAGCTCAATTGAGATTAATGTTCCTTCACAGACTTAGAAGAATGAGAATATCATCAACGTAAATGGGGATAAACTAGTTAAGAACATCACGGAAAACGCGATTCATGAGATCAGCGAAGTAGGTAGGAGCATTGATTATTCCACAGGGCACGACTAATCATTCATAGAAACCATTCTCTGTTGGAAACCTGTCTTGGGAATGCTTTCCTCGGCTACATGAAACTGGTGAAAAATGGTAGCAAGATCGAGCTCCAGGAATAAGATCAATATGGAATTCAATTTCCTACTTAGGAGGTAGAAATGTGACTTCACCACAGGCATCCAAAAATGATTAGATAATGGGGGTGGAGTGAAGATCCCTAGGCTAAGAATCAAGTGAAAACATAAAGCCACTTGAAAAATTCTAAGCAATCGACATTCGATCACAAGTGAATTTCCCTGGCCGATTACTAAAGAAACAGTTCGGGCTTTACAAGAAATAATAGACCAAAACCGAGGATGTAGAAATCTCCGGTGAATCGATGCCTGTTTAGAGGAGTTTCACCCTATTACAAATCATGCTAAGGTTGGCGGGATCGCCGATGGGACGAGTCACACGAAAGGATGAAGTTGCCAGTTAAGGTTGAAGCTATGGGATGCTTTAGTCAAGAAGAACATGAACAGGAAAAGAAAAAATGGATTTTAGAACAACAGTAAATGTAACATTTCTGGAATTTATCAAGTTTAATTTGGCAGTTAAACTTATTTTTGAGAATAAATTGTGAATTGATTAGAGATTTCTAGAATAAATAAATAATTTTTGATTATAAATTAAGGTTTAATTAGAAATTTAAGAATAAGTATCTTATAAATAAATAAAATTTGATTTGAGATATAAGAATGAATATTTTACAAACAAATAAATAAATGGGATTTAGAGATTAAATGTATTAAAAATAAAACAGAAATTAAAAGCTTGAGATTAATAAGAAGTTAATGATAGTTGTTTTCTAAATTTTTAATTATATTAAAATTTAGAAGTTGTAATAAAAAGAAAATTGGTGTACTCATTTTCAAAATGTTATTTTCAAGTTAAATTTTCATATATGAGTAAAAGTGATTAATTGTTAATATGAAATCAAAGTAATTAAATTCAATTTTTCTTTTAAAAAGTTGTACAAAAATAAATAATAAAAAGATGTATGAATGTAAATTGTGTAAATATAAATTTTAAATAAATGTATGAACTAAATTAAAGATCGAGTGAAAAAAAAGGGGAAAAAACAATGGAAAAAAGATCTTATTATTGTAAATATATATATAAAACAAAACACAACACATACATAAATAAAAGAAAAAAAATGTATGAATAAAATATGAAAATTCCTAATAACATGAATATAAAATGTAAAATAAGATTTGATAAAAGATTTAAAATTTGGAAGATTATTTAGATAAACTTTTGTAAAATGTAAAAAAACATATGTATGTCTAAAACTAAAATTAGAAACAAGGGTTGAACATAAATATTACATATAAAAATGAGGCAAGGTTTTAAACATTAAAATGTAAAATGCAAACTTGTGTATATAAAAGACTAAAGTAGATATGATATAAAATTTTATATAAAAAATTCTTTTGTCTTTGAAAATTTCAGATGTAAGCATACATATGTAAGTATAAAGTTTACAAGTATTTAGATCTCATAATCATTTGTTTTTACACGTGGCATTCATTATATTTAAATTGAATAAAATAATGGAATAAAAAATTATAAAAAAAACTTTTCAGCTCCCCCATATGCCATTATTAAACATCTCACCAATCTCTGAAAAGAAACAGTGACAAAGATTTGGGTATCTCAAATCTCAAGCCCCAAAGAAAAAAATAAACAGAAAAAAATCTAGAAAAAAAAGGCCACTCTCTTCTCAAAAATCTGAAAACAAATTCAGCAATCAAACAGAAAGATCAAAACCAAACTGAGATCTGAAAACCAAATTATAGAAAATTAGCCTGCAAGTTCATTTTTCAAATCTTTAGCCTACATTTCTTCAATCTGCCTGCATGCATTCGTAAATCCTGAGGCAATCAAATGCAAGTTCTACTTAAAACAAAATTCAATCTGGGAATGGAATGGATTGAAGACAGCAAGCAATCTGAAACAATCTTCAAGCTTTGGAAGAGCAAAAGCAAGCCTGCAGATCAAAAGGGAATTAGGTCAAGCTAAACAATCCAACTTCAAAAAAAAGTTCCAGATCACTTCATCCCCAGGCTTTGTTCTTCGATAATGACAGTGAGCAAACCATCTAATCCTGATTTTAATTTGATGTTTTCTAAAGTATGATATGAAATATGGTTGAATGATAGTGTGAACTTGCCTGCATGTTTGAATATATAGATTGAATTGTGCATGTTGGAATAGACATAAATGTATGTTCTGGGTTCACAGGTTTTAGACCTGTTAAAGTAAATAAAGTATAGAAGAGAATCTAAACCTACTTCTCTCTTTCTTCCCATCAATGTGAGTAAACCTAAATTAAAAAAAAAACAGTTTAAATCTGTGTTCAAAACTAGGTGTTGTGGTGTATTGTGTAGAAATATGGTTGCTTATGCAGGAATGCATTTGCATGATGTGACGTGTATAATATGGATGCATGCCTGTATAGTGAAGATGCTTCTTTCTGTTTTGAATTAACAGGTTAGATTACAAGTTCAAATACAAAAATCTTTCTTCCAAATCTATATCTAGCTACGATTATTAAGTAGAAAATGATTTTTATAATGTAAGTTCTTTTTAAAAAATAGATTCCATGTGAACTATTTAGTTTATAGTTCAAAAAAACAAGTTTTACAGTAAAAAAATAAATTTAAATCAGAAAATAAATGATTCAAATACTTGAATTGAATTCATAAGCTGGTTTATCATTGCAAATGATGATTTTTGAGATGAAAATCTTGATTTTAAATTTGGGATAAAGTGCGACAATCTGGGTTTTTTAGTTTTGGAGGTTTTCGGCAATTGTCGATGATCTTTGTTGGGGAGAAGCTCGAGATTGTGATCAATGGTAGCTCTAGTGATGACGATCATCAAAAAAAATATAGGTGGATTTTTCTGGTGAGTGTGGTGATCAGGAATCGATGTAATAGGGTTTCATGGACTGTTTTGTGGAGTGGAAGATCGAGGTGATCTCGGCGTCAATAGAGGTTCGGGCTCGATCGCAATGGTGGTGATCACGACATGATGATGGGAGGCTACTCTAAAGGGAGTATGGTGGGTTCTAGTCGTCGCGATCGATGGCGGCTGGGAAGTTGTGGTGTGTGCTTTGTTTTAGTTTCAATAGGTTATCAAATTTTCGATTTGTTATAAAATTTTGATATCTAGGTGTTCGAATCGGAAGAAGGGACGACCGTTGACTTGCTGATGATGGTCGCGATCGTCGGAGTATTGCCAGCGACCAGTGCACGCGCATGTGGAATCACTTGTATCAGCTGTTTCCAAAAGATGGTGGAAGAAGATGACGGCTCGTGTTCAAGCACGAGGGAGCAGGCATTCGATTCGAAGTCGAACTCGAGTGAAATTTTTAACGTACCAGGTTTAGCACTTAAACGAATTGGGGTTTGAAAATTTAAGTTTACGGGTCAGTTTTGTGGAAGACTCGAAGTAGACGTGCTTTTGTCTCGGGAAGCATTCGAATACGTCCCAGTTTGCTTAAAGAACAGTTTTGACTTTAAAAAATTTCAACTTTAAACTTTTTTAAAACCCATGTTTTCAAATGATGTTTTTGGATTGAAATTTGAATTAATCAAAGAATTAAGCAGATGTTTTCAAGGTAATTAAACCCTAATTTATTTAAATCGGTTATTTTATGTTATAAAGTTATTTAGATAATGTAACTAAAAAAGGGTAATTAAGACAAAATGTTGTTTAACTAATCCTAACCTTTAAAATGAATAATGTGATAAAGATAATTGGTTAAACGAGTTCTAAAGGTTAAGAAAAGTAATTAATTTATCTTTTGATTAATTAAATAATTGATGATCTTGTTATTACAATTAATTAAGATGCAATTTATTAGTAAAAGTAATTGAGAGTTAATAAATTAACAATTAAGGGTTAATTTCTTAATGCAATTAATTTAAGGTTAATGAAGGATAATTAATTTAAAGATAAAATATTGATGGAAGTAAAATAAGGATAATTACTTTGTGTAATTAAATAAAAGATAATTACTTTGTGTAATTAAATAAAATCTAATTACTTAGTGAAATTAATAAAGGATAATTAATTAAGGGTTAATTAATTGTTTTAAATATGATTAATTAAATGGTTAATTAAATAATTAAAGGTTAATTATTTAATAATTAAAGGTTGATGAATTAAATTTAAGGGTTAATCAATTTATTATTAATAGTAAATTAATAAATGATTAAAGAATAATTAATCAAAATGATTTGAAATTCATTAGGATTAGTATTCATAAGTAATTAAATCTGATTTGAATTAATCAAACAATTAACTGATTGTACATATGGATGTTTGGATTCTATTGGATGATTGAATTGTTAGATATCCCTGATTGTGATGCTCTTTTTTGATTTGAGCTATGTTTACTGTAAATTATTATCTGTGATATGTATATATGTGATCTGTGAATGAAAGATGAGTGTTATGATTTATACCGCTTATCAGATATAAGCGTAATAGTTTATACCACTTATTAAATATATTGCCATATTTGAATCTATGCTGATTGATGATGTTACACATTTATTGTATAAATCCCCTGGACCACGCTTGTACACATACAAATATGGATCGCACGTGGAAATGGGTTAAGTCACAGATTCTGAAATAGTTTTGAAAAATTGAATTTTTGAATCCAAATAGTTTTTTAATTAGAATTGAAGCTTTTAAAAATGAATTTCAAAAATAAAAGTTATTTTGAATAACTTGATTGAGTTTTGAAATTTAACTAATTTGATTTAAATTTGAATTCAATATTTGAAATTGAATTCTATGATTTGGAAATTATGGTTTAAAAAGGTTATTCAACTTATAAATGTGTTTATATGGGTTTTTAAACCATTTTAAATTGTTGTTTTGGGAATTTAAATTTAACCCAAGATTTTAACTTGTATAAATATAATTGGATTTTTCTGAAACGAAAACTATTTTTTTTCAAATAATAAAAGCTTTCACATAAGAAATGCACTTCCAATTTGTGTTAAAAGGATTTTAAGTCTAAAACAGAAATAGTTTTCCAAGTTATGAATAAATCTTTGGGAATGGGTTTTTGAAAACTATATAGTATATCTTTAATTTAAAATTCAACGAGTAAATCGAATTGAAATGGGAATTAATTTGAAATATATGAATAGATCTTTGTGAAACTAGGTGAATTTTATGAAATAGATCTTTTGTTAAAAGATTTGAAATGGTAATATATGAATGGATCTTTGTGAAACTAGGTGAACTTTTTGAAACGAATCTTTTTGTTGAAAAAATTTAAAATGGTAATTTGTTTAACAATTTAAAAGAAAAGCTTTGGATTTTTAAGTTGTGACTTAACTCAAATCCCATATCCATATGTTTTTAAATATTGCACTCACTATTCGATTTAGCCGGGAGAGGGCCTTGTGCCATATAACCCATTCCGAATAGTGATACGACGTTATGGATTGCATTTGAAGACCGGTGTTGAAGACCGGGTGTCTTCGAGAACGATAGGATAACCTGACGATTGACTCTGCACCGAGTTGCTCCGGTATAGAGTTCTCCCTAAGTGATGGGAAGTCCGATCGGGATTGTAGATACCCGGATTGCAAGGGCTTCTTCGGAAGTGCCTTCGGTTCTGTTCGAACCCGGGACAGACTTGTATGGTTGTATGTCTGACACTACACTTTGAGATATTAAACTGATCTCTATCGAATATATTTCTGTTTGGTGGTGGAGAATTTATTATCTTAGCTTAACACCCTTCTCTAAGACGTACGAGCTCAGAGGTTATGTAGTTGATATTTATCAGTGATATACTCCCCTGGTAGTGTGGCATGCTGAGTGTTGATGTGTATCATTTGTTGATCAAATGGCTTTTGTGTAAAGCGTAGCTTTGTGACGAGACTGTATCAGGACCTCACACCTCGAAAATGGTCGAAACAGGAAAGATGTGGCAAGGTTATGAGGGTCGCGCCCTTTAGGGTGTGTCATTTGCTTCTGAAAAAGGGTGGTATCATGGTATGGAGCCCAGATACTTACTCATGTGGATACTGTAGATCTATTACTTTATGATTGCTTTGTGGTTGTTGGATTAGAGGTGTCTCGAATAAAGGTCCCAAAGGACCGGGGGATGGTATGCTCGAGTAGTAGTTACCTAGTTACAGAGGTAACCCGGCCTTGTATTGGCAGAGATCCGATTAGGTTCTCGGGATGTCCCGCCAGAGGCATACCCATGTGGTAGTAGGAAGTTCCTTAGCCTGACCATTTGTTGGAAATCCAATCTTCAATACGCGCCTTGTACGGTTTTAGTTGTAGAACCTGCCATTTACTTATGGTGGCGCCCCACTGTTTAGATGGTAGCTATAATAGGCATATGATACTGGTCGTATGTTGGCTAGGATTTATATTATACTTTCGAAATGGTTTTCCTACACTATGCACTAGTAATAATATCAAAGAAGTTATCTCATATCAAGCATATTTGACTATCATAAGGAGAAATCTCCTTCAATTCTGCGTTTGCATTGTGTGTGTGGCGGGAGGCCTATTGGTAGTTTCATTTTCTAAAAAGCATTGCGGATTTATTTTAAATTCTTTTGTTTGTTTAAAAGACCAAATGTTTTTGTTTGCTAATACCAGTCCCACGACTGACCTGAAGTTTATTATTGCTTTCCTAAACTTTGGGTGCCCATAATTTTACGACACGGGCAGTCTAGAGTTGGGTTTTTCAGATAATCGAATAGTAGGTGTAGAGTCGCTAGCTTTCAGCCTTAGGTTGGCAATCGCACTGGATCGAGTTGCTTCACTTCATCTTTATTGGGAGTTCGAGCTATTTTATGGATTGGCGCCTTGGTGATGGAGATTACTGAGACTGGAGTTCTTTCTTGAAGGCCATATTGGAGATTCTATCATGCTGCTGGTGTTATCTTTTCTTTCCGCTGCTATCGTCTTCTATCATATCTATGATGTGTATTGATATCTATTGTATCATCTGTTGTATCTCATTGTATTAGATATTGTATATTGATATATGCTATTCTTTTCTTCCGCTGTGTTGTACTTAATGTGTTATAAGCTCCGGCACGAGTCGAATTTCAACATTTGAATCTGCGACATTCAGGTACAAGTGGAGTACGGATGTCAATTTTCGAACGCTGGAATTTGGATCGTGACATTTTGGTATCAGAGCTGAAGGTTAAAAACTTTAGCTCAAGAGTATAACACATTAAGTAACTCATTAGAGATAGGGTGAAGTATACCCTAGAATGAGCATATCCCTAAGATATCCATTCGAATGCCTCAGTAAATTCTCTTACTATTCACTGATAGTGAGTATAAGTGCGAGAAGAGAACGAGATAAGGGGCATGGGAGTACCACTACAAATGGTCAATACCCTGCAATAGCAGAAACAACTTTCTCTATCAATCTCCTTTGATTCAATTCCAAATTCTTTTGATTGCTTCGTAGCAGCTCCAGAAAGAAGTTTCGGTGTGATAGTGGCCCTACGAATCGTTGTAGAAAATTCTTACGTCGTATCTTCATCGGTTTCTTATCAGCTTTTCGATCTGAACTCTAATGAATTAGAAAATTTAAATTAAATAAATTGGAAGTTTTAAATTGAGTTAAATTGGTTAATAGAATATGAAGCTAAATCTGAATTGTATCAATAAAACGATATCAATTAAAACCAAATTTGAAATTCTATTGTAAATTCTTGTGTATATCAAAGTCCGAAAAGGAATAAGTTATATACACTTTGGAGTATTCTAACCAGAGTTTAGAATCCATATCTAGTGTTTGAGAATTATGGAAGATTAATTCCATTTATCTATCGTTTGGTTCTCGATATATTCTACGAACGGTTAGTTATCCCTTCGAATTGATCAATGCCCTTGCATATTCCTAGACCGGTGGACCCAAATATCTTGTGTAATATTGTATGAGTTTGTTCTCATATTGTTGATATTCTGATTTGGTAAACTGAATGCAGAATAAATATTTTGATCTGATCTGATCAATCATTTCTTTATCTGCCATCTATTCTTTCTTCTCTCCCTTGCAAATTTCGAGGACGAAATTTTTTTTAAGGGGGAATCTGTAACATTCCTGGAATTTATCAAGTTTAATTTGGCAATTAAATTTATTTTTGAGAATAAATTATGAATTGATTAGAGATTTCTAGAATAAATAAATAATTTTTGATTATAAATTGAGGTTTAATTAGAAATATAAGCATAAGTATCTTATAAATAGATAAAATTTGATTTGAGATATAAGAATGAATATTTTATAAATAAATAAATAAATTGGATTTAGAGATTAAATGTATTAAAAATAAAACAGAAATTAAAAGCTTGAGATTAATAAGAAGTTAATAATAGTTGTTTTCTAAATTTTTGATTATATTAAAATTTGGAAGTTGTAATAAAAAGAAAATTGGTGTACTCATTTTCAAAATGTCATTTTTAAGTTAAATTTTCATATATGAGTAAAAGTGATTAATTGTTAATATGAAATCAAAGTATTTAAATTCATTCTTTTCTTTTAAAAAATTGTACAAAAATAAATAATAAAAAGATGTATGAATGTAAATTGTGTAAATATAAATTTTAAATAAATGTATGAACTAAATTACAGATTGAGTGAGGAAAAAAAGGGGGGAAAACAATGGAGATAAGATCTTATTATTGTAAATATAGATATAAAACAAAACACAACACATACATAAATAAAAGAAAAAATGTATGAATAAAATATGAACATTCCTAATAACTTGAATATAAAATGTAAAATAAGATTTGATAAAAGATTTAAAATTTGGAAGATTAATAAAATAAACATTTGTAAAATGTAAAAAAACATATGTAAGTCTAAAACTAAAATTAGAAACAAGGGTGGAACATAAATATTACATATAAAAATGAGGCAAGGTTTTAAACATTAAAATGCAAAATGCAAACTTATGTACAAAAAAGACTAAAGTAGATATGATATAAAAATTTATATAAAAATTTCTTTTATCTTTGAAAATTTCAGATGTAAACATACATATGTAAGTATAAAGTTTACAAGTATTTAGATCTCATAATCTTTTGTTTTTACACATGGCATTCATTATAATTAAATTGAATAAAATAATGGAATAAAAAATTGTAAAAAAAACTTTTCAGCTCCTCCATATGCCATTATTAAACATCTCACCAATCTCTGAAAAGAAACAGTGATAAAGATTTGGGTATCTCAAATCTCAAACCCCATAGAAAAAAATAAACATAAAAATATCAGAAAAAAACCGCCATTCTCTTTTCAAAAATCTGAAAACAAATTCAGCAATTAAACAGAAAGATCAAAACCAAACTGAGATCTGAAAACCATATTCTGGAAAATCAGCCTGCAAGTTCATTTTTCAAATCTTTTGCCTACATTTCTTCAATCTTCTTACATGCATTCTTAAATCCTGAGGCAATCAAATGCAAGTTCTACTCAAAACAAAATTCAATATGGGAATGGAGTGGATTGAAGACAGCAAGCAATCTGAAACAATCTTCAAGCTTTGGAAGAGCAAAAGCAAGCCTGCAGATCGAAAGGGAATTAGGTCAAGCTAAACAATCCAACTTCAAAAAAAAAAGTTCAAGGTCACTTCATCCCCAGGCTCTGTTCTTCAATCATGACAGTGAGCAAACCATCTAACCCTGGTTTTAATTTGATGTTTTCTGAAGTATGATATGAAATATGGTTGAATGATAGTGTGAACTTGCCTGCATGTTTGAATATATAGATTGAATTGTGCATGTTGGAATAGACATAAATGTCTGTTCTGGGTTTACAGGTTTTAGACCTGTTAAAGTAAATAAAGTATAGAAGATAATCTAAACCTACTTCTCTGTTTCTTCCCATCAATGTGAGTAAACCTAAATTAAAAAAAAAACAGTTCAAATCTGTGTTCATAACTAGGTGTTGTGGTGTATTGTGTAGAAATATGGTTGCTTATGCAGGAATGCATTTGCATGATGTGCTGTGTATAATATGGATGCATGCCTGTATAGTGAAGATGCTTCTTTCTGTTTTGAATTAACAGGTTAGATTACAAGTTCAAATACAAAAATCTTTCTTCCAAATCTATATCTAGCTACGATTATTATGTAGAAAATGATTTTTACAATGTAAGTTCTTTTAAAAAATAGATTCCAGGTGAACTATTTAGTTTATAGTTCAAAAAACAAGTTTTACAGTAAAAAAATAAATTTAAATCAGAAAATCAAATGATTCAAATTCTTGAATTGAATTCATAAACTGGTTTATCATTGCAAATGATGATTTTTGAAATGAAAATCTTGATTTTAAATTTGGGATTAAGTGCAACAATCTGGGTTGTTTAGTTTTGGGGGTTTTCGGCAATTGCCGATGATCTTTGTCAAGGAGAAGCTAGAGATTGTGATTAATGGTAGTTCTAGTGATGACGATCATTAGAAAAATATAGGTGGATTTTTCTGGTGAGTGTGGTGATCAGGAATGGACATAATAGGGTGTCATGGACTGTTTTGTAGAGTGGAGGATCAAGGTGACCTCGACGTCAATAGAGGTTCGGGCTCGATCATAATGGTGGTGATCATGACATGATGATGGGAGGCTACTCTAGAGGGAGTACGGTGGGTTCTAGTCATCGCGATCGACGGCGGCTGGGAAGTTGTGGTGTGTGCTTTGTTTCAGTTTCGATCGATTATCAAAATTTCAATTTGTTATAAAATTTTGATATCTGGGTGTTCGAATCGGAAGAAGGGACGACCGGTAACTTGTTGGTGATGGTCGCGATCGCCGGAGCATCGCCAGCGACCAGTGCACGTGCACTTGGAATCACTTGTATCACCTATTTTCGAAAGATGGTGGAAGAAGAAGACGGCTCGTGTTCAAGCACGAGGGAGCAGGCATTCGACTCGAAGTCGAACTCGAGTGAAATTTTTAACGTACCAGGTTTAGCACTTAAACGAATTGGGGTTTGAAAATTTAAGTTTACGGGTCAATTTTATGGAAAACTCGAAGTAGACATGCTTTTGTGTCGGGGAGCATTCGAGTACGTCCCAGTTTGCTGAAAGAATAGTTTTGACTTTAACAAATTTCAACTTTAAACTTTTTTAAAGCCCATGTTTTCAAATGATGTTTTTGGATTAAAGTTTGAGTAATCAAAGAATTAAGTAGATGCTTTCAAGGTAATTAAACCCTAATTTATTTAAATCGGTTATTTTATGTTATAAAGTTAATTAGATAATGTAATTAAAAATGGGTAATTAAGATAAAATGTTATTTAACTAATCCTGAGCTTTAAAATGAATAATGTGAAAAAATAATTGGTTAAACGAGTTCTAAAGGTTAAGAAAAGTAATTATTAAGAAAAGTAATTATTTATCTCTTGATTAATTAAATAATTGATGATCTTGTTATTACAATTGATTAGGATGCAATTTATTAGTAAAAGTAATTGAGAGTTAATAAATTAACAATTAATGGTTCTTAATGTAATTAATTTAATATTAATCAAGGATAATTAATTTGAAGATATAATTATTGATGGAAGTAAATTAAGGATAATTACTTTGTGTAATTAAATAAAAGATAATTACTTTGTGTAATTAAATAAAATCTAATTACTTAGTGAAATTAATAAAGGATAATTAATTAAGGGTTAATTAATTATTTTGAAGATGATTAATTAATTGGTTAATTAAATAATTAAAGGTTAATTATTTAATAATTAAAGGTTGATGAATTAAATTTAAGGGTTAATCAATTTATTATTAATAGTAAATTAATAAATGATTAAAGAGTAATTAATCAAAATGATTTGTAATTCAATGGGATTAGTATTCATAAGTAATTAAATTTGATTTGAATTAATCAGACAATTAACTGGTTTTACTTATGGATGTTTGGATTCTATTGGATGATTGAATTGTTTGACATCCCTGATTGTGATGCATTGTTTTGATTTGAGCTATGTTTACTGTAAATTATTATCTGTGATATATATATCTGTGATCTGTGAATGAAAGATAAGCATTATGGTTTATATCGCTTATCAAATATAAGCGTTATAGTTTATACCGCTTATTATATATTGGCATATTTGAATCTGTGCTGATTGATGATGTTGCACTTTTATTGTGTAAAACCCCTGGACCACACTTGTACACACACAAATGTGGATCGCATGTGGAAATGGGTTAAGTCATAGATTTTGAAATAGTTTTAAAAAATTGAATTTTTGAATCCAAATAGTTTTGGAATTAGAATTGAAGCTTTTGAAAATGAATTTCAAAAATAAAAGTTATTTTGAATAACTTGATTGAGTTTTGACATTTAAATAATTTGATTTAAATTTGAATTCAATATTTGAAATTGAATTCTATGATTTGGAAACTATGGTTTAAAAAGGTTATTCAACTTATAAATGTGTTTATATGGGGTTTTAAACCATTTTAAAAGTGCTGTTTTGGGAATTTAAACTTAACCCAAGCTTTTAACTTGTATAAATATAATTGGATTTTTCTGAAACAAAAACTGTTTGTTTTCAAATAATAAAAGCTTTCACATAAGAAATGCACTTTCAGTTTGTGTTAAAAGGATTTCAAGTCTAAAGCGGAAATAGTTTTCCAAGTTATGAATAAATCTTTGGAAATGGGTTTTTGAAAACTATAAATTAAATCTTTAATTTAAAGATTCAATGAGTTAATCCAATTGAAATGGGAATTGTTTTGAAATATATGAATAGATCTTTGTGAAACTAGGTGAATTTTGTGAAATAAATCTTTTTGTTAAAAGATTTGAAATGGTAATATATGAATGGATCTTTGTGAAACTAGGTGAACGTTGTGAAACGAATCCTTTTGTTAAAAAGATTTAAAATGGTAATTTGTTTAACCATTTGAAAGAAAAGCTTTGGATTTTTAAGTTGTGACTTAACTGAAATCCCATATCCATATGTTTTTTAAATTTTGCACTCACTATTCGGTTTAGTCAGGAGAGGGCCTTGTGTCATATAACCCATTCTGAATAGTGATACGACGTTATGGATTGCATTTGAAGACCAGTGTTGAAGACCGAGTGTCTTTGAGAACTATAGGATAACCTGTCGATTGACTCTGCACTGAGTTGCTCCGGTATAGAGTTCTCCCTAAGTGACGGGAAGTCCGATCGGGATTGTGGATACCCGGATTGCAAGGATTTCTTCAAAAGTGCCTTCGGTTCTATTCGAACTCGGGACAGACTTGTATGGTTGTATGTCTGACCCTACACTTTGAGATATTAAACTGATCTCTATCAAATATATTTCTGCTTAGTGGCAGAGAATTTATTCTCTTAGCTTAACAACCTTCTCTAAGGCGTACGAGCTCAGAGGTTATGTAGTTGATATTTATCAGTGATATGCTCCCAATTTGGTAGTGTGGCATGCTGAGTGCTGCTGTGTATCATTTGTTGATCAAAGCATGGCTTTTGTGTAAAGCGTAGCTTTGTGGACGAGACTGCATCAGAACCTCACACCCCGGAAATGGTCGAAACAGGAAAGATGCGGCAAGGTTATGAGGGTCACGCCATTTAGGGTGTGTCATTCCCTTCTAGAAAAGGGTGGTATCAGGGTATGGCGCCCAGATACTTACTCATAAGGATACTGTAGATCTATTGCTTTGTGATTACTTTGTGGTTGTTGGATTAGAGGGACATCGGATAGAGGTCCCAAAGGGCCGGGGGATGGTATGCTCGAGTAGTAGTTACCTAGTTACAGAGGTAACCCGGCCTTGTGTTGGAAGAGATCCGATTAGGTTCTCGGGACGTCTCGCCGGAGGCGTACCCATGTGGCAGTAGGTAGTTCCTTAGCTTGACCATTTGTTGGAAATCCAATCTTCAATACGCGCCTTGTACGGTTTTAGTTGTAGAACCTGCCATTTACTTATGGTGGCACCCCACTGTTTAGATGGTAGCTATAGTAGGCATACGATAATGGTCGTATGTTGGCTAGGATTTATATTATACTTTCGAAATGGTTTTCGTACACTATGCATTAGTAATAATATCAAAGAAGTTTTCTCGTATCAAGCATATTTGACTATCATAAGTAGAAATCTCCTCCAATTCTGCATTTGCATTGTGTGTGTGGCGGGAGGCCTTATGGTAGTTTCATCTTCTAAAAAGCATTGCGGATTTATTTTAAATTCTTTTGTTTGTTTTAAGGACCAAATGTTTTTGTTTGCTCATACCAGTCCCACGACTGACTCGGAGTTTATTGTTCCTTTCCTAAACTCTGGGTGCCCACAATTTTCTCACACGGGCAGTCTAGAGTTGGGTTTTTCAGATAATCGAATAGTAGGTGTAGATTCGATATCTTTCAGCCTTAGGTTGGCAATCGCATTGGTTCGAGTTGCTTCACTTCATCTTTATTGGGAGTTCGAGCTATTTTCTGGATTGGCGCCTTGGTGATGGAGATTACCGAGACTGGAGTTCTTTCTTGAAGGCCATATTGGAGATTCTGTCTCGCTGCTGGTGTTATCTTTTCTTTCCCCTGCTATCGTCTTGTATCATATCTCTGATGTATATTGATATCTATTGTATCATATGTTGCATCTCATTGTATTAGATATTGTATCAATGTTGTATATTGATATATGCTATTCTTTTCTTCCGTTGTGTTGTACTTAATGTGTTATAAGCTCCGACACGAGTCGAATTTCAACGTTTGAATCTGCGGCATTTAGGTACAAGTGGAGCACGAATGTCAATTTTCGAACGCTGGAATTTGGATCGTGACAATAAAACTTCAAAATCCAAATGAAATCCTAATCCAAGGGATCCTAACAAAGAATTTCAAGCTCGAACGAAGATGACACTGTAGTAAATTTTACTCATTCTAGGGTATTACTACCCTACCTCTAATGAGTTTTACTCCATATGCTAAGTTTGCCCAAACCAAAGCTCCAATACCAACTGTAATGACTTGGTACATCAAACCATTCAAATCGACAATCATCCACACATGTCAGACATGAGTTTCTTAAAACAACAGATAGTTAATTTATATTTGGAAAACTTAACATATGCAATAAATAAATCAATCACAGAATAAATAGTAGTTCTTCAAGCTACTACAGAACATCAAAGTTTTAAACAAATACAACAGAAATCTCAAATACAAAATAGTCATGAATACATAAGCAGATGACAAGTCTGGACAAAAAACAGGCAAAAATTGAAATAACCGAAAGTTGAATAGATATAAGACAGATCTTCAAGCAAAGCTCCAACCTCCAAAGATGAATCTTAAATGCTATGACACCCAGTTCGACCCGAGCATAAAGCAAAACACAAAACACTCGAGTCAGGATTGACATTCTTATACCATTAAATCAACTCAAGTGAAATGTCCAAGTGGAATGCAATATAACTTAAAGGATGTTTGGGATTTCCATCATATAAGGATCCGTTAAACTATCTACATACATAGTACAATTCAACATAATGTCTATAGTAAGGTAAAATATTGAAACAGCATTAAGGTGTTATCCGTATCCTTTTTAAAACATTTTTATATATACCGGTAGTCTATACAGTACAAAACAAACTCGTAGTGGATGCGATAAGGTATGTGACAAGGCACGCGAGGCAATACCCAGGGCAGAATACTACTGTTCTGCGGACCTGGACTGGTGGTAACCCATAGCAGCTAGTACCATCCACTTCGAGACACACTCCCAAACTCAAAGGTGCACCCAATCAAATCACAAAGTAATATAATCGCATCGAAGAAATGCGCCCGATCGGAGGTGCGACCTCACTTGGCCTGGCATGGCTCCTGCTTTAGCCACATTAAGCTGACCGCAGGATTCAGGGCTGTGTTAATGCCTAATACAGAATCGTCATCAAACCATCCTACTTCGTTCTGGAATCTCCACCACGTACACTATTGTTAAAGTGGTTTTTGGTATTGGTAAAGAGTATGACAATATCCGATCCTGGTCTCTTTAATAACCAAACACTTATTTCACACATTGTTATTTCATTTCAAATAGTTCATATTTTATATCAAAATATCATATTCATTTAAAAATCATATTACTTTTGATATCTTATTCACTTTCGAAATCATATTACTTTTGAAATCATAACCACAAAATAGTTAAACCATGATATCCAATAATCGCACTTAAATCCATTAATTCTAAATTATAACAGCGCCAACTTAAACAGTTTGAATATTGGAAATAGTTTATATTTTGGAATAGTTATACATTAAAAATAGTTTATATTTTGGAATAGTTATACATTAAAAATAGTTTATATTTGAAAATTTGTTATAGATTAAAATAGTTTATATATTAAAATAGTTTATATATTAAAATAGTTTATATATTAAAATAGTTTATATATTAAAAATTGTTTATAAATCTAAAATAATATATATATTGAAATAGTTAGTATGATAAAAAAAAGTTTATCGAAGTATAGTTTCAAACTAAAAAATTTCCTTCTAATTTCAAAAATTAATTCAAATCAATCTTGGTTCAACGATTCCAGATTAAAAGTTAAATTCAAATTCTCATTAAAACAATTTTTAAATTATATCTATATCAAATCCAGGTTTGAAATACAAGTTAAACCACTTCCAATTCAATAGGTTTTAAAGTTTAAATATTCAAACATTTATAATAACCCAATTTGATAAAATTTCACTTATTTTTAGAATCTCAACTTTAATTTTATTTAAATTTGAAAATATTCACTTAATCATTTTTCATAATATTTAAATAAAATTTCAAATTAAAATTTTAAATAAAATCAATAATTGAACATCCAGCTTCAATTATATATAATTCTAAAATATTCACCTAATCATTTTTTACAAGCATTTAAATAAAATTTCAAATTACAAATTTAAATCAATATTAGATATTCAATTTTATTTAAATTTGAAAACATTCATTCAATCACCTTTATCAAAATCCAGTTATCAAGTTATAAAAATCATATCTTCAAAACCTTAAGATTAATAAGTTTCAAATCAAATGCTTATTTAAATTCAATTCTTAACAAATTAAGTTACAAATCAATTTTAACTTATCTTTCCCACTTTTATTTAATAAATTTATTACAAAATCTATTTTAAAATATTAATATAAATAGTAAACAAATATTTAAAACATATTATATATTAGTTAAATTAAATTTTATTAAATTAAATTATATTAATTATTATTAAATTAAATCTTATTATTATAAAATCTATTTTGAAAATAATAATGTTATATGTAAAATTTTATAATTAACATTTCAAAAACTTCTAAAATTTTTAAAACATTATAAATCTAAAATTTTACATATATTAAAATTAAAATATATTTATATTATATTTAAAAAAAATCAATATTTATTAAAATCCATGTATGTCCTTTCAAAACATAGGAAATCATTTTTCAAAAATAAACCAACGGTGTCCGTATATAATTTTCTATCCTATGGTCAACTGATACGGATATTAATTATTTCAATCCACAATAATTTAAATTTACAGGTATATATCATTTCAACTTGCTTTCCCAAAATTTCAAAATCAAATTAAACCTCTTGGGTTTATCATTTCAACCCATAACAATTTTCCTTAGTCTATAATATTGTTCGGGAATGTATCATTTCAACCCATAGGGGTTTCCTAAACTATAAGGAATTTGCAGTGTGAGAACAATAACACAATAATTTAAAATGACATACATGTCAATAATAAGCATATATCATAATTAACAATTTAAATATAATATATATAATAGGTCATGGTGTCATGTGTCGGTTAACATAGGTAACAATTGCAGAAAATAACATATCATACTTAACAATTAAATTTCTAACCAATTAAATTTAACAACATATTTCAATCATCATTTTATGTGAATGTAAATTTACTAATCATAAGAACGTCAATTGTGAGTGATCGCTCACCTTTCGAGGCTAGAGAAAATAGACAACACAATAAGCTATGATTTTGAATCATGAACTTGATAATCGACCAATCCAAATGACAATTTCCAAAGCAAAGTAGGGTGAACACGAATTCAACGAACAAAGCAAAGATGATAACTTGGGATCGATAAAAACAAATCAAAACTAGCTTGATATAAAAGGAAACAAAGTGTTGTGTGTGTGTGTGTGTGTATATATATATATGAAATATATATACCTTTCCTCTTATATATATATATATATATATATATAAGAAGAGAGGACTAAACTAGGTTCTAGATGATGGAAGGGCATGACACAAGTGGAGACTAGCGGCTATCAGGTTTCGGAAAGGAGCAGGCTACTAAAAAAATATCCAGACTATATATATATATATATATATATATATATATATATGCAGGCTACTAAAATAAATATATGTGTAGACTATATACATATATATACACACACAAAATTTATATGCGGTTACTAAAACAAACATATGTAGATTATATATACACAAACAAATATATATGCGGTTACTCAAACAAACATATGTAGACTATATATATGCACACAAATATATATGCGGTTACTCAAACAAACATATGCAGACTATATGTATATATAAAACTATATATATAGACACACAGGCTACTTAACAATCACATAGTTAGACTATACATACGCAACATATATATATATATATATATATATATATATATATATATATATATATATATGCAGACTACACATACGCAACAATCACATATAAAGCATGTTGCAACGAAAGAAAAGAGAGAAGGTTGAGCAGGTGCTAGGTCACTGTTGACGATGGTCAAATGGAAGGGATCTGCGGCCAAGACGGTGAGGAGAGGGGTTGCTTTGGAGGCGGGGTACGGCCAAAGGCGGAGATTGGCTGTTGTCGGAGTTTGGTTGTGGGATCTCTGGATGGACGTAGTCAGTAGGAGAGAGCGGCTACCTTGGAGTGTAGAGAGGAAAACATGTGGGTCTAGTTGCAAGGCTGAGGTGGCATTTGGGCCTAGGTTGGGTCGTTGGTGCTAGGCTGACATGGCCTATGGCAAGGGGAATAGTGATGGGCGAATGGGTTACTTGGCCGGAGGGTGAGAAACGCGTTGGGCAAGGTGATGTGGGTAGAGGCAAAAGACATTTGAGTTCCAGAAAGAATGCGAGTGGAAAAATGCAAGGGACGAGCGAGGGTCATAATTATAAAAGCACGATTATATAAATTAATGTATAAATCTTAGATATATATTACGTTTTAGGGAAGAATGAAATAGAGGAGCAAGAAATAGCAGAAAAACACAAACATTGTAAACCGGAGACGTAAAATGAAATAACCAATATAAATGAGAAGGTGGAATAACAAAAGCCAGGACCAGAATTTCAAGAAATAATAAAGGCTATTGGCTATTGATTTCTCGCGGAGGAAATTGAATCGCCATGGGTAAAAGGCTTAGAACAGGTACTGATGCGGCCAACCATTTTGCAGATTTCGCCGCGTACCAGACACCAAAACACACAAATGAATATACTACAAAGATCAGCACGATGAGACGAACAGAGTGGTGCATAAATACCAGCGATATGATCATCCTATCGAAAGTCGATATTCGCTGCCAAAACTGTTGCTAAAATGCCGAAAATAAGACAAACGGAGCTAGCGCAGTCCAAATTTGGCGAAACGAAATATGATGTCTCACTGAAAAAATGATCTGCATTTTTTTATAAAAAATATTTAGGCTTCAAAAATATTTTATTTCCATAAAATTAACTGATATAAATTGAAAATTACACAACAGAACTAACTTTCGTATTCCGATAAAAATCTGCTAATTGCTATATTAAAAAAGACGCATACCAAATATCAATTTTTTATTGCAAAAAATTTATTATTAAATTTCAATAAAAATTGAGTTAATTCCATTATTAAAAATCGTTAAAATTTATGGATCATTTTGCTCTCCCCCACTGAGAACTTTTCGTCCCCGAAAAGGAACGAGATAGGAGAACAAAAGCAATAGAAAAGATAAATAGATTTGGAATGTACACTACTAGATACAACAATTATTTCAAATTATATAAATTAATTTTTAATTAATTTACATCCATTTATAATTATCATTCAAATTAACTCACTTTTATTTAATTTACAATTATGTTCAGTTTATTTGCATTTACCCTCTTTATTTCATAATTGATTAATGTTTATTTACTTAAATAGTATTCTCTTTTTATATGTTCAATTTATTTCACTTAACATAAGTACATTGATTTAAGTAACAGTTATTATAACCACCAATTTTAGTTTATAGATTTCTTTAATAATATTTATTTTGGACATCTTATTGCTTACGTTTATATAATATTTAGTTGCATATTCACATTAACATTTTGACTTTTTGAATATTCAGATATGTTATATATGTTTTAGAATGCAATTGAGTATTATACAAATTAATTTTTATCCTAGTTCAACTATTTCAAGTTATTATTAATTCCATTTCTCAATTTAGACACTCCAATTATTCCAAAAATTTACTACATTTCAATAATTGAAATCATCACTTAACATATAACTTGATAGTTAAATTTTCGGTTTGAATTCAAATCATTTGAAATAAATATATACATGTATATTTTGTACATCAAATCATACTCAAGAAATTTAAATCAAATCCATTTCCGAAGACCAAAGTTTAGTGAAGCTACTAAGTGGTCTCCTCACATTAAGACTCGAAAATGAATTTCGATGATGCTGCAGTCACCATCGAAATTATTTTCCAGCAACAAAAGATGAGAGCACTGATTTACTTCTTTTAAAATTCTTCGGAAATAATTACCATTCGAAATACTTTCAAATAATATATTTTTCAAAACTTTGAAAACCAAATTTTGAAAAACACTAAAAATTAAATTCTCAAATCCTAAATTTAAGTTCATTTCATTTGCAAAATCAGATTTATAAACCATATTTGTAAAATTTCATCTCCTTATAACATCTCCTTATAACATACAATAATAGTTAATAGTTTAGGAATGTTGACAAAACAATAAATGAAAATCTAGCACTATCATTTCTAACAACTAATTCATTTAACTATCCAATTTTAGAAAATTATACGTTTATATATAAATATACTCATACATAAAATTATTTCATTTACCAATTCAAAAAAAATATTGTGTCAGTTTGCTATATTCAACTGTTTTGGAATTCCTATCGATAGCATTGGCCAAACGAATCGATCAGAACCCAAAATTCAAACTTATCAACTCAACTAACACAATATAAAATATTTTTATATTAGTTACAAATACACTCCCTCACAGGATTATTCAAGGATAGATTTTAGAACAAGGATAGAGATTCAAATTTAGGGGGACCCTAATCAAAGAGAATTCTAATAAAAAGATAGGCTCGAAAGATAAGATGATTAAATAGAAAAAGGGATAGATGGATAGATTTAAATTAATCGTGGCAACCTTAATCGTGTCAACTGAGACTCTATTTTCTGAAACAATGTGCCTAAGAAATCACCCTTCATCCCTCCAGAAGTGACATTTAAAAAATTTGGTTTTCAACTGATGACTCCTAAGAGTTTGGAGAACATAGCTCAATTAAGATTCATGTTCATTCATAGACTTAGAAGAATAAGAATATCATCAATGAAAATGGGGACATAACATAATATCAATCACTTTCAACCAAAAGCATACCATCATCACATAAAATCAAAATAAATCAATACAACATAATAACAATCTTTGCTAACAAGCATACAATCTTCACAAGGGATCAAAGTAAACAACCATTTCTGAAGTTACAATCATTAAATTTAATATAGTATTCAGTTAATTATTTACTTTAATTATCAATAGCTTCAAACATTAACTTAAGTTCATAATTCTTTGCTTACAATATTCACTTTGTATTTCACTTTATTAAGTAGCACTACAATTATAACTCATGTTTATAACTATTTCCTATCAAATTTCCTATTTAAAAAAGTAAATTTCATTGAACATTTTCAATATTTAAGTTTTTCTTGTATAATATTCCTTACATATCCTTATTTAACATTACAACTTTTAATATTCTGGTAAGTTATATATATATATATATATATGTGTGTGTGTGTGTGTGTTTCTAAGAACGTAATTGAAAGTTACATAAGTTTATCTTATTTTATTTAGTGAATAAATGTTCAATAGTTATCATTTCTTATTTTCATATCGTTCTTGTTTACAAGTTACAAATTTCAAATTTGTTGTAAATTTCATTTATAACTTAGCATTTAATTTCTTACTTTCAACTTTAGAAGTTTCAATTATTAAATAGTTAAAATTTTAATCCAGTACAATAATTTAAATTCTAATTTAAATTCACTTTAGTTTATTCTACTGGGTTTTTTTCTTCTCATTATTTACTTCTCCGTTCATTTATTTATATAGAGATCAATCACTTACATAATATGTTTTCTGTGATGACCAAAAATCCGTACCCTTTGAATCCACAATAACCCACACAAGTCCGACCCAAAAAGCACAAACTGACGGAAAGCCAAGGGAAAGAAAAGAAGAGAGAAGAAGAGAAGAGAAGATATAGAGAAGATAAAACCAAACAGAACAATACAGAATCTTACATCGCAGCGAAAAATATATACTATCATATCAATGATCTTTACAAAACAGAAACCGTATATATACACACATCAATAAGAGTTCAACAATCAATCAGGGTTATAAGCTTGAAAAGTTATAATAACCCGTCCTCACAAATGTCGATAATTTAAACAACTAGGCACAGCGGATAATCAAGCAAATACGGACGTACGAAAATGAAGATCTCCAACTCTTCTGCTGAAGCTCCAAAAGCACCAAAGCATAACCTGTAGATATACTCGGTCTGACAGGAGCATTGAAAGGGAAGAATGCCCGGATCAGTTTGGTAAACCAGCGTGAGAAACACACTCAACTGAATTTACTAAATTACCAAACTTTTCCTTTATCAAAACAAAAGTATCTCGTAAGACAAGTCCACACATAAACACGGACATGTTTTTACCTTACGATAACTAAAACATTTCATATCAAATGTCATGTGATATTATACTAGTGTCTAGTATACAAATAATATTTAAAATAGCCAAAATTATTACCATTATTAAATTCCAGCATACTAGGCTCTACAAATAAATTGCAGGTACGTGGTGGAGTTTGGAATTCTATACAAATGACCAGGTGAAGGGATTACCATCCGAAGGGGTACACCTCTAGATGGATGTCCCGAGGCACGGAACATCTGCCCTCTACCAACACAAGACTGGCCCACCTCTATAACTAGATGGTACCGAATATGTCATCCTCCGGTCGTTACCGACCTTTACCGAGGGCACTCATAGCATACAAACCACAATAATCAGATACACGACGTCATAGCGTGTAAATATATATCTAGAAGAGGATGATCATATCCTACTTGGGAATGACCCATTTAGCCTTGCTGCATCCAACCCTGTTTTGGTCATTTTCGGTTGATGAGGCCTGACGAGGTAAAGATTACCCTTCACAATCACATATCACATCACTTTGAATGCCACACGGCCATTTTCATTGACTACTAATTGCCTTCCACAAAAATACAACCCTTAAGCTCGTATGTCTCAAGGAGGGTGTTAAGCTAAGAGAAGTTGCCTTCTCCGCCACCACTGATGTACGTTTGTAAAAACCAATGTTCGTAATCATTAGAAATGCAATGTCAGACAAACATTCATACAGGTTGTCCAGGAACAGGACAAACCGAAGGTACTTCCTACCACATCCTGTCGGGAAATCCTTAGGATTAATAGCGAATAGTCCTCGCATTGGATATTTCATAATGAAGAGACCACTGCTACAGGATGTATATTGGGATTTTAACTCCAAACGATCAACAAGCAGTCCCCCACTATGAAAATCCAAAATATCAACATCATCACAAGCAACCTGCACAATCGTCACATATACGTTGGTCCAAAGTGGTTTTCAGATAACCAAATCCCAGTCTCTTCGCACCAACAACGCAAAAGCGTTTCTCAACCTCACACAGTAACTAAGTCTCATAGACTTATCACGTCTCCAACTTTCAACTTTCTATCCATCGGGCCAAGAAGGAAGCTCAATAGATTGGAGTAATACTCCACACTATACGAATCAACATCCTCAACATAAATGATAATCAAGCCTACACAGAAGGCTACGTACTAAGTGTATGACTAAATAATTTCCACATCAAGTCGAGGAACTAAAATTTTTAGGCAATTTGATAGTCGGTTATTTAATTATCAAAGCAAACAAACAAATATTCAGCACCATATACAATTACCAGGCCCTTTTAATTAATCTTTTATTAATTAAATTACTTGCAAATATTTGCTTTAAATTATCTTTAAAAGATATAATCACAAAACATTTCACTTCATATTGGAAAACATTTCCATACTTATTTAATAATAAGTAATTCACAATTCTATTTATTTTCAACACTTAGAAAATATTGCATATACTTAAATCAGGATTAACTTTATATTTTATTCTTTAAGGAAAAGATTCTTTTAAACATTTTTATTGAGTCAAAACGAATGTTGCGTAAAACATCGTTACAACAACCTAAAGTCAATAGTATAGGGATTCGATAAAAAGATAGATACATAAATCCCAGTACTATGCAAAAATATTTCCTTTCGAAAATCATTTACTATAACAACAGTGTTATCGTCCATCATTTCCTTATTCTTCTCGAAAACGTCTATTTCAACAATGAATGTTGAAATCTATGGTTTCGATACTTGACACATTTTTAAAACTTCTTCAAAACATTTTAAATCCATTTAAAGTATCACTGCCCAAAACATTTATTTAATTTTAAAATATTATTCACTGTCCAAAATCGTGAATATAAATTCTCTAACAAATTCCAACACATCTACATATTTATTTCAAAAGATAATTCACTGTCCAAAATTGTGAATATACCCCTTTACCAAATTCATTACCACTGCACATTCAAATTAAAGGATTACCCACTGTCCAAAATCGTGGATAAAATTCCTTTAATAATCTTCTATATTTAACTCATCAAATTCCATTGATTGCAGATTTATAAAACAATGTTTATAAATTCCATTTCTACTTTATAAAAACTTCCATATACAAAATTCCTTTATAAATCAATTCCATTTATAACTCAATTACATGCCAAAAATCCAAATTATAAGTTAATTACTTATAAATTATTTATTTACAAATCCATTCATTTTATAACTTCCCAAATTCATAAATCTATAAATCTTATTCACTTATGAAATCCATTTATACTTCATTTAACACTTATAAAAACTCGTTTTATAATTCCAATATTTTAATTTATAAAATATCAATTTTATAAATCTTTTATATAAACCGTTTGTAATAAATCAAAAATCTCAATTTAAACCATTTTACAAAATAGTTAACTTCACATTTCAAAAATAATATTATGGTTTTATTCACAAAAACCATAATTTTTATAACATTAAAATTATAACGTTTATTTATTTAAAATGAATCAATTCCAAAATTCAATAAAACGTATACTTTCAAAAATCACTTTAAAATCCTTTTAAATTTGGAAATCATCACTTCAACACTTTTAATTTTCCAAAATAGGCCCAATGCTGCAACAACACCAAATACGGCATCCAAAATATCATATATCATATGATAACAGAATATATCGTTATATCTATAAATGAACCAATACTGGTGAGGAATCCAGTTGGATCCCTCCAACCTGTCATCTGCAACAAATATACATATTAGAATATATGTACAATGTCCGCTTCAAGGCAAACTGCGACGACCCAGAATTTTAGGCAACATCAATTTAATAATCTGTATTAATAATTAAATTGATTTGATAATTTTTCTTTATAATTTTAATTTAAATAGGTAAATTTATTCTTTTAAAGGTTAATAAATATTTAATCTAGCAATATTGATCAATATCTTTCTATCAATTTAAAATTGATGAGATTTAATTTTCAAAGCTAATATAATTTTATTCTATTTATAATATATATATTTGTTATATATTGTGAATAGGATATCTTTTGTCTTAAATAAAAGTTGAATTTTCAAATTGTAATATATATATATATATATATATGTATGTATGTATGTATGTATGTATGTATGTATATGTATATGTTATAATTTGGAATTGTTTTGAAATTTAATTTAATCTATTAATAATTTTTATATGTATGAATATATTGTAATTTAAAGTTTTGTTTTAAAATTGATATTTTTCAAAGGTTAATTTAAGATTAATTCAATTGTTTTAAAAATATAAGATAATTGTTTATTTTTAATATGATAGTTTTATAAAGGATTTAATCAAATTTTTATTTTTGTTTTCTTTAAAGTGCTTAAATTAAAATGGTTATAAATGTATATATATAAATGTTTTAGATTTTTAAATCCATGTATAAGAAATATATTTGTATTATAATTAGTTTTTAGAATATTTTCTTTAGAAAGCAAATTTATATATGCATACATAAGTATTTATTTATTTAAGTGGATTAAGTAAGCAAGCAAGCTTATATTATCTCTTAAAATAAATAAAAATTTATTTAAAAATGTTTAAGAAATATGTGTAAACATATTAACACGTATTAATGACATGTGTAGGAAAATTATGAATTAAATGACAAATGTAAATTTTTTGAACAAGTGGCCTTCCTTTTTCTTTTATTTGAAAATTTAAACATATGAAGAAAAACTAGTTTTTTTTACGTAACACTTTCACTTCTTTGTTTTTTTTTTCTTAACTCAAATTAATTGCAAACCAGAAACCATTTTTTAAAACCTGAAATTATTCTCAAATATGAAATTAAAACCCAAAGGCAAAATATAAAATTGAAAAGTAAAATAAAGTTCTTCATATCAACTTCAACCTGCAAATTCAAATGGGATTAAGATCAACTCAGTAAGTCAACTGCAGTTCAACTTTTAAAGCATCAATTTGAGGCATGCAAGAATTCTGTTTCTTCAGCAAAGCAAATCAAAACATTTTTTCAGATTTAAAGATTCAACTTGGAATAATTTAAAAACTGCTCTGTTCTCTGCAAAATTGAAAAGGTGAGTAAATTATTTTAAAAACAGTTTAAAGTGATTTAGACTCTAAGCATGTGTGATGATTTATATAGTAGTTTAGTTTCAATTGTTTTGTGAAGAAGATTGTATGTTTGTATACAAAGAAGAGATGCATATATGTGATTGCATAGGTATGCTCTGTTAAATTATAGGCTATGATCATTCAAATTCATTCAAATATCCCAAAAACATTCATTATTTAGCTTTGATAATTTAAGAAAAATTGTTTGTTAATGGATGATGGTTGTGTTTAAAATCATTTAAGGATTTTTACTTTAGTAAATAAGTTTAAAATAGGAAATATGGTGAAATCTTGATTCATGTAAAAAATTGTTATCTTTAATTCTTGCTTTGGATTATATAGTTGGATTTGTAGTTGAAATGATGAATTTTAACATGCATTTCGTAATTTTTAAGTTGATATCCATTTGGGGATTTGGTGTTGAAGGGTTTCGGCATTTGGGTGGATTGCCGATTATCAACTCAATAATTTGATTTGAAATCCTGATTGAAGCTAGCTAGTAAATGGTTGATATAGGGAAAAATACAATTGAAATTTTCAAATGGCTGAATTGTATGAATTTGATCAAACTAGGGTTTTAGCTCGTTTTCTTTTTGGCTTTACTGTCGAGGCAATTTTGACATGAGAGGTGGATCAGTTGCGATCACATTTGGGGAAGATGATGTTCATGGACGTGGCGTTTCGATAGTGGGGTCGGCGAAGTTCATCGGCGACGAGATAGTCGGCGTTGGGGGGGGGGGGGGGTTGCTTCGAGATGTTGCTGCTGTTTTTCGATCGAGGATCGAAATTTTGATTCGATTGAGTTTTGTTGGATCTGGGTTCGTATTTGTACTCGCATGAGATATTGTGACCGTCGACGATGGTCGCGACGACCTAGGTTGGCCGGAGGTGATGGGGCATGTGCACGTGTATTTGCTGTGTGCACTGGAATGTTTGTGATTGGGGAAGACGAGTTGAAGACCCGGGTAGGGCTCGCGTTTTCATGGAGATCGACTCGAAGTGGGTGGTATCTGAGTTTGCTTCGGGGCTGGCTCGTATATTTTGGGTTTCATACTCGGGTTTTTAGGTTGTTTGTTTTGTTTAGTTAGTACTGTAATGATATTAGTTTGCAAATTAAAACCCGTAGTTTGAAATAAATTAAGGTCAAGTTTAAAATTATAAACAAGTTTTATAAAATAAAAAAAAAATTCAAAGTTAAAAGTTGTTGTTTTGAAATAAATGTAAATCAAACTTTAAAAAGTATCAATTGAATTTATTTTAAAATTTAAATTTGTTTAAAATGATTTCTTTTTGAAGTAATTAACTTCATTTAATTTTGAATGTTAATTTAAAAAGGGAATGTTTTGAATTTAATTATTAAATCAAAGTTTTAAAGTAAATTTTAAAGTAATGATTTAAAAACTAAGTTTTCAAATTTTGTTTAAAATGAATAAGTTTAAATTACATAATTTAAAGTGTTTTAAATTTGAAATTGATTTCTAAATTCTTATTTTCAAATAAAGTTAAAATTTTGTAAACCAAATTGAATAATTTGTTTTAAGTTGTTAAATTTTGATTAAATTCAAATAATTTATTTATGTAGATAAATATGGTTAATTTATCTTTGTTATGAACTTAAGAATACTTAATTAAATATGATCTGTTAATAAGTAAAAGATTAATTAAGATTAATGTTTTTCTTAATTAATCAAGGATTTTGAAACATAAGAAGTTAATTAATTGATTATTTAATTAATTTTAAATAATTTTTTTTAATTGTTTATTTAATTTTAAATAATCACTTAATTATGGATTAATTAAGTGTAATTACTTAATGAAGTAATTAATGGTGAATTTCTGAATACAATTAAGTAAAGGTAAGTACTTATGGAAGTAATTAGAGGAAATTACTCATGGGAGTAATTAAGTTGTAGTGATTAATGGATAATCACTTGATGTTATTAATTAAGGAATTGATTAATATAATCGTTTTGAAGTTAATTAATTAAAGAGTAATTAATTAATTTAAGAATTAAGGATTAATTACTTGTTAAGTAATTAATTAAGAGAGTAATCATCTAATGGAAGTAATTAGAAGATAATTACTTATGAAAGTAACTAAGGGTTAATTACTTAATTAATTTAGTTAATTAATTAATGTGATTTATTAATTAATAAATGTGATTAATTTAAGATTAATTACTAAGGGTAATTAATTAAATTGTAATTAATTAATAAAGTAATTAATTAAGGATTATTTATTAATTGATTAATAATTACTTAATGAAGTAATTAAAGATTAATTAATTAGAGTAATTAATCAAAGGGTTAATATAATTAATTAAGATGTTAATTAATTAAGATAAGTAATTACAAATTGTTAATTACGGTTTATGATTAATGAGATGATTAATTACAAGTTAATTATTTAATTTATTAAAGTAATTATTAAGTAATAAGGATTATTAGTTATATAATTAGTGGAATTAATCAAGGTGGATTAATAAAAGTGATTAATTTAAGTATGATTAATTAATTGTAATTAATTGAGGTTTAATAAAATTAATCATAGTCAATTAATTAAAGGAAGCAAATATAGGATCATTAATTGTTATAATTAATGATAGCAATTAAAGGTTAATTACTGTATATGGTTAAGGATAATTACTTGAATGTAATTAAAGGACAATTAATCAAGGAAGATTAATTAAAGAAGATCATTAAGTGATGATTAATTTATTTAATTGGAATAAATTAATGAAGAAGGATTTAGGTAATCCAATCGATTAAGAGTTAATCAATTCTGTTTATGGATGATTGATTGATATTGAATGATTGGTTTATATTGGATGATTGATATTGGGTGATTGGTTGATACTGGATGATTTGAATATCTCTGATATGTGATATGCTGCTTTTTGAGACGAATGGTTGATATGAATTATCTATTGTGATAATGTGATTCATCTATCTGTTTATATCATCCTGGATATAAGTTTAACTGTTTAAAACCTTTAATCAACTTCGACATTAAAATGGAGTTTGGTTTCGGTGAGACCGGGATCGGGTTTCCATATTTGGATAATCCAAAAACCACATTGATCCAAATTAAACGTTAGGTCGTGAATCCAAGTGGAGCTTAGTGAAGACTCGAGGTGTAAGAACTATTCGTCAGTATAACTCTAAGGGTGATTCCATGATGAGTTTGACGGAGATAGTACTTATAGGTTCGACATGGTGATTCAGAGTGCAAGGGCTATGGTCGTTGACTCTGAGGGTGATTCCAAAATGAGTGCAATGAGATAGTGCCTTCGGTTTCGTTCAAACCCGGAATGAACTTGTATGGATTGAATGCTTCCAGAACATCGTCAGGTGGACGATGAGCATTCTAAGATAGATGTGTTCTATAAAGATAATCGCAGCCTCAAGCCTCATCAACCGGGGATGGCTAAAACAGGGGAGGTGCAGCAAGGCTAGGTGGGTAGCACCCATTTCAGGGTGAGGTCATTCCTGTCAGATGTCCCTTTATTTCGGCTTAGTGGTTGGTTGGTCGCGCCAACCACGGGGTGATCTTACTCGGGACTGTTCAGTAAGGAATGGTCCCGGCTTTGTGATGCAAGGGATTGGGCGTAATCCTCGGTACTGTGATCTAGGCCACGTACTGTGATGGGCGGTACCCAGCTAGCCCTGCCATTGATGGAAACCCATTCTTCCTACGAGACCCTACGGTTTTGTTTGTATTACCCACTTTTGTGGCTAGTAGCTGGAATTTAATGAATGTAACAATTTCGACTACTTCATATTTACTTGAAAACCCTAGACACTATTGTAATATCACTGGATTTCCTATCAAATGTTTTGGTTAGCGTAACGTAAAAACTTTTCCAGGTTTATGTGTGGGAAGTCTTACGTGATACCTTTTCTTTTCAAAGGTTTTTTAAAGTTAAGCAATTATAACCCGTTTACTCACACTAGACCCCTGTCTGACCCGAGTGTTTATTTTCTGTTTTATTAAACTCTTGGGTACTTATATTATGTATGAGTAGTCGAGGGATTCAGGTTAGCTTGACGAACTCTGGAGGAGATATGGAGCAGGAGGCTTCCACGTGTAGATATATTATGGTTCCGCTGTGTTTGTATGATATCTGTATCTTGTGATATCTTGAGTTGTATAGTTAGACAGATGTTTATAACTGTCTAATATGTGTTGTATAAGTTGTGTAACTCTAATGTAATATGATACTATGTAATATTTTATGTGATATATTATATTTCATTCATTCCGCTGTGAGTATCTGATGTTGTTGTGTTTTCTTCTTTCTTTCTTTTCTTCTTCTATCCCTTTCTTTCTTAATTAGTGATGCGACTTTCTGGTGATAGAAAGTTGGATCACTATACAAACGCGTGTACAAAGGGTCATTCGCTCATACGCGGGAACGTATAGGGTCTCATCTGCTCCAATAGGCAGGTATACATCCTAATATCAATCAATATATCATATATCATCCAAAACAATCGTCATATAATAATATTTTCTCACTTATATAAAATATCAGAGAGTCGGAAAGAGTGAGTTGTACTCACATTGCGTCCAATAGCAGTTGCAGTATTTTGTTCCAAATAAAATTAAACAGCCGTTTAATTTTACTCAAAATTCACACTAGCTCTAATCAGCTCCAAACCAGCTCCATTGCGTAGTGTTCGTCCATACGATTCCAACGCAATTCGTTGCGTGCGAAACGGACCTCGTATAACAAAGTTATGATATTTAGAAGTTAATACGAATTTATTTATATAAAATTCCAATTTCCTTTCTATTTTTATTTTATTTTATAACCTTCATTATTTCTGGCCGCACGATCTGATACCCTAGAATCTCGGTCGCATCTTTCTTTCTTCTCCCTACCAGGTTACCATCGCGTGAAGAACCCATGAAGCCGCCG
Organism: Allium cepa; assembly: GCA_030765085.1. NCBI lineage: Eukaryota > Viridiplantae > Streptophyta > Magnoliopsida > Asparagales > Amaryllidaceae > Allium > Allium cepa. The sequence goes on along the minus strand of CM060940.1, from coordinate 622,379,597 downwards.
TAAACCCTAATCGACGCACCACCTCCGGTCGAATTCAGGTTGATCGAAGACCACCACTTCAAAGCTCCATCACGTCTCCACCTTCATCCATGAGCACAGCAAGCTCGGTCATCCCATCATCATGAAAAACACGCACGAAATTGATCCGTTCAAACCCATATTCACGTCGATCCGTAGCTCCATTCTCGATCACAGTCGTTGACCGTGAAGATCTTAACGTGCTCTACAATTTCCTAGTTGAAGGTTTTTCATGAAAGTGAATGGATGAGAAGATAATCGAGGAAGAAGAATGGATTTTTCTGGCCATTGAATCAAGAAGTGGCGGCTAGGGTTAGAAACCCTAATGTTTTGCAAAGTAGAAAATAGTGAGGCCTTCTATAGGAAAAAAAATTCGACACTATTCATCCCGAAAATTACCGAACTCGACACGAAGCGTGCCGCCTGGCATTTATAATGTTTTACCCCTATTCCGAACGCAATGGAATACATATCGGGAGCCAATTCGATTGTATTTGAAAGATAGGTTTTCAAATCGACTTATTTAAATTTAAAATTCACTTAAACGAATTTCTATGCGTTTTAGCTTGCCCCGAAAAAACCGTAAATCTGATTTACACGAAATTTGAAATCATACAATAATTTAACATTACGGATCCAATGAAATTGGTTTCATCAAAATCCGAGACTACTTGAAAAATGACCATTTTCACTCGTCAATTAAATATTAAAATATTTAATTTTTACAAATTAACTTTTAATTCAATTTTAAAAGTTCTGTAACATCGTTCTAATTCAAATAGAATTTAATTCAACATTTTAAATCATTTTTTATTCACATTAAATCCAATTTTCAATTATTTACACAATTTCAAATATTAAATTATCAATTTAATTATCCATTAAATCGCTATATTCAAAGTATAATCTATTATGCTTATAAACTCGACTTTTAAATATTTAAAATGAATTAAATATACGAATTTCAAATGACTGAAATTCTGCGTCGTTACATTCTCCCCTACTTAAAAGAATTTCGTACTCGAAATTACCAAGTAAGAAAAAGTCACAATATCCATTAACTTTTCAAAACAATTCATTCAAACTAGATTTACCAAATCTCTTTAAGTGTTTAACTTTTCTCAAAATCCATTAGTTAAACTTCCTACAAAAACTTTACTAAGTTTTCAAATCCGTTTAGTTATCTTTCCAAAACCAACTAATATCGTTGAACTTTCAACTCAAAAATCAAACTTTAGTATTCACAAACTTTATCAATTTTTCCAAAAAAATTCTAACGCCTTAAATTTTCAATAAAATTCGCCAGAGTCTCCTTTGCACGGTTCGATCCGAAAAAAATAACGATATATATCACAAATATACATCTCATCATCGAGGATGAGGCATCCCGAAGGGAAAAAAGTGCAAAAGTACGATATGTAATCCGAGATATGTACCTTACATATTATTAGCGAGCATATACGGCTAATATAGCGTGAAAGCGAGCTCCAAATGTGAAGCAAGCGCAATCCGCACCTACTACACACTCAACAACAATGAGAACGTGTATATATGAAAATAATATCAATAAAAAACATATATCAACAACTATATATGCCAATATAGCAATGCAACAAAAGCAACAAATCCAACCATCAAACAACTATCATCCAACTAACATCCAACAACTATCCAAATCAATCCATAACCAAATCAATATAAATTCACTTCTCATTAATATTCATTGAATTGATTTTTCAATTTATTCACATTTGATTCATTAACATTGGATTTGCTAACATTCATTCAAATTCAATTAGTTTATATTCACTAATTTACATTCAAGTTTGTTCCAAATCAAATCAAGTTCATTTATATTTATTCTTACTTCACTTTCAATTTGAATTCAATTATTTTACTTTCAGTTTCATTAATTCAGATTCATATGGATATTCTATACAATCAATAACATCCATCTAACAATCAATGCATATCCAACATTTACCAAATTAATTTACTTTACATTCATTCAATTTGGTTCAACACTTTAAATTAGCTTTAAATGAATTTACACTTACATCCACTATTTCACATCAATTCATTTTCAATTACATTGCTAATTCATCTAACCACTAAAGTTGAATTTCTTTATATCACTCAAGTTCATATTCATTTTATTTCACTTTATTAATTTACTTCGATACTAAAATCAACTTCATTCAACATCACTTAAGTTATATTTCATTTCAATTTCAATTACCTTCACTTTCATTATACAACATAAGCTCATCTCTAATTCATTTCAAATTCTATTATATTTAACTTTACTTAAGTCAAATTCATATCACTTGTTGAAATTCAAATTTTGTTTTGCCTAACAAATTTTTTTAACCATTTTTAATGTTTGGTTTCACTTACCTTTTCTCACTTTATAAGTTATAAAACTTATTTATTCAAACTTCCATAAACATTTACCTAAGTATACTTCCATTTTCAAAACTCATTTTATAATTTCAGTTCATGATTATACAATCACCTTACAACTTAGGCTTATTTAAACTTCCAAATTCATATTATAAACACTTACCACTTGAGTTTAATTTCATTTCAATAACTTATCTAATCTGGTTCAAATTATTTAACCTTCCTTAGTTAAATTTCAAATCGTATATTTAATTATACTAACTCAAATTTTATTTCATCTTTACTAAAGCTAAAATTTTATTATCTCATATATTATAAGTCCAAAACTTATTTTACTTGCATTTATCAGTTTCAACTCGGATTTTAAATCAAATTTGTTTATCATAACAAAACTTAAATTTTCAATTTATTTTGGTAGCAAATCCATCATACAGAAACTTGAAAATGATACTGATGATGCTGCAGTCATCACCCTTATTATTTTCCAGCAATAGTAGTGAATTCGGTGCTTTATATTCTTTAGAAAAAAATTATTTACAGATCACATTTATAAATCTGTACTTATATAATTTCACTATTTTCTATTTATAATAATATTACCTCTTTAACTTTGAAAAACAATTTTCAAAATAAACGGGATTCAAATTTCACAATTGTAAATCATATTAATTATAATTCCATACTTATTATTCATTTGCTTATATAATTTGTTCTTTTACAATTGTTGTCTTTAATTAAGATTATTCAAATATATTTTTTATTAACTCATATATATTTACATTTTCAAACAACCAAACAATCAATTTATATACACTTTAATAATTCTAAAAAATTATTTCCTTTATATATAAAATATAATCGAGGTAAAATTATTTCATTTACCCAATTTAAAATGATACTATGTCGACTTGCCTCGTTTAAGTGTTTAGAAATCCCTATCGATAATATGGCGTCCCACATACTGACCAGAATTCACAAACAACTCAAGGGATAAGCAAACACAATATAAAATATTTTTATATTCACTAACAAATATGCGCTCAAATATATAATACACTCAAACTCAATCTAGGGTGCTATTGTCCCTATCTATATTAAGTACACATCAAAGCTTAGGAATATACAAAATCTAAGCTCTGATACCAAATGCGACGATCCAAAAATCCGTACCCTTTAAATCGACAATAATCCACACATGTCCGACCCAAAAAGCACAAACTAACAGAAAGTCAAGAGAAAGAAAAGAAGAGAGAAGAAGAGAAGAAAGAGAGAAGATAGAACCAAACAGAATAATACAGAATCTTACATCGCAGCGGAAAATATATAATATCATATCAATGATCTTTACAAAACAGAAACTATATATATACACACACATCAATCAGAGTTCAACAATCAACCAGGGTTATCAGCTTGAACAGTTATAATAACCTGTCCTCACAAATGCTGATAATTTAAACAATTAAGCACAGCGGATAATCAAGCAAATACGGACGTATGAAAATAAAGATCTCCAGCTCTCCTGCTGAAGCTCCAAAAGCACCAAAGCATAACCTGTAGATATACTCGGTCTGACACGAGCATTGAAAGGGAAGAACGCCCGGATTAGTCTAGTAAACCAGCGTGGGAAACACACTCAACTGAATTTATTAAATTACCAAACTTTTCCTTTATCAAAACAAAAGTATCTCGTAAGACAAGTCCACACATAAACACGGACATGTTTTTCCCTTACGATAGCTAAAACATTTCATATCAAATGTCATGTGATATTATACTAGTGTATAGTATACAAATAATATTTAAAATAGCCGAAATTGTTACCATTATTAAATTCCAGCATACTAGGCTCTACAAATAAATAGGCAGGTACGTAGTGGAGTTTGGATTTCATACAAATAACCAGGTGAAGGGACTACCTTCCGAAGGGGTACACTTCTAGATGGATTTCCCGAGGCACAGAACATCTGCCCTCTACCAACACAAGACCGACCCACCTCTATAACTAGATGGTACCGAATATGTCATCCTCCGGTCGTTACCAACCTTTATCGAGGGCCCTCATAGCATACAAACCACAATAATCAAATACACGACGTCATAGCGTGTAAAGATATAACTAGAAGAGGATGATCATATCGTACTTAGGGAAGACCCACTTTGCCTTGCTGCATCCAACCCTGTTTTGGTCATTTTCGGTTGATGAGGCCTGACGAGGTAACGATTACCTTTCACAATCACATACCACATCACTTTGAATGCCACACGGCCATTTCCATTGACTACTAATTGCCTTCCACAAAAATACAACCCTTAAGCTAGTATGTCTCAAGGAGGGTGTTAAGCTAAGAGAAGTTGCCTTCTCCGCCACCACTGATGTACGTTTGTAAAAACCAATGTTCGTAATCATTAGAAATGCAATGTCAGACAAACATCCATACAAGTTGTCTAGGAACAGGACAAACCGAAGGTACTTTCCTACCACATCCTGTCGGGAAATCTCTAGGATTAGTAGCGAATAGTACTCGCATTGGATATTTCATAATGAAGAGACCACTGCTACTAGATGTATATTGGGATTTTAACCCCAAACGATCAACAAGCAGTCCCCCACTATGAAAATCCGGAATATCAATATCATCACAAGCAACCTGCACAATCGTCGCATATACGTTGGCCGAAGTGGTTTTCAGATAAACCTGATCCCAGTCTCTTCGCACCAACAGCGCAAAAGCGTTTCTCAACCTCACACAGCAATTAAGTCTCATAGACTTATCACGTCTCCAACTTTTAACTTGCTATCCTTTGAGCCAAGAAGGAAGCTCGATAGATTGGAGTAATACTTCACATGATATGAATCAACATCCTCAACACAAATGATAATCAAGCCTACACAGAAGGCTACGTACTAAGTGTACGACTAAATAGTTCCTACATCAAGTCGAGGAACTAAAAATTTTGGGCAATTTGATAGTCGGTTATTTAACTATCAAAGCAAACAAACAAATATTCAGCACCATATACAATCACCAGGCCCTTTTAATTAATCTTTTATTAATTAAATTATTTGCCAAATATTCACTTTAAATTATCTTTAAAAGATATAATCACAAAACATTTCACTTCATATTGGAAAACATTTCCATACTTACTTAATAATAAGTAATTCACAATTCTATTTATATTCAACACTTAAAAATATTGCATATACTAAATCAGGATTAACTAATATTTTATTCTTTAAGGAAAAGATTCTTTTAAACATCTTTATTGGGTCAAAACGAATGTTGCGTAAAATATCGTTACAACAACCCAAAATCAATAGTATAGGGATTCGATAAAAAGATAGATATATAAATCCCAATACTATACAAAAATATTTCCTTTCGAAAATCATTTACTATAACAACAGTGTCATAGTCCATCATTTCCTTATTCTTCTCAAAAACGTCTATTTCAACAATGAATGTTGAAATCTATGGTTTCGATACTTAACACATTTTTAAAACATCTTCAAAACATTTTAAAACCATTTAAAGTATCACTGCCCAAAACATTTATTTAATTGTAAAATATTATTCACTGTCCAAAATCGTGAATATAAATTCTCTAACAAATTCCAACACATCTACACATTTATTTCAAAAGATAATTCACTGTCCAACATTGTGAATATACCCCTTTACCAAATTCATTACCATTGCACATTCAAATTAAAGGATTACCCACTGTCCAAAATCGTTGTAACGACCCGATATTTTCAACCATTCGCATCCGCACATGTCGGACTTGAATTGTTCAAAATACCGCGTTGTAAATAAAATTTGGCAAATCTCAAAATATACAGTAAATAATTAATCATAGAATCACAGACACAGAATCAGAATACTCACAGCGGAATTTAAAAATACTTAGTGGTTCATGAAGCCACTATAAATAGTCTCAACAAATTACAAAGTCTTCCATCCCAAATATAGTTTAAATAATCAAATAAAAATCCCAAAGTCTTGATTTCATAAACAAGATAGCGGACAGAAAGAAGCCAGCAACTTGAAAGGATCTACAGAAGTCCTAGCTCCGGGATGATGACTGAACTGCAACTCAGGCTGACCCGAGCGTAAAATAAAACATAAACACTCGAGTCAGGACATACATACTTATATAGTGTAAGCTAATTCAAGTGTACTGTAATATAGAGCAAGTAACTTAAAGGATGCTTGGACCCGCCCATCCTCTAAGGATCCGTTAAACTATTTACTATGTAGTAATACTTCGCTATTATAATACTGTCTATTAGTAAAACAAACTTACTTTAAAATAGCGTTAAGGGGTTACCCATATAGCCCTTAACACAAATAATGCCAATAGTCTATACAGTACCGTAATACCTCCTGACCGGGAGGCTACCAGAGGATACTCCATAGGTACGACACAAATAGAAACTCGTAGAAGGCTCGCTATGGTAGGTGACACGGCACAACTAGGCAATGCCAGGGTAGATATACCAATTGCTATCCGGACCGATGGAAACGCGCAGCGCGCAGCTGCCGCCCACCTCGAACAACACTCCCAAATCAAAGGTGCGCACCAAAACAATCACAAAAGTAATAGAATGGCATACGAAGAAGTGCGTCCGATCAGAGGTGCTACCTCATTAATCCGAGAATCGCTCCTGTTTTAGCCACCTTATGCCAACTCACGGGAGTCGGGTCCACATATTTACCTCAAAGGAAACGTCACCACCATCCTACTTCATTCTGAAATCTCCACCGCGTACACGGTTGGTAAAGTGGTTTTCGGTATCGACAGAGAGTATGCCAGATATCCGATCCCGGTCTCTTTCACAACCAAACGTTATTATAACCCATGGTTACAGCTTTTAAAACGGTATTTATATTTTGAAGTCAAAATAAATTTCAAATACCTTCAAAATCAAATATTGTTTGTAAACATTGGTCATTTTATAAAATACCATTTAAATCTATTCAATTTAATTAGAAATTTATTTGCCTTTTTCTCCCTTTTTAAAATTAAATTCTTCCATTTAAAACCATTCAAAGTCAATTCCTTATTTTTATTAATTACATATTAACTTCCAAAATTTAAACCCATTTCCCCAAAGATTATTTCCATAAATTTATTTTTAAATAATTAAAATCCCAGTTTCTGTAGCACTTATGAAATGCTACCTAAAGTCTATAGGTTAAAACAGTTCGTTTATAAAAGACAGCATTTAAGTGCTGTAATAGACTATTAACTTAACCATCAAGTTTTAAATATCCAAAATAAAACTTAATATCAATTATTTTACTTAACTAAAATCTCACTTTTAACAAAAATTCATAATTTTCCAAAATAAGATATACTCCAAAATTTTACATAAACATTCATTTATTTAACATTTGACTCATTCAAAAATCATTATAAATAAATAAATAAAAAATAAAATCCTTTAGATACATTTAAACCAGAAAATTATAAACTTTCTATTTAAAAATATTTTTTTAAAACATTTCATAAAATTTTTATATAAACCACGGGTCTGTATATAGTTTCCAATCCTAGGTCAAGTGATACGGATATATATCATTTCAATCCGCAATTTACAAAACCCCGGGTTCTATCATTTCAAACCCGCAATCTCAAGTTAAATTTTTAAAATTAAACAATTAAATAAATAAATGAATAAATAATTATCGTACAGGTCTATCATTTCAGCCTATAATGATCTCAATTTACAGGGAACTTGCAGTGATGATTTAACAGTAAATAAGCATTAAATAATATAACTACAACTATATTACAACAGATAAACAACTGATGAGGTGTCAATTTAAAATGGGGTTTAACATCATACGTTATATTACAGACAGATGACATTTACTAAATAATTTACAAATACACTTGCGATAATTCACATAAATATAGGTATGTTTGTCTGGTGAGAAATACTCACCTTAAACTGCAGAAAATCAGATTCAAACGATTTTACCACTTGATAAAGGATCGTACAAATGGCACGATTAGGTTTCCGCGGATGCCACGCCTTGATTCAAATCTAAAATAAGATCCAAATACCAAATACGCGACTTTTAAAATCACGGTCAAAGCAAAAAATTTTAGACAATTGGAACGAATGGAGTAAAAGAAATTTTGGTTCAGCTTTTGCTCGACTGCCTCACCCCACATCCCGACTCCAACTTCATCGGCTTGGCAATACTATTTATTATTATTATTATACATTTTATTATTATTATTATTATTATTATTATTTTCCCACCGGCATACCCTAACTTATCTAGTTTTGAAAAATATGTATTTACACAAACCTGCGTCTCTGCCTAACTATTCTTCAATGCAAACTCTCTCTATTTCTTAATTACAACACGTCTCTGCCACTTCAATTTCAAAACATTGTCGAATTCAGAAACATTAAAATTTAAATTTTTAACCATTCTTAACTTTAAAAATCATATTCCTACTTCAGAAAAATGTTCATTTGGATATCATTTATCTTACGATTAAATAAAATAAATTTTATAAATAAAATATCCAAACTTACTATGAATCATTTGTAAGTCAGAATTTCCCAATTTTACTTAACTTGTATATATATTTTTCCAAATAACTTTACACTTAATTTAAAAATACCCACTTCCTAAATAAAACTAAATTCTCATTTATTTACTTAACTTAACAATTTTATTTAAAACCCAATTTCAAATTTTCAAGTTAAGTCATAAATTGAAATTTCACCTTTACATTTGAAAGCAACATTTTCAATTATTTACTTACAAAACACATCCGTTCCATAATTTTTTTTTTCTTTTTATAGTTAATATACACTAAATTTTCTTCACAACTTTATTCATTTAGACATCAATTCAACTATGATTCAAGTTAAATAAAAGTTATTCCAAAATGTTCCATTTCAATCGTCTTTCATTTTATCAATTTAAAGTACATTATTTATTACACTAAACATATCCATTTTCGGAAATAACTTTTATTAAAATTTCTAGGTTAGATTTCAACTCCATATTAAATCAAATTTAATTATTATGTCATTTATCATAAATAAAATCTTTAAATTCACTTTAAAACCAGTTATTAACTTACAAAATTTAACTTAAAAAAAAACAAAACGCCTTTAAAATTTTAAAGCCTTAAGTCAAATTTTTAGTTAAATTACATAAATTTTATTTCAAAAATACTTAAAATTTTTTAGAAAAATATTATAATATATTAACCATGGGCTTGTTCGGGATATAAGCTCGGTTATGAAAACTTAAAGGGACGTGACGTGGTGGAGAAGTAGCCGAGCAAGGCAAAAGGGAAACAGAGAACAACAAGAAGAAGAAAGTAAAACTAGAAGAAGAAAAGAAAAAGACAAAGAAAAACCCATTACCTGATTTGAAGCTCTGTACGCAAGAAGGAGATAATACAAGCTATAGGAGATGCAAAGGTATTTGGAATAGCTGGTATACATAAATGAGCTTCAGGTTTTAAAGTGGTCACGGCAGGGGAAAAATTTATAAAGTGGCAACATATCTTGATTGAGAAGCAATAAATTTCGTATTAAAACAAAGGAAGGCAGAGAGATTAATTTCCAGTTTGTTCATGTTTGAACGTTACACGAAAATTGTGATAAATGCATGCGTGATTAAAGTGGATAACAGTAAGCAATTAAAATTTGCTTTGCACTGAATAGGCAACGAAATAATGTTTACAAAAATTGCTTGATCAGTTACCAGATTGGTTGCAAGATTTCTTTTTGTTGAATGGATAAGACTGCGTGATTTATGTTTCCCCTTGATAAAAGATATTGGCAAGAACAAATTTGCAGAGAGATATATATATAGTAGGCAGGTTTGAAATTATATTGTAGACCAGAAAACGTAAGAGATAAATTGATAAACGAAACGAATATAAGGAGGCAAGTGATAAAGATTGTGATTTCTTTCCAGTTTCTTTAGCTTGAACGGATAAGTCTGCGTGAATTTATACTGCCAATTTATGAAAATTTGATTTCAACATTTGATACCATTTAATAGTGGCGTGATTTTGAATGCAGACCATCAAGATGATATTTAGGCAAGAGATTTGATTGTAGATTGAAGAAACGACATCATGTTTCTCTTTTATTTATTTATTTATTTGAAATAGATAGGCAAATAAGATTTGCGTGATTATAGGAACCAGAGAGATATAATGGGTATGTGAGAAATTGAAAAGATAGGCAAGGTTAAATTTCAACTAAATAGTCAGAACATACAAGGCAACACTAAAATATGTTTTAAAGTTATATGGAAAAAGTAACATTTGCTATAAAACTACTGACTGATATTTTAATTCATATAGATGTTGAAATATGATTTTTAAAATACGCCAAACTGACGCAATACAAAACACCCAAGATTTATATAAAAATAACGTTTTAAATTTATACGTTTATTACGTTACTTATACCATAAATTTTACGCGTCCTTTAAACGCGAAATCCAACAGTTCATTAATACACTAAATTCTTCAAAATTATTACTTAACAAACTTAATTGGTTTTCACATATTATATATATATATATACAAAATTCCTTTTATTAAAATTCAAATGGAGTTGTCTTTTAACAAAATTAACTGTTTCACAACTTTAAATTTCCATATTTAGTATTTTAAGGAAATGATTTAAATCAAATTATATATGTATATAAATTGGGAAGTAAATTTTACTGCAAAGAGAAAAATAACGGATTAAAATTCTATACGTTTTCTTATATATAATCTTATATAGATATATATATATATATATATATATATACGGTATTTATTCCCTAAATTTAGGCGCCCTTTTTAAGGGGTAATTACCCAGTTCATTTATACACTAAAAAAATTCAAAATTCTGATCATGCTGAGACTCGAACTCGTGACCTGTCGTGAATAGCCTAGATGTCTTAACCACCTAAGCTATTAACGTTTTCTTAATTAAAACTTGATTTTTCTAGAAATTAAGTTATTTACGATCCTCGACAAAAACCCAAATTACCAAATTAAAGTTAATTCTTAACCTTGTCAAAATTTCAGAGATCTTATTATTTAATTAAAAATTTGGTCAATTGTTTTTTTTCCTTTCTTTTTAATCACTTTAAATAAACCCCAAAGTTTTTAAAATACAAGTGAAAAATACTTGTTAAAAAATTGGGCTGTTACACTCTCCCCCACTCAGAACTTTTCGTCCTCGAAAAGGAAGAAGGTAGGGGAATAGAAACAACCTGAAAGAAAACTAAATTGAAACTTAAATTAGAATCATTAATCTAAACAGTAAAAATTCAATTTTAAATTAATCATTGATTTCATCTATTTATACTTAAAATTTTAACATTTATTTATTTATTTACATATTTACTTGTATAATATCCCTACACTTAAAAAAAATCATTCATTTTTTTTTTCAAATTTTACACAAGTATTATAACATTCTAATTTAAAATGTTTAATTTTAGTCCAAATTTGAAATGGTAATTTAACTTAATTTTTAAAGTAAATTTACCATTTCCCAAAATAAACTAAATTTCCCATTTAGTTTCTTCTTTATTCCAAACTATAATTAAATTTATTTCTCTCAATATTTCTCTCATCTATGTCAAATATGTTTACACTTATTACAACTGTTTAAATTTATTCTTGGTTTCTTAACATCATTTTATATTAAAAATTATTCCATTACCCTTTAATTTGATTTTCCTCTGTTAATCTTTTTATAACTAGAGTTTAAGTGTATAGAATTTATTATAACCACTCAAATTTTATTTATAAATCTTTTTATATTGTATATTATCCAATTACATAGTTAATTTCTGAATGATTTAGGTAAGTTATATTGGCATGCAATTATACAAGTAAAAATTTTCCAATTCTATTATTCAAGTTTAAATATTTATTCAAAATTTGACTTTATTTATCATTAGAATCACCTTTTAACATAAATTTATGAATTAAATTTCCAATTAACTTCAAACCCTTTAGAGATAAATAAATACATACATATTGCATATGTCAAATCAAATTTAAATCATATATCTATATATTATAAATTAAGTCACATTTAGAAATTCAAATCAATTAAATTTTTGAAGCAAAACTACAACATGGTCTCTTTACTTCGATACTTGAAAATGAATGTCGATGATGTTGTAGTCATCCCCGAAATTATTTTCCAGCGACAGAGAAGAGCACTAATTTTTAAAACTTTAAAATTCTTTGGAAACAAATTTATATTCGAAAATAATTTAAATAATAATATATCCTTTTAAGACTTTAAACACAAGGTTTGAAACTATCAGAAATTAAATTCTTAAATTCTTGTTTTAAATCCATTTCTGTTTCCAAATAAATTTATAACCATGTTTTATAGTTCAATTATTTATATAAGACAAAACCAATGGTTTACAAAACCATAAATAAAATCAAACACTATTATCTCTAAACAACTAGTTAAATTCTGAAAATTATAATTATATATATTATATTAGATTTTTCCCAAATATAGGAATAAATTTTTTCAAAACAAGGATAGAGATTCAAATTTGATGGATTCAAATCAAAGAGAATTTTAATATAAAGATAAATTGGAATCAGAAGATCCGATGGTTAAATAACAGAATAAGGAACCAGATAAGTTTATATAAATCGCGGGCAACCTTAACCGGGTCAACCGTGACTCAAAGAATCAGATCGAATGTAGATTTACCATTCGATCCGAAGAGATAGAGTTCATAATAACCAAAGATACTAGCATATAAACCGAGGTTAAATATAAATCTCTGGTGAATCAATGCTAATTGTAAAGGAGTTTCACCCCTTAATTAGAATATTGGCGAGACCGCCAATTCACTATAAAGATCATCTGAAATGGAGTTATGGGATACTCCAGAAATCGAAAGAAAATGAATAATGAGGGACACGAATGAACTTTGGAACCGTAGGGAACGTTCCAAAAATTCGAAAAGGAAGAGATTCAAACTCGAATGAAAGTGATTCTGTATATCAAATTTACCATACATTCTAAGTTTTGCCTAGAGCCAAAGCTCTGATACCAAATGTAACGACCCGATATTTTCAACCATTCGCATCCGCACATGTCGGACTTGAGTTGTTCAAAATACCGCGTTGTAAATAAAATTTGGCAAATCTCAAAATATACAGTAAATAATTAATCATAGAATCACAGACACAGAATCAGAATACTCGCAGCGGAATTTAAAAATACTTAGTGGTTCATGAAGCCACTATAAATAGTCTCAACAAATTACAAAGTCTTCCATCCCAAATATAGTTTAAATAATCAAATAAAAATCCCAAAGTCTTGATTTCATAAATAAGATAGCGGACAGAAAGAAGCCAGCAACTTGAAAGGATCTACAGAAGTCCTAGCTCCGGGATGATGACTGAACTGCAACTCAGGCTGACCCGAGCGTAAAATAAAATATAAACACTCGAGTCAGGACATACATACTTATATAGTGTAAGCTAATTCAAGTGTACTGTAATATAGTGCAAGTAAATTAAAGGATGCTTGGGACCGCCCATCCTCTAAGGATCCGTTAAACTATTTACTATGTAGTAATACTTCGCTATTATAATAGTGTCTATTAGTAAAATAAACTTACTTTAAAATAGCGTTAAGGGGTTACCCATATAGCCCTTAACACAAATAATGCCAATAGTCTATACAGTACCGTAATACCTCCTGATCAGGAGGCTACCAGAGGATACTCCATAGGTACGACACAAATAGAAACTCGTAGAAGGCTCGCTATGGTAGGTGACACGGCACAACTAGGCAATGTCAGGGTAGACATACCAATTGCTATCCGGACCGATGGAAACGCGCAGCGCGCAGCTGCCGCCCACCTCGAACAACACTCTCAAATCAAAGGTGCGCACCAAAACAATCACAAAAGTAATAGAATGGCATACGAAGAAGTACGTCCGATCAGAGGTGCTACCTCATTAATCCGAGAATCGCTCCTGTTTTAGCCACCTTATGCCAACTCACGGGAGTCGGGTCCACGTATTTACCTCAAAGGAAACGTCACCACCATCCTACTTCATTCTGGAATCTCCACCGCGTACACGGTTGGTAAAGTGGTTTTCGGTATCGACAGAGAGTATGCCAGATATCCGATCCCGGTCTCTTTCACAACCAAACGTTATTATAACCCGTGGTTACTGCTTTTAAACGGTATTTATATTTTGAAGTCAAAATAAATTTCAAATACCTTCAAAATCAAATATTGTTTGTAAACATTGGTCATTTTATAAAATACCATTTAAATCTATTCAATTTAATTAGAAATTTATTTGCCTTTTTCTCCCTTTTTAAAATTAAATTCTTCCATTTAAAACCATTCAAAGTCAATTCCTTATTTTTATTAATTACATATTAACTTCCAAAATTTAAACCCATTTCCCCAAAGATTATTTCCATAAATTTATTTTTAAATAGTTAAAATTCCAGTTTCTGTAGCACTTATGAAATGCTACCTAAAGTCTATAGGTTAAAACAGTTCGTTTATAAAAGACAGCATTTAAGTGCTGTAATAGACTATTACCTTAACCATCAAGTTTTAAATATCCAAAATAAAACTTAATATCAATTATTTTACTTAACTAAAATCTCACTTTTAACAAAAATTCATAATTTTCCAAAATAAGATATACTCCAAAATTTTACATAAACATTCATTTATTTAACATTTGACTCATTCAAAAATCATTATAAATAAATAAATAAATAATAAAATCCTTCACATACATTTACACCAGAAAATTATAAACTTTCTATTTAAAAATATTTTTTTAAAACATTTCATAAAAATATTATATAAACCACGGGTCTGTATATAGTTTTCTATCCTAGGTCAAGTGATACGGATATATATCATTTCAATCCGCAATTTACAAAACCCCGGGTTCTATCATTTCAAACCCGCAATCCCAAGTTAAATTTTTAAAATTAAACAATTAAATAAATAAATGAATAAATAATTATCGTACAGGCCTATCATTTCAGCCTATAACAATCTCAATTTACTGGGAACTTGCCGTGATGATTTAACAGTAAATAAGCATTAAATAATATAACCGCAACTATATTACAACGGATAAACAACTGATGAGTTGTCAATTTAAAATGGGGTTTAACATCATACGTTATATTACAGACAGATGACATTTAATAAATAATTTACAAATACACTTGCGATAATTCACATAAATATATGTATGTTTGTCTGGTGAGAAATACTCATCTTAAACTGCAGAAAATCGGATTCAAACGATTTTACCACTTGATAAAGGATCGTACAAATGGCACGATTAGGTTTCCGCGGATGCCACGCCTTGATTCAAATCTAAAATAAGATCCAAATACCAAATACGCGACTTTTAAAATCACGGTCAAAGCAAAATTTTTTAGACAATTGGAACGAATAGAGTAAAAGAAATTTTGGTTCAGCTTTTGCTCGACTGCCTCACCCCACATCCTGACCCCAACTTCATCGGCTTGGCAATACTATTTATTATTATTATTATACATTTTATTATTATTATTATTATTATTATTATTATTATTATTATTATTTTCCCACCGGCATACCCTAACTTATCTAGTTTTGAAAAATATGTATTTACACAAACCTGCGTCTCTGCCTAACTATTCTTCAATGCAAACTCTCTCTGTTTCTTAATTACAACACGTCTCTGCCACTTCAATTTCAAAACATTGTCGAATTCAGAAACATTAAAATTTAAATTTTTATCCATTCTTAACTTTAAAAATCATATTCCTACTTCAGAAAAATGTTCATTTGGATATCATTTATCTTATGATTAAATAAAATAAATTTTATAAATAAAATATCCAAATTTATTATGAATCATTTGTAAGTCAGAATTTCCCAATTTTACTTAACTTGTATATATATTTTTCCAAATAACTTTACACTTAATTTAAAAATACCCACTTCCTAAATAAAACTAAATTCTCATTTATTTACTTAACTTAATAATTTTATTTAAAACCCAATTTCAAATTTTCAAGTTAAGTCATAAATTGAAATTTCACCTTTCCATTTGAAAACAACATTTTCAATTATTTACTTACAAAACACATCCGTTCCATAAATCAATTCAACTATGATTGAAGTTAAATAAAAGTTATTCCAAAATGTTCCATTTCAATCGTCTTTCATTTATCAATTTAAAGTACATTATTTATTACACCAAACATATCCATTTTCGGAAATAACTTTTATTAAAATTTCTAGGTTAGATTTCAACTCCATATTAAATCAAATTTAATTATTATGTCATTTATCGTAAATAAAATCTTTAAATTCACTTTAAAACCAGTTATTAACTTACAAAATTTAACTTAAAAAAAAACAAAACACCTTTAAAATTTTAAAGCCTTAAGTCAAATTTTTAGTTAAATTACATAAATTTTATTTCAAAAATACTTAAAAAAATTTAGAAAAATATTATAATATATTAACCATGGGCTTGTTCGGGATATAAGCTCGGTTATGAAAACTTAAAGGGACGTGACGTGGTGGAGAAGTAGCCGAGCAAGGCAAAAGGGAAACAGAGAACAACAAGAAGAAGAAAGTAAAACTGGAAGAAGAAAAGAAAAAGACAAAGAAAAACCCATTACCTGATTTGAAGCTCTGTACGCAAGAAGGAGATAATACAAGCTATATGCAAAGGTATTTGGAATAGCTGGTATATATAAATGAGATTCAGGTTTTAAAGTGGTCACGGCAGGGGAAAAATTTATAAAGTGGCAACATATCTTGATTGAGAAGCAATAAATTTCGTATTAAAACAAAGGAAGGCAGAGAGATTAATTTCCAGTTTGTTCATGTTTGAACGTTACACGAAAATTGTGATAAATGCATGCGTGATTAAAGTGGATAACAGTAAGCAATTAAAATTTGCTTTGCACTGAATAGGCAACGAAATAATGTTTACAAAAATTGCTTGATCAGTTACCAGATTGGTTGCAAGATTTCTTTTTGTTGAATGGATAAGACTGCGTGATTTATGTTTCCCCTTGATAAAAGATATTGGCAAGAACAAATTTGCAGAGAGATATATATATATAGTAGGCAGGTTTGAAATTATATTGTAGACCAGAAAACGTAAGAGATAAATTGATAAACGAAACGAATATAAGGAGGCAAGTGATAAAGATTGTGATTTCTTTCCAGTTTCTTTAGCTTGAACGGATAAGTCTGCGTGAATTTATACTGCCAATTTATGAAAATTTGATTTCAACATTTGATACCATTTAATAGTGGCGTGATTTTGAATGCAGACCATCAAGATGATATTTAGGCAAGAGATTTGATTGTAGATTGAAGAAACGACATCACGTTTCTCTTTTATTTATTTATTTATTTGAAATAGATAGGCAAATAAGATTTGCGTGATTATAGGAACCAGAGAGATATAATGGGTATGTGAGAAATTGAAAAGATAGGCAAGGTTAAATTTCAACTAAATAGTCAGAACATACAAGGCAACACTAAAATATGTTTTAAAGTTATATGGAAAAAGTAACATTTGCTATAAAACTACTGACTGATATTTTAATTCATATAGATGTTGAAATATGATTTTTAAAATACGCCAAACTGACGCAATACAAAACACCCAAGATTTATATAAAAATAACGTTTTAAATTTATACGTTTATTACGTTACTTATACCATAAATTTTACGCGTCCTTTAAACGCGAAATCCAACAGTTCATTAATACACTAAATTCTTCAAAATTATTACTTAACAAACTTAATTGGTTTTCACATATTATATATATATACAAAATTCCTTTTATTAAAATTCAAATGGAGTTGTCTTTTAACAAAATTAACCGTTTCACAACTTTAAATTTCCATATTTAGTATTTTAAGGAAATGATTTAAATCAAATTATATATGTATATAAATTGGGAAGTAAATTTTACTGGAAAGAGAAAAATAACGGATTAAAATTCTATACGTTTTCTTATATATAATCTTATATATATATATATACATACGGTATTTATTCGCTAAATTTACGCGCCCTTTTTAAGGGGTAATTACCCAGTTCATTTATACACTAAAAAAATCTGAAATTCTAACCTTGCTGAGACTCGAACTCGTGACCTGTCGTGAATAGCCCAGATGTCTTAACCACATAAACTATTAATGTTTTCTTAATTAAAACTTGATTTTTCTAGAAATTAAGTTATTTACCATCCTTGACAAAAACCCAAATTACCAAATTAAAGTTAATTCTTAACCATGTCAAAATTTCAGAGATCTTATTATTTAATTAAAAATTTGGTCAATTGTTTTTTTTTCTTTTTAATCACTTTAAATAAACCCCAATTTTTTTAAAATACAAGTGAAAAATACTTGTTAAAAAATTGGGCTGTTACAATCGTGGATAAAATTCCTTTAATAATCTTCTATATTTAACTCATCAAATTCCATTGATTTCGGATTTATAAAACAATGTTTATAAATTCCATTTCTATTTTATAAAAACTTCCATATATACAGAATTCCTTTATAAATCAATTCCATTTATAACTCAATTACATACCAAAAATCCAAATTATAAGTTAATTACTTATAAATTATTTATTTACAAATCCATTTATTTTATAACTTCACAAATTCATAAATCTATAAATCTTATTCACTTATGAAATCCATTTATACTTCATTTTAACACATATAAAAACTCGTTTTATAATTCCAATATCTTAATTTATAAAATATCAATTTTATAAATCTTCTATATAAACCGTTTATAATAAATCAAAAATCTCAATTTAAACCATTTTACAAAACAGTTAACTTCACATTCCGAAAATCATATTCTAGTTTTATTCACAAAAACCATAATTTTTATAACATTAAAATTATAACGTTTATTTATTTAAAATGAATCAATTCCAAATTTCAATAAAATGTATACTTTCAAAAATCACTTTAAAATTCTTTTAAACTTGGAAATCATCACTTTAACACTTTTAATTTTCCAAAATAGGTCCAATGCTGCAACAGCACCAAATACATCAATCACGGCATCCAAAACATCATATATTATATGATAACAGAACATATCGCAAAATCTGTAAATAAATCAATACTGGTAAGGAATCCAGTTGGATCCCTCCAACCCGTCATCTGCAACAAATATACATATTAGAATATGTGTACAATGTCCTCTTCAAGGCAGACGCGTGTACAAAGGGTCATCCGCTCATACACGGGAACGTATAGGGTCTCATCTGCTCCAATAGGCAGGTATATATCCGAATATCAATCAATATATCATATATCATCCAAAATAATCATCCATCGTCATTTAATAAATATTTTCTCACTTATATAAAATATCAGTGAGTTAAAAAGAGTGAGTTGTACTCACATTGCGTCCAATAGCAGTTGCAGTGTTTTGTTCCGAATAAAATTAAACAGCCGTTTGATTTTACCCAAAATTCCCAATAGCTCCAATTAGCTCCAAACTAGCTCCATCGCATAGTGTTCGTACATGCGATTCCAACGTAATTCGTTTTGTGCGAAACGGACCTCGTATGACAAAGTTATGATATTTAGAAGTTAATACGAATTTATTTATATAAAATTCCAATTTCCTTTCTATTTTTATTTTATTTTATAACCTTCATTATTTCTGGTCGCACGATCTGATACCCTAGAACCTCGGCCGCATCTTTATTTCTTCTCTCTACCAAGTTACCATCGCGTGAAGAACCCATGAAGCCGCCGTAAACCCTAATCGACGCGCCACCTCCGGTCGATTTCAGGTTGATCGCAGACCACCACTTCAAAGCTCCATCACGTCTCCACCTTCACCCGTGATCACAGCAAGCTCGGTCATCCCATCATCATGAAAAATGCGCACAAAA
Organism: Allium cepa; assembly: GCA_030765085.1. NCBI lineage: Eukaryota > Viridiplantae > Streptophyta > Magnoliopsida > Asparagales > Amaryllidaceae > Allium > Allium cepa. The sequence continues at coordinate 622,359,189 of CM060940.1, read as the reverse complement.
TTCAGCGTTCAAACCCATATTCACGTCGATCCATAGCTCCATTCTCGATCATAGCCGTTGATCTTGAAGATCTTAACGTGCTCTACAATTTGCTAGTTGAAGATTTTTTGTGAAAGTGAATGGATGAGAAGATAATCGAGGAAGAAGAATGGAGTTTTCTGGCCATTGAATAAAGAAGTGGCGGCTAGGGTTAGAAACCCTAATGTTTTGCAAATTAGAAAATAGTAAGGCTTTTTATAGAAAAAAAATTCGACACTATTAATCCCGAAAATTTCCGAACTCGAAACGAAGCGTGCCGCCTGACGTTTATAATATTTTACCCATATTCCGAACGCAATGGAATATATATCAGGAGCCAATTCGATCGTATTTGAAAGATAGGTTTTCAAATCGACTTATTTAAATTTAAAATTCACTTAAACGAATTTCTACGCGTTTTAGCTTGCCCCGGACAAACCGTAAATATGATTTAGACAAAATTTGAAATCATACAATAATTTAACATTACGGATCCAATGAAATTGGTTTCGTCAAAATCCGAGACTGTTTAAAAAATGACTATTTTCACTCGTCAATTAAATATTAAAATATTCAATTTTTACCAATTAATTTTTAGTTCGATTTTAAAAATTCTGTAACATCGTTCTAATTCAAATACAATTTAATTCAACATTTTAAATCATTTTTCATTCACATTAAATCCAATTTCCAATTATTTACACAATTCCAAATATTCAATTATCAATTTAATTATCCATTAAATCACTATATTCAAAATATAATCTATTCTTCTTATAAACTTAAGTTTTAAATATTTAAAATTAATTAAATATATGAATTTCAAATAACTGAAATTCTGGGTCGTTACATTTTCCATTAAGGATTTAAGTCATTAATGAATCATTTCAAAAAATATAACTTAAGCTTCTGCTGCCTTACTTTAGTTTATAACTTAATTCGGTTATTGAATAAAAATTTAAGTTTTTGGTATTTGCCCTTGAAGAGAAAGGAAATATTTCAATATCTCTAAAAATTCAATTAAAAAATTTAACTTTATTCACTTAGTAAAAATATAAGATATATTTAAAACATCATCATAGCACGATGTAAAGGTTTTTCAAAAGTCTGAAACAATGTTAGAAATTTATATCAAAACATTATAATAAGTTTTTAAAATAAAGTTCCTTAAATCCGAAGATTTAGTAGACTCATTAGTTTTAAAATAAGTATAAACTCAAGATTATTAAACTGAAACTAATAGTATAACATTTCATAAATCAAAGTATAACATTTCATATCTTCATAATTAATTTTACACACTTGTTTTAAAATTGAATATTCAAATCATGGAAAAACATTTATTATGGTTTAATACTAAAATTCAAACGGTAAATTAATCAATAAATTTACTACTAGTACTTTGAAATCAAGTAAATATTCCAAATTATACTTCCAAAATAGAGATTCACATTTATTTGTCAAGTATATTACTATAAATAAACTTCGCAAATCAATTTTTTTCCATTTATATAATATCTTCAAATTATACATTCAAAGAAACTTATATAAATTTTACTTGAAATATTCATTTGAAAGTTTCATTTGTAAATCAACCATCTTTAATACTTTAATACTTTTCAAAAAAAATTATTTGCTAAGTTCCATGCTTCATGTATAAATACCATTTAAATATTTAAATAACATCTTTATAAATATATGTAAACTATTTAAAAATAATTATTTACATCATTACTTATATTTACAAAGAAGCTATTGAAAACCTTAAATCCATGACTTATAAATTTATTAGTTTTATCTCTAGATACTTTTCAAACATTATTAATAAATCAATAATCATTTACTTTAAATATGTTTCATTTAATAAATAACTTCTCAAATATTTACAACACTAATAATTTACTATTAAACCATGTTGTACATGAATAAATAATATTTTAAACATTCTAAAGTATTTAGAATCAACAAAAATGATCAAAATCTCCTTTATATAATACTTTATCAAAATACTTTTATAACTCGATATCTTAAAAGGTTTATCCTCGTTCTTGCAGGCTCTGGCCATGCGTTGATCAGGCGCAAAGCTAGAATTCTCCAAGTACTTAGTAGACCTATTTCAACACCCTGTGAAAAATACTTAAAAATAGGTATGAGAAGTATTGCTCAAAATCCAATGTCAAATGATGATAATATGATAGCAGTGCCTGCTGCTGATCCAGTATTTACGCAATGGGCACAAAACTTTCCAAAAGATCCTTCTACCTTCCGGATTTCAGAAAAATATCGTAGCCACCATCGACCCCTGCTGCAGTGGTATGCTGCTGATTCAATGATTTACGCAACGGATGCACTTCCTTCCTGGAAGATCCATAAACAACATTTCCCAGGATCGAAAGTGCCTCCATTGGGTAAACTAAAGAACCATCTACCCTGAAGAAGAAAAATCGAGGAACTCATGAGTTTAAGTCCGGACAACCATATCAGTTCGAACCCATTTATGAATTCACCGAAGTCCATTAAGGTTTATAAGTCGAATCCATTCCTGGATTCCCCAAGTTCATCTGGGTCAAAGCATATCATACTATACTTCTTCAGAGAGTGTACTTCCCCAAAACTCTTCAAAATATAATATACCATACATAGTACCCTTTCAAAATCATAGCTTCAAATATAGCACTTATAATAAATTCCATTATATATAAGATTTTATCTTTAGATAAAGTACTTTCCAAAATCAACAATCTCGAATATATCAAATCATTATTATATCAATTCCGTTATATATAAGATTTATCTCTTCAGATCGAATACCTTCCAAAATCAACAGTTTCAAAATCACTTGTACTTATATAAAGTCCATCTTATACAAGAACCAAAATTTATCAAAATCAATTTCGCTGTAAGTAAAGCCATATGAGATCAATATCTTTGCTTTATAAAAGGTTTTGAATTTAGAATAGTTTCCTATATAAACAGATCGAATACCTTCCAAAATCAACAGTTTCAAAATCACCTGTACTTATATAAAGTCCATCTCATACAAGAATCAAAATTTTCCAAAATCACTTTTGCTGTAAGGAAAGCCATATGAGATCAATATTTTTGCTTTATAAAAGGTTTTGAATTTAGAATAGTTTCGTATATAAATCGTATTGTGAAATGTATATCAAATAGTTTTGTAAGATATTTGTCAATAAATAGTTTTGTAAATAAAATAGTTTGTAAAATAGTTTTGTAAATAAAATAGTTTTCTAAATAAAACGGAATAAATAGTTTGTACAAGAAAAATAAAAGAAAATAGTTTGTATAAGAAAAATAAAAGAAAATAGTTTTTGAAAAATGGTTTTAAATTAATAGTAGTTTTACATACAAGAAAAATTCCAATTTAAATTACAAAGATATCCAACCCAACAACTTTCAATTTCAATGTCAAAGCATACCAACAATATTAGAACATAAGATGTACATATGTCATCATTTCGCAAAATTACATTCGATCGCTCGCTCAATTACACAAGTTCTCTTTCGAACTAGTATTGTCCATTCAACTTCCCTACTGCGGACTTCGATATGATTTCTTCACTAGAAACCATCATTCTCCTTGCATAGCCATATACTATGATAGAGAACTCTATAATCAAATCAAAATCCACATCAAATATTCTCCATCAAGAATCGAATGAAAAATCCTAACGCGAAGTGGTGTAATTTACCTCGAACTTATGTACTCAAATCCGGATCAAATTAATTATGCGAATAAAATAATATACGCACGACTTACGTATTTATTCTAATTTGTTTCATCCCACTTATATTTCAATTAAATTCATTTTTAATCTCATTAATTAACACAAATATCACTTCATACTTTAATATTTGTTTCACAGATTTCTCTATTTAATGTAAAATATTAATATATTCGTTCTCATAGTATTGCTTATATTTCTCTTCAATTTAAATTACATTCATTTCTCGTTTAATATTTCTCATTTAATACTACATTTATTTGTGAATCATTTCATAAGGAATTTTCTTAAGTTCATAGCCAATTTATAAAAGCTTAAATTCTTTTATAAACATTATTCGGGCTTAAAGTTATCACAACTTTAATTATAACTATTATTGCAACTTCCATTTATTTCATAATTTTTTTACAAGGCATCAGTTTACTTATATTCATTTTATTTTTAATTCACCTTTACCTTTCAATTTTTTATGAAACATTTCATAAATGTTAACTAAGTTCACAATTTCAATTTTTAAATATTATTAAATTACATGCCAATAATGTACACAATATTTCTACTCGACTATAACAAATTAACCTTGTTTCTCTTGCTTTCGAATTAAGGTTATCAAATTCAAGTGCATAATTCAACACAATTATTAAGTTTCAACTCATATATTAATTCAGAAGTTTTGACTATCCAAATATTTCATTTTATTTCAATAGTTGAAACTACCAATCAACAAACAATAAGTTTCACAACAAAACATTTCAATTCCATAAACAAATATCCAAATTATTCATTTTATTCTCTTTAACACACCATTATTAGTCTAGTGTTTGGTCTATTAATTCAATCAACAATAATTAGCCAATGCTTATAAATTGACAAAAACTCAACTAATCAACAATAAATGATAATAACTAAATATTACCATTTCATAAATCAAACACATTAAAAATAACTATACTAGTTATAAAAATCTATTCCTTTATATATATCATAAAATATTAGGAAAATTACTTTCATTTCAAAACTTATATAAACCATTTTTTTATTACACTAACAATTACGCGCTCTCGTTACACTAAGACAACTCATTCTAGGGTATTACCACCCTATCTCTAATGAGTTAACCCCAGCAAGCTAAGGTATGTCTAAACCAAAGCTCTGATACCAACTGTAACGACCCACCTTTTTGGATGGTTCAAATCGACGATAAACAACACAATTTAGACTCAAACTATTCAAAAGGGAGGATTTTTAATGGGGTAAATAAGAAAAAAAGAAAAAAGGAAAGAAAAAACAAAACAAAGAATCTCGCAACGGAACGAAAAAATATAATAATCAAATAAACAGTTCATGAAGCTGTTCTACAAATAACATTTCATTACACTTGTACAAATTCAAATCAGAGTTATACATACATCATAAGTAAACAAATAATGCAGCGAAACACAATAAGCAGTGGAATAATAGTAATAAGTAGCAATAATATACTAGATCTTTGTCTTCGTCCTCCAGAAAATAAAATGGTCTTCAATATACTGGAAAAGCTCAGACTGACCCCGAGCATAATGAAAAACAATACACTCGAGCGAGAACTAAAAATTCCTATGTAAATCAAATCAATCCCAAATAAAAATATAAGTGCAATGGCTTTAGAGATGTTATGGAATTTTTTATCTCCTATCAAGTGTACAAGGTGAGTGCAGCAATTTGCGAGATTTCAAATAATTCGAAATACCAATTTTAACCACTTTATTTAAATAAATCCGAAGTTTAAATTTAAAACTTAAACTTTTTAAATAATTCATTTTCAGTAAATAATCCAAATTCAAGAAATTGTGTGGGTATATATCATTTCAACCCATAATTTAAATGTCTAAATTATTATATTCTAAAATGATTCAGAGGACCCGTAAATGATGTCAATAATATACAAGGTGATAACAGGGACATATTAAAATAAATAAACAACCATACATCCAACATATCAATCAATAAGAATCCATTTCAAACAACATCCAAATCAACCAATATATTCCAACATATAATAGTTATCAATATCGGGGTTTAACTATCAATTAAATTCCAATATAAAATTAAATGTCAATTCATATTCAATATCAATTAAATGTCAACTAAAATCAACAAAAAAAAAAAATATCACATCATATATTTTATTTAACTTGCAATGGAATTTTTAGTATTGCGTGAGTGGGTTGAATCACTTACCTTTTGCTATCCCTTTTCTTGCCAGATTTGGATCTGCAACTACATTCTCATATTGTTTTGTTTCCTTGCTTAATCCATTTTATTATAGAAAGTTTTGGAGAGAAGATTATATAGATCTGGATTTGAAGAAAAAGACATGGAAAGAAGAGAAGGTTTAGAAAGAAAAAAAATTAAAGAAGAAGAAGAATTGAAAAAAAGAAAAGGAAGCTTTGAAAAAGAAGAAGAAGATTTGAAGAATAAGAAGAAGAAAAGAGAAAAAAAACTTTGAAAAAAAGGAGAGAAAGGAGATTTGAAGAAGAAACATGAAAAAAAAGAAAGGAGGAAGGTGAAGAGAGACAAAAATGAAAAAAAAAAAACGAAATGAAGCTACACGAATGAAGATTGAAACTGGTGAAAAGCTAATAAAGCTAAATAAAAAAAATAGGAATTGAAGTAACGTAAAAATATGAACAACCCTAAAAACAATTGTATGTATTAAAAGAGGTGAAGGAAAGAATTAAAATATGAAAAGTAGGTATTGTTCATGAAATGAAAAGGCTTTCGGAAATGTAAATGGAAATGAGTAATGGAACAAATGAGGAAACAACGAAAAAAGTGTAACAATTATTAATTAGAAAGGGAATGAATGGACGAACTCTACTCTATAAAAGACTTTTGGAATTAAAATTTCAAAACATTTGTTCACTCGATTAATTTTGTTAACCCCAAACATACAAAATTTGATATTTACTAAAGATTTAATTTCCACAACATAACCAAATTTGAACACACCAATTTACATAACAGGGTCCGCCATTACATAAAACAAAATATGAACCATGATTTAAAAATTCAAATTTAAAAACAACATTTTTCGCGACAAGTAATTATGAACTCAAATATTTAATTTATTTTAAATTTCAAGGTTAGCAATAAAACCACTTACGTGCAACCTATGCTTGCTATTTAACTACCATAAAATGTTGTTTTAAAAATTCAATTTTCTCTTTTTACAACGTTACATTTATATTCAGAATGGAAATGTTCACTTTATTTTCCTCAAACATTCTTTTATTTTCCTTAAAATGCTTATTCGTTACTTGCAATTCATAAATGTAAACATTCTTATATTCTAAAATGATCAACTTATACAATATTAAATCCATTCTTATATTTCCAAATAATGTACATTCCAAATGAAAACATTCTTACATTAAATTTATTAATGGCACTTTGGTTCCTTTTCCTTTTTTAATTGAAATATTTCAATAAATTTATTTCTAATTAATTTTAATCTTCCACTTCAAAACAGACCCTAATTGATGAAATCAATTAAATAAATACGTGAACATTGTAATTCTTATTTATAGTCATACAAAAACATTTATATAATTACAGTATCCAACAAGCATTAAATTAAATACTAAATAAATTTTTTCCTCTATCAATCAATATTCATTTAACTCATCATTAAAACTGACATTTATTATTCCAATTCCTGTTATTAAATTATATTCTAATACGCGTTAGAACCTTCCACTTCATTGATTCTTTGTAGTTTGTTGTTTTAGAATTTTATTTATGGTCCAAACTTATGATCTAATAACATAGTTAACATTTGTTTTACATTTCATTACGTTAGTATACTCCAATTTCCATCCTTTATTTGTATTAACTACTATATTTCCATTTTATTGAATTTTGGTCAATTTCACACATTAATTATAATTAAAGTCTCAATTAATTTATTTACCTTAGTTTCATTCTCTTATTAAACAATTATTACATTACATACATAGCCAACATTGTTATATCTTCCATTACATCAATATTTTACCATTTCATATTATCTTTCATTTACGTAACCTTTTTTTTCATTAATTGTAATAAATTCACTTAATAAAATTTCCAATTCCAATAAATTTGACTAAACTGATTTCCATCCTTTTATTCAAATCAAAGGCCATACTACGATAAAAATTTACATTGGTTGCATTGTATAGAATCAACCTTTTTACCATTATCAATTAAACCTACATTAACTGCACTAATTAAGGGAATTAACTTCCATTTATTTCCAATTAAATTTAATAGACCAAATAAGTAGATAATATATATAATAATTGTCACCATTAACCTTCAATTACATTTATAAGTTTATTACTTACAAACAAATGTTACCATTTCTTTCATAACACTAATTTTATTCAATTTCCATTAACAATTTATTATTTCATTAATTAATTCAATATTTACATTCTTTTTCCTATGTTCGCTTTATAACCAATTATAACCTTACACTATTTCAATTAATTCGAATTCCATTCAAATTGTTAATAATTAGCTTTAATTATCATTGTTGCTTTTCATTAGTATTATTCTAGTTATAAATCTTAAATTTTAATTTCTTCTTAACATTTAATTACAAAAATCTTATCAAAATTTACTATTTTTCATTGTCGAAAATTACGGATCGTTACACACATCTAAGCTGACTCACGGGAGTCAGGGTCACGTAAATACCTCGTACAGAATCGTTCGCCAAACCATCCTACTTCATTTCTAGAACTCTACCACGTGCACTGTTGTTAAAGTGGTTTTCGATATTGGCAAAGAGCATGACAATATCTGATCCCGGTCTCTTTAACAACCAAATGCTTATTTCATACCGGATGGTTCTTTTACATTTCCAAAACCATTTCATATCTGATATCAAAATATCATATTTGATTTCAAACAATATCACTTTCGAAATCATATTCACTTTCAAAACTGTATTCACTTTCAAAATAATATTCACTTCCAAAACCATATTCATTTTCAAAATCATATTTACTCAAATATGTCATTTCACAAAAAGGCATCAATTCCAAATTCCAACTTAGGTTGTATCATCATCAAGGATTTAAATATAAATATGTAACATCCCGCCTTTTCGCACACTTTAAACCGACACACGTGCCAGTTCAAACCATACGAAAGGGTGGATTGTTACGGGGTAAATAAGAAAAACAGAGAAGAAATAAAACAAAACAGAATCTCACAGCGGAAGGATAAAATATAATAATAAATATGCAGTTCAAAATAGTTTACAAACACTTGATTTGCTTTATACAATAAATATCGGAGTTACACATACCAATACAATCAATGCAGCGGAACAGTATGAGTGTGGTGCAATACTATAAATAATAATAATACGAATTCTTCGTCTTCGTCCTCCAAAGCTAAAGTCTTCGATCCTGAAACGATCAGACTGACCCGAGCGAATTTGAAAAGACAAAAACACTCGAGTCAGACTAAAAGATCTTATGTGAGTTAAATTAACAGAAATAAATATGAGTACAGTAACTCATGAGATGTTCGGGATTTACATCTCCTAAGGATCCGTTAAACTATTTACTATGTAGTATATTGCGCTATTATAATAGTGTCTATTTGTAAAATAAACTTACTTTTTAATAGCGTTAAGGGGTTACCCATATAGCCCTTAACACAAATAATGCCAATAGTCTATACAGTACCGTAATACCTCCTGATCGGGAAGCTACCAGAGGATACTCCATAGGTACGACACAAATAGAAACTCGTAGTAAAGGCTCGGTATGGTAGGTGACACGGCACAACTAGGCAATGCCAGGGTAGATATACCAATTGCTATCCAGGCTGGTGGAAACGCGTAGCCGCAGTTACCGCCCACCTCGGACTAACTCCCCAAAATCAAAATATAGAAGTGGCCACTGAATCAATCCAAAATCAAAGTATAATATCGAAGAGGAGGGCCCGATCAGAGGAATGACCTCATTGGCCTGAGAATCGCTCCTGTTTTAGCCACCTTATGCCAACTCACGGGAGTCGGGTCCACGTATTTACCTTACAGGAAACGTCGCCACCACCTACTTCATTGTGGAATCTCCACCGCGTACACGGTTAGTCAAAGTGGTTTTCGGTATCGACAGAGAGTATGTCCATATCTGATCCCGGTCTCTTTGCCAACCCATCGTTATTATAACACCGCGGTCATTTAAAAATAGGTTATACTTTAAAAATCAGAATAAACATTCCATTTCATAACCATGAATACGATATCATTTCAAACCCAAAGCCATATTTTATCACTTATCCCAAATATAATTCTTTTCCAAAATCATAATGCTTTAACTTCATAACGTCTGAAAATCAAATATTTCAAAGCATAATACTTTGAAAATCATAAATTAAAACCATAACTTCTAAAAACTTGAATGGTTTGGACATTCAACGGTATATGAATTAAATGGTTTGACTTAAATGTTACTTTGTAAAGAAAATAGTTCTCATGGCTTTACAATTACATTTCTTTATTAAAGTCTAAACCAAAATTTATATTATCTCTCTCAAGTTCCAAAACCACTTCAATTTATTCATATATACGTATATCCATTTTGAGTAACAATATTTCAAACTAAAATTGGATTTTATTCTTTCAACAGATCAATTGTTCTATTAATTAGTCTTGAATATTCACATAAAATCCATAAATAATAAGACTTCAATTTCTAGTAATAAAAAATATATATATTTTTCCCAATTCAAATTATACTAGAATATTCATTTCAATTTATTTTGAGAAAATCCCAATTATAAATATCATATCTTAAAATTTCCAAACTTAACATTTAAACATATGATATAAATTATTAAACTCCATTTTCTTAATTTTCTTCCATTTTTAATAAAGATTTTTATACACCTTTTAATTTCAAAATTTTCAACTTCATATGTATATATATATATGGAAGAAAAATATTTATACAATATAAAATTTAAGATTATTATAAACCGTATTCCATCCAAACCATAGAAATCACATTAAAATAGTTACATATAAACCGCGGTGCCTGTATATAATTTTCTATCCTATGGTCAAGTGATACAGATATTTATCATTTCAATCCGTAATTTAAAAGATATAAAAATTTGCGGTTATATATCATTTCAAACCACAATCCCGAATGAAATGAAATATGCATGATAATTTGCAATTTAATGATATCCAATAAACATCCATTCATCAACATCATCCATCATCCAAATCGCAATCATCAATCAATATCAATCAATAACAATATTATTTTTGGTACTACATAACAGGTAATACTGGCAATTTTATTCAAATTAAATTTAACAGTTATTAATCTACAGTCTATATTCAGAAATAAATTATATAACTGTTAACTAGCAGTTCATATACAAACAAATAAATTTTAACTGTAAATTTATACGCAATAAATGAATTAAATTAACACTTAAATTTAATAAATGCATTTCAACAAATATGAGTGAAATAAACATGCCAAATACTCATAAATAAATTTCTATTCATTTCTAAAATTAATTTAACAAACATAAAAGCTTCTAGTAGTTGTGAGTGGGTTAAAACACTCACTTTTGGAATTTAAATCGAATTTAAATTCGATTTAAACCCAAAAATTTGACGGTCTCCAAACTTGTCCAAACCAGCGCCAAAACGTCATAAATCCTGATACGATCCCATCAAAACAAACCGCGCGCGAATCCGAGCTCGTATGCAAAAGTTATGAAAATTTGAAAAATGGAAAATTCTGGTCCTGCGTCGACTTCGGTGCGCCGCCTCAATTCCCCGGTGCTTGCTTGGAGTTTTCGCCAAAACGACCCGGAGCGACCCGAGTCATTTTCTTCCCGACCCAAAGTTGCTCTAGGGTTTTCTCCCCTGAAACCCGAAGCGCGACCAGAAGCTGCTGCAGATCCGCAAAAAAAAAAAAAAATTCCTTTACACATACCAATACAATCAATGCAGCGGAACAGTATGAGTGTGGTGCAATACTATAAATAATAATAATACGAATTCTTCGTCTTCGTCCTCCAAAGCTAAAGTCTTCGATCCTGAAACGCTCGGACTGACCCGAGCGAATTTGAAAAGACAAAAACACTCGAGTCAGACTAAAAGATCTTATGTGAGTTAAATTAACAGAAATAAATATGAGTACAGTAACTCAAGAGATGTTCGGGATTTACATCTCCTAAGGATCTGTTAAACTATTTACTATGTAGTATATTGCGCTATTATAATAGTGTCTATTTGTAAAATAAACTTACTTTTTAATAGTGTTAAGGGGTTACCCATATAGCCCTTAACATAAATAATGTCAATAGTCTATACAGTACCGTAATACCTCCTGATTGGGAAGCTACCAGAGGATACTCCATAGGTACGACACAAATAGAAACTCGTAGTAAAGGCTCGGTATGGTAGGTGACACGGCACAACTAGGCAATGCCAGGGTAGATATACCAATTGCTATCCAGGACGGTGGAAACGCGTAGCCGCAGTTACCGCCCACCTCGGACTAACTCCCCAATATCAAAATATAGAAGTGGCCACTGAATCAATCCAAAATCAAAGTATAATATCGAAGAGGAGGGCCCGATCAGAGGAATGACCTCATTGGCCTGAGAATCGCTCCTGTTTTAGCCACCTTATGCCAACTCACGGGAGTCGGGTCCACGTATTTACCTTACAGGAAACGTCGCCACCACCTACTTCATTCTGGAATCTCCACCGCGTACACGGTTAGTCAAAGTGGTTTTCGGTATCGACAGAGAGTATGTCCATATCCGATCCCGGTCTCTTTGCCAACCCATCGTTATTATAACACCGCGGTCATTTAAAAATAGGTTATACTTTAAAAATCAGAATAAACATTCCATTTCATAACCATGAATACGATATCATTTCAAACCCAAAGCCATATTTTATCACTTATCCCAAATATAATTCTTTTCTAAAATCATAATGCTTTAACTTCATAACGTCTGAAAATCAAAAATATTTCAAAGCATAATATTTTGAAAATCATAATTTAAAACCATAACTTCTAAAAACTTGAATGGTTTGGACATTCAACGGTATATGAATTAAATGGTTTAACTTAAATGTTACTTTGTAAAGAAAATAGTTCTCATGGCTTTACAATTACATTTCTTTATTAAAGTCTAAACCAAAATTTATATTATCTCTCTCAAGTTCCAAAACCACTTCAATTTATTCATATATACGTATATCCATTTTGAGTAACAATATTTCAAACTAAAATTGGGTTTTATTCTTTCAACAGATCAATTGTTCTATTAATTAGTCTTGAATATTCACATAAAATCCATAAATAATAAGACTTCAATTTCTAGTAATAAAATATATATATATTTTTCCCAATTCAAATTATACTAGAATATTCATTTCAATTTATTTTGAGAAAAATCCAATTATAAATATCATATCTTAAAATTTCCAAACTTAACATTTAAACATATGATATAAATTATTAAACTCCATTTTCTTAATTTTCTTCCATTTTTAATAATGATTTTTATACACCTTTTAATTTCAAAATTTTCAACTTCATATGTATATATATATGGAAGAAAAATATTTATACAATATAAAATTTAAGATTATTATAAACCGTATTCCATCCAAACCATAGAAATCACATTAAAATAGTTATATATAAACCGCGGTGCCTGTATATAATTTTCTATCCTATGGTCAAGTGATACGGATATTTATCATTTCAATCTGCAATTTAAAAGATATAAAAATTTGCGGTTATATATCATTTCAAACCAAAATCCCGAATGAAATGAAATATGCATGATAATTTGCAATTTAATGATATGCAATAAACATCCATTCATCAACATCATCCATCATCCAAATCGCAATCATCAATCAATATCAATCAATAACAATATTATTTTTGGTACTACATAACAGGTAATACTGGCAATTTTATTCAAATTAAATTTAACAGCTATTAATCTACAGTCTATATTCAGAAATAAATTATATAACTGTTAACTAGCAGTTCATATACAAACAAATAAATTTTAACTGTAAATTTATACGCAATAAATGAATTAAATTAACAGTTAAATTTAATAAATGCATTTCAACAAATATGAGTGAAATAAACATGCCAAATACTCATAAATAAATTTCTATTCATTTCTAAAATTAATTTAACAAACATAAAAGCTTCTAGTAGTTGTGAGTGGGTTAAAACACTCACCTTTGGAATTTAAATCGAATTTAAATTCGATTTAAACCCAAAAATTTGACGGTCTCCAAATTTGTCCAAACCAGCACCAAAACGTCAGAAATCCCGATACGATCCCATCAAAACAAACCGCGCGCGAATCCGAGCTCGTATGCAAAAGTTATGAAAATTTGAAAAATGGAAAATTCTGGTCCTGCGTCGACTTCGGGTTCGACTTCGGTGCGCCGCCTCAATTCCCCGGTGCTTGCTTGGAGTTTTCGCCAAAACGACCCGGAACGACCCGAGTCATTTTCTTCCTGACCCGAAGTTGCTCTAGGGTTTTCTCCCCTGAAACCTGAAGCGCGACCAGAAGCTGCTGCAGATCCGCAAAAAAAATTTTTTTTTTTTTTTTTTTTTGAATTTTTTTTTTTTGAACTGACTGGATCTAGGGTTAGCCCCCATTGAAGAAGAAGAGAAGCTTGAAGAAGATGAACGTACAGCAAATAGACAATAGAATGGAGCTAGGGTTTATAACTGTATATTTATAGGCAGCGTTGGGTTAGAGTAGATAGACTAGATAAATGAACGTACGAAACAAACTAAGGCCCAAAAAGTCCGTTCTGACCCCGGAACGAAATTTTTCAAACCCATATATACAGATAGGTATTTTAAAATATTCTGAACGCGATGGAAAAAGTTTCACGTCCAAATTTGATCGTATGAAGAAGTTATGCTGGAAACAAGATTTCCAAATTGATTTCAAATTGATTTTAATAAAATTGATTTTCAAAGCGTTTCCCGTCCGTACGATCAAACGACAGGTCTGATCGGTACGAAACTTGAAACCCTATAATAATACACCGATACGGATCCGATGAAACTGGTTTCGTTGAAATCCGAGTCTGTGGCCAAAAAGGCTATTTTTAATATTAATTAAATAAATTAAATAAATTATAGAAATCCAATTCTATATGAATATTCTAAAATTGTCCCAATTCTATTGCTTATGTAAATTAAAATCAATTTAAATGATTTAACAAGTTTGGCTGTGAATTAGAGTTGACAAGTCTATCAAATTTCAGTATACATTCCTCCGCTTCCTTATATTAAGGAATTATAAATAAATTCCTCAAAACATATTTATTACATTTTTAATCCTTGTATACTTATCTTTTATCCAAAATAGGGATGCCACATACTTTGGTTCATGATTCACATTATTATTCTCAAAGTCTATTTTAAATTTCAGTAACGTAATATTTAACGTTAAATTCCCTTTATTTATGCAATAAGCGCAATTATTGAATTTGATACTCAAATTAATTTATAGATTCTGCTTTCTAAAAATCTATATCAACAATTTGGTCCAATTATAAATAGAATAAGTATTAACCTCATCTTATAGAATTAATTATTGCAATAAATCCAATTTACCATATCTTAAATCCAAATTAATATATAAAGCTTGATTCCTTTGTTAACTCCTTTGGTTTTCAATTAACCTTTTATGGTGAATATAAATTCCAATATATAATTGAAACCTTATTTCCATTTGATTTCACTATTTCATTAAAAATCCTCATATTCCAGCTAAATTTCAACTAACGTATAAATTAGCTATTTCAATTTCATTTAATTGTGATTATCATACTATAGAGATTAAATTCCATTAAATAAATAAATAAATAAATGTTGATTCCCATCTATTTACATTATATTACATTGGTATTTCTATTTACAACTTAGCTTTGTATAAATGTTTGAATGTGGAATCTTGTCTATTTCACGTATTAATTAAGCCTTAAAAATCAATTAATATTATATCCTTGGTCTAACCTCATTTTACCCATATTTATATTAATATATCCTTTGAATTAGGTAAATTACCATTGATTATCTACCTTAACTTATCAGACTCCACTAACGTAATGGTTAAATATTAATTCCACTTGTAAAAAAACAATCCACAAGATTTGCATTTCACATTACAAATGAATACATAAATCTTGGCTTTCTTTTTCTTTGCTTCTTAAAGGCCAAATCAAACTACCCTATCATCACAAATTTATGGCAATTAATTGCAATTGATTCTCCATTAAACTACATAAGTTATCCAATTGAAACCTAAGTAGAATGTTTATTTATTTACAATCCTACTGTTTAAATGAATTGATCCTTTACGGTATAATTCACATTTGACTTGATTTCTCATTTATTTTGCAAAACAGTAAATTTCAATTGCTACCAACATTATATTGAATATTAGATTTCCAATTAATTCTATTGGAATCAATATATCTTTATATATATACTTTACGTATAAATATCTAAATTACCAAATCAAGTACGTTTATTAGAGACAACATTCAATAAAATTACTTATCACACTTATTGCATTGATTTATTCCAACGGACACTTTTATTTAGCCACTATTTATTATTACAACCAAATGTACAATCTCCACTATTTATTTTATATTAAATGAATTCCATTCTAGTAAATATTTTTATTAATATTCACTGATTCACATTTATATTGGTTTCTTATATTTAACTTATAACAAGGTGTGCAAATTTACATAGTTCAAATCTATTTCCATGTAACTATTAAATTGTTACATTAAATTCCAATTATTATAACAAATTACTACATTTTCTCAAATAAAATCTTAAGACCTTTATTTTATTCTAAATTAGATTAGAAACATATTAATTTAATTCATTTAACATTATCAAATTCAACGGGTCGTTACAAAATACTTCAACTTTACACAGTCTGAACTTTTAGAAAATAGTTTAGAAAGTCATAAATAGTTTTAATATTTTTAAAATAGTTTAAAGCAGAATGAAATAGGTTAAATAGTAAAATAGTTTGAATAGATTTAAATTTGATTTAATTAGATTTAAAACGATTTTTATAGATTTAAAATAGATTAAATGGATTCAAGTTATCTTAAATAGATTTTAAGTGGATTAAATAAATTTAAAATAGATTAAAAGATTTAAATTACATTAAATAGATTTAAAATAGATTTAATAAATTTAATTAGTTTAAAATATAAAAAAGATTAAATTGGATTAAATAGGTTAAAATAGATTAATAAACATCAAAATTGTTTTAAATTGATTAAAATAGTTTAAATAGTAAAATAGTTTAGATAGATTTCAAAGTTATATCAAACATCTCAATAACTTAATTCTAATAAGTTCATTTATATTTGATACCCCAACTTTGAAATTCAAGTTTAAATCCTTTGAACAATTCATTAAATCAATTCCAATTTCAAAATTAACACTTGGATTATCGAAAATAATTCAGTTTATATAAATCAATTTCTTTTTCAAAATACCAATTAACTAAATACAAAATTTAAAGATTCAAAAATCATTTAATTTAACCAATTCGGTATCTGTATATAATTTTCTACCCTAGGGTCAAGTAATACGGACATTTACCATTTCAGTCCGCTATTTACAATTTTACGGTCATATATCATTTCAAACCTCAATTCTGAATTAAATAAAAATCCATAAAATCGCTCGGTCTATCATTTCAACCCATAACGATTTTTTCCTAATCTATATATCGTTTGGGTATGTATCATTTCAACCCAAGGTGAACTTGTAGTATTATAACAATATAAAATACAACATCCAGTCATCCAATATCAACAATCAAACATACATCACAATCATCATCCAAATCAATCAATAAACATCAATAGGAAGCTGATAATCAATATAGGTATTAAATTGACAATTTAAAATTCGATATTAAATTAAATGATGATTAAATGCAATAAAAGTCAAATTTAACTAAAGTGACCATTTAAACATACCAAACGTCAATCAATAAATTTCAAATCACATCAAAAATTTAATTTTACTAACATAAGATAATTTAGTAGTTGTAAGTGGGTCAAAACACTCACCTTTGAATTCAAATCAAATTGAAATTCAAAATAGGGCCCAAATTTAAACAGTTTCAGAGTTCGTCCAAGCTAGCATCAAAATGTCTGGAATTGCGATACGATCCCAAAGAAACAAACCGCGCATGAATCGAACCTCATATGACAAAGTTATTTAAGTTAGAACGATGGAAACTCAAAATTAAAATTAAATAATATAAAATTGGAAGAAAACACGTCACCCTTATGCGGGAATCCTACCCGAACCTCGAAGCTCTCCAACATAAGGCCGCCACCCTATACTTGCTGCCGCCACCTCCCAAAGCTAACTTCGTCAACATCAGAGAGCATCGTCGAAACTCCCTCACCAAGCCGCCTCACCTCCATACCGCACGACCACCATCGGCCACCCGTGGCAGCTGCACTACTGCTGGGAATATTAACCAATCGTGGTGAATTGAGGCGTCTCCAGTAAGATGTAACCGTATGGATGATCTCCGCTGCGTCTCCTCTTCCAAATGACACTTCCCGATCTTCGATTGGTCGACGATCCGTCGTCGATCGCGAAACCCTAGCAATGGATGGTCGAGGGTCAATCTCGATTTCTAGTCAAATGATGATTTGAATCGAAAAATGAATTACAAATTTGGGTCGTGCTCGTCGAGAACTTCGAATCAGTATATAATTTGTTAGGGTTTGGAGGAGTTTGATTTTATAATTGAATTTCCAAATTTGGGAATTGGTTTTGGTTTGTCTGCCATTGGAAAGAGAGAAGCAAATAGAATTGTTCGTACAGACAAATGAAATAAGAAATAGCTAGGGTTTATAACAGGTTATAAGTAGGCAGATCAAAAATAGAAACGAATGGACTCGATCGATTTGAAAGTTGAACGAAACGACCCGAAAAGCCCATTTCGTTCCCAAAACGGAAATGGATCATCCCATATATCAAAACAGGTGTTTTCAAAAATTTTAAACACAATGGAATAGGTTTTCGTCCCAAATTCTATCGTATGAAGAAGTTAGCTTACAATCAGCTTATTTAAAATTGATTTCAATTGAATTTTAATTAAATTGATTTTTATGCGTTTCGAGTCCGTACGATCAAACGACAAGTCCAATTGCTACGGAACTTGAAACCTTCCAATCATTCACTGTTACGGATCCAATGAAACAGGTTTCATCGAAATCCGAGACAGTGGCAACAATGGCTATTTTCACGTTAATTAAATAAATTAATATTAAATTAATCGAACACTTTTTAATTCAATATTTTAATAACTAACAAATTTCATCATATTTGATTACATGGACATTTACAATAATTCAAAACAATTTTACATATCAATTCAGTATTTTAAATTACGTAAATTACAGTGTTCAATTTCAACCATTCGTAAATCCAATTAATATACTTTAATTTCAATAAATTTATTTAATTTGGTTTCAATCTTTTAGTTCAATCAACTATTTCTCCATTTCACTTCTATATAAGTATCAACCTCTTTGGATTATATAAGTGGAATACAGGTTATGGAAGCAATTACTACTGTTTTTGGTTTCATAAAATAAACGTTATTTGCCCGACAAATAGGTACGTTATCGGATTACGGTCTTCTAGCGATATTATATTGTTTTCCCCGCTGTTGGGATATATTATTTTGAAAATATATGACATATTTTTTTATTTTGATATTATGATTTCTCTCGAGCCTCTCCGTACAAAGGAGGGTCTGCCGAAATTTTTGGTGAATTTTGGACTTAGAAATTTTTTGTGAAATGTTTTCCAAACATTTGTTAATTTGAATATAAAAGAATTTAATTGTCTATAAATTAATATATTTTATTTAAATTATTTATTATGTAAATAAATTATTTACAAATTTAATATTTTGAATAAGACACATTAATTACTTAGTTCCTTCTTTTTCATTTTTTCTTTTCGGGGACGAAAAGTTTTGAGTGGGGGGGAGTGTAACGACCCGTAATTTTTGACAATTAAAAATAGTAAATTTTTATAAGATTTTTGTAATTAAATGTTGGAAGAAATTAAAATTTAAGATTTATAACTAGAATAATACTAAAATGAAAAGCAACAATGTTAATTAAAGCTAATTATTAACAATTTGAATGCAATTCGAATTAATTGAAATAGTGTATAGTTATACTTGGTTATAAAGTGAACATAGAAAAAAGAATGTAAATATTTAATTCACTAATGAAATAATAAATTGTTAATGGAAATTGAATAAAACTAGTATTATGAAAGAAATGGTAACATTTGTTTGTAAGTAATAAAATTATAAATGTAATTAAAGGCTAATGGTGACAATTATTATATATATTACCTACTTATTTGGTCTATTAAATTTAATTGGAAATAAATGGCAATTAATTCCCTTAATTAGTGCAGTTAATGTAGGTTTAATTGATAATGGTAAAAAGGTTGATTCTATACAATGCAACCAATGTAAATTTTTATGACAGTATGGAAAGCAAAAGAGTAAGTGATTCAACCCACTCACGCAATACTAAAAATTCCATTGCAAGTTAAATAAAATGTATGATGTGATATATAATTTTCTTATTTTCGTTTGTTGATTTTAGTTGACATTTGAATTGATATTGAATCTGAATTGACATTTAATTTTATATTGGAATTTAATTGATAGTTAAACCCCAATATTGATAGCTATTATATGTTGAAATATATTGGTTGATTTGGATGTTGTTTGAAATGGATTCTTATTGATCTATATGTTGGATGTATGGTTGTTTATTTATTTTAATATGTCCCTGTTATCACCTTGTATATTATTGACATCATTTAAGGGGTCCTCTGAATCATTTTAGAATTGAATAATTAAGACATTTAAATTATGGGTTGAAATGATATATACCCATATAATTTCTTGAATTTGTATTATTTACCGAAGATGAATTATTTAAAAAGTTTAAGTTTTAATTTAAACTTCGGATTTATTTTAAATAAAGTAGTTAAAATTGGTATTTCGAATTATTTGAAATCTCGTAAATTACTGCACTCACCTTGTACACTTGATAGGAGATGAAAAATTCCATAACATCTCTGAAGCCATTGCACTTATATTTTTATTTGAGATTGATTTGGTTTACATAGGAATTTTTAGTTCTGACTCGAGTGTATTGTTTTTCATTATGCTCGGGTCAGTCTGAGCTTTTTCATTATATTGAAGACCATTTTATTTTCTGGAGGATGATGACAAAGATCAAGTATATTATTGCTATTTATTAGTATTATTCCACTGCTTATTGTGTTTCACTGCATTATTTATTTATTTATTTATGATGTATGTATAACTCTGATTTGAATCTGTACAAGTGTAATGAAATGTTATTTGTAGAACAGCTTCATGAACTGTTTATTTGATTATTATATTTTGTCATTCCGTTGCGAGATTCTTTGTTTTGTTTTGTTCTTTCCTTTTATCTTTTTTCCTTATTTACCCCATTAAAAATCCTCCCTTTTGAATGGTTTGAGTCTAACATGTGTTGTTTATCGTCGATTTGAACCATCCAAAAAGGTGGGTCGTTACAATGTGACTAAAACAGGAGCTATATTGGGCCAAGTGAGGTCATTCCTCCCATCGGCATATTTCATCGATACTATACTTTGACTTTGAGATTGATTTATCGGCCACCCCTCAATTTGATTATGGGAGTGTGTCCGAAGTGTGCGGTAGTAGCTGCTATGCATTACCACCAGTCCAAGAGTGCAATTGGTACATCTACCCTGGCATTGCCTCCAGTGAGGTGTTCACATGTTCTATCGTGCCTTCTATGAGTTTGATTTGTACCACACCTATGCAGTGTCCTCTAACGACCCGTAAATTTTATTGGTTTTAATAATATGTATAATTGAAATTTTGTGAAATTTTAAACAATAAAAATTTAAAATAAAATTTAATATTTGAAATACGTATATTTAAACATAGAAAATGGTAAATTTTCATCTGATAATATTGAAATTTCTTTTCTTTTGTAATTCTATTTCAAATTTAAGTCAGTTAATTATTGATAATAATAAAATATTTTCCAAACTTGAATATTTTTATAAAATAAATTTGTAAATCATCTTCTGAGTGAGACGTCATATTTCGTTTCTCCAAATTTTGACTGCATTTGTTCCGTTTACCTTAATTCCGACAGATTTGCAGCATTTTCGGTACCGATATCAACTTTTGATAGGATTGTCCGATCACTGACATCTGTATACCATTTTGAACGTCTCGTCATGCTGATCGCTACGGTATATTTAATTCTATGTTTTGATGTCCGGGGCACGACGAAATCTGTGAAATGGTGACCGGTATCGATACCATTTTTTAGTTCTATAGCGTTTGTGACCTTTCAATTTCCAACCGTTTGAAAACCAACGGTCATTTGCCTTTATTACTCCATAGATTCTCTTGCAGCACAATTCCCATCTGTTAAAAAAATTCATTGGTTCGTTTCAGGTCCCTTGCTCTTTCAATTGTCTGTTACTCGTAATATAAAGTATATATTTATTTTTTGCCTTGAAACTTGCTCCACCATTTCTCCATTTTGCCTGCAAAACTCTTCCTATCTTCTGTCCTTTTTTTTTCTCTTCTGATCTTATTTTTAGAAAATAGTATAGTTAAAGTAAGGCATATATGTTGCCTACGGCTACATGATATTCGGCCTTCCCCTTTTCTCCCGTGCTCACCCCCTTTATCTCCGCCGCGCCAATGCCCAAGACCGACCGCCCTGAAGCCGAAGCCTCTCTGCTCTACCATAACATATCTCAGCCCCACCATGCAGCCATGGCCGCTTACACGTTCTCCTACTTGTCGTACTCCACCCCTCACGCCACTCAACCCAACAACATCCACCACTGGCCACGTCCAAACATCGACCATCCTCATGGCCGCCAATTCCTCTACACTTACCTTCACCACAAGCTCATCGGCTGAGCACCTCCTTTCCAGCCGTGCTCTACTTATTTTCCGATAGCAGTACTATTCTGTCTTTCAAATTCTATTCATAGATGTTAATTTATAATAGATATATAATCTATTTATTTATCAGTTGCTAAGTTATATAATATGTTAAGTTTGTTCCTGTTAGATGAGCATACTTACATTTGTAATATATTTATGTTAGTTATATAACAGTATATAAATTTGATTCTTTTTTCTCTGTGTTTAATAGATGTGGATTTGAAATGTTAATTATATAAGATTTTATTTTATATTAGTTTATAAAGTTGATAAAGTTTTTGAAAAAAAGTTTGTGCAATATATAAATATATTTAGTTTATACTGTAAGTATATACAGAATCAAAGTTGTATATATATTGTATATAAAGATATGTAAGTGTTGTCTTATATTATATATCTATCTATAAATAAGGTTTTGTATAGGTCATGTACATCATTTCGGCTGTTGAAGTTTATATAAACCTTTATTTGATTTCAAAGTGTACATATATATATATGTACTGGTTTGCATATGACTATTTTCAGACTTTCAAGTTTACAATGTGTGTTTTATATGTATATTACAATTTCAATGTTATCTGTTATATAAATTTTATTATATATATATATATATATATATATATATATATTAGTATAGGAATTCGTTAGCTGTTGATTTCCTACATATTCTTTATATGAAGTATGAAGTCTGTATAACTATTTACAGAGACGCGTGTTTTCTGTTGCATATATAAACATTGTTTTAAAAATGTTGTTTTGTACTATATTATTTTATATATAAGTAAGTGCTGGTTTATACTGATTTGCTGATATATATATATATATATATATATATATATATATATATATATATATATAAGGTAGTTTTGACTGTATAGTTATTTGTGTTTTAAAGTTGAACTAAAATGTATATGGTATATAATTGTATATATTTTATATAAAGTTGTTTATAATATATATGTTATATAAGCATGTGTAAAATTTATGTTGATTTTTAAATAAATATTTGTATATAGAGATTTATCTTATTTGGTTTTAAATTATTATTATTATTATTATTATTTATGATTTTGGATTATGCATATTGTATATTAATATTTGTCTTAACTTAAAATATTTATATGTATTTTTCTATTTCTATCAAACTGATGGATTTTTCTCATTGATTCATATCTATCAGCATTGTCTGTCAAACTCATGCCAATCTTGTCTTGCTTCGTTTTGGAATCCGTGCTTGGATCCGTAGCTCATTTTATTGTCTATTTTATCTAGCCTCGAAGGTGAGTAATCGCTCACAATTAACGTTCTTATATCTATTAAATTTGATTTCAATTGAAACGACAATTGAAATATACTGTTGTTAGTTATTTACATTGCTATATATGTGCTATTACCTGTATCTATTCACTGTGACATCTGACACCATTATCTGTTATTTATATTGATGATATATGCTTGTTATATAATTATCATATCTGTTATCACTCTGCAAGTTCCCTGTTACTATAGAATTCACTATGGGTTGAAATGATACATACATGAACGATCTATATAATAGGAGAAAATCGTTATGGGTTGAAATGATAAACCCAAGCGATTTTCATTGAATTAAATTTGGGATTGCGGGTTGAAATGATATATACCCGTATTTATATTTAAGTTACAGATTAAAATGATAAATATTTGTATCACTTGACCATAGCATATAAAATTATATACAAATACCGTTGGTCTATATATAAATATTTAAAAATAATTTCTATGGTTTTGGAAAGAAATATATGGTTCTATATAAATATTGATTTTAGATATATTATATAAATGTTATTTATATATAGTTGAATTTTTGGATTTTAAGCTATGTATAAATTTGTTTTAATATAAAATAAGTTTAATAATAAAGTTTTATTAAAATATAACATGGTAAAGTTTTTATTTAAATTATATTTTTATATAAAGATTACAATGACATTTTTAAATAAGGTTGAGAAGATAGATTTGAAATTGGTTTGAAATTATATTTAATTAAGCATTATATTTAATTAAAATCGATTTGGAACTTGATGAATTTGAGATTCTAAAGGATATTGTTTTATAACTTGACTTTGGTTAAGGTGGTTTAAATGAATATTTCAAGTTTGATTAAATTGAAGGAAATATTTAATTTAGATTATTTGAGATTATTTAAGTGATATTGGATTTATTAAGTGGATATTTTGAAATTAAGTAATAATGAAGCTAAATTTAGACATATATGAAATTATCAAATTTAGTTCTAAATGTTTGAATATTTAAATCTTTGGAAATATTGAAATTGGAGTGGCTTATTTTGTGGTTAAAAATCTATATTTGAAATCGATATAATTTAAAATAGTTTATTTAGAAACTGAAATAAATCGAAATTTATGAATTGAGATTTGATTTAAATTAAATTTTGGGTTTCAAGTTGATTTGAATCAATTTATGAAGTTTGAGGAAACTATTTTATTATATAAAGTATTTTTAAATTTTATTTAAAACTATTTTTTTATTTTACTTTATAAATTATTTTAATATAAATTATTTTATTATAAATTATTTTTAATATAAACTATTTTAATGTAAACTACTTTGACTTATATCTATTTTATATAAACTATTTTATTTTATAAACTATTTTATTATATATACTATTTTAATATCTAAACGGTTTAAGTGGTGAAGTTATGTTTTCAAAGTTATGAATTTCAAAGTATCATGTTTTGAAAGTCTTAATTTCTAGCGTTAGGTTTTGAAAGTGTTATGACTTTGAAAGTGCTATGATTTTGGAAAAGGATATATTTGAAATAAAAATGATATCGTATATGGTTTTGAAATGAAAATGATATCGTATTGATATGGTTTTGAAATGGCAATCGTATGTTGGTTTTGAAGTATAAACTGTTTTGAAATGACCGTGATGTTATAATAACGTTTGGTTTTTAAAGTGACCGGATCAGAAGTTGTCATACTCTCTGCCAACTCCGAAAACCATTTTAACAACCGTGTACGCGGTGGAGATTCCAGAATGAAGTAGGATGGTGGTGACGATCCTATATTTGGTATATACGTGGATCCGACTCCCATGAGTTGGGATAAGGTGGCTAAAACAGGAGTGATCGACGGGTCAAGTGAGGTAGCTCCTCCGATCAGACACACTTCTTCGTATGTCATTCTATTACTTTGTGATTGATTTGGTGCACACCTTTGATTTTTGATTTGGGAGTGCGGCTCGAGGTGGGCGGTAGCTGCGGCTATATGTTTCCACCAGCCCGGGAGCTTAATTGGTATATCTACCCTGGCATTGCCTAGTTGTGCCGTGTCACCTACCCTATCGAGACCACTATGAGTTTGTTTTGTGTCGTACCTATGGTGTATCCTCTGGTAGCCTCCCGATCGGGGGTATTACGGTGTTATATAGACTAGTGGCACTATAAAATGTGTTAAGGGGGATATGGGTAACGCCTCAACGCTATTTTGATAGTTTACTTTACTATATACATTATTATAATAGTGTATATTACTACATAATAGATAGTTTAACGGATCCTTAGAGGATGGTTATCCCGAACATCCTTTGAGTAACTTGTATTTCAGTTGTTATTTCACTTGAGTTGGATTTATTGACATAAGAATGTTAATCCCGACTCGATTGTTTTGTGTTTTGCTTTACGCTCGGGTCAGACTGAGTGATACATCATTTGAGACTCGCCTTTGGGGTTGGACTTCGCTTGGAGATCTAGCTATCTATTCAGTTTGTAATTATTCAGTTGACTCCTGTGATATTCTTATTTTGTTATCTGTCTATTGTATTCTATTGTATCTTGTTTACTCTATTATATATATAGTAGCTTCATGAACTACTAATCTTTTGTTTCCGCTGCATTATTGCATATTACTCTGTGTCCGTGATTTTGTGATTTATTTATTTACTGTATATGCCGAGTTTTGCCAAATATAAATTAACAATTTGGTATTTTGAGCAATTTAAATCCGGCATGTGTGGATGAATGGTTGAAAATATCAGGATGTTACTGTATAGAGTATGGTACTGTATATCCCTCCAGTTTACGAAGGAATTATGGTACTGTATAGAGTATGGGAATATATACAAATGTGTTAAGGACGATATGGATAACATCATAATGCTATTTTAATACTTTACTTTACTGTAGACACTATTATAGTAGCGTATTGTACTACATAGTAGATAGTTTAACGGAACCTTAGGAGAGGGAACTTCCAAACATCTTTTAAGTTATTGCACTCACGTTAGACACTGGATAAAAGATGTCAAAACCCGTAAACATCTCTTATGCCGTTGCACTCATCTCTGCTTACTTTTGATTTAACTTACGTAAGATCTTTTAGTCCCAACTCAAATGTTTTGTCTTTTCAATTCGCGCGGGTCAGTCTTAGCTTTTCAATTTACCGAAGACTACTTTCTGGAGGATGAAGACAATGATTTTATACTATTATTACTTATGATATGTATTCCACTGCGTCATGTGTTCCGCTACATTTATTTATTATTTAGTTTTTTTGTATGTAACTCTTATCTATATTATAAAAGTTTAATCAATGTTATTTGTAAACAGCTTCATGAACTGTTTATTTGACTATTATATTTTATCATTCCGCTGTGAGATTCTGTATTTGTTTCTTTCTTTCTCTTTTTTTCCTTATTTAACCCATAACAATCTGCCCTTTTGAATCGTTTGGGTCTGACGTGTATAGTTTATCGTTGATTTAAACTATCCAAAAAGGCAGGTCATTACAAAACGAATTTTATTTAAATAGATGCTTACTTTTATAAGATACTTCCAATTAATCATTTTATTTTACATACAGTTAATGATACATCAGCAATAATCCAATAATGCATTTATTCATCTATGCATACATCGAGCACAACATCAAATTCTAAATTCATCTAGCATTTAATTAATTATACATATTGATTAGTATTCATTTTATATAAAAGAAAGTTATCAATATTTCTTGCTGTAATTACACTACTTAATGCACCGTACGGTCTTATTGTCAATATTGAGTAGGTTTCAACTTTTAACCGATGATTCCTACTCAATAAAGATTTTAATAGTTTGTTACCATTTTAAACAACCAAGCATCCATTAACCAATCAAACAAATATAAGACTAACCAATTGATGTGCTTGATGGGAAGCAGTCTATCAACTTCTACTATGCAACTCTGATCACTAATGGATCAGGACACCACAATTCAATACTATGTCATCTAAGGTCCAATCTAGGCTATCCACTAAGTCTCACTCTTGACAAAAGTGAGTTCCAAGTTTAGAATAATTTTCATAACATTACTTTGCATAGTAATTCGATTTTTATTAAAAATACAACCCGGTGATTATTCTCAATAATCATTTATATATTTATATCTGAAATTGGAAACGACTCATAAATTCTAAACTACACCCAAGGAATGGGACTCTAACTCTGTGTAGGCCAAGATTTGCATCTCTTACAACATATATTATTTTGAACTCAGCTCCGATATCAAGCGGTAATGCCCACCTTTATACCTACATTACCCAAGTATATTATAAGTAATATTGTCGAGTAATATGAAGAATAAGGCTAGATAGGAGCGACCATCCATGTCTATTCCCTTAAGCTAACACTATCATGTCATCTTTTACCTCACAACATAATATCAAGATGTGAATAGTTTCTGCAGAAAGCAATAAATATGTTGGCTAATATGGAACAGAACAATATATCATATGATACACAAAATAGAATCATAGATCGTAGCAGAAAAATATGATACAGATCATCTCATATAATATAAAGTGAGTCTACAAAAGAGAATACTAAACTCACATATATACATATGTACACATATACATGCTCAATAACTAGACAAGTATTAATATACATCACAAGTCACTAACTCTAATCAAGAGTCATATAAAACATATATACATGGACGAGAACAAAATGATACATATAATATATCTATCTCTAAAGCTAGACCAACATCCAAAGTCACTGAATCCTTGTACCTAACAAGTCTTAGTCTGACCTGAATATTATGAAAACAATAAATGGATTAGACTATATTTAAATATAACTGGAGATAAACATGAATACCCAAGATATAGTAATATCTGTACAATATGCCACATCAATAAAAAGGCGTTATTATCAATCATCAAGTCACAAAGTCATCTCATGTCTATCAACGTCAATCATCTCAAACATGGTGGTAAAACACAAACTTAGGAATCTCAAGGATAAATAGGATGCATGAAAGCAAGTCTAACTTCAGAAAATATAAGATTACTTGAAAGCGAGTCAAACCAAAAGACTAGCATGAAGGCGCATCAAAACTCTAATACAAGCATGAAAGCAAGCCAGAACATATGAAAAGCATAAAAGCAAGTCAAAAACATAAGAAAAACATGAGAATGAGCTAAAAACATAAGACAAGCATGGAAGTGAGTCAGCATCATGAGACCAACATGAAAGAAAGTCTAAACCAAAGGCTAGCATGAAAGCGAGTCAAAACTAGATATGATAATGAAGCAAATCTGGAAAAATAATCAATCCTATTGATACCTTGACTATAAAGGAATTCTTAATACGAGTTTCTCTCCTCCAATGGGAGGCCGATATGCAAAGCTCCAGGTGTTTAGGAAGGAATGAAAATACTAAGCTCCTACAATCGATATACCTGATCCTCATAACATGTGTTCTGCCTAGTAATGTACTTACAAAATGCCGCGTCTAATAACAAGTGATACAAACGTTATGACGTCGGATTTTAGTTTATGGTCCTGACTGTTGACCTTTTTAGAATAGGGCTAATAACTGGCAATATACCACGACTCGGATTGCAATCCCCCATTCAACCGCTATGGCAAACGATTAGCTTGCATAATCAAGCGAAGGAATGCACAAACGAATATGGAAAACTATATAAATAAAAGGCTTCCCCATGATACTATTAATCAAAAAGTGTTATGTACTTTCGAATGGTAATCACTAGATTGCCCTTTAATGTCCATAACCACTGGGCGACACTTGAATATTTACTAAGGGATAGTCAATTTCACTCAATTAAATATTCTATCCAACGAGTCAAAGAATCAAGCGACAAAGTGATATAAGTTTGCATACCACATGTACTACTAAACCAGTTGATTAGAGTTCTCATTATATTGAAGGAATAATTTACATGAAAGCAATAATTTAAAAGTCATTAAAATCTCATGGAAAGGATAAACAACCCGAATTCAAAACATAATAAAATGCTAGAGAGAAGTTATGGTTTATAATTTTTTTAACAAAACTATGAAATGATTTTCATAATACTTTCTACATTTCCAGACTTCTTCTTTTATGGCTATAAACCTTTATATATATGTATATATATATTTTTCTACTGATATAATAAGCTATAAATTTACATTGGTATCAAAATGTATGTATGCATGTGTATGTGTATGTATAGTGGAATAATATTCCATTAAAGAGATATTGAGCATGCCAGCTAAATTCCAAAAGTCACATAAATATATGAATAACTATATACAAAACATACACATATATCTCAAAACCATTCTTCTAACTCCATAAAACCATTTACTATTTAATCATATCTAATATATAATTACCTACTGTAGAAAGTTATAAAATGAGTTGAACTCAAAATGCGTAGCTATATATGGTTCACAATAGTCCATAAAAGAGTTTACAAACCACTTCCGATTGAAATTAGATAAAACTAGTTTTATAATTATAAACCAATTATATTTAAATATATCTTTTAAAATTATTTTTCAACATGAAATAATCAATGGAATAATGAAAATCAAATTTAGGAAATCATGTTTCAAAAGTGCAGAAAAAAAATTGAACAACAAAAGACAAGAAGGCAAGAAAATAAGCAAACACTTCTTATCTCAATAATTAAAACTCAATTCAATACTGAAACATTATTATAAACTAATTACGCAAGCATGTCTTTAATATAAATAAAGTTTGAGGATTACTCGCCTTCTTTCTTTTTGGACTTAGCTTAAACAATCAAAATAACACATGGCTTCCTTATTTTAGCCAAACCCTAAAACTCAATACACACAAGGACCAAATACAAGAATCAACTAGTGTAAAAACTAAAATCAAAGAATCTAAAGGATATAATAGGGTTTAAAACATTACCTTGATTTTATACGAATTCTGGGAATCTATTCCTATTTTAGTTTGATGATCTAGCTCCTAGGGTTTAATAGAGGAAGATGATTTTCTTTTTGGTTTTTTAAACATATAGGTAAAATGAAAGGGGTGAGAAGAGACAACTTCCCTTATTATGGCTTAATGGGCTTGGGTTAGAATAAGACCCAATAAGAAAAGTGGTTCCTTTTTCTTTCATTTATTTTCATCTTTGGTTCTCTTTTAATTTATTCTTCTCTAACAACTATAAAATAATTCTCCTATATAATTCAACAAAATGAATTTACGAATCCATTTATTATATCCTTTTAATCACTATTTCAAATTTCCATACGCTATTTGAAGTAAGCCTCAAATGCTAACTTTAAAAAGATCACTTAATATTTAAATACTTATTAAATTCTAATTTCCATTTAAAACCCTAATTTAAATAAATAGCTATTTTAATCAAAATAATCCTAAAAATTAGGGTTGTTACAGTTGGGGATCGATATCACTCGTCGTTACGGTGGTTAGACCTTTCCAATATCCCCAGTCTTAGGAGAAGACTAGTTCTTAAAAGGTTGGGGATCGACACGACCCATCGATTCGACGGGTTTGACCTTCTTGTCATTACCAGTTTTGGACAATGCTAGTTCTTGAAATGTTGGGGATTGATATGGCCCATTGATCCAATGGTTTTGATGTTCCTGGCATTGTCGTCGCAACGCTGGTTCTCAAAAGGCAAGGCATTGATGTGACTGTCGACCAGGTGGTTAAGACCTTCTCGACATTTCCATTCCTTAAGAAATCCTGATTCTTAGAACGCTGGGGTTCAGTTTACCTGTTGATTCGACGCTTTAGACCTTCTTGACATTGGCAAGGAAATGTTGGATCTCAGTTGGTGAGGGGTTAATGCGACCTTCGATCTGGTGGTTAAAACCTTCTCGACGTTGCCTGTCTTTGCGTAAGGCTGATTCTTAAAAGGTTAGGTATCCATATGACCCTTTGATACGACGGTTTAGACCTTCCGGACATTTCTAGTCTTGGGATAACACCTATTTTTAGAAGGTTGAGGTTCGATATAACCCGTCAATCTAGCAACTTTTACGTTTTGGATGTAGCTCGTCTTGGGACAGCACCAGTTCTTAGAAAGTTGGGGATCGATATAGCCCATCGATCTAGCGATTAGTGAGTCTACACTTCCTGTCTGTCATTCGGTGGTAGAGAAGCATTTTCTCGGCTATTCTACCTGTTGTATGGCACAGGAGTTTGTTTCTAAGAACACGGTTCCATTAATTCAATAAGTAGATTTTATTAATGAGTAGAAAGAATAGCAAGTCCTGCCTATTTACAAAGCCCCCAACATGGGAGGCTTTTTTGTGAAAGGAAATTAGACAAGGATGAATGAAATAGTATTTTATTAGGTTGCTGCTTCATTCCTAGGTTACGGACTAGCTTGAAGGTTATTTTATGATCAGTCTTTCATCAGCTCGCTTGGGCCCCACTCCGCTGGGTCCAGACATTTTTCCTTGAGCAGGTAGACCCTAGGGTCTTGTAGTTTCTCCGCCATTCCATGGTTCCTTAACATATTGATGTAGCTTGGTTTTCTTTATCGACTCCTCGATCAAAATTTTCAGATGTCATCATTTATTGGTGTTGTGCCTAGGGGTTTCGTGGAATCAACAATAATTCCTAGAACATTTATCTTGCTCTATTCTTCCATCCTTGGTGGCTTCTTATATTGCTCAGTTACTTGAGTAGCAAGCTATACATTCTTTGGTATGTCATTCAAGGGAATGCAGTCTTCCTATCCATAGTTTTTTGAAAGTTTTACATCCGCGTTACACCTTTACTAGGGTTTTATCTTCTTTTTTCCCTTGATTACTAGATTTTCTAGTAGTTACTATGATGTTGCTCTAGATTACTTCCTTTAGTTGCCCATCATCATTCTGTCCTTTAGCCAGACTCGCTTCCTCCAATCATAGAACTGATTCGCTTTCTGATGAAATCCTTCCATAGTTTTTGGTTGTTTCATCTTTAACCATCATCCAAATTCCATATCTAGGTGGATGCCTCGGATAAAAGCCATGAATACAAAATCTTCCTTAAGATTGCTGATCTCTGTGATAGTAATGTTAAATCAGTTCAAGAACCCTTTTAACAATTCCTTGGGTTCTTAAGATAAGCTTGATAAGGACACTACATCCTTTGGTCAGGCAGCATGGAGCCTAAACTGCTCCAATATCGACTTCGGTGCAAGTCTACTAAACCACATAGAAGCGACCCTGTCTAAGAAAATGGAAATCATCTACATTGAATAGCATCCGTAGCTCTTGCTCCAACCATATGCCATTCGTACTTAAGTAAGTGTTATCTGGAGTTAGTTGTTCTGTTATATGATGGCATTGCTAGCATCATGAACCTATAGGGTACTCTTTACTCATGATATTTTCAATGAATGGAGTTTGGGTCGGTGTGGAACCTCAATCTTCATCCTTCCTGCCCCTGCTCTCCTCCTCCAACCATTTGACTATGTCAGCAATGTACTCCTTGCTCATGCAGTAGTCTGTAGGTCGATTATCAATGGTTGCATCGTGTGTTGCACTCTGCAAATAGTCTTGGCTTGCCGACTGACGACTAGGTCCTCCATTCTCAAGGAGAACCACTCGCATAAAGTTCCTTTGGTGCTTAGTTGGTCTTATTGTAGCAGCTTGAATTTCATCTCCAATGTTTAGTCCATTAACACCATCAACATCTGTAACGATCCTAAATTTTGAACAATTTAATTTGTAAATATTTAATTATTTTAAATATTTAAATGATAATTTGACTTAAATTTCAAATTATCAGAATGAGTTAGTGATTAAAATTTAGAATTTAATCTATTTAAAAGTTGAATAGAAATTTAAATTTTGACTTTGAAGTTGAAATTTAATATTGAACTTATATTTTAAATTTGAATTAATGACTTAGAAGAAAAATAAATTTAGATACAAGAATTATTATTTATGAAAATTAATAAATTGGTGGTTAGTTTAATAACATTTTCTTAAATAAAGGAATAAAAATTTAATCAATATAAAATAAATTGAGAAACACGTTAATATAAATTTGTGTTGATAGTTGAACTTCAAAACGTTCTAAGGTTATTAAAGAAAACAATTTACAAAACAAAATTTAATTCAAAATAAAAACAAAAATAAAAATATATATATATATATAATAAAATAAATAAAGAATATACTAGTTAAAATTTTAACAAGATTTATCAAGCAAAATATACAAAACAATTGAAAAAAAATAAAAATAAGAAAAGATAAAAAAAAAAAATATAAAATAAGAAGTAAACATTACCTTACTTTCATCATGCCGACACCATTCCTCCATACCCAAAATTCACGCCGTAAAACCCTACCCAAAAATCACGTCGTCCCCTTTCTATTTTATACGCGAACCCCTCTCCCCAAAATTCATTCGAACCCTAAATCTAATCAGCATACGAAAAAGAAAAATGGCGTCTTCGAGTCTTCGTCTCCCTCTTCGATCCAATTAGGGCTTTGAAAAAAATTGGGCTTCAATTCGAGTTCAACTTGTTTATTCGTCTTCGTGTGGCCGGCTTCGACTTCAAATCTCTGGCGTGCTCTTCGATTCGATTGAAAGGTGAGTCTTTTGGCTCACGATTATCTGAACGCAAGTATTTAAATTTGTTTGGATTGATTTCTTGGTTTTATGCTATGAATGCGTGTTGTTTTGCTTCCATCTGTCGGTTAATTTGCAAGTATAGGAATTGTGGGTTATTCATTATCATTTGCTCGGCTACTTCGAATTTTAAACTGATAGGAACAGATACTACACTTGATGTTGGTTGTTGGTTGTTGTTTGCTATGAATTGCTTTGTAAATTTGTTAATTAAACTGATGAGGACAAATACTACTAAATATAGTTTTTTATGTTAATTGATAGAAACAGATGCTATTAATTTTGACTTAAAATGATGAGAAACAGATGCTATTAATTGTGTTTAAACTGTTGGGAACAGATTCTACCCAATTTTTAATTTTTGAACTGTTGAGAGCAAATGCTATTTAGATTTTTTATTTCAACTGTTAAGAACAGAAGCTACTTAAATTTTAATTAAACTGATGAGAATTGATGTTATAAATTGTATTTTTAAATTGATAAAAACAGATACTATAGTTTTTATTTAAACTGATATGAACAGATGCTATTAAAACTTGAATTTTAAACTGATGAGGACAGATGCTATCAAAAACTTTGCCCATTTTGGTTTTGCTGCATATGATGGATTTTTAATCTAGATGAGGAAAAATTTGTTGCATGTGCTTGTTTGAGCTTCTGTTCATGTGTGTTGAATGAATGTGTCTGTAAAGCCCTATTTCTGCTTGTGGTGTTCTTTGTTGTTGCTGTGTGTTATGTTGCATGCCAAATGTGAATAATTTCAGTTAAAGGTCTGAGTAACCCAGTTTTGAACCCCTGTAAAATATTCTACATTTGGAAAATAACAAAATTTACAAGCTTGAAACTGTTCTTTGATGGATCTGATGTGCTACTATAACCCTTGAATCCATTGTGTGGTGCTTGAATGTTGTTTAGGTATGGAATTGAAAGTATACATGTGAATATGTGTTTATGCATTTACATGTTATTGTGAGTAAACTTCTTTCCAAAAACAGATTCTTCTTTTAAATTAAATACTTAAGTGATATACTTAAACTCAAGTTCAAAAAAAAAAAAAAAAAAACTGTCATGAAAAAAAAAAAAATCAAATTAAACTGCTGTGATTGAAAACTGCAGCATCTTCATTTTTGATGAATAACTTCACAATTGAAAGTTGTTTTAAACTTTCTGTTGCATATGAGTAAATTTTTTTACTCTGAATACTGATTTTTAGTGAGTAACCTCACTACCATATTTAAACACTGTTTGATGATTGCCTTGCTTTACGTACAATTGTGAGCCTGTATGTTTTTCAGATTGATTTATCTCTGTGTTTATGCCTCTGTACTAAAAACTGTGAGCATGAATCAATTTAAGATTTGATTCGTATACAAATGTCATAGTAAATTCATGAAGTATGTTGGAATTTTTATGCATGATATTTATTCTGAACAAATGCATGATTATTAACCTAGGAGCATATGTGATTCATTGTTTTTATCATTGCTTCTCTGATTTTATTTTGGAAAATTTTGATTGTTGAGATTTTTGGAGTAAGCAGAGAAATTTCTGATCTCTCAACAAAATTTGCCATCAACAATAAATGGTTGTCAGACAATCCTACTTGTTGAACCTGCTTTCGACACAATTTTTCTTTCCTTGTTCTTATTTCATTTTCTGCTCCTCTTCCATGTTTTTAAATACATACTGGAAATGCAGAAACACAAAACTTGAAGTCCAAACAAAAAGGTTTTTGCTATCATGCATGAAGTAATCTTATGTTTCTACAGGCAAATCATTGTTGCCTCATTTTTATAAGACTTAACAAATAACTGAAAAATGTAACACAATTTTAGTCAGAACCAAAGTTGCAGGAAACTGCTGCCTTGCTATATTTTATATATGTTCATCTCCAATGATTTCATTCTGAGATTTAAGTGGCATTCCATCTGCTAATATTTGATGTTTCATGACACTGTCAACTCAGCAGTGAAAATTTCCAGTTTTAATGCACGTAGTTGCATTCTTCTTTATTTACAGTAAAAGCTGTAAATATTTGTTTTGTGGATATTTGCATTTATTTGCACCAAAAAAAACTGCATATTTTCCGAAAATACTTCTATATGTGTTTCTAGAAGCCATTTGTTACCTCTGTGGCCTCTGTTGCCTGTGTTACCTCTGTGTTACCCCTATGTTGTCTCGGGTTTGCCTCTGTGTTGCCTCGATATTGCCTTCGTGCTACTGTACATTTTTGCTGCTGCATAGTGCCTTGCCTTGTCTGTTTTGGAGTTATGCTTGTACACTTGCAGTGATTTGTCTGACTCGTGCACGCGTGTCGGCGAGGCAGTGCACATGTGTGCAAAGTACATGTGTGTACTGCAGCCACACTAAAAAGTTAAAGTTGTTAATATGAAAATCCGTAATAGATTAAATTGATTCATGTGATCCATTTTATTCAGTTCATTGCAAATTTATCTACTTGAGTTAAGATTAATCCTGACTCGAGTGTTTTTGTGTTTTGCAATTAACGCTCGGGTCAGACCGAGTATTTTTACAGCTTGAAGATTTTCAGGCCGCGAAGTTAGAGAGAGGGGGATTAAAGCACTCTACTAAAGTTTTCAGTAAAATTTTTCTTTGTACTCTAAAAAGATATATTCCGCTGTATAAAAATTTATGCATTGTAAAAACTCTGATACATGTATGTAAGAAAAATTCAATTATGAATAATATTATGATTATTCTGTGATTCTGTGGCTGATTCTGTTTAAACTTTATAAACTGACTAACAATTCGTCATTTTGAACGTTTCTAGTTGGTTTAATTACCGACT
The DNA here is from genome assembly GCA_030765085.1 of Allium cepa. Lineage (NCBI taxonomy): Eukaryota > Viridiplantae > Streptophyta > Magnoliopsida > Asparagales > Amaryllidaceae > Allium > Allium cepa. The sequence goes on along the minus strand of CM060940.1, from coordinate 622,321,537 downwards.
AGAGGCGGTCAGAGCGGCGGGTCGTTACAACATCACCCTCATAAAGATGCAAATCTAACTCTTCGTCGGAAACAAGCAAGTCCTCCAATTCTTGAGCTTCACTCCCTCCCGATTCTTCTCCATACAGAGAGATATCGTCTCGGTATCTACTGGTGTTCTTGTGGGTGGAGCTCTCCTACTTCCTTTTGCTAAGTTTTTCGCAACTCCAGTAACTCCCATCCTTTGCTTTTGTTTCCTTCCCTTTCTGTTTTGGCCAGAAACAGAGGAATTCTTCTATTCTTACATGGGGGAAGTTTCTCTTCTATTCCTCTTATTAGTTTTGGGTTGCAGATTGAGTAAAACATCCATCTTGTCTATAAGAGCCTTTTGGCTATCCGCAATCTTCTGGCTAACTTCATGGATTATCTTATCAAACTCTTCTCTGGTTACTACTTTATGCTGATCAAAGAATCCTAGAATTGCCTGTCGATTGTTTACTTCAATGGGTGAGCATTCCCTGCATCACCACCAACCATAGCTCCTAAGGATCCATTGGATATCCTAAGTACCATGACTTTTCGTTTGCAACTCTTTAGGCTCTTTAACCAAAATTTTCAAATATAACTTTTGGATATGTCCAATCTAAAATAGAGAGCTAATTCTAACTCCCGAGTTCAATTCTTAGTGAAAGCACCAAAATTTTGATGCCAAAAATGGATCAACGCCTAAGACCGAATTATAATAAACCTGTAAGATTTTGATCTAGCAGATAGTATTGAAAATAAAAGAAACAGAACAGGGAGACACTGGATTTTTATAGTGGTTCGACAATCGTTGGTCTGCGTCCACTTTGTAGTTTTATTGTTATTGATTATAGAGAATTATAGAGTAGAAGTAACTAGTATAAAGGCTTGATAGGTTCTATGGTAGTACCAAGAGTAATTGCCTAGGTGACTATTGTGAGGGAGGTAGGTGATGAAGAAGAGCAGTAGAGTGAAGATCTAGAGTTTAGGAAATAAAGATCCCTATTTAGTTGCGGTTAGGCTTGTATTTATATGGAAGCAGAGGTATAGGGTCAGGATCCTACTTGCACCGAAGTCCAAAAGATAGCCCGATGTTATATAAGTGAACATAAAGGCCATGCCCTAAGAAAATGACTCGATACCGACCTAAATGACTAGGTACCGATCTATTTCTCTTGGTGTAAGTCAAACTATTTCGCTTGTTTTGCTCTTCTACCTTCTATTCAATGTGTTCCAAGCACTTTTCCATTGACTTTGATTGATTCTAGTGATCTTTCTGATAACACTTGCATTATCCCGCTCTCTTCTCATCAATCCTTGAATTGCTCATCCAAACTCCGGAAAACCACTTGACCACAAGTGGTTAGAGTAGTTCATGAAATATGTGTAGTCTGGAATAAAGAAAGGAGAGAAAAATCATCTCTTCACCGATCCAATTGATTCTTGACCAGCCCAAATGGGTCGATACCAAGTTGTCTCCTTAGTCTCGTTACCATTGAATTTTCTCTCAATTGTTTCTTTATTTCTTCTAAGTGTATTTCTATGTTTTTAGGTCGTTTCGCTTTTGTCTTAATGTTCTAACTTATATGCTTGGTTAAAAATCCAGTTAACACCAACCATCATTTCCCTTGCTTAAGATGAGTAAATGTATCTAATAACTAATCCCTCTCTTCCCGAGAAAGGAACTTTATCTCAAAATTCCTCTTAAACATTCCCCAGGTCATAATGCCCTCCTTTATCTCTATTTACTACCTCCCATCAACATATTGCGTACCTTGAAAGTGCAAAGGGGTTAGTAGCCTCTTGGTAATATCATCAAGTCCTAGTAAGTTAAAAATATTCTTATAGTAATTCATCCATGCTCGAGTCACTGAATATGGTTCCATCCCGACAAAGGAGTTTTTTTTCAAAGATTGAAGAAATCTCTCCTCATCTTAGGAAAGTCAACAACTGGCGGTGTTCACTTTGAAACTATAGTTGTAATAATAGTAGTAATGGTAATTACCGGTTTAATGGGTTGGGTACTAGCTTGGCTTATTACTTGCAAATATCATCTGAACCAAACAACGGTGTTCACTCCTAGGATATCTACTACATCCACTATAGCACTCGTTTCTGCTTAGGGTTTGCACCCCATGGGTGTTGGTCTTTATTCAAGTTTTGAATTGCTCGTTTTCAGCTATCTATAAAAGGGGATTCATTAGCAAACTCCCGAATAGATAGTATATAAATCTGGAATAGTAAATGGTGTGTACCTATGTACTTGACTCTGTATATATACTACAAAAATACAAATGTGCCCCCTCGATATGCCCAAATCCTTAACCTAAGGATGAGTTCAGCTCTGATACCAAACGCAACATCCTTTTTTTTCGATCCTCAAGTTTAGTGCCCATGTCAAAGTTAACACCTCAAAATCAAAAATGGACGGGTCATTGGGATATTATGATAAGAAACAAAATATAATTCTAACTAATAACTTTCGCAATCTAATAGCAGAAGGAAACAAAACATAATATATCAATTACCATCAACATTTCATGACACGATAGCATATCAACAATGTCATATACAAATGTCTTTACAATACCAATCCAAATTTATATCGAAATCTACACAGATAAGTCAAGTCAACTCACCCATTTACAATATATACATCTAAGTTCCCATCACATGCTCTAACATGTATCGAAGTTTCCATCAGCCTAGTCATATAAATAAAAAGGGAATATAGGAGTAGCTCAGACTTAAGTCTAAGTGAGTGAGTAATACCTATTCTACATATACTACGAAGATACTGCTATAATATGATCAGTGTTTCTGCATAAATCTACACATCTTATCCCTAACTAACCATAGCATACGTTGAATATATCACATTGTAAATCAAACATGTATTTGGCCGACTTTCTGGACTTGCATTGTGCGTTATCGGGCTTCTATTGCATATGTTAGAAAACTGGACTCACATCCTGAACTTGCCACATGCGCTATAGGAACGCTTAACATCCACCTTCTTCCTTGACTTGCCTGAAGTGATAAAGGGGAACATCATATCTTGGGCTGACTAATTGTGCTATAGGTTCACACGCAATCGAATCGCCATTAAAAAAAATACTACTACAATAACAAATACACCAACTCGTCGCTACACAATAATCAATATGAACCTATTCCTCCGCAGCCTCGAAGCATCTATTCCTAATGCATTTTAATTTGGGTATATTCTAATTTAAAGGCCAATAATAAAAGACATTGAATATTATTCCATTTACACTAAAGGATTATTTAGTTTGGTCTAACTTATTTATTTTAAAGCAAGCTCCCATCCATACCCAACTTTAGTTCATCGTTCTACATTGTTTTGGTTTTAACTTGTTCTAATCACTTTTTATTACAATTATACTTCATTTAGACAATATTTATTCGGTATTTATTCATAGTTAACTCTAATTTGATCCAAACTATTGTTATAACACTATATTTTGCATTGTATTGTAAACTAGAGAAGAATCGCTAATAAAAACACTTGAATGAAGGAGAATCCAACACTTTCTATGATGTACTATCCATTTTCATCTAGATACCTTTTAACAGAGTTTTTAACCAAGCAGAAGTCAACGGAAGTAGAAGGTCAAGATGAAATATGATACGACTCAAGAACTTGGAAGCACAATTAGAAGGACAAAGGAATGGATCTCAAAAGGTTTTATTCAGCCTGAAGCTAAGCAAACCACTTAATACCGAGAAATTTCTTTCGATACAACCTCTCAGTAACGAGATTTTTTTTAACTATTTGAGCCTTTTGAACTTCATATACTCCACCCTCTACCTCAATCACTCATTATCAGGTGCTTTTATCAGAGTTTGGACAGGCAGATCTCAAGATTGATGAGAAGAAAGCAAGACAATACAAGTGTCATCGAGAGAATTGTCATAAACAACTCAAAGTTTATGGAAAAGAACTTGGAATAAGTCGGATTCAAGATAGGAGAGAAAATTAGCAAAAGTCATGGGTTTATAACTAAGTAAAGCTCTCAGCACTAGTGGAACCTCTCGATACCGAGAGATCATTTTGGCCAGTTGGGATGATGTTCTCATTGGTGCATCCCTGGGCTTGCTTTTGGACTTTAAATTAAGCAAGCTCTTGAAACCGTACAACTATTTCTCTATAAACATCGGCCCTATAGCAACCAAAAAAGGATTTTGGACCTAGGATTTCTCTATAAACAACTATTTCTCTATAACTATCCCTGGGCTTGCTTTTGGACTTTAAATTAAGCAAGCTCTTCATCTCCCATCACTTCCCCACAATAGTCACCTAGGAAGATACTATTGGTAGTTCTAGGCTTGAGTACCCACCAATCCCTTGTACTAGTGACTTTTTCCCTCTCAAATCCACAATCAATTAAAGTGTAAAGTGGGCACAGGCCGAAAATTGCCAAACCACTATAAAAACCTTATGTGTTGTTGTTCTATTTTATATTATTTTTTCATTATCTGCTAGATCTAGGTATCGTAGGTTTTGTACGATGTTTCTTTGGGTGTTGATCCACTTTTGGCATTAAAATTTTGGTGCTTTCACCGAGAACCTTAACTCAAGGTTAGATCTAGCTTGCTATTGTGGATTTATAGAGATCCAATGGTTAGATCTAGAAAACTTTCTTGAAGAGCTTAAAGTTTGTTGATAGAAAGTCATGGCACCAAGGAGATCTGGAAGGTCATCATGAGCTGTAGCTGGTGGTGATGAAGAAATACTCGCCAAGTGGAATTTAATAATCAACAAGCAATACTAGAATCCTCTGCTCAACATGAAGTAGTTACCAGAGGAGATCTTGATAAAATGATATAGGAGCTTAACCAGAAGATGATAGAAAGTCATAAAGCTTTGACAGATAGTCAAAAAGCTTTGATAGATAATATACTTGCTTTGCTTACCTTACAACCATTGAGAACCAAAAGAACTAGAAGGGAAACTTCAACTATGATAGAACAGGAGAATTTCGCCGTACTTTCGACCAAGATAGAAGAGATGGGAAGCAAAAAACAAAAAGTAGGAATCACTGGAGTTGTTAAAGGACTGCAGAAGGAGGAAGAAGCGCTCCCACATAAGAAAACCAACCGGTACCAATAGGATTTCTCTCGGTACAGAGAGGAAACTAGAAGGGGGTGATGCACAAGTGGTTGATGGAATGGTGTTCTCTTTTGGTGAAGTGGATCTGTAGCTTGATGATGATGGTTTTGAGTTGGATGTCAATGCTAATGGAAACGGAGTTCAAATAGCTACAGCACAATTACCACACACCCATGGAATACTAAGGTTCCTCTTGGGAGTTATGTAGTATCGGTTTATGAGAGGTTTTGAGATTACTGGTTTTGATCGTAAATGATCGTAATGGCTCTGCTTGATTTAAATAAAGTGTTGTTATAACCGTCCAATACCAGCCTGAGAGTTTAACGTACCCCAGTTTTGAGAGTTTTCGACTAAATAACATTATATATATCCTTACGTTTATTCTCTAGTTTTTTGAAGATTAATTCTACAAAATAATTAGTAAGGGTATGATTGGAAAAAAATTATAACCCTTTAAAACATCCTAATTTGATGGGTTAAGAATTGCTATTAAAATTACACTACACGAGTTTTCAATGGATTTATAACCAACAACAACTGATGTGAAAAAAAACTTACAATCAAGGGTTTTTGATAATACCTGAATTACATGACCATCCAAAACCAAGAAAAATCGATAGATAATAAACTCCCAAGCGGAGCCTAAAGGAGTGGTTTTCTAGGAATCTAGAGGACCTAAACGTGTAGCCCTTGACAATCGACCTTCATAGTACCGTACTAGCGAAGACTACATAACTAATAGGTTAAATGGATGGTAGGGGAAAGTAGAGGTAGAAAAAATAAAGATTAGGGATCTGCACCAAGCAAAAATCCATTCATTGAGAACAGTAAGAGAGAAGTGTGCCCTAGAAAGATCATGATGCCAACGATGCCATCATGCAGTGGAACTATAGACCTCAGACAGCACTTACCCAAATACATATTACATATGGACGTGGCTAGAGCTACAAATGTTATCAATTGTAGATGTTTTTTGATTTGGAAAGAGTTGCTTCTATGTGGTTCACCAGGCTTGTGCTGAGATCCATATCAACATTCAATAATTGGCTAAAAATATTTTGGAATTGTTCAGGCTCCACGCTGCCCGACCAAAGGACGTGATGTCCCTATCTAGCCTATCTTAATGACCCAAGTAGTCGCTGAAGGGGTTCATGAACTAGTTTAATATTGCCATTACGAAAGTTAGCAATCTGAAGAAAGATTCTGTGTTGACGGCATTGGTTTGGGGCATTCACCTAGACATAGAATTTGGTAAGCAGCTGAAAATTAAAAAATCAATCACTATGGAAGAATTGCATCAAAAGGAAAACCAGTTTCTATTGATGGAGGAATAAAGTCTGGTTGACGGAAAGGTTGGTGATGGGCAGTCAAAAGAGGTTATCTAGAGTAATGTGGAGATTAAACAGTCTAGAGATAGCGCTGATAATGCAGTGATATATGCCAGAAACGCTGGTAACCAAAAGCAATAGAATCAAGGCCCTAATAGTAGGCATAATAACCACAAGAATCTTCTGAGGAATATGAGACCAGAAGGTTATATGCCTTTGAATGGTACACTAAAAAATATTTATACCGCTGTCAAGGAACCGAGCAATATAAGAAACTAGCCAGGAGGGAAGTGATAGAGCAGCAGAAATGATTTGGAAAATACTTCCATTTTCACGGAACTCGTGGACATAACATTAATGAATGCCATCACATGAAGAACTTGATTGAGGAGTACGGAAGAACATGCTTCAGTAGTACATGAAGCTACAGTAGAACCCTGGGCAAACTATGGACCACAAGGGTTGCCTACCCAAGGGAAACCTTCTGGATCTGGCGAAAAGGGGCCTAGGTTGATGGATGGAAGACTGGTTATCAATTATGATAACAGGATGACCTCGCCCAATAGGAAGAAGCTCGGGGGAGATAGAAAGATATGGGAGCTCGTAAAAGCATGCATCATAGGAGAGTTGCAATGCCATTGAAGGTGGAGCTCTGGCTAAGCAATAGATGATAATAATAGATAACACCGTGCTTAGAAATTAAGATTCAAAAGGAGTTGAGGTGCCGACCCTTGATCCTATGGTAATAACAGCCAAAATCAGACCGACAATTGTGCATCGGGTGTTGGTGGATCATGAAAGTGCGGTCAATATTCTATTTAGAAGGACGTTTGACTAGATGAAGATCAATATGAAAGATGTGACCGCTAGCAATGTAAGGATTCATGGATTTACGGGCAAAGCTAAGCAGCCAACCGGGATGATTGGTTTACCCGTAGAGGTTGGCGAAGAAGAACAAAAGGTTGTTCACATCATGATGTTTGTTATTGTCAATGAGTTCACAATATATAATGCTTTCTTGGGTTGATCAAACCTTGCTGACTTCGGGATTGCTTTAGCCCTATGGTGTTTGATAATGAAGTTCCCTATAGAGAATGGATTGGAGTAGTTAGAGGAGACTAAAGCGTGATAAGATAATGCTATGTTGTAGAACTACGAGAAGCTAAGCGCCGAGAGAAAGGTAAGAATGTAGGGAGGACTTTCCACATTCAGGAACCATAAGCATAGCAATTACTGAGCAGCCTCTGGCTTGGGAACCATAGGTAATTCGATAAGTTAATTGATCCCAAGAAAAAAGTCGAGGGAAGTATGGGTAGCACTGGTGGAGCTTACGATGAGTGTCTCTGTTGATGTGGATGACTCGACTCGAGTATTGAAGATTGATTCTCAGATTGAAGTTGGATTATGGATGGAATTGATTAGTTTCCTTCGAGGGAATCTAGATGTGTTTGCATGGACACATTTTGATATGTGTGGGATATCATTGTAGATAGTGCATCATGCACTAAATATCGGTCCTAAGTTCACAACAATAAAACAAAAAAAGAGCAGTTTAGGCCCAAAGCATCCGTAGCATTCAAGGAAGAAGTGGATAAGCTATTGGCTAACAGCTTTATACATGACGCTTTATACCCTCATTGGGTATCTAACACTATATTGGTCCAAAAGTTAAAAGGAAAGTGGAGAACGTGCATCGACTACTCAGATCTAAACAAAGCCTTCCTGAAAGATAGCTTTTCTTTGCTTAGGATAGACCGGATTGTTAATGGAACAGCCGGGCATGAATTTCTTTCATTTATGGATGCTTATTATGGATACAATTAGATCATAATGCATGACTAGGATTAGGAGAATACTAGCTTATCATGAATTTAGGATTGTACTTCTACCGAGTAATACCGTTCGGTTTGAAAAACAATATAGCTACATACCAACGGTTGGTAAATATAATGTTCGAGAATCAAATTGGACGGACAATGGAGGTGTATGTGGATGATATGCTTGTGAAGTCATGGGAGTCTTCGGTGATGTTTGAGATTCTATGAAAATATGGAATGAAATAAGCCCATTAAAATGTTCTTTTGGATTAACCTCTAGGAAGTTTTAGGATTTAATTTGAATGCACAAGGCATCACGGCCAATCCAAAGCAGATTTATGCTTTAAGAAATGTAACTACCCTAACCATAAAGAAACAACTTCATAGCTTAAATGAAAAGACCACTACTTTGAGTTAATTCATCTCAACGGCAGTAGATAAATGCATACCCTTCTTTATCGCCCTCAAGAAAGGTAAAAAGAATTTCAAATGAAATTAGGATTACTGGAATGCTTTCGAAGATTTATTAAGGCACATGCAAGTCCCTTTGGTTTTGTCCAAATCATCGGACATAGAGGATTCATTTGTTCACTTAGCAGTGTTTGCTCACGCACTGAGCGCGACAATAGTACACAAGGAGGCGAGGATTTAGGGGCGGATCTACTACATTAGAAAGCAGTTTAGAGTAATACAAAAAAATTACCCAAAGTTGGAAAAACTTGTGCATTGCCTGCTAATTACGCCAATGAAGTTGCGACTGTATTTTCAGGCTTATATGATCAAGGTGCAGATAGATCAACCTCTGAAATAGGTATTATACCAACTTGAGACTTCAGGAAGAGTTGCTGAAATAGAATAACGAGTTGAGTCGTTACGATATTAAATACCATCCAAGGAGAGCGATACATAGGCGAGTTTATCGTGTGTGATGATGAAGAGGATGCTACAATCGGAGCTACTCACTAGAAATTGTTTGTAAACGGTGCTTCAAATGAATTTAGCATGGGGGTAGGAGTAGTGTTTGAAATGCCAGAAGGATGATCGATATTTAATGTGCTGAAGAAGGAACTTCCTACAACAAATAAAAGCTAAATACAAGGCATTAATTATAAAATTAAGGATATCAAAGGAACCGAGGATAAAGGCGTTGAGCAATTTAGTGACTCCTAGCTACTGGTTTGCCAAATCAGGAAGGAGTTTAGGCTAAGGGTGTAAGACTAGCCCCTTACCTGTCAAAATCAATGGAACTACTTAAAGACAAGGAGCATTATACGATGACACACATCCATAGAGAAGAGAACGCGAAGGCTAATTTACTAGCTAACATAGAACGCTATAGGGAAGCACATGTAATCGATGGGTTCATGTAGATGTTTTAATAGCCCCAAGCATCGATCTGATGGACATTGACTACATGCAAAGGACGATGAAAGAGGAGTCACGGATGACTTCGTTCAAAGGCTATTTAACCATTGGAACTTTCTTGAGGGACATGAATGAATGGAATAAACTCCTTCGAAAATCCCCATGGTTCATGATACAAGAGAGGGTTATCAACTCCCCTGCTTTAGTGTGTAGCCCTAGAATGAGGCTAGGAAGATCCTTATGGAAGTCCACGAGGGCAGCTGTTATGATCACACCAAGGGGCAGACTTTAGCGGAGAAGATACTTCATTATGGATATTTCTGACCGATAAGAAAATGAGATTCAACTGACTACACCAAATGATGTGACTAATGCTAGAGATTTGCGAACATTCTGAGAAACCCAATTCAGAACTTATGTAGATAGTCAACCCAAGGCCATTTGAAATTTGGGGAATCGACATTATTGTTGTGCTACCAATAGTGAAAGGAGGAGCCAAATATGTTATCATATAGTGAATTACTTGACGAAATGGGCTGAAGCAGAACAGCTTCCCATAGTTACAATGAAAAAAGTAATCAATTTTATAATAAAGAATATTATTTGCAAGTTTGGAGTGCCCTTGAAAATCATCATAGATAACGGAACTCCGTTTGAGAGTAATGAGTTCAAGGATTTCTACAAGCACTACCAAATTGAGAAGAGCCTCTCCATGGTGGAACATCCGCAGGCAAACGGACAAGTGGAAGCAGTGAACAAGATTATTAAATCCACTTTGAAAAATCAACCGACTAGAGACAAAAGCAACTAGGTTGATGAGCTTCCACTAACATTGTGGGCTTATAGGACTACACATAAGTCTGTGACTGGGAACTCACCTTTCGCTTTGGCATGCATATCGGAAACAATGATCCCTATAGAACTGGAATTCCTTTCTCTTTGTAAAAGAGATTTAGACCCAAAAGTGAACGAAGAGCTCTTGCTTGAGTCTCTCAACCTGTTTGATGAGAAACAGGAAGAAGCATAATTAAGGGTTGCTTCCCACCAGAAAAGAGTGGAATGAAACTTTAACGCCAAGGTTTGCAACCGCACCTTTGAGGTTAGGGATCTCATTCTGAGATGAATTCTTTTGAGAACGGGAGCGCTTGGGCTGAATTAGGAATGGCCCTACATAACAAAGCAGAAGCTTGTAGCTGGAGCATTCAAGCTAGCAACCATTGATGGAATCCCTATCCTGCATGCATGGAACAACGATCCGCTGTGGCACACTACCTTTAGCTTTTCCTTATTTTCATCAGTAATCCACCCAAGGATACCGAGGGAAATTTAATAAGGCAGGACTGGCCACATTTTATGTTCGTAAATAAAGTTAGCTTCTTGAAATAATGGAATCATGTTTTTTTAAGTAAAGATCCTATATAATGCGATTAACAGCATAGCTGAGAAAATGTTCCTCTATCCTGGGACAATGGACGGAGGACGAGGCCTCAATTCATAGGGTTGATTGGGAAAATCAACCCAAACTGTCATGATGATTGGGGAAATCGATCCTAATCTTCTAACAACTGGTTTTGCCTAGAGATAGTGACATTGCCAAGAGTTCAGCGATGCCGAGAACATTTCTAGCCATCGAATCGATGGGGAAAATCAACTCAAATCATCAGGTCGATTGGAAAATTAACCCTAACCTTCTGAGGACCGGAGTTACTCCGAGATAGGCGACATCGAGAATCTCCCAAACCGCCGGGTTGATGGGGAAAGTGGACCTTAACATTCTAAGAACTGGCATTGCCTGAAAATAGGCGATGTCGGGAATGTCCCCAACTGTCGGGTCGATGGGAAAAATCTACCTTAACCTTTTGGGAGATGGCGTTGTCAATGTTAGGCAACATTGGGTCGGTCTCAGGCCACCGGATCAGTATGGAATTTGATCCAAACTGCCAGGTGGATGGCGAAATCAATCCCAACCTTTTGAGAACCGTCGTATCACGCAGATAGGTGATATCGGGAAGGTTAAAGCCATCAGATTAAAAGGGAAAATTGACCCAACCTATCGAAATACAACGTGGTTTGAAGATAGGCAACATCGAGAAAGTTTCAGCCTCCTCCTTCAAGAATCTGGAATTGCCCAAAGATAAGCTACATACGGGAGAAGAACCACTGACCTCCAAAAATTCAACTTTGCATGGAGATTGGCAACGACGGATGCTTGGTGACTCAACCAACCATTGCCCAGAGATAGGCAATGTCAGGGAGACATCCCTGATATATAACCATTTGTGTGGTGGTTTTCAAAGATAGAAACTAGTGCACGATTGGATTCCTAAAACCGAACTTAAAGAAATTCAGGTGCAACCCAAAATTTGGTGGCATCGAGGGTATAATGCTTGGAATCGAGTGATTAAATTACATGTTCCCAGAGATAGGAACTAGCATATAAACAAGATTTCTATAATGGCACAAGCGACCTAGTAGGACATGATCATGCGAGGATATGTGAGGATGGTCACTAAAAATAAAAAGCTGGAATTGTCGGACATACTGAATCCTAAAGTAGGATTGAGGACCGGACTGGAGGCAATCAGACAAATTGCTCAGAATAGGTAATCCCTTCTAAATGCTCAGATTCCAAAGCTTAGAATAACCAGCCGTATGAATAGGGGTATAGTTACAAGCACTTGGCCAAAAAAACTCAGCCGAGCTTGAACATTAGTAGCAGTAGAGTTGGCTAAATGACAATTTTGCTTTGCCAAACAGAGAATTTGGTAGTTATAAACAAGGCCAAATCACAGGATATAATTAAAGAAATAGAGGAAAAATTATTTACATGAACAAATATATAGTAAATAAGCATATTGCACAAAAAAGGAAGTAAATAATATAAGGAAAACTACAGTGCAAGCAGTCGTATTATATATTCACACAAAAATAGGCCAGTACATAAAAATGTAAAGAAGCTAACCGAAGAGAGTTACAGAACATAAGTTAACCTTTTATTACCAACAGTCTTTATGTACATCAAACAACAGCATCCGTACCCGCATATGCTTGAGCTATCGAAGACAACAAAAAAATATAGACTCTATGATAACGCAATACAAGAGGCGAAATGCTGCATTTGCTGCCTTCAAGCACTTTTACCTTCTTCCCCTTTTATTCCCTTTCCACTAGGACCTTCAGCGAGGGTCTTGTGCTTTTTCTCTTCCACCTTAATTGCCTTTCCTAGAGGAGTACCGCCTTCCGAGTGAGTAGACTTTTCTCCGATCGTAGTATCTTACTCTTCAGATTGGCTGGCAGAGGTCTTTGTGGGCTTTATCTTAGGTGGCCGGATCTTCAACGTAGGACGTTAGAATCTTGGACTTATTGGCATAGTGGGAGCATGTTGGGTGACTCCAGGCTCCTTTTTCACTTTGATATTCTCTAGATCCACTTTTATCCTTATGGCTATGATCTCGCTATCATTCAAGTCCAAAGCACAGATGAACGTTATATCTTTCGCTTGGGACATAAAGACATCTTCTAAATTCTCCAAGGTGGATACCTTTTCGTAATCAGGTTCTGGGCTTGAACTGGGGGCAAACGCAACAACAATAAGTCCCATAGAGATGGACGTAGATGTAACAAAGATAGTTGCAGTTCCCAAGCCCTGTGTAACTGGAGGTGGAGGAGGAAGGCAAGGTTGATCTAAAAGTTGACAGATAGAAAGGTAAAGTTTAGAAATGGACATTGGAGAGAATTAAAGCTTCTCAAACACTACATAGATAGGAGGTATACCTAATCTTAGGCTATGATCCCTATAGAAGATCATGAACTCACTTTCTTCAGTCCCATGGTCTTGAGTTAGGGGGAATGTCAGACTCAACATTTTTGGCGGTAGCAGGAGTAGGGATCACCTAGATGGTTTGAGAACAAACCCCCCAAGGACGTGGGAACAATTGTCGCATGCACTCCATATTTTGGATGAGACTGGTGTAGGGCCGGACGCTATATTTAGCTAGTAACCCCTAGCTAATATAAGTCAAAAATTACAGTATGTAGGCCGATGCCATGGGTAAGACTTAAGTAAGGTTACACACGAAAAGTAATACACAAAGTAGAGTTAAGTTGTTGGTGGCTTACAAAATCATTAGGATTAGTTGACCCTAGAAGTAGTGAGTTATAGACAAACCGTCCAATTTTTTCTCTAAGGGCTAGTTAGAATATTTGTTAAATCTGGTAGGCTCGAGTTAGCCATAGGTTTATAATTATTGTTATATTATTTATTATAGCCAGTTTAGTTGTAGGATTTTAATTGCAAAAGATATGCTTTTAAAGGATATTAGTGAGAGGAAAACCTATTTCACTAGGCAGCATGGTCTCACTTAATATCAACAAATCAAGATGTCATATTATTATTCACACCAGGCTTTTTGTTTGACTCGAAGTTTATGTTTTCCCCTTAAACTCTCGAGTGCTCAAAATTTAATTTAAGTAGTTTGAGAGTTAAAGTTCAGTAGGTTTAGGTGAATGCATTTTTTGAAAACGTGCAAGAGGCAAAGAGTAGCTATGTAGGAGACTATCTATTTATCTGTTTCATTGTTATTGAATGTTGTATGTAATGACAGATGTAATGGCTGTCTATTTATTAACTCTGATCATCCAAAGTGGCATGTTCATATGTCGCTCTTGGCATATTTTGTAATAACTATATTTATATGAACCTTGGCAACGTTATGAGATTATGTACTGAATATGAAATGCTAATTTGAAATGTAATGAGAAAAGTTGTTTTGAAATTGTGTTTGAAATATTTCATATTCTTGTGCTTCTGATATTATGGATATCATTAACATTACCGCATTTTTTCATTGGAAATTAATACTATAGATGACTGCAGCATATGTAGCGGTTAGTTTCGGGCCTTAAAATAGGGAATGCTATATAAACCGATGAGCTTGGTTCAATAAGAGCTTGGTAGCATCGATGATGGAAACATTGGCCTCTTCTTCAGCCATGATCTCCTTTCTGACTGCAAGCATATTAATGTCCTCAACATTGCGGTATTGTTCCTTTAGCTCTTCCTTAGAGCGATTATCTCTAGCATGCGTAGCTTCATGCAACACCTCTTCCTAGGTATCGGTGAGATTTGCGGGATAGTGATTCCCTAACCACTTTAGGTTCTTATACATGATGACACTAGCATAGAAGCTGTGGAGATTGTCATTGAGCTCATCCCTCTCCCCATCCTTTTCTTTTAAGATATCTTTGAGCTCAAGATGAGAAATTTAAAGCTCAATATCATATGCAAGCCTTCCAATTGATAGGAGCTCCACGTCATTGATTAGCTTTTCTTTCAGTTAGTGAAGCTTATGGTTCTCCTCTCGAAGCCTCTCGAGCTCAGCTACCTGTTCCGAGATGGGATGGTATCTGGATTGAATAATCTCTTCTTTTTGAATGAGAGCCTAAACCTTATCATCTACTTGCTTCTTAAACTCTGCACTTTCAATAAGAGTAGGTTTTAACTCGTTCCTCATCACAAGCTCGGCTGTGGTTTAGGCATCCTTCTTCTCTTCCTTTGAGATATCAAATTTAGCCTTTGCTTCAAGGGCTGCATTAGTCTTTCTGGTGACCTTCATCAGGTCCTCTTCCCTTTCCTTTAAAATCTTCTTATAAGCTGTCTTCTTAAAATCGAAGGACTGGATATTAGTAAAATTGATTTTATTCAAGTTCAAGAGGGAATTGCACAGCCTCTTCCACTTATACTCTTCATCAACATGCTTTTGGAAACTTTAAACATTCTAATTTGCCACGTCCTTTGGGATGTCCTTGATGTCTTATTCAAATTCAACATGGTACAAGAAGAGGTTGGGAAATGCAGCATGTAGGCACGGAGAACCGACCGCAAGGGTAAACGAGGGAGCGGAGATTCCTTTGGAAGAAGGTGGAATTGTTATAATGAGAGCACAGGAAACGGAAACTTGTTGCTAAGAAGTGGTCCGAGCTTTAGAGCATAGAGAACAATGCCAGAAGAATGACCACGCCGCTTAGCATATTCTCTCTGGGGTTTAGCGCGATCACGTGCCAGATTGTCTTCAGCCTCTCTCTTCCTTTTCTGCCTCCCTCTTTCCTTCTCCTTCTCTCTATCATGATCCATGTTAACTCGATGGTCTTCATTAGCCTCCCGGTCTTTCCTTCTTTGCTTTTCCTTATCGGTCTTATGATGACCTTGGTAGTTGGAGCAAGGAAGATATGGATCGGGTGTCTAGCCTCTACGCTCACCTCCACTACGTGAAAGAGCCTTATATGTCACGATCCATGGAACCTGAAATAAGAAGGAAAACAGTGTTAGTGCTAGAAATTCAGGGGATAAAAAGGATGCAAGAAGGCGGGCCTGTGAACCTATTTGTGTGCGTAGGACCAATGAGCCCCCTAAGTACTCTACAGACCGTGTTGGTAAGGAAATAAAGATGGAATCTATCTACCTTCGCTTATGAAGACCCATGGCGAGAAAGTGAAGCCTGAACCGGTTTCATCTAGGATGTTTTGAATGGTAAAATCTATTTCGTCGATATCACTTAAACCAATGAAGACACCACCTAAGGAGCATGATCGAGGCAAAATCTCTCCTGAGGCAACATAGTTTGATCTCCAGCCACTTTAGAAGTTTCTACGATAATGTGCTCTAAGAGAGGAGAATCAGGGAGAGAAAAACTCATATAGGGTATCTCTCTAAATGATTCACCCTCTTCTTCAATAACGTGATAGTCGATATTGCTATCATCGACGACCTTTCCTTCCTCTTGAACCATAGGCTCCTTTCCCTCTGTCCTTCTAACACCCTCATCTTCTTCAAGTATTAGAGATATTATGTCATTTTCATCCCTATCTCTTGGAATATCACCACCAAAGGCTCTTCATTCTCTCTCTTAGTGGTTCCTCTATGTGAGCTATGCCAAACAGACCCTTAACTTTCCCTAGAATATTCTTACAAGAGCTACAAGTGGAAATGGGAGAATGCGTATGAGCTCTAGAGCCATTTGGTGCAAGTGACTCAGCGACAATGAGTTTATCGAAATGCAGCAAATCGCATCATCATAAGTTTTTGTTCATCAAGCGGAATGCGATGGTATGATGTTGAAACTTAACTTCTCTTAGGCCGTTAAGTCCAACCCTGTGCTTGTCATGGTCATCTTGGGCCCGAATGCCTATGAAGAAACGAACGTTAAGCTAAGAATCTTAGATAAAGAAACCCAAGCATGGAAGTGATAGAGGAAAGGAAGCATAGTTCCATATAGTCAGATCCAGTTAAAACCATACGGGTATCTAACGTAGAAGCACTCATTTTGAAAGTAGGTTTGTTTGTTGTGAAGCCCCTCGATGATCTTACACCGACACTGGGCTCCGATTATCATATATGATAGAGAATCCTACCATTTCTTGAAATAGAGTGGGTAAGTACGCTCATTGAATGTTGGAGCTTAATTGAACGGATCCATGAAAATAATGTAGAGGGAACTCGAAAGTGCATATCGGTTTAGATGAACTTAGGACGAAGCTTGCTCGAGTTCTTGTTGAACCATTTAGAGCAAGGGATTGAAAGGCAGGGCAATGCCTCCTAAGCACATGCACTGGTTGCACATTACGTATCCTTTAGGGGTTTGCGTGCAAACTCGACCCACGTTGGGAGACGAACATCATCTTCGGGGATTTTGTACTAGTGATAAATGCTTTGGAGAATTCTAGCTGTTAGTATCATAGGCACTTGGTTTGGTGGATCGTCTAGTTCTCTCAGACTTATAAATTCGTTTAGAGGAGGCGTTTGGCCCACTACCTGCTCTATTGAAATAATTGAGATTTGTGATTATGATTTGATTGGATGCTCCAGACTAGAGAGAATAGTTGGCGAAGCCTGAGCTGTAAAGGACCCAGCTTTTGGAAAAGTGGATGTGCTTTCATCGGCCTTGAAACACGGCGATTGGTGGGCCACTCTAAAACAGAAAACTTGGCGTTCAACATGGTAAGGCATGTTTTATTTTGATAATAAGCCTATGTGACAAATATCCATAATCCAAAGGACATTAACATGTGTTGAACAATTGGGTTCCAAGCATTTACCAGGGAAAATGAGAAGTGTTAATCTATGCAGTGTGTGTCCCGTGTCTTGTACGTAATGAATGACCATCCTATGTAGATAGCTTACTCGTGCTAGAAAAACAAGCTCATTGTATGATGGAACTGTATCAAAACTTACTTATTATCGATAAATAATTGATAATGGAGCCATTATTCAGAGCAACATGGTAGCTTTTCTTTTTAGGGACCCAGGAAGTGCAGTAACAAGGAAAAGTGGGTTGATGGAATCATCCAGTATGACAGTTTTTGAGATAAATCATCCTACTAGAAATTAAAAGATGATGAGAGCTTAGCTAAGTTTTGGCAAGAGATAGCTGGAGTTAGAGAGTCGGACTCGTCTCTGGAATGATATGCATATAACTAAGGCGAATCCTAGTTCACAATAGGTTGAGCGCAACCCAAATTTCAACCATCTCCTCTCAACTACAATCGATCGCACGATCGCTATTACCATCGTTGTGTGGTTCACTAATCACCAACCTTGAATAATTGGGAATTTTTTATCAATGATTAGGACTTTATTTATCGACCCTAGACCCTTTTGATGGTGATTTGGAACAAGTCAACAACTTGAGTTGGGGCGGCGATCAATGGTGGTGATGGATATCTGACAGCCGTAGGTGGCAGCAGGTTAAATGTTGTTGGTAGGAAGATCGACGGTGAAGTCCAAGGAGTCCTCGAGAGCAAAAGGACTCGGGGGCAAGCAAATCATCTTAGGGCAAGGTGTTAGTGACGAGAGAAATGAAAGTCTAGAGAAAACTGGCTAAGTCTTTGGACTTATACCGGAATTCAGGGTAGGCCAACGTTCATGATACTGAGAGGTTTTTCCTCCTTGAAAGTTCCAAAAATCTTGTCAGAGGAAAGAGCATACTCGTCTAGGGCATGAAGCAATCTGTATAGCGTTGATCTCATCCTTGGTACGAAGAATATAATTACAACTATGAAAAGCAGTTAAAGGAGTATCCATCCAACAGAAGTGATGTTTCAAATTGGTACCTGAACGAATAATGGAATCGGCAGATGGTAAGTCAGAAGTTGTCTTGATCCAAAACACATTTTGTTTCCTACGAAAGCACACTCTGAGGGGCAAGTGATAGCCAGGTTTTTAACCAAGCAGAAGTGAATCGAAAGTAAAACGAATGCAACATGACTCAAGAACTTGGAAACACGATTAAAAGACAAAGGAATGTATGTCAAAAGGTTTTGCTTGGTTTAAAGCTAAGAAAACCATTCGACACCGAGAGTTTTTTTCAACTATTTAGACCTTCTGGACTTCATACGCTCCATACTTTACCTGAACCACTTGTCATTAAGTGCTTTTCTCAGAGTTTGGATAAGCAAATCACAGGATTGATGAGAAGAAAGCAAAGAAAGCAGGATAAATAAGTATTATTGAGAGAATTATCGTAAAAAACTCAGAGTCTATGGAAAAGAACTTAGAATGTATCAGATTCAAGGATGGAAAGAAAGAATAGCAAAAGGCATGGTTTAGCCACTAAGTAAGGCTCTCATTATCGAGAGGAAATTCTCGGTACAAAGAGGCCATTTTCGCGAATTGCATTGGCGTGCTCATTGGTGCATCCCTGGGCTTGTTTCTGGACTTCAAATTAAGTAGGATTCTAAACTATACAGCCATTTCTCTATAAATATTAACACTATAGCAACCAAAAAGGGCCATCGACTTTGCTTTTCTTCATCTTCTTTCTCTCCCTCAATATAGTCACCTAGGTAGAAACTATTGGCAATTCTAGGCTTAAGAACTTGTCAATCCCTTATACTAGTGACTTTAATTCTCTCTTAAATCCATAATCAACAAAACTATAAAGTGGAAGTACACCAGAGATTGCCTAACCACTATAAAAATCTTGGGTCGTGCTGTTCTCTTTTTTGTTATTATTTTCTAGTTTTGGGCATCATAGGTTCCCTATAATGTTTCTTAGGAGTTGATCCACTTTTGGCGTCAATAACACCGCCGGAATTGACCTAAACTCCTATAGCAAATCATAGTACTTGTCTTCATGTTGTTTCAATGGGAAAACCACCAAAATATATCGACATTTATAGTGTTATAACAACTTGAAGTCATGTAATGAAGGAGGGAAAATAGGGATGAAAGGAGAGAAGATATATAAAATTTTATGATCCAAAATGGTGCTTTATAGTGTTAAATTTCATTAAGAAAATTGTTCCCTCCATTTCAAAATAACCTTCTTTATTTAAGACTCAAAACTAAAATTACCAATGATATGTCGACATATACTTTTAGGTACATCGACACATGCTCTTCAATTGACTTGTCGCCATATGCATCATATGTGTGTCGCCATCTCAAGGTATTGCATTACCTTCTTTAAAGCAAATTCATGCCCAAAATTCCCATGGGATAGAAAATTTAATATAATGCTCGTTCACGTATGATCAGACAGAAATAAGAGCACAAAATTAAACTATCGTAGCAACAAAAACATGAGAAACTTATATGGATTAATCATGATAGCATATAGAGCATGTAGGAATGAATGATGGCATTCAAACTTGTAGTTTGTATACTTATATTGCAAAAATGCAGCTAATGTACCTTATATGAAATTCAATAGTATGGCATATTAGGCATAAATGCACAACATCCTAACATAAGCATATAGTTCAAAATGAATGCAACAATCATGTCACAACAGTCTAGTATATACTAGGTAATCCTGAACATACTAGTAATCTATCATAGGAATTAAGTCATCCAAAGCATCCAATCCTAACGAAAAAAGGAATTAATCCTAGAAATTAATCTAAATAAAAGAACGTAACGGAAAAGAGTTAAGAACGCGAAGCTCTCATATTCTCTTTAGGCTCATGCATACTCTTAGCTTGATCATTTCCCTACCGCATTTTGATCAGGTTCAACACTTTATTCCCAAGTCTTTTCACACTATATACATTAATGTGAGTAGGACCATGGGATGAACTCTCTGATGCTCTAAGTCTACCTTTTCAACTGATTGGGCTCGACTATAGTGGTCTGGTCATGTACACATTTACGCAAATGCAATACATGGAACATGTTATGGGCTCTACCATCTTCTCTGGATGCTCTACTCTATATGGAAAACTCTATATTCCCTCCAGCACTAGAAATGGACCAATAAATCAAGGTGCTAACTTTACTGAATTCTCAATCTCACTACCCTCTTAAGGTGACACCTTTACAAAAACAAATCTCTAACTACAAATCCCTAATCCCTTCATCTCTTATAGGCATGACTTTTCCCAATCCTGTGCCATCTTCATCATCTTCCCTGTAATCTCTACCTTCTCCATAATGTCTCTAATCATTTTGGTCCAAGTGTAATCTTGTCCGTCGAATCCCACTAATATGAAGGTGACTTACATGGGCCTCTATATAATTCTTCAAATGATTCCATGCCTATACTTGTTTGGTAGTTGTTATAAGCAAACTCCACTATAGGTAATTGATCCTACAAAGCTCCTCCAAAATCTAATATACATGCCCTCAAAAAATCCTCCAATACTCGGTTTGCACTCTCGGCATGTCCATCTATTTGAGGATGATATGTTTCACTCAGATTTAACTTATTTTATAAAGCATTATGTAGACTCCTTTAGAATTAACTTGTTAATATATCATGATTACTTACTATACTTATTGGAACTCCATAAAGCCGAACAACTTCCTTGATATACAATACTGCTAGTGTCACCGCTATCATTATAAAATTTACTGGAATAAAGTATGTGCTTTTCATAAGTTGATTACTGTAACCAATATACTTTCATTCTCCCTCTCACTCCTAGATGTTAATCCACGAAATCCATATATATGCACTCCATTTCCACTGCAGCATGTCTAACGGAAGCAATAACCCACTCAGCTTCTTTTGTTCTGCCTTCATTCTTTGGCATGTTATACTCTTTTCTAGGTATTCTACTACATTCCTCTTCATCCCTAGCCAACAGAATACTCTTATCGCGTCTCTGTACATCTTATCTCCTCTTGAATGATAGTCACCTAGAATGATAACACCCGTCCAAAACCTCCTTTATCTACTCCTTGACCCACGACTCCCATTTTGCCTCAAGTAACCTTTTTCATCCTTGGAGTAATAATCCAAATGGCTCGATATTTCACCCCTTTTTAACTGCTCCATGATATCAACTAACCATGCATCTTTCCCTTGAACTAACGCATCATGATCCATCAATGCAGGTCTAACCTCCATCGCAACAAACAAAACAGGTGCATATCCTGACTGGGTCAGAAATCAAAACCTGAAACTCCAACTGTTTCCATTCCAAGAGCATAGCATTCAATTCAATATGTCTTATACAAGGGTATTGGAAACTACATTCCCCTTCTTTGAACTATGAGAAATCCAAAAATCATACTATGATAAGAACTCCATCCAGTGTTGTTTTCTAAAATTCAAGCCCTTTTGGGAGAAAAGGTACTTAATGAACTTGTTATCCATAAAAGGCTCAAACCTCTCTCTTAACAGATAATGCCACCAAGATTTCAATGTGACCATCATAGCAACTAGTTCAAGGTTGTATGTTAGGTGATTCTTCTCATGAGTCATATGCTGCCGGCTCACATATGCCACCACCTTCCTTTCTAGAATCAAGACACTACCAAGACCATAACAATAAGCATCAACATAGATGCTGAAAGGCTGGATATTATTAGGAATAGTAAAAACCAGGGAATTCACTAGTAACTCTTTCAATCCAATAGATGTGGTTTCAAAATCCAAAGTCAAGATATAAATAAGGTTCTTCTTAGTCAGACGAGTTAGAGGAGTTGAAATCTTTCGCAAAGTCTTTATAAATTTCCTATGGCATCCCTCCAATCCTAAAAATCTATGCACCTCTAAATAATTCCATGGTTTCTTCCAATCCTTAACATCTTCTACTTTCCCTATGTCCACCGTCATATAATCTACAGATACAACATGCTTAAGGAACAAACATCCTTCATCCAAAAGCAACATTATAAGAATTCGCCTTTAAGTGATTCATTCTTAAAACATCCAATACTTCTCCCAAATGAAGCTTATGCTCCTCTTCACTTCTTTAATATATAAGAATATTATCCATAAAGATAACAGTAGATTTACTAGATTGCTCCCAAGAGACTTTACTCATCAAGTTAACAAAATAAGCCGGTGCATTAGTCAGCCCGAATAGAGTCACTACCCATTCAAATAATCCGTTTGGTGTATGGAATGCAATTTTTTCTATACTATCTATAGCTACTCTCGACTGATGAAATTCGATAGCTAAGTCAAGTTGAGGGAAAAAATTTCCCCAAAAAGCCGATCGAAGAGGTTGTCAATGCAAGGCAAGAGGCAGTTGTTTTTCCTCTTCAACTTATTTAGTTCTCGATAGTCATTGCATAGTCTATGGGAACCGTCTGCCTCAGGGAAAAAATGATAGGTTCTCCTTATTCTAAAATACTCCTCCTGATAAATGCATTTTGTGATAACACTAAAACTATATATATATATATATATATATATATATATATATCCAACTCTCTTCTTTCCTTCAAAGCCATATGCCTATGAAGCATCACCATTATTCTAGCATTTTTCTTGAGGTCGGCGCTAATTTCGTTTTCTCTTAGAGAAGAATACTAGAAACTTTAGCTAAAACATCTTTAAACCTTTTCACCCTAGGGGTAGATGATAGCTCATCATGTTATAGGTCGACCCAATACAAATAAATCTTCATAATATAAATATTAGGCTCATAATATACAATCAAATCATGCCCTTGATCACTTCTCAACTGACTCACTCTCCTATCACAGTCCAATAATACCACATGTAGATACATCCATTCCATTCCTAATATTAATCCATACCCTAAAAACCTTAGCACATATGCGTTACATAAGAGCTCCATAGTATATATGACCAAATTTAAATCGTGGAATATTATAGATAGATGGGTCAATCTCTCGACAGGATTTGGCACCGAAATGGATTTATGCACGACGTCAAATTTTAAAGCTAAACTATGAACCAATGCATCATTCATGAATGCATGGGATGCACCAATATCAAATAAAGTGTGAATTGGAGAATCAAAATCACATCACACCTTCCATCGTTATCATTTTTACGTTCTCTAGAGCTATCAATGGTGTGATGCTAGCAGCTCGAATGACATTTAAAGCATATGCGTCAACCACTTGACCTTCTATTTTTAGGGTCAGGTAGTCTCTCTTTATACAACCAAATTGAACGCAGCTATAACACTTCTTGTTATATAAATCCAACCTACAGTCCTTTACTAGTGACCCAATCAGTAACAGTTCTTGCACTCGACCTTCCAAATATTTGTTCCATAGTTCTTTTTACAATACGACCCGCCTTCTAGCACCTATCAAAAGTGATTGGAAGTTTCTGGCCTTATCCAACTTGGAGTCTACTACCCTTACATTTTCCCTACCCTGGACCTTCCCTCTTTAACTTTGATCCTTACTTATTCCTCCATTTATAGAATTAATAATATTGCCTCTGGTAATCCCCGGAATATAGCTCAATAAGGAATATAATTCAATGCCAGTTCCCTCAGATGTAGGTCTAAGCCCTTCGCAAACTTCAGTGACTTCTTCTTCTTGGTGTTTACCTCATTGAACTGATTCACATAACCCCAACCATCATTTCCCTTGCTTAAGATAAACAAATCTCTCAAGTAAAAAATTCCTCTCTGCCCCAGAAAAGAAATTCTAACGAACTTCTTCTTAAACATTCCCCAAATGATATTGTGCTCCTCTATCTCTATTTTCACCACCTCTAACCAACATGTTGTCTCAACTTGCAAGTGCTGAGAGCTGGTTGTCTCTTGGTAGTATCACCTAGTCCCAATCAGTTGAGAATCCTCTTGTACTTATTCAGCTATGCCTGAGTCACCTAGTATGGTTTTGTCCTGATAAAATGCTTCCAACAAATACTTGATAAATCCCTTTACAACTTAGGAAAACCAATAAATGGCAGTGTTTAGGCTAGAACCACACCTGGAATAGTAGTGGTAGTTACATGTTCAGTAGGTCGGGTACTATCTTGACTCGTTATCTATAAATAGCATCTGAACCAATAAGGTTGTTCACTCCTAGAATATCTACTACATCCACTTTAGTACTAGCCTCGGCTCTGTTTTCCACCCTACTGATGTTTGCTTACATTCTAGTTTCAACATAATTGCTCATTTTCAACCATATACAAAATGGGATTCATTAGCAACTCTCTAGTAGAAATAAATAAAACTGGTATAATAAATGGTATGTCTATATGTATGTGACTCTTATATATAGTATATATAATATAAAAATAGGAATAAATTGTCTCAATATGTCTTTAACCTAAAGATGCATTTAGTTCTGATACCAAATGTAACACCTCCAAAATTGGAAAGGATGAATCATTAGGATATGATGCCGAGAAACAAAATACAATTCTAACTATTAGCTTCCAGAATCTCATAGAAAAAGAAACAAAATATAATATGTCAATAGTTATTATCATTTCATAACACTATATATGTCATATACATATTCCTTTACAATACCAATTCAAACTGAAATCTAAATCAACACAATATAAAAGATGTTACGTCACTTATTTACAATATATAGATCCAAATTCCTATCACATGCTCCAATATGACTCCAAGGCACCATCAACCTAGTAATATAAAGAAAATAGAAGTAGGTCAAAAATAGGTCTAAGCGAGTGAGTCTTACCTACTCCACATATAAAACAAATACACTGCTATAATATAATCAATATCTATGCGTAAATCTATATATTTTATCCCTAACTAATATAAAAAATTTAATGATGTCACATCATAAAATAAACCTATATCGGGCTCACTTCCAAGACTTGCTTTACGTGCTATGAGATTGTTATTGTCCACAACATAAAACTGGACTCACGTCTTGGACTACAGGTCGCTATTCCTAATGCATTTTACTTTGAGTATTTCAACTTAATGGTCAAACATCATAGATTTAGGATACTATTCCATTCAGACTAAATGGCCCGTTAATTCTGCTATAATTTATTTATATAAAGCCAAATGCCTATCCAAACCCAACTTTAATTAATCGTTCTACGTCATTTTGGTTTTAGTTTGTTCTTACCACTTTATAATACATTTATACTTCTTTCAAACTATCCTAATTCAATATTAGTTCATAATTAACACTAGTTTAGATCCAAATTACTACTATAACACTATATTGCGCATCATATATAGAAGAATCACCTACAAAAACTCTTGAATGATGAAGAATTAAACACTATCTTTAATGTACTATCCTTTTTCATCTAGATACCTCTGAAATTCACCATGAATCATATGAAAAAATCATAATACTTGTCTATACATTTGTTTTGATTAGTATGTTGACGGCATCTGTTAAATTTATAAGGATTTGAATCAATTTAAAGTCGTATAGTGAAGGAGGGAAAATGTAGATGAAAATGGAGAAGATAAATTATATTTTCTAGTCGAAAATGGGTGCTTTTATAGATTAAATTCGCTTAAGATAACCGTTCCCACCATTTTAAAATAATCAATTTTTAATTTAAACTTAAAATTGAAATTACCATTGATATGTCGTCATATACTTTATGTATGCCGAGATACGATATTCATTGGTATATCAACATACTTATCTTATGTATATTGACGTATATATGTATTTTTTATTTTAATTTTTGTTTAATGTTTTTTTATTAGTTTATTTCATATATATATATATATATTATTTTTATATTACTAATTTTATTATTATAATACTAAATTTTCAAGGTATTATAGATGCTTGTTATATTATTCTTTTTTCAGAGGGAAATCTTGGTATCTTTAGAGGAACAAAAACCATGGTTTCATCTAGTTTAGGTTTTTGTCAACCTGATTGGCTTTTACTTAGCCTATGAAAACAATATTGATATACTTTCACTTAATGAAACGTGTAGGTAAAGACTGAGGACCTGGAACATGTTGAAGAATGGGAAGTGTAGGAAAAAGCAAAAGAAAATAAAATGGGTAGACAAATGGAGTATATGACATTTGAACTCTATTTAAAATATAGATTATTCATACTTAATCCATTTTTGCATTATGTTTTATTATTTTATAACCATTATAGTTGCATGTATCTTAACATTTCGATTTAGGTAAGTACTTTTATGGGAAACTTGTTCGCTTAACGATGTGGTCTCTCTATGCATCAATGCTATTTTAGAGATAACTAATATATTCATAACATACTTTTGTCCGACTTGAAGTTTTTTATTTCCCCATAAACTCCCGGATACGAATTGATGAGTAGTGGTTTAAACGTTTTTAAGTGAACATGAGCTTCACTAAGACATGCAAATGGCAAGATGATACTATTACCTAGTTTGTTCCATTATGTAGGATAACTACTTATGTATTTGATGATATTGTTTTTAACCGTGCTTAGATACAAATCGATCTCTTAAGAGGGCATCATCAAATCTCTTATAATCTTATTTATGTAAATATTATATTTTTTCCAAACCTTGAATTACTAGGTTATGTAATTCGAAAAATAGAACTTTTGTGAGAATTTTAAATTCTTATGCTCTTTGATGTTTATTGATAAAATGATAAATGTCGCTTTATCACTAGAAAATAATACTAACAATGATGATAGCATCATTTGTGTCAATTTTTGGGTTTTAAAATGGGTTATGTTACAACTTGAAACCTAAGCAAGGTCAAATAAAACTTAATAATTTTTTTGACAAACATAACCCAAATAAAATAGAAAGGTCAGAGTTGGGCAATGGAGTAGCACCATAGTAACATACTTGTAATTTGATATACACACACATATTGTATATGTATCTACCTATATTTCTCCCTTCTATCCTTTGTCCTTTCTTTTAAATCCCATAAAGACTGGTATGCTGTTATGAGAAAAAGTTACGGACAAAAGGTGCAAGAATTAATTTTAAAGGAAGGTCTATAAAATATGGAAATGTCCAGCCAAATGCTAGAGGAAATGCTAACCAAACTACTGCTACAAATACGAATGTGGGTTCTTAAGCGGTACTGGAGCATATGAAAATGGTGTATTAGTTCTCTGCAAATATTATCCAAGCCAAACTGGTGGCTAGTATGACCGAAAGAAATACTAGAGCTAGTGTAGGTGGAAATTTAGGAGCTGCCGTGTCTGGTAGTTATTGCCGATAATTTTACTGCACTAAGAAGAGACTACATGATTCTAGTGGAAAGTATTCACGGGAACAGAGAATGAAATTGAAGTAGAGGATGGATTATCCACTATAAATGGAATTTTATTTACCTTGGCTTGAATGGCGAGCAGAAGAGGAGGTTAGCTTCTAGGTTAGTTTAATGAGCTATCTTGTATTGGTGGAATACAACAACCATAGATGTACTGGATGATCAAAGTTCTATAGTTGATTTCAAGGGAAGAATTGAGGAATAATCCCTTCCTAAAGTAGCATAACATATGTCTAGAATTTTGTGATTTTTAACAATAAGTTATGAAAATTCTAGAGTATACGACAAAGTTTAGTAAGATTTTTGAAACAAGGGCAAGCTATCATTTATACTTTAGTCTAGAAGAATGAGAAGTTTATTCGGGGTTTGAAGTCCAAGATTTCTAGGGTGACTATGTTGCATCTTAGATATCCATTTAATGTCGTTATAGATGTAGCTCTAAGCAATGTGGAATACCTTGAAACAATTTAGAAAAATAAGTTGGTTGTAGAGAAGGATGAACCCTTTGGTTTTTAAGGCATGAAAAGTAAGATCATTAACCATAAGGGGAAAAAGGAATTAGAGGGGTGGATCTTCCAAGAAGGAGATGTCTGAAGTAACTTGCAACAAATGTGATTAGAAGTGATTAGAAATGACACTTGCTAATGAGTGCCATGCGACCATCGATAATAAGAGATGTTCAAAAAAGAATACTTTCTCAGTTACGATCGAAGACCGTGCTGAAAAAGAATTCTTTTTGAAATCCTAAAAAAATCCATGGTTTGTCAGTTGTAAATCATGTTAAAAAGGATCTTAATTAAAAAAATCGAACTTTACAAAAAACTTTCTTGGTTTATCAGTTGAAAACAATTCTAAAAAAGGATTTTTTTTCACAGAAATTAATTTTTACAAAACTTTTATTGGTTAATCCGTTGAGAATCATGCTATGAATGGATCTTGTTGAAAAGAAAGACAAATTTTCCAAAGACCTTTTTTGTTTAATGACTAAGAATTATGCTGAGATAAGTCTCCACAAAAATCAACCCATTCCTTTAGTGGGAAAATAATGAGGCGACTCTTTGTTCTATATGCACTCACTTTAATAAAACTACTTGTCTGACCAGATTGGGGAGATTTACCATTAATTATTTATCACTTAGTTTCAACGGCCTCACTCACGACATTTATCCTCAAAAATATCGTTATTTATTCAAATGTCGTTAAGGTAATCAAGTCACATATAATCATGCAAATACAAAATCATATTAAAATCAAACATAGTTTAGGAGACTTTAACATATAAGCGCGCACATACACATAGATTATATATATATATATAAGACATACATTCTATTTTGGTCGACAAGCATCAAAGAGACCTTTTATACTTGGAGTGTTCGTCTTATCTGAACAGCATGGATGGGGCATTTAATACAACAAAACTTTAAATCAATAATGTGTCATTAAATAACATAGAATATCAATTCATTTAGCATGTCATTATGTCAGGGATTTTACATATAATAGTACTTGGCTTCAAGTAAGCATTCCAGACATTTATATACGAAAAAATTATCAATTCTCTCCAAATCTTTGATTATCATTATTTTCAAAATTAAATATACACACAAAAGTACTTGGATTCAAGTATTTACTATTTTCAAAGTTAATTCAAACTCATGTTAATATCATACTACCCTTTATTTCACAAATTAAAGTTTATGTACATATTTAAACAATCATCAAAATGCAAATAAATATTTTATAAAAAATTATTATATATATTTTAAAATATAAAAGTTCATATTTTAGAAATCATAAAGTTGGTATTTAGAAATAAGCATGAAATTGTACGGTGCCTAGAGCTTAGTGCTTCAAGAAATGCATAACCGATCAACTGCTTTGGCCTCCACCGGTCAACTGGTTGAACAATAACCGAGAGTAGTTGCTCCAGCCCAAAATTTGGCATTTCTGATGATCGTTAAGGTGATCTTCGAGCGTTGTGGGGCCTTCTTTTGAGAGTACAATAACATATCATATGCATGCAGAAGAGCAACTTCATATAGATGGAGAAATAAGTGATTTTATTAAATATGATGTAATAATCCGCACATTAATAGGCCTGATCTTTGATTAAATTGAAACCCATGTCCATTAGGGTATAGATCGTTGGTGTTGGTGACATGTAATTAACATAAGTATATTAAAGAGCCATCTATACAAACTTATAGTGGAATAGGAAAATATAACAAAAAATATATACCGACTAATGCCAGTGCCTTAGAACCAATTTTATTTCTTGGATATCTAGTTGTCTTGTCAGTGTTGAACATGAAAGAGAAGACCTGTCCATCTACCATTCCAAACTTGTATTTGTATCTTGTCCCACTAAATTTAGCATGTGGGTTGTACTAAGGATGGGGTCAGAACAATGTTATGGTGACGAGTGAATTAATAATTTATTCACAATACTAGCTTGTGCATATTGCTTTCCATTCAAGTGTTATGTCTTCAATTTATAGATTAGAGGTTTTAACTCAATAAATGCATATGATATGTCTTACCTGCTCTAAAGTATAATTACATATAAAAGTGTGTGTACATACATACATATGAGCATCAGTACTCCCCAAAAAAAAAACCCTTAAAACGTAATCATTGGTCAACTAGCCCTAACTACAAAGGCTTATGACTTCTAAACATGACTTATAATCTAAACTAGTTGTGCTGCTAATGCATTTTAAATGACTCTTCGAAGGTCTGACTAGCCAACCTCTAACCAAACTACCAAACCTTGAGGTCAATACATATCCTATATGAACTCTACACCAGTAGGAAGTGTAATCCATACAAGCTTAACCTGAGCCTTCGTGTGACATTTGCGATTTTTTCGACGCTCGAAAACCGACATCAATACGTACACTGTATCAACTGCCGAGCAATCGAAGGCCGGAAAACCGTACCGGTAGGGTTAAAGAAGAAGAAAAGGATAGAAGAAGAGAGAGAAAGATAAAACAGAACAGAAAGAAACAACAGAACAATATCAGAATCTCACAATCGCAGCGGAACAACATATAATAGATAAATGAATAATCTTTAAACAAAGAACTATATCAGTTATTTCATTATATCACATTACATTACATTACATTATCAGAGTATACAACAACAAAACAGCGGAAA
Organism: Allium cepa; assembly: GCA_030765085.1. Taxonomy (NCBI): domain Eukaryota; kingdom Viridiplantae; phylum Streptophyta; class Magnoliopsida; order Asparagales; family Amaryllidaceae; genus Allium; species Allium cepa. The sequence goes on along the minus strand of CM060940.1, from coordinate 622,290,315 downwards.
AGAAATGCTATATACTAGTTTGATACGCCATGCTCTCCAGCTTGCCTCCAATTCTCTACATCAACTCCCGAATTCCAAAATGACCTGATAACCTGACTCTAGACCGCCCGTGTGGAAATTGGTGGGAACCCAGAGTTTAGGAAGGGAAACAATAAACTCCAGGTCAGTCATGGGACTGGTGTGAGAACGTAAAACAGTTTATCTTTAAAACAAACAACAGGAATATTTTAAAATAGATTCGCAATGCTTTTTGAAAAATGAGACTACCATAAGGCCTCCCGCACACACACACAATGCAAAAGCAGAATCGGAGGAGATTTCTCCTTATAATAGTCAAAGATGCTTGATACGCATTAAAAGAAACATTTGATATTATTACTAGTGCATAGTGTAGGAAAAATCATTTCGAAAGTAAAGATACAAATCTTAGCCAACATACGACCATTATCGTATGCCTACTATAGCTATCATGTTCAATAGCAGGTTACCGCCACATTCCATGGCAGGTTATACAACTAAAACCGTACAAGGTTTGTATTGTTTCTTTGGATTTCCAACAAATGGTCAGGTCAAGGAACTTCCCATTGCCACGTGGGTACGCCTCTGGAAAGATGACCCGAGAACCTAACCGGATCTCTGCCAACACAAGGCCGGGTTATCCCTAACTGGGTAACTACTGACATGAATATGTCATCCCCCGATCGTAACCAATCTATATCCGAAGATCCTCGATTCCAACAACCAAAAGGTAATAAATTTGCAGCAACAACATAGGGCTCCATACCATGATACCACCTCTATCCAGAAGGAATGACATACACTAAAGGGGCGCTACCCCCCAATAACCTTGCTGCATCCTTCCTGTTTTGACCATTTCCGGGGTGTGAGGTCCGACGAAGTCTCGTCCACAAAGCTACGCTTTATACAAAAGCTGTGCTTTGATCACATATGCTCAACAGCACTTCGTATGTCACATTAACAATTCGGGAATGTATCACTAGTAACCATCAATTACATAACCTCTGAACTCGTATGTCTCAGAGAAGGATGTTAAGCTAAGAGAATAAATTCTCCGCCACCAACAGAAATATATTTGATAGAAACTAGCTTTACATCTCAAATTGTAACGTCAGACACACATCCATACAAGTCCGTTCCGGGATCGAACGGAACCGAAGGTACTTCCAAAGAAGCCCTTGCAATCCGGATATTCACTAATCACGTCCAGACTTCCCGTCACTAAGGGTGATAAAACCTCTATAGCAGAGTCATTCGACGGTAATCCTTCCGTTTTCAAAAATATCTGGTCTTCAACACCGGTCTTCAAATGCAATCCATAATGACGTATCACATATTCGGAATGGGTTATACGACCCAAAGGTCCTTTCTCGACTAACCCGAATAGTGAGCGCTTATTTTGAAAATAAGTGTGGCATTCAAATTCAAACAAATCACAACAAATACCCATTTAAAGGTAAATATTGATAGTCGGTTATTTAACTATCAATAGGCGTGCACAACATCACCAAATTCCAAATAATTTTCCAAATTATTTATTTTCTAAAATATCTTTACTAGATATATAATTTACACACTTCAACATTTGAAAACAAATTTCAAATCACTTTTCACCTTTACAACTTTTGAAAACAAATTTCAAATCGTTTCCCTACACGGGATATATTCACAAATCTTTATTCATTTTCATTTCAAAATGGTTCATTTAAACAAATTAAATAAATCCTTACCGATTTACTTTACATTTACGTTCCAAATCCGTAAATTTATTCCACACTTCAAAAATAAATCAAGTTTATTTTTGAACGAATTTCCCTTTCTTTTATAAATTCCATAGTGAAATTACAATTCCAAAATATCTATGAATATAAGATTTCCAAATCGATTTCTAATATTCATTTTCAATTTATCTTTAAAAGATAAAATCTCAAAATATTCACTTCATATTGGAAAACATTTCCATACTTATTTAATAATAAGTAATTAACAAATCCATTTATTTTCAACACTTGGAAAATATTCAATATACTTAAATCACAGTTAAGTATATAATTTATTCTTTAAGGAAAACATTCTCTTAAACATATATATTTGAGTCAAAACGAATGTTGCATAAAACATCGTTACGACAACCCAAAATCACTAATAGGGATTCGAAATTAAGATAGATATATAAACCCCAATACTATACAAAAAAAATTCCTTTTGGAAATCATTTACTATAACAACAGTGTTATAGTCCACCATTTCCTTTTATATCCCGAAAACGTCTATTTCAACAATAAATGTTGAAATCTATGGTTTCGATACTCAACACATTTTAATACATCTTTAAAACAATTAACTTCATTTTATAATATCACTTCCCCAAACCATGTCCATTTTATTTAATAATATATTCACTGTCCAAAATCGTGAATATAACTCCCGATCCAAACTCTTTATTATTATACATATTATACAAAAGATAATTCGCTATCCAAAATCGCGAATATATCCCCTTTAATAAACTTCTATGTTTAATTCACCAATTTCAATTGATTTCGGATTTACAAACAATGTTTATAAATTCCATTTCTATTTATAAAAACTTCGATTTATAAATCTCCTTTATTAACCACTTCAATTCATAACTCAATTTTATACCAAAAATCTAATTTACAAGTTAATTACTTATAATTCCTTTATTTTACAAAAATCTGTTCATTTTATAACTTCACAATTTATAAATCGATAAATTTCATTCACTTAAGAAATCCAATCATTCTTCATTTTAACACTTATAAAAACTCATTTTATAATTCCTATATTTTTAATTTATAAATATCAATATTATAAATCTTTTATATAAATCGTTTATAATAATTCAAAAATCCCAATTTAAGCCATTCTTTTTAATAATTTACAAATCGTTATTAAAGCTTATATATAACTCCAAAATCATACTTAAGTATTATTTTCCAAAAATATAACTTTTATAATAATAATAATTATTATAACGTTTATTTATTTTAACAATTCAAAATTTAATAAACGTATACCTTCAAAAATCACTTTAAAATCCTTTTGAATTCAAAATCGTTACTTTAATATTTTTAAAACTCCAAAAGTAGGCCAATTCTGCAACAGCACCAAATAATCAATTACGGCATCCAAACATCATATATCAATATGATAACAGAATGTATAACAATATCTGTAAATAAATCAATACAGTTGACGAATCCAGTTGGATCCCTCCAACCTGTTTCTCTGCATGCACAGACGCTAGCACAATACCAATTCCGTTCCAATACGGAATATCACGGTATATGAGATTTATAAAATATTATCCGCTATTATGCGGCGCGATAGGGTCTCATCCGCTATATAATGCGGGAAATCAACTCCAAGTACATAAATAATACCAATTTCACTTTGCAGTGAAATATCCGCGGTATATGTTTTTAATAAATAACCTCCTCTTAATATACGGCGTATAATGTCTATTTCAATACAAAAGATAGCAATCATCATTCGAATATACAATCAAGCAATTTTAAATCTAACTATTTAAAATTTAAATCGAAACAATTTCGATTGAGTGAGAAGTTCTCACCTTGCTTTCAATAACAGTTTCAGCGTTTTATTTCGAATAAAATTAAACGTATGTTTAATTTTACCCAAAATTCAAACTAGCTCCAAACGACTCCAATCTAGTTCCATAGCGTAGTGCTCGTCAAAACGAAGTCAACGCAATTCGTTTCGTGCGTTTTCGACCTCGTATGAAAAAGTTATGGATTTTTAAACATCGTACAATTTTTATAATACAAAACAATTTATATTTCTTTTTATTTTTGTCAACCTCAACACAATCCCGGCCGGTCATCTCTTGCTTCAACATCAGGCCATCCCCTTCCTTCTTCCTCTCCCAGGTAACGAACGTGACAAAGAACCCATAGCCGCCCCTATTTCCTAATTCACGCGACCACATACGACGTCGAGGAGTTGATCAGCAAGCACCACTTCGAAGCCAACGTCGAGCACTACACTCGGCTGCAATATGGTGGAGCTCGCCCCCCCCCCCAACCTCAAAAACCGTGCGCGACCTGGTGACGAACGAGGCCCACTTGCTATTGATCCATGCAACGAAACTCGATCATCTCCGTATGGATTTGTAGCTCTCATCGAGCTCTAGAAGTTTGTAGTTGAACATTTCATCTAATTGTATACGGATTGAGAGAGATTAAGAGGAGAAGTTTCGAAATTTTTCAGCCATTAAAAATGTAAGTGGCGGCTGAAGCATTAGGGCTAGGCTTATGAGCAAATTGTGAGAGTGGAGGTCCTTTTATAGAAAATTACGCGACACTATTCATCCAGAAATTTTCCGAACTCCAAACGAAGCATGCCGCCTGGCGTTTATAATGTTTTACCCCATTCCGAACGCAATGGAATATATAACGGGAGCCAATTCGATCAAATTTGAAAGATAAGTTTTTGAATCGACTATTTAAAGTCAAAATTCACTCGAATCGATTTCTACGCGTTTTAGCTTACCTCGGACAAACCGTAAATCCGATTGACATGAAATTTTAAACCACAGAATAATATAACATTACGGATCCGATGACACTAGTTTCGTCGAAATCCGAGACTGTTTGAAAAATGGCTATTTTAACTCGTCAATTAAATATTAAAATATTCAATTTTCACAAATTAACCTTAAATTCGATTTTAAAAGTTATATAACATCATTCTAACTCCAATATGATTTAATAAAATTTTACGAATCATTTTCAATCATATTAAACCCAATTTTCAATTATTTCTGGAATTTCAAATATTAAATTATCGATTTAATTATGCAATTAAATCCAGATATTCGAAATAAAATTTATTCGACTTACAAATTTTACTTATTAATATTTAAAATCAATTAAATATTAAAATTTTAAATAACAGAAATTCTGGGTCGTTACACTTCGCTACTGAACGTGCAGGGCCGGTAGAGGTCTCGAACTATGCCCAGCCCTAATTTATAAATGCTGGCACATAATGCTGACATAGTATCGACCTCTCTAGTTTAGATTTACATAATGAAAGTCAAGGAAAATGCTCATTTTGATTTTCTACTTCCTTTATTAAATTGAAGCAAACCCCTTTCCTAATTGGGCACAATCGTAGGTTGTTTAAGACTCCTTCAATAGGGAAGAGGTAAAACCCTTGATAACTCCCAAGGTACTCAAGCCTTTTAATACATGAATCCGAGGCGAACCCTTGGTACATTCTCCCAAAGCTTTATACGTATCAATATTTCTCCTGAGAGTCCTATATTTAGAGATGCCTTACATTGGTCGTAAATATACACAATTGCTCGTAGCATTTTGTGGAGGGTAGATTTCCATTGTGTAACTCTAATGACCTCGCATCTCGATCCACACTAAAGCAAGTCATTTATAATTAATCTCTATATTGGGCTACAACCATTAATTCACACCTACCGCAAACATAATATTAGGAACATATAATTTCAGCTATGGAAATTATTCCGCCTCTAAGTTCATTCATTTATTCTCAATGAACTTCCTTTTATTTATAGCTTACTATCTTTAACTTCTATCCCGTTAACGTTATTAAATTTCAATTACTACTTCTTTGACCTCCAATTAATGGCCTTTATAAATGTTCTTTTAAGTCCAAATTGGACAAATATTAATGACATTTATCTGTACATTTCAAGTTTAAATCTTGCCTATTTAATTTCCTTCACCAATACATATTTGATCTTTGTGATTAAATCCATTAAAAGGGTCATAGCAATATTTACTTAATTAATGTAACTCCCACTTAACTCCTTAATTTATTACACTATTCGTATTTTTGTGTTTTATTTGTAATTAGTGTGATAATCGATGTTTATTAATTTATTTATTAAATTTGTACTTTTATTTATATGTATATATGATTCGTAAACGAGATTATTTATATTTATATTTATATTTGTAGCCTTTTAGTTTCTACATTTAAGGATCTATGTATATACACTTATGCGTAAATTCCATAAAAATATTTTTTTCTTCATTTTAATGCATAGGAATTCTATCTTTCCCAAAAGGGAAATATTGCCATTGCAAATCTTCCCTAAACTACCAAAAATGGATATGTGATGCGATTGTAATTACAACGAATTATCTCCTTTTGTTTTTATTAAAATAGACAGTGCAAACTATAGGGTAATCCTTACTTTGCACATCTCTTTCATTTGGATGTGAATATTCATTGTTATTTCAAGCCACACACCTTTCTTATATAATAAGATTGGATAGTTTACGGAATTCCTCATGGTAATTAATACAAAAAAATTGTATATTTTACAATTCTAATGAATTAAACTATAGAAAATGAAGATCCCAAATCAAATTAGAACATCTTAAATAATTGATTAATAATTAAACCCAAAAAACAGTAATATGAAAATAACTACCCAATTCTATTAGTATTTTATTTCAAAAAATTTGCAGATTGTTCTCCCAAAATTCCAGATCTATGGTCAAAATTGAATAATTTATTGCAGATGTAGGCAACGATTTCAAATTATATTCATTTATTTAAGTCCACAATTCAATGGTTTTCATATATGCAGAATAACAAAAATAAAATTTCAACGATACAAAATAAGTATATGTAAATCATGTAATTTCCACCCACCTTATGGCTCAAATCTCCATATCCAAATCCATTCCTCTTACTTGACGCCCTTTTTGTCAACCAAATATATATACATCCCCATTAGTCTTATAGATTTGATAGAAGATTTGATTTTAAGTGGAATATATATTTATAGTTTAAAATTACCTTTTTTGTTGAATTGATTCACTCATTCTCTTCTTCTCTTTTACAATTTGCCCTTCTCTAATATACATACATACATATATACATACACATATGCTTTTTTTATAATTTCTAGAAATAGTGAAGAAGGAGATATGGCAAAGCTCCATTGCTCGGTTCGGATAACATGAGAAGAAAAGTGATGGGCTAGGCCAGTATTTATTAGCCCTGGAATCAACTCTATTCGTTAGAATATAATTTAATAATCCGGACCGTTAGCCCTAGGTTTAGGTTGCATCACCTTAACATTGATTGTGTAACGACCCGAAAAATTCAATCCCGAAAATTCCAGATAGTTAGGAAAAAGAGAAAGAGATAGAAAGAAAAAAAACAGAAACACCAACATCTCACAAACGCAGCAGAAAAAATATAATAACAAATAATAACAGTTATACAAGGGAAAACAGTACGTGTCAAATTTCACCTTTATACATTAGAGTTACAACATATATACAAATGCTGGACAAATACAATCAACATGTCTCAGATATATACAATAATATAATAATATAATACAGTGGAAACACTCCATACGTTCCTGCCATCCAGCTCATCTCCTGAACTCCAGAACGTCCTTACCTGAAAATCTGTAATACTCGGTCTGACCCAAGCATTGCATCAAAGTAACACCCGAGTCAGACTGGAAACCAGCGTGAGTAAACTCATCTAACATGAATGACAAAAGCAGACAACTTATATATATATAACCCGGGTAATCTTGTATCAATTACAAATTCACAATGTTATAGGCATTACTTAATTCACTCAAAAATTTCTAAGTACCAAAAAATTAAATTAAATAGTTCAATTTACTAAAACCATTCCATTCCAGCTTATTGATTTCACATATCAATTTATAAAGAATCGAAGTGGTTTTGGGTATTTACTAATACCCGACCCCTGTTCCTTCGAATCCAATATCATCTAAACCAAGTTATTCAATTAAATAACATTCAGCTTTAATTACCGGATAACGCTTTACACAACTATTCATAATTGATAGATAATCACATTATCACTGTCCATCCAACATATCAAATCACAAAGCAATTCATATCAGATATATCCACCAATCCAAAGCACTTATCATCACTCAATCATTCATAAACAAGATTTATCACTTCCATTAGTTACATTAATTTAATGATCTCTTAATTACTTTCATTAGTTAATTATTCTTAAATTTCATTTAATAATTAACCTTTAACTTAATTACATTCATTCATCAACCTTGATTAATCACAATCAGAAATTAACTTTCCTTAATTACTCTATCAATTAAACCAACTCCTTGATTAATTATATTAATTAATCCTTTAATTACACTGAGTAATTATCTCTTAATTTCTTCCACCAAATAATTATCCTTTTATTACTTCTTATCAAGTAATTTCCTTTTAATTAATTACATCCAGTAATTATCCATTAATTACTTCACTAAGTAATTACACCTCATTAATTACCTTAAGTAATTATACTTAACCCAACATCAAGTGATTACCTTTAGTTAATTAAACTTAGTTAATTAACTAAAATTAACCACATCAACTTAATTAATTACACTGAGTAATTAATTCCTTAATTACTTCCATTAAGTAATTTTCATTAAATAAATCTTATTTGGTAATTACCCATTAATTACCCTTAAAAATTACTAATTAATTTCATTAAGTAATTAATCTTTAATCAATTAACCATCCTCTAAATTGATTATATTAATTAATTTAATCACATTAATACATCAATCCTTAAAAATTAATTACACTAATTAATAAATCTATATCCACTATCTTAATAATTAAATTAATTATTTACTTAACTGATTTCATTAATCAATTTAACTATCCCCTAATATATTAAGTAATTATTACTCTATTAAATTTCATCATTTAATTTACTTTTGAAAACATATAGGATTTAACCCATTATAAATTACTGAATTTCAATATTTTGAAACTTTAGAACTTGCTTTAAATCTTGCTAATACTTTGATTTTAAAAAAAATGGTTTACATTTGATAATATTAATCACAAGTTCACCTCAACTCCCACATACCCGAGTGAACAGATGAAAATACTCGTGTAAATCTCGAGTCAAAATCACGTGCTCAACCGAGCAAAACTTCATCAAAATCTGATTCCTATATCACCTTCCTCTTCTTCTACTTTCCCTTATCAACGCATTGCTCCTACTACCATACAAAACCCGAAGATAACATCGAGATAACCCATCGTCTTCCCCGAAGCAAAATTCACAGCCATGCTTCAGATACTCAAGGATATACGTGCATGTGCACGTATCAACGTCAGCCTTCTGATCAACTTCGTCGTCTCCTTCTGGTCGTTGATGACGCTCTCAGATACTCCTACCTTCCAATTCTCTCGATCAAGCCATAAATCAAAAACGAGCTATTCGTCCTCAACTGGAACTCAAACGATCGACCCACCGACCACCCATACTGCCACTACAGACCACCGATGATCACGAGACTCCGATTACAACTTCGCCTCACTCGCCTCCATCTTTTCACCCACCACCGATAGCCTCTAAATCGATCATGACAAGCAAATGCCCAACCTCGGCATCGGCCAAATGAACTACTAAAACCCTACTTCGAACTCTCGCCGTCGCCATGGTAAACGAAAAATCCAGAAGTCAATTTTGCCGACATCGTTCACCTCAAGGCTAGCTACAGCTACTACCCCGAGAATCCTAACCTCGCTGACCACCCATAATAGCCCGAAACCCATTATCAGATCAACTACGAATTACTCACACGATCCAATTCTAAAAATTGTGGTTTAACTTTTAAAAATCATGATTCAAGCTGGGAAATCGGATTGTATATATGAAACAAAGGATTATGATGATTGAATTTTACATGTTTTAGTATTTCCACTGTTCTTTCTAAATTCCCAAATAGATTCCAAACCTAAAATGCTTAAATAAAATTTTAAAACTTAGATTATCCCTAAACACACATAACCTATTTGCATTTCATGGCCTAAAGGAGATTATAAGAGGAGATTTAAATTTTTCTTCTAAATCTTTAACCCTATAAAAAGAACAGAGTGTATATATCTGTACACACAGATATGCACATTTATATTATTTCATATCTATAGCATGTAGCTCCATTTCCACTCATGCAACAATTTACCGCAACATTTCTCATAATATCATCACATATACTAGTTAAAACTAGGCGTTGCTATGTTTACTCATCTTAGATATAGTTGAATAGAGAATTGCTTTAAACAGAAACTTGCAAATGCCTGAACCCTTTGGAAACTTGAAGACTGAAAAATCACCTTTGATCTGTAACTTAGTTGTTGAAATCTTGCTTAATCGACTTTGGATTTGCTTTGAAACTAATCTTGAATTTGTTTTCAACTTTGAATTTTTTTAGGTTGATGTTGCCTTTGCTTCAGGTTGAAACTGTGACTTCTAATCTTGCTTGAAGTTGAATTTTCTTAGCTTGATAAACTTGAAGATGCCTTAGGTCAAAATTGCAAAGATGATTGTAGTTTGAATTTGATTCCACTGGCTTTTTTTTAAGTTTCCAGTTTTTGAAAGTGGAAAGAAAAATGAAAACATGGTTTATCTTTTGCCCATGTTACTTAAAAATTCAAACTAAAGAAAATAAAGTTTTTGTCATTTGTATCTTTTTCTAAGCAAACACGTGTTTGATTATAGAGAGTAATATTTACATTTGTTTTAATGCATGCTTTATAAATTTACAAATGTCAAGATAAAGTATTTTATGTTTTAAACCGTGAGTAATTTTATTTATAAATTTAGGTATAGCCCTTTATCTTATAAAATTTATAGATTTTATCTTAAAACCTTTATTCATTTGTGAATTAAATTATCTCATGTGTACTTTAATTCTTATACTTAAATTTCAAAAGATATATTCATATCAAAGCTTAAATGTTTATCTACATAAAAAAAATTAATGTATAATTACATATCTTAATTTATAAACTAAAATCCTTTTAAAAGAAAATAATATGAAACATGCTATTCTAAATAAAATCATATATAATATATTTTTAAATCCAAAATGTTTTAAAATATCTATCTTTTAAATCTCAAATTCTAATCGGCCTTCAAATTCAAATTCAATTCAAAATCCAATTTGAAATCAACTCAAATATATGTATATTTAATCAATACAAATTAAATTTGTAAATAATAAATTTTATTTTAAATATATTTATATTTGAAAAACAATACATTATTACTATTGTTTGAAAATAACAATTTTTCCAATTTTAAATAATTTATAAAAGAGATTATTATAGTTGAATTTGTTTGAAATCTCTAGGATATCACGGATATCTTTTATTATATTTTCAAATCCATTTACACATCCCGATATCTTTTATTAACAAAATTTTATCTGTCTAATATGCAAAATAATATTTTAATAATTCTAATCCTATTAATTACCAATTACCAGATGCTCGAAAATCCAAGCTATCACATTCCTTCCCCCTTTGAATCTTTTCGTCCTCGAAAAGGAACGAAGCCAGAATTATTAGATGCTTAAAATCAGATAAATTTCCTTTGATTATTTTTAAAATACTTTTAAAATATGTAATACTGCCAAAATATTTTTATAATTTTTTTTATAACTCGATGTTTCAATAAGCCTGTCCTCGTTCGTACAGAATTTCGGTCATACGTTGATCAGGCGTAGGACTGAAAATCTATAAGTACTTAGCAGTCCTATTTTCAACACCTAGTGAAAATATTTGAAAAATAATTTTATTAAAAATATCGAAAACAGTTTTGAAAATAGAGGAAATATCTTTGGTGAGAATGCTCTCGAAATCATCACCTCCATCCATGGTCGCAGTTAACCCGATGGTTACGTTGCCATCCCGACAAAATCCATAGATAACCGTAGGCCTCCGTGCCCCTCGATTACACCATGGAACTCGCTACAGATCGCAGCTACAACTGGGGTTACGTTGCTATCACAGTAAAAATCCATATAACTGTAGGCCTCAGCGCCCTCGAATTCCGCTGCCAAAAGAATGAAACTTCTCCACTCCACTTGACCATAGATCGCAGCCTACCGATGTTACGTTGCCTTCCCAGCAAAATCAAGCGTAGACTGTTGACACTCACTTCCACACGATTTCCGCTATGGTCCACACAGTAGATCGCAGCGATATCGAGTTACACTGTCGTCACAGCATAACCCAAATGCCTCTGTAGGCATCAACGCCCTCGACTTTCGCTACCCAATAATCCTCATGAACTAGTTTGTCCGGACTCCTCACAGGATCAACTTTAGGACTTCCCCCTTAGAGGCTCAAGGCAGTACCAACATATGGTATTCCTGAGAAGTTCATCCCAAGGGAGCGCCTTTTTCTCCAAAGCCATATTCAAAACACTTTATACTATACACATATAGTATCTTCCTAATCATCCACCTAGTATGAATCTCATATAAATCTCCTTTCTCAAAATCGATTATCCCAAAATCGATAATTCTCAAACTAGGTTTTCCAAATCCAATATTGATTTTACCCAAAAATCAAAAGCCTTTCCAAATCCAAAGGTTCCCAAAACCTTTTTAAAATTATTCTCACAAGATCCTTTATATATATATATATATATATATATATATATATATATATATATATATTTAACTTTGAAAAATCTTTGGATCATTTCAAACTTGTATAAAACCTTTTTTTATACTTCAAATATTTTCTAAAACCCTTTAATTCTGGCTAGATTCAACAAGGGGAGATTTTATCTTATATAACAAAGATATATAATTTTTTTTATTCCAAATCAAATATTCAAATTTGATTACTCTATAAAGTCACTTACCAAATTACTTTCTTTCATAAAGTAAATTTCCACCATAGAAATATCCAATTTTCACTTTATTTCATCATATATTTCACAAAATACACCTTTCATTTTATAAACCATTTCACATTTCTTATCCACAAATTCCCAGTATTAATTCCAGTCAAACCCGTATGATGTACACATATCATCCGTACGCTATAGCCATCTGATCGCTCACTCGATCACACAATTTCACTTCCAAACTAGTATCGTTCACCCGACTTCCTAGTGCGGACTCAGATCTGGTTTCTTGATCAGAAACTGTCATTCTCCTTGCATAGTCATAACTATGATAGAGAATATCCAAAACCAATCAACAATCCATATCCAGGTACGCCGTCGAAAATCGAGTGAAAAATTCCAACTCGGATTGATGTAACTATCTCGAAATTCTGTGCTCGAATCTGGATCAAATCACTATGTGAATAGAATAATATACGTACATCCTACGTATTTATGTTTATTGATTTTTAACCAAATCAATCCCCTTTTCTATTCACATTTACTTTTGATTTCTATTTACTTATCCATAATTTCTTGAATCCCAAATGGATTATTTCTTTAATTATAAACAGTTTGTACTCTGACCAGCTTAAAATTTAAAAATAGCTTGAAGAATTTAAAAATAGATAAGAAGTTGAAAAATAATTATAAATTTGTAAAATAGCCGTGAAATAGTTAAGTAATTGTAAAATAGTTGAAAAATAGTCAAATAATTATAGAACTTTTAAATAATGGCAAAATAGCTGTAAAATAGTAATTAGTTATAAAGTAGTTGAAAACGGTAATTAATTTATAAAACAGTTGAAAAATTGTTAGATGGTTCGAAAAATAATTATAAAACAACTATAAAATAGTTTGGTTTTAAAAAGAAAGGTTTTAGATAGTAATAGCTTGGAAAATAAGTTTATACTAAAACAATTATTTTGAAAATAGTCCAGAGCCAAACTGTTCAATTCCCAACCTCCATTCCATCAATACAATTTAAACTTTCACTTCCATTTAAATTGACTCAATTCCAATTTAAATGACTTCAATTTCCATTGAAATTGATTTAATCCAATTCAAGTTGAATTAATTCTCAATTTCCTCCCAATATCAAATCAAATTCCAGTTGAATTTTAAACCTATTCAACTTTAATCACAATTCCAAATTATTCAGATCAATTTTGACTAATTTCAAGTTGAATCCATTTCAATTTTGAATCACTTCCAGTTTGAATTAATCCCCCCATTTGAATTTGAACTCATTCATCTTCAACTTCATTTCAAAACAATCCAATTCAAAATTTTCCATTTGAATTCTTAAACCTATACATCTTCAATCACCATCCCAATTAATTCAAATCAAACCAATTTGAATTAATTTAATTTAAATCTCAACTTTAAACCATCTCGAATTATAAAATCGAATAAAATTTTAAATGTTGGTTTAACCTCTTAAACCAAATTATCCTTATTTAAAGCTTTTAAATAATTTAATTCTGAGTCCAAATTCCATATATTCTAATTAAATTACCCTTTACTTCTTCATAAACTTATTTCTAAGTTCAAATCATAGTTCAAACCCTTATTAAACAACTCATTCTTTGAAATTCAATTTATTCCCAAATTTAAATTTTGAAACCAATCCTTAACAATTTGAACTACCAAGTTTCTTTAAACATACAAAACTTAAGTTCAAAGTGATTTCACTTTCACAAGTTCACTTTTAATCTTAAAATTCAACTTATTACCCATTCATCTCAAGAATGGATGTATTACCATACTTTATTTCTTCATTCATTTAAAAAAATCCCAATTTCAGCTTAAAGATTATTAATAACAACAGGATGGTATCATTCAAATTATTTTAAAACATCCATCCATTTCCAATTTCTAAATCTCAAACCCATTTTGAGATCACACAAACTCCCAATTCAAATTAACCATCTTAACTTCCCAAGTTAAATCCCAATTTCATCTTGAAATTTCCAATTCAGGTTGTTTATTCAAACTTATTTAACGTCCTCTAAGTTAAATTCAATTTAAATCTCGTTAACCCTACTCAAATTTGAGTTCCCATTTCAAATTTTAAACTTCACATTAATAATCTCTCCACTTACTAAGTTCAAAACTTATCACTTTGGGTACACATATCATTCCAAATTTAAAACTCAACATTTAGAGTTTATCTCAAACCATCTTTGATATTATGTATATTCCTTAGATATACATATTATTTCCTTTACACACTAAGTTATTTTAATTTTTAAACCATCTTTAGTTTTAAATTCAAAAAGAATTTTCAAATTTCTGGACCTATATTTAAAATTTCATAATTTAGATCATCTTCAGTTCCAATTTATAAATCATATTAACTCAAATGTTTTACTTCCTAAAAACATTTCATTATTAAATACAGCAACCATTTATGATAATAAGCAAGATTATCATATCTAGAAACCAATTCATTATTATCTTTTTCTGAAATTCTTTCCCCAAGCTCAAGATTTTAACTTCAGTTTGAATCCATTTCAAACTTATCTTTACCTAATTTCAATTTGGTTGTGTTTCTATTACCACTTAATTTAATTCCAATAATTTAACAACCAAATTATCTTAATATTTATTAGAAAGAAATATTGCTTTATATCAAAATATATTCTTATATAAAATCATTTAAAACCTTTACATAAGAAAATAACAAGTACGCTCTCATAAATATATATACTCAACTCATTCTAGGGTACCATTGACCCTATCCTTAATGAGTAATCCACCAGAGCCAAGGTTCTCACTTAACCTTAAGCTCTGATACCAAATGTAACGACCAGGAAATTTCGATCCCGAAAATTCTGGATAGTTAGGAAAAAGAGAAAGAGATAGAAAGAAAAAACAGAAACACCAATATCTCACAAACGCAGCGGACAAAATTTAATAAAAAATAATAACAGTTATACAAGGGAAAACTATACTTGTCAAATTTCACCTTTATACATCAGAGTTACAACATATATACAAACACTGGACAGATACAATCAACATGTCTCAGATATATACAATAACATAATATAGTGGAAACACTCCATACGTTCCTGCCATCCAGCTCGTCTCCTGAGCTCCAGAACGTCCTTACCTGAAAATCTATAATACTCGGTCTGACCCGAGCACTAAATCAAAGTAACACTCGGGTCAGGTTGGAAACCAACGTGAGTAAACCCATCTAACATGAATGACAAAAGCAGACAACTTATATATATATAACCCGGGTAATCTTGTATCAATTACAAATTCACAATGTTATAGGCATTACTTAATTCACTCACAAATTTCTAAGTACCAAAAACTTAAATTAAATAGTTCAATTTACTAAAACCATTCCATTCCATCTTATTGATTTCACATATCAATTTATAAAGAATCGAAGTGGTTTCGGGTATTTACTAATACCCGACTCCTGTTCCTTTGAATCTAATATCATCTAAACCCAAGTTATTCGATTAAATACCATTCAGCTTTAATTACCGGATAACACTTTACACAACTATTCATAATTGATAGATAATCACATTATCACTGTCCATCCAACATATCAAATCACAAAGCAATTCATATCAGATATATCCACCAATCCAAAGCACTTATCATCATTCAATCATTCATAAACAAGATTTGTCACTTCCATTAGTTACATTAATTGAATGATCTCTTAATTACGTTCATTAGTTAATTATTCTTAAATTTCATTTAATAATTAACCTTTAACTTAATTACATTCATTCATCAACCTTGATTAATCACAATCAGAAATTAACTTTCCTTAATTACTCTATCAATTAAACCAACTCCTTGATTAATTACATTAATTAATCCTTTAATTACACAAAGTAATTATCACTTAATTTCTTCCACCAAATAATTATCCTTTTATTACTTCTCATCAAGTAATTTCCTTTTAATTAATTACATCCAGTAATTATCCATTAATTACTTCACTAAGTAATTACACCTCTTAACTACCTTAAGTATTACCTTTAATTAATTAAACTTAATTAATTAACTAAAATTAACCACATCAACTAAATTAATTACACTGAGTAATTAATTCCTTAATTACTTCCATTAAGTAATTTTCATTAAATAAATATTATTTGGTAATTACCCATTAATTACCCTTCAAAATTACTAATTACTTTCATTAAGTAATTAATCTTTAATCAATTAACCATCCCCTAAATTGATTATATTAATTAATTTAATCACATTAATACATCAATCCTTAAAAATTGATCACACTAATTAATAAATCTTTATGCATTATCTTAATAATTAAATTAATTATTTACTTAAATGATTTCATTAATCAATTTAACCATCCCCTAATATATTAAATAATTATTACTCTATTAAATTTCATCATTTAATTTACTTTTGAAAACATATAGGATTTAACCCATTATAAATTACCGAATTTTAATATTTTGAAAACATTTTGAAACTTTAAAACTTGGTTTAAATCTTGTTAACACTTTGATTTAAAAAAAACTAGTTTACATTTGATAAGCTTAATCACAAGTTCACCTCAACTCCCACATACCCAAGTCAACAGATGAAAATACTCGTGTAAATCTCGAGTCAAAATCACGTGCTCAACCGAGCAAAACTTCATCAAAATATGATTCCTATATCACCTTCCTCTTCTTCTACTTTCCTTATCAACGCATTGCTCCTACTACCGTACAAAACCCGAAGATAACATTGAGATAACCCATCGTCTTCCCTAAAGCAAAATTCACAGCCATGCTTCAGATACTCGAGGATATACGTGCACGTGCACGTATCAACGTCAGCCTTCTGATCAACTTTGCCGTCTCCTTCTGGTCACTGATGACCCTCTCAAACACTCCTACTTTCCAGTTCACTCGATCAAGCCATAAATCAAAAACGAGCCATTCGTCCTTAACTAGAACTCAAACGATCGACCCACCGACCACCCATACCGCTACCACAGACCACCGTTGATCACGAGACTCCGGTTACAACTTCGCCTCACTCGCCTCCATCTTTTCACCCTCCACCGATAGCCTCTAAATCGATCATGACGACGCAAATGCCCAACCTCGGCATCGGCCAAACAAACTACTAAAACCTTACTTCGAACTCTCGCCGTCGCCATGGTAAACGAAAAATCTAGAAGTCAATTTTGCCGACATCGTTCACCTCAAGGCTAGCTACAGCTACTACCCCAAGAATCCTAACCTCACCGACCACCCATAATAGCCCGAAACCCATTATCAGATCAACTACGAATTACTCACACGATCCAATTCTAAAAATTGTGGTTTAACTTTTAAAAATCATGATTTAAGCTGGGAAATCAGATTGTATAAATGAAAAAAGGATTATGATGATTGAATTTCACATGTTTTAGTATTTCCACTGTTCTTTCTAAATTCCCAAATAGATTCCAAACCTAAAATGCTTAAATAAAATTTTAAAACTTAGATTATCCCTAAACACACATAACCTATTTGCATTTCACGACCTAAAGGAGATTACAGGAGGAGATTTGAATTTTTCTTCTAAATCTTTAACCCTGTAAAAAGAACAGAGTGTATATATCTACACATAAAGACATGCACATTTATATTATTTCATATCTATAGCATGTAGGTCCATTTCCACTCATGCAACAATTTACCGCAACATTTTTCATAAGATCATCACATATACTAGTTAAAACCAGATGTTGCTATGTTTACTCACCTTTAATATAGTTGAACAAAGAACTGCTTTAAACAGAAACTTGCAAATGCCTGAAACCCTTTGGAAACTTGAACACTGGAAAATCATCTTTGATCTGTAACTTAGTTGTTGAAATCTTGCTTAATCGAGTCTGGATTTGCTTTGAAACTAATCTTGAATTTGTTTTCAACTTTTAATTTGTTTTAGGTTGATGTTGCCTTTCCTTCAGGATGAAACTGTGACTTCTAATCTTGCTTGAAGTTGAATTTTCTTAGCTTGAAAAACTTGAAGATGCCTCAAGTCAAAATTGCAAAGATGATTGTACTTTAAATTTGATTCCACCGACTTTTTTTTTAAGTTTCCAGTTTTTGAAAGTGGAAAGAAAAATGAAAACATGGTTTATCTTCAGCCTATGTTACTTAAAAATTCAAATTAAAGAAAATAAAGTTTTTGCCATTTGTATCTTTTTCTAAGCAAACACTTGTTTGATTATAGAGAGTAATATGTACAATTGTTTTAATGCATGCTTTATAAATTTACAAATGTCAAGATAAAGTATTTTATGTTTTAAACCCTTGAGTAATTTTATTTATAAATTTAAGTATAGCCCTTTATCTTATTAAATTTATAGATTTTATCTTAAATCCTTTATTGATTTGTGAATTAAATTATCTCATGTGTACTTTAATTCTTATACTTAAATTTCAAAAGATATATTCATATTAAAGCTTAAATGTTTATCTACATAAAAAATAATAATGAATAATTGCATATCTTAATTTATAAAATAAAATCCTTTTAAAAGAAAATAATATAAAACATTCTATTCTAAATAAAATCATATATAATATATTTTTAAATCCAAAATGTTCTAAAATATCTATCTTTTAAATCTCAAATTCTAATCCAACTTCAAATTCAAGTTCAATTCAAAATCCAATTTGAAATCAACTCAAATACATGTATATTTAATCAATACAAATTAAATTTATAAATAATAAATTTTATTTTAAATCTATTTATATTTGAAAAACAATACATTATTACTATTGTTTGAAAATAACAATTTTTCCAATTTTAAATAATTTATAAAAGAGATTATTATAGTTGAATTTGTTTGAAATCTCTAGGATATCACGGATATCTTTTATTATATTTTCAAATCCATTTACACATCCCGGTATCTTTTATTAACAGAATTTTATCTGTTTAATATACAAATTAATATTTTAATAATTCTAATCCTATTAATTACCAATTACCAGATGCTCGAAAATCCAAGTTATCATAGATTGATCGACCGGTCCTTCAGGCGGTCGACCATTAGGTGTCGACCGGTCCAATAAAGATAGACGACCGGTGGTTGCTCCGATTTATTTACTTTAAATTTAGATATAAATCTTATCAATATTAATTATCTTATTTTCTCTTTAAAACTTTATGATTACTTAGATGTTAAGTTTAACAATTACTTTAACGTTAAGCCTAACAACAATCACTACCTTAATACATATTGAATTATTTTCGGTCCAAAATCTTTAAATGTTGATAAATTCTTCATTTGAACTCCGATCGTGTAACTTTATCCATGAAAGTTGATTAGAAAATTTCCATGAACACGATAGTGCAAGTTTCATGGCCAAATTATAATGTTTGCTCAAATTCCATTTTTTAACCTCATAATTTGTGTAATGACACAAAATTTAATCACTATTTAAACGAATATTTAATTACATTTTTAAATAATATATTTTTATTGACGAATAAATTTATTTTTAGTAATAACTAATGATGATAAAATCATTTTCATATTATGTTTACCAATTTATACAATTCATTGAAAAATAGAAAATGTGACCGGAACTCCTCTTCTGACATTCCAATTTTTCATTGGTTAATAGTATGAGAAATGTTAAAACAGTATTGTAAACACATACATATACACTACATACAATTTTGTCACGAGTACATATATTTTCACTCAAGCATATGTATATAAATAAATAAGTAGTATTTTTATATAAAAATGTGTATACTTCAACACATAAATATATTTATATCAAGAACAAAAGATAAGAGTGTATGGTATGAATGGTTTGCCCAATATAATTGATGTGTTTATCATAAGTATGTAATATTTGTGCTATTAATTAGCCCAACATAAACCATCAAACTATAACTCACTTAAACCACTTTTTAACTCTCATGAAAATTGCAAACGAATTAGAAACTAAAATCTATTCTAAGCATGATCTATTAACTATTGATGAGAAATATAGATCATCAAATTTTGATTTTAAAATCACTTCATTACCAACATCATATGTAGATGAAAAGGTAATTTATGTTTTGTTTTGTTTAAGCATAGTCTATTTGGTGACAACAATATAGGCTATCAAATTCAAAGTAAAATAACAAAATTTAACCCATTCAAACATTGCCTTTATGCATAAAAAGAAATCACAAATTATCAAAATGCTGAATCTATATGATAAAAGAGTTTGATTACCCCTAAATTGAAGGGGTTTAGCCTCTCATATTTCTTAGAATGCAACATGAAACAAAAATAAGGAAATGCAAGCTAATGAAATAAAATAAAAGCTAAACTACTTGCATAAATAAAAGGTCTACGCTACTAGCATGAAAGGAAATAAACAAGAAAAGAACTTTAATTAAAATCGCATGAAAATAAAATTACATGAAAGAAGAAAATCACATAAAAGAATAAAATGGCTAAGTAGCCATGAAAAAGAAAAGAGAGCTTTGATTTATTTGTGAGCCTCAAATTAAATTAAATGGAGGCTCAAAGGAGGCTAAGAAAGAAGAGAGAAGAGAGGGCTAATTACGTGAACATATAAGGTATTCATACATGTTTTGAAACCCTAATCCTATTTTTGGGAACTACCCAAACTGTCCTTGAGGAAGTGTGGCTACCAAGTTAACATTAGCATGAGATAATCCTCCATTAAGTGTGCATGTAACTTTAATGATCATTTAGCATGTGCACTAGCTCCTAATTGTACATCAAGGTAGGTGGGTAGGTGGGGTACTATATGTTTCATGAAATGAATTATTTCCATCTTCATTCCTTGTTCCCTCTTGTGTATGTATATTTTCCATGAAGCCACGTGTAATTTGAATTCAAATCCCTATAAAATAACATAGAAATTTCCAAGTAAAATTTCTCAAATTAATATGTGCACAAAATGACCTTATTGCCCCTACACGAAGAAGAATAAATGATGATTTGAAAATAATTTGAATTTTGGTTTAAACCTGTTAAAATACCCAATATGATCATTTATTGAATTAAATTAGTTTAAATATGGTGGTAAAAATATGCACATTTACGTACGCATCAAATACCCCCACACTTATCTTTTTATTCGTCCTCGAATAAACTAAAGTTAAGATAAATCCGTTTTTGTAGGAAGCACGATTGCGTTGAGCATATACAACAAATCGTTAAATCTCTAGATGTCCCCGGTGGGACGAGTGTTGTCTAGTGAGGGTTTTCAGCGGATACTACCCACAAAATCCAAATGCAAAATGTAAAACTCCAAAATGCAATATTTATTTACAAAGCTATGGGTGCAAGTTTTTGAAAATATTTACAAATGAAGAATTTACTTTTAAATTCACACGAATAAGTTAAATATAAGTTCTAGTCATTATTTTGAAAATTTAAGTCAATTACTCATCAAAACATCCAAAAAAAATTAAGTTATCATAACAAATAGACCCTAATTTGGCTAGTTGTTTCAGTTGACAATAGTGCAACTACGAAATATATCTAAGTTGATTTTCAAAAAAATTCAAAGTGGTATTTTTATTTCTTTTCAATAACAAGTCAAGTCAAACAAGTCAAAATAGTGCTTTGATTTCAATTGCTTATTATTTCTTATTTGAAAATTTTATTGATATTAACTATATTTACATATGCTTAACTCAGAAAAATTGAGGCCAGATATATTACCCATGCACTGCCTTGCGGCTTATGTGAGGGGAATATAGAGCATGGCGAGGGCACACACAAGTGTATATACCAATCGATTGTAGACATTATTAAAAGAATTTTTATATACATACACCCAACTCAGATAAACTGAGGCCAGATATACCGATCGTTCACCACCTTTCGGGCTTAAGTGAGAAGGGTACAAGCATAGCGAGCGGACACACTTGCATATGAACACATGACTCTAGGTGTTAATAAAAAATATATACATATATACAAAAAAATTCTTTTGTTTGTGTTTTTTTTTGGTTATATTTTTTTTTGAAGAGAGAGTTTTACGAAATCATCTTAGCAGCATTTAACTTAGAAGATAAAAAATGTTATATTCTTTTCTTTAATTCCACCATTTTTTAAAACAAAGATTTTCAATTTAGATATATTTCATAATTATCACCATGAATCTTCCTATATACTTGTTAAACCATAGTTACTTGTAATCAAACTTGAATTTTTCTTGGTTGAGACAAATAAATTTTCAAAAATTTCAATTTAATATCCAAAATATAATATTTTTCCTATAGTGTTCCTTTAAAAGTAAGTCAAAATGCTTGGAAAGAAAATTTGTTTTTGGATTTTTTTTGTTTTTCTAATTTTTATTTTTTAATTAATTTTTTTTGTTGAATTTTTTTAAAGTTTCTAGAGATAAAATGCAAAAAATAAATTATGAAAAATCGAAAATGAAGATGAGACTTCCCTCCACACTTGATTTTGACTATGTCCCCACAGCCAACACGAGTGAAAGGAGACAAATATAACAAAAATAAAAATATGACATATATCTACATGAAAATGATTATTATTTACAAGACATCAGAAAATATGCTATTAAAAAGTAGATTAAACGGTCTTCCAAAGACCGATTCATTTGTCTCGTCAAGTATGAGAGACACGGCTTAAGCGCGGAAATCGAAGCATAAAAGATTTCAAAGTTGAATGTTGATTTGGTAAAACGAATGTCGTTTTATTAAAAATCGTATGAGTTGTTTTATTTTCGATGATTTTTCATGTTGATAGAACAACTAGAGTAAGTTCAAGTTTATATTCATCAAACTGAAATCCAAATTTATCATTGTAAACATTTTCAGAATTATTGATTTCAAAATCAAAATGGTTATTTAAATCTTCCCCTACAGAATTTAACAACTCATTTTCGAAAAGTCCAAAAAAATTATATTCATTAAATTCGTCTGCCTTTGTTGGATTATCAATAACTTCATTACATATATTAATTTCAAAATCAAAAGTTGTTTTGTTCACATTTTCAAAATCGAAAAAAGGAATATCAAATTTTAAATCTAATTTCTCACCCTCAAAATAATAGAAATCCAACTCAATTACCGTATTTTCAACAACTTCATTAAGATTGTCGTTTTCAATTTCAAAAGTTATTATTTGAAAATCGTCAATTGTGGTAAAAGATGGATTATTATTTGACTCGTTACATGTTGGGATTTGGTTTTGTTCCTTATGTTGTTTCATATATGTTTCGAACCACAAATCCATGTGATCATTGTAGATTTTGTCCATTTTCTCAACAAAATGAATATAATTATTAACTTGAGAATTTTCGATTTGAACTTATTGAGAACAATTTTTTTACCATTGTATTCGAAATTGTTCCTATTGCCAAATTATTTGAAAAGTGGTTCACATTGTCGTTGTGATTTTGAAATTCATTTTGGAGTTCAAAATTGAATTGGCATGGGTTATAATCGAAATCATTTGAATTTTGAAGTAAATTCAAATTTTGATTATTTTGAAAACTTTGACTTAAATCATTGCACAAATATGAATTACACAAATCATTTATCCTTTGATTTTGCTGTGTAGAGAGTTTAATTAAAGACGAAATAGTTTCAATGCTATTTTCGAGAGTTAAGGCTTGTCATCATTTTGAAAATTTTGTGGTTCAAAATCCGAATTGTTTGTATAATAGTTGTCATTGAAATATCCATAAGAATTTGGTGTGAAATTATATGGATACTATTGATTTTTACAACTATTGTAAAATTCTGGCGAGTAAGAAAACGAAAACTCGGACATGTACAAGAATGTTTTTGGTTTTTTTGGAATTTTTTTTGGAATTTTTTGTAAAGGAAAACTATTTACAAAAGGAATTTTATTTTTATTTTCAGAATGGAAATCTGAATATTTTTTGTTTTTAGGATTTTCAATTTTTTTGAATATATTTTATATTATTTTTTGGATTTTTGTTTTTTCAAAAAACTAACTCAAAAAGTACTTTTTTGGATTTCTTAATTTTTGATTGAAAAATTTCAAATGAAAAGGATTTAAAATTAAGTTAAGAAATATTTACAATTATTTTAGTGTTGGATTTTGAATTTTTTTTCTTTTTTATATATGCATGAACTAATGCAGCTAAATGAATAAAATGATTTAATTACAAATTTTCTATCCTAAGTAGCTCCTAAGCCAAAATTGTATAATCACACTTTGTCTTAATCCAACAAGATAGTTCTTCGCTAGGTAACAGACAGGATTTATCGGTGCACCACGAATCACCGCAGCAATGCAGCCGAAGGTTTAAGTACCTTTAGAGAAACTATCAGTATAATATTTACGAAACACTGTAATATTTATTACTGATTACTGCTCTGTCGTAGCCTAGACACCAAGAATTTAAATTGTTCAAAGAAGACAATTTGTCAATATACAATTATGCCATGGGTGAGTTCGTGACACCCATAAGATGTCTAACTATTATTATTAGAAAATTCTAGGATGAAATGCAGAACTGAAATTAAACGTGTATTAACAATGCAAATATGAATGAAATTTGTTTTTGTTTTTGAATTTTTTTTTAAAATGCAAGCAACCAACAATGTAAGAAAAATAAAAAACAGGGGATAAGGGCATGATACCAGAGCGTACAGAATGATTAGCAAATTTAATTTTTTTTAAGCAGCGATTTTTTTTCAAAGCAAGCAAAGCAAAAAAAAATTAGCAAGCAGAGTGAAGCAGTTTATCACGACAACTTCGTTTTATTTCCTGCAACCTGAAAAGCATTTGACGAGATTTATATTTATTTAGAAATATCAAGGAAGAAAACAAAGACAAACACAATAATTTTTTTTTTTGAAAAGTTTATGTGTGTGTGTGTAAAAGAAGAAACCAAAATGAAAAAAAAGCAAGCTAAAACAATTGAGAAAAACTCTTTCTTCTTTTTTCCTTTTTTTTTAAATTTTTTTTTGAAGAGAGAAACTAAACATGGAAAATCAAAACAATTAAAATCAAAAGAAATAAATCAAAACCGAAGATCTCTAAATAAAATAACACTTAACTTATTTGTTTTTAGGTTTTTGTTTTCATTTTTTGTTGTTTTTTTTCATTTTTTGATTTATTTAAAAAAAATCAAAGAACAAAAGGAAATTAACAAAAGAACAAAACAGCACTAAGCCGTACAAAATCCAACGGCCCAAAAAGAAAATTATCCCAAACCCAAACCTTTATCGTTCCCAAAACCAAACAAATCAAATCCCGAAAACGAACTTATCCACAAACACTACAGTAAAATTCCAAGCTATATTCTCCAATATCGGTTCTCTCCTCCTCTTTTTTTTTTTAAAAAAAAAAGAAAAAAAGAAAAAAAAAAAAACAGAACAAAACGTGAACTAAAAATTGAAGCAAAAGACAATTTGAAGTCGGCTATTTGCAGGCGAGTCGATTTGTTCGATTGGGTCGACGGCAGGAGGCGAATTCCGGTTGAAGATTTGGGGAATTGGGTGATTTGCTCGAGTTTTGGGTTGCGGCAGTGAGTTGCGGAAGGTTTGAGTAGCTGATGATTATTTAAGAAGTGGAGTTGTTGTGGAAGAGGTGAGCACTGGTATTTATGCTTTGTAGTATGTTGAAGTTTTGATCAGTAGTGTGTTAAGTTAATGCTAGAGGATGGAGCGACTGGTTGTATGTAGGTGAGGGTAGTGTTATCAGTTGTATATGGTGGCATTTTGGTAATGTGGTGTAGACAGTAGTAGAGCAGCTGGTGATGATGGCTTTTGGCAAGTGGGATGACTGGTCAGAACAACGATGTTTGGTGTTAGTTGAATGTTGATGGAGATGGAGATAGTACTGGGTATGGAACTGGGTATGGCAGTGGTTGAATGACTGGACTAGTGACTGGGTATGGGTGTGTGGCAAACAGATAAGTTTTATGATTTGTTGTATGTGGTCTGATGAAGTGGTAGGATGTTTGTGGAGACGATGTTGGAATTGCTATGGGTAGTGATGTTGGAATTGCAGGTGTATGTTGGAGATAGTATTAATTGTTTTGATGTAGGCTGCAGTGAATGATTAGTGGAGTAGACTAGGGAAGTTGGTATTTGTGGCAGGTTGGATGAAATGTAGTAGTGCATAGGGTTGACAGTGTTTTTTTTATTGAAGTGGTGAAGGTTGACGGTGGGGTGAGGAGTAGATGGTTGACGGTAATGAGAGAAGGGACCGGTGGATGTTGTGCAGGAGTTCGTAATGGCAACCGTGGTTAGGCAGGAAAGTGGAATGTAATGCAGTAACAGTGAAGAGGTAACAGTGAAATTAAAATGTAGTTGATGGAACAGAGAAATATGTGAATGTTTTGCAAATGAAATGTAAAAATGTATATGAAATAAAAATTCTTGTTTTCAACTGAAATTTTGTATATTTTTTTAAAATGAAAATTGCAAATGCAAAATTGAAAAGCAACAAATGCAAACAAACAAACACACAAACAAATGCAAACAACAATCACACATACACAGCTAACAATTTTTTTAAATGCAAGTCAACACACATAACAAACACACAATAAAATCAAAAAATAATAATTCGAAGAATAGAAAATAAAATAAAATCAATTCCCTTGCAATAACGCCAAAAACTTGTTCGGTCGGCCAAATCTCTATCGAGTTAGAAAATAGCCGATCAAATTTAAATAAAAGTAACTGTAAGCGCACGATGTACAATTTTAGTACGTGGTGAGAATGGATCGATCCGTAAGGAATTATTTCGATTTTAAAATTCTTTTCAATCAAATTAAACCAAGATTTGAAGTTGTGTTAAACTATAAAAAATTATAGAAAACTAACAACTACAAATGCGAATAAAAACTATAAGATTAAAAGACAATTTAGAGATAAATCAACTCTCTTAATAACATAAATCAACAAAATATGAAATTATGGTCTTTTTTTGTCATTAGTGAATTTAATTGATATGTTTATCATAAGTATGAAATATTTGTGCTATTAATTAGCCCAACATAAACCATCAAACTATAACTCACTTAAACCACTTCTTACCTCTCATGAAAATTGCAAATGAATTTGAAAATAAACTCTATGCTAAGTATGATCTATTAACTATTGATTAGAAGTATAAATCATCAAATTTTGGCTTTAAAATCATTTCATTACCAACATCATATGTAGATAAAGAGTTAATTTATGTTTTGTTTGTTTAAGCATAGCCTATTTGGTGTCAACATATGCTATCAAATTAAAAGCTAAAACAACAAAATTTAACTCATTCAAACATTGTCATTAAGCATAAAAGGAGTTCACAAATTATCAAAATGTTGAATCTACATGATAAGAGAGCTTCATTAACCCTAAATTAAAGGGGTTAAGACTCTTATATTTGTTATCATATCAACACATATAGAATGAAAAATAAGAAAATGCAAGCTAATGAAATAAAATAAAAGTTAAACTACTTGAACGAATAAAAGATCTATACTACTAGCATGAAAGGAAATAAACAAGAAAAGAACTTGAATTAAAATTTCATGAAAATAAAATTACATGAAAGGAGAAAATTACGTAACAGAAAAAAAAGACTAAATAGCCATGAAAAAGAAAAGAAAGCTTTGATTTATTTGTGTGCCTCAAACTAAACTAAATGGAGGCTCAAAGGCGGCTATGAGAGAAGAGAGAAGAGAGGGCTAATTACATGAACATATGGAGTATATATACATGTTTTGAAACCCTAATCCTATTTTTGGGAACTACCCAAACTTCCCTTGAGAAAGTATGGCCACCAAGTTATCATTAGCATGAGATAATCCTCCACTAAGTGTGCATGTAACTTTAATGGTCATTTAACATATGCATTAGCTCCTAATTGCACATCAAGATACGTGGGTTGGTGGGGTCCTCTATGTTTCGTGAAATGAATTATTTCCATCTTCATTCCTTTGTTTCCTCTTATGCATGCATATTTTCCATGAAGCCAGTTGTAATTTGAATTCAAATTCCTACAAAATAACATGGAAATTTTCAACTAAATTTTCTCAGATTAATATATGCACAAAAATGAACATATTTCCCTATATGAAGATGAATAAATGATGATCTGAAAATAATTTGAATTTTGGTTTAAACATGTTAAAATAACCAATATGATCATTTATTTTATTAAATTAGATTATGCATGGTGATAAAATTATGCACATTTACGTGCACATCATTGAACAAAACACTATTCTGCTATTATAAATACTAGGATACCGTATAATGCATTGGTTGACTACGATTGGATGATTCCCATTATGTACTGCCTGATCATGCAAAAAACCATGTTAACTTGTTAAGTAGAACAAAATTAAAAGATCCATTGTGGTCACTAAGCCTTCGTTGGATTTTTGTGAAGTTAAATGTTTTCATTTTCCTTTTGATAATGATTTCAAATTTATTCCATTTTAGGATAAGGCATTTCAAGGAATATTTGACAATGGTTTTAGTTTAGATATTTAAATAATGGATGGGTTTATCAACATGAACTTTTTATTAAAGAAGTTGTTTAAATATGTGAGGTTTATAAAGGAATTTTATGAATGATTTTGGGGTTTCGTAAGGAAGTTAGAAATGTTTTGAATATTCTTAAAAGAAGTTTTGGAAAGGATTGAATGTTGATAAAAGAAGTTTATAAAATGATCAGTTATTTATAAAGGAGTATAAAGGGTTTTGAATATTTATAAAAGGGTTTTATAAATGAATTTGGAAGTTTGGAAAGTATTTTGAAATGGATTTGGATTTCAAGTAAAAGAGATTTTATGAATGGAATAGATTTGACTAGAAGGGATTTATCGAAATCCATTTAAAAAGAATTTGAGATCTAGGTTTCTCTAAACTGACATTTTAAAAATGGTGGTATGGTACACTTATTCCACAATACCGAGGGAATAATGTTTAGGGTTATCCTTATCTCCAATTTAAGTAACATTTGTTAACCCTTTCTAACCTGATTTAGAAGTAAGAAGTTATTCACAATGGTTTTTATGAATATACTTACGTTAGAAAGGTAAGTAAATGAATGTTTTAGACAAACATTTTTGAAACATATTTATTAAACAAACATTTTTTTGCGGCTTAGTGGCTGCTAAGAATAAATAAATCTCGAATAGAACTAGTTGTTGTTTTTTTATTTGATAGTAAAATAACTGACTATCAAATCTGGTCCAATTATGACTCAAGAGGCATGTCTGATATACTAGAGTACCCCTGTGAGGTCTCGATTGCTTAATGCATATTTTCAAAAGAACCGGAATTAAATTAGCAAGAAATTATCACTTAGTTTTGGGGACACTGGTTCCTGGATTTGTCTGAACCACTTCAAACTAATAACTAACGATGTTAAATCATATTGAAGTATGCTATGGTGTTGTGTTATTCTTCCTGAGGGTGATTCTAAAATGGAAGATTGTAACATGGAATGCTTGTTCGATCTCCGAACAACTTGCATGGATGAATACTAGCAATGTACCACTGCGTGGAGGGCAGCGTTAGCATTCTGAGATGGCCTGCTAAGACGAAGAAGGTAAAGATGTGACCTTACAAACCGAGAAATGGAAAAAATAGGGTATGTAGTAGAGCTATGTGGTCATCTACCATTAGGAGCCACCATCCATTTTAAATTTTCCATATTTGAGTTGTTTTGCGCTAAGTATCATGGTAGTATATGGCCTTGTCAAAAAAGGATGAGGTAATTCGGTTCGCCATGTTAAGGGGCAGTCGACTTTGTGTAGCGGGGTACAAGAAGTTCTTGTCAGACTCTGGTCTTTGATTTTAGACCCTAGTTTGTTGAAATTTAATATAGTAACAAGTTCATCTATTTTGGGTATGTATTTGTACTCTGGACATTATTACAATATCATTAGATTTTATATACAAATGTTTTGGTTATCGTAAGGTAAAAACCTGTCAATGTTTATGTGCGGCGTGGTCTTACTACATACCTTTAATTTCAAAGATTTTTAAAGTAATAATTAAGTTGTCCGAGTTTACTCACACTAGGCTCATGTTCTACTTGGAGTATATTTTCTTTTCCTGAACTCTTGGATGCTCGAATTTGAATGGACAACCAAGTAGTTTAGGTTTCTCCGTAGATTTACTGTGAGGAGCTTGGAGTAGGTGGCCTCATTGATAGCTGGTTATTTTTCTTGTTTTCTGTTGTATTATATGTGTATTATGTTTATTTAGGTAGGGACAGGCTGTTGTAACCGTCCTAGTGTAGAATTTGTATTAGTATGACTTCAATATAACATTTTTGAAATGGCTTTGTAATATATTATGTTGAGTAATTTATATTGTTCCGTTGTGTTGTGAGATTCTATATCGTGTAGTTTCTTATCTTCTATCTTGTCTTTCTTTCAACCCCAATGATCGGTTTTTTAGAACTTAAATGCATGGAATGCAACATAGTGGACGTATTGGCGTAGATTTTTAAGGGTCAAAATTGTGGTCGCCGCATTTTCAGTAACAGAGTTGAAGGTTAAGCGAGAAACTTGGTTTATATGAGGATAACTCTTTAAGAGATAAGTTAATGTAATGCCTTATTACGAGTTTGAGTGCATTATATATACGAGTGCGTATTTGTTAGTGATACATTTTATATTGTATTTGTTTATCAGTTGAGTGGCTTAAGAACTCAAATCAAGATGTGGGACGCCACTGTGTCGATAGGGGTTTCTTAAACAGTTGAACAAGGCAAACCGACACAATATTGTTTTAAAATAATAAATCAAAACAATTATACCTTGAATTATATTTTAAATGTAAAGAATTTTTTTCGGAGTTGATTGAATTATTGGGTGTAATGGGTGATAAGGAACGATAATATCTGTCCATCGTCATTTGGAAACGTTACCTTTCCCAATATGAACAAGATTTGGAAGTTTATTTTAAAGGTATCTTACTATAATTAGGTAGTAATAATGGGTATGCAAGGAAGGAGTGGACATGGAAAGAGATCGAAGAAGTTAATCATAAAGGATGGAAATTCTGGTAGACAAGCCGCCATAGTAGTTGTGGTTCCTAATAAAGAAGTAATTGAAGTTCAAAAGAAGCCGTCAACTTCAACAAAGAACGGTAGTACTCAACAAACACAAAAGGAGGAAATTTCTACCGTATTTGAAGAGGCCTTGGGAGGACAAATTAGAAGAAAGTGGTCCACAAAGGAAATTCTCTCGAAATGGGAAGGAAGTGTTAGGAATGCGGATTACGGATCTTAAGGCTAGAATAACACTAGAGGGGGTGAATAGTGTTTTGTGGATTTAATAAATCTTTGTCAAAACTTATGTAATTTAATCACTAACAAATGCAATACACAGACACATATATTATCACAGAATTAGACACAGATGCAAATAATAAATAAAAGCAATAAAGGAAAGAACACACCAGGATATTATACTGCTTCGGAGTTACCCTACATCCAGTCCCGCATAATTGTACGGATTTCGTTTCAAAATATTCTCTCAGATTACACCCTCGATTTCAAGGCCACTAGGTACATCCTCCTGTATTCGAGTTCGGGGAAAACTCACTTGATTTATTAGGTCACAAGATCACCTAATTGATATCTGAGGCAACAATCACACCCAATTGATTTCAAGGCTCAACCACACCTTTTACTTAACAGTTTGATTTACAAATAATCCTATAACTCTGAATAGCACTGGAATCTTATGGAGGGAGTGGCAGAGGATCAAACAAGAGATAATCAAGTTCAATTCACTTGGTATTTCGATAGAGTATGGTTTGGGATTCTTTAGAATAAATGTGGAAGATGAAGAGGAGAGAAAGTGAATGAAAATCTGGTAAAAATTCGTTTAGAACTTACTGGTATTTATATAGATCAACAGCCATATCTATTCATGAAAGGATACGACGAACAGACACTTCTTTTGAAAATTTGAAATTTGAAAATTAACGGGCACTATGTCGACATGGGGAGCAGGAGTATGTCGACATGCTCTAGGCAAAAATGGTGATTTTGATTTTCTTATTAAAATTGGTTTTTATAATTTTTCAAAACAATTTCTAAACTTTTATAAATATACTTAAATATAGTTTAACCATATAAAAGAGTTTAAAAAGTAATTTTTTAATATATAATCTAAATCTATAAAGTGATTAAAAAATTTAGTATATAAATATTTAAAAACTAAATATTAAAGCAAGAGATAGTTTAAAATCAAGGACAATTTTGAAATCAAAATATTGAAAAAATGATAAAGATAATTATAAGGCTAAAGTATTTCAAATAGGAGAGATGTCTTTATGAAAAGAAGGTTTTGAAAAACATTTTCTTAAATAAGAGATATATTTTTGAAAAGAATTTCGTAAAATTAGTGGACATCAAAATAGGACCACTATATGTTCCACTAGATACTGTCATGGGTTCCATCCCTTTAACAGGCTCGAAGTGGATTCCATTCCACGAATAAATTTCGAATAAAGATGCAAGGGCTTTCAAGAAGTTTTAACATAATTCTAGACTCAATACTTATCTTGCACTTTGAAATCTTGAACTCTTGATATCTTGGTACTCATGAGTCTTCAATCTTGATATCTTCAATCTTGAATCTCTATAATGTACGGTCTTCATTCTTGATACCTACATGGTTAAATCCTGCATATATATATATATCTAAACTATAATGTTAGTATTAATATTTTATAACAAATCCTAAGATTGTTGTCATCAAAACCATCATCTCAAGGACTAATAATCTCTCCTTTTTTTATGATGACAACCTATGTTTATAAAATATACTTCACCTTCACTATAACTCCCCCTAAAACTAATAATTCCCCCTTAATCTAAGCCTAACTACTCTAACTACTCTAGTTTATATTTCTCCCCCTTTGTCATCAACAAAAACCATCCTAAAACCATAAAACTATAAAACTCCCCCTTAAACTAACACTAGAACAAAGTATGGTAAATGGAATGTGAAAGACATAAACATAATTATATTATAATTATTCAATACATAAATATGTATAAGTATATCTCAAACAATCCAATCAACACACGCATCAAATCTAATCATGTCAAACAAGTTAAACAAATCAATAAGATTAAAAAAATCAATCAAGTCAATCTAGTCAATCAAGTCAATCAAGTCAAATAAGTCAATCAAGTCAAACAAATCAATCAAAACATACCAAACACATCAAAAACTAATAATCCTATACTATAAGAAAATACTACAAACTCCTCCTAAATAAAAGACACCCGTTATGTATACATGTATGCAATATGTAATTTGTAATGAAGTATCAAATGTATGACATGTGCAATGTAGCATGAGATGATATGCAGAATGAAGTGTAACTTGTGATGCAAATAATTATGATATTTCATGCATTATAATTTATGATGTAATATGCAATGAAATGTGATATGAAATAGAATGCATAATGATATGTAATGTGAAATAAAATGATAACAAAGTAGAATTAATAATATGCAGAATGACATGATAATATATATACCGCCGTAAAAGATATTCAGACTATAAGATAAACATGAGTGATAAGTAATATATAATCGACTAGCATATATATATATAGTGTATGTATACATATATCAAACTATTATAAACCACTTCAACCAAACAAAGGTTATACACGCCAATTACTAGACTTAGGTTAAGGGAACTAATGAATGAGACTGAAAGAGCAGTAAAGACAAGAGTTCAAAGGTAGTAAATGATATTAAAACTATAACATATTCATGAAAGGTAGTAATCAAACTCAGTATCAAAATCAAATTGCTAAGAAATATGTATTTAAAAAAATTAATACCCTCCTTGTTCAAAAAAAAAATTAAATTAATTTTTTAAGAATCCAAACTTCCATGTTTATAAAATACTTAACTTACTAGTTAAAACTTATATATTAAATTACTATTGATTAAAATATTTAGAAACATGTTTAAAGACCTTTAAAAAATATCATAATGAAATATTCAATAAAATAACAATGATTGAAAAACTAAAACAAACATGTATTATATTAAGGCCTCTTTCATTTTAAAATTTTATTTAATTACTAAAAAATATCTAAGCATTAATTTTAAAACATTCTAATATAAGTTAGATAATAACTTCTAAAAACAATAGAGAAAAATACTTAATTTAAATATTATTTTTACATAGTTTAAAGTTTCAAATAGAAAAGACAGCATTTACACAATGCTGAAACAAGTTTTTGCAGTAAAATATTCAAAACATTATAAACAGAAACTGCAGCATTTACCAAATGCTGTGAAAAGTTTCTAAAACACTACATTGTTTCAAAGCATAGAGATGCTATAAACACGAATTTGCAGAACTTAAGAAATGTTCCAGAAGAAAAGACAGCATTTCAGATATACTATCTATTGTTCTGGGCCTAATTTAAACATGATTTTGCACTAATTTTACGACTGGATATTGACATGTAAATAATTGATTTTTAACCCAATTTTTTCATTGTATTTAGTATAATTAAAGTACTTTAAAAAACATAAAAAAATAATGAGAAAACATGTGTAAAGACACTTGGCATTATGCATGTAAAAATGCTTTTATTAAAGAAAAAGTGTAATGACATGTGTTATTTTGCATGTATGTCACTACCTATTTATATGACAAGTATCATGTGATGCGGCACGATCTTATTAATTGAAGAAATATATAAATAGACCCTTATTCTGACATTTATATGACAAGTATCATGTGATGCGGCTCGAAGCGGATTCCATTCCACGAATAAATTTCGAATAAAGATGTAAGTGCTTTCAAGAAGTTTTAACATAATTCTAGGCTAAATACTTATCTTGCACTTTGAAATCTTGAACTCTTGATATCTTGATACTCATGAGTCTTCAATCTTGACGTCTTCAATCTTTAATCTCTATACTATACAGTCTTCATTATTGGTACATGCATGGTTATATCCTGCATATATATATATACATACAAACTATAATGTTAGTATTTATATTTTATAAAAAGTCCTAGGGCTGTTGTCATCAAAACCATCATCTCAAGGACTAACAGGAAGTTAGTTACTACTTATGTAATAAGACAGGTCATACTGTGGACTATTGTATATAAGGAAAGGAAGGATCAGTAGTTCTTAAAGTTTGGGAAAAATACTGCTTTCTTTTCCAACAACTTGTACACATCAAGAAAAATTGCCCTACGATTCAAATAACACTACAAGACGGAGGAATTATTAAGAAGAAACCAGCTGCCTCTAGAGAGATAATTATGGGAATATGTATACGGAAAGTGGGGGAGAACAGTGGAAAGGAATAAGTATCTTGAGTGTGAACTCATAAATATGAGGGTGTTTTGGGAAGTTATGTATGATATGTATCCTTAGAAATGTTTTGAATGCTATGTAATTATTGTTGTTTGCTTTTAAAATCATTCTTTAAACTTAGGAAATGATTAGTAAAGTTTGAAATTAAATGTTTCAATACGAATCTAGATAGTCAAGAACTATTAATCCTAGAGGTTTTGGAACTAAGGTGTATGTGGTTGAGGAAGGGCGGTAAGATCAAACCTCAATAGATTTTTGCTTCGTTATGCCGTGATTTTGAGATTTTAAGTCAAAGGAAGTTCTTGGGTTCGGAATCGTTCATGGAAGTTAAGAATTGGCTGGGCTGGTGTGATAAGCTACTTAATTACATGATGAAGAATATTCAAGGATCATTCAGGAAGATGATTAGTAATGCTCCACGATTTGAAGATTTTGCACTGCAATCACCTACTACTGCACCAACTGAAGATAAGAAGCGTTTAGACAAAGTTTCCCAAATATAGTTGCTTCAAATATGGAGAGAAAGATCACTTGGTTCAGAAAATTAGTTGGGATAAGGAAAAGAGAAAGGAAAAAGTAAAGGCTAAGAGACAAAAGCTTAAGAAGTAGAATGCGCCATGGAATTGTTACCACTGCCATGAGGAGGGTCATTTCATCAGAAATTGTCCTGAGCTCAAGGAAAGAAGGTGGCCTAGTTATCTTCACAGAACCATATGCTATAGTAGTAGCAAAGGGAGAAAAAGTTATAGAAGGATCAGTTTAGCGCTAGTAAGATAGGGACTAGTATTAGGAATAGTATCCTAAGTTATGTTATTAGTATCTTTTGTTGTATGTATCTTTTAAAGTGTACTCCCCATCTATGATGGAGTCCCTTGACGTAGGATTGTGTGTTATTTGAATGATATTCTATATCAATGTGTCTCTATTTGTTCTTGATGGATATTAGTTTCTATCATAGTTTTATCTCTTCTACCATTGCATATTGACTAGGACTAGAGCTAAAAAGATTCATGACTTTATGTTTTGTCAACTTAGTAGTTAAGGTTGACTCGTCCAAGGTATTTTGGTTAGAGGATAGATTAATAAATGAAGTTAAATTTAAATTATGTAAATAAGAAGATTTAAATAAACTTGGTTTTCTTAAACTATACTTTTGGGTTAGGATTGTGATAAATTTCGGGACGAAATTCTTTTTAAGGGAGGAAGAGTACAACGACCTAGAATTCAACCACTATTTAAATGATATTTACTTATATTTTTAAGTAATTAATAAATATATTTTTATAAACAAATAAATTTATTTTTAATAATAATTAATGATGATAAAATGGTTTTCAAATTATGTTTAGCAATTTATATAGTTCATTGAAAAATAGAAAATGTAACCGAAACTCGTTTTTTGAAATTTCGATTTTCATTGGTTAAAAGTATTGAAAATGTTAAAACATCATTGCAAACACATGCATATAAACTACAAACTATTTTGTCATGAGAATATATACATGTACATATATTTTCACTTAAACATATGTATATAAATAAATAAGTTAAATTTTTATATAAAAATTTACATATTTTAACATATAAATATATCTATCTCAAGAACAAATGAAAAGAGTGCATGGCATGAATAGTTTGCATGGTTAGGGAGGGTACATGTGTGGGCAGAAGTATGGAGGGGGGTTATCGATTGCATGTATATGTAGATATCGTATTTAACCACTTAATTTTTTAAATATTTTCCAATGGTTATAAATACCCTTCCGTTTCATAATTTTTACTTTGGAACTTTTCTTCTTCATGCCAAATTTCCTAAAGCTTGAGAAAGTTTTCATGGCCTCCTACACATTTCCTATGTTATAAAAATCTCACATTTCCACTTTAAATTCCTTCCACGACTTGTTTAAAACACTTCTTCATCCACTTATTCACTTCATATTCAAATAGAAGCACCAACATCCACCAAACCCTACATGGCCGAGCCCCAATAGTGCATGACCGAGCCTAAAGTATCCAAGGCTGAGTCCATTTTGGGTGTGTTGGCATCCAAAGTCTTTAATTTTGCAAGATCCTAGATTGTTTCAAAGTTTTAGTAAAAGTTGGTTTGAAATGAGTAAGCTTTGGTGAGTAAAAGTCTCATTTTTGGAAAAGATGTTGACTTGATTATATTGAACTATATGTCATAAAAATATGGTGCTTGTTGTGTTGAAATATCATGTTGTTTTGATGGCATATGGTTACAAGTATGTGATTGAGCTTGGATTTGTGGTTTGGACGTTAAACGATATGTTTGGACATAGATATGTAAATGGTTGGGTGTTTATGAAACCAAAGCCGAGTATATGTGATGAAATTGTTGTGAAGTTAGCACCTTTAAATGTCGCAAAGGACTTGAGATCCGATTTGAAAGAAAAGACTGTTCCTAGTTTTGGATTTAGGAAATGTTTTCCAAGTTTTCACCTTTTGCTTAAGTTCTCAAATCTCTTCCATTTGTGTTTTCAAATATGTAGTAGCTAGAATTAAAGTGTGTGTTTCACTTATAAATCAATTCTAGCGAACTGCATTCATAACAATAGTCGTTGTAGATGTAGTTCGACAAATTTCACGATTTCAAGTTTTAAAGTGTTTTCTTTTGGATTTTTTTAAAGCATTTCAAACTAATTAAATAAGTCAAAAGTTTATGTTTCTAACTATTTTTTAATTTAATTAATTAATTAATTAATTAAATTATGTAATTATTACTTGATTTATTAATTAAATAATTAGAGTTTAAGAAATTATTAACCAAGTTAATTACTTTCAATTAAGAAGTTTTAAATAACGATTAATTAAGATAAAAGAAAACTAATTTTTATTTAATTAAGTTTATTTACTTTATTTAATTATTTAAATTAGAGTTAATTATTTGATTAATTATTATTTAATTAAAGGTTAATTATTAACTTAATTATCTAATTAAGGTTTAATTATAAATGAATGTTTATTAAATTAAATTTTAATTAAGGTTTACTTATTAATTAGTTTTCAATTTACTAAGGTCTAAGTATTGATTAATTAAGACTTGACCAAGCTTAATTGAGATTAAATTTTTAGTCAAATAAATTAAGAGTTAAAATAAGCTAAATTAAGGTTTAATTATGATTTAATTTTTGATTTAATTAATATTCCTTTTGGTTTAATTAAGCTTTAACTTACGTTTTAATTGATGGTTGTTCACTTCAAAAGTTCTTTGAAATTCTATCTGTTTTTCTTATCTAAGTGAGTGTTTTAAAAAGAAGAATCTCTTGTCTAATCCTTAAGTAACCCTCATTACTAGGAAACCTAATGACAACTACTGATAGAACAAAACACTATTCTACTACTATAAATACTGGGACATTTTCCTGTATAATGATGTGGTTGATTGTGATTGAATGGTTCTCTTTTCTTACTGCTTGCTCATGCAAATATCCATATGAACTTGTTAGTTAGAACTAAATTAAAAGATCCCTTGTGGTCTCTAAGCCTACATTGGATTTTATGAAGTTAAATGATTTCATTTTCCATATGATAATGATTTCAAAGTTATTCTATTTTGGGATAAGACATTTCAAGGATGATTTGGCAACGGTTTCAGTTAAGATAGTTTAAATAATGGATGAGTTTATCAAAAGGAACTTTGTGGATAAGGTTTTATTAAAGAATTTTTTAAATATAAAAGGTTCATAAAGGAATTTTATGAATGATTTTGGGATTTCGTAAAGAAGTTAGAAATGTTTTGAATATTCATAAAAGAAGTTTTGGAAAGGACTGAATGTTTATCAAATAAGTTTATAAAACGATCGGTTATTTATAAAGGAGTATGGAGGGTTTTGAATATTATAAAAGAATTTTATAAATGTTTTGGAAATTTGCAAAATATTTTGAAATGGATTTTGAATTTCAAGTAAAAGAGATTTCGTGAATGGAATAGATTTGATTAGAAGGGATTTATCGAAAACCATTTAAGAAGAATT
The DNA here is from genome assembly GCA_030765085.1 of Allium cepa. Classification (NCBI taxonomy): domain Eukaryota; kingdom Viridiplantae; phylum Streptophyta; class Magnoliopsida; order Asparagales; family Amaryllidaceae; genus Allium; species Allium cepa. The sequence continues at coordinate 622,250,221 of CM060940.1, read as the reverse complement.
TAAGATATGGGTTTCTCTCAAATGGCCTTTTAAAAATGGTGGTATAGAACATTTTTTCCACACTTAATGCCAAGGGAATAGTGTTTAGGGTTGTCCTTATCTCTAATTTAAACAACATTGTTAACCCTTTTTAACCTGATTTGGAAATAAGAAGTTATTCACAAAGCTTTTTGTGAATATACTTATGATAAGTAAACGAATGTTTTAGACAAACGTTTTTGAAAGAGATTTATTAAATAAAGATATGTTTGAGGCTTAGCGGATGCTATGAATAAATAAATCTCAAATAGAATTGGGTTTTGATTGTTTATTTGATAGTTAAATAACCGACCATTAAATCTGGTCTTGTTTTGACATAGGAGGTATGTTCGTTATATTTGAGTTCCCCGGTGAGGACTCGGTTGCTTAGTGCATATATCCAAAAGAACCGGAATAGAGTTAGCTAGAAATTATCGTTTAATTTTAGAGATATCAGTTCTCGGATTTATTCGAACCACTCCAAAAAAATAACGAACGGTGTTAAATCATATTTCAATATGATGTGGAGTAATAATATTTTTCGTACGGGCGATTCCAAAGTGGAAGATAGTAATGTGGAATGATTTGTTCGATCCTGGAACAACCTGCACTGATGAATGCTGGCCCTGTATCTCTACCTGAAGGGCGGTCTTTGCATTACAAGATGGTTTGCTAAGAGAAAGAAAGTAAAGACGTGACCTCACGAGCCTCACAAATCAAGAAATGGAACAAATAGGGCATGCAGCAGAGCTATGTGGTCAGCTACCATTAGGAGCCGCCATCCCATTCTGGATTGTCCATATTCGAGTTATTTTGCATGTAAACACCATGGAAGTATAAGGCCTCAGTGTCAAAAAGGGATGCGGTAATTCGGTTTGCCATGATAAAGGGGCTGCCGGCTCTATTTAGCAGGTGTACAAGAAGTTCTTGTCAGACTTTGGTGCATTTTCTTGGGCTGTACCACCGGAAAGTAGTCCCTTGCCTTGCCAAAATATGAAATTCATCTGCAACATATGCATTTATGATTTATGATTTTAGAGCCTAATATGATGAAATTTAATATAGTAACAATTTCATCTATTTTGGGTATGCATTTGTATTGTGGACATTATTACAATATCACTGGATTTTATATACAAATGTTTTGGTTATCATAGGTTAAAAACTCTTCCGCATTTATGTGCGGTATAGTTTTATGAGATACCTTTGATTTCAAAGTGTTTTAAAGTAATAATTAAGTTGTTTGAGTATACTCACACCAGAACCATGTCGGACCCACGGTTTATTTTCTTTTCCTAAACTCTTGGGTGCTCAAATTTGAATGGGCAGCCAAGTAATTGAGGTTTTTCCGCAGATTTACTATGAGCAGCTTGGAGAAGGTGGTTTCATCGATAGCTTGTTATTTTTCTTGTTTTTCTCTTTATTATATATATATATTGTGTTTAGTTAGGTAGGGACAAATTTTTATAACTATCCTAGCATAGAATTTGTATTATATGATGTAACATTTTTGAAATGACTTTGTACTATATTATGTTGAGTAGTATATATCATTCCATTACATTGTGAGATTCTGTATTAATTAGTTTCTTCTCTTCCATCTTTTCTTTCTTTCAACCTGAATGAGCAGTTTTCCAACACTTGAATGCTCGGCACGCAATATAGTGGATATATTGGTGTCGATTTTCGAGATCGAAATTTCGGTCGTTATAATTTATCTTTTAATTATTTTTATTAGTTTCTCTTTATTTTATGAGGTGTTACATATGATCTTGCATTTTCAAATAAATATAAACACACATCAACCTGTTCATCGAACTCAAATCTCATACTAGTAAATTTTAGCATATAAAATCATCAATAGATCAATAATAGGAACAAAAATAACAATTCAGAACATTCGTAGCAAATTTAACAGGTTACATAAGAAATATGCAATTTGAAGCTAGAAGCACTCTTTTCCTTGCTTCAAACTTTAAAACCCTAAAAAAATCTTATGTACCTGAGATAAAATAGGATTAAAATTTCAAAGTTACCCTAAAGTAGTTGATATTAAGGGTTAGACAAGTGTTAAGAGCATTTAACTTAGTAGTTTATACCTAAATATTTTGGAAAAAAAATAAGTTTTGATCATGTTTTGATCCTAGACTACCGTCAAAGAGCATTTGAAGATCTTAGGTATGGAAATTAAAATAAGAATGATGAAATGGAATCTTTTGGGTTTTGGGTTTTGGGCGTCTTCAACATGCATACAAATGACACATTTTACTCAGGAAAAAAGTATTTATTTATTTATTTAACTATGTTATTAATCTATTACGTACATATTAATCCAATTTAAGGCATACTAGAATTTTATAAGCCATAAAAGTATTTATCTAGAATATTATTTTGCTTAAAATAATTTCTTAATGTCAAATTTGCATTTTTAACCCTTAAAATTTTTTAAATGCTTATTTATTTGCCAAAATAAATCTTATACTAATTATTACATTTTCATTATCCAGATATAAATCTTTAATAACTTTCAACCCTTAAAACGCATTATTTAGATTTAAATTTGAATTTTTAAGTCCATAATTCAAAATCAATACAATATTCCTCTAATTCTAGCAAAAAGGATTCAAGTTCATATTTATCAAAAAAAATTCAATTAAAACTCCAAATTGTTATTTTTAATCTTTGTTATTATGTTTTTCCACATTTACATCCATTTAAACCATTTTTATTATTTTAAATCAACTATTTTCCTGAAATCAAAATTTTATTTCAAAAATCCTTATATTTATTTTAAATTCCAAATTAAATCTTAAATATATATTTTTAATCACAGTTTTACATTTATTTTATCATGCTCCTAACTAGGAGTTACAGACTCTACTCCTTAAAAAATTGTATCCTCATAATTTATAAGGAGAGTACTATACTTACACTTAACTTCTAACCAATTTATAAGGAGAGTATTATATCTAACCAATATCATCAAAACATGCACATACATACATTTACACTTCTATAAATTAACACAGTTAAAAAAAACTGTAATACATAAGCACACAAACAAGCATTAAAACAACTCATGCAAATTTATACCCTACTAGGAATGTCAGAAACATCACGGGATGTGCCTGTCGAATTAATTTCTTGGTCTTCCATATGCAATCTATACGGTTATTCGACCATTGAACTTTCACTAACCGAACGCCCTTTTTCTTCAACTGCTTCACCTTTGAGTCTACAATGGATGAAAATTCGGTGGTGTATGCCAGGTTAAGATGCAGTTCTGAATCTTTGATCTGATTTGTCTCCAAAAAATATCTAAGTTATAGTTACATTTTTGCAGTTGGGAAACATGAAATACAGTGTGGATTCAAGATAAATAATCAGTCATGTAACAGCATAAATCCAAGTGAGTTCGAATTTTTCACTAAAATGCTAAAACCCAAGCCCACTGAAACCCAACTTGGGTAGTATCCTGCAAAATAGGAAAAGATAAATATATCAAAACTCAAGTATATATATCTCATAGCGAAACTGACTGAAATATAATAGTAAGTAAACACTTACCAATAAAATAACACTTTCTAAACAAGTGCCCCAAAGCTGGAAAGTCTCACCCATCTACCTAACCTGTATGATATTATAAGGAGGGGGTCAGAACTAAAGTTCTGGTGAATGGATAAATTATACACTTCTAAGCTTAATTCCACATATACCGTTTTATTTCCATTACTGTTATATTATGTTCATTGGGTTTATAATACTCTCGCCTTAGTGCGTGAATCGTGCCCATCTACTCCCTAGTAGATTAAAACCTAATAACTGATATATATATATATATGGCTATATGCCCCTTGATCGCTCGGTCCTATATACTACCCATAGTACCTTATGTGTCCTCCTTGCAAAGGACTCCATCGTCTTGCTACTATAGTGTTTTGTGACTACGTCTATAAAGGACTGCCTCATAAGGCCTACAATATAGATGTTCTGTCATCTACTATAAAAATGTAAAACTACATCCGCACCAGTCTATATTAATGCTTGGACATCCACAATATACAACCTAGTGCATACCTTGAGGACTATACATAATCGTTTCGTCTACACCCTGAATCCCACTTAACAAGGTCTACCTTATAGGAAACTCAATTGGGGATTTTCTGTTTCTGTAAAGGACTGCTATGTTAGGCATACAATATAGATATTTTATTTGGTCCGTCTCTTTTCTTATCGTGGATATGGCCCCACGCGGCCACCTCTCAACTAATTGAAAGACTTCTAAAGAGCTAAGTGATTGTGCCATAATGCAAACAATCTAAACATCTAATTGGCTACGCCCCTCATCCAATGTCTCGATAGTGAAAGGTTCATTGGACTATTGGTTTAACTCTAGTCTTTCCCGAACTCACTTCTTGGTTTTGATGATGACCCGATATCCACATGCAACTATCCTTTTGGGTCCTGCCCACTAAACTTACTTGTAAGTACCGGGACATACGAATATCCTATTCTAAACATCAACCCCTTTTGACTGCCTATAATGGTCTTGCCATGCAAAAGGCAGTCAAGGCATACTCTATTGATGGAACACTTACAGACCCGTCTTTGGGGAACTGCTCCGTTATGCCCACCCTAGAGGGCCATCCTAGAGTACCCTCACATCCCGTTGAAGTCTCGTACTTCCTCTAGCCTAAAATATCTAAGTTGGACGTGCTCCTTATGTTTTGAAATCTGTGATGAACTACTTCGTCAGGCTCTTCATTATTTGGGATGCTTCAAATGCATCTCACTCTTTTATTAGACCCTATGTCTAATCTTTTATTTTGCGTTTAGTTTACTTTTCTTAATCTTTTGGCTACTTATTTACCTTAATTAGCATAATCTTTCCCAGCATCACCTAATTATTGTGAGACCATCAGTTCCTAACTGAAAGGGAATGCTGTTGGTATGGGCCACTTCTATTATCTTACTTAGTAACTTAATGTAGGTCTTATGTTTATCAAAATAAGCCTCATCTATCATTTCTGCTCTATTTTATTATTAAATTAATTATAACCTATGTTATAACTTTACTTGTAATTGTCATTTCTATTTTCTTTTATAATATGTACATTATAAATATAATTATAAGTGTCTCTTGTCTATTATAATCTGTCTTCTTTCATTATGATATTGAATTCTCTTTAATTCTCTTATATTATATAATAATCTTTGCTTGGGACTATGTCAGATTGTCATAAATTTACTTATCATAATAATTGTTTTTGCCTTTATTCTATTATTTGCGCAGTAATTGCATATCAAGGTATGTTTCTTTTAACCGCTACTAGTCTTATCTAATAATTAACTTGATTACCTATTTACTTCCTGTAATTTTTCACTTTATTTTCATATATTTTAGGAAGTAGTTCTATTCTATTTGGTTGGTTACAAAAATTGTGCTAAAATTCAATTTCCATGTTTTGATACTAAAAATGATATAAAAATAATCTGTAACTACAAAATATTTCTTCTGTTATCTCTTTTACTTTTTGGATAGTGCAAAATACAGTAATTTCTTTATTTTACACTGATTCCTTTTTTCTTTCTTTTATTCTTCCAATTAAGTTTATCATTATCATTTGAATACTAAACAATGGATATGTATTCTCTTTTCTAAGTCAACCAACTAATCTATCACTTACTTCCCTATCAAGTTATTAAATTTTCTCTTGTAATTTATTTTTCCTTGTTTTGGCTTAATTTACCGCAAATTTCTACTTTTATCTTTTTATTTCAGCTTTTTTTATTTACATCTAATTTCTGTACATCAAGTGTTCTTCTATTTTAGTCCGTATTTGCAAATTCTTCTCTTTACTATTTTATTCATGTAAAAAGGTATAAAAAGAAGCTAACATCTACATGCAAAATTTCAACTTTTAAAATAGATGTAAATAACTGTTAATTTCTGGTTTTTTTAGGCTTATGCCTTTCTCTAACTATCAAGCCTAATATTATTCATATTTAATTTGATTACTATTTTCCATATAGATAATAATTACGTATAAGCTCTCTTATATAATTTACAGTATTAGCATAACTAATTAACAAAATTAATACTGAATAAAATTATTTAACGGGAATCTAATGGTAATATATCATAAACATAAAAGATATATAATTAAATGCACTCATTAGTTGTCCTTAGCTTTGCTTGTGCTCAGTTTGGCTTTGTGGTCTTCCGTATTCCCTTCTAAGGTATCTAATATTTTTATTGAGAAGATCTTCTACCTAGAAATATTTTCTTTCTAGGGTCCAGCCTCGGGCAATGAACCCAATTGGGAGAAAATTTGATTTTGAGAAAATAGCTAGGCTTAGAGTTCTATTTATAGTGGAGTTTGAGGATCTCAGACCGTTGAATTTTTGGATTGAATTTGAAGCCACCACGTCACATGGTCGTTCGGAGCCATCAGATAAATTGACGTATGGCTTGGATTGCACAAAAATCGAATTTTAATTAGTTCGGCACGTACCTGAACGAAACTACATCCAGGTAGTAACGTGGGTCGACCTTAGGGTCGGCCTGGCGGTCGATCTACAGATGTTTTGGTTCGATCCATGTTTGTTTTATTTTTTTTTGATTATTTGTCGTTTCTCCGGTAAATTCATATTGACTCGGATTTTGACAGGTTATATATGGAAATTGATCAAAAAATCGCCATGGACACAATGGTACAAGTTTCAAAACTATATCCTGACAATTCCAAAAATGTTTATTTTCATCGTTCATCGTTATTTGATTATTTAATTATTAAAAATGCGGGGTGTTACATTTTCCCACCCTTTAGAAAATTTCGTCCTCGGAATTCAATAACGGTAAAATTATGTAATTCCTCGCATCAATCACATCCACTTTGTGTACATCCCATTTTATGGCTATTCTGCACTTGTGCAAAGTGGCGTTCAACATAAGATATATGCATGAACATAAATTTCTACACGGTACCCCCTATATGAATGCTTTTCTTCTTTAAAAACTTATTTTAAAACATGATGCACAAATCCTAAATATACTTGTAATTTATATATGAATGCAATTTTTTGAAAAATCAAAATATTTTTCATCCAATTTTTCCCACGCAGCCTCCTCTCAACTAATCGAAAGTCCTTTATAGTGCCAAGTGGTTGTGCCCTACTTCAAACAATCTAAACATCAAATTGACTGTGCCCCTCATCCAATGTCTCGATAGTGAAAGGTTCAGTGGACTATTGGTTTAACTCTAGTTTTTCTCGGACTCACTTCTTGATTTTGATGTTGGCTCGATATCCATATTCGACTATCCATTTGGGTCATGCTACTAAAGCTTACTTGGAAGTACCTGGACATACGAATATCCTACTAAAAAAATCAACCCCTTTTGACTACCTATATTGGTTCTGTAATGCAAAAAGCAGTCAAGGCATACTCTTTTGATGGAATACCTACAGACCTGCCTCCCGGGGACTGCTCCGTTACGCCTATCCCAAAGGTCCATTCTAGAGTATCCTCACGTCCCGTTAAAGTCCCATCTTCCTCTAGCCCAAAATATCTAAGTTGGATGTGCTCCTTCTATGCTAAAATCTATGATGAACTACTTCGTTAGGCTCTTCATCCTTTGGGCTGCTTCAAATGTGTCACGACCTGGCATTTCAAACCATTCAAATCGATAACCATCCACTCATGTTAGACTTGAATTGATCGAAACAACATATTGTTAATGTATATTTGGCAAAACTTAGCATATACAGTAAATAAATCAATCATAGAATCACAGACACAAAGTAATATAACAATAAGCAGCGGAATAAATAAGTAGTAGTTCATGAAGCTACTATAGAACATCAGAGTTAAAACAAAATACAGCAAAAATCCAAAGTACATAGAGGTTTCAATATACAAAATCAACTAACAAGTTTGAACATAAACCACTGGAAATAACTGGAATAACTAAAAGCTAAATGATATAGACAGATCTTCAAACAAAGCTCCCAGCGCCAAAGGTGTGTCCCAAATGAAGTGGCACTCTGTCTGACCCGAGCATAAAGCAAAACACAGAACACTTGAGTCGGGATTAACATTCTTATACCTATAAATCAGCCTCAGTGAAATGCCAGGTGAAATACGAAGTTACTTAAAGGATGTTTGGGATTCCCATCCTCTAAGGATCCATGAAACTATGTACATATATAGTAAAATACGCTACATAGATAATGACTACAGTAAAGTAAACTATTAAAATTGCATTAAGGCATTACCCATATCCCCCTTAACACTTTTTTTATATATTCCCGTGGTCTATACAGTACCGTAATTCCTCCGTAATCTGGAGAGCTATCAAAGGGCATTCCATAGGTAAGCTACAAACCACTCTCGTAGAAGGCGCGATACGACATGTGAAAAGGCATGCGAGTCAATGCCCAGGGTAAGATACTACTATTTTGTGGATCCGGACTGATGGTAACGCATATAAGCTACTACCACCCACCTCGCGACACACTTTCCATAATTAAAGGTGCATCCAATCAAATCCCGAAGTAATAGAATGGTATCGAAGAAGCATGCTCGATCGGAGGTGCGACCTTGCTTGGCCCGACTTGGCTCCTTTTTTAGCCACATCAAGCCGACTTGCGAAAATCAAGGCTGCGTTAATAGCTCATACAGAATCGTCGCCAAACCATCCTACTTCTTCCTGGAATCTCCACTATGGGAACAATTGTTAAAGTGGTTTTCGGTATTGATAGAAAGTACGACAATATCTAACTGCGGTCTCTTTAACAACCAAACACTTATTTCACACCGTGGTCATTTTCATTTCAAATAGTTCATACTTCATATCAAAATATCATGTTCATTTCAAAAATCATATCACTTTCGAGATCTTATTCACTTCCGAAATCATAGTAACTTTCAAAATCATAACCATAAATAGTTTAAACTATCATATCAAAGTACTCGAATTTAAATCCATTAAATCTAAATTATACCAGTTCCGACATAAACAGTTTATATATTAAAAATAGTTTATATATGTTGAAATAGTTATAAATAAAAATAGTTTATATATTGAAATAGCTATAAATAAAAATAGTTTATATATTCAAATAGTTATAAATAAAAAAGTTAACATATTGAAATAGTTATAAATTAGAAATAGTTTATATATTTAAAATAGGATATAGACCAAAATAGTTTATACAAAAAATAGTTTATATATTAAAATAAATTATTTAATAAACTATATATCGAAAATAGTTTCAAGTTAGAATTGTTTCTTAAAATTTCAAAAATCAATTCAAATCAACTTTAGTTCCAAGATTCAATTTAAATCAATCTCAGTTCATCAAACATAATTCAATTTAAATTCTCAATAAAACCATTTTCATTTATATTGATTTCAAATTTAAACCATTTTCAATTCAATAGGTTTCAAAGTTTAAATATTCAAATAATTTATAATAACTCAGTTTGATAGATTTCATCTATATTTCAAAATTCAACCTTAATTTTATTTAAATTTCAAATATCCACTAAATCATCTTTAATAACCATTTAAATAAAATCCAAAATTAAAATTTTATATCAAAATTAATGTAATAAATATCTGACTTCATTTTTTATATTCTGAAATATTCACTCAATTGCCTTTTATAAACATTTAAACAATCTCAAATTCAAATTTAAATCAAAATTAAATATTCAGTTTCAAATATGAAAATATTCGTTTAATCACATTTAATCAAATTAAGTTATCAAATAAAAAAACATATCTTTAAAATCTCAAATCAATATGTTACAAATCAGTTTAATTAAATTAAATTATTAATCAATTTAAATTTCAAGTCAACTTTAATTTATCTTTCCAACCTTTATTAATTAAAGTTATTGCAAAATCTATTTAAAAATATTAATATAAATTTCAATAAATATTTATTCATACTAATTAACTTAAATTGTTAATAAATTTTATTATATTAGTTATTATTAAATTAAATCTTATTATTATAAATCTATTTTAAATCTTATCTTATATATTTTAAAAATAATAAAGTTGTAAGTAAAATTTTATAATTTACATTTTTAAGAACATAACTTATAATTTTAAAATTTCCAAAACATATAAGTTTAAAAACCTAAAATTTTACACATATTAAAATAAATATTCATATTATAATTTAAAATCAATATCTATCAAAACTTATATATTTTCCTTTTTAAAATTCTGGAAATTATTTCAAAAATAGACTAACGGTGTACGTATATAGTTTTCTATTCTGTGGTCAAGTGGAATGAATGTTTATCATTTCAATCCGCAATTTAAATTTAATATTTCTAGGTATGTATCATTTCAACCCGCAATCCTAAAATTTCAAAATCAATGATATCGCTTGGGTTTATAATTTCAACCTATAATGATTTTCTCGTCTATCAGATCTTTCAGATATGTATCATTTTAACTCATCTGGATTTTCTAAACTAACAGGGAACTTGCAATGTGAGGACAATAGAATAATAGTATAATTTGACATGGCATATAAATGGAAATTATGATCACAATTAACAACTAAATTATTATATATATATACACACACACACACACACAACAGGATATCGATGTCATATGTCAATTAATAGGCAAACAATTTTAAATATTAGCATATCATATTCAATAATTTAATCACTAACCAATTCTAATTTAACAATATATTTCAATCATCATTTCAAGTGAATTAAATTTACTATATATAAGAATATTAACCATGAGTGATCGCTCAACTTTCGAGACTAGAGAAAATAACGACAGCTCAAAACGATGCAAATTGACATGGACTGGTGCACACGGACATGCGCATACATAACGGGACCATGGCAAAGCAAACAAAAAAGGCCTTCTTTTTCCTTTTTTTAGAATAGGAGAAAAAGGCTAGGCGTTTACTGGTCGAGCAACGATGATGGCTTTGACTGTTCTCGATCAGGGAAAAAGGAACAAGCAACATTCCCACATATACATCTAACACACACATATATTTTTTTTATATACATAGAACACTCTACAGAGTTGGAGTAAGCTGTAGGTAGAGGGTGGATTGGATTGCAAGGAAGAGCGAGGACAGCATGGTTTCAAGAATCAACATATAAGCAAATGGGAAGAGCAAGCAAGCTATAAGTAAATATACAAACTTCTGTTTTTTTGAAAGGAATGCTGCTATGCTCAGTCTTGGAAGCAAGGTGATCAGAGGCGTGAGCTATTACAGCAGAAAAGAGGGGAGACTGGAAGGTGGAGGGTGTGGCGAGGCATGTTTGAGTGGTGATCCGATCAGAGGGCAGGGGAAGACGTGGTGCAGGATTCGGGAAAGTGAAAGGTGGCTAATGGGGCAAGCTACAACACACTTTTTATTTCTTCTATAAGACGATAGGCGTATGTGTGGAAAAGCGGCATATGGGAGAGGGCAAGCTGCTAGCTGTCACGAGGAAGGAAAGGATGAAGGTGGTGGAGAGGCTTGAGAGAGGAGGATGGCCATGTTGAGGAGGTGTACAGTCGAGTGGAACAAAGGTTTCAGACAAATGCAAGCAAGCCTAAATATATACTTTGCCTTATTATATATATTTTGGGTGTGACAGAAGGAGCAGAGAGGTGGAAGGTGGCATTAAAGTTTCGGCAAGCGGTGGGGAGGAGGATAACAGAGGTGGAATGTGACGACCGCCCATGACTCCAGCACCAAAACAAGAGAAAAGAGCGCTGAAAGGTATGCCAGGCAGCCATGGACGATAGTCAGGGTAAAATAAAACAGAAGCTCCATCGTATAACTCACGGCGCATGGATAAAATACAATAGAGAAATATATAGTGAAGCTTCATAACAGAAAATCATCATATAAGCATCATAATAGTTTTATACAAACATGTGAATCATCCATACATCAAAGCCTCACTACATAACACTCAATCAAATACAGCAGCGGATACCCAGTACATATAGGAGATAATATGCAAAAGCCTCCTGCTCGTCTTCGTCGCCAACAGCGTAGATCTCGAAGAACAGCACCTGTCACCTGCTACCTAGTCTGCCCATCCCAACATGGATGAACAACCCAAGGTAATAAGAGGAGACATAAAACCTTGAGTCAGACAAAGTCTTAGTGAGCAGTAAATCAACTATCAAACATACCAAAAGAGCAAAAGGGATAAAAGGAATAGGAACCAAACCATCCCACTCCACCTCTCTCTACAGTGATAGCCCCCAGACACACACTAAGGAGAAGCAAGCATAACATAGCAAACAATTAAGGTAAAGCAATAACCACTCGAGTCAAGGACGATGTTTTCCAAATACAAACCCCTAAGGCCTAAACCAAGATCAGATAAGCACCCAGAAAACACCGCTCTTGAGGCCGAATGATGATACAACCAAACGTCCAAACATCCATGACTCTGGCTATCACTGTTATCATTGCTTTGATTTCACCGTTAGTTGAATGACCACCTGTCAAGGGCTAATGGTAACCCCGGTTCTAGACATAGCTCCGCACGTCATCATGACCCGTGCCTAGGACTTACCTACTCTGCCCAGAGTACTCAACTACCTACCTGTAGTCTTTTGGGTGTCCCGACTACCTACCTGTAGTTGTTATGGGCGCCCCATGTACTCTTGCTTTTGAGCATGCTAGAATCTTCAACAACGATGAGATCTAAGCCTCCTAGTCATCCTCCTCGATGACTATTCTCATACTAGCTCAAGCTACCTCTCGAGCAATCCATTATCAACCAACTCGAACCATCCCTCGAGTTATCAACATGCTTGGAATGATCCCTGCCTGGATTACGCCAAGTCTTCATCACATCATACTTCGCTTTATCACACCATAGCAAAGTCTCAACTCAACAACATGGTTTGCCTCATCGCATCATGGCAAAGTTCCATCTCAACATCATCCAATCCATACATATGAGCTTCAACATCCGCTACATATGTCTTAAGCAACTTTCACCATTCAAGAGCCTCTTCCGTAGCTTTTGAATCGTCTTTGACCATACTTGTCCAAATCTATCAACTAGATAACTCATTTATATCAATCAAACAAGGCAAACATTAACCCAAACAAATAAGTAGTCAATCAAGATCTAAATAGGCATTTATAACTAAAATGGCAATTTCGTAAATAAATGAGCATGGATCTAACATACATGAATTATGGGTTTTTAGCATAGATCTAACAATTATAAATTATGGGTTTTGTCTTTACAACTAGATGAATGAGCTTGCAAAAGTAAACATCTTCATAAGTAATGGATCTACACTTGGATCTAAGGAAATATGCATAAAATCACTATCTACAACACTCCAACAAACCACCAATCCAATACACTCCTTTGGGTCCACGTGAGAGATAACTACCACTCACCGAATCACCCAAACACTCCAAAAGAAACCCACTTCAGATCTGGACAGCGGAGATCCAAACTTGATTCGTCGAGATCCCGCTAGAAACGATGAAATCTAGCTTCGTTGGATGAAGATCTTCAACTTTGGCCCTTGAATCTTCGATCTCGATCTTCGATCTTGGATGGATGTTAGAACTAAATTGGAATGGAGAAAAGAAGATGAAGAAATGTTGTAGTCGAGTTCCCAAAATGGCAGCACTTCGTCGCTTCAAAAACCGGTGCCAAAAAGTGTGCCAAAGCCCTCTATTTATAGGCTGAATCACCCTTAGGTCGTCGCCCCTTAGGTCGGTCACGACCTATCCATGAGTCGTCCACGACTCATCAACATCCTGCGACCTAAAACAACCCGCCTCAACAACCTAGCGACCTACCGACTTAACTGCATGCGGCCTAGCGACTTAAGCCCCTTCACGACCTAACACCTTAACATCCCACGCAGCTTAGCCTAGTGCCGACTTAAAATCTTCCCCGACCTAACTTAAGTCGCTGCCGACTTATCATGCTACGACTCATACGACCTAGCTCACAAGACCTTGCGAGTTATAAACGCCAGCTACTACCACTAAGTCGCTCGAGCGACTTATCACTAAGTCGCTAACCCACTGTTCTTACTAACTCGCTAACTCGTTAGGTCGTTCCATACGAGTTAACGTTAGGTCGTTCCATACGAGTTAACGTTAGGTCGTTCCATACGAGTTAACTCGTAACCCTAAACTCGTTAGCTCCTAAGGTCATACAACTTGCTAACCCTTAGGTCGCTTACCCCTACTCACGACCTAACCTCCAAACGACCTAACCCCTAGGTCGCCAACCCCACTAACTCGATAACCACTAACTCGTCCATCCCCTAAGTCGCTATCTAAACACTAACCCGTAACTCGCAAAGACACTAACTCGTTAACTCGTTTTAATACTAACTCGAGTTAACTTTTCAACCTAACTTCCTTGCGACTCAAACAACATACGGGTTATCTTTCCCTACGACTTAGGTTATGGACGACTTATCAACACTGACGACCTAGAATTCTATGGTATATCGACACATAAAATACGGGTCGTTACATGGAACAAGGGGTTGAGGCGAGGCCGGGTGGTGGTTGTGCTACGCGTTTAAGGCAGAGAAAAGGAACAAGCTAGTGAAATGGTATCATCAAAAGGAAGGGGCAATAAAAGCGGTTGCTGACGTGCATGTGAAAGAAGAAGCACCAACAGGTTGCAAAAAAGAAAAAAGAAAGAAAGAAAAAACAGAGAACGTGGCAAGCTATTCATGAAAGAAATAGATGATCCAACTCTCAGAATATGAATATGTAACTTAGTTTATATTATATATATTTTTCACGAAACAACCGAAGAGAAGATGGAATGGGAAAAGAACCATAGATAAAATGAAATAGTGGGCCAAAAGGCAAGAGTTGCATTCAGAGAATATTAATATCAAGTGGCTATTCGTTTTACATGATGGGAAATGGAAAGGCACAAGGAAACGAAAAAGTTCAAAACAGAACCGATGTGGCTAATAGTTTTCCAGATTTCGCCGCGTACCGACACCGAATTGCACAAATGAATATACTGTGGAGATCAACACGACAAGATGGACAGAATGGTACACGAACATCAGTGATATGACAAAGCTATCAAAATTCAATATTCGCTGCCAAAACTACTGCTAGTTTGTCGAAAATTAAGATAAACGGGGCTTGAGCAGTCTAAATTTGAGGAAATGAATTATGACATCTCACTCAGAAAATGATTTACATTTTTATTATATAAAAATATTCAAGTTTCAAAAATAATTTATTTTCAAAAAATCAATTGATTTTAAATTGAAAATATAAATTACACAACAGTACTAACTTCCACATTTGCTAATGAAAATCTGAAATTTGTTATATATAAATAAACGCATTTCAAGTATCAAATTTTAGTTGCCAAATTTGATGTTTATTTTTTTGTGAAAATTCAGTAAACTACGTTATTAACAATCGTTAAAAATTTACGAGTCGTTACAGTCTCCTCCAGTCAAAACTTTTCATCCCGAAAAGGAGCGAGATAGGAGAATAAAAACAACCGAAAGGAAAGATAGATTTGAAATACATAGTACCGGATATAACAATTAGTTTAAAACCATATAAATTTTATTTTTGGATATTTTATTACCTACATTAAAATTGTATATTATTCAATTACATACACAACATTTTTACTTTTGAATATTTCAGGTAAATTACATATGTTATAAAAATGCAATTGAGTGTTATAAAAATACATTTTTCCTAGTTCAACTGTTCAAGTTGTTTCAATTCCAATTCTCATTTTAAATACTCCAATTATTCAAAAAAAATGCTTCATTCCAATAATTGAAAATCATTACTTAACATAAAATTAAAGAGTTAAATTTTCGATTTCACTTCAAGCCATTTTGAAATAAATATTTACATATATATGTATATTTTATAAATCAAATTATACTTAAGAAATTCAAATCAAATCTATTTTTCAAAACAAAATGTAGAAAAGCTACTAAGTGGCCTCTCTACTGTGAGACTCGAAAATGAATGTCGATGATGCTTCAGTCATTATATGTTCCGACGACACAAGAGGATACTACCGACTTACTTCTTTTAAAATTCTTTGAAAATAATTTCCGTTCGAGAATACCTTCAAATAATATATTTCAGAACTTTAAAACCAAATTTTGAAAATCATCGAAAATTTAATTCTAAAATTCTTTAATTTAAATTCATTTATTTCCAAATCTAATTTATAAACCATGTTTATAAAATTCCATCTTCTTGTAACATGCAACAAAATTAATGGTTCAGGGAATGTTAACAAAACAATAAATGATAATCTAGTTTTATCATTTCAAACAACCAATTTATTTAACTATCTAATTTCAAAAAATTATACTTATATATAAAATATAATCTTATACAAAATTATTTCTTTTATTGATTTTGAAAACTATATTGTGCCAGTTTGCTTTGTTAAAGTGTTTTGGAATTCCTATCGATAGCGTTGGCCAGACAAATCGATCGAAGCCCAAAATTCAAACTTAACAACTAAAATAACACAACATAAAACATATTATATCAATTAAAAATACACTTTCTCATAGGATGATGATTCAAGAATGGATTTAGAATGAGAATGGAGATTCAAATTTTGAAAAACCCTAATCCAAGAGAATTCTAACTAAGAAGATAGGCTCAAAAGGAAGATAAGATAATTAAATCACAAAAGAGGGAAATTGACAGACTCATATCAATCGCGACGACCTTAACTGGGTCAACCGAGACTTAGAAAAAAAAGAATATCATCAATGAAAATCAGGACAAACTTGTTGAGTATATCGTAGAAAACGCGATTCATGAGATCAACGAAGAAGGTAGGAGCATTTGTTAATCCAAAAGGCATGATTAACCATTCATAGAAACCCACAGTCTGAGTGGACAGACAACAGGTTAAGCTCAAGGGATAAGATCGAAGTGGAATTCAATTTCCGCTATGTAGGAAGAGAAGTGACTTCACTAAAACATCAAGATAATCCCTGAATTTTAGGGAGAGTCAGGATCACGAAGTTGATAATCAAGCGATAGGATGAAACTGCCTGCATAATCCCGAGGCATTCGACATTCGATCACAAGAGGTTTGCCTGGGTCATCTATTAGAGAACAGTTCGGGGTTTGCAGGAAATGACAGCATCAAAACCGTGGATATATAATCTCTGATGCATCGACGTCCTCTATAAAGGTGTTTCACCCCTTTGCAAATAATACTAAGATTGGCGGGACCGCCAACAGGATCAGTCACACATAAGTATGAAATTGCTAATTGAGATGGCAGGATATGCTTAAATTTATTATAGAGATCAACAGGTATAGAGCTATGGGATGCTCTCGTATCAAGAAGAACACAAACAAGAAGGACCAAAATGGATTTCCAAACGAATGGGAAAGTTCCAAAATTCAAAAGAAATCCTAATCCAGGAGGATCCTAACGAAGAATTTCAAGCTCGAATGAAGGTGATTCTGTAATTAATTTACTCATTCTAGGATATTTGTACCCTATCTCTAATGAATTTTACACCATACAGTAAATAAATCAATCACATGATCACAAACATAGAGTAATATAACAATAAGCAGCAGAATAAATAAATAGTAGTTCATGAAGCTACTATACAACATAAGAGTTAAAACATAATACAACATAAATCCAGAATACATAGAGGTCTCGTATAAAAATCAATCGACAAGTCTTAACATAAACAACTTGAAATAACTGGAATAACTGAAAGCTGAATAGATATTGACAGATCTTCAAACAAAACTCCAAGCTCCAAAGGTGAGTCTCAAATGTTGTGACACTCAGTCTGACCCTAGCATAAAGCAAAATACAAAACACTCGAGTCGGAGTTAACATTCTTATACCAGTAAATTGACTCAAGTGAAATGCCAAGTTAAATACAAAATAATTTAAAGGATATTTGGGATTTCCATCCTCTAAGGATCCATGAAACTATCTACATAGTAAAATACGCTACATAGATATTGTCTATAGTAAAGTAAACTTTTAAAATAGCATTAAGACATTACCCATATCCTCCTTAAAACATTTTTATATATTCCCGTAGTCTATACGGTACCGTAATTCCTCCATAAACTGGAGGGCTATCAAAGGGCACTCCATAGCTACGGTGCAAACCAAACTCGTAGAAGGCGCGATAAGGCATGTGATAAGGCATGCAAGGCAATGCCTAAGGTAGGATACTACTGTTTTGCGAATCCGGACTGTGGTAATGCATATCAGCTACTACCGCCCACCTCGAGACACACTCCCATAATCAAAGGTGCATGCAATCAAATCACAAAGTAATAGAATGATATCGAAGAAGCATGCTCGATCGGAAGTGCGACCTCACTTGGCAGGGCATGGCTCCTATTTTAGCCACATCAAGCTGACTCACAGAAGTCAGGGCTGCGTTAATACCTCGTACAAAATCGTCGCCAAACTATCCTACTTCATTTTGGAATCTCCATCACGTGCATAGTTGTTAAGTGGTTTTCGGTATTGGCAGAGAGTACGACAATATCCGATCCCGGTCTCTTTAACAATCAAACGCTTATTTCACACCGTGGTCATTTTCATTTCGAATAGTTCATATTCCATATCAAAATATCATGTTCATTTCAAAAATCATATCACTTTTGAAATCTTATTCACTTCCGAAATCATAGTCACTTTCAAATAATAACCATAAATAGTTTAAACCATCATATTAAAGTATCTGAATTTAAATCCATTAAATCTAAATTATAGTGTTTTCGACTTAAATAGTTTATATATTGAAAATAGTTTATATATATTGAAATAGTTATAAATAAAAATATTTTATATATTGAAATAGTTATAAATAAAAATAATTTATATATTCAAATAGTTATCAATGAAAAAGTTTATATATTGAAATAGCTATAAATTAGAAATAATTTATATATTTAACATAGGAAATAGACTAAAATAGTTTATACAAATAATTGTTTATATATTAAAATATAAATCGAAAATAGTTTCAAGTTAGAATTGTTTCTTCAAATTTCAAAACCAATTAAAATCAACTTTAGTTCAAAGATTTGATTTAAATCATTCTCGGTTCATCAATTATAATTCAATTTAAATTCTCAATAAAACCATTTTCATTCACATTGATTTCAAATATAAACCACTTCCAATTCAATAGGTTTCAAAGTTTAAATAAAATTTTAGATTATAAATTTAAATCAAAATTAATATAATAATTATCTAACTCCCTTTTTTTCATTGTGAAATATTCACTTAATCGCTTTTTGTAAACATTTAAATAAAATCTCAAATTCAAATCACAATTAAATATTCAATTTCAAATTTATTTAAATATGGAAATATACGTTTAATCATCTCTAATCAAATCAAGTTATCAAATAAAAAAATATATCTTTAAAATATCAAAACAACGAGTTTCAAATCAGTTTAATTAAATTCAATTATTGACCAATTTAAATTTCAAGTCACTTTAATTTATCTTTCCAACCTCTATTTTTTAAGGTTATTACAAAATCCATTTAAATATATCAATATAAATTTAAACAAATATTTAAACATATTATATTCATACTAATTAAATTTAATTCTTAATAAATTTTATTATATTAGTTATTATTAAATTAAATCTTAGTATTGTTAAATCTATTTTAAATCTTGTTTTATATATTTTAAAAATTATAAAGTTATAAATAAAATGTTATAATTTACATTTTTCAAAACATAACTTATAATTTAAAAAATTTCAAAACATATAACACATATTAAAAAAATATTTGTATTATAATATAAAATCAATATTTTCCAAAACCCATACATTTTCCTTCCAAAATTCTGGAAATTATTTAAAAAATAGACTAACGGTGTCCGTATATAGTTTTCTATCCTATGCTCAAGTGGTACAGATATTTATCATTTCAATCCGCACTTTAAATTTAGTGTTTATGGGTGTATATAATTTCAACCCGTGATCCCAAAATTTCAAATCAATGAAAATCGCTTGGGTTTATCATTTCAACCTATAATGATTTTCCCCTGATCTATAAGATCATTTAAGTATGTATCATTTCAACCCATACGGAATTTCTAAACTAGCAGGGAACTTGCCGTGTGAGGACAATATAATAATAGCACAAAATGACATGGTATATAAATGGCAATTATGATCACA
Organism: Allium cepa; assembly: GCA_030765085.1. Taxonomy (NCBI): domain Eukaryota; kingdom Viridiplantae; phylum Streptophyta; class Magnoliopsida; order Asparagales; family Amaryllidaceae; genus Allium; species Allium cepa. The sequence goes on along the minus strand of CM060940.1, from coordinate 622,229,987 downwards.
ATTAACAATTAAAATATAACACACACACACACAACAGGTTATCGGCGTCATATGTCAATTAACAGGCAAATAATTTTAAATATTAACATATCATATTCAACAATTTAATCACTAACCAATTCTAATTTAACAGCATATTTCAATCGTCATTTCAAGTGAATTAAATTTACTAAATATAAGAATGTTAGTCGTGAGTGGTCGCACACCTTTCGAGGCTAGAGAAAACAACGACAGCTCAGAACGATGAAAACTGACACGGGCTAGTGCACACGGACACGTGCGCACATAACGGGACCGCGACAAAGCGAACAAAGAAGGCTTTCTTTTTCCTTATTTTTAGAATAGGAGAAAAAAGCTTAGCATTTACTGGTCGAGCAAGGATGATGGCTGCGGCTATTCATGAACAGGGAAAAAGGAACAAGCAGCATCTCCCACATATATATCTCGCATATTTTTTTTATATGTACACAGAACAGTCTATAGAGTTGGAGTAAGATACAGGTAGAGGGTGGATAGGATTGCAAGGAAGAGTGAGAACAACATGGTTTCAAAAAATATATATAAGAAAATGGGAAGAGCAAGCAAGCTACAGGTAAATATACAAACTTCTTTTTTTGGAAGGAATGCTGCTATGCTCGACCTTGGAAGCAACGTGGTCATAGGTGTGAGCTACTGTGGCAGGAAAGAGAGGATATTAGAAGGTCTGGTGAGGCACGTTTGGGTGGTGATCCCGTCGGAGGTGGGGGAAGACGTGGTGCAGGGTTTGGGAAAGTGAAAGGTGGCTGATGGATTAAGCCACAACACATTTTTAATTTTTTTATAAGATGATAGGTGGATTTGAGGAAAAGCGGCATAGGGGAGAGGGCGAGCTGCTAGCCGTCACGAGGAAAGCCGTCACGAGGAAAGGAAGGATGAAGGTGGCGCACAGGCTTGATGGAGGAGGATGTCAATGTTGAGGATGTGCACGGTCGAGTGGTACAAAGGTTTCAGACAAATGCAAGCAGGCCTAAATATATATAATTTTGCCTTATTATCATTTTGTGTGTCTGTAGCGGAGGGAGCAGAAAGATCGAAGGTGGCGTTGAAGTTTCGGCAAGCGATGGGGAGGAGGATAGCGGAGGTGGAACAAGGGTTTGAGGCGAGGCCAAGTGGTGGTTGTGCTGTGCATTCAAGGCGGAGAACATGAACGAGCTAGTGAAATGGTATCGGCAAAAGGAACGGGCAATAGGAGCGGCTGCTGACATGCATGGAAAAGAAGAATCACATGCAGATTGCAAAAACGAAAAGGATTAATTTTGTATTTATGCCACTTTTGCAAACAAATTACAAGAATAGCCCACTTTGCAAACTTATAACGGAAATAGATCAGTTTTGGCCACGTAGGACGACACGTGTACTGGCGGCATCTCAAATGCCGCCAGTACACGTCTTTGTGGCATAATAACACTGGCGGCATTTGAGAAGCCGCCTGTTAGCGGCATTTGAGATGCCGCCAGTTAGCGGCATCCCAAATGCCGCTGATTCTGCTGCCCTCTGTTTAGTTTCCAGCCCTCCCTTCTTTCATCCTCACTCCCCCTTCCCTCATCCCCTCTTCAAAAAAGAAACGAATCCACCCCTCCAAATCACCAAAAATCAAAATTTGAAGCTTCCAACTACCAAAATCTACTTAGGGAAGGAAGGAATAACATCTATTTCTTCCTCTTTGACAGGTTATTAGCTATAGCAGGTAGGTTATTTGTGGAAACCCTAGTTCCATTTTTTTAATTTTATTTGCTATTTGGTATCAAGTGATAATAGTTTACAAGTCGATTGAATAAATTGTAGAATGGCTCCCAAGTGTGTACCGACCATATGTTATTTCGATGGCGAATTGGTTGTTGATGAAGTTAATTGTGGAAAATATGTGGGGCGGTCGTGTAAGCCAGCTAAAGTGTTGAGAGGTTGTAATTTGATGCAGCTGAAAGAATCGATCTATAAAGCGACCAAGATAAAATCTGAAGAATTTGACATAGAGGTAGTGTGTAATTGGCCGACGGACTCAGGATCGAAAGCCATAAAAATAGCTGACGATGACGATGCCGAGCTAATGTTTTCAGCGACATCGAAATCAATTGAGCTGTTTGTTGGGAAAATTAGGCGCTTGCAAGTAGAAGAACCCGTACGAGAACAAGAAGTTAACAGTGTTATTGAGGAGCACCGAAGAACAGTTGAGGCGGTAAGTATCAGCCTTGGAGACGCGTCATCGAGTTTCATTAACCCGACTATGCCAGCGATGTATAGTCAACAACAAGGTCTGTATGGATATCCTTCGTGTATGACATATCCACAGGGCATTCAGTATATGTACCCCTATCCAAATCAAGGCACCTTTACGCATTTGCTCGAAAGGTGAAACATTTGTTTATGAAAATTTGGTCCTATTAATATGATATTTGGGCGCAACTTAACAATTTTTTCCGTCTTATATGCAGTTATCTTCCTTGTCGACCAACACCGCCTAGTCCCGATGGACCATCACAATGCCATATGTCTCAATTTATGTATCCAACTCCGTCCGAATTATATGATCTTAGTCAGAGGTATGTCTCATGAAAAATCAAATTTTTGTAGGTAGTAATTACGGTAATGATTTTAAAGTAATACGTATGTTTGAATAGCAGATTCATCGCGAACGATACTGCTATGCAATCTAATGCTGATTTGGAGAATGTAAACGTAAACGTAAACGTGAACAATGAAGAAGTTGATACTGAGATGGACGGGGAAGAAGGTGAAGATGGCAATGGTGAACCCCACGTACATAGTATGGATGTAGTGAACGTGGTGGAGAACGACATGTCGTGGATATGTAGTATGCAAGTGAACAATGAACCTTTGAACTATGATTTTCCGGTTGAAGACAATATTTCCAAAGACAGCGATGAGGTGGAAATGGAAGTTCCTTTGGATGATGATTTGTGCAATGCACAAATTATGGCAAGGTCAATCGTTGCAAATCTTGCCTTCAACAATGAGATGTTTTCAATCGTAAGCGTTGAGAATGGATTTAAAGTTGGTATGATTTTCGAGACGAAAGCCAAGTTGTTACAACAGTTGAGCGAATGGTCGATTTTGCATGCCGTATCTTTTAAAGCAATAAAATCAAATAAAACCAAATACACCGCCATTTGTAATATAGATGGAAATTGTCCATGGAGACTTCATGCTATTGTTTCAAAAAAATCGGAGCAGAATTGGTGGATTGTAAGGAAATATCCTAGCGAACACAATTGTGTTAATCCAACGGTGAACTCCACCCACAAGCAAGCGACGTCTAACTTTATAGTGGCAAAAATATTACTTTTTGTGAAAGCCGATCAAAACATTACAGCCGGAATGGTACAAGTTTTGATGGAAGAACAGTTGTTTGTGAAAATTAGTTATATGAAGGCTTGGAGAGCTTTGGGTAAGGCGGTGGAAAGAATTTATGGTGATTGGGCTGAGTCATATAGTAGTCTAAGGCAATATTTTGCTAAAATAACTAGATCAAACCCGGGAAGTGTTGGATACGTTACGACCGATGAATGTGGAGTCTTCGATCGAGCTTTTTGGGCCTTTGGACCTTGTATTGAAGGATTTGTTCATTGTCATCCGTTGTTATGTATTGACGGGACACATTTGTACGGGAAATATAAAGGGACTCTACTTGTGGTCACTGCTGTTGATGCGGATGACTATCTATACCCTTTAGCGTACGCAATTGTCGAGTCTGAATCCGGTGATAGCTGGGGGTGGTTTTTTGCCTGCATGCGGCGGTTCATTCACAGTGTAAACAATCGACGAATTACCTTCATTTCGGATCGAATGAAAGGAATACCATCAGCCTTGCAATCGAAATGGTGTTTGCCACATAAACATGGATTTTGTGCTAGACATCTTAAAGCTAATTTTCAAGCTGCAGGGTTCAGAGAAAAACGATTAACCGGACTATTTTATGTTGCAGCTTGTGCCACGGAAGAAGTCGAGTACATCAGAATACGTGAAGAAATAAAAACTATAAGCATCAGGGCTCACAATTGGATAGAAAGGAGTTTGGGAGCGCACGAGGAGAACTGGGCGTTGTGTAAAGATGATGGCGGTCGATTTCATGTCATGACCACCAATTATGCAGAAAGTTTCAATGGTGTTCTTAAAGGAGCTAGGTCATTACCTGTCAAAGCTTTAGTTGTACGCACCTTTTTCCGGTCGGTTGATTATTTTTGTCAACGAAGAGAAGCGGCAGCAAAACTGTCTTCCCGTCTAACTCCAAAGTGGGAAGCCAAGATCGCTGAACGAGCTAACGAAGCTAGGCATACAAGAATTATTCGATTCAGTCAATCTGAGTGGCAAGTTGTACACTATTTTGGTGACGAGTTCAAAGTACTAATCAACGGTAATAGTTGCTCTTGTACGTGCAACATCCCTCATTTAGAGCACCTACCGTGTATGCATGTTATGGCGGCTTGCTCAACGGTTTCCAACGGAGCAAATAGAGCCCATCACGACTTCGCCTCAACATGGTATTCCACAGCGAAATACCTGGTAGCTTACACCCCTGAGTTTCACCCGGTACGAGATAAACGTTATTGGAGTTTAAGTGACAGTCAATTGGTTCTACCTCCGGTCGCTAAAAGACAGCCAGGACGCCCACGTTCAAGTAGAATTAAAGGTACAATGGACGAGATGCAGACCCCTAAAGGAAATAGGTGCAGCAAATGTGGTGTTCATGGTCATAAAAAGCGCTTATAAAAAGAACCCCTGAATGAGGATAGTGGAACATCACGTGGAGAAGCAGCGGTTGATATACCAGGCCAACAATCGCTCCATGCACGTCTTCTAGGTGTCCTAGGTCGGCAAAATCGTGGAAGCTCAAGCTCTCACGCTATATGTGTAGTTTGCAGCTGTGGAGAGGAATGTGAAGTAGTCGTTTGCAGAAATGATAGGAACGCTGGACGTCGTTTCTACCGCTGTGCTGGATACAACGATCACAAGATTCGACCGAATCAGGTTGAATGCTGTAATTTTTTTAAGTGGCTAGATCCACCGCTATGTCCTAGAGGAGTGGAATATGCTTTAAAAATGCAAGTGGAAATTAGTCTTTTGGAAAAGTTGAACCTGGAATACCGAAACGAATTGTTGGTTCATGGGTACAAGTACTCAGCGTTGTGGCCACGTAGATCGTTGAAGGACAATTGAAATGTAACGTAATGATATTAGAAACTTGATGTGTGATTGAGGTATGTAATTGAAATGTAATTCAAGTATGTTATGTGCATCGTTTGAAGTATTTTATTGAAGTATAATTGAAATGTAATTCAAGTATGTTATGTTATGTGCATCGTTTGAAGTATGCTATTCATCGATAATTGAAGTACGTTGTGACTTGTGTAAAGTATGTTCCGCATCGTTCGAAGTATGGAATACAAAATGCGACATTGTATTTTCCAGTGAGCAATTTACAGAGCGTTATTTCAGATGCCGCTCAATGCGGCATTTGAAATGCCGCCTTGAGCATCATTTGAAATGCCGCTTGTAGCGGCATTTGAAATGCCGCATTGAGCGGCATTTGAAATGCCGCATTGAGCGGCATCTGAAATAACGCTCTGTAAATTGCTCACTGGAAAATAAAATGTCGCATTTTGCAGCATTACAAATGGCGCTAGAGGCGATATTGTATTTTCCAGTGAGCAAGTACCAGAGCGGCATTTAAAATACAATGGCATTTCAAATGTCCATTGCAACTTTCACACCATCAAATACAACTTCAAAACCGGTAACATTCACACCATCATCGAAACACTAGAGTCAATTCTACAATCACAACGACAAACACTAGTCTACATTAGTTAACAACCAAACAACCCAAACGAACAAATACAGACCATGAGCAGTCATTACTACAGTCAACATACCACACAAACGATCAATAAATAGTACAGTCATCAAATACAAACAACAGTCCACTACAGTTAGCCTAAAATTTCATCTCAAAATTTTTAATTCCCTAGGAGTTTTCTTCTTCGGTCTTCTAGGCTTGAGCATAAATTCCTCCTCTTCCAGTGACAGCTCTTCACTACCTTCCTCTTGTGTCCCTTCCGTTGGGGGTTGCGATGGCCCGACGGGTTGTGTATGCTGCGAAGATATCGCTCCGGAACTCCCGCCCTCTTTTTTCTTCCTTCTTCCATACTTTCTCTTCGGTGAGGGGGCCGGTGGGACTGCAGTTATGTCCTCATACGACGCGGGAGGGGCAATATCCTCGATAAGTGGTGGCACTACAGGAGGAGGAGGAGGCGGAGGTGGGATGGGCCTTGACATCTTGTTCTTAGACAAACATGATAGCAAAATTTGTTTGATAGAGAAGCATTTTTCCTTTCTCTTTTCAGGAACCTCCTCCGCAAGCTCGTCGACAATGTCCAACACATGATACATACCATCCGCCTGCGTATAACATAAACCCGTATGAGTTTCGTAAGTACTACATAAGGTGTCAATAGTAATACGTACCATATTCCGTTCTAGCGGAGCTCGTGGAGTGTAAGGTGCCACCTCTTGCTCGGGTTCCTCCGCTCGTCTTCGAAGCACATAACGACGAGTGATATTCCAGCACCAGCTAAGATACTCCTCATCGGTCAGAGTGACATCATGCTCGTCTTCCGCAGCTACGAAACGGTTGTTCCATAACTCAATCATCTGTTCGAACTAATCTTCGCCGTATGGAAGCGTGTAATATGGAGCAGGATACGGTAGATGCTGACGAAGACCAAACTGTCTCATGACTCTGTCTGGCAGATGGTATGCTAAATCTCCGAAATAAAAAACCATAAGTCGTGCCCGCCATAACGTCCTGTCTATTGTACAAATAGCCGGAAGTGCATGAAGGTCTGCTTCGGAATACGGATTCTATGTTACTGCATTGTAATCTAAGACATCAAACTCGTTCCGGTAGAAGGTTAAATTGCGTCTGGGGGTCATTTTTGTATTCTTCGGGCCAATCCACCTATAACAGCAACATGTTATACGAAATTCAAATTTACTGTGTCGATACAACAACACTAACAACACTGTTTTACCTCGCTCCATAAGGCTTTGAATTGTCAATTATTTGCATCTTCATAGATATACGACCAACCGGAAGGTAGGTCCATGACCAAAGCTGCAAGTGAGAAACTTAATTTTAGTTACGGTTTTATGAAATACTCAACTATGCAACAACGAATGCCTATGTCCGTACCTGAAGTAGAGTCATACAACCTCCGGCGGACTGTTGTTGGACCAAAGCAACTCTCGTAAGCTCCGTATAGGTGAAAGCAAGCACCGCACTACCCCAGGAGTATTGCCGACATGAATCGAAGTCTTCTAACAATGGAAGCCATTGAAGGGCCACTCTTGTCTTCGATCGATCACAAAAAAGACGTTGTGTGATGATGTGCAACATAATACAGCGGGCCCTCTGGGCAATCTGCAAAGGAGAGGCACGACGTGGAATATCACCGACCAACTGCTCCCTAAACCACGTGGCCACTATCGAATCATTTCCCCACCTCACGTCTTATGGAGGTGCCAATCCAAGCAAGGGCTCGCACAAATCCGTGTAATTTCTTGGATAATCCGGTTTCAGGATGGGATCCCCGTTAATCGGCAATCTAAGCAATACAGCTACATCTTTCAAAGTGATTGTCATCTCACCTACTCTAAGATGAAATATAGACGTCTCGGTCGCCATCTATCGATCAAAGCCGTCAAAAGATTCCTGTCGAGTTGTGTATATACCAACGTATTAACAACATAAAATCCAGCTCTGTCTAACAGTTCCAACACGCCTGGATGCGCTGACGTGACGAGCTTTAAAGTTGATGAATGGTCAATGAAGCCGTGCGGCTCAACCGCCTGTCGATACATAGTAACAGAGCAAAGAAATTATGGTAATTACCACCAATTTGCAGAAGTAATAACAAATTATTTGATCTTGTACCTCCATCATATCGATGTTGTTTGTGCGGTGTTGAGCTTGAAGGTAAAGCACGCTAGGATCGATCGGTCCGGGAGTCATTTCATCGTATTCTACCACAATAACATTGCATAATCAAACTCAACTTCAATGGGTATAGAATCATAGATTTGCAACTATACAACTTCATTGTATACGATGGAAAAACAATTAAACATGTGCCCTAGGTGAGTAGTCAACTTCATTGTACTATACAATCATATATTTGCAACCATAGAACAATTTTAGCACTAAACCCTAAATTGAAAAAATGACAATTAGAGATAAAATCGATAGATTTCATACCTATAGGATGAGCTTGAGACGATGATGAAGCCATAGTTCAAATTCTAAGTAGATTTTGGTAGTTGGAAGCTTCAAATTTTGATTTTTGGTGATTTGGGGGGGGTGGGTTCGTTTCTTTTTTGAAGAGGGGATGAGAGAAGGGGGAGTGAGGATGAAAGGAGGAGGGTTGGAAACTAAAAAGAGGGTAGCATAATCAGCGGCATTTGGGATGCCGCTAACTGGCGGCATCTCAAATGCCGCTAACAGGCGGCATCTCAAATGCCGCCAGTGTTATTATGCCACAAAGACGTGTACTGGCGGCATTTGAGATGCCGCCAGTACACGTGTCGTCCTACGTGACCAAAACTGGTCTATTTCCGTTATAAGTTTGCAAAGTGGGCTATTCTTGTAATTTATTTGCAAAAGTGGCCTAAATACAAAATTAATCCAAAAAAAAAAGAAAACTAAGAATGTGGAAAGTTATTCACGAAAGAAAGAGATGATGCAACTTTAGAATATAAATATGTAACTTAGTTTTATATTATCTATTTTTTTCATAGAACAACCGAAGATAAGATGGAGTGGAAAAAAGAACCAGCAGATAAAACGAAATAGTGGTATAACCAAAAGGCAAGAGCTGTGTTTAGAGAATATTAATATCAAGTGGCTATTCGATTTACATGGTGGGCAATGGAAGGACATACGGAAACCAAAAAGATTCAAAATGGAACCGATATAGCTAATTGTTTCCTAGATTTCGCCGCATGTCGGACATCAAATTGCATAAATGATATACAATGGAGATCAGTACGACGATATGAACAGAATGGTATACAGATATCAGAGATACGACCAAGACGTCAAAACTCGATATTCCTGCCAAAATTGCTGCTAATTCGTCGAAAAATAAGATAAAGGGGGTTAGAATAGCCCAAATTTGGCGAAACGAATTTTGACGGCTTACTCAGAAAATGATTTATATTTTTATTATATAAAAATATTCAAGTTTCAAAAATATTTTATTGTCAACAAGTTAACTAATTTTAAGTTGAAATTGAAAATTACACAACCGTACTAACTTCCATACTTACTGATGAAAATATGATATTTGTTATATTTAAATAGACACATTCCAAATATCAAATTTCAGTTGCAAAATTTAATTGTTTATTTTTTATGAAAAATTCAGGTAATTACGATATTGAAAATCATTAAAAATTACGGGTTGTTACAAAATGCATTTCACTTTTTTATTAGACCCTAAGTATAATCTTTTATTTTGCGCTTAGTTTACTTTTCTTATTCTGTTAGCTACTTTTTTTTATCCTAATTAGCATAATCTTGTCCCAGCCTCACCTAATTATTGTGAGACCATCAGTTCCTGACTGAAAGGGAATGCTGTTGGTATGGGCTACTTCTATTATCTTGCTTATTAACTTAATTTAAGTCTTAAGTTTATTTAAATATGTCTCTTCTTTATTTCTACTCTCTTTCCTTATTAACTTAATTATAACCTATGTTATAATTTTATTTGTAATTGTCACTTCTATTTTGTTTTATAATCTGTACATTATAAATATAATTACAAGCGTCTCTTGTCTATTCTAGTCTGTCTACTTTTATTACGATATTGAATTCTCTTTAATTCTCTTGTATTATATGACAATCTTGGCTTGGGACTACGTCCGAATGTTACAAATTTACTTATCATAATAACTGCTTTGCCTTTGTTTTATTATCTACGCAGTAATTGAATATCTAGGTATATTTCTTTTAATTTCTTATAATCTTGTCTAATAATTAACTTGATTTGTTCTTTACTTCCTGTAATTCTTCACTTTATTTTCTTATATTCTAGGAAGTAGTTCTATTCTATTTGATTGGTTACAAAAGCTTTGTTAAAATTCGATTTTCATGTTTTAATACTAAACAATGCTATAAACAATAATCTGTAACTGCAAAATATTTCCTTTATTATTTCTTTCACTTTTTGGATAGTGTAAAATACAGTACTTTCTCTATTTTACACTACTTCCTTTTTTCTTTATTTTATTGTTGCAATTACGTTTATCGTTATCTTTTAAGTATGAAGCTGAAGGAACTCTATTTGCTCCTTTCACTCAGGTGTCTCCTATGGCTGGACTGGAGTCAGTTTGATTCCTGTTCGCCTACGAAAAACAAACCAGCGAAGCGTGACGAGCAAATTCTCTTTTCAGGTGGTCTACGGGCTGCTGCTCAATCTACGAACCTTGCGGAGGAACCCTTAGGTTTTCGGGGCATTGGATTCTCACCAATGTTTGCGTTACTCAAGCCGACATTCTCGCTTCCGCTTCGTCCACACCTGCTTGCGCGGGTGCTTCCCTCTAAGGCGGAACGCTCCCCTACCGATGCATTTTGACATCCCACAGCTTCGGCAGATCGCTTAGCCCCGTTCATCTTCGGCGCAAGAGCGCTCGATCAGTGAGCTATTACGCACTCTTTCAAGGGTGGCTGCTAACTATGGATATGTATTCTCTTTTTTAAGCAAACCAACTAATCTATCACTCACTTCCCTATCAAGTTATTAAAATTTTCCTTTTAATTTATTTTTCCCCGCTTTGACATAATTTACTGCAAATTTCTATTTTACTATTTTTATTTTTACGTCAAATTTCTGTAAATCTAGTGTTCTTCTATTTTAGTCCGTACTTGTGAATTCTTCTATTTTCTATTTTATTTGCGTAAAAAGGACTAAAAAGAAGCTAATATTTACAGGTTAAATTTCAACTTTTAAAATAGATGTAAATAATTGTAATAGGCTTATGCCTTTCTCTAACTGTCAAGCCTAATATTATTCATATTTAATTCGATTACTATTTTCTATGTAAATAATAATTGCACATAAGCTCTCTTATGCAATTACAGTCTCAGCATAGCTAATTAACATAATTAATTACTAAAATAAATACTGAATAAAATAATTTAACGGGAATCTACCGATAATATATCATAAACGTAGAAGATATATAAATAAATTCACTCATATGTCGTCCTTAGCTTTACTTGTGCTTAGCTTGGCTCCATGGTCTTCTTGAATCCCCTTTTAAGATGTCTAATATTTTTATTGAGAAGATCTTCTTCCCAGATTCTTTTTAGGGTCGAACCTCAGGTAATGAACCCAGTTGGGAGAAAATATGATTGTGTGAAAATAGCGAGACCTAGGGTTCTATTTATAATGGAGTTTGGGGATCTTAGACCGTTAGATTCTTTGATTGAATCTGAAGCCACCACGTCACAAGGTCGTTCGGAGCTATCAGATAAATAAACGTATGGCTCAGATTGTGGAAAAATCGAATTTTAATTGGTGTCACATACCTGGATGAAACTACGTCCTGGTAGTAACGCGGGTCCACCTTAGGGTCGACCTGTGCTTCCCTCCGTTGACCATGCGGTAGACCTAGGGATGTTCTAGGTAGACCTATGGGCCATCCCATATTATTTATTCCGATTATTTCCTGTCTCTCGTTTCTCCTGTAACTTCTTCATATTGACTCGAATTTTGACAAGTTATATATGAAAATTAATTAGAAAATCGCCACATACACAATGGTATAATTTCAAGGCCATATTCTGAAAATTCCAAAAATGTTTGTTTTTATTGTTCATCGTTATTTGATTATTTAATTATTAAAAATGTGGGGTGTTACAAGGCGACTCCACTTGGTATGCTTAAGGACTAACTTGCTCAATAAACATGTATGGACCAATGAATCGAGAAGCGGGTTTGTAGACTCTTCCAAATCTGGCTACGCCCTTCATAGCATATATCTTTAAGATGTAATACCCCATAAGTTTATGAAATTAAATAATTAAATTAAAAAAGGGTAAAATTATAACTTACCTAAGGGAAAAAATATTAATTTCTATAGGAATTAAACTTGGGGACTTATTCAATTGTTTCTAGACTGTCGCTCATAGTCAAAACATATACAGCTTGCTGAATATGGTTAAATGGGCTAAAAATTAGAAGAAGTCAAACCTAGTGGCATTTTTGTAATATATTAATTTCGAGATATATTCAGTTGTTTTTTCAAAAATTCTCATACTTCGTGTTAGTAAACTATTTATAACACTTCTTCATATAGATAAGTATATATCACTTTATTTTATAATTAGCAAATTTCCAACACTTTAACAAATACCTCATATATATGTTTAAAAATATATTTTGGAAATTCACCTTTTTCTACTAACTATGTTGATGTCAGACTCGAAAATAGTTTCCAAAATTTTAAATCATTTATTAATGCATGTTTTCAAGATTTTCGGTATATATCAAAAATCCTTTAATTTCCATTACAAAAATACATATATGTTGCAATTGAAATTTTCCACAAAATTTTTAAATAATATATTTTTTCAATTCAGATTCTTTCCAAAATGTTTCAAATTTGATGTAGAAAAATAAACATATAAAACACACAATTTAAACTTTAACCTAATAAATTATAATTTTTTCATAAAATTGTAAAGTTAGCGTAATACTTAAATTTTTTTCAAAGTGTGACTAAATTATTCATAAAATAAAGGAAATTTAAAAGGACATGCCTTTACTAGTTAGTTTACTATAAAAAAAATTCTATATAAAAAGGAAAGTATATAATAAAATATAAGAGCAATAGCGTTCCTTAGATGATTTTTTTTCAAAAACAAACGCTTTAATACATTTATGGAAAATTTCCTCAAGTAAAATTTTCTCACGCTTAAAACCTAAAAATAAGGGTTATATGTATAATTCAACTTTTATATTTTCCATAAAATCTTATACACTGTTTTTTCTAACCTTTTAGGGAAAATATTTTAGTTTCTTTAATTGCAGTAGATCTTAACTTACACAAGCCCAACTAGGTCATACAATCTCAAAATTTTCTTGGTACCTTCAACATCGCATTATTTCTATAGACTTAAAGGAATTGCTTTCTTTTTATTCATCACTAATCTCATAATTTACTCTACTACTTCTTCACATATAAACTCTTTTTTCAAAAATTCCTGACGGAATAAATTACAATAAGCATAGTGGATTTATCACCACCCAAACTATTTAAATATCAATATTTATTTAACTCGTGGTTGTTTACTTCTATAAGGGATAAGCCAACTACCATCTCTACAGTCAAAATATGTAGGGTGTAGCATAAATTACACACACACACACATATATATGTAAATATATCATCATATAAATAATAAAAATTACAAATATGCTTACTTAAAATCCTAATTTAGTATAAATGACCTAACCTAAGTTTTAATACCAAATGAAAAACCCTATCTACGATTCCCTAATTCGCACATAAAATAATGCGGACGGCGTAGACCCCATAAACGGCGAATCAATTTGAGGTAAAATATATAAAATATTATACAGAGCCATCTACAATATTCTATACATCCTAAACTCACAGTAGAAGGAATAAAAATAATAGTAATAAATAGTACAATAATCCCAGATGGAAAAAATAGCACTACAACATTTCTCTGCACTAATAACAAAATAGCCTAATGTTTGGGAATAACTAATATAAAATAGTAGTTAATAGACAAATAAACGTGCATCTTCGTTGTACCAGTATGCTTCCAAGTCACCACTAGTCATCTCTATTGACCTTTCAGAGTATAAATAAAAAAAGAAAATAATAGAAGGGGCCAGACATATGTTCGATGAGTGAAACACATCATGTAAGTGAATATTACTAATAATTTATTAAAACAACAGCTATGTTCGAAAACCATACCTTGAGCTGTGTCATATGAACCCCAATCGGCTAAACACAATATAATATATAGTGAAATCATATGCTAAGGTCCCATTAAAGTCTAACCCTCATCTAATCAGATGGATATGATCGAGCATAAAGCCACTACTCGCATGTTGAACATGTATACAATTTTCCAGTGAAGATATACTCTCTCAGCCCACTATTGCCAAATCATATGCAACTCATAATTGAAGATCTATGCATCTTATCTCGCTATCGCAAAATCGTAAGCGACTCGCTAATGATGATCTACATGTCTCAACGCACTATCACAAAATCATATGTGACTCATTACTGAAGATCTACGTGTCTTGTCCCGCTATTGCAAAATCATATGTACACTGTTGAGCTAAAAGTTCCAACTCGTGTACCTCCAAATGTGACACTAATGGGATCAACATCCCAACTAACCATCGCTAGACGTCATTGGCCCCATCGAAGTGCACCTAACGCCTACCATATACCATACTATTGAGCTTAATGTCTCAACTCATGTGACCCGTACACAACACTATCGTAGAAATCGTATGTGACTATTGAGGTAAAGACCATGCTATACATTCTCATAACAATCTGCGACACTATTTGGATCAATCCTAAAACTCGTCATTGCTACATCGTTTTTGAAGCTATTGGATCAAGCCCAAATCTATAAACATATAACCGTATAATGAACTACTAAAATAAGGTCTTTTTAGAATTGTCTCAAAAAACCACAAATAATATAACAAAACATCCCTTAACCCACCACGATCCTAATGTAATGAACTGCTTGTGAAACGGAGTCTGTATGTAGAGTTATAACCGTTTAAATTTTAGGTGTTTATTATAATTATTTAATTAATTATTTGAATATTATAATTTATATTAACTCTTCTTCCACACAAGAAGAATCTCGCTTCTTGCCTGAACCTAATACTATCAACTCTCATTATCTACTACCACCATTAGGAATCCCATTATCACGATCTAAAGCCACCAACAACCATTTCTTTCCACATGCTACCAGCCAATGTCGCTTTGCCCATCAAAAGTTGACTGCGCCGCCATCAATATTTCAGATCTAAGGGTCAAAAGATCTAGCAAACTCCAACCACCTCGAGTCGATCAAAACCTCCCCCTATCCATTTACACGTCATCCTCTTAATAACTTCGGTCCTCGATCATCATATCTTCATCGTTTTACCATTGGATCGAAATGGACAGTCCATGTTCACCAAACTTCCGTCGCATTTTCTTATCAATTCTTACACCTAGTCAATGAAGGAACATCATATGTGGACACATGTAATTAAGAAATACAATTTTTACTTATAATATGTGTAATTCAAAACAATTTTGTATTTTACACTTTTTAATTAAAGGGAGATTAACTTTTGCTAATTACAATGGATTAAAATTTAACTTTCTAAGTACCTAGCGATGACCTACATCCTAATCAGGTGTGTATATATGAAAACTACTTTTTAATTTCCAAATACTTTGTTATACTTGGTTTAAGATCATAGGAGGTGAATTACTATGTTTTATCAATATATACACAAATATTATAAATCCCCCTCACCGATTAACCATGCATCTTCTCTGATATGAATTGAACCCTCCTCTTCCTTCACTGTCCAAAAATTGCTTGCCTCAAAAATGCTAAATTTCTTGATGGCTTCAATTTATTTGCGTAGGTCTCTTTACGGCGATCTGTTTCATATATACGTTTGTTTAATTTGAGTTGATTTGAAGAATTTACAATTGATTTTGTTTCGAGATAGATGAAGATAAAAATGGAGATTAGAGGTATGATGTTTAGGCTAAAATGAGATTAGCTATAGGTTTTTATTTCTATTTATATGATGCAGTAATTCAAATTTAAACGAAAACCTCGAAATTTAAAATATTACGAAAATGCCATTGGGTTTGACTTCTGCTAATTTCTAACCCGTTTAACAAAATTCAACAGGTTATATATGTTTTCTAATTGAAAATGAAATTATAAACACAATAGACTAGGTCTCTAGGCCCAATACCATCTTCCATAGAAACTTACCACTTGCCCTTTATTTAAATTTACGATTTTACCCTTTTAAGTTAGTTATTTAATTATTTAATGATGTAAGGACCAACGAATTTAGAAGCAAGTTTGCGGAAATTACTAAATCTAACTATACCCTTCATAGTAGATATCTTTACGTACAACCTCTCCTACTGAAAACAACAAATCTCTTCCACATTTGTCAATGTAGCTCTTCTATCCCTACTGAGTTGCTTTCATCTTGTCTCTAATGATATCTAGCTTTTCATTCATTTCTTTACCCAGCCGGGCCGAATATAAGTCCCTCTCCTATTTCAATCAATAAAGATCAACATGATAATGACGTAAGGTTTCGAATGGCGCCTTGTCGTTGCTTCATTGGAAACCATTCTTGTAAAAGAACTCAACTAAAAGTAATTAATCCTCCATAAGCCACAAACTCTAGAATACAAGATTTAATAAGATCTTTAACATTCCAGATAGTGTCTTTGTCTGCCTTTCGTCAATATATGATATGTTGTGCTCAAATTGAGCTAAATGCTAAGGTACTCTATAATCTTTACCAGAAATGACTAGCGAATAGACTATACTACTTGAAACACCATGCAACTGAATAATATGTTTGATAAAAAGCTAGGCAAGATTCTCTACTATTTGATTCAATCAGATTGGAATAAAGTAGTCACTTTTGTAGAGTCGACGACTATCACACAAACATTCTCATTGTCTTGCCATGATCTAGGAGCTCATCAATAAAATCCATAGAAATATGAGATAAGGCATAGATTTTTGATCATTACTGGATCAATTTAATATAACTATATATCAAAACATATGAACTAGTTAAAATGAAAGTCCACATATGCCTTCTTCCATTTCCACTACAATGCTTTTAGAGGCTGAAGTTGTCTGCTAGGATTTTGATGTCACCTTTCACTAATTGGCATGTGACACATTGCTTCACATACTTGCCTATGTCTCATTTCATGCCTTCGAAATATACATCCTTTTCATGTCCTCATACATCTTCATCCTGCCTGGATGCATAACAAATATGGTAGACAACAACCATCAAGAATCTCCTTCTTTGGATTAGCTATGTTGGAAACACATATTCTTCTACTGTATCTCAAACATCCTTTTGAGTTGAGATTAAACCTTCTAAGATCATTAGACATACATCAACTCTATAACTGAATGATTCGATCTGCTAAAATAGGATCCTCCTTTTAAACAGCCTTCATTTGATCGAGCAAGCTCGGTTGAACTCTGAACTAGCTAAAATAGCTAATGAGTCATCATCCTTCCAAACTAGATGTAAAAAGTTGCTAACAATTCTAAATCATCCCACTCTTCCATCGTCAAGAGATAATGATTTGATGTTTTTGTTGACGGCATCTGCAACTCTATTTCCTTTTCCTAGAGTGTATTGAATCTTAAAGTCAGATGTAGCTAAAAATTTGAGCCATCTCTATTGTCACTTATTTTGATCTTTCTAAGAAAATAAATGAAAGTGTGCATGGATCTAGTATGATATGGCTAATATGAATGATCAAGTATATATTAATCTAAGTAAAGCTAATTAACAAAGTATCAGAAAGTAGAACAAATGAAAATGACCGCATTAGGATTTTAGTACTGGTTCGAACCCTCCATCCTACATCCAATCCTGAAGCTTCCATTCGAAATTTCCACTAACCAAAATCCCTCGCTTGGCCCGATGGAACATGCAACACAACATAATATCTTGAGTTGACAAGCTTGTATTCTTTACAACACCAATGTTGACTGCTGGTAAAATCTTCCTATAACCTCCCTTTGAGTATAATGAGTGTAGAAACATGAATTTGTAGGAAATTTAATCACCAAATGCCATTGTATAGATTTTGGTGATATATTGTGAGAATATGAAATCGATAATTGCACTTTGAGTTAGACAGCAAGATAGAAAATAGAAAGTTGGAGAAGTTGAGTCTAATTTCAATACTTGAGTATATTTATAGATGTTGTAGGGTTTTGTTTAACGGCTGTTACTATTCAGATTAAATCTTTTGATAAGTAGTTGCAACCATTAGAGAAAGAGATGCGACTAACAAAGAAGAAGAGAAGCGTTCGTTCAAAATATTTGACAGTTATAGCAAATCCGACGTTTGGAAAATATTGCCAAACACTGATTGTTTGAATTTATAAAGAATAGAAATGGTTGTTTAAAAGATACTTCAAAAATTAGTTCAATCAGACATCTAGGTATTGCAATCCAGACGTTTGTTTGTGTTTGATCCGACGCCTCTATTAAACAAGAATAGAAAACAAGGGTTTGGCCAAATGTCTGATGATACTAGTCAGACATCTCTATAAAGTATATTTGAAAAACCTGAGGGTTTGATCAAACATTTGATAATTCTACATAGATGTCTGATCGATGTATATTTAAAATCTTTTAAATATTGGTTTAAAAAATATGCTGCCAGATGTCTGGACAATGTTCCTAACGTTTGGTTGCCTGAGTTGTGCAAAAATATGATTTCCACTTTGTTTTTAAAATTGATATAGCTTAGGAATATTTTGTGTGTGCTCATCTAACTCAAGGAAGATTGAACAAAGTAATCTAAGACATTGATTACAATCACACAACCTTGCTTTGAAAACATCTTCAAGTATCTCTTTGTGATTGTTTTCCACTTTAGCTTTCACCGATCTTCCAATGTCCATAGCTCTTTAGACCATCATATACCTATACAGTAGTTTAAATATTCTACAATATGATTGTAAAGTTGTTATCATTAAAATCCTATAAGTGAGATTCTAACATTCTTCCCCATTTTGATGATGACAACTATACAATCTTTTTAATGAATGGTTAAAAACAATATGAACAATGTTCCCCCTTAATATGATTTCTTCCCCTATGAATATGCATATATATATATATATATATATCCTCCTTTTCATTATCAAAATGAAGTATGGAGAGGAGATGAAACACATTGCATGCACAAAAATATCGCCATATGCAAACAACAAACGAAAATATAGTCATGAAACAACTAAGTGTTAGAAAACATTCCAACACAAATAAAGTCATCTACAAAGTTACAACGAAAACAAGCGACATGATAAATTGTTCAACAAGATAAGTGCCAACGAAATAAATGGGAAATTATTGATAATATCTATAAGAGAGACCACCTAGTTCTCATAATGTTCATAGTATGCAGAAGGATCAGTTTGGTAATCTCCTAGCCATTGTTGCTCCGCAAAGCTTAGCTCTTCGTTTTCATTAATCGTTATCCTTAGAACGAAGCATAATATAACTTTTGGGTAGGTAATGGGGGCGGTGTATTAGACCTAGATAACTCCTCATTCTTGTCTTTCTCTCAATGTGGTTCCTGCATAATAGTTTTACCTCATAGAGGATTCTTTAATATGCTTGGATGGTTGAAAAGGTAAGGCACGAGCTGAGAAGGAGGTGAACTAATAGGAGGAGAGGACGAAGAAGTAAAGCTTGATCGGCCTACAACTTTTTCATAATTTTAGATAGCGATGAAGTTATCTTATCCAAATGTGCTCCATTTTCTCATTTTTGTCGAAAATGACCTTTCTAAGCCTTTTACCCTCCTTGCTAAGGTCATTTGATTATAATAATGGCTTGTTGATTTCAAAGAATCAAGTTTGTTATTGATTCACTTGGGTTTGGAAAAAGTCTAACATCATGAATGTCTGAGTCAGAGAGGTAACTAGATTGTTGTTTCGTAGTATGAGTGGGAGTAGGAGCTCATGTAAGAGGTGGAAGATGAACTATGGGTTGAGATGAGCCTTGGCCGCGTTGACTGTCCATTCTTCAATGCTTATATGATGAGGCATGGTTTCACAGAGATGCATCAAGCTACAAAATATTCCACTACTATATTTTACAAAGATGGGTTCAAAGTTTGATGGAATGATATTAACTTCAAAAAATTATAGGAGCCTCATTACATAAAGTGCATAAACAATAGTTCGATGTCGAGGGACCCTAAAATCCTTTATCTCATCATGAAAAAACTTTGCCTAATTGACCTTCATCCCCTCAAATATATTGCATAAAGTTTTTTATGATTTTTATCATATATTTGTTCGTGACTTCCTATGTGAGGTAAAACGGTGTTTATCAACATCCTATTAAGTAATCTAGCAGAAGATCAAAAGAGACTTGTTTTCCACTATCGCATATTGTCTTCCTAAATTTCATAAGTGATGGCATTTCTAGGATATTTCATATAATCATCTATTTGTTCTAACTCCACTCCATCTTGCCCACAACCAAGAGCAATAGCAAGATGATTTACATGGATTTTTATTCTTTTGCCATATACACTTTTCCATAACCATCCTTCCTCATTATGTGGTTTCCACATATTTTGACTACAAAAATTCGTATAGAAAAGATAAATGGCAAGTGGGTCGATTATTGCCTCTTTTTGTTCAATTTGATCAAAGGAGTGATGTAACCTCGTATGTAAGTTCTTGAGGATGATTCTCCAAAAGTACTCAAGCGGTAGAAAGGTCCTTCATGATTATTTTCTTCCTAAGCTCTTTAAGACATTATTAAGAAATTACGTTCTCATGGAGCCAAACTATGATATTTTCTTCAGTTGCATGGAAGATGGGTGGAGAGAAAGAAAATTGAGACCTTCTTGTTTTTTTTTTGCAACTGCTTTTAGTGCCAGTTTCAGAGAATATGGTTTTTTGAAGCTTTAGGGTTTTGAAGTGATTTGTAGCTTTGAGTGAAAATGTGGAATGAATGAGCGAATTGTTATTTTAAAAACAGGAAAACAATGACTCAGACATCTAGTAGTATAGTTAGACGTCTGAGTTAGTTGCAGAATATAATAGAAAGAAACTAATTTTAAAATTGTCTTGTTCAGACGTCTGATTTTGAAAGACAAACGTCTAATATAGATACTGGATGTTTGAAATTGATTCTATTAAGAACGATTTCATAGATAATCAGACATCTAAAGTAGATCACCAAACGTCTGATGCTAAAAAAAATGATATGCAAAAAATGTTATTGATTTATGTCGCATATATATAGATTACATATACACACATATTAAGTATTTATATTTGAAAAATATATGCACCCATATTATAGGTGTGTATGATGAAGTCTTTGCATATACGAAATGTTAATAAAAAAGATTCAATATCAAACTTAATTCATTGAAGGACTCGACATTTCTTTGGATGGATCGGCATCCCATGAGTTTTCAAGATTTGATTCACATATTTTTATTGGAGTTGCTAGTGATTTCGATGGACTGATAAGTTTCTATGACGAGGTAGGTTGTTTTGAAGGAGAAAGTTATTTGGAGGGACTTCAAGGTGAGTAAATGCACTATTTTGTTAGTGATTTTTCGTAGAAATGCATTATAGATTCTTCTATGAAACTTGAGCAGTCTCCCTGACGGCTTTGGTCCCAATATGATTCTTTTTGGAGTCTCATAGGTTCTCTTGGTAGTGAGCTATTTCATTGATACACTCATCTTGGATTGTAGTAGTTTGACCTTCAAACTTTATCACTTGTTTCACCTACTTGCCTTTTGGAGAGTAGCCGATATGATTTGAGGGAGACGAAGTGGTTCTGATGTACAATGATGTGTCATCAAAAGTAGACATTGATATTGATATAGTTTAAGAATCTAGTAGTTTGTAGTTTAACATGTACAACAATATATATATATATATATATATATATATATATATATATAGACACACCCTAAGTTTTTACTAAAAATAGCTCTTTTTTTTCCTAGTTAATTTTCTACGATAATTTTTCTAAAACAATTGGTATATATAGTTAATATATTTCTTGGAAAAGGTACTTAACATTATTAATATGAAAAAGCATATACTTCTATGATATGGCTCAACAAAACCTTTCCATTTGCTTACCCAAATGTGCATATTGTAAGGAAAAAAGTATGTGTTATGTCCAACTTACAACAAAATATAATGCGTAGTCTATTAATTTAGGAGTCCAATGAATCAAATAGACGAGAGTGTGAGTATTGAAGAAATGCTCAAAACCATCTGTACGATTATAACTGAACAAATGAAAAAACGACCACAATCCATATACAACAATAAAAACATTCTTAAACCAGTCGTAAGAAAGTAGTAATGACTGCTTTCCACCACCTCACGGAAATTTTATTGACTCAAGCCATGCGATTCCTCTGACTTTGATAATGGCAGCTGGACAAGAAAATTCCAAAGAAGAAACGAAGACGCCGATCAACCAGGAGCTTACTGACCAACAACCAGGAGGACCTACACTAAGCAGCTTGAGCTCTAGAGATCTGAAGGATATCGATATTGAAAGCTTTCAAAACAAGACCTTTACTTATAGCTTCGATAGATGAGATTTTTGACCGCGCCATTAGGCTTTTACAATCTTGAATTATCATCATAGGTCTGATTTCTATAGGAGTTTGTATGTTACTGAATAATCTCAAATTCCTTTCACTCCAGATATGCCAAATTAAAGTAGTGATAGGCTGCATGATTTATGAGTCCATCTTTAGATGTGCAGGTTGCTCGATGTTCTGCTCAATATCGTAATTGCTGAACTGGTTGATTTTAAGCTTGTCTATTATAATATCCCATAGAGTTTAGAATACTGATAGTTAAAGAATATATGATCTCCGTCTTCATGATGATTGTTACATAGAACACATGACTTACCTATAGAATTGTTCCGTCTACAGTTTTTATCTTTTGTGTTGAGCTTATTTAGTTTAGCTAATAATGCACAAATTGACATTTTGGATGCACACGTAGAGTTCCAGACTAGTTTACACCATTTGTTTTCCATAGTTCTACTTCTAATTTGCTCCCATGCCGACTTAAGTCTGAATTCCTCATTATCTTTTGGTACCCAGTACCAGTAGTCTCTGCCTGCTTGATTGTGAATTTTAATCTTGCGGATATCATGACCGATATCATTAGGCAGTGTGTTGGAATCATCCATGCATTGATTGTTAGAAATCTGGTGATCAACAGTATGATTAGAGCCACCCACCAATGAAAAATAGTGCCGCCCCAGTTTATCAGTAAGGGATTGTCCATTGATCCATGGATCGAACCACGTTGAGTGTCAGCCCCATTGTTGTTTTTTCTGCCTATAAGACCTTTACAGAGGTGTTTAGTTCTAAAGAGAGATTTCCACGAGTTTGACGCATTATTGCCAAGTTGCACTTGTAATCTATATCTTGCAAATAACATAAACCCTAAGATCTAGAATTACATGATTATCACATATGTAATGAATCAATAAAACATACCTCCAAACATCTCGTATATGAATCGGCAATGGTTGTTGTCGAAAGCTGTTTCAGTGGATAAAGGAAATGGTTTCTCTCTCTTTTCCTACATCTTTCTTTATGTGTTTTTTCTATATATTTTGTGATGGGCAAAGATTAATATTTATAGGTAAAGAGAGGACCAAATTTTCAGATCTGTAGACTTAGTCTTGATCGTCCATCAAGATCAAGATGAGAGAAATTAACACTCTAAATTATAACCGTTTTATTGATTAGCATATTAATATGAAAACCCTTTAGATTCTATTGACCACAAAATGAAAAAAGAAACGTTTAAGGAAGGAAACGGTCAAACTTTCTTGCAAAATAAGAAAGAAAAATCCATTAATGTTTTTGTATTAATTTCCTTACAAAACGGTCAAATTTCCTTACAGTCTCCCACTTGGTCAATAGTAAAATCCATTAATGTTTTCGTATTAAGGTCATAAGACGCGCATGATATGCTAAACTTTTCTTTAATCAGTTATCATAAGTGTCTTGGCTAATCTAGTGGTCAATGGAAGTCATGACGTGTACATGTTATTTTGCAACATGCTTACTTCCATGTACTATGACATTGACAACTTTCATAACTAGACCGTAGATGAGCATAACTTAATGGTCATATAATGTCTTGGAGCAAAAGACTATTTCTGTTATCATTTATCTAAATATAAATGTGTACACATTACAAAACAGAAATAAAAGATGTTCAAATTATTAAGAGCTCAATAATTGTTATGTCTAGCTAAATATAAAATAAATGGCATAATAAGAAGATAATTAGGAACTATCTGCAAGACCCATGCTATCAGTATGACTCTGAAATGTCTTTGGAGGTAGTCCTTTCGTGAATATGTCTGCCACTTGTAAGTCTAAACTTATCGATTCAACAATAATTTTCTTTAGTTTAACATCTTGCTTCAGTAGTAGGTATTTCAAGTCCACGTGTTTGGAACCTTTGGTTATCCTATAATGCTTGGAGAAAAAAGGTTGCAGCTTCATTGTCGCGGTAGATAGTTAGTGGCTTAGAGATAAAATTTAAAGTGCCAAATTGGAGACAAAATTACGCAGCCATATTCTCTGAATTGAAGCCTCATAAAATGCTACGTATTCAGCCATCATGGTGAATCCGAAAAGCATCTCAAATTTCTGGCTTCTCCATGATATTGCACCTCTACATAAGAGGTACACATAGCCAAGAGTGCAGATCCTGGTGTCAGGACATCCAGTAAGGTCTGAATCAGAATAACTAGTTACCTGTAGGTAACTTGATTTTCTATAGGTGAGCATGTAATTCCTTGTTCCCTTTAGGTATACCAGTACCTTCTTTGCAGCTTTCCAATGAGCGATTCCTGAGTTACTTTGAAATCTACCCAGGCATACCAACTGCATGACTGATATCAGGTCTTGTACAGACATGTGAATACGTCAAACTCCCGACAAGAGATGCATAAGGATATTTGGTCATTTCTTCTCGTTCCATAGGAGTCTTTGGGCACTTCTCAAGAACAAGTTTGTCTCCTTTCTGCAGTGGGACAGGACTAGAGGAACAATTCGTCATGTCAAATCTCTCAAGAATTTTGTCAATATATGTCTTTTGAGACAATCCTAGAATTCCTTGTGATCTATCATGGAATATTTCTATTCTTATCACATAGAAAGCCTCACCCATATCTTTCATTTCAAAGTTCGTTGAGAGATAATTCTTAGTTTCACGTAATAAACCAAGGTCGCTGCTAGCTAATAATATGTCATCAACATACAGAATAAAAAAAATGAACTTTCTCCCACTGAACTTGAGGTATATACAAGGGTCAACTATGTTTTCTGTGAAATCGAAAGCGGTAATGATTTCATGAAACTTTAGATACCATTGTCTAGAAGCTTGTTTCAGTCAATATATTGATTTCTTAAGTTTGCAGACCATGTCTTCCTGTCCTTCAATTATGAAGCCTTTAGGTTGACGCATGTAGACTTCTTCCAAGTCTCCATTTAGAAAGGCTGTTTTCACATCCATTTGATGTAACTCGAGATCATAATGAGCTACTAATGACATGATAATTCTAAGAGAATCTTTCCTGGAAACAGTAGCAAAAGTTTCATTATAGTCAATGCCTTCTTTCTAATTAAAAACTTTGAAAACAAGTCTGTCTTTATATCGTTCAATTTTACCATTGCAGTCACGTTTGGTCTTGAAGACCCACTTACAACCGACTGCTTTATGTCCTTGCGGCAATTGAACGATTTTCTAAACTTGATTATTATCCATAGATTTCAGTTCATCTTTCATGGTATCAATCTATTTAATAGAATTAACATCCTTAATGGCTTATGAATAAGAAATTGGGTCCGTAGTTCCTTCAGATTCTATTACATAAAGCATATAATCATCAAGAATAGCCGATCTTCTTTGTCTTTGAGATCTTCGTAATGCTAGTTCATGTGGTACTTCATCAACATTATGATTGGTGATAATTTCATTATGGAGTTTTTGATCATTTATTGGGTTTTCCTCATTGTGAACAGGTTCAACAATGGGATGATTCCCAATATCTTTCGAAATAGAGGGTAAGATAATGGGTACCCTTATTTCATGAATGACCACTTCTTGTTGTTTTGTACTCCCACCGATTTCACCATTCTCATAGAATTTGGCATTGCCGGTTTCAACAATTCTTGTACTATGGTTAGGACAATAAAATCTATATCCTTTAGATTTTTCTGGGTAACGTATAAAGTAACCGCTGACTGTCTTAAAATCCAATTTCTTTTCATTTGAATCGTACAGTCTAGCTTCAGCTGGGGAACCCCAAATTTGAAGATGTCTTAAACTAGGTTTCCATCCTTTCCGAAGTTCAAAAAGAGTCTTTAGAACGGCCTTACTTGGAACTCTATTTCAGATGTAGACAGCTGTTCGTAATGCATCCATCCATAATGATATAGGTAAAATTGCATGACTCATCATGGATCTAACCATTTCCATGTATGTACGATTTCGCCTTTCAGCTACACCATTCTGCCATGGAGATCCAGGCGTTGTGTATTGTGCAACAATTCCAAGTTTTTGAAGAAGTCTAGCAAAAGGTCAGGATGTTGTCCCGTTTCATCATACCTTCCATAGAATTCACCACCCCTATCTAACCTAATGATTTTCACTTTTCTTCCTAATTGTCTTTCGACTTCAGTAATGAACACTTGTACAACATCCACTGACTGAGATTTTTCATGCAACAGATAAAGATAGCAATAACGTGAAAAATCATCGACAAAAGTGATGAAATATTTCTCTCCTCCAAAAGTTGGATCATCAAAAGGTCCAAAAATATCTGTATGTATTATTTCAAGAAGTTGTGTACTTCTTATGGCCCCTTTCTTTCTGTTTTTATTGTTTTTTCTTTAATACAACCAACACATGCTATAATGTTAACGAAGTTTAGGTCCGGTAGGACATCATCTTTCACTAACCTCTTGATTTTTCCACTGGATATATGACACGGTTTTTTATGCCACAAGAAGTAAGAATCATTCTTCGATGACTTTCCTTTAGTTTCTTTTCCACGCAGGGTGAGTTGGATTTCAACATTTTGTTTAAGATGAAGTTTATAAAGTCCATCAATTAATATTCCAGAGCCAATAAGACTAGAATTTTTAAATAAACTAAAATTTCCATTTCCAACTTCAACAGAATATCCAAATTTATTAAGTACACTTACAGAAATCAAATTACGGAAAATAGACAGAACATAAAGAGTTTGACATAAATCTAACTGATAACTTCTATCTAAAATAAGACGAAAAGTTCCAATAGCTTCGACTGGAGCTTTATCTTTATTCCCCATGAAAATGAAATTCTCACTTGGGTTTGTGGTTTGGGTCGTAATGAATCCCTGCATAGAATTCGAAACATGAACGTTAGCAGCAGTATCAATCCACCAAATAGAAGAACGTACATTAGTAAGGTTTGATTCGAAATGACTTACGAAACCCATTGGGTTACCTTTCTTTTCGAACCATACTTTGCACTTAATGCAATCTGCCTAGAAGTGTCCAGATTTCTTATAGAAGTTGCAGACATCATCCTTCTTTTTCTTCTTGGATGGTTGAGTGGCGTCATCAGATTTGGGTGCTGCTCTTTTATGCTGTGAGTTGTTCTTTTTGCCAGCTTGTTTTCCAACCCCTTGAGTGAAATAAGCAACTTTAATGCCTGGAGAGCCTTGCCTAGACTCCTTTTGAACCAGTTTGTTAGTCAATTCATTTAGACTCCACTTTCCGTAATAGTGTTGTAATGAATTTTGAATGGTTCATACTGAGAAGGTAAGCTAGTGAGAATGAATTGGATGAGAAAAGCATCGTCCATAACCAATCTCAAGTTCTCAAGTTTGGCGGCGATGTTAATCATTTTAATGACATGATCGCTCATTGAGCGAGAACCATCAAACTTCATGGTTACAAGATCTGCCACAGGTTTCCCACAAGGGATTTATCTGCAGTTTTGAACAAATTCTCAATGGATTGCAAATATTCTTTTGCACTTTCAGTTTTGGGTACGGAGGTTTTGATGTTGGTATCAATCACCATTCGCATAAACATCATACTGAGCCTATTAGATCGTTCCCAATCATCATGGAGTTTGTTTTCCTCAGGCGTACTTGTGTCAGTTAGTGGGGCTGGCATTTCCTTAAGGAGAGTCATGTCTAGTTCAAGTACGCCCAAAGAAAACTCAACTTGCTCTTTCCATTCTGAGTAGTT
Organism: Allium cepa; assembly: GCA_030765085.1. Classification (NCBI taxonomy): domain Eukaryota; kingdom Viridiplantae; phylum Streptophyta; class Magnoliopsida; order Asparagales; family Amaryllidaceae; genus Allium; species Allium cepa. The sequence goes on along the minus strand of CM060940.1, from coordinate 622,201,772 downwards.
GGTTCCATTGAGTCTGACGATAGACGTAGCGTACGAATTAAGGTTTGAGGGCATTGTAACTGCAGATATAAAAGAAATGTAGGCTTCTTTATTAGAATAAAACACATGTCATAATAAGAGGTAAGGTTTAGCGCCTCCTGTGGGTAGACGGTAGAACCATACTCATGGAAGAATGATAAACATTAATGTTTCATGCGTTATTGTGCAAGCAGCAACCGCCTGTGGACGGGACTGCATGCATCAGACCAGAGGAAAAAAGGAAATTAAGCGCGGAAGCGAAAACTAAAATAAGAGAGAAAAGAGGGAAACCGGATCGAATCAGATGGTCACCTGTTTTTTTTTTTGCATAAACATTTGTCATTCTTTCAAGTAATCCAAGTAAATTCAATACATGAATTTAACATATAAACAATTATTTTGCAAATCATATATAAACAATTATCTTGCAAGTTACAGATCATGAATTTAATGTCAAACTAGGAAACAATTGTTTTCAATATGTATACTTTCTGAAAAGTATTATCATACAGTAAGTTGTTCCATATTATACGGTAGGTCAAACATTAAAGTAGAAAAAAATTAACTTTTGTGGAAATATAAACTTTCCAGATCCAGATCTAAGCATACAGTCAATAGAAAAATATTGATAATCATGATTACTATAGCAACTTAAATAATATGAATATTAAACTTGAATCATATTAACACTAATAATCATTATCATCATCATAGTAAAATTACAAACATCACATCATAGATCTATGTTAGTTTCGTTTTATATATTGATGGATAATCATGAATTCTAAAACCATACTCCGATACCACATGTAATCTATATATTGCAAATAATACAAACCTTAAGATCTAGAATGACATGATTATCACATATGTAATGAATCAATAAAACATACCTCCAAACATCTCGTATATGTATCATCAATGGTTGTTGTCGAAAGCTGTTTCAATGGATAAAGGAAATGGTTTCTCTCTCTTTTTCTATATCTTTCTTTATGTGTTTTTTCTATGTACTTTGGGCCAAAGGTTAATATTTATAGGTAGAGAGTGGATCAAATTTTCATATTTGTAGACATAGTCTTGATCGTCCATCAAGATCAAGATAAAAGAAATTAACGCTCTAGATTATAACCGTTTTATTGATTAGCATGTTAATATGAAAACCCTTTAGATTCTATTGACCATAAAATGCACTACAAGGGGAAACGCATTTTCCGACGGACAGAATCCATCGGCGACCGTCGGAAAAAGCCGTCAGAAAAGAATGCGTCGGGGAGCAGTATTTCCGACGGCTTCCGACGGGTGCTGCCGAGCACGTTTCCGACGGCTCTCGACGATTTCCGACGGCTTCCGACGGGCGTCGGAAGCCGTCGGAAATATGCAGCTACGGGCCACCGGGAAATGTCGAAAGCCGTCGAAAGTTTTGAGTCGGAAGCCGTCGGAAATCTGCTTTTTTTTATTATTTGCTGCAAATAGAGCCTTCCAACCACATTTCTCTTCCAAACACTACGATATCAATACTGCACAATCCAATAAACAATAATCCAACCAAATATCCAAATCTAGACTACAAAATATTCAATAAACACACAAATGGATAAAATTAGAATAAAAATAAAACACAAAATATACATACCATTCCAACATTAACAATAATCCTAACAATAACTGTTCTACCATGTTGTTAATACACAAATTCATCAACATTCTCATACATATCCTCATACAACTACAGAACCAAGTGTATCATACATAATTATACAAATCAACAATTAATCGCACCATCTACCAAATCATTCTAAATTAAAACAAAACATACCTGCACGAACAAATAAGCAAGCAATGAATCAATCTCCTCCAGATCCAGAGCCAGCCGAGAAAGGGAAGCGGCCACCAAACTGCTGCATGTACTCTAACAACTGTGCGGTCTACAAGGCCTGTTGGCGGTTCTGCTCCTCCAATTGGGACACTCTAATCTGCAATTCTTCTATACCTGCTAAATCGCTCTGAGGTCTACTCCCCCGTCCCCTACTCTGACTACTGGACTGCAATAATTGAAAAATAAATAAAATTCAAGTTTATTGTTTTGAAAAGGTAAAAATATCATATTTTCAGTATTTTAAGAAAAAGTAAATTATTTACCACTAAATTGCCAAATCCGTATCGTCGACCATGCTCTGCTGGACTCATAACGGACTCAAAAATAACGTCCTCCTCATCGGTCGTTAGCTGCTCTCTACCCGTATCAGCAAGGAGTTTCTGCCGCTGCTCCATAAACATCTCCTGCATTAACAAATTAATAATATCATATCTTATTTCATCATAATTTAACAATTAAAACAATTACTAATACTGAATAACATGAAATATGCTTGCATGGCTTTTGCTGGATTTATCGTCCTTCCATGTGTACAAAACAGACCCGTCTAGATCAACATGTTCAACAGCATGCGTACGGATGAACACGTTCATATAGCTGACAGGACCATGTGTCTCGGCTTCCTGAATTTGATTGTTACATACAATTATTATACGTTTAAAATCATATAGCATAAACTATTTACATTTATTATTCAGTAAATTTACCAACTCCTGCCGATACTTCTGAAACGACTTCGATCCTCCGCGATGAGTGACGGGATTCTTATTTCTATTTGCAGAGTTTCTATCCGACTCTGCTTTTACATTCAAAATTTGATACATTATTTTTCAATCACGTTAAATTAATAATTCAAAAAAAATTAGTATACTTGCCTTCGCCTCGTTTGTCTCCCAGTGGCTCAACCAAGCTTGTCACACGCTCTCTCCCATCCACCGTGGTTTCTTACCAGATTTCTTAAACTCGGATATCGTGTCCCTATAGTACTTGCGCATCTTCTTCATCCAGTATGCTCATGCCAGCATCATATCGTCTGTCTGGATGTCTATCTCGGCCTGTATTAGAAAAAGGATTACACTTTAAACGATAAACAATAGAAAAACGAAAAAAACGAATTAAAAAAAATTTATACATACTAGGACATCCTGCCATATGCACTCTATGATGTGAGGAGGGATGGTATCCTACCTCGGCCAGCACGCACTCATCCTACAACGATAAGATGCTCTAGAGACATCCAGTACAACCTTAGAGGGAAGTAGGTCGAACCTCCTGTTTTTAAGTACGATATAGATAAGTACGTACGTATATCATAGAAAAAATAAGATGCTGAATAAAATTTAATTTTTACCCATCTGCTCTAGGGACTAACGATACAACTGCACGCTGTGGCTCTTGTGATGGGCCACTACCATCGCCTCCTGACGATCGGGAAGAACTCCTACCTTTATACGACATAATGATAAACCTGTGACATATACACATCACTATATAAGAGAATAAAAACATGATAATGAAATATATTTCATATGAAAATGACATCAACAGTATAAATTGCTTAATTAATGACTGAAATGGAAACAGAAATGGAAGTGTGTTATACCTGATTCATAATGGGTATACCTGATTCATTGCATTTTTAATAAAAATTGCTAAATAAATGATAAATGGAAATAACATAAAACATGCAAACAATAGTACACGGATTTGGTTTCATAGTTACTTCAATTTCATAATACATCAAGAATTCAACATAGTTACATCAATTGCAAAAAAACATATTCAGATTTGTATCAGTCATCATCGATTTCTGATTCAGATTCGGTCTCGTTTTCGACGATATTTTTCTCTGCACTATCAAACGCTTGTACCCAAACATTTGATTCATCGATCAAGGGACCAAAATCTGCATGATCGTCTGTAATTATTATCTCGTTATTTTGCTCAAGATCTGCCTGATAAGCTTGTTCGTCCGGAATATTCTTCTCATCGAATGTGAATCTGGCCTTTGTTTTAAAAACTGCAGACCAATCTGCTTTATCTCTTTTTAGAGACGGATAAGGAGCGTAATAAACTTGCAATGCTTGTTTGGCTAGTACAAAAGGATCATACTTGTGATAGTGCGATGTATGCTTTATTTCGATAAGATTATAATCCTTGTGCACATTAATTCCAGAACTTGGAACATTGCTAAACCAATTGCATCTAAATAGAAACACCTCCTCCGCGGATCGTGAGAAATATGTCAGTTGCAAAATTTGTGTCAGAACGCCATAAAAATCATTTAAATGATTTTCTGGATCGTCGCTACCTTTAACAAATACACCAGTATTATTTGTTAATTTTTCTGCACCGTATTCTTTGGTGTTAAATTTATATCCATTGACGAAATATATTGGATATGTTTTGACCACTCTTTTTGGTCCCATCGCAAGATGTTTCAACCCTTCGTCAACAACACTATTTCTCGGCTCATAAATGTAATTTGAAAACCAACCAGAAAATTCTTTACTGAGATCTCCGTTCGGATGGTCACGTTCATAAACACTGTTTATATAAACAAATTATTACATTAGGTTATACACGCGCATGCATTATAGAAAAGAATAAAACACAAATTATTATTTCAGATTACCTAACAAACGGTGCAACCTCGGCATAATTTAGAAGAATGTAAGTGTGTGCTACATGAAGATCTCTATCGTCTAGCCATATTTCTACACATTTTTCAGAAGGCCGACCATGTTGTCTAAAAATAGATAACATTGCTTGAGAGTACTCTTGTTCGTCGCCTTCGTCATTACGAGGAACACTTTGAAATGAAATATTCACATGGTCACTGAAATAGTGAGAGAAAAAGAACGAAGCTTCTTCTTCGATGTAAGATTTACATATCGAACCTTCAACCCGTGCTTTTTGCCTCACTTTTTTCTTCAGGTGATTCAAATATCTATGCAAAATTAATTTATATTAACTTCATCTTTCAAATGCAATTAAATTACGTTATAATATATTACACACCTCTCAAATGGATACATCCATGCATATTGGACAGGACCTCGAAGTCGTGCTTCAGATGGGAGATGAACAGGTAAATGTTCCATCACATTAAAAAAACCGGACGGAAATATTTTCTCTAATTTGCAAAGAAATGTAGGAATGTCCACTTCAAGTTTACGTAAACGTTGCACTTTTAAAGTAGTCGAACAAAGCTCTTTGTAAAACATACTAAGCTCCGTTACTACTTTTCAAACTTTTAACGGCAGTAGTTCTTTGAACATTACGAAAAATAAATTTTCCATCATTATGTGACAGTCGTGAATTTTCATTCCGCTCAATCTACCATTTTTAAAGTCAACACATCTACGAAGATTTGATGATATCCCATCAGAAAATCTTAACCCTTCCACCCATTTTAACACACATTTAACTTGATTATTATCTAATTCGTAACAAGCTTTGGATTTTTTACTGTCATTTGGTTTCATATGAAGCTCAAGACGTTTGCATAATTTTTCTATATCACATCTTGATTTCAAATCATCATTCGTCTTCCCTTTCACATTCAAAATTGTGTTAAAAACATTATCAAATACATTTTTTTCATTGTGCATCACATCTATGTTATGGCGAAGCAGAAGATGTTTCCAATACGACAACTCCCAAAAAATAGTTTGTTTGCACCAGTTATGAACAACTGATTTCCCTTCAATTTCTGTTTGCTCGCCAGTTTCATATATCTTTGGATAGTCCTTAACAAGTTCATATATGTCTTCGCTTGACCATATCATCGGTGGTTGTCTGGTTTCTACTCTATTAGCTAAAAAGTTTTTCTTGTCTCCTCTGAAGGGATGATTTACATGGAGAAAATATCGATAACAGTCAAACCATGAAATTTTCTTACCATGAGGTAAAGAAAACGCTCGTGTTTCATCCATGCAATATGGACATGCTAGAGACCGGCAGTACTCCATCCCGAAAGCATTGCATAGGCAGGAAAATCACTTATAGTCCACAAAAAAGAAGCAAACATACGAAATTTTTTCTTCTTGGACACATCGTATGTTTCTACTCCTTCGTTCCACAGTATTTTTAACTCCTCAATTAACGGTTGTAAATATACATCGATTCCTTGTGTCGGATCGTCGGGGTCATGAACGACAACAGTAAGAAACATATATTGTGTTTTCATGCACATCCATGGAGGTAAATTATACGGTGTGACAATAATGAGCCATGATGAATATTTAGAAACAAATTGAGAAAATGGAGAAAAACCGTCCGTACATAATCCTAATCTAACATTTCGACTCTCCGCTGCAAAATTTGGATACGTTTTATCGAAATGCTTCCATGCTTCTCCATCGGCTGGATGTGTCAACGTACCCTCTTCCTCCGTTCTCACACTATGCCATCTCATATTAGACGCAGTTACAGAAGATGCATATAATCTTTGAAGTTTTGGAGTTATGGGTAAGTAGTGCATACGCTTGTACGGAACTTCCTTCCCCTTCTTTTTTCTTGATTTGTAACTCTCCCGGTTACAAACTTTACAATTTCTAAGGTTTGCGTCTTCTTTCCAAAACAACATGCATCCTTTTAAACATGCATTTATTTTCTGATACGGTAAACCAAAATCCGACATAAGTTTTTTAACTTCGTAGTGATTTTCACACATTAGATTATCGGGCGGCATATGTCTTTTTGCAGCTTGTACAACAGCCGTAAACCCAGCTTCAGTGATGTTGTATTTTGACTTCATCGCAATGTATTCTGTGATTACTGACAGCTGAGTGCCGCTTTTACAACCATTCCAAATAGGTTTCTTAGCTGCATCTAGTAAATCATAAAAAAATTTAGCTTCAATATTTGGTTCTTCAGCATTTCCATCACCGTCGTCAACTTCTACCATAGGAAACATTGATCGTGCTGCATTTTCGACCATATTTTCTATACGGGTCGTTGAAACTATTTCGTTACCGACACTTTCAGACTCCACAGAAGTATTTGCTACAACTTCTCCATGCCGATCCCAAACATAATATTCGGGTGCGAAACCGTGTTGGCACAAATGAACTTTCACAATATCTGGTAACAACTACTTCAAATGTCTACACCTACTACACGGACAACGAATTTCTAGATCGTTTCCGTTATTATTTAAAGAGAATTCAACAAACACGTTTATACCATTATACAAATCTTCTTTTATTGAGCCCCTCAGTCCTTTTCTTTGGTACATTCATCTCCTCCGATCAACAAAATAATCAATTATTTGTCCTATTTGACAAAATGAGAAGTTCAAAATTTAATATTTATTTTGAAGAATACAAATTCAGAAAAGATTATTTTAGTCGTATAATATTTTGAATTTAAAGAATACTTCACAAATTTAAAAATATTTCAAATACGACACGTTTTATTTTTTAACGTAACGATTTAAAAATATATATAATTTTTTTTCATTGGTCAGACATCCTACTTCCCATTACAAACACAGTAAGCATTTACATTTCGTATATTACTTCGTCTCAAACGATTCAACAAAATTTCGGCAGCATTTCCCTTTTGTTCCCTGCATTGTACACAAATGCGTGTACGCAGGAAACAAAAAAGAAAAGTTAGGCCGAAATTTTATGAACCGTTTAAGACGAAGTAGTATACAAAATGTAAATTCTTACTGTGTTCATAACTTGTCCAATACAGAGACAAATCCGACAAACACTGTACCAGATGAATATAAATGGTTGTTTTTCGAAAAAAAGACTATTTATACAACGATCATATATAACACTCGTCAGACGGGGACAAAAACTCTCGAAGGGACATTTGTCAATTAACATGCGCGCATTTTAGGAAAAAATACAGTTTTACTCACTGTTCACATTTACAAAAATATATATTAATTTAACACATTTATTCGACGTATTACGCATCATCTTAAGGCTGGTTTAACATTTTTGTCATTTTTTAATACACACAATTATAATTTAGAGTAATGCATTTTTTTTTGTTTCATAAGTAAATACGTGCACAGTATAATTCTCCTAGTTCATTCAATCATTTTATCTTATTCCAAATAATGTATACAATCGTCGAATCAAGGCATACACAATAATTTACATATACATGAACAACCACAAATTATACGTGTTTTTCACAATTTCACGATAAAAGATGAAATATGTATGTCATGTGATGCTATAAACCGTTATTACGCTATTGGAAACAATTGCAATCACTAATTCGTCCTAATTTATCAATTTATGCAAATCTAGAATTAGGGTAAAAACTGAAATTTTCACAAAAATAAGAGATTATATCTGGGATTAAGAGCAAGAGACGTTGAATTAACAGCGGGGAAGAAGAAAAAATCACGAAATCAGCGATTGGAGGTGGATAATGGGGATTTGATGGTTTTTTTTAGAAATGGAGAGGCTGGAAAATGAGGAAGAAAGGCTCGGCCGAGCTGCAGATGTCGCGAATTTCCGACGGCTTCCGACGGAGGCCGTTGGAGAAAGGACGTCGGAAGCCGTCGCTCCGACCCATCGCTATTTGGCCTTTTTCTAGTAGTGATGAGGAAGGAAACGTTTGAGGAAGAAAACGGTCAAATTTCCTTAAGAAAAATCCATTAACGTTTTCGTATTAATTTTCTTACAAAACGGTCAAATTTCCCTACAGCACTCTCTACAAATTCCAATTTTTACGGTACTTATTCTTCAGCCATTTGACCAATAAGCTAACGCCTTGAAGATAATGCCATACCATTTTAGTAGATATCAAGGTCATCTAACCTTCTAACACCTAGACCACCCTTCGGCTTGGGTTTGCAAACATCGTCCCAAGCCTTTCTATGCACTTTAGATTTCCATAAGAAATTTGCACATGTAGAGTTAATCTTACTGATAACGTTTGTAGGCATTTAGTTAAATTGCATCCAAAAAGATGTCATAAGTTATATTACAACTTTAATGAGTTCACATCTACCACTTATATTCAATTGGCCGCTGCTCCGGTGGGAAACTTCCTATTGATCTTATCTAAAGTCTTTAGATTTCAGTTTATTATGAGAGGAGGAATCCCAAGATAAACAACAGGCAAATTGTCGGGCTTGATTTTGGTGATATCATTTATACTTTGTTTTTTATGCACCCCCTTACTGAAATATAATTTGGACTTGTTTTCATTCATCTGAAGTCCTGCAAATTTGTGAATTTCCTGCATAACTCTAGATATGGCCGTGGCAGTATTTTCAGTAGCTTTAGACATTATTAAAATATCATCCGCACTGTTGGATATATTATCACATTCCTTCAGCTAAGGATGTTACGTTACTATATTTAGTATTGGCAAGGCAAAATAAAGCATGCAAAGGCAAATGAGTGGTGTTCATACCCACATGTGCTCCTCCACCAACTTTAATGACATCATTCGCTCCATCATCGACATGGATGCTGATGCGATCACAATAGATAACTCCGCGTCCGATGAGAAATTCCTTTCTGTGTTCCGTGAAGGTGTAAAGTATAGAGCTCGCATTGGCCCAGGTGTGTGTGCGAGATCCACTCTCCAAGAATCCCATCAACTGCAGAAACTGCAGACTGCATCAACACCAACATGGGAAGGAGTTGGCCATTTTGAGCATGATTTTGTTTTTATTGAGTGGTTACTATCTCTGTTTATAAATGTTTAAACTTAACACTTTAATCATTCACGGAAGCAGGAATTATATGCATGCTTGATAATTGGTTCTACTCAATATAAAACTATATTATACATTTTATTAGTATTTTTATAAACTAATTCAATACATCATCCTCTCTCAGGTAACTGGCTCATTGTGATTTACCGCAAGTTTATGATAGACTTTAGTGTTGTCCGAAAACACCTACACGTACTGTAAAAATATGGGGTTTTAAGTAAGCCTTTGCACACTTATTTACTAAAGCATCGTTATTTACTCAATTAGACAAAATGATTCTTCGTACCTGCATATCTAACTCCTGCTAACAATTAACCAACTTTATGTGTGCATGGGTGTCGTTTATACAAAAAATTGACAAAACAATTCATTCAAACTTGAAAAATCATACACAAAATACTTTTGCTCATATCCCATCCGCGCCTTTTCCCAATCCAACTTAATTAGAAACATCCATTGTGTTAGGCTGTCGAGTGAGGTTGACATGCTCTTTCAATATTCAAAATAATGGAAAGAAAAAGAAAAGGGGAAATACGTAAAAATAGGAAAACAAAGAAACCATAGCGATTGGAATAAAGAAGGTGGTAAAAAAAATATGAAATTCTTTTGGATTTTATGCTCATACACTACTAAAAAACACCCATACAAAGACTGAAAAATAAAGACTGAAATTAGTTGGTCTTTAAATACAAACCGAGTACAGACTGAAAATTTTAGTCTTTAAAATTCTAAATTAAAGACTGAAATTCAGTTTCAAATCAGTTTTTAAGATTTTAGACCAATTAGAGACCAAATTTCAATCTTTAGTTCAGTCTTTAATTTGTTCTCAAAGAAGTCATAAAATGGCAAAACATTCAATGTTTTATTTCTAAGTTAATCAAACATTTGATTTTGGTAATTCATGCGAATGTAGTTGAAATCTATTATAGTTCACATAACAACCTATCTTATGCACTATAATGTACACATGCACTATAATGTACAGTTGGTATGATCGTTCGTATACAGAAGAATCTAAGTTGTATTTTATGCTAGCTAGCATAGAACCTGGCTTGGGAAACAGTTGAAACTTATCTTTTAAAAATAAATCATAAGAATATCAATCAAATTTTCCTTTATATATAGGTTTAAGACTTATCTTCTCCTTTCACTCTTTAAATATAAAAATAGCTATATTCTATCTACTTAATCGATTTATCTATTTTACTAATCCAAATTTACTCATTTAATGTGTAATTGACTTTCTGTTAACTGGTTTTTAACCCCGTAGAATTCAAAGTGAACTAGAACATCTATAACAAGTCAAAATATCTCAAGTATCGACCAAGAAGACCAGAAAGAAAAGAACAGAAAGACCAAGAAGAAAAATGCCGAAACAAGCTAATTCACTACAAGAAAAACACCATTATATAACGTAGAGCTAACAACGGTTCGGCAAAGCATTGTAAAAAGTATAGAACTTAACAACTTATCTTAAAGGAAACGTTGTAATAAAGGTTATCATGACAGCATTTTTTTTCATAATGTTGTAATAAAATTAATTTCTGCAACATCGATCAAAATTATAGTTAAAAATAACATTACGATGGTTTTTTAGTATCGTATCATATTTTTTTTTTAACATTTACGTGATGTTGTTGAACTATAACATCTAACAACTAATTTTTTTAACAGACTGTAGAATTATTGTATTCAACTATGTTTATCAAGTGTTATAACAATTTGTTCATGAATAAAAATTTAACATTGTAAAATATATAACAAAAGAATCTACAACATTTATATAATGTACTAACAATTTAGAATTATGGTAATTTTTCTAACATTGTTAAAGATATTACGTTCAAAAACTCTCAATAAATGTTGTAATTTCTAACATTACGTTATTTCACAATATTGTCGAACTATGTCAAAAATAACTTCTACATACTGCTGCCAAAGTTTGAACTTATGATGATGATTTCCAATTATTATAAAAGAAATACTCACAACTTTTCATTAAATATCGTAAAATTAACGTTAAATAATAATCGTTGGATAATCTATTTTCGCAATATTCATGATTTTTAAAAATAATGAATGTCTAAATAAATCATAATGATTAGATACCTTTACATCAAAGGTGAATGTTACGGTTAGAGTAGTGATATTTGTAAACTCATAAATACAAACTCACACTAAAACAAATATGATTCAAACGTATTCCATACGGTTTGACATTTTAGTGGGAAATTATGCTAAATGGACGTTTTGAAGTACAATAATGCTAAATGGCTCAGAAGTGAAAGCCAGAAAATGGTGCAAAATGATCGTGGCCACAGAAATAATTAAGCCCCCTCGAATTCCATAGTCCGATTGCAAATTCGCACATTTTACCCTCTCCTTTTTAATATTTTCTATCAGCGTATTTGAAGTATAGTGTGTTTATGAGAAAGATTTTGTTATGAACTTTGCAGGCACTCTAAAAAGAAATTTGTCACTCAATGGCAGAAACAAAACTTTTTGTGTAATATATTTAAAAAAGGTTTTATTTTTAATTATATATAAGAAAATCTAATCACCCATCATACCTAGGTCTAAATTCAATCCTCTTTTTGCTACAAATAGAATTTAGGCGGTACAGTCATTAGCTTCCCCCAAATTAATGTAGCACGTGCTCTTTCCTCACCTTTCATGATTTCCTAATCCATGCCACCATTCTCTCCTTCCTTGATCTATGAATTCTCTCCATTGGATTATATAAGAGGACAACGCTGCTACAGTTATATATCCATATCATTTCTAATTTTCTCCAGTCGCTAAAATGGATCTCTTCAAAGTACAGAAAGGGAATTTTCATTTGCTATTTCGAATCAATAATCAAGGTAATTCATTCATTTTAATTTAACTTTTTATAAAATGGAAAATTCTCCCGTGATTTGACTATTTTGCTTACTATTTTATGATTAAACATGTTGGTTGATTAAGATTTCAAATAGTGTGATATTTTTCTAAGATAAGTTTGGATTGACATCTTGTAGCTTGACAGTAGCATCAGTTATGATACAATAATGATAGTTTATAATCGTTCAATTGGATAATTTTAAGTATCACCAGACCTTATCTTAAATTTGGGATATAATGGCAGAACACTTACCTTTTCTTCTACATTATAAAATGAAGCCTTTTTATTCGTTTGTTTAATCATTGGTTGTCGTAAATGCAATGCTGCAAATGCAATATTTTACCCCTACGACTTTTGGGAAAAATTTAAGCTACTTTTCTAGTTCAGCTTGATGTACGCTACCATAATTTAGATCAAAACATAATTTGTTAAAACTATACTTTTGCACTTACACTATCCCTACTATATAATATTAACTTGTTCAAACTATGAGCAATTGGTTTCCATCGCTCAATACATGAACTTTGTGTGACTCTTGTGCAAATTCAAAGGGTGCATTTATAGTTGCTATGGTGAGTTTTTCTAGTTATTATAAATCTAAAATTTGTTATAAGCAATTGCTTATGTACAAATGAATACTCATAAAAATAGTAAAATTTATCTTATATATAAATGAATAAACATACATACTCATTGAATATCATTTGTGGAGTGGTTTTTCCTCCTTACATTCATGATATTGACCCCTACATGGAAGTTATTTTTTAATATATATATATATATATATATATATATATATATATATATATATAATAGAAAAGTGATTTATTTTCCTGTACATTAATTTCATCCAATTACCACTTTGTTGCGGTTATTGCTCAGATGTTTTTGTGTGCACAAAAATTTAAAGATGATCTTTTATATTTATAATTTTATGCATTTGTTTAATTAAATATGCTACTAATCCTCATCCATAGGGTGTCCTTATATTAAAATTCAGTATATTAAAGTGGATGCAAATAGGAATAAGGATGATACTCAGTCAACTTTGAATCAAGCTATAAGAATTTCAGAAAATTGAATAGCTTGAGAGATTGTAGCAGGATTGTACTTATTTTTACAAATTTGTTACTTTTATGACTACAAATCTATTTTAGGCTCTTTACATTATGTAGTTTCCAACTTTATCTGCATAAAAATGGCAACTAACTTTGACTAGTGTCTATTGTGTTTTTAATTAGGAAACATTCCATTAAAGCCACAAAATTTTCAAACAATTTTTCTTCCACTTTATCAAATTTATACATCTAAAACTAAATAGGTTCTCACATAAGCTTTTCCCTTTCTAGATCTACTAGTTGTTCAGTTGGCTACTATATTTATTCTATAGGAACTGAAACATATTTTATGTTTTTTCATATTCGTATAGGATTTTGTATGAGCATCATATTTATAAATTGGACAATACAATTATTTGTCTATATAATTACCATGTGTATGGTTCATCAACAAGCTTTTTTTTCATATGCTTAATTATAAAACTAACGATATGTAATTCATTCTAGTTATTTTTTACTTATGTTTATCTTTGTGATATATATTACCTAAGTTGTTGCAATACTTGCTATATTTTCTTCACTTATACTTGAGGAAATATACAAAAAGAAATAATTATAACTCCAATTTAGTTCATTTTTTTGTATTCATAGGATGTCTGGTACCTAATTTGATGCATGTTTCTTGATTAAGTGCTGATTGACTTCACCGCCTCATCATGTGGGCTATGTTGCATGATGGCTGCACTCTTTTTGAGCTGATCGGGAAGTTCAATAGTGTGATCTTTTCCATGAATTTGATATGAAAATCTATGAATTTGATATAGAGATCACGAATGCACATATTTTCGAAAAAGTAAACAAGTTTGCATTTTATTTTGCTATTTATATAACTTTTATAAATGGACTAGAGGTGTACCGCTAATGTTAAAAATCAGCAAAGCACAATATTTACCACTGTTTGATTTTTTGAGATGGAGCTATTAGCAGAAAGAGTGATGCTGCCAGTTGGATTTAAATGAAGCTGAATAAGCTTCCATTAACAAACCAGTTAGTTCTTACAATTGCTGAGCTAAAAATTGTAGCAATAAGATAATAATTGTAACTTTTGGTTATATTACTCCATGCATTGGTATCTTGGCATACTATTAAAAAAAGATCTAAAACTTTTTTGATGATGCATTTACTTTGCTATAAGAGCAAAGTAGGTCAAAGCTTAACAAGAAAAAATATGAAAAAATAGAAACGGTTTACCGTAATTCATATTGATTAGTAATGGTGGAGGTGTCATGATACTCCCTTGTTGTGGTATATACGATACTGTTGAATAATTTGGGTTCATGTTAAGTCCTGATTCCTTGATTGTTGAATAATAATAATAAAGTTTTTATTCCTTTATTCGCAGTTTTTCTTAGCTAATTGGTGTTGAACGAAAGTTACATGGATCTTTTTTTTCTTGTCCATGCTGTACATGTTTAAGTAACTTCTAAATAGTGGCACTTGGAATAGTATATCATTTTTAGAGATCTAAAATTGAGACATTGATTTTACGCAGAATGGTTACAGGTATAACTTAAATGGTTCCTACTTGAAGCGAAAGAGTAATTGCTACTTGGGAGTTGCGCAACTCTACCTGAAGGTTGAAGCTGTATCCGACGATATCAATGCAAGCTTGCTGAACACATGGATGTGGGCTAACCCTCTTGAGGTAAGATTTTTTTATTCACCTGTTATTATACATGTATAATAAAAATAGGAACGATACTAAAATGACTTTAGCCGAACTCATTTGCTATCTTATACCTATATATATATATATACATATATATATTCATATTCCGTCATTTTATGCGAATCTTAACTTAACATGTTACATTATAGAGCTTACTTTCAAATTTGGACTTTCATATATTTACTATCGCACGGTGATGGTGATTTTTTAGCAACAGAACAATTTACGCTAAAATTTATCAAATAAGCCCACAAAATAGATCATTGAAATACCTTGTTCAATCAACCTTATCCACTTTTCAATATAAGAGGTTTGGATGAAAAGACAGTTCGCATAAAATGTAAGCTATCACAATTAGCTAGCTCGAGAAGCTATTGGCTAACATATAAGAAAGAACCTAAAATTTTCAGATATAAATTTATAGATTCGCTAGAACAGTTTTACAAACATAATGAACGAAGTTTTAGTACTAATAGGACTTCAAGAGTAATCACGGAACAATGAAGTATAAGGATGTTGAACAGCCATAAGTCTAATAGTTATCAATTTAACATATAATAAGAGTTTTATTATAAGTTGTGCAATAAATATAGTACATCATTTAGCCTTACTTGTTTGCTTTTTTGTACTTATATATATTTTTCATAGTTCCATTATTTTATGTGAATCTCTACTTAACATATTATGTTATAAAGCTTACTTTCAAGCTTATACTTTCATATATTTAGTCACAAGTCGATAGTGATTTTTAGCAGTAGAACAGTATATGCTAAAAGTTATCAAATAAGCTTTCAAAATTTGTTCATTGAAACATCTTGATCGGTAAACCTCACCCGCTTTTCAATATAAGAGGTCTGGATGAACAGATAGTTCATAATGTAAGTTATCACAATTAGCTAGCTCGAGAAGCTTTTGGCTAACATATAAGAAAGAATTTAAAATTTTTGAGATATAAATTTATAAATTCAATACAGCAGTTTCACAAAGATAATGAATGAAGTTTTAGTGATAATTGGACTTCAAGAGTAATCATGGAAAAGTGAAGTGTAATGGTGTTGGGCTGCCACAAGGCTAATAGTTAATAATTTAACATATAATAACAGTTTTATTATAAATTGTGCACTAAATATATTATAACTTCACGGACGAGCAAAACCTTTCATTTAATTTGGTGAAATTCAAAGTTTCTTATCCAGTGAATAATTAACTATGCTAGTTAAGTATGTATGCTCAAAATTTAGAATTTTATTAGTAGATAAAATAGGATTTTTCATTTTATGATCTTTGTTTGAGTTCTTGGGGATGCTTAGCTTTAATGGTAAATAATGGAATTAATTTGATCATTGTTTAAAACCATTAGATGTTCCGGAAAAATTAATGTTAACAGAATGATACTTGGATGAACAAATCATGGTAGCGGTGTGAAAATGTAATACTTGTATGTGATTTGATACAATTAACAAATAATTAAATCATCCACTAGAAAAATGAGTTCTATGTATACATAATTATTATCTATTTTTTTATCCTATAGAAATCAATTAGTTTAAATAGATAAAATAAAAAAAAGGTATTTAGGCTTGATTTTCTGTATATGAGTTGAAGAAACGACTTCCTATGAAAAACAACTTCTAATAGAACATTATGTTTAGTTATATATCAATCTCTCTAACTAGTTATATAAGTGCATGTGATATATGGTCCTACGCATGGTATATATGCATAAAAGTGTAATCACTTCAAGGATTTTACCTATCAATATTATTATCAATAACCATAATCCCTAATATTTACATAAATGAATGCAGAAAGTTGTAATAGGAAAGAAACCAACATTTCATGCGGCATTTCAATACCGGTAATTAGCGTGTTCTTAAAGATCTATCAAACTCCTTAAAAAATACTAAAAACTTACGTCAGAGCATTAGAGCATTAGACACGTGGATAACAATCTTCGAAGACCATGTTAATTATTTATTTAGTTGAAATAGTTAATATTTATGCAGTACTAATTGATTTTTTAAATAGGAGAATTGTCTTAAAAAAGACCGAGTCCAAGAGAGCAATGGATATTTTTAATCCACAAGATTTGGTGGATTTTTAGGGGGGACTTCCAAAAGGAATGATATCTGGAATGCCTCATTTAGATGTTAGTATGGAGCTTCTCATTCATGTTCCACCAGGCCTCATCAAGGATATACTTTTATTCCACCTCCATCTACCCAGCCAATGCATACTCAATTTTCTTGGAAGAAATTGGTCAACAGTAGAGCTATAAATCCAAAATTATGCTATTAATGTTGGTGTTTATGCAATTATCTATATTAATGAATTATTATGTTCAAATTGGGTGTTGGAACAAATAACGCAATCCTTTGGTGTACCGATGCAGTCTACTGTACATATGCTAATCACTAACCCATGTTGTAGTGCCTTTGCAACAGACTGTGCCACATCATCTTCTCTTTCTACGCAACCAACTATGCCTACATCATTTTCTATTCCTTCTCAGTCCAGCAAGTTTTCGTAAGAAACTGTGCCCACATAAGCCACAGTGCCTACACAGTCGCAACAAATGGAATTTTTCTACATTTGGCGGTATATTCCTCATTTCACATGTTAGTTTATTTTTACCCACATATTTTTATTCTTTTTAGTGCCATACTTGTTGCAATTGCTTATTAACTACTGTTATTGGACGTTACATTAATTGACGTTGTCATTAATAATTTACATGGTTAATTCTGATAGAAATAGTTAAACACAAATGTTATCTAGGTGCTATATGTGTTTACTAGTTTTTGAAGACTCTATGCAAGATGATAATCACATTTTCCTCCTCTGGATACAATTTTCTCATTTGATGCAGAATCTTAAATAATTTAAACATCAAATCCTACTTTTACCACACCTAATTTTTTTTGTTACTTATAACCAACAAGAGATTAGGCTAAATTAAAGTATCCAATAAAAGCTTTGGGAAGCTTCAAAAATGGAATTGATCCAATATGATTTTATTGTCCTTTAAGTGATTATTTTACTATGTGAAGAGGTAATGTTGTTTCTACTATTTTTTGGTGATCAGAACTTCTATAAATTTCGGTATGGTTTAGACATTTTCACAAAATATGTATTTCTATGAGAAAAGAGAAAATATATCGTTCATTATTTTTGTATCTTTTATTTTATTATTCTGAACAACTAAATAAAGGACCTATAGTAAAGAGGGTTGTCTTCTTGAGTTAAAAAGTTTGAACAGTACAATTGGATAAAATACTATAAAAATAAATTCTACTTACAATCCTAATATACAAGGATGTATATCTTTCACTAATAATGAATCTAATGCATATCATCTCTAATGAAATCTAGTCAATTGCACTTTTCAGTTATACTGATTTTGTTAATCAACCACTCAGTGCTAGTAACGGCTTCAATTATTAATCCTTAGAATCATTTGGTTGAAATTTATTTCGAAAAGAGAACTTTTGGCTGAAGATAAAATAACAGTCACATGAAAGGGAAATGGTTCTTTTTTATGTTGAATGTATGTGAAAATTATTTAACTTTTAAATTACAAATTTAATAAGACAGAGGATTAAAGAAAACTGTAACTTGACTAAACTAAATTCTATTCTCGCTGCGTATGTCTTCAGTGTGCTCATACCCTCCTTTGCTGTTTTCTACCCTTGTTTTATTTGAGTTTTGGTTTGAGTCTGCACCATTTTGTACCAAATCATATTGTATGCTTGTTATATTTTAATTCTCCATCCTTTATTTCATGACAGGTTCACTCTTGTTCATTGCTATGTGTTCATGCACCTTTGCTACATCCAGCTTTTTTGCTATACATATTAAAACAAGGCTATGCAACATGGTTTGGTGTATTAACAGTAAGCTTTGCTACTTATTAAATTAGTGCAGTTTGATTAAAATGGATGTATACCACATCTTATTGTATACTTGCATTGGTTTAGAGTATTAACCATTTATACTTGCATTGGTTTAGAGTATTAACCTTTGATTAAAATACTATGGCGTAAAAACATATATGGTCAATAAATAAAGTAGTCGGTCTAAGTTTAATCTATACTCTTCTCAACTTAATTAAAATGGATAAGTGGTAGGACTATTTAGGATGGATGCTAATTTTAGTCTAAATTCATCTAAATGCACTGGGATGAGATTGTGAGTGACTTATATTTAAATTATAATTATATACACAAATCTATCTAAAGCCTTATACATTTTATGTAACCAAAAATAATATATGAGTATTTAGTTCACTAATCTCTACTTGAATTTTTGTTACCATCCAAAATTTAATTGGTTAAAATTATAGTAGTAACCAAACAATTATTCTGATTTCTTATTGGGTTACATGCTCTCTTCATTTTTTTTCCAAGCACTAAAAGGATCCATAGATTAAAAAATTCATAAAATATATTTTTCTATCTTTTATTGTGTATAACAATCATGGATCTAATTAGTTAAAACTGAACAGTACATATCTGGGACACGCCATGGACCTAACATTGGAATGTTTGGTAGAAAAATCAAATTTATGTATATTTACTCTTTTAATCTATACATTTATCCTCTTTTCAATTCATAAAATAAATATTTAAACTGGTGCTATAGTAAGCAGAAGAAATGCTTAACATTATATTAGAAGCTAAAAATTCATAGTAGTAGTATCATATATTCTACAATAAGAATATACTCTGGTTTGACACATATAATATCATATGCAACTAACCAGCGAACCAATAAGTATGTACTTACGTAATTGACACAAAAGTTTACTCTACAATAGGCCCTGGTCAAGTCTGACACCTCAATCCTTATCTCTCACTATTTACTTTTATGTTGGATTTCATTGTGGGTTTTCTCTAATTGTTTTTTGTACTTAGGTGCCCTGCTCAATCAGTATTTAGTCTAACAATCACAGTTTCATTATCATATCAGTAATGTTTTCAAACTGCCTGTCAAGTAAAAGTATTGATTTTTGAGGATTAAATTTTAATTATTTTTTTAGCTAGAATACAAAGGCTCGCTGATGAATATTTTGGATGAAACTTATAATTAATGAAAACAAGAACGTTTACCAACTTGCCATGCATAATATTATTTGTGCTTCTGAGGATCTTAAAGCAAAATTGTGGCACGCTTAATTTATTAATTCACAGTTTTCTTTAGGAAAGCATGGTGCATTATAGTATGTAAATGTGTTCCACATATACGAACCGTACCTTACTCTAAAACCTTCAAGAGCGAGTGATCCAAATCTAATATGATTTACTTTATTTTGCATGTATTTTATGTCCCAGATCACATACATATGTTGTTAGGAGCATATCCATCGCAACAATCACCTTTGAGTTCAAACACATTTGGAACTATGCAACCTCGTATGCCTTTTTTTAGTCTAATGCAACAACTTCACATATGCAATAGTTTCCACAACCTTCTATGTCTTATCAATCACCTTGCAATTTCAAGGAAAATCAACATCATGAAGTTATGGAGTAATTGGAGTTTCCACTTTACTAGTTTGCTTTGTTTTCCTTGTTAAAGTAACATATGTACATACGTGTTAGTGGATTTGTTTCTTTGTTTTTCTTGTTGACGTAATATGTGCAATTGTCTTACTATAGATATTTGGATACCTTGTTGTCAATGTAATATATATATTAACATCATGCACTTCTTGTTAAACTAAATTATGTACATATATTAATGGATGTATTATGTTAAAATGAATATTTTATCGTTTGTATCGATTTGGATACTATTATTTCTATACATGATACTGAATATATTTTGTGACACATGAAATAATGGTGGATTACAGTTGTGGATATAGTATCTTTAAAATTAAGTAAATTTATGACTGAATAAAGACAAAAATTCGGTCATTACAAATTCAGTTTCTAATTTATTAAAGACTGAATTATCAGTCTTTACATTTTAAGACTGAAATTTCGGTCTTAATTTTCTTTTGGGACTAGGAATTCAAAGACTGAAATTTCAGTCTTCGGTCAGTCCGTAAATATGATTTAAAGACTGAGTTACTTTATTAAAAACTGATATATTCAGTCCTTAATCCACTATTTTCTTGTAGTGATACAAATAATAGAAGAAGCGTATCCTTCAGTATTCTTTAAAGAAGAAATTAAAATGTAACTGGCACATCGTTAAACTTCATCATTCAATTCTTGTTATAACTTCACTTAACACTCATTAAATATTTCGTAACATCACTGTGAACTCCGACTATAAAAAATATGTTTTATAATTTTCTGTCTTTAATCATAAACCGATTAAGGACTAAAAAAATATAGTCTCTAGCTTTTAGTATTAAAGACCATGACTCAGTTTCTGAAATTTTAAATGGTTTTCAAACCGGCATTGTAGTCTTTATTCAGTATTTAAATATCCGAATATCTGATGGTTAAGTTTTGTTTTGTGTTTGTGAATCTAACAGTTACTTTTAATGATCCATGTGAAATTTTGAAATCATACCTTAAAATAAATAATTTGTTAATAAAATAAAAAATTGCACGTCACTCTGATTGTGGAAAATCTGTCCATTTCCTTTATTTCAAGTTCTCTCCTCCTTCTTGGAAATATAAACTGCGTAAGTCATCACCATTTCCTCCATTTCAATTTTTTGCTTTCTTTCTTTCTTTCTTTTCAAATAAATTTTATTAACCATCACCAAAAAGCTGTCAACAAGCCTGACAGGTGACCCAAAAGCAAAGCAGAACAACTACACCAATCAAAAATCATACAAAATATACAAATGAAGAGCAAAGACCAAACCACCAGAAGTAGGCTAGGCAGATCGGCGACGGAAGAAGGAAGCTGGCAAGGAAAACCGACGATGAGCTCCGGATAAACCACCGTCCATCAAACATCGTCATCGAGCTCCGGCAATGCCACCGTCCGATGCCGATGTCGTAAGACAACCATGCACAACAACAGCTAGAAAGAGTCTAGCTCACATGAAAAATCCCATCAAAGCGCCCAACAACCAAAGAACAGCAAAAGCGGAAGCCAAGAGAAAGATCCAAATGTCCTTCTGCCAAGCAACACCCTAAAGCAGGAAGAAGAGCTCCAACCCAACCAACATACCAGAACCTGAAATCAAAAGGCAGGAGAAAACGAAATACAGAAAAAAAACTGAAGCCTGATACGCTAAAAACTATGCATTATTTTGAAGTTCTATGTTTTTTTCACAAATCTCTCAAATTTGATACTCATCATATTCTCCTTCCACAAGATCGATTTTTTTTAATTCACAACATCAAATGATGAAACCTGAAGCTGCTCTCAAGTTAAAGAAAAAACTGAAGCTTTTTCTCATGAACTGAGTAATGTCACGGATGGGTTTATGATACGGATTACTACCAGTTTGGGATTTCTCTTAAGCAGGGTTAATGGATTCAATCCGTTACGCGAAGATTAAATCAAATTTTCATACCAGAACATATCTTTTTCTTAGTGATTATGTGAAAGAAAATGAAGCATAGAAAAAAGGTCAATGTGTAAAAATTCTAGTGTACAACTTAATTTACTTCATCTGTACGTTAGAGAAACAACATTTTAGTTAGTGGTTAATATTTTTTTCTCTAATAAATTAGTTGATGATTGATAGTGTTCTTGTTTCCTTTGTATATCCTACTTGAAGGGATGTAATAATATTTGTACTTTCATTACCTGGTTAAAGGCATGTTTCAATATTCGCGCTTCCATTGCCTGGTTCTCCTTGCATTTCTCCTCCCATTGGTGTTCCCCACATGCGCCCTATATGCCATATTACCATAAATATCAATGAGAAATTGAACCAGAGGTTTTCAGTGTTACAGTGTACCACGGTAAAAACACAAATGTTATGTGAGTGTGATAAAGCACTCCCTAATGAAAAACTATAAGATATCATTTTTTTTAATAAATATTATGGCCGTACAACTTTAAGATAACTAATTGGAGATTGGATGATGTGAGACATTGTCATAAAAATCATAAGATGTTACGATTTGAATTCCATTTAAAATTGAATCTCTTCTATTATGATTCAGTTTCAACTTACAATTCAAAACTCAATTGAAATGGCAATTGAAAAAACTATTTATTCATGCAAAAAAAAAGAGATACTTATTTATACCTACAATTAAATTTTCATTATTTTTAAAAATAAAATAAAATAAAGACAAAACAAAAGACTTGTTGTATATGACAGTGTGGGTTATATTTAATAGGATTACTAAAAGCGCTCATTTTATTTCTGTTAGAAATAATAGGACAGCGTCATCTTTAGCACAAATTTATATTAAGAAATTGGTTCGACTTCATGGAATCCTGGTTAGAATTGTTAGTGATAGAGACCTCTTAGTCACTAACGAATTTTGGAGGAGTTTGTAGTTAGCTTTAGGAACCTTATTGAATCTTAGCATTGCTTACCATTCACAAATTGAAAGGGTAAATAAGATTTTGAAAGACTGGTTGAGAGCATGATTCATGGATTTCGAAGGACGTTAAAAGCAACATATACCCTTAGTAGAATTCGCATATAATCATAGCCATTAAGTGACGATTGACATGGCACCCTTTAAAGCGCTGTACGGGAAGCCATGCAATTCGCTTAATTATTGGTGAGAAACCACCAACAAAATTCTTCTCGAACCAAATTTGATTCGTGAAACCTCAAAAAGGTAGAGTTGATTAGGCAGTGAATGAAGGCCATAGAAGATTGTTATAAGTAAGGAATTGGAATCCGAAGTAGTAGACATAGTGTTCATTAAAGTTTCCCCTTTTAGGTAGGTTATGGGATTTGGTAAGTCAGAGAAATTAGCACCAAGGTTTGTTTGGCCTTTTAGATTTTGGAAGTAATGAGGAACTTGCATGTCGAGTAGAGCTACCAGATAAGTATGTAGGAATATGTTAATTGGTTTTTTAACCCAAAAGAATTCAAAGGGAAGTAGAACATCTAAAACAAGTCAAAATATCTTAAGAATCGATCAAGAAGACCAGAAGGGAAAGAAGAGAAATACCAAAGAAGAAAATTGCCAAAATAAGCTAAGGCGATGGATCGCTAGTCATACATCCCCTATGGATCGCTATCGATCCATGAAGCTTGCTTGTGGATCCTTTAGTCCTCTTGCATCATGATCTAATATGTTCCTTAGAGATACTTTCCAAAATTCATGGCATGAAAAACAATCTAGCTCGAGAAGTGAAGACTCACCTGATTCAAGCTATTTGACCAAAAGCAACTAACTTATAATGAACATATAGAACACATATGAAGTCGGATTGACTGAAAATTTTGGTAGAACATTTAGAAGACATAGAAGAAGGCTCACTAAAAAAATTAGAGCATTTGGGGTTGAATTGATTGATCGCTAGCGACCCATCTAGAGTGGGCTCCACCACCTCAATTTTTATAGCAGGTCCCAAACATCCTTTAAATTGTTCCTGCAAAGTTTCGTCCAATTTCATTAAGATTTGAGTGAGTTATGTATGATTATTCTAGACCGGATGACCCATGAAGGCAGATGATTAAACTAACTCCAAATGACTTGATATTTGAACAAGACACTTAAATAAAAGATAGGAAGACAACCAGACAAAGATCACTCAAAAATATGCTAAGAGGATGGATAGCTAGTGATCCATCCCCTATGGATAGCTAGCGATCCATCAAGATAGATCGGATCACCCTCAAAGTTTCTGAGCTCCTTTGTAGTACTTAGTAAAGGCTTTTGGTAGAAAAATAAGCTAAGTTGATGGATAGCTAGCGATCCATCCCCTATGGATAAACAAGCGATCCATAGAAATGACTCAGGTTGATTGAGATTTTCAGTGATGACTTGGCATAACAAATGGACTCTTCTGCACTTGAATTTTTGACCCAACACTCACTAAATTCCCTTATAAATACTCACATACCTACAACTAAAGATGGATATTTTTCAAAAAAAGAAGTGTCATTACTCTTTTGAATTCATTCACTTCTTTAACTTTCTTCTCCCTCACAGCTGTCATCAAGGAGGTTACTGTGATTCTTCAATCAACCCTTGAACTTGTGACTTATTATAACTCATTATAACTTAGATCTAAGGAATAGCTAGTTGATATCCAAAGAGATTAAACTCGTATAATCATAATAAAAATCAATTAAAGTGGACGTAGGCCAGAGTCAGCCGAACCACTATAAAAGTCATGTGTCTTTTTTTTTAATCTACTGTTATTTGTTATTTATTTGAGATTTTTTCTTCTGATTATTTGCATTGGTGCTTTAACACTTTATCCAGGGTGTTTATCCATTTTTTGGGTTAACATTTTGGTGTTTTCACTGAGCATAAAGGTAGATCTGGAAACTTGAAGTTTAAATCTGTGATTGGAGGAAAATGAAGAGGCTTAACACTAGATCTAAAACTGGAGCAAGTCAACCACAGCTTTGGGGCAATCATAAAGTATCCTCGAGTTCTCACCAATCCAACTAGGTAGCTAGAGAAAAAATGGAAAGTTTGATGAAGGAGATGCAGAATGGAATATTGGCTAGGCTATAAGAGATAATGAAGGGATTCTTCCAAAGGATGGTGCAACATGGAACCACAAGAGCTACATTAATTCTTACCCTAGGAAATAATACAGGAGCTGTTAGAGTTAGACTAGAACGACATAGAACATTGGTTCCATGCCTAAGCAATCGATACTTGGGGGCAGCATGGTAGTCTACATGGAAATCAACATTGATACCGGGATCAATATTTGAGATGGCACCTGAAAGGACCAACAATGGATTGACCGTTGAAACTCCGAGAACTAGTGGTATAGGTGTTAATCCGAATACTAGTGTGAAATCGATAGAGAAATATGTGCCAGGGCTACCCCGGAGGAGCGGAGGACAGAATAAGGCTAGGAGAGTAGGGCAAAACACTAGTGTGCAATCGGTGGAGTATGCATTGGATTTCCCTTGCCATGGTAGGGGTAGGACATTGCTTCCGGACAAAGACCTCCATTAGATGGTGAAAATT
This sequence comes from Allium cepa, assembly GCA_030765085.1. Taxonomy (NCBI): domain Eukaryota; kingdom Viridiplantae; phylum Streptophyta; class Magnoliopsida; order Asparagales; family Amaryllidaceae; genus Allium; species Allium cepa. The sequence continues at coordinate 622,175,460 of CM060940.1, read as the reverse complement.
GAATTGTTGAATTAGTAAGAAGGTTGGTTAGAGGAGGACCCACAGATAAGGGTTTGGAAAATGTGAACAGAAACCCGTTTACAGCTAATATCCAGAATGCGAGAAATCCTCCCGATTTCAAGCTTCTCGAATTGAAAATGTGCTACGGAAAGACCGATCCAAAGATTCATCTAATGAGATGTATCCAACATATCGAAGTGTTGGGTGCCTCTGAGGAAGTAATGTGGCGGTGCTTCCTATTATGTTTAACGATTTCGGCGGCAATGTGGTTACACAGTTGGAGAATGAGTCCATTAGCACATAGTCCTATTTAGTCGGTAGATTTTTAAGACAATTCTGAGTTCGCGTCTCACAACTGAAGAATGTGATGACATTGGAAAATGTGGAACAAAGGCCTAGGAGACCTTGAGAAGTTATTTAATGACATTCAATGCAGCGACTGCTGTGGTTGATAGGATGGACCCATCAGTGATTTTGATGGCGACGGTGTCTAGATTCGCAAGCAAGAACGACTTCAGGACTGCACTTTAGAGGGATCCACCAATGGATCTTGCTGAGTTTTACTGTGAAGTTGAGAGATATTTACGTAGGAGGATGCTGAAGTTGAAGCCAAAGACAACGAAATTTATGATGTGAATGGTAAGGGGTCCTCTGGAGTAGGACATGGAAAAGATAAAGGGAAAAGAGAAGCTGATGATGATTTTAGGGGACCGAAATGATAAAGGGGCGAGCCCAAATTCTCCACCTACTCTGAGCCGACTTAAACCCTGGAATGGATATACCTAGACACTAGGGGGTAAATTCCGTATCGGAAGCCTCCTAGAAGAAAGCCATTGATCGAGAGAAAGGATATAGAAAGTTTTTGCATCTTTCATGAGCTGTGCGGACATGAAACGAATGAGTTCCGACACCTTTGTGATCTGGAACTGGTTTGGAACAACCAATTGTTGCAGTACGTGAAGAACAAAGCTGCGATAGCATTGCCGGAGCAGCCACCACCCACAACAAATGCTTTAAGGAATGCCCAGGGATCTGGTCCAAGACAGATAAATCCATATCCGGGATCGTTGGGAAGTAAGATCTAGCTGTTACTCTTTTCTTTGGTTTCTTTTCTTGTATTTTTCTTTTCGTATATTAGTGGTAAAAACAATAATGACCTCAGATCGCTTAACGTGGGATAAACCTAGATTGGTTCCTAGTTGAGCTCTGAGTCGTATTTTTGAGATGACTACTTAGCATTATAATCTCAGACCGCTTGGACGTGTACAAAACCTAGCTTGATCCCTTGCTATGTTCTGAATCGGATGTCTAGGATAAACATTTAGGACTTCTAGTTATTTAATTTCTGCTTGTTTGCTTTGGTTTGAAATTTGAATTTTGTAAAATTCATATTTAATGTGATGACTGATTTTGAACACCATAGAGTCCCGACCGGAGAGACCGGACTGGAGTGCAACATGCAAGTCCCCTTGCTAGAGAGCAAATGGATGGACTTGTACGATATTAAATGCCATAGAGTCCCGACCGGAGAGGCCGGACCAGAGTGCAAGAAGTAAACCCCTTCACCGGAGAGTGAACGGATGGGCTTACTTAATCCCCCTTAACTTAATAAGCAAACTATCCAGAGAGATTATCCCCCTAAATTGAAACAGTAAACGATCCAGAGAGATCATCCCATTAACTTAAAACATTAAACGATCCGGAATGATCGTACAGTAAATTAATATTAAATGATCCTATGAAATCACGCATTAAACTAAACATTAAACGATCCAAAGAGATCATGCATTAAACTTAAACGATCAGGAGAGATCGAGCTTTACAACAAATTTGATTTAATAAAAGGATTTGAATGCCTTATAAACAGAATAAAACTGGTAAATCCTAGATGAACACAAAATGATTTCGATATATTTTGTGATTCTGATATATGATGTGATTTTGATATATGGTGTGATTTTGATATTTAATGTGATTTTGATGTGAAGCAAAAATTGATAGTGATGTAAATCACGAATGAAAATAGGACAATTAGGGATATGTGATGTAAATGGAGATGTGTGATGTAATTGGAAACTTGTGGCTTAACAGAGATGATATAATAACTCTGAATGAAAATGGAATGGTTATGATGTATATATTACAACTAAGCAGAGTTAGAGTCCTAGGATATAACGGGTTTGGAACAACTTGTGATTGGAAAGATAATCCGAAGGAATTGGATGATTTGCCAAGGCTAAAGCTGTTGGAAAGCTCAACAATCAAAGACTCATTACTGGAACTTGTTCTGGAGCAAAACACACCTTTCATTCAAAAGACATACTTTAGGGGCAAGTGTGAACTGGGTTTTTAAACCAATAGAATTTAAAGGGAACTAGAACATCTACAATAAGTCAAAATATGTCAAGGATCGACTGCAAAGACCAGAAGGGAAAGAAGAGAAAGACCAAAGAAAAAAATGCCAAAACAAGCTAATGCAATGGATCGCCAATGGATCGCCGGTGATCCATAAAGCTTGCTCGTGGATCCTCCACTTCTCTTGCTTCATGGCCTAATATGTTCTCTAGAGATGCTTTTCAAGTTTCATAGCATGCCAAGCAATCTTGCTCGAGAAGTGAAGACTCACCTAATTCAAGTTGTTTGACTAAAAGAAGCTAACTTAAAATGGACCTACAGAACTCATACGAAGTCAGATTGACTTGAAATTTTGGGAGAACATTTAGAAGACACAGAAGAAATCTCACAAAAAAAGCATATTGAGTTGAATTGATGGATCGCTAGCGATCCATCTAAAGTAGGCTCCACCACCTTCAATTATTTTGGTGAGTCCCTGACACCTTCTAGAGTGTTTCTACAAGGTTTCATTCGATATTGTTAAGATTTTAGCGAGTTATGAATGATTCTTCTGGATCAGATAACCCATGAAGACGGACGATCAAACTAATTCCAAACGACTTGATATTTGAAAAAGAAACTGAAATAAAAGATAGAAAGATAACCAAACAAAGATCACTCAAAAATATGCTAAGTGGACGGATAACTAATGATCCATCCCCTATGGATAGCTAGCGTTCCATCAAGGTAGGTCGGAATGCCCTCAAACTTTCCAAGCTCCTTTGTAGCACTAAGTAAAGGCTTCTCGTAGAAAAATATGCTAATTTGATGGATATCTGGCGATCCATCCTCTATGGATAGCTAGCGATCCATAGAAATGAGCCGGATTGATTTTAATTTTGCTGTGATGACTTGGCATAACAACTGGACTATTTTGCACTTGGACTTCTGGCCAACACTCACTGAATTCCCCTATAAATACCCACCTACCTACAACTAGAGATGGATCTTTTCCGGAGAGAGAGAGCTGCCATTACTCTATTGGAATTCCTTCACTTCTTCAACTTTCCTCTCGCACACAACAGTCATCAAGGGGGTTACTATGATTCTTCAGTCAACCCTTGAACTTGTGACTTATTCTAACTCATTGTAACTTAGATCTAAGGATTAGCTAGTTGATATCCAAAGAGACTCAACTTTTATAATCATAATAAAGATCAATTAAAGTGGACGTAGGATAGAGTCAGCCAAACCAATATAAAAATCTTGTGTCTCTTTTATTACTTCTGTTGTTATTTGTGGTTTATCTGAGATTTATGTTGTTGATTATCTATGCCCGTGGTTTCACACTTGATGCAGGATGTTGATCCATTTTTTGGGTTAATAGAGTACATGACGTATTTCATGTTTTGCACTTGAGAAGATGCCTTCATAGCATCACCACTATAGTAGAGCCTGATTAATTTGTAGTCATTGAGATGGGGCCGATAGCACCCTGTGCCACCACACAAATAGTGGATTATAAAACTAGGAAACTCTGCATGAAAGAAATTAGGCTAGTTCGAGTATAATAGGGAGATAATTCGGCGGAAAGCTCATAGGAAACTGAAAAGAAGACGAGGGTTTCTCATCCTGAGCTTTTCTTTGGTAAACTTTCTCTCTTCGAAATTAGGTTTTGGTTGTATCGTTGTTTCTAGACTGGATGGTAGGGATGCTTACCATGTTTTGTACTATAATTTATACATTTATATACAACTTTTTGCATGTTTAGGATGTTTTCATACATGCCTATATGTCATAACACATGTATTCATGCTAGGATTGAGCCACCTATAGTATATCTGCACATATAATCGAATTGCACATTTTGGTTAGGTCGATGGTTGTGTAGTTAACATGGTTATATAACATCGATGCTTAGTGCACGTTACACGTCTGTCCTTAGGAATTTCCGAGATGAAATTCTATTTAAGTGGAGGGAGAATGTTAACACACGGTAAAATATAATAAGAAAAGAATAAGTTAATAAAATAACAATGAGGCTAAAAATGAAAATATTTAAGATGTCAGAATTTGGCCATTAAAGTTGTGATACTGCGATTATGGCAATTTTCTAATCAATTTCCTTATATAATATTTTAAAATTGAAGCTCAAATAGAAATTTTATTAATGTTTGAATTTTTCGAAATCAAAATAATTTAAATGGAATTCAAAGTGTAATTAATCCTACAATTTGAAATTTAAAAATTAACGATTATTAGAAACTTGGGGGTTAAGAACGTTAAAAGAAACGTTGACATTAAGTATTAAACAAATAATTAAGTAACTAATTAAATGGCGCAAAATACGCTCCCATCATTAAGCTATCGTTCGACCGCCTAGGTAGAAGAGGTCGACCGCCTAGATAAGAGCGGTCGATCGGTGCGAGTTGTGGCTGCTAGAGTTTTTCAGATCTTGAACGGCCCAAATTATATTATTTTAAACCGATTTAAATTTGATAGTTTTGGTGACTTCCAGCCACTATAAATAAAAACGGCCCCATCACTTTTATTCACAAATTATTTTGGAACATAGAGGAGCTTTGTCAGTTTCTTTCTTCCTCACAATTCAAAATTTTCTTTAGGCTTTCAAGTAAAAGATTTAGATGTTGATATTCAGTTCTTAATTATATTCACCTCCAACCCTAAAAATCCTAAATCTAATTAATATACAATCCAATTATTATATATTTCAAAAGAAAGATATTCGGGAAGAGAATAAATAGCAGGCATATTCAAATCCAAAGGAGAAAACTATGAAATATCCATGAGTGAAAATTCTTATTTTTTGTCATTTTAGTAATTGTATAAGATATGTTGGATTTGATATACGCCTTAGGGAATTTTGGTTCATGAAAATTTCAAATCTAAACCCTAAAAATTCCCCCAAAGCGAAATGTCAAATTCTTATATTATTGGGATCTTGATTATTCTGTATTAAAATGGTATAATTTGTGTAGCTGTTACAATTTCAATATTTTACATTCTTTTCTGCTTCTCATCTATTCTTTGAATGATTGTGAGTTTTAAATATGAATCCCTTTTCCACTTTATATGCGAAAATTTAATAGGGTGTAATTTTGATATAAGATAAGTTTGTTAATTGATGCCCTTTTCTTATACAAGTTTATTTTAGGAAAAGGATATTAGCAAAATTGTATGTTATGGTATAGAGTTAAACTTGTATAAACTAGAAGTTTTGGCATTTAACGATTAGTATATGACAAAATCTTCGCACACCTGTGGATATATTAGTTATATATACGTGCGTGTATGTGCATTAACGTATAAATAACGTATTAATAACGCAATAAATATGTTATTTATTAGCATTAAACTGCCAGGATGAAAGTGATTAGTGGCTGAATAAAGTATCTTTCTTTTATAGCCTTAGTAGGCTAGGTATATCGTAGTATGGTTGAGATTGTAAATTATGACTAAGTTATAGGAATGCGAGGTTAGTCAAAAGCACACGGAAGTCTACCCAACTAATATGGCTACCAACAATATGACTTTAGGGCTTATATGAGACACCGTTTATTGTAAGTACCTACGGAAGATGCGAGGTTAGTCTCAACTCTGTAGGGTAAATCTGCCCAGTTAACCTAGTTACCAACGCCTATTGATGGTCAAACAAATGTGAGACGTCAAACCTGGTTTACGGATTATAATATATTTCAGGCCTGCTTTAGTGATCGGGGGTAGTAAGTGGCTATCGTAGGGTCCTCCTCCTCCCTAATTAGGAAGTACTAACTGGTCGGGGATGGTATTTAAGCATGGTAGATGGAAATCTCGGGAAAGGTCCGCTTCGAGTTTTGAGGTATTAATTGGTTATTGTAACATTCGCCTCTTCAAAAAAGAAGTGTTAAATATCCCGATGAGATTCAATGCGATGTCAGCTAGATTGTACCAAAGAGAGATCCACTAGGGTTAGGTATTAAATGACGGGGACCTGCCTAAGATATAGATATTAAATGGTCAAAGTCTGCTTAATTTCCATTGAAAATGTATTAAGTGGCCTTGGTACTTTCTCTCACATTGTTAGGAAATGCTTAATGGTGGATGCATGAGATTGGGGATGGCCTTAGGCCTACGGTTGAAAGTAAGTTATAAGGATTGATTAGGAAAGTGTAACTATAGGATTGGATTGGGCAAGCCTTTCGGGCCTGCAGTTGGAGGTATTTATAAGAAATTTAGTTAGGATACATAAGACATGTTCCCAAGTACTATTATGGAAAGACTCGAGATTTCATTCACCACACATTATTGTTCTGACTCCTTCCTTGTTACAATACAAGTTAAAGAAGACAATGCAGATCTACGAGACGAAGGTGGATACAAAGTCTTGTGGTGATACTTATGTTTTCGTATATACTTTGATGTACCCATTTCAAACATATTATATTATGAGATATTGTACTATGGATATTGAGATGTTATGTTTTGTTATGAAACTTGGATTTTTATAAAATGAGTATTGTTTTCAATATTATATTTTATCCTTTCTGTTGTGAGATTCTAATAGCATTATTAAATAGATTAGTGTATTGTATTTACCGATCAATAGCCAGCTTTGGAATGAGGTTGATGTTTGATGGGCCTTTTCTACATAAAAAATTAGAACCATTTCGAGGTGGGTTGTTGTAAATCCAATATCACTCCTTCATCGTTGTTATCATCGTCGCTGGTATCATCATTGGCATCATCCAAGTAACGTGGCTCTGGAGGCGGTTGATTCTGCTGCTGAAGCTGCTGAATCCGAGCTTGGGAATGAAGTATTTGAGCCTCAAATGAGTCACCTGAGTCAGAAACTCAGTTTGATATCGAGTCTGCTATTGTAGTAAAGCGGTTTGATAACCCCAATACGTAAGTTGCGTATAATCAAGCATCATGCGTTCAATGCAGTAATCACCCATCTATCTGGATCTATGTACTGAGCATACTATGATATAAAAAAGAAAATTATACATATATCATGGTTGTTCACGAAAGTGAGCCTTACAAAAATTTAAAACTCGTACGTACCTTATGTAGATGATAAAAACTAGTAGAGGGTACACCTTGTTCATCTATAAGATACAGTAGTGGATACTCAACAAGCTCACCTTATATATAGGAAGCCGCGTGTACTGAGACTCCAAAGGCTAAAAAATTGTTGGTGATAATGGAACTCTACCAGAGGAGATACAGAGGCCAATATGATCGAAATTCAAACCCTGTATTTAATCGGGTAATGAGTAAGCACTGGGACTATTTGAGCTTAGTATGCATCAAAATTTACGGGTATTGTAAAAGGCTCATCATCTGCCCATCCCACGATCCTCATACCAGTAGTATAAATCAGGTTAGCATGAATAGATCTATACATGTCATCCCATAGAAGCAGATTAAAAGGATACAAACTATACCAAGCAACAGCAACCAACACCGCTGTCCTGAATACCAAATGAAAGGACATGTAGGAACCTAAAAGCATACCTTACACCTTGAAATAGAAAACTAAAAAGAGACGGGATGCTCGACGTCATGCTCCATAAACTGAATATACCCATGCTAGGGACGAAAAATAATGTTGTTGTGTCGCCTCATATCCATCTGTTGTTTGGCTTTCATCAACTCATTATGTACTTTCTGTACAGCACAAGCTACATGCATAACATTTCTTCAACGGTGTAATCTGAGGATGTAAATATATGAAGTAGTTTTCATTTCATTAATAAGTCGCAGGTACATGTTGGTCGTACATTAATAGTACCAAAATGAGAAGATGTACTAAAAACCGTACATTTGTCAGATTGGTGTAGCATATAGTTTTCTAACGCTGCGTATAGGTATCTGAGGATGGAAGTACCATAATCGTAAATATGAAGTCTATTTACATCTACCAATCCAGCTGAGTATGCAAGCCTAAACATGCTCTTATTGTTTGAAAAAAGTATAGAACTGAACAGATTTAATACGAAGGAACATATAATAGGAGTGTGCATCTCATCAGCGTCCCTATAGTCTACTATGTACCTCTGTACGCATGTAAGTGTGACAGTACCTCATCTAACCTCATTGTCGGCTAAAGTCAATAAATATGCATAATATGACTCAAACTCTTCATGTGCACTCTCAAAACATGCCGATGCATGGTTTGGTCGACTAAGCTCTATACCAGTCGGCATATAAATGTTTAAATGAGTCAATCCCAATTTAAAATCTGAAAAATGTAACGTAAGTGTAATAGACCACCATCCCTCTGTAAGTGCCTCTACTACACAGCAGTCTACATGATCAAATGTGGGAACCTGTACAAAATCACCGAAAAGTGGTGCATTTAACTTAACCCTAATCGGCCAACGTGATGTTTGGAACCACTCAGCAATACACTTATGTCAGCTACCGCGCATAGTTATATGACCGACCTATGTAAGTAAGTGTTTTAAGTTAACATTAAAGTATGCAAATCAATAAATATATATAATTTGTGATTGACATATTTATCTAACAACTGTAAATTAAAAATATACATGGAACGTCGCCAATGTTGCACTCTGTCGATGTATCATTGTCGGCAACAGCTCATGTAAGCTTGAAGGTTATCAGCAGTCACAGTAGCATTTGAAATGGTATGAACTGTATCGGTATTGGCGCTGATCATCTGACAGACGGTTCGTCTAGCAATTTTGATTGAACGTGACGGTATTTTCACATGTTGGCGAATAAAAAATGATAAATGAGTGGTGAAAGTTAACTAATGAGGAACAACGAAAATCTAGCGCTTGATACAAGTGCTGCATTTCTTATTCAACAAACACCTATCAAGTGTCAAGAAGCAATCATTTGTTTGACAAATGTCCGGTCTTCAGATGCTGATTGAAGAAGCGTCTGAACAACAGATGTTTGTCAACTGTCTGCCATCAAAACTGTTAGAGGACCAACGTTTTGAATTGCAGTTGCACAAAATATAAGTTCGAACGTCGGGGTTGGTTAGAGATGCTCCCACCAACCATCATTACAACACAAATAGAACCTTCTTTTACTAAAAAATAAAAATAAATAAAAAATTAAAATTAAATGAAAAAAAATAAAAAAGCGGGGACGGATAGCAGTGCTCTTTCATTATTTTAAAATTTGACGTCCACGTCACAAAGTGTAAAGGGACAAAAAATGGGTGTGCGCATCCTCACTATAGAATAACACTGATTGAATGAACTAAATGTAATAAGTAGATCTGGTTTCCTCAAAGCTCAGAAGAAACACACTTTCACATCACTGAACTCCCACTAAATCGAAAAAGGAAATAAATACATTTTCTTCAAAGGGAAAAAAAGAAAAAAAGAAAAAGAAGAATGAGTAAGGTGATGATATTGACGAGGCTGTCAGGCGTTGGCGTAGCTATCCTCGTACTGGTTTGGGCATTTGGGTTTAAAGCAAGCTTTCTTCACCATTCTTCCAACTCCGACGTTTCTTCCCCGATTCACTCTTTAGACCACCTTTATTCGGTAATTTGCACTTCTCCTACTTCCCTCCTTTTCACCCTTTCTTTCTTTAGCTTAGCTACAAATCAACTTTGTTAGATGTTTGAAATTGATATTGTTTAATTTCTCAGGCTCTTCATCCTCTTCTTATGGTTATTGGGTTCATTCTGCTTAGTGGAGAAGGTGACCTTTTAACTATTTTCCAAATGTACATTCATACTGTTCTGCTTTTTTCTTTCTTTCTATATTTCTCATCGTTACTAAAATAACAGTAATAATTAATAATAGAAATAAAGTAGATACTTGGGAGTAATTAAAACACTAGTGAATAATGACAGCACTTTATATTCATATTTACCATGAGTTTAAATTTTAGTTATGTATCGTTGGATTCAATTTTTATGAATGTTTTGATATTGAAGCTTGGGGTTAACAAATACCAGCATCATGTTATTATAACACTTAGTTTTCATTCCTGTATTAAGGAATAGCATCATGGACCTATGCACTATTGATAAAAAAGAACAGCTGTAACACTAAAGCGTTACACAACCTAATAGCACTGCATGAAATTAATGAAGTCTATATAATATTATAATAGACATATATAATTACCGTGTCAGGTGGACACAGAAAATAGCGTAATTGCTTATATTCTACTTCTTTAGTAAATGCTGGTGTCGGGTTTGTGTTTATTTAAATTCCTCAAGCAATTTTGTCAGCAATATTGGCGCACAAATGGGTTTCGTCATGTTCCAGAAACACTAGAAAATTTGCGCACCTTTCACTGCAAGGCGTTGCACTCGGCTTTGGGCTTTTTGGAATTTGGGCCAAGTTCAAAGGCAGAATTGGAATATTGGCCAACTTCTACAGCCTGCATTCTTGGATGGGCCTTCTTTGCGTCGTATTATTTGCTTTCCAGGTTTGTCTTATTATTCTTACTTGGAGCCAATAGCCTCACTTTTGCAGTCTGCGGCGTGCAGCGATCGTTTATTTTTGTTTAGATGGTGTTATGGACCACGTGACTTTATTGTTTTCAACTAGTAATGACAATATATGATATATTGGCTTTATGTCCACTTTTGACTGAAAAGTAAACACTAATTGTTTTTTTATTACAGAAATGCTGCATTTGTTAATAAACTAATATAATGATTAATGAATTAGCATACCAAATTATTAATGCGAAATACGACTTGGGAAAAGGAATCGCATAGATTTCTTCTTGAGTCCTCACCATAATTCTTCTTGGTATCTCTCTTGCGTCCCTAGAATTAGTTTTTTCATAGTAATTTTTAGTTTTCACAAATATGTAAAAAATAGGTTATGATTTTTTTTTTTTTTGTTCAAATACTTCTAAAAATTTTACATTTAAAATGCTCAAACTTGTTCAAATATACATAAATTTTGACTTCCTTTTAAACTTCCTAGAAAGTTCAAAAAAGTTTAGGAAGATTAAAGGAATTCATATCTGCAAAAAATTCATAAATTCCAGATGAATTTGAAAAATTGCAGACCTAAAGAAATATGACCTTTTTTTTTAAAACAAACTACAAATAAACATTTTGTCCAATACAGCTACTTTTTTTTATGCATTGTTAAACTTGCATACATTCTTTTTTTTAATAGAGTAGACCAAATGATAATAAAATAAAACTACCAATCCATTTTCGCAGTATACTAGAACTAGTATAATTTTTGTGCTCTCCACCTAATATAACATTCTTCTCTCTCAAAATATCTACATACACAGTGGACAGTTGGTTTTCTAAGACTCTGGCACAATCCAGAAAGGCGTGAAACCAGAAGAACACTTGTGCCATGGCATGCATTCATCGGCTTATACACCTACGCCCTAGCGGTCGTAACTGCCGAAACTGGACTTATGGAGAAGTTGACTTTCCTGCAAAGTCGTAAAGTCGTATCTACAAGGTCAACAGAGTCCACATTAGTCAACTTTATTGGACTCGGGCTCGCTTTTGTCTCTGCTCTTGTCATTTTTGGTGCTGTTTCTTCTGAGAAGCACTCACAGCTTCCTTATTCCGGTACAGATGGGTATACCAGTAAAAATGTAATTAGTGACGGTAAATTTGTACGCTCTGATGGATATTCTTTTACAGGGAAGGATGCTTCTTCTTAGCTTATCATATATACGTTTAGTTTAGTTACGGTATTTGTTATTGGTTGTTTGAACTGAGAGATGGAACCAATTCTTTCTGGATAGATTTCATGTACCAAATCTGCATAAGTGGTTTGCAATACATTAATAAGTTTTAAGCAGTTATTCTATACTTTTTGCTGTTTTAGTTTAGAGGTTGCAGTACACTTGGTTATTATAGTTTTGATGCTGAATGTTACAAGAGGTTGAATGGTTGCAGATGCTTTGTAAATTATAACTTTCAACATTTTTTTTCTTCTTTTCTTTTTCACTATTTTATATTCATGTTCATATATTTTCTTCTAAAATTTGCTTTCATTACAGTTAAATATGTACATGATAATTGAAACACATAACACATGCTTAAAATAATTATAGAAATTACTTTTCACATGGCATAAGGAAATTCTTTTTTTAATATGCTACGTCTTGTTGGATCGAGATTTCTTTATTATCCTTCTTTGATAATTACTGCTGTCCATTTTACTATGACTTTTAGTATTCATATTTTATCACTATTCAAAGCTCATGATTATTATTGATGGGTTTACCATATTACATATTAAACTAGACAAATTTAATAAACACCATCTTACGTGAATAATACATATTGGTCAAATACATGAATCAATTTTTGTCCACAAATGGATAGCATTTTAAGCAATAGTCAAGTAAATTGTTCAAATGACCTAAGATGGCATCATACGCATAATTTTAGATGGCTACCCACAGAAAAGCCTAAAATTATGTTGTTTATATTCCAAATTATTGCATGTGTTATTTTAAGCCTTAATCCTCTCTTTTTTTTTTTTTTTTTTTGCAGTAAACATACCATCAACCCTTAATTCATATGCACATCTGTCATGAAACTCAATGGAACCAACTACTCCATTAACCTCCCTACCCAAAACTAAGAGTGCAAAAGAATATTTGCAAGCCATTGAGTATAGGTTTAAGACCGCAGACAAATTCTTTGCTAGGAAACTTATGACAGATTTTGTAACCATGAAATTTGATGGTTCTCATGCATTAAGTCCTCATTTTATTGAAATGGTTAACCTTACTGCCAAACTTAAGAACTTGGGATTAGTTATGGATGATGCGTTTCTCGTCAAATTCATCCCAACTAGCTTACCTCCTCAGTATGAACCATTCGAAATTCATTACAACACTATTATAGAAAAGTAGAGTATGAATGAATTGACAAACAAACTGGTGAGTCTAGGAAAAGATCAAAGGCATTATATTTGCTTATTTCACTCAAGGAGTTGGGAAACTAACTGGGAAAAAGAATAATTCAAGCCATAAAAGAGCACCACCCAAATCTGATGAGGCTAATCAATCATCTAAGAAGACAAAGAAGGATGACGCTTGCAAGTTCTACAAGAAATCTGGCCATTATCAAACAGAATATGCTAAGCGTAAAGCATAGTTCGAAAAGAAAGGTAACCCTATCGATTTCGTAAGTCATTTTGAATCAAATCTCACTAATGTGCCTTCTCCTACTTGGTAAATTGATACCGCTGCTAACATTCATGTTTCAAATTCTATGCAGGGATTCATTACGATCCAAATCATTAACCCAAGTGAGAATCTCGTTTTCATGGGGAATCAAGATAAAGCTCCAATTGAAGCTATTGGAGCTTGTTGTCTTTTCTAAGATAGCGATTATTAATTAGACTTATGTCAAACTCTTTATGTTTCGTCTATTTTCCGTAATTTGATTTTTGTAAGTGTACTTGATAAGTTTGGATATTTATTTAAAGTAGGAAATTACAATTTCAGTTTGTTTAAAAAATCCATTTTTATTGGTTTTGGAATTTTAATTAATGGACTTTATAAACTTAATCTCAAACCTCAAGATGTTGAAACCTATCTCACCTTACATGAAAAGAAAACAAAAGGTAAGTCATCCAAAAATGACTCTTACTTCTTGTGGCATAAAAAGCTGGATCATATATCCTGTGAAAGGATCAAGCGATTAGTAAAAGATGATGTCCTCTCAGACGTGGACTTTACTAACATTGCAACATGTGTTGATTGTATTAAAGGAAAAATAACAAAAAACACAAAGAAAGGAGCCACAAGAAATACCCAGCTTCTTGAAATAATTTATACAGACATTTGTGGACCTTTTAATGTTCCCACGTTTGGAGGAGAGAAATAATTCATCACCTTTATCGATGATTATTCACGTTATTGCTATCTTTATCTATTTCATGACAAATCTTGGTCCGTGGATGTTGTCCAAGTATTCATTACTAAATTCGAAAAGCAACTTGAAAGAAAAGTGAAAATCATTGCGTCAGACAGGGATGGTGAATTCTATGAAAGGTGTGATGAAACTGGACAACATCCTGAACCTTTTACTAGACTTCTCCAAAAACTTGGAATTTTTACCCATTACACAACGCTTGGATCTCCATTGCAAAACAGTGTAGCTGAAAGGTGAAATTGTACATATATGGAAATAGTTAGATCATGATGAGTCATTCCAATTTACCTATATTATCATGGATGGATGCATTACGTATGGTTGTTTATATCTTAAATAGGGTTCCAAGTAAGACCGTTCCAAATACTCCTTTTGAACTATGGGAAGGATGGAAACCTAGTTTAAGACATTTTCAAATTTAGGGTTGTCCAACTGAAGCAAGACTATACAATCCACATGAAAAGAAATTGGATCTCAAGACAGTCCATTACTTTATTGTTTACCCGAAAAAATCCAAAGGATATAGGTTTTACTGTCCTAACCATAAGATAAAAATTATTGAAACGGGTGATGCCGGATTCTATGAGAATGGTGAAATTTGTGGGAGTACAAAACAACAAGAAGTGGTCATTCATGAAATAAGGGTACCTATCCCCTTACCCTCTATTCCAAAAGATATTGGGAATCATCCTATTGTTGAACCCATTCACAATGAGGAAAACCCTACAAAATAATCAACAACTCCATAATGACATTGTCACCAATCAGAATGTTAATGAAGCACAACAGGGGCCAGTCTTATGAAGATCTCATTGACAAAGGAGATCACTATTCCCGATGATAACCTACTTTACCTAATAGAATCTGAAGGGGCCAAGGACCCGATTTCTTATTTACAAGCCATTAATGACGTAAATTCTACTAAATGGATTAATGCCATAAAAGACGAATTGAAATCTAGGAATAATAATCAAATATGGGAAGTCATTCAACTGCCTCCAAGGCACAAAGTAGTTGGTTTTAAGTGGGTGTTCAAAACCAAACGTGACTGCAATTGCAAAATTGAATGATATAAGGTTTCAGTCAGAAAGAAGATATTGACTATAATGAAAATTTTGCTCCTGTTTCCAGGAAAATCTCTTATAATTATCATAACATTAGTAACTCTTTATGATCTCGAGTTATATCAAATGGATGTGAAAACTACCTTTCTAAATGGAGACTTAGAAGAAGAATTCTGCATGCGTTAACCTGAAGGCTTCATAAGTGAAGTACATGAAGACATGGTCTGTAAACTTAAAAAAATCAATTTATGGACTGAAACAAGCTTCCAGACAATGGTATCCAAAGTTTCATAAAATCATCACTACTTTCGATTTCACAGAAAACATAGTTCACACTTGTATATATCTCAAGTACAGTGGGAGCAAGTTCATAATTTTGGTTCTATATGTTGATGACATATTAGTAACTAGCAACAACCTTGGTTTACTACGTGAAACTAAGATTATCTCTCAATGAACTTTAAATTGAAAGATATGGGCGAGGCTTCCTATTTGATAGGAATAGAAATATTCCATGATAGATCTCAAGGACTTCTATGATTCTCTCAAAAGGTATATATTGACAAAGTCCTTGAGACATTTAGCTTGGAAAATTGTTTCTCTAGTCATGTCCCACTGTATAAAGGAGACAAATTTATTCTTGAGCAGTACCAAAAGATTCTTATGGAATAAGAAGAAGTGACCAAATATCCCTAGCATCTCTTGTAGGTAGTTTGATGTATTCATAGATTTGTACCAAGCTTGACATCAGTGAAGTTGTTGGAATGTTGGGTAGATTTTAACGTAACCCAGGAATTTCTCGTTGGAAAGCTGCAAAGAAAGTACCGAGTTATCTAAAGGGAACAAGGAATTACATGCTCATATACAGAAAATCAAGTCACCCACAAGTGACTGGTTATTCAGATTCAGACCTTACTGGATGTCCTAACATCAGGGTTTGCACATTTGGCTATGTGCATCTATTATGTGGAGGTGCAATATCATGGAGAAGCCAGAAATCTAAGTTGCTTTTCAGATCCACCATGATGACTGAATACATGACATGCTATGAGGCTTCAATTTAGGAAATATGGTTGTGTAATTTTGTCTCACAGTTTGACGCTTTAAGTATTATCTCTAAGCCACTAACCATCTAATGCGAAAAATGAAGCTGCAACCTTTTTCTCCAAGCATGATAGGATAACCAAGAATTCAAAACAGATGGACCTAAAATACCTATTACTGAAGCAAGATGTTAAACTAACGAAACTTGTCGTTGAACCGATAAATACAGACTTACAAGTGGCAGACATATCACAAAAGGACTAACTCTAAATACTTTTCAAATACATACTTAAAGCATGGGTCTTACAGATAATTCTTAATTTTTATTATTTTATGTCATTTAATTTTGTACTTAAGCATGACAATTATTGAGCTCTTAATATTTTTTTAGCTTCTTTTTATTTTGGTTTTCTAGTGTTAACATATTTATGATTAGATGAATGACAACAGTAACAGTCTTTACTTCAAAACATTAGGTGACCATTAAGTTAATCTCATTTACGGCTTATCAAAGTTACCATTGTCGTATTACATGGAAGTAAGCTGTTGCAAAATAATGTGTATACGCCATGACCCCATTGACCACTAGATTAGTCAGGGCACTTATGATAACTGACTAAAGAAATGTTTAGCATATCATGCGTGCCTAATGATCTTAATACGAAAACAATAATGGACCATTGTATTGACCAAGTGGGACACTGTAAGAAAAATAATACATCCTTTCCAATACATGGCCATTAATAGAATATTTTCCTTTCCCATTATGTGGCCATCAATAGGAACATTTTCCTTTTCCATTTTGTGGCCATTAGTAGGAATATTTTCATTTCCCATTATATGGTCATTAATGGGAATTTGTAAGAAAAATTAAAACATTTCCTTTTCCACTATATGGTCATTAGAGAATCAGTTTTCCTATTAATATGCTAATAAATAAAATGGTTACAATTTAGATTATTAATTTCCCTTGGCTTGATTTTGATGGACGATCAAGACTAAGTAAGAATCTAGAAAGTCGGCCCTCTCCGTACCCATAAGTACTGACCTTTTTCTGTTAACCCACCTTTTTACAAGGCTACGGGCATGCGAGTTTAATTTAATCGACTGCACGTTCGTCAAGGCTGGTGTACGATGGATTCAGTCGACTGGATGGATGGATGACGCAATGCACTTGAAAGATGGAAATTGGATTGGACAGAGATGGATCGATTATAATTTGGGTCAAGGAAATGTGGTTTGGTCTGAAAGTTAGAAATGGTTCGGCATTGGTTGCCGCTCGGCATAAAGGAGTCGTACCTCGATACCTCGCACCTCGATACCTCAATACCTCGCACCTCGATACCCCGTACCCCGTACCTTGATACCTCGCACTTCGATACCCCGTACCCCGTACCTTGATACCTCGCACCTCGATACCTCACACCTCGATATCTCGCACCTCGATACCTCGCACATCGATACCTCGATACCTCGCACCTCGATACCTCGATACCTCGCACCTCGATATCTCAACACCTCGCACCTCGCTCGGCATTCGTGGCTTAGAATTGGTCGCTCGGCGAAGATGGCTCGGTGGAAAGTCGTTCGGCATAAGACGAATGTGGCTCGGTGGAAATTCTTAATGGGCCTTTACCGTTCAGAAATCCCAGCAACTCAAATTTCGCCTATAAATACAGCTTGTAGGGGTTCAAAAAGAGGGATCTCCTTCTTCTCTTCTGCTCTCTGACTTTTTCCTAAGACTAAAGCTAGTCTCCCACTTTGTAATTGTAACTGATTCTTACATCAATAAAAAGAAAACTTCTGAAGTGAACGTAGGCCGGAGTTAGCATAACCACTATAAAATCTGTTGTTCTTTACTACTTTCATTGTAATTTTGATTGTTCTTCATATTATTACTCTCTATAGACCTCCTACCTGTGTGATGTGATTGTGATTTGGTGCTTTCATCTGGATTTGGGTGTTAGTGACCAATTTTGGCTCTAACATTTTGGTGCTTTCACTGAGAAGCTAGCACTCAGGAATTTTGGAGCTTGAATTTTGGATTGAAAAGCTTGAAAACTCGGATTTTAGGAAGCAATGGCTAGACCACCAACAAGGAAGCAAGCAGCGGAAAGGAGGAATCAGGAAGGAAGTCAAGCGGCCTCTTTTGGATCTAGAGAGGATCATGCATCTGTCTACATAACTCGGGACAAGATGCAGGTTATGATGAATTCTATACAGGAGCAGATGATGAAACGACAAGAGGAGATGATGCAGGCTCTTCTGAGGCAATCTAGACAATCAGGAATTTCAAGTGCTCAAGTTCTCGGAATTGGACTAGAGGGACACAACCAGCATTCGGATGGAGTAATTCAATAGGGGGAAACCCACAATCAACAGACAACTAACAATCCGGATGGACCTGGACTCGGGGGCGCACCACTAGATAATGCTGAACCAGTTCATGGAGGAGTTCCAGTTAAAACCATGCAACATGATGCTGGAAGGAATGTAAGAGCAAGAGATGAAGAGTATGTATCAAAATTCCCTTGGGGACTCGGGTGGCAACCCTTGACGGACGATGCTGGATTAGCCGAGATTATCAGGCGAACTATGCGTGGAGGTTTGACCAGTAGAGATCTGGAAGGATTAAACAAGAGTCCGTTCACTCATGAAATCGGGGTAGCTCGAAATCTACCAGATTTTAAGCTACCTAATAAGGAGATGTACAATGGCAAGGCCGATCCAACCTATCACTTGATGAGATATACAAGACACATGGAGGTGCTGGGGGCATCGGAAGAAGTTATGGCTCGATGTTTCCCTTTATTCTTAACGGACATAGCTGCTATGTGGTTCAGACAGCTGGAAGAAGGATCTATCGGGACATGGACAGAGTTAGTGGACAGGTTTCTGAAGCAGTTTCGGGTACATATCAAAAGGCCAAAGAACGTAATGACGCTGACATCGATAAAACAAAGGACATACGAGTCACTCAGAGCCTTCTTAACTCGGTTCAATGTAGAGGTCGCTTCGGTGGATCGACCGGATCCATCGATGGCCTTAATGGCAGCAGTATCAGGGGTCAGAGAGAATTCAGATTTCAAGGTATCTTTAATACGGGACCTACCAATGGATCTCAGGAAATTCTTTAACGAAGCTGAGAGATTCCTTCGGCTGGAAGGTGCATGCTCAAATATGAATTTAAAGAAGATGAACGCGGCGGAGGACGGAGGGCCATCCAACGGAGGCTTGGAAAAAGATAAAGATAAAGGAAAAAGGAAGCTGGATGACGAATTAGGAAAGGCTAGGAAGCGGTGAAGAGAACAAAAATTCTCCACCTACACAAGATTGAACGAGACGTTGGAACAGATTTATTTGAAGACCCGGAATCGCCTTCCCTACCGAAGGCTGGCAAGGAGAGAACCCTATGAACGTGAGAGGGCATCAGGAAAACACTGCCTCTTCCACGATTTGGACGGGCATGATACCAACCGCTGCAGGCACTTAAAGGACATAATTGAGGAGCATGTAAGGAATGGACAGTTGCGACAATACGTCGAAGCTCGGAATGCAGCGGTGGGGCAGTAGCAACCACCGTCTACCTCACACGGTGATGGTGCGAGGCACGGGAATGATGGTCGATTGGTTTTCAATTGACTGAGATATTATGAAATAAGTAGCAAACTACGGACAAACGGCCAAGTCACTTACTCATGTACGGGGACGGAGATAGCCCCTAGGCATGCTCTAAGATGATGATAAGCCGCGGCGCTCTAGTTTGTGAAATCTGCTTTCTCTTTTTTGACTTGGACATTTGCTTTTTTCCAGTTTGGTTTGAACTTCTGGTTTTGTTTGTTTCTTGGTTTGGATTTTTTATTTGGATGATTGTTTTCTGGTTTGGATTTTCGATATGGATTTTTTTTGTTTTCTGATTTGATCTAGATTTTGGATTGGCTTTCGATTGGATTTTTTATCTGGTTTTTGATAAATGGTCGTCAGGTATGGATTATACCTGGCAAGGGGTAGGTTGCTTTGTCCAAGCACGGCAAATCGACTTATTCAGGTCGTCGAGTATGGACTATGCTCGGCAAGGGTCCGGAGAGACTTGGATTTGGCCTAGGACTTAGGTCCTATATTATCGGTTATTATTTCAGGTCGTCGAGTATGGACAATGCTCGGCAAAGGTCCGGAGCGACCAGGATTCGGCTTAAGACTTAAGCCATGCATTACTCAACATTCAGGGACATTGGACTACGGTCGTCAGGTGAGGATTGTGCTTGACAAGAACCTGAAGAGGTTACGGATATGAATATCAGCTATGAATGGTAGAGGATTTGGATATTGACCCGGAAAGGTCCTAGATTTAGATATTGGTTATTGGATATGGATGAAACATGGACTTTGGATGTTGAATTTGAGGCTATTCAAAACACACCTTCCAACAGCAAGGCATGTTTTGGGGGGCAAGTGTAACCCGCCTTTTTACAAGGCTACGGGCAGACGGGTTTAACTTAATCGACTGCACGTTCGTCAAGGCTGGTGTACGATGGATTCAGTCGACTGGATGGATGGATGATGCAACGCACTTGAAAGATGGAAATTGGATTGGACAGAGATGGATCGACTATAATTTGGGTCAAGTAAATGTGGTTCGGTCTGGAAGTTAGAAATGGTTCGGCATTGGTTTCCGCTCGACATAAAGGAGTCACACCTCGATACCTCGTACCTCGATACCTCGCACCTCGATACCTCAATACCTTGCACCTCGATACCTCGCACCTTGGTACCTCGATACCTCGATACCTCGCACCTCGATACCTTGATACCTCGCACCTCGATACGTCGCATCTCGATACGTCGATACCTCGCACCTCGATACCTCGTACCTCGATATCTCGACACCTCACACCTCGCACCTCGCTCGGCATTGGCAGCTCGGCATGGGTCGCTCGGCGAAGATGGCTCGGTGGAAAGTCGTTCGGCATAAGACGAATATGGCTCGGTGGAAATTCTTAATGGGCCTTTACCGTTCAGAAAGCCCAGCAACTCAAAATTCGTCTATAAATACAGCTTGTAGGGGTTCAGAAAGGGGGATCTCCTTCTTGTCTTCTGCTCTTTGATTTTTTCCTAAGACTAAAGCTAGTCGCCCACTTTGTAACTATAACTGATTCTTACATCAATAAAAAGAAAACTTCTGAAGTGGACGTAGGCCGAAAGTAGCCGAACCACTATAGAATCTATTGTTCTTTACTACTTTCATTTTAATTTTGATTGTTCTTCATATTGTTACTCTTTACGGACCTCCTATCTGTGTGATGTGATTGTGATTTGGTGCTTTCATCTGGATTTGGATGTTAGTGACCAATTTTGGCACTAACATTTTCCATCACAAAAGGTTACTGAAAGATAATAAAGTAAAACATTAAGCTTATAGTAAAGAGAGAGAAACCAATTTTCTTCTCCATTGAAGTAGTTTCAAAAACAACTACAACAGTTTCAGTTATAGAATCAGATTGCTCTTCGCACTAAGATGTTTGGAGGTATGCATAATTGACTAAGTTTCATTACAAACGTAATAGTCACGTAATTCAAGATCTTAGAGTACATGTTACCTATAAAAATATCTAACATGTCTACAAAACAAAACTATGACATTATCATGTGCAATGCACAAACACATCGTGTAATTGAAAGTTTGCCAAACATCCTTATTATGTTTCAAAATCAATAAAACACCCCTTCTTATCAAACTTCATAAAGCTATCTTTTATTTTAAACGGACACAACCAAATTGCCTTAAATGAATTCATTTCCACATTATTCTCACATGATAAATTATTTCTTTTTATTTTTTCATTTTCCACACGATTAACAACAAAATCCCAAAAAGTTCAAAAAAATCATCAAACAACTGAAAATCCTAAAGAAATGTAAAGGAAGCATAAGATAAAAGAGATATAAATATATGAACAAAATTGCACACAAAAATATTTTAGCAGAAACTTCACACATTTTTACGTTATTAGCAAAGTGAATGGATGCAAAAATCTTTCTTGAATAAGTAAGAACGCTTTTACAAATATTTGCAAACTATGGTAATTTTGCAACTTATTGCAAAATGAATGGTTTTAAATATCATTATGTTACAAATATTTGCAAATTAATTGAATATAAACATACTCTCAAGTAAAATAAGCAAGGTTTGTAGAAATTTATTAAACATCCAGCTGTTTTCATATATATTTGCAAAATGAATGGATATAAACATACATTTTAAATCAATAAAGTTGTTTTTGCAAATATAATTCTACAAATTTTGCAAATTTAATGTGTTTTCTTAGATTTTTCACAAGCGCCAACTCGATGACCCTACAAGATATCTTGCTATGGATAAATACCGATCCATCAACTTAGCATTTTTTGCTTTTGCTTTGTGCTTCCATTATATTCTTGGATCTTGATCTATAGCAACTTCTAATGGGCCAACAAAGCAATCCGATGACTCAAAGTCCTAATAATAGCTATTTATAATATGAATATGGGTCTAGGTGCAATAAAAGAGGGATTCTTTTGGATCTTGGCAAATCGCTCTTACACATCTTAGAGAAAATGCTACCTCTGTAATTTCTAACTAATTTTCGAGATTGTAGTTGATAATTTTATGAATCTAGCGTGTAATAAGTAATAAAGAATTATTAAAATGGACATATGCATAGTCAAACCACTATAAACCTCTTGTGTCTTGTTATTTCTTTTCTTCTTCATATTTTTATATTTATTTCTCTTGATCTACTGTTATTGATTTAATACGACTACTTTCAATCTTTATATTCATGAAATCAATCGATTAGTTGGTATTAACCAACTTTTTGCTAATATTTTTAGTGCTCTCATTGAAAACTTAAAGATCAGGATAGATCTATGTTGTCACTAGGATTTGAATAAAATCTACATGAAGACCATATCAAACGGGACCCAAGAAGAACCTAGGACACCAAGAGGAGCATCTAATAGAGGAAGCATTAGAATTTGTAGTGGAAGTGAAGAAAGTTTGCAACCTCCATGGTATATGGTAATTATAGAAGAATTGGAGGAGATGATGAATGTAGTCAACCGAAGGATGAAAGCAATGCAACGAATGTCAATGAAAGAGTTGGAAAGGTTGTTTGATTGGATGAGGCAAGCCCCTTAAGGAGATAGATCAAGCACTAAAGATCGTATGGGTAGAGTGAATTCTCCAACTAGACCTGATGAAGAAAATTCTATAAAGAGGCGTAGAGAAAATCAGGAAAGAGATGGAGAGGAAAATATTGAAATAACTGATTTAATTGGAGCAATTACTCCAAGTAGATCGATTGATATCGATCCATTATTGCAACAATCTGGGTTTTTACACTTACACATATGATTATGTTAACGAAATCAATTTCGAAATATTTTTACATACATAAGTAAACATGATTAATGTGACCGAAAAATATGTCATTAATAATCAAATTTAAGTATGGTAAAAAGTAGTTAAAGGTTAATGAACCTATATACGTGATTAATGTGTAACACTAATGTGTTCATTTATTTAAGATAAATATAAAAGTGATTAAGGACGTGGATGTATTATTTTGGTAAAGATAAGGGAGAAGACTTTAGCGACGGTAAAGGATGAAGAGGAGGGGCCACGGGAACAAGGGGCATGAGGATAATGAATCTTTTAACCTTAGGTTCTTCTACAATTCTACATATGCACATGCATGCCTCTCACATTCACACGCATTTTCCTTAAATCAAACTACGTTACTTTTCTTATCTCTTCAATAATTCCTTAAAACCCAAAATAAAATCAAGCATAAATATCTTCAAATCAACCCAAACTCACATACGGTACTTATACTTAACTATTAAAGCACAAAAGAGTGTTTATAAAGAAGGTGGTCTGCCTTGAAATTTGGTGCAAGGAGAAAGAAGGAGTGATCTTAAGTAGCTGGCTTTGACTCAAATGTGTTTATTCACTTAATCACACCATATACTATTTGTTATATGTGTATACTATGTGATGTACACATTATATTGAAATATAGTTGAATTGAAATGGGCTTATATGTTCACATGGCATCTTACCTTGTTTAAAACAAGATGACATTTACAAAGTAAGTTGTTCACTTATAGCTTTGTTGTCAAATTTATTAAAGTGTTTTTAACTATATGTTAGAATTAGTGGTAATATAGTGTGGCTATGGACATTTAGTTAAGTAAATGAAGTTAGAAACTATATTTTTAACAAGATGAATGAGTTAGAAATTCATGTGTTCAAAAAAAAGTTTACAATTTAGTGGTGATTTAAATGAAGTAAATTCAACATGATTTTTTGTATGTATACTCTAAGGTTATATAAACAATAGTACATGAGAAGATATGTTGTATCTGCCATGGTTTTAAGCAGTTAAATTACGTGAAGTTAAAGATGTTTTATAGCATTATGTAACATTTTCCACTTTAAAAAATAAAATGTTACATGAAGTTAACTTTACTTGACATGTTATGCACACACTCTTAGGTTAACATGGAGCATGTTACATAAGAAAATGATTTTTGTATGGTTTTAAAAGTTAGGTAACATAGAGTTAAAGAGAAGTTCTAGTACATTTATCTCTTTTTCCTCTTTAACTAATTTTAAGAGGGATAACTTTTGATCTTATGACAATTTGGATCAAATGACAATTAGGTAACTTGACATGTTAGTACATTTATACTCTTAGGTTAAACGTAATTGAGTTGACCAAAGAGGTATCAAATGACAATTTGAAGATGGCCAGAAAATGGCAGGTATATTGAAGTATGACCAGATCAATACTACTTCGAAAGTAATAATAAGTTAAATAGAACGATGATGCCATTAAGACCTATAAGGAAGTGCGTAGGAGGAATCATATTCGAGAAGTTGAGTCCTCATGATGTGTTCATGTGTTCATAAGTAGGTTTTGGCATAAATGAATGCATTGGAAGAAAAATCAAAAATGACTAAAGAAGACATGAAAAGAGATAGACTCGATTATGTGGATCATTATCAATTGGATATATCTAGTCTAGAGATATTTAGCATATCTAGTCTAGATATACATGGTTATACATCTTTTAAGTGTATCTAGTCTAAAGATATATGTTAACACCCTAGGTATTATTTTTGATAAAAACAACCATATTAATATTACTACTAACTTTATCTAAATTGTGTAATATTTTTAGATTTATTATGAAGATATTAAACACAATGTACTCCTTGAATAAAACTAAAAAAATGATTTACATATGAAGAATGATATCGAGAAGATTCAAAGTCAACGTAACATAAGTGCTTCAAAGAAAAATGCAACAACCCGCTCTTTCGACCATCGAAAGACGGCACCAAATCCATCCACGGTATTTCAATGCCTAATATTCAATTATCGGAAATGCATATTGTTAGGGTAAAAGAAAAGGAAATAGAATAGGGAAAATAGAATCTTGTAGCAGAATGATCACATATAATATAATAAAGGTAGTAAAAGTTATCACTTGAAAATACATAGTATGTCAGAGATAAAAACAAATTTCACCAGCCTAGATAGTTAAAACATCTTGACCTTACAATTGCTGATGGGTATATGTAACAAAAAACAGTGGAAAATAAATAGTACTACGCCGGATGAACGTCCATCTCTACTCCATAAGCTTCATGTATCACCAATGACAACCTGGAAAAATACTCGATATTTCCCGAGCATTATAATAAAATAACACCGGATAAGTCCGAAAATACTAGCTGAGAAAACTCAAGTGATAGGATAAACATATAATAATTATATGAGACCATGCCGTTAATCATGGAATGATTTTCACCTCACAAGAACAACTTCCACACATGAATGAATGGAAACACATTAAAACAATACCTACACTTGAAAGAATGGGCATGAAAAATATAAAAATCCAAACTTAAATAGTGGACATAAATAATTAAACATCAAGAAGACACTTCTCGATGCAATTAAGAAAACAATTCAAAGATTTGAATCAACAATAAAGAAAGGAATTTTTCAACAATGACTAGGAGGATGCACCCCTCTCACCGAAAGTATACCTCTAGAAATATACTTGAAACTATAATGGCTCTTGAAAACCTCCAAGCCAGACCCCGCCAACCTTTACCAAGAATCCATGTATTTCATATCTTCGTGTGCATACCACCAAAACCAATCTAGAGTAGATGTGAAAATACCATAATAGGAGCAACGCACATAGCTAGGTCTCCACTCATGCTTTGGTTATAGTCATTTCTGACAAAGAATATTAATGGTCAAATAAGTAATAAATCGTCTTCAATTAACGATACACAAAGGAAAAAGGTTAAATTAGTAGCCAATAAATCAACTATCAAGAGTATTCAAAATGATCAGATATGGAATTAAATCTCATATTCTTATCACTACTCGTTGATTCAAACTTGTACTATTTCTCTTTTGAAAATGAAGATGGGCAAGTGAAGGTAGTGTTAACTTTATTTATTGCCTTGACCACATTTTTAACTTTCGAGATAGGGACAAGTTTCCATACTTGATATTTAGTGCCAAGAGCATGACTAAATCCTTTCATATAAGCAATATCAGATTACAGAAAATTGAATTTTTTATCCTTTCCATAACTGAATTAAACTTTTTAACTTTTAAAAACCCGAACTTGTGCTTGATTTTCACATCTTGGTTTTCACATCATAAATATTTGTAAAACACTATAAAAACCCTTTAAAAATATTATTCTTAAAGAGTAAATTATATTCCTTAGTGAATTAAAAAGAAGGGTAAAAAATATCATTAAAACCTTGTTTACTACAAGCCCAAAACAATTTACACTTAGCTCTATTTTTATGAAAATAATTCCCTTTATAAGATTTATCTTATTTATAAATTATCATTTACAAATTTCAAACAAAATTTATTATCTTAGCAAATAATAAATCAATTAAAATGCTTTTATAAATTTAAAACAATAATATGATCCTGAAAGATGATTGGTATAATTCTGTTGTTGATGTAAAACCATATTAATTATCCTAAGAGACAATTAATTAACTTATAACTCATTTAATAAATCCATTAATTAACTTTAAACACCTTTATTAAATTAGTTAATCAACTTTAATCACTTTTATTAAATCAGTCGACTAATCTTAAAAACACTTTTATTAAGTAAGTTAATTAATTTTAAACACATTTATTTCGACCAATCAATTAACTTTAAACATCATTTATTAAAATGATTAGTTAATTTTAAACATCATTATTTAAAATGATTAATAAATTTTAAACACCATTTTTTAAAATAATTAGTTAATTTTAAACATCATTATTAAAATAATTAATTGAATTATAATCTATTTTATTAATTTCAAACAACATTAATTAAAACAACATTTACTATTTGAAAGATAATTAATCAAATTTAAAATCTTTTCATAGATTTAAAACAATATTAATTATCCCGAATGATAATTAACCATATTTATAACTCATTTTATAAATTTTAATCAACACTTATCATTTATTTTCAAAATTCCTAGAATATTTGAAAATATAGTTTAAACAACCTTCAAAGTGCAAAACACAATCAACCATTTATTTTGTGAAAATACAAAATCAAGTTCTACACACAACAAGGGTTTAAGGAGATGATATTTCATAAGTTACAGTACAACGATAATCGTTGTAATGAAACTTACACAATTAATAAGTACGTCATAAACATTTTTACCAACAACAGTATAACTGACATAAGAATATAAGTACATTAATATTGGCGAGAAACCCCTTAGTGTCTCCTTAGAAAATTCTCTTGTAGATCACACGTATGTATGTGTATATCGAAGTGCCCCGTTGTGACCTATTTGCTACGTACACTTCGACTTTCCTTTTTGTTTTTGTCCCCTACAACATAATGGTTATTTATGTCATCCGCTTGTCGATCGAGAATTTAAATCCAAACAAATAACCAACACAATATAAACTATCATCCAAGCATTCAATACTGATTCATAGCAACACAGATATTATATATTTTATTTAAAGGTGAGTAAACTCATAGGAATTCTAGCAAATGCTCTCGCATTTCGATTTAGTCATTGATTTCATATCAAAATTCCACCTGCTCTAAACTCGGCCAAACCAATTTTATAGCATAGCTAACACTCCTACGAAAGCAAGGCAAAAGACCGCATTTGAATCCGACCTTCTATGAGCAAGATATTGAATTTATAAGTTTTTGATTTTAAAATATAAATTAATTACTTGATTAGCAATTAATTAGTCACCTTAATTAATCAAAACTCATCTCCCCTAATAGCCAAACCACCTACCAGAAAAAAATGCACATACACAAATAGCTGTGCATGATACAACCATAACAAGGAGATCCCGACCTCTGTTCGACGAACGGTTTTCGCCAATGAGTCACTCTTCGTGTACTCCACCTCCCCAACCTAATTTGGTACTTCCCGATCCACCTAAGGAGAGCTCAAAAACTCGACCATGCCATTGACGTGTTTCGACCAAAGCCACCGCACGACCTCCCATAACCATCGTCCGACTCCACTTTACTAAAGAAACCCGAATCCACCCTCCATTTTGCCAATCATTGCTTACGCCTCTCAAAATCAATTTCTGACTGAAGCCTAGCTACAAGACATGAATTGTCGCTTCCTACTGTAGATGGCCGGCGAAGAGAAAAAATGGTGGAGAGGTGAACGTCGATAGGGGAAGAATGATGACAACCTCCGTTCCTCCTATCTCATCTTCGATTGATGACAATGTCGAGTCCTAGGTCGACTATCCCTCGTCGATCGCCAATAGTCGACGTCGAAACCCATAATGCACATAAAAATTTGAAGCACACTCCGATACGAGTTTGATGAATCCAATATCATGAGTTTTAGTGGAGTATACTAGTTCATTTTTAATTTTGAAGTTAACGACCATTATATATTTTACTGGCTTGAAATTTGGAGAGAGAAAGGAATGAGATTTTTTTTTCTTTAAGTGTCTTCTTTGCTTTTTAGTTTTATAATAAATCAATCAACTTTGCTTTTATATCAAGTAAAGCAAAATTTCTAAGTTAACCAATGTTTCAAACTAGCCATTATATCACTGACAATTTTATGAGATTTAAAAAGATTTTGAAAAGAAATACTTGTGTTACTCTACTACCCAATATCCCATTCGCGTACGAACCATGAACGATAGAAATAAAAATACAACCGTGCACCAAAATGCGACACGATCACAAATCAACAATAAAATACACTGGTTATTTCATTCTCTGAAATTTTCAAAAAATATCATAGTTTCATAAAATAGGTCCAATAGTAATTTGAATATTTTCCAAAATAAGAATTATGGAAAAGTCCAATAAATTAGACTATAAATACATCACTAAAAATCAAGTCATTTAAATAACAATTGAATTTCTTGCTATTTATTCCCATTATTTATGATTGTAAATAAATTTACCTGTTTTATTTACTAATTAAAAGGAGCTAAATAAAGCTATTAAATCCATTTAATTAACATTTAATTCACAATACAAGTACTTAAATAGTCCTTATATTTGAATATAAGTTTCTATACTTTAGAAACCAATATTTTATATATTTAAGATAAATTAATTATTCAAAATCAGACGACATAATTTTGGGTTGTCGCAACCAAGAAATAAGAAAGTGTTTAGTGAGTCTACCGAGTCTTAGAATTTCTATCAAAGACTTTACAGCAATATCTTTCAAAATCCTTCTTTCACTAAATTCTATTATGTCTCCAAACATCTTCATATAAACGTACATTCTGAGTTTGAGAGCGTGGAAGTCCCAGTTTGAATTCTAGGAAAATAAAATAAAGCATATAAGGGCGTCGACATCTATGCAGTTAAAGCCCTTCTAAAACTCTACAACCCGCTATAACGCACAACGCTCTTCGACTTCTATATTTTTTCAATATAGCGCTATTAAAAGTACATCCCCTTTAAGTCCTGCTATATTTTGCTACATCCGCTAAATTAAGGCTTTTTAGCACCCGTTTAAGCAATACTGATATAAAACGGTCGATAGATTAGTTTTCTTCTATACCAAATAGACAAAATTTAGGTAAAGACATAATTTTAATTCATATGTGCTAAATAAGTTAGAATCTATTATAGTCATCAAATTTGGACCATATAAGTTATTTCAATTTTGTTATATAAGATTAAACAATATTTCTTTTTCCTGTATAAATGATGTGAGAATAAGAATAAATATTTGGTTTTATATCTAATAAAGTTTATTGCACCGTTTTCTACTATATCTCTGCCGTATCTTTTGCACCTCCACTGCTATGGAAAGGCTAAGCGCTTTTACTAGACTTGTCGACATATCACTTGGGTCTATGTCGACATAGTGACTGTTATTTTGCTTTTAAAAATTCTAATGAAAAGATTTTTGCATCATCTCTTTACCAATAGACAAATCCTTTCAAATTCTATTTTCGGAGGTTTAGAAAATGAATTTTTAATGACAATTCGTGTATCTCCCTTACTCTTTCACTTCTATACTTCTTTGAGAAGAATTCCTTTATATACTTTCACTCTCTTTGCAAATTTACCTTTTTCACTTATATTCTTAATAATTTATAGGAGACATAAGATTAGAGAGTCTTTGCTTGAATTCTCAATCATTCTCTCTGTCCATCTGTAACACCCTATACTTTTATAACATTATTTAGAATAATTATGTGGGTAAATTAAATAAATATTATGGAGATTAATAAGTTGATAGTTAATTAGCTAAGGATAGCCGTGCCATGTTAGTGTGCTAATTAAAATGAAATAAGCTAAGCTAATGTGTTAGGATATGAGAAGTGTAATATGACAAATAGGTGGAGCTTATACCCTAAACCCTTAGGAGATAGAATGCTTGCGTTCATTTTATTTTACTCAAACTAAAAATGCTAAGGTCGACCACCACTATCATTCTCAAGAAGAAGATTAAAGCTAAGATTCAAGGGAAAGGAAACAATCAACTAAATCAACATCAAATCTCGCATCTATAATCTCAAAACTAAGGTGAACAATTACTACATCCCAATTTATTTTAGTTTTCAGTTTTAAGATTGGACTCAAAATGATTTTACAAGTATATGCCTTGTTTTGATGATCAAAATTATATATATTTTGTTGATGGATCACATGTGCTCATGTTAGTTTTATAATATGTTCGACATGAAAACCTTATTTTAATGACATCCAAATGCCTTGAAAATTTAAATATGGGCCAGACATGATATTTTAGAGATATATTTAGACTTTCATAATTTTTTGAATTAATATTGATTTTATATTGATTTTCTAATGAAGGAAATTGTTTATTGGGTTATAAATTATTTTCAGCTAAAATAATAATTATTTGGGGTTGAAATTTTTATAAGTTAGGCAACATATTAAATTAAAATAAATTTTCTAGGATTTTTTTTGATTTCTCCTAAGTGTTTTGATAAATATATAAAATTATCTAAGATATGAGACTTAAATTTTTTATATATTTAATCAAGGAGAAGGGGAATTTTGTAAAATAAAATGATTATTTAAATTTAAAAATAATGGCAGCACATTTCTGAAAAGTAATTGTTAACCAATGAGAACTTGATAAACAAAGGCAGGTTAGTTGAAAAGATTTCCTTTTAAGTTAAAAACAAAGAAATCACATGTTTTACATGTTTCAAACTTTACGGCAATAAACTTTCGAACCAGGCCTTCTGATAAGGTCGAGAGGTTAAAAGCTTTCGACCAGGTCGAGAGGTTCAAACTTTCGACAACGTCATACCAACCCATATGGTATCAAGCTACATGGTAGGTAATGAATTGGACAGAGTCGAACGGTTCTAAGTCATAGGGTTGATGGCCAAAGAGGTTAGGGTATGTTTGTTTTATAAACCAAAAGCTTTCACCTACTTTGCTTTCGAATAAGAGCTTTCGACTTGGTTGCTTTCGACCAGGTCAAATGTTTAAAGTAAGGGTTTTAAACCTTTCGATACAGTCGAAGGGTTACTGCTGTTTTAACACTATTCTGTTTTGAAACCTTTCAACACAGTCGAAGGGTTACTGACACTTTATAAATGTTTTTTTTTTAACCCGACAAAGGCGAAAGGTTTACTTGTTTTAAAAACAAGCCGATTTTCCATGCTTTGGAAGGGAAGCTTTTGACTTAGGTGATTTACTCTTATTTTATAAATTGAAGTAAAACCCAAAGCTTTCGAAAGATTTGTTTTAAAGGATATGTTTAAAGCTTTCGAAGTAGAGATTTCGACTTAGTCGAAAGGTTGTTTCCAACGATTTTGAAAGGTCTGTTTAAGTGAATGATTTCAGCAGATTTAGTTGAATGACTTCAAAAGGTTTAAGTGATTTAGTTGAATGACTTCAAAAGGTTTAAGTGAATGGTTTCAAAGGTTTACATTGAATGGTTTCGTAAGGTTTATATTGAATGGTTTCGAAAGGTTTATATTGAATGGTTATGAAAGTTTTGTTTTGAATGATTTCAAAAGGCTTAGTTCAATGGATTCGAAAGGTTTAAATGAAAGGTTTTCAAAGGTTTTTCTAAGGAATATTTTAAAGTGATTTTAAAGAAGGATGTCCAAAGTTTTATAGCTTTCAAAAAAGGTTGCTTTTCAATGGTTTCGAAAGGTTTAGAGAATATTTTCGAAAGGTTTAACGTTTGATTTTGAAATAGGGGATTTCAAAAGTTTAGAAAGAGGTTCTTTCAAATTGTTAAATGTTTTCATCAACTAAATTTTGAGTAAACAACACATATATGACATGGTGATATGATTTTGAGTAAAGTATAAAGATTATATAATTTTCCTTATTTAAGTTTGATTCAAAGGTTTTAAATCATTTTGAAAATGTTTTCAAGGAAAATTATGGGAGGTGATCCTTAAGTGAAAATGACTCAGATATTAGAAAAGCAGATGGGACTAGAATGGGGTCATGCTCTATACATTAGCTAATTGCGACGACCCGACTTTCTACTCCCAGAAAATCGCATCATCTTAAAGAAAGAAAGGGATAGAAGAAGAAAAGAAAGAGAAAGAAGAAACAGAACAACATTAGAGAACTCACAGCGGAACGAATAAAATATAATAATTAACATAAAATATTACATAGTATCTCATTACATCCGAGTACACAACTTAAACAACAGATATTAGACAGTTATAAACTTCTGTCTAACTATACAACTCAAGTATACAAGATACAGACACAACATACACAGCGGAATCAATATATATAACTACACATCGAAGCCTCCTGCTCCGTATCTCCTCCAGAATTCGTCAACCTAACCTGAACCACTTGACTACTCATACATAATATGAGTACCCAAGAGTTTAATAAAACAGAAAATAAACACTCGGGTCAGACAGGGGTCTGGTGTGAGTAAACGGGTTAAAATTGCTTAACTTTAGAAAAACCTTTGAAAAGAAAAGGTATCAGGTAAGACTTCCCACACATAAACATGGAAAAGTTTTTAACTTACGCTAACCAAAACATTTGATAGGAAATCCAGTGATATTATAATAGTGTCTAGGGTTTTCAAGTAAATAAGAAATAGCCGAAATTGTTACATCCATGAAATTCCAGCTACTAGCCACAAAAGTGGGTAATACAATCAAAACCGTAGGGTCTCGTAGGAAGAATGGGTTTCCATCAATGGCAGGGCTACTGGGGTACCGCCCGTCATAGTACGTGGCCTAGATCAACGTACCGAAGAGTACTCCCACTCCCTTGCAACATAAGGACGGAACCATCCCTTACTGGACAGTCCCGAACAAGACCAACCCGTAGTTGGCGTGACCAGCCACACACTAAGCCGAAATAGAAGGGACCTCTAGACAGGGATGTATCTTGCTCTCCAGTGTGAGCTACCCACGAAGCCTTGTTGCACCTCCCCTGTTTTAGCCATTCCCGGTTGATGAGGCTTGAGGTTACGATTACCTTTATAGAACACATCTATCTTAGAATGCTCATCACCCACTTGACGATGTTCTGAAAGCATTCAATCCATACAAGTTCGTTCCGGGTTCGAACGAAACCGAAGGCACTATCTCGTTGCACTCATTTTTGGAATCACCCTCAGAGTCAACGACCATAGCCCTTGCACTCTAAATCACATCTCGAATCTATAAGCACTATTCCGTCAAAACTCATTACGGAATCACCCACAGAGTTATACTGACGTATAGCCCTTACACCTCGAGTCTTCACTTGTCCACTTGGATACACGACCTAACGCTTAATTGGAATCGATGTGGTTTTCGGATATCCAATTATGGAAACCCGATCCCGGTCTCACCGAAACCAAACGCCATTTTAAATGTCCAAGTTATACTTAAGCGTTTAAACAATTTAAGCATTGGAAATCGATTACGAACCAATTAAGCATTGGAATTTTTTTTGAATAATTTTCCCTAAATCATTAACTCACACGCAAGCTTCTTCCAGAATTACAACTCAAATTATTGCGTGAATCATCTACAGTTCATAAAAATTTCCAAAATGTCCAAACTCGAAATTTGATTTAATTACTCAATTAAAAATTGTGATACCAATTTTAAAAATCCTAACTTCCCAATTATAATTCGTTTATAAGTTCAAAACTAGAAATTGAAACTATAATTTTTTTGCCCAAACTTGGTTTTCCACTGTATTTTGAAATTTTTTGAGCAAATCATTCATTTTAAAATTCTATAACTATTCTTAGACGATCAATCACTTGATCACAAACAACTTTCATTTACAAATCACAGTTCAAATCGTATTCAAAATCAAGTTATTGATTATTATTTTTTAAAAACAAACCTGTTTATCACAGGATTCAGATGCAGGCATTCACTGTATTTTTGTTTATTTTATTTTCCTAAATTTACATGCAGGAAAAAGAAAAAAATATGCATCATCCAAATCAAATACATTAGCATGCAATATTCAATCGAAGATTAAATCAAAACTTGTTTTTAAAATAGGATTTACTCACCTTAATATATGCAGTGCACAGAACAAGATAATTTCCAGGCTTGAATACTTTAAATGGAAAAGCTTTTAATTGCTGATGTAAAATCCATCTGCATGCTTCAATTTTTTTGTTGATGTTGAAATTTCAGTTGGACTTCCTTTTAGTTGCAGGTTGAATTAAACTTTGCAATGCAATTTGAAGTTGCAAAAGAATTGAATTGAATTGCAGGTTTAAAATTTGATTCCAATCTTGAAATTGCAGATTCAGGTTGAAAAAGATTTCTGCCTGAGCTTTGGATTAAATTTTGCTTTTGATTTTTCTTTATGGTTTAAATTCAAATTTTCAAGATGAAATTTCTGTTTTGAGTTAGAAAAAGAAAACACAAAAAATGAAATTATTATGGTTAAATAGTATTAAAGAACCAAAATTTTTAAACAAAAGAAGACACTTGTTATAAAAATTACATTTGTCACCCATAGCACTTACTTATCTTACAAATGTTACATAAGTGTCTTAAGATAAGAACACATGTTTTAAGTATTTTTAATTAGTTTTTTTTATTTAATTTAAATGTTATTATAAACTTACATAATTAAGTTACTTTGTTAATAAATGCTCACTTATGTATTTATAAAATGTTTTTATGGAAATAAGCTTTTGGATTTTAAATAAATACAAGTGTAAAATCTTTGTAAACCTTTATTTAATAATAGCTTACCTTTTTAAAGAAAATATCCTAAACTAATAAAAATGCAAATAATTCCTATATATGTATTTAAAATCTGAAATATTTATACATATGCATTTATAACTATTTTAATTAAATACTTTAAAGAAATAAAACAAAACTTTATTTAAATCCCTTTTTATAAACTATCATGTTAAAATAAACCATTTTAAATTTGAACATTTTAAAGAAAACAAAATAAAACATTGATTAATAAATTATCACATTTAAAATAAATAATTATCTTATATTTGGAAAAGAAATTGAATAAATCTTTGAATTAACTTTTGAAAATATAATTTCTAAACAAAGCTTTAAATTACTATTCATTCATATATAAATTATTAATGGATTAAAATTCAATTTCAAAACAATATCAAACTATAACATATACATACATATATGTTACAATTTGAAACTTCAATCTTTAATTTAAAACAAAGCTCTTCTATTCACAATATATATTAATTGTATATATTATAAACAGAATAAAAATTTAATTAGTTTTGAAAAATAAATCTTATCAAATTTAAATTGTCAGAAAGATATTGATTACCATTAACAGATTAAATATTTATTAACCATAAAAAGAATAAATTAGCCAATTTTTAATTAAAATTATAAAGAAATTATCAAATCAATTAAATTATTAACACAGACTATTAAATTGTTATTGCCTAAAATTCCGGGTCGTCACACTAATAGCCCCAGCTAATTGTTGTCCAAAATTCTAGTGTGTAGGGATTTGTCATAGGTAGACTAAAATTATGGTTACACACCGAGAGGAATATAAGTTTGTATACAGATAGGTTACTGGTGAGCCTAAAGAACTATTAGGGTCGGGAAGACCTGGGAAACGATTAAGCTAGGGACAGACCGTCAGGAATGAAGTATTTAACAGATAGTTAAGGACAGACCATCTAGAAGAAGAATATCTAACATGTGTTAGGTTAATTTTGATTGCATTGTTTGGTAGGCCCGAGTCAGCAAAAGGATAAAAGTTGTCCAAACAAAACTTGTGTGTTTGAACAGATAGTTCATTATTACATGATATTTATGTATGTTTACATAATGATGCTTTACAATAAATAACCATTGTGGATACAGGAGCATAGTATATGGTTTTATGAAAGGTTTTATGAAGATAAGTTTTAAAAGGATGTTAGCGAGGGGAAACCCATTCCGCTATGTGGTGTGGTCTCACTTAACATAATTATTCTGAGATGTATAATATTATACACACCAGGCTTTATGTCTGACTCGAAGTTTATGGCTTCCCCTTAAGCTGTCGGGTGCTCAAAATTTATTTTTGTAGGCTGAGGGGTTAAGTTTCTTTTTAAGGTTTTAGAATGTTGACGAAAAGCTATCAGAGGCATGCAGGAGGCAATAGATAGCTACTTAGGATTTGCAGTTCTTGTTATGTTTTGATGGATTTTCCGCTATGTTGTTTGTATCAGGTCTATTATGACCATATGGCTCTGATCAACCAAGGGGGATCTTTATATACCACTCTTGGCATAATTTGTAATAAATATAATTGATCTGTGCCTGGAAACGATTTAGGGATTATGCTTTGTGAATGTGAAACATTTGATTTTTCAATGTAATGAAATAAATGCAGTTTTTTGAATCCGTGTTTTGTTTCATATTCAAGTGCTTGTAATATTAGTGATGCCATTAATATAGCCGTATTTAGTCGCCGAAAGCTAATACTATAGATGACTGCAGCATCCTTAGCTCTTAGTTTTGGGCCTCTAAATATGGATGTTACATCTTAGTATCGGAGCATGGTTTATGTAATACTTTAGCCAAAAATGATCTTTGAAAACATAATCCTTAGAAATTATACTTAAGATTGGGGGTACGGGATAATGCTATAGTAATGTACTTATATTAGCTATATATACATATATAAGTATGCGCTATCTCTCTAGACTGTTATCTTACTTAGGCTATTCATCTGTATCTCATGAGGTTTGGATACAAATATGGAAGGAAGAAGTGGCAGAGTAAATCTTGGAGGAGATAGCACCATCACTAATGGAAATGCCTGACCAAATACTAGAAGAGGTCCCGGTCAGGCACAAACTGAAATTGTTGGCGCAAGAGTTCTATAGATGGACATGGGAGCAATGTATCAGTTCTTTGTAATCTTGATGCAAGATGGAGTAGCAACAGGAGTTATCGGAGGTAATGCTATTGGAGGTGGAGCTCAGGAAGTTCCGATTGTCAATTAGTATGCTAATTTGAGTAGGGATTACATTAGGCTTGGAGGAAAGCCATTTATTGGTATTAAAGATGCGATCGAGGTGGAAAATTAGCTACTGTATTGCGAGAGAATTTTTGCTGACTTAAGACACATAAGAGGAGATTGGCTCTGATGCAAATGCAGGGAGCTGCTCTATTCTGGTGGAATACTGTACTACTGGAGTTAACGAAGAAACCATAACTTGGAAGGAGTTTAGGAGAAGGTTTTTAGAAAGATTTATGTCTACAATTGTGCAGTCGGCATTGGTAAGGAAGTTTGTAGAGTTAGAATAAGGAGATATGTCCGTCTTGGAGTATGCGAGAAAGTTTGAGGAGTTAGCCCGATACAGATATGCTTTGGTAGACACCGTGATCATAAGGAATGACAAGTTTATAAGGGGCTTGAGGCCAGAGTTGATAAGTGCCACTTTTCCGCATTTGAGAGATCCTAGTGATGTAGTGGTTGAAATGGCATTATGGCAAGAAGAGGCGTTGGCTTACTTGAGGAAGATGATGAAGGAGGCCTACATGGGATAGGGCCAGAAAAGGAAGTTTTTCCAGAAAAAGAATCCTTAGAAAGGAGGAGTACAGAAGAAAGGAAAGGCTGAAGTGGTTTGCTGCAAATGCGACATGAAGGGACACTATGCTAATAAGTGTCTAACTAGTAAAGGAAAAGGAAAAAAGGCTGGTGGAAAGAAGAATGTTGGATGTTTTGATTGTGATCGGATCGGTCATTACAAGAACAAGTGCCCAGAGCCTGCAAGAGAAGAAAAGGGGCAAGTTCATGCTTTGGAGCCCACAACCTCAAGGTCAGTTGTGTAGGACAAAGGGAAGGCCATTTAGGGAAGCTCGCTGTAGATTCATGGTATGTATGTTAGCGTTCTATTTGATACTGAAGCATCTCATTCTTTTATTCTCAATGTTTGGTAGATAGACTTAACCTAAAACCCTCGTACTTAGTTACTTCCTTAAGGGTTGCAAATCTGATAGGAGGGTATGCAACTCTTGGGATGAGGTGTGACCATTTACAACTTGATTTACTAGGCCATACTTTTGATTGCTGTTTGCATGTGTTTGAATTTGTGGAATTTGGGATTATCCTTGGGATGGATTAGTTAAGTAAATATGATGCTAGGATATTTTTTCATGATAGGAAAATATAATTTAGTCCCCTGGATTGTAGTAATCGGATAGTTTATACCGTAGAGAACCCTAGTTGTGAAGTGAATATTTTATTGGGTATTATGGAGATGGAGGATGAGTTCCATCGAGTCTTTATAGTTAGAGAATTTACTGATTTATCTGAGCTGGTTGTCCTACTACCACTAAAACGATCCATAGAGTTTCTGATTGATTTGGTGTCTGTAGCAGAGCCAGTGAGTAGGCCGCTGAGCAAGATGGCACCCATTGAGATGTAAGAGTTGAAGGTGCAGTTGTGAAGTGAATATTTTATCCAACCAAGTAGTTCACCATTGGAGGCTATCGCAGTGTTTGTGAAGTAGCCGGACGGATCGTTGAGGCTATGTATCAATTATCGTAAGTTGAATGAGAAGACAATAAAGAACCGATATCCTTGCTGAGAATTGACGATTTGTTCGATTAGTTAAGTGGTGTCAAGGTATTCTATCAGCTGGATTTGGCAGTGGGATTTCATCATCTTAGAGTGGTAGAGGATAGTATCCCTTTGACGGCGTTTAGGACACGATATGGATTGGATGAATGGTTAGTTATGCCATTTGGACTAACTAATGTGTTGACATTCTTCGTGGATCCGATGAATAGAATTTTCCAAGAGTACTTGGATAGATTAGTGTTGGTCTTCATAGATGACATTTTGAAATACCCTAAGGATGAGAAGGAGCGTGAAGTTCATCTTAGAGTTATGCTCAAAACGTTGAGAGATCATCAATTGAAGGCTAAGTTTTCGAAATGTTATTTTTGGAAGAAGGAAGTGAAGTTCCTTGTTCATGTTGTCTCAGAGAAAGGGTTGCCTAAAAATCCGATTAAGATTGAGGCAGTGAATAATTGAAAGAGACCCGAGACAATGACTGAGATTAAGAGCTTTCTTGGGTGGCTAGATATTATCAGAGGTTTATAAAGGATTTTTCATGGATAGCTGCACCAGTGACTAAGCTTACGTGAAAAATTGTGAAGTTTGTATGAAAGGATAAGCGTGAGGAAGCATTTCAGAGCTTGAAACACTTGTTGATCCATGCACCGATATTAGTGGTTCCAGAGGGAAATCAAGATTTAGTTGTTTATACTGACGCGTGTGGAACTGGATTGGGAGCTATGTTGATGCAAAGAGGTAAAGTGGTTGCTTATGCTTCTTGACAGCACAGACCACATGAAGTTAGGTATCCAATGCATGACTTGGAGTTAGCTGCTGTTATATTTACTTTGAAGTATGGGGACATTATCTTTTGGGAGAGTGGTTTGAGCTTTACACATATCATATGTTGTTGAAGTACTTGTTCTCTCAAAAGGAGCTGAACATGAGACAACAAAGATGGTTGGAGTTTATTGTTGCTTATGATTTTGGAATTGAATACACACCCGAAAAAGGAAACAAGGTGGTGGATGCACTCAGCTGGAAACATCAAAATGCAGTATTGGCTATAATTGCTGAGTGGAAAGATTTGGAAGCGTTATCAACTTGTATTGTGCAGTTTAAATCCAAGGTAGGTTCAAGTGCAGGAAGTTCTATGTTGCCTTATTTAGAAGTTCGACCAATAATGATTGAGAAGATAGCTTTTAAACAGGAAGACGATCCATTTTTGGCTGAATGGATCAGAAGATTGAGGGAAGGAATGGAGAGCGATGAACTAAAGGATTTCAATCTTAACCAAAATGGATGGTTGAGGAAGAAAGGAAGGTTGCGTGTTCCGAATGTAGGAGACATGAGGAAGGAAGTTTTTGATGAGTTTCATCGTTCGAAATTCACTATCCATCCAGGAGGACTGAAGATGTATCAGGATATGAAGAGACAGGATATAAAAAGAAGTTTCTTCTAGAAAATGTATGGAATCGTACATTGGTTTATATGTTAAGCGGTGCTTGAATTGCCAACAGGCAAAGGCTGAACACCAAAAGCATAGTGGATTGCTTCAACCGTTAGAAGTTCTGTTGTGGAAATGGGATTCCATCTCTATGGATTTTATTGATGGGTTAACAAGGTCTAGTAGAGGAAATGAAAGCATATGGATCATAGTAGATAGACTAATTAAGAGTGCCTATTTCATTTCGGTAAAGGCAACTAGGACGACACCTATTTTGGCGAAGTTATTTATGAAGACTTATACTGCACGGGATTCCTAGTAGTATTGTTAGTGATAGAGATTCTTTGTTTACTAGTGAGTTCTGGAAAAGTCTACAGGAAGCTTTAGGAACCAAGCTCAACATAAGTACCACTTACCATCCACAGACTGATGGGCAAACGGAATGAGTTAACAAAATCTTGAAGGATTTGTTAAGAGCTTGTGTATTGGATTTCATGGGATCATTGGCAGAACATCTTCACCTAGTCGAGTTCTAGTATAACAATAGTTATCAGACTAGCATTGGGATGACACTGTTTGAAGCTTTGTATGGAAGACCATGCAAGTCTTTCGTATGTTAGTTAGAGACCGGGGATAGATTGGTTCTTGGTTCAGATTTGGTGAAGAAAGTTACGAAGAAGATTGGGTTGATCCGAGTTAGGACAAGGAAGCTTAATTTATGTAGAAAAGTTATGATGATAGAAGAAGGAAAGATTTGGAATTTTCTGTTGGATACATATGTTCATTAAGGTTTCACCAATGAAGGTTGTGATGAGATTCGAAAAGTCAGGGAAGTTAGCATCTAGATTCGTTGGACCTTTCCGTATTGTTGAGAGGATCGAGAAACTCACTTATAGAGTAGAGTTACCATGTAGTTTGGATAGAGTCCATAATGTTTTCCATGTTTCTCATCTTAGGAAATGTGTTAGATAGAGACTATCATAGCACCTACAGTGTTTGAAGATTTAGTAGTAAAACCGGATTTGACTAAAGTTAGAAAGCCGATTTAGATTGTGGCTAGAGACGAGAAGAAGTTGAGGAACAAGACAGTCAAGTTAGTATGGGTTCAGTGGAGCGATGATGCTAGAGACTGTACTTGGAAGATGGAGAGCAAGATTAGAGACTCTTACCCTGATTTGTTTGATGGTATGTTCTACCTTTGAGTGTTTTGTTGTGTACCTTATCGTAATTTCGAGGAAGAAATTCTTTAAGGTGGGGAGTTTGTAACACCCCATATTTTTATAACATTTTGAATAATTAATTAGATAAACTAAATAGATAATGTGGAGATTAATAACTTGATAATTGATTAGCTAAGGATAGCCATGCAATGTTAATGTGCAAACTAAAATGAAATAACCTAAGCTAATGCGTTA
Source organism: Allium cepa (assembly GCA_030765085.1). NCBI lineage: Eukaryota > Viridiplantae > Streptophyta > Magnoliopsida > Asparagales > Amaryllidaceae > Allium > Allium cepa. The sequence goes on along the minus strand of CM060940.1, from coordinate 622,132,707 downwards.
GGATATAGAAGGGCGATATGACAAATAAGTGGAGCTTATGTTCTAAAATGTCAGGAGATAGAATGCTAATGTTCATTTCATTTTCATCAAACTAAAAATACTAAGTCCACCACCATTATCATTCTTAAGAAGAAGATTAAAGCTAGGATTTAAGGAAAGGGAAACAATCAACTAAATCAACATCAAATCACACATCTACATTATCAAAGCTAAAGTGAATAATTATTACATCCAATATCTTTTAGTTTTCGGTTTTAAGATTAGACCCAAAACGATTTTTCAAGTATATGTCACGTTTTGATGATTAAAATTATATATATATATACATATATATATGTCGTTAATGGATTACATGTGTTCATATTAGTTTTATGATATGTTCGACATGAAAACACTATTTAATGATATCCAAATGCCTTGAAAATTTAAATATAGGTCAGAAATGATATTTAGAGATGAGTTTTGATTTTCATAATTTTTTAAATTAATATGAATTTTATATTAATTTTCTAATGAAGGAAATTGTTTATTGGGTTATAAATTAATTTCAACTAAAATAATTGTTATTTTGGGATTGAAATTTTAATTGTTAGGAATGTATTAAAATAGGCTCTTTGGGTTTTTTCTAGAGTTTTTTGATGAAATATAAAATTATTTAAGGTACGGGACTAAAATATTTTATATATTTAATTAACAAGAAGAGGCATTTTATAAAATAAAATGATTATTTTTAATTTTAAAATAGAGCAACACATTTCTGAAAAGTAATTGTTAACCAATAAAAATTTGACAAACAAAGGCAGGTTAGTTGAAAAGATTTCCTTTTCAAGTTAAAAACAAAGAAATCACATTTTTTACATATTTCAGCCTTTAGGGCAATAAACCTTCCAACCCAGACCTTCCAACAAGGTCGAGAGGTTCAAAGCTGTTGACAAGATTAAACCAATATATACGGTATCAAACTACATAATAAGCAATGAATTGGACATAATCGAAGGATTGATGGCAAAAGTGGTTGGGGTATGTTTGTTTTATAAACCAAAAGCCTTCACCTGCTTTGCTTTCGAATAAGAGCTTTCGATTTGGTTGCTTTCGATTGGGTCAAATGTTTAAAGTAAGGGTTTTAAATCTTTCAAGACAATCGAAGGGTTACTGCTGCTTTAACACTGTTCTGTTTTGTAACCTTTCGACACAATCGAAGGATTACTACCGCTTTATAATTTTTTTGTTTTGAACCTTTCGACAAAGGCAAAAGGTTTAATTATTTTAAAAACTAGCCGCTTCTCCATGTTTTCAAAAGGAAGCTTTAGACTTAAGATATCCACCCTTGTTTTATAAATTGATGTAAAACCCAAAGCTTTCATAAGAGTTGTTTTAAAGGATATGTTTAAAGCTTTCGAAGCAGAGCTTTCGACTTAGTCGAATTATTGCTTCTAATGATTTTGAAAGGTTTATTTAAGTGAATGATTTCGAAAGGTTTTAGTTGAATGACATTAAAATGTTTAAGTGAATGGTTTCTAAAGGTTCATATTGAATTGTTTTGAAAGGTTTACATTTAACGGTTTTGAAAGGTTTGTTTTGAATGATTTCGAAAGGTTTAGTTCAATGGATTCAAAAAGTTTAGATGGAAGGTTTTCTAAGGTATTTCTAAGGCAATGTTTTAAAGTGATTTTTAAAAAGGATGTCCAAAGTTTTATAGCTTTTGAAAGGTTTTCTTTTCAATGGTTTTGAAAGGTTTGGAGAATAGTTTCGAAAGGTTTAATGTTTGATTTTGAAAGAGAGGATTTCAAAAGTTTAGAAAGTGGTTCTTTCAAATGGTTTAATGTTTTCATCAACTAAATTTTGAGCAAAGTGTGTGTGTGTATATATATATGACATGAAGATATGATTTTGAGTAAAGTATAAAGATTATATACTTTTCCTTGTTTAAGTTTGATTTAAAGGCTCAAAAATGATTTCAAGGAAAATTATGGGAGGGAATCCTTAAGCAAAAAATGAAGCAGATATTAGAAAACCAAATGGGACTAGTATGCGGTCGCTCCCTATACATCAGCTAATAGCCCTAGCTAATTGTTGTCCAAAATTCCAGTGGTAGGGCTTTGTCACAGGTAGACTAAAATTATGGTTACATACCGAAAGGAATATAATTTTGTATACAAATAGGTTATTGGTGAGCCTGAAAAACCATTAGGATTGGGAAGACCTGGGAGATGATTAAGTTAGGGACAAACCGTCCAAAAGTGAAGTACGTAACAGATAGTTAAGGACAAACCGTCTAGATGGGAAATGTTTAACAGATAGTTAAGGATAGATAATCTAGAAGAAGAGTATCTAACAGATGTTAGGTTAATTTCGATTATATTGTCTTGTAGGCCTAAGTTAGCCAAAGGTTAAAAGTTATCCAAACAAAATTTGTATGCTTGAATAGGTAGTTCATTAGTACCTGATATTTATGTATGTTTACTTAATGATTGCTTTACAATATTTAACCATTGTGGATGCAGGAGCACAGTATATGGTTTTATAAAAGGTTTTGTAAAGATATGTTTTAAAAGGATGTTAGTGAGGGAAAGCTATTCCGCTAAGCAACGTGGTCTCACTTAACATAATCATTCCAGGATGTATAATATTATTCACACCAAGCTTTATGTCAAACTTGAAGTTTATGTTTTTCCCTTAAACTCTCGAGTGCTCAAAATTGATTTGAGTAGGCTGAAGGGTTAAGGTTCTTTTTTAGGTTTTAGAATGTTGACTAATAAGCTACCGGAGGCATGTAGGAGGCAACAGATAGCTACTTAGGATTTGCAGTTCTTGTTATGTTTTGATGGATTTTCCACTATATTGTTTGTAGGTCTATTATGACCATATGGCTCTGATCAACCAAGGGGGTATCTTTGTATACCGCTCCTGGCGTAATTTGTACAAATTATAATTGATCTGTGCCTAGGAACGATTTGACGGTTATGCATTGTGAATGTGAAACATTTGATTTTGGAATGTAATGAAGTCAATGTGGTTTTTTTTGAAATTTGTGTTTTGTTTCATATTCATGTGCTTCTGATATTAGTAAAACCATTAACATAGTCGTATTTAGTCTCTGAAGCTAACACTATAGATGTCTACAGCATTTATATCGCTTAGTTTTGGGCCTTTTGATATGGGATGTTACACCATCCTATTCCTTATTGATTTCAAAGGTATATTACTTTTGAAGGTTTATAAGACATTATGCCAAAACTATAAGATTCTGTATTGAAGATACAACTGATTACCTATACTTTACTATTGTAAAAAGAAAGGTGTTCTTTCACCCATGGAAAGTCAAGAGAAAGGTGTTACCACTTATGAAAGCATTCTCATTGGCCGTGGAAAGCAAGCAAGTAATAGTTAAATTTTGTACGGGAAGTACATGGCTAGATATAGGATTGGAATTATGAACTAGTATAAAATTATGATGTTTTGTATTCTTTACTTTGCATTCATTATTTTATTATCATCTTATACTTTTGATCCTATACCTATTCAAGTAGAAAACCAGTAGATTTGTAAGTTAATATTTAGATAGCAGATGTGCACTGTTTACCTCATCTCTAGTGTATTAGTGGACTTCAGAGCCACTCTGTATTAGTATGTCCGCATATTTGATAACCCATATTTGGTATCAGAGCACAAGGTTTTCAAAATATTCATAATTTGATTTTTTTTGAAAATGTTAAATGACCAATAATACTAGCAACACACTTAACACTTTTGTAAAGGCCCAGGTCTACTAGACCATCACTCTTTAATGGTCGTAATCATGCTTATTAGTTTTGTAGACTGGAAGTATATTTACAGTCAAACGAAAAAGATATTAGAATGTTACACAAATTGATTGCACTGAGCTCCAAATGGATTATGCATAATGGACCAATGAACAAAAGACACAAGCAGAATATTCTATTCTATGCCATAGATAAAAACGAGTATAATATAATATTAGCATGTAAAAGTGAACATGAAATTTGGAGGACTTTACAAGTTACATAAGAATGTAAAGTTCAACAAGCCAAAATATTCATTTTAACAAATCAGATTCAACTTTTAAAACATAAACAAACTGAATTTATATCAAATTTCTATGCTAGATTTTAAGATATTTTACATGTACTAGTATCACTAGAAATGACTTTTTCTAATTAGGACTAGGTTGGAAATATCTTAAATTCACTCTTTAGTGAATGAGATCAAAAGGCCTTATCCATAGAAGAAGAAAATGACATTAGTACCATAAATATAGAAGAACTAGTTGGAAGTCCTATATCCTATGAAGTACGGTTATAAATAAGAAAGAAATCATGAAAATGAGCATAAGCCACTTTCATTCCATGCTACAACCGAAAATCATGATTCAGATGATGATGAGAAAATCGCTTTCATAACTAGAAATTTCATGAAACTCTTGAAATATAAGAAAACGAACAAGTTTTGAAAAACCGACGGCCATACAAATAACTCCAAAAATTGAAGTGAAGTTACTTGTTTCAAATGTGACAAAATTGATCATCTAAAAAGAGATTGTCCTAATATAAAGAAATTAAAGTACTCTAAAAAATATTAACACGTTCAACAAGGAGAAGTGGGATGATTGATATGCATCATAAAGTGAAAGTGGGCCAAAGACAAAAACTCCAACACATGATTCATGGCAGATGATGATTAGGTATGGAATTCTAGCGAGGAAATTATGAATGTTTTTAATGATATGTATCAAGGCTATAAAATACATAAGAAGCAGTATAAAAATAGTTTAACAAAGACAGATAGATTAAAAATGTTTAAATTGAAGAAAAATAATGTCTAGATGATAAGATTGGACATAATGGTGAAAATAATTTGAAATTGTAAAATTTTTAAAAACTTGAAATTGAAAAAATATTTTTTAAAAACAAAGAATCTATTAGTGCAATCAGAGATAACTTGTCTTAATGATAGAATTACATCTTCAGACAATATTACTCTTAAATTAAAAAAGGATAATTATAAAATAAAAGCTGATGTCGATGAATTCGATAAGGGAAAGAAAATGTAGAATGTTTAAGCTCTCAAATAGTAAATATTGACTGAGACGTACCCCAAAGCCTGAATTAAAGAAAGGTAGTTCTCAAAGTACTAAACTTGTTGAGGCCACCAAATACAAACCTAAACCAAGAAATTCAAAATTAAAATCTCCAAATAAATTTTTTAATACGTGGATTTCGAGAAATTTTTACGATGATAGAAAGGAAGAATATATTATAATTTTGTTAATAAAGTTCATTTATCCAAAGATTACATTTTTGAAGGGTATGCAAATTCTTTATGAGTTTAGCTTCCTAAAACTTAACCTCACGAATCCTAAAGTAAAATAAGGTACCAATGTGCATATATCTTCCTTTTTAGGTACTTGATCATGCAATAAACTTAAAGAAAGAAAGGCGAATGCTGAGAAGCTGATGATCAAAATATCTGATGAGACATCCATAAAAAATGAGCGATATTGTACATAAAGATAATGGAACTACAGACTTCAATATAATTCAAAATGATATATTATTAGCATCGACAATGTCAGTAACTCTAAAACTCCTCTTATTTATAATATATCTGTAACAACCCGCACCTTAATGGGCCTAAATTTCGATTAGATCGAAACCCAAGTTTGTTAGGGAATGGATGATTGGTTATAGTAATGTATAATAAATACAAATAAACCGGAGTACGATAAACATAAAATCATAGCAGAATTGAAAAGTATAATAGAAAATACACATTGACTAAGGCTACTACCTTAGAATATCGTTCCTTGGACAATTAGTCGCCTTGTCCGTGTTGAGCATGAAAGAGAAGACATCATCATTTATTTCTCTTATCTTAAACCAATAGTCTGTCCTTCTAAACCTAACCTGTGAATTGTTTTGAAGAAGGGTTTAGAACAACGTTTTGGTGATTGGAAAATTACATACTTTACCCATGCTATTAATTTATGCTGGTTGATTTTCATTTAAATGTTATGTTTATTATTCATAGCTAACCCATTAAATCATATACGCAAGTACGATATGCCTCACCTTACCTTCTCCAAGGCATCATTACATATGTATGTATGTATGTATGTATGTATGGATGGATGGATGTGTGTATGTTCGTACATGAGCAGCGTTCAGTAGCACCACCATTTTGCAGCACCCCTCCTGACCTATTGATTCCCACCACACATCCGCATTTAAATAATAGAGTTGGTGGAAGGTGTGAGAAAGCACTATTATTTAATTTGGATGTGTGGTGGAAATCAGGGGACCAGGAGGGGTGCTTCAAAATGGGGTACTGTAGAGCACTACTATACACACATACCAAATATATCTAAACATACACACATCTACCCAAAACCCTGACCACCTAATACATTTTTAAAATATAAATTAGGCCCTTTGCATTTTCAATGCCAGTCTATCAATTCTAGATACAGAGACCGATTACTCATATATATGGCTTATAATATAATATATAATTTAAATGTCGTACTACTACCACAACTCAAAGACTCATCTAAAAGTTAACTTGCCCACCTCCGCTAACTATTTTCTCAATAACCATCTACATGAGGCATTTGCGTATCCTATACAGATTCTACACTAGTAGAAAGTGAAATCCGTCAGGGCATAAGCCAAATCTCTGCTACCACCCATTTTGGATCGCTGGCGTCAAAGCCTATATGCCATACCTACTACTAAATATTGGTACCAACTACTGACATAACACATTGATCCTCCATAGATGACATCTGTATTTAGGCTAACCTAAGTAAGTCAAGGAAACATTCCATTTGGTTACATACTACCACATATTGGATATGAAGCAGGCCTCATTTTCCAAAAGGTACTGAGTCATTTAATACTTCAAACCAGATGCGAAACTCCGGAATATTTTTCTCCTTTTTATCCGTAATGTATATCTATAACAACCCTGGTTTGCAAATTACCTGTCAATATTAAATTATAATGGTATTTATAATTTAATATTGTGATTTGAATTAAAATTGGAGAAATTAAATTGTTTATTTGAAATAAATAATGAAATTGGGATTAAATTAAGGAAATAAAGTTCCAAGTTTTTTTGGAGTGATAATAAATGGAATATGATTTTGTTTAAGTGGAAATGCAATAATTATATCAATTATAGCCCATTTACTTCTCTTAATAATTTTATAGGGAAGTGTTTTATTTTTGAAGGTTGTTTATTGAAGTAAACAAGGTAGAAATTGGTTCAAAAATAAGTTTTGGCTATAAATAATGTTTTGAAATGGTTTGAAATATTTTTCTAAGTGAGAAGATAAATTTTATGGAATTTTAGAAGTTAAAAGCAATGTTTATTATTTATTTGAGTAAATGGTGCATTTTTGTTAAATTAAGGATTTTAATAATAAAAATGTTTTAAAAATATAAATTAATCTTTTTATAAGACCGAAAATGTTTTATTTTATATGTATACAAGTTTTCACGCTTTTCTTGTGTAAAACTTGAGAAAAATGCATTTTTATTTATGTATATATGTGATATGTACACATTAATTTGTTAAGTGTTGATTTAACCCTTAAGACATTTTATTTCATTTAATTACTGAACCCAATTAGCCCATTTAGACTTAGCTTGGTAAGAAAAGAGGAAAATGAAGTGGATGTACGTTCATTTTCAGTCTTTCTTCTTCCTTCTTCCTTCTTCCACCTGAAAAGAAAAGTTAGTATCCATTTTCCCAAATTGCAAAATCCAATCATTTTCTTCAATTAAATTCAAAAAATCAAAGTCTTTTTGCAATCTAGAGTTAAATTTAAGGTAATCAACCTCCAAATCATCCAATTTCATCAAAATTTATTTTTATAGTAAGTGATTTTCTAATTTTATTGTATGTTTTGGTTTGAATGTTCTTTCTACCTCCTGTACAAATCTTTAGAAGCTCTATTCTTGCTAAAAGTTTCCTCTTTGCTTCTATAATCCAAGTTTTAGCCTTCAATCAGCAAGATGAGTTGAACAAGCTCACAATCTAGCAAAAACACAAGTGCTAGTGCTTGAAACTGTGGAAAAATTAGCTTCTGTCTATAATTTTCTATAGTTGATTTTTTTTCTTATTTATAATTAGTTTCTGTAGCATCTTTGAAACCTTATAACTTTTGATTCTGGTAAAGAAATTCTGTCGGATTTCTTTCATTTGGTAGATTGCATGTTGAACTTCATCTCTATAAAATTTCATAGAAAAATACTATTGTTTAGTATGTCAAAACTTGCTCAGAAAATCAGTTCGCAGCCTAAAATCGAAAGAAAAATTCATAGGCTAGGATAACAGACCAACCTCCCTGGGTCGACCTACGTATCAACCCAGAGGCTCCTAGGTCGACCAGGCAGTTGATCTAGGGAGCAAGGAGGTCGACCACCAGGTCGCAGCCCCTTTTGGCTCCTTGTTTGCTTGTTGTTTGTGTGTTTTCGACTCGTTATTCTTGCTATTTTCTTGCCATATTTCAATTTGTTTCTAGTTGTATTCAAAGGCCATGATGTCTATTAATTGACTAGCCAGATTTTGGAGATTCTAAAATTCAAATTTTGAAATATTTTGAATTTAATTTGAATTTAACTTCGAATATCGATTTGAGTGATTTTCCTTGTTTTAATTCGTTTTCGAGCACGGTTTTCTCCAAATATTTTGGAATGATTTTTTAAAATTAATGGGCATTTCAAAATAATTATTATATGATATTTTAAAGTATTTTCAGGTATAAAATCTATTTATTCTCTATAATAAGGGAAATTTTCAAATATGGCTTTCAAATTGATTTTAAAAATTGGTTTTAAAAGCTTGTTTTTCCAAGTAAATTATTTTATATATAAAATACACGTTTTTGCACTATTCGAGCGAACGAGAAGGAGAATTAAATGGTTTGGTAAAACTCGTGGTATGAGACACGTGCGTTTGTCTTATTAGTTAATTCTCAACTTGTCCATTTTATCGTTTTGACCTTTGGGTCGAGTTTACCAATGAGATGTGGTAAACTCTTTACTGCTTTGAGTGTAAAATTTACTAGCGGTTAGTAAATCGTTTAGTGCAAACGACACACGTTAACACTATTTTGGTTCCTGTCCGAGAGTTTGTGACACATATGCCATTGCGGCGTATTGCCAATACTGGACCTTCGGGTCATTGCCATTGCGACCTTTGCCATTGCGGCGTATTTGTCCTCGAGATATTTGCCACTGCGGCATTTACCATTACGTCGTATTTGCCAATGCGGCGTATTTGTCCTCGAGACGTTTGCCACTGTGGCATTTACCATTACGTCGTATTTTCCATTGCGGCGTATTTGTCATTATGACGTATTTGCCTTCGGGCATGGTACTATATTTGAAATCTGTACTTGCAGGCTTCAGCCAAAAGTACGTGCAAAACTTTTGAGATGAATACTTTGATTATTTTCCCAAGTTTATCACCTTTTTAGGAATTAGCCCTTTGAGCCATTCAATATATATTTATTTATTTATGGCGATTACCTTTCGAGAATTTGAACTCTTGAGAGTTCTATCTTTGAGATTTAAATTACCTACATTAGCATTATTATTTGAGATTTGCCTTTGGCATTTATTTGAGTGTTTAATCTCCAATTTGAAGATATATTTTCCTTATGGCATGTTTTGAGATGGGATCTCTTTGAATGTATTTTGAGTTTCCGATATGGTGGGTTTAGGGTTTTCCTTAAACTATCTTTGATGTTTGAGAAACGCCGATAATATGAGGCGTGCTTCTATTTGGAGTTGCTATAGAGTTTTATCTCTTTTGAGACTGTACACATGCTTTGTGATACCTTATGCACATAAATAACCTTACATACTTGGCTCTGTCTCCTGGAGTAACCATACCATACTTATGCTTATGCTCATGATTAGTATTATTTCTTCTTGTTTAAGAAGAACATCACCTCTATCCTATGCTTATATTATCGTATTTCCCTTAAACTGATATGTTTAGCTAGACTGACCTGTGTGTTTTATACTTGGGTCAGACCGAGGTCTTTCAGGTTAGGTACATTTAGACTTAGCATATTTTGCTTCTACATAGACTATTCTGCTAGCTCTTTTTGAAATAACTTTTTGTGTAGTCCTTTTATTGCTACTCTGATAGGTATATTCTTTTGGATGGTGTTTGTATTGGTGGTCGTCATACCACATATGTGATATATCATTTTGTATGCTCTATGATGTATCTGTATATGTGTATATATGTGATTATCTGCTTTTCTACAATGTGTTTGCATTTGTGTTGTTGTATTTTGTTTTGATAGATCCTATACCACATATAGCTTTGTATTAAGTATTTATTGGATTTTTCGACCCACTTAGGAAAAAATATAGCATCTGTCAATGTATTCAATAGATATTTAAGACAATGCTATAAATGGTCGCACCTAACCAGCCCAATTCTCCGTATTAGCATACGCTTTTACCCAGTAATACTCTTTGTTAATATAGGTTTCATGGTGGGGCATCACAGATTGGTATCAGAGCTGAGTTCGGAACAAAATATAATAAATATAGAATAGTAATACATATTACCGAACATTTAAGTGTAATACAAGTGCTACGAATCCCTAAATCATCATGCCTTTGACCTTTTCTTATCCTTTAAGGTAGATAGAAGTTTGGGAATATGTCTAGGAATGCATTTTAATTCTATAGTATTCCTTATTGAATTAATGATATCTATCCTTTTAATAATTCTTATCTTATCTTAACTTTCAGCTAATGGCTAGAAGAGGCAGAGGATGTCGCTTGGATGTTGGGCAATCCAGCGGCTCACATCCGGATGGCATGTACATGTATGTCGATCAGTTTATGGAGTTATTTAGGAGCATTTAGCCTCCAGCTCCTGCTCCATCATCTCCTTCACGCAAGTCTTTCTTTGCACGCATGTGTAGTGATTTCTCCCGTCTCCGAGGACTGCCATTCAAAGGTTCCGAGTCCATTCTAGAGGTCCAAGCTTGGATTCGTACGTGCGAGTGGATATTTTCTCGCATTGATCTCACTAAACACGATAGAGTTCTCGTAGCATCTAGCATGTTACAAGAGCATGCCCTCGACTAGTACGATCTTCTCATAGCCAAGCTCAATGAGTCTACTCTTTCTTGGACTTAGTTTCGGGAACGATTCGAGCTTAAGGTCGTTCCTGAATCTGAGAAAGCTTTATCGGCCTGTCGCTTCCTCGAATTGAAACAAGGGAAGTCCCCCATCTTCGATTATTTCTCTTCATTCGAGGCCTTATCTAAGTATGGTCTTGAGTAAATTAGCACTCCATATAAGAAGATTTTTAAGTTTGTATCTGGTCTTAAGAAGTATCCCAAGAAGTCTTTGATGCTCTAGCTCAAGCTTTCTTACGAACAGTTGGTTGACTTGGCGCTTCATCTCGAAGCCATCGAGAAGGTGTATGATAGTGGTGATGAGGTCGAGGTTCGCAAGAACCCCAATAGGAAGCGGTTTCCTTTCCATAATTCAAAGTCTTTCTCTTCCAAGGAGAAGAGCCCGTTGGATCTAGTTCTCATTTCAGCCTAGTATGGAGCACCTCCTAGTAGGAAGAGGTATTTCAATTATGGTTCGCTTGACCATATGATTCGAGAGTGTCCTAAGCCTCTCTTCTATCATTATTGCAAGAAGGAAGGCCACTGTCTTCCTACTTGTACCATTACTTCTAGTAATACCCAGTCTGGCAAGCTGAACTTTATGGATGCTTCTGGAGGGTCATATTAGCATAGAGGTACATCTTCATCTATTCTTGAAGGTTCCTTATTATTTCATGATAGATCTATTTGAGCACTCTTCGACTTGGATGCATCGCATTCATCATATCGAAGGAGCTTGTCGATGCTGTGTCTTTGGATGTTTCATGTATGGTTACTTCATTGAGGATTGTGAATCCTATTTGAGGATCTGCAACCCTCAGCTTACTTTATGATGATGTTAAGATTGTTTTATGTGGATTTTCTTTTCGTATGAATCTGTACATTATTTCTTATTTGATTTTGATATGGTTTTGGGTATGGATAGGCTAGTGCAATACAATGCTAGGATTATTTGTTCTAAGAGAGTTTTATATCTTCGACATCCAGATTCGCCTACCCAGCTATCACTTGTTCTTTAGAATGTGGATAATTCTAAAGTGGTTTTATATTCTCTAGACTCACGAGGTGATGATGATATATCTCGTATACCTGTTGTTTGTGATTTCTGTGATGTATTTGAGCCTGTTTGGGTTTGCCACCAAAGCGGGCGATTGAGTTCCGCATTGATCTTATTTCAAATGCACAACCAATTAGTCGTACTCCCACGAGGATGTCTATAATGGAAAATGAGGAACTCAAGAAGCAGTTGTTGGATCTTGAAGCTAAGCAGTTGATTCAGTCCAGTTTTTCACCAAGGAGTGTCGCGGTCGTCTTTGTGAAGAAGTCCAATGGAACTCTTAGGCTTTGCATCGACTATCGAAAGCTTAACGCGTTGACCATCAAGAAAAAGTATCCGTTGCCTAGGATCGACGATATGTTTGGTCAACTGAGTGGTGCTAAGGTATTTTCTCAACTCAACCTTGCTACTTGTTTTCATTAGCTATGAGTTGCGGAGGATAGCATTCCTCTCACAGCTTTCTACGCTCGATATAGATCTTATGAGTGGCTCGTTATGCTATTTGGTCTGACGAACACTCCTACTTTCTTTGTCGATCTTATGAATCGAGTATTCCAGGAATATCTTGATAAGTTCATCCTTATGTTCATTGATGGCATTCTTGTCTATTCGAAGTCAGAAGCCGAGCATGCTAATCACTTGAGAATTGTCTTAAGTACTCTTCGTCGTCATCAGCTTAAGGCCAAACTCTCTAAGTGCCATTTCTAGGAGAATAAGGTTAAGTTCTTAGGCAACGTTCTTTCTTCCGAGGGAATTTTGGTCGACCTTCTAAGATCTAAGCCATCCAAAATTGAAAGAGGCCTAAGAATGTTCAAGGGATTCGCAGCTTCCTTGGATTGGCGGGTTGATACCATCGCTTCATTAAGGATTTCTCTCGTATTGTGCTTCCTCTCACCGGCCTTACACGGAAAGACATTCGATTTATGTGGTCCGACAAGTGTGAAGCTTCTTTTCTACAGTTGAAGGAGCTTCTCACTAATGCTCCTATTCTATTGGTTCCCGAAGGGAATCAAGATCTCGTTGTCTACACCGATGCTAGTCACTGTGGCCTCGTTGTCATGCTTATGTAGAGAGATCCGGTAGTTGTTTATGCTTCTAGGCAACTACAACCGAATGATGTACGTTATGCCACTCAGGACCTTGAGCTAGCCGCCATCGTCTTCGCCTTGAAAATATGGCGCCATTATCTACTAGGCGAGCGCTTCATTCTCTATACCGATCACAAGTCCTTGAAGTATCTGTTCACTTAGAAGGATCTCAATATGAGGCAACAACGTTCGCTCGAGTTCCTTGCCTCCTACGACTTCAATATCCAGAATACCCCTGGTAAGGGTAATCGTGTTGCTGATGCGCTTAGTCACAAAGATTCGGTCGTCGTTTATATGATACTAGCCGAGTGGGATGTTCTAGAAACCTTATCCTTTTGTGATATTAATGATTGAGCTCCATCTTCTGATTCGCCTATCCAATAGTTTGGAGGCTCGACCTAGTTTATTGGATCGCATAGCCGATGCTCAGCGGCGTAATCACGATCTCGTGCACCTTATCCAGATTTGTGAGTCTAAGTCCTATGATGGGAAGTTGCAGGATTTCAGCATTCATTCTCATGGGTGTCTTCATAAGAAGAACCGTCTTGTTGTGCCTTCTGATTCTGCACTAAGGCACGACATTCTTGATGACTGCCACCATTCTAAGCTACCATTCATCCCGACAATAGTAAGATGTATGTTGATATGCATCTCCCTTATTATTGTGAAGACATGAAGCGCGATGTGATAAGTTATGTGAGTAATTGCATGACTTGTCAACTTGTCAACTTATCAAAACCGAGCATCAGCGCCCTTCTGGTCTCCTTTTGCCTTTAGAGGTCCCATTGTGGAAATGGGATTAGATTTCCATGGATATTATTGATGGCCTTCCTCGTTCGAGATCGGGCCATTCTAGCATTTGGATTATTGTTGATCGCCTCACTAAGTCTGCTAACTTCATTCCTATTAATTCTAATAGGAGTGCATCCCATCTGCCTAAGTTATATATCAAGGAAATCATGAGAATTCTTGGTGTTCCTAGTTCGATTGTTTATGAACATAATCCGCTATTCACAAGTCATTTCTAGCAGAGTCTTTAGCAAGCTTTGGGAACAAAGCTTAATTTTAGCACAACATATCATCCATAATCTGATGGATAGACTGAACTGATGAATCATATTCTTGAGGATCTTCTTCGTGCTTGCATTCTAGATATCGATGGTAGCAGAGAGGATCACCTAACTCTTGTGGAGTTCTCCTACAATAATAGTTTCCAGTCCAGTATCGGTATGGCTTCTTTCGAAGCCTTATACGAAAAGCCATGTCGATCACCTTCGTGTTGGTTGGAATCTAATGAGAAGCTTATTCTTGGCCTAGATTCTATTCGTGATTCTTATGAAAAAATTATTCTTATTCATCAGAAAATGAATGAGGCATGGAGCCGACAGAAATCCTACATGGACAACTGTAGGAAACCCCTCGAGTTCTCTGTTGGTGATCTCGTCTTCATTCATGTTTCTCCTCTGAAGAGGGTTATGCGTTTCAGTACGACTGGGAAATTGGCTCCTCGCTTTGTAGGACCATTTCCAATTACAGAACATATAGGCCCTCTGGCTTATAGAGCTTCACTTCCAGCTTATCTATCTGACATTCGTGACATGTTTCACGTCTTCCAGCTTCGGAAGTGTCTTCGATAGTCTGCTTTTGTTATCGATTCTCCTGATTGGCAAGAGCTTGAGATCTCACCAGACCTTTCTGTTGTGCAACAGCCTATTCGCGTACTTGCTTCAGAGGTAAGACGCCTTTGAAATATGGATGTGTCGCTTGTTAAAGTTCAATGGTCCACTAATCCTATTGCTTGCATTTGCGAAACCAGAGAGTTTATCGAGCATTCATATCCCAATTTTCTTTCTTCGCATAGCGATCGTGAAAATATCTCTTTATCTCAAGCTTGTTTCTTTTCCCTTTTTGATTGATGAAATTAATAGGTTGAATACAAATTCTTCTCTAGAAATTACGAGGATGCAATTTTGTTAAGGGGGAGAGGGAGTCTGTAACAACCCTAGTTTGGAGATCATATGTCAATATTAAATTATAATGGTAATTATAATATTGTGATTTAAATTAAAATTGGAGAATTAAATTTGAAACAAACATTGAAATTGGTATTAAATTGAGAAAATTAAGTACCAAGTTTTGTTTTATTTTATTTTGTTTGGAGTTATAATAAATGGAATATGATTTTACTTAAGTGGAAATGCAATATTCATATCAATTATTGCCTATTTACTTCTCTTAATAATTTTAAAGGGAAGTATTTTAATTTTTAAGGTTGTTTGTTGAAGCGAACAAGGTAGAAATTGGTTTAAAAATAAGTTTTTGCTATAATTAATGTTTTGAAATGGTTTGAAATATTTTTCTAAGTGAGAAAATAAATTTGTGGAATTAAAAAGTTAAAAACAGTGTTTTATTCATTTATTTGAGCAAATTGTGTATTTTGTTAAATTAAGGATTTTAATAATAATTTTTTTTAAAGATATAAATTAATCTTTTTATATGATAGAAAATGTTTTATTTTATATCATATATAAGTTTTCATATTTTTATTTATGTGTATATGTGATATGTACACATTAATTTGTTAAGTGTTGATTTAAACCTTAAGCCATTTCTCTTCTTTTAATTATCAAACCTAATTAGCCCATTTAGTCTTAGCTTGGTAAGAAAATAGGAAAAAGAAGTGGCTGTACGTTCATTTTCAGTCTTTCTTCCTTCTTCCTTCTTCCTTCTTCCACCCGAAAAGAAAAGTCAGTAACCATTTTCCCAAATCAATTAAATTCACCAAATCAAAATCTTTTTGGAATCAAGAGTTAAATCTAAGGTAATCTACCTCCAAATCATCCAATTTCATCAAAACTTCTTTTTACAGTAAGTGGTTTTCTAATTTTACTGTATGTTTTGGTTTGGACGTTCTTTCTATCTCCTGTACAAGTCCTTAGAAGCTCTAATCTTGCTAAAAGCTTCCTCTTTGCTGCTATAATCCGAGTTTAGCCTTCAATCAGCAAGGTTAGTGAATAAGCTCACAATCTAGCAAAAACCAAAGTGTCAATGCTTGAAACTATTAAAAAATTAGCTTCTATCTGTAATTTTTTTTAATTGATTTTTCCTTGTTTATAATTAGTGTCTATTGCATCTTTGATGCCTTATAACTTTTAATTATGGCAACGAAATGCTTTCGGATTTCTTGCGTTGGGTAGCTTGTATGTTGAACTTCATCTTTATAAAATTTCATTGAAAAATATTGTTGTTTGATATGTCAAAACTTGCTCAAAAATCAGTTCATGGCCTGAAATCGAGCTAAAGAAAAATTCATAGGCTAGGATGACAGGCCAACCTCCCTGGGTCGACCTGCCTGTTGACCCAGAGGCTCCTAGGTCAACCGCCAAGGAGGCCGACATGGATGCAGCCACTTTTGGCTCCTCGTTTGCTCGTTGTTTATGTGTTTTCAACTCGTTTTTATTACAATTTTCTTGCCATATTTCGAGTTGTTTTTGGTTGTATTAAAAGGTCATGATGCCTATCAATAGACTAGCCAGATTTTGGAGATTTTGAAATTCAAATTTTGAATTAACTTGAATTTAATTTGAACTTAAATTTGAATATCGGTGTGAGTGGTTTTTCTTGTTTTTATTCATTTTTTAGCATGATTTTCTCCAAATCCTTTTGGAATGGTTTTTAAAATTAATGTCGATTTCAAAATTATTATTATATAATATTTTAAAGTATTTTTAAGCATAAAATCTATTTATTCTCTATAATAAGGAAAATTTTCAAATATGGCTTTAAAATTGATTTTTCAAATTGGTTTTAAAAGCTTGTTTTTCAAAGTAAATTATTTTATATATAAAATACACATTTTCACACTATTCGAGGTAATGAGAAGGAGAATTAGAAGGTTTGGTACGTTGTATGGGACACGTGCATTTATCTTATCAATTAATTCCCTACTTGTCCGTCTGATCATTTTGACCTTTGAGTCGAGTTTACCGACGAGATGATGTAAACTTTTACTGCTTTGAGTGTTAAATTTACTAGCATTTAGTAAACCTTTTTTAGTACGAACGTGTGGTATGAGACATGCGTTAACACTATTCAGGTTCCTACCCGAGAGTTTTTGACACATTTGCCATTGCGGCGTATTGCCAGTACAGGACCTTCGGGTCATTGCCATTACGGAGTATTTGTCCTCAAGGCGTTTTCCTTTGAGGCATATTTTCCATTGCAGCGTATTTGTCATTGTGACGTATTTGCCTTTGGGCGTGGTACCATATTTGAGATCGGTACTTAGCAGGCTTCGACCAAAAGAACGTGCAAAACTTTTGAGATGAATTCTTTGATTATTTTCCCAAGTGTATCGCCTTTTTAGAATTGGCCCTTTGAGTCATTCGATATATATATTTGTGGCAATTACCTTTCGAGAATTTGAACTCTTGGGAGTTCTATCTCTGAGGTTTAAATTGCCTACAATGGCGTTATAATTTGAGATATGCTTTTTGGCGATATTATATGAGATTTGCCTTTTAGCATTTACTTGAGTTTTTAATCTCCTATTTGAAGATATATTTTCCTTATGGCGTGTTTTGAGATGGGTTCTCTTTGAATGTGTTTTGAGTTGCCGATATGGCGGGTTTGGTATTTTCCCTAAACTATCTTTGATGTTTGAGAAAAGCCGATGATATGAGGCATGCTTCTATTTGGAGTTGTTATAGAGTTTTATCTCTTTTGAGATTGCACGCATGCTTTGTGATACCTTACGCCACATAAATAACCTTACATACTTGGCTAAGTCTTTTGGAGTAACCACACCATACTTATGCTCATGCTCATATTTAGTATTATTTCTTCTTGTTTAAGAAGAACATCGCCTCTATCCTATGCTTAAATTATCGTATTTCCCTTAAACTGATATGTTTAGCTAGAATGACCTGTGTTTTTTATACTCAGGTCAGACCGAGGTGTTTCAGGTTAGGTACGTTTGGACTTAGCCTATTCTGCTTCCGCATGGACTATTTTACTAGCTCTTTTTGATATAGATTTTTGTGTATTCCTTTTATTGCTACTCTGATATGTATATTATTTTGACTTATGTTTGTATTATGGTCGTCATAACACATATGTGATGTATCATTTTGTATAGTCTGTGATGTATTTGTATATGTGTATGTATGTGATTATCTGTTATTCAGTGATGTGTTTGAATTTGAGTTGTTGCATTTTGTTCTAATAGATCCTGTAGCAACCTATATATTTGTATTAAGTATTTATTGTATACGTCGATCCACTTGGGAAAAAATATATAGCATCTATCGATGTATTCAATGGATATTTAAGACAAGGCAATAGATGTTCACTCCTAACCAGCCCTATTCTCTGCATTAGAAAATAATATTACTTAGTAATACTCTTTGTTAATGTGGGTCTCCGGGTGGGCATCACAATATCCCTTTCCCACGGGTCCTATGTTTAGTGATGTCTCACATCAGCAGTAAGTGTACACAACTGCTGATAGCCTTTGAGCGAAGGCAGACTTCTATTGTGTAACTCTACCGACCTCGCATCCCAATCTACTAAATCATATCTACCACCTGAAGCCTAAATATTGGCAAAGTTCACTAATTTACATTGTATCTAAATTTATAATTTAAGCTCTATAATTTCCTACTATTGAAATTATATTACTTTCTACATGTAATTAACTATATTAATACGTACTTATTCACTACGGTATTATTTCTAATTCATGCTTAGTCTTCGATTTCCTTTTAATGTCTAATAAATGTCTGTTACCTATATCGATTAATCAGTAATGTCTAAATTAGAATATCTCTCATCAATCCACATTTAATTCCTTTAATCTATTTACTAATTTAATCCTCATAAATATCATATTATTCTCATTAATTAATGCTCATAATTGTCATATTAGTCTTACTAGTCAGTCTTCATAATTTCATATTAGTCACTCTAATCAATTTTCATAAATGTGTATTATTCTCATTAATCAGTCCAATTAGTCCATTTATAACCTATTTAAATTCTTGTAACTCCCCATTCATTGCACAATTATTACCTTTTAAGTTTAGGGTTACAATCTTTCCATCTTTATTTCCTAATTCTATCATTTATTGCATGATTTATTTTAACGTTCTAATTATACCTGATGTCGATATTAACATGTACTATGTTGTATTAATTATATTGCTATTTTTAATATTTAGCGCGGTTATACATATTTATATATTTATTAATATATTTCTAGTTATCAATCCCTAACCACAATATTACTTATATATTTTAATCCATTAAATATACCCTATCAAAAAGATTTCCAGTTATAACATTCCATAAATTAACAAAAATTAAGAGGTTAGTTTCGTTTATAATCGTAGGGAACTGTTTATTTCATTTTTATTGAAATAAATATTGTATACTATGGAAACAAAATCCATATTTTACGCATCACTTTCCTTTTTTATGCGTATTCTCGGTAAAATCAAACGTTGCAATTTTTCATGTAATCAAGAAATTAGACAAATCTATGGAGGTTAAATGAACAATATTTCCAATAAATTAAAATACCAAAATTTACATTCTTATAGAATTAGGGCAAGTCAAGGTTATATTAATATTTTTGCAACCCAATTGCAGATCTGGAACAAATTCTACATCATTATCCATATTCATTTTTTTCATAACTTAGGGACTGATTTCAGTTCTAGGTATAAATAATATTCCTATTAAATCTTCCTAAATTGTAGAGTATATAGGTGATGTTTATTGCGTAAGATTTGAGTCTATAACTCTTAGATATTTATTTAGGCATAAACTAAATAGAATCCAACAAAATAAATTCCAATGTTAATAAATTACATAATTTCCCACTCACCTTTTGGAAGCTTTCCATATCTCAAGAACTGAATCCAAATCCTTTAATGATTCCTCTTTTTCCATTCTAACCCAAAGGAATCTGTATACAAGGTGTATATGTTATTAGAATCACAGATCTAAGTAGAGATTGAGATTAAGGGAAATATAGATTGAAATTCACCTTTTCGCCTGATATTGATTCACCATTTCTCTTCTTCTTCTTTTCCACTCTTCTCCAATTTTGTGTGTGTATGTGTCGATATATATTTATATTATTTTATAATTTAGAAGAATAGCGGAGAAGAGAAAATGGTAGAGCTTCGTTGTTTGGAGTGGAAAATATGAGAAGATAAGTGAGGGATTATGCCTTTAGTATAGGAACTCGAATCAATCATATCCGTTCGATTAGAAATATTAAATCCGGGCCATTGATCAAAGTTCAAACCTTAGCCTCCATACGCTTATCGATCGACCACATCCCTACAAGGGTCGGCCAGCCCATAGTGTGGGTCTATGTTGGGTCCTGGTTATTTATTTTATTTATTACCATTTTTTATTCTAATTGTTTCGCTCTCAAAACTTTAAAAGCTAATAAGTTTTTCATTTGAGCTTCAACTGTGACACTCTAAATATGAAAGTTACTCAGAAAATTGCTACAAACACAAGGGTACAAGTTTCATGACCTGATTCCATCAGTTGCTCAAATTTCATTTTTGGAGCCTTACTTATTATTTATTAATCAATGCTAATTTTACAGGGTGTTGCATTCTCTCCATTTGAAAGAATTTTGTCCCTGAAATTTCTCAAGGGTTGAACCATGTAACTCGGCATGCAACCAATCTAAACTTACATACTAATTAGTGTACAACCAATTTTTGCAGCCAAACGTTTAAAGTGCATGGTGTAATACAATATCTAAAACATACAAAACGACTCTAAATTGTAACCTCCTTTATGAAGGCTTTCTTTTTAAAACATTTTGAAGAAATGAGCCAACATCCTAAGTATACCTGTAGTTTTTGTATGTATGTAGGTTTTCAAAAATCATTTTTTATACAAAAGATTCCATACTCCCACGAGTAAGAGTGTGGTTCAACTAATTTTGCATTCAAACCCTACCATCCGAAACACAGGACATAATTTTTAACACTTAAAATAGTAAAAATTTGGACTTCTAAATGTTTGCTCCTACACCAGAAAAGGAACTTAGATGGAAAATTTTACAATTCTTTCCTTCTTTTGTATACCTATTCAGTTGTAACTAGAAACCTCTCTTCCACCCCTATATTTTTTCAAATTTTCTGGGTACAATTTGCACAAGGAGGTTAATTTTTGGATGTTAAAGCATAATTATCCTAAGCGTAAGTTTCGTTTCACTATAGAAGAGGTGTGAAAATAGAAATTCCAAAGCTCAAACAACCTTTTCCCTTGTTACTATCTATGTTTTGTTTACTTCCACCCTTGTTGGATAATATAATCCATACTTACTAACAAATCGATGCTTCTTTAAGTTTGTGGAATTTGAAAATCAAAAATTTCTCATTACAAAGAAAACTTTCAAAAATAATTTCCAAAAGATTTCCTAACTTGCAAAACAATTCAAAAACGTCAAATTCGCAAAAGCATTTAAACAATATATTTTTATTAATTTATTTATTATTATGTTATTTCTAGCAAATTTTCCCAAAAAGAATATGAACTTAGTTTCTCCAAACTTATACCAACTTTTCTAAATCACTTGAAATTCCTTTATACAAAAATTATCCACTATTTTGTTTCTCAAACATTCCATCACTTTTAACATTGCTTACAAAACATTTCAAAAACTATTTAACAAACGATTATTAAATTTTCAAATCCAATGTTGAAAATATTTCACATTACTTCTAAATATACCACCATCATTTCATAATTTTCAAATTCTTTGAAATTAGTTTTTCAAAAGCATTTGAAAAAAAATTCTTAAAGCTTTTGAACATAAAATATTTATTTGTACTCTTCCAAAACATTTTCCACCTTATCCTTAAAAGTAAATCAAGCCACATTTTAACAAAATTGGGATTCAATTAATGAGTTAATGCATATGATTGCCCCTAATACTGTGTAGCTAGCCCAAGATTTGAGGAACCTTTTCTTTTCTTTTACTCTTGAAACCAAAAACTACTTACAAGCATATTTGTAATTTGTAGCTTTTAAGGTATAGGAATAGTGGCCCTTGATTCCACAATAATCTTTTCCTTTCCTCCGTTTGGCAAAATTTATTTTTCTCAAAATTCTATAATTTTAGGATCTAAATATTTTATCTTGACGCTAACTTAATTTCCTAATTTATTTTATAAACTCTAGTTTTGCCTACTTATCCCTAGTTAAGTGTCCTTTTAAGATTTCTTTGTTTACACTATCTCTTAATATGCATATATTTACATAGCGGTCTCATCCCATTCATTAAATCTTCAATGAACCTAAGGGAGACAGCTAGTGATTACAACCCCACAGTTAAAAGAGAATTTTACTTGAAGAAGCCACTCATCATTAACTGGGGTTCATGATGTTGTGACCCTAACACTCCTTACTAAATTAAGATGGGCATTCCTAGTATGCCATTTGATTAATACCCTCCTTACTTAACTCGCCTTCTTGGCCTCCAATAAATGTTGTCCATCCATTACAGTCATTATACCCAATTATGGGATAAATTGTGCATTACCACACATCTCCGATAAAATATTCCTAGATTCATACAAATATACCTTATATTTAGTGGGAATTTCTTATCGCTACCCTACGAGCATTGGTAGCTATTCCATCCATAGCATAAAATTTTACTTCATCTTACCAAGGCAGTCATACCTATCCACTCCATGTCAAAAATTGGTTTGGTTTTTACTTTTTTTTACACCTTACAATTGTGAAATACCTAGTCGAAAACTTTTATTTTAAAAATATAACTTACAAACTCTTTTTTCAAAGATTCAAAAGTTGCCTGATTTCCGAAAAGGTGTTATGAAAAATTTCGCTTCCCAAAGACTTTCTACATCAAAGACTTACTTCCTCAATAGTAGGACTTTTAACTCAAAACATTTATCATATTTAAACCCAATTGTCACACACAACAATTTTTTTAAAACATCTTCTTTAACTTTAAATTATGAAAAATGGAGTAGACAATGGAAAGTTATGTTAACCTGGTTTTTAACCCATCATAATTCAATAGGAGTTAGAACATTTAGACCATGCCAGAATATCTCGAGACTCAACCAAAACAACCAAGTGAACAAGTCAATAAGACTCATAATAAAATACTAAGAAGATGGATCGCTAACAATCCATCACCCATGGATCGCCAATGATCCATAGGGAGGCATCATGAGTCGTCTAAACCTCTTGCATCATGATTCATTACCATTTCTAGGCACGTTTTCCAAGTTTCATAACATGCCAAACAATCTAGCTTGAGAAGTGAAGACCCATTTGATTCAAGCTATTTGACCAAAGGCAGCTAAATTAAAATGGACCTAAAGAACTCATATGGAGTCAGATTAACTTGAAATTTTAGGAGAATAATTGTAAGAGATAAAAGAAGGCATACAAAAACAAGGGATTATTTGGAGGTATTTGGATGGATCGCTAGTGACTTAATTAAATGGATCTCTAATGATCCATGTAGATTGGGCTTCACCATCTGAAAGTTTTAGGGTAGGTCCCTGAAACCCTCTGATTGTACTTGAAATTTCACTTGATTTCTTTTGGTTTTGAACAAGTTGTGGATATGATTCTTTTGGACCAGATGACCCATGAAGACGTATAATTAAACAAATACCAAACAACTAGGTATTTGGATAAGGCATTCAAATGGATAAAAGGAAGGCAACAAAAAAGGGTAGACTCAAAAATTGTCCAACGGCATGAATTGCTAGCGATCGATCACCCATGGATCATCAGCAATCCATCATGTTAGCTTGGTCGGCTTGAGTTTTTCTGAACTTCTTCCTTGCACTGAGTAGAGGCTTCTAACATGTCGGCTTTGGCCTAGCTACTTTCCTACCTCTATAAATACAATCCTACATGCAACTATAGATGGAACTATTCCGGGGAGAAAGCCGTCATTACTCTACTGGAATTCCTTTAATTCTTCAACTTTCTTCTCCCTCACAATAGTCATCATAGGGTTTACTGTGATTCTTCAGTCAACCTTTGTCTTCTGTCTTATTCTAAATCATCTTAACTTAGATCTAAGGACTAACAAGTTGATGTCCATAGAGATTCAACTAGTATAACCATAATAAAAATTGATTAAAGTGGACGTAGGCCAGAGTCATATGAAACACTACATAAATTCTGTGTCACTTTTCACACCACTGCTTTTATTTGTTGTTTATCTGAGATTTGTGCTACTGATTATCTGCATTGGTGCTTTTACACTCGATCCAAGGTGTTGATCAAATTTTTTGTTTAACATTTGGTGCTTTCATTGAGAACCTTGAATGAGATTTAAAGAATTGAAGTTTGAATCTAAGATTTAGAGAAGATGAGTAGACCTAATACTGGATTTAAAGATGTAGCAAGTCAATCGAAGCCTGGAGGCAACCAGGAGGTATCCTTAAATTCTCATCAACCCAACTATGTGATTAGAGAGGAAATGGATAAGATGATAAAAGAGATGTATGATGGAATCTTAGCTAGACAATAGGAGATTATGGATGGCATCTTCCAAAGGATGGAGCAGCAAGGTATGGCTAGATCTACAGGGAATAGGAATCGAACTCTAGGGAATAACGCAAGTGCTGTCGAAGTTGGATTAGAACAAGATGGAATCTTGCCCCCATGCCCAGATTAACTGTTACTTAGGGCCAACGCTGGATTCAACATATGAATCAATCACAATGCCAGAGTGACTGTTGAAACACCATGAACATGTGGTATGGGAGCTAATCCAAATACTAGGATGCGACTAATAAACGAATATGTACCAAAACTTCATCGAAAGAACACATATTTGAATAAAGATAGAGTTATGAATTAGAACACAGGAAAGGAATCGAAAGAGTGCATCCTAGGATACCCTCACTGGAATAGGGGGCAAAGTATTACTTTAGGATGAAGACCTTCATTAGATGGTGAGAACCGAATTGCTAGATCGCTACTAAGGTTCATTAAAGGAGGAACCCCAGATCAGGGTCTGGAAGACGGAAATAGGAATCCGTTTACTGCTAATATCTGGAATAACAGAAGTCCTCAAGATTTCAAGTTTTCAATGCTGGAAATGTATGATGGGGGATTCATATGATGAGATAGATCCAATATATAGAGGTATTAGGTGCTTTTGAGGAAGTAATGGAGTGGTGCTTCCCATTATACTCAATAGATTTGGCTGTGATATGGTTCAGACAGTTGAAAAATGGATCCATAAGCACATGAGCTTACTTGGTGAGCAAGTTCTTAACAGTTCAGAGTCCGTGTCTCACAACCGAGGAATGTACTTGCACTCTCAAACGTAAAATAAAGGTCTGGAGAGTCCTTAAGATGTTATTTAAAAAGTTTAAATGTGGTGGCAGTTGTGGTCGACAAGCCAGATCCATCATTTATCCTAACTGCAGCAGTATCTAGAGTCGCGAGCAAGATCGATTTCAAAGCTGCATTGAAAAGGGATCCACTAATGGGTCTTTTGGTCTTTACTATGAAGATCGGAGATATTTGCATCAGGTAGATGCTGAAGCCGAGGGTGATGATGTGGATGCGAAAATAAATGTCATATAAGATAGAGGACCGTCTGGAGCTGGAATTGGAAAAGACAAAGGGAAAAGGAAAACCGATGATGACTTCAAAGAGCTGAAAAGACAAAGGGATGGGCCAAGGTTCTCTTCGTAGACTGACCTGACTAAAATCCCAGAGAGGATATACTTAGATACTAGGGAGCAGAACCTCTACTGAAGGCCACTAGGAGGAAGCCCATTGATCGAGTGAAAAGATCTAGAAAGCTTTGCATAGCTGAATGGGCATGAGACGAATGAATGTCGATACCTTCGGATATGATAGAAGAACTAGTTCAGAACCACAAGCTACCACAGTACGTAAGGAATAGAATACGGTAAATTTCAGGAAGAACCAACATCCGAGGCAAATATATCAAGGGACACCAAGGGATTTGAGCCAAGACAAATACATCAAGGGACGACCAGGGATTTGAGCCAAGACAAATACATCAAGGGACAACTAGGGATTTGAGACAAGACAAATTATCCCCTGATCGGGTTAGATGGGAGACAAATCCGGCTCATATGCTTTGCTTTTTCGTGTCATTTTTCGCACTTTTCTTTTGGTATTTGAACAATAATTCGCTCAGGCCACTTACACATATACGGGATGTCGAACAGTCCCTAAGAACACTCTAATTCAGATGCCCGAGATGACTATTTTGGACAATAATAACCTCGGACCACTTACACGTATGCAGAACCCAGATAGGTCCCTAGGCACGCTCTAATCGGATCCCCAAGGTGAAAATTTAGGATTTCTGCTTTTTTTATTCTTGCATGTTTGATTTCTACTTGTTTGTTTTGGTTTTAATATTTGAATTTTGAAAAGTCCACATTGATTGTGATGACTGATATTGATCGCCTTAGATTCCTACCACGGGACCGGAGTGTAGGGTGGAAGTTCCCTTGCTTGAGAGCGAGTGGGTGGACTTATACGATATTGATTGCCATAGAGTCCCAAACAGAGAGAGGGATCAGAATGCAAGAAGTAAGTCCCCTCACCGAAAAATTAGTAGATAGGCATACTTAATCCTACTACACTTAACAAACAAACGACCTAGAGAGATCATCCCCTTAATTTAAAATGTTAGACGATCCAGAGAGATTGCACATTAAACTAAACATTAAACAATCCAGAGAGATCGCACATTAAACTAAACATCAAACAATCCAGAGAGTCGCCCATTAAACTTAAACAATCTAGAGAGATCAAGCCTTAAAACAAACTTGATTTAATAAAAGGATTTGAATGCCTTATAAATAGAATAAAACTGATCAATTCTAGATGAAAATAGGATGATTTCAATATATGTTGTGGTTTTGATTTATGATGTGATTTTGATATATGATGTGAAAAATCTCAATCAGAAGCAAAAATTGATAGTGATGTAAATCTCAAATGAACATGAGACAATTAGTGATATGTGATGTAAATGGAGATCTGTAATGTAATTATAGATATGTGATGTAATAACCCCAAATAAAATCGAATTGATTATGATGTATAGATTACATTTAGGCAAAGTCTAGGGTTTCAGGATGTAACATGTTTGGAAAAACTTGTGATTGGAAAGAGAATTCGAAGAAACTGGATGATTTACCAAAGCCAAAGCAACTGGAATGCTCAATTATCGAAGACCGGAGACAGGAACTTGTTCTTAAGAAAAGTACACCTTTCATTCAAAAGGCATACTTTAGAGGCAAGTGTTAACTAGGCTTTTAACCCATCAGAGTTCAATTGGAGTTAGAACATTCAGATTATGCTGGAATGACTCGATATTCAACCAAAACAACCAAGCGAACAAGTCAATAAGACTCAAGGAAAATCAGCCAATAAAATACTAAGTAGATTGATCGTCAGCGATCCATCACTAATGGATCACCAGCGATCCGTAAGGAAGCATCATGGATCGTCCAAACCTTTTGCATCATGGTTCATTACCATTTCAAGGCACACTTCCCAAGTTTCATAGCATGCCAAACAGTTAGCTCGAGAAGTTAAGACTCATTTGATTCAAGTTATTTGACCAAAAGCAGCTAACTTAAAATGGATCTAGAGAACTCATACGGAGTTGGATTGACCTGAATTTGGAAGAAAACTTAGAAGACATAAAAGAAGGCTTCTATAAAAAATGGGATCATTTGGAGGTTGATTGTTGGATCGCTAGCGACCTAAATAGATGGGTCGCTAACGATCCATGTAGATTGGGCCCCACCATTTGAATTTTAGGGCAAGTCCCAGACACCCTCTAGAGTGTACATTCAAAGTTTTATCCGAGTTAGTTAAGTTTTGAGTAAGTTATGGATGATTCTTTTGGACCAGATGACCCATGAAGACGGATGATCAAACAAACACCACATGACCAGATATTTGGACAAGGTACTCAAATAGAAGAAAGGAAGGCAACCAAAAAGGATAGACTCAAAAATATTCAAAGGGCAAGGATTGCTAGCAATCTATTACCTATGGTCCGTTAGCGACCCATTATGTTAGCTCGGGTTTCCTTAAGTTTCTCTGGACTTCATCCTAGTATTGAATAAAGGCTTCTGACAAATTGGTTTTGGCCCAATTTCTTTCCTACCCCTATAAATACAATCCTACCTACAACTAGAGATGGATCACGATCGAGGAGAAAGCCGTCTTTACTCTATTGGAATTCCTTCACTTCTTCAACTTTCTTTTCCCTCACAACAGTCATCAATGGGGTTACCGTGATTCTATGTTCAATCCTTGTACTTGTAACTTACTCTAACTCGTTGTAACTTAGATCTAAGGACTAACTAGTTGATATCTAGAGTGATTCAACTAGTATAACCATAATAAAGATTGATTAAAGTGGACGTAACAGGTTTAGAATGACTTGTGATTGGCAAGACAATATGAAGAAACTAGAGATTCACCAAGGCTAAAGCAGTTGGGAAGCTCAATTATCAAAGGATGAAGACATGAACTTGTTCATAAGCAAAGCACACCTTTCGCTCAAAAGTCTTACTTTGTAGGGAAAGTGTTAACTGGGTTTTTAACCCATCAGAGTTCAATAGGAGTTAGAATATTCAGACTGTGCTAGAATAAATTTAGAATCAACCAAAAAAACCAAGCGAATAAGTCAATAGGACTCAAGGAAAATTAGCCAATAAAATATTAAGTAGATGGATCCTAGCGATCCATTACCCATGGATAGCCAGCGATCCATATGGAAGCATCATGAGTCGCCTAAACCTCTTGCATCATGATTCATTACCATTTCTAGGCACGCTTGTCAAGTTTCATAGCATGCCAAACAATTAGCTCGAGAAGTGAAGACTCATCTGATTCAAGCTGTTTGACCAAAAGTAGCTAATTTAAAATGGATCTAGAGAACTCATACGAAGTCGGATTGACTTGAAATTTTGGGAGAAAACATAAAAGACGTAAAAGAATGATCCTATAAAAAATAGGATCATTTGGAAGTTGATTGATGAATCTCTTATGACTTAACTAGACGGATCGCTAATGATCCATGTAGATTGGGCCCTACCGTATGGATTTTTGGAGTACGTTCCAAACACCCTCTAGAGTGTACATGCAAAGTCCGTTTGATTTAGTTAAATTTTGAGGGAGTTATGAATGATTCTTCTAGACCAGATGACCCATGAATACGGATGATCAAACAAACACCACACGACTAGAAATTCGGACAAGGCACTCAAATAGATGAAAGGAAGGCAACCCAAAGGGTAGACTTTGTAGGATCGATTTCACCCTTGAAGGGGGGTGAATAGGGTGATACTATTAATTATAAAAAATTATTGCTGAAGTTTGTAAAATATTTTCAACACAGATATAACAGAATAATAGCAACAGAGATGATAGCAGAATAATAAATGCAGAAATAGAACGATACGGAATTTACCCAGCTTCGGCAAAACTCTACCTACATGCTACTCGCAAGGTTTCTACTAGAAATTAAGCAGTCAAACGCTTACACACGTAAACTCGCGACACCCTCTATCGACCAGCCTTAACTCTATGCTCAAAACCTTACCACAACTCAGCTATTGAGTTGTGAATTCTCGAACTACACCACCGTAGCTTGTCTCCTAGTCACACGACTAGAAATTACACAAGTTTAAAAGGAAAATATAAATTTAAAAATAAATTAAAAATCCAAACCCTAATTTTATACTAAAGTCCAATTAATATAAGTCGGCCCAAAAAAATTATCACTAAAAAAATGTGGCCCCGTTAACTCCTTTATTTCGTTGCTTTATTTTGCTCTATAAAAATGTCGTCCTTGTTCCTTTGCTCGTTCCTTTTTTTCTTTGCTCGAAATTAGGGATTTGAGAAATTAGAAGCTGCCGACTTCAAATTGATCAATCGAATATTCGATTATGCGTTGCTAACTCTGTCGACTAACCATCTCCTTGAGTCGCCCTTGGCTGCTTCTCGATCGAGTTCGATCTTGACTTTGTTATGTAATTTATGCCTTTTTCCTTTTCTGATTTGCTTGCTTGAACTCGATACATTTACGGTCGATGATGATAGGGTTTATGTAAGGTTTAATCCCCTATAATTTCGTTCGTATGTATTTGTTTGTATTTGTCTGATTGTATGCTTGGCCGCTGATCTTCATATGGATGCTTGAGATTATTATTGACTTGTTCCAATTCGTATATTTTGTTTCTTGATTGACATGGCTTTGATTTCTGACTTCCTTGGCCACCACGTCTCTAATTTGTCTGACGATGTTGATTTATTTTGACTTCGGCATTACGTTGACTTCGACCATAGTGATTTGTGATGATATTTTGACTCTGTTTTGCTACTTGACAACAGTCACCTTGAACTGTAAAACCTGCTGCTGACTTCGGTTTTGATTTTCTATTACCTGACTTTGATTCTCCAACATTTTTTAAAAATAACTTTGGTTATTTTGATTCTAATGTATGAATTACTGGCTTGATGACTTTGACTTGTTCATTGTCACCTGACTTTGACTTTGGTAAAAACTGTTCATCCCGTTAGCATACTTGACTTGTTCGATTTTACTTGCCATCCCATGACTTTGTCCACTTGAACTATTTTTAATTTGGCGCTGCCTTGATTTTGCAATTCACTGTTTATGTTGCATAGTATGTTGGTTCATCATTGTTATTGCTTTGAGTCATTTAAACTTCTGGTTTGTGTATGACACTTCAAATTTGTGTCTGCATTTTTCATTCGAGTCTGGTTTCTGTGTTGATGTTGTTTCAACTCCACTTATTCATGTAGTCTGGTCTGGTCATCATGTAGTTGTATATACATGTGTTTGATCACGTATAGGACTTGTGTACTTGTCTCTAATTGATATTACTCGAGTCTGGTACCAATTCTTTGTTGTATTGAGTCAGTCGTTTATTCAAGCATGTACATTGGTATGGTCATTATTGAGTTCCTAGTTTTTTGCTGTTTTGTTTTGCATTGTTCATTTTCACTTGTATTTGACTTGATGTTGAAGTCACAGTGGTGCATTGTGGTGAGTTGCTTTGACCGGTTGACTGTTGCATACATTTTTGTTTTACTGGTGCATGTCGTATCTGCATTTATCACTGCTTGTACACTTTCATTCTGCTGTGTTTTCACTCTTTCACCGTTGGTTCATTGTGTAGTCTAGTCGTCACACTTCAAGTAGTCTTCATGTAGCTTGTTCTCGAGACATGTAGTTCATGAGTGTATGCACATGTACTGGGTTGAATTTGCACTGCAGTTTGGTATATTTGAGTTCATTTGCATTGTGTTGTCTGGTATGTCCTGTGAATTTCGTACATGTATGTATATATGCTCACTCATTCGCTTCGAGATAGTTTTAGTTGCATTGTGTCGGGTTTGGTCATATTCATTTGATGGTATTTGGTCCAGACTTGAGTTCACTGTGTACATGTCTTCACTGGGTAGTCTGGTTTTGATACATGTGCACGACTTTGTTTTATTCATAACTATATTTGAAAGATTGGCCATTTGAACCATTCCTGCCTTTCTTCTGACCAGTTCATTGAGACTTGCTTATGCTCTATATTTCAGTTTGGTTGCCTTGTATATGATGCATGTTTTGTTGACTGGTCGACATGTATATGCATACTTTGATCATAGCATTCATGTGTACATTTGAGTTGCACTTGTGTTGAATCTTGCTAATACCTCTTGTTTGACTTTTTGCTAAAATCGTGACTTTATATTTATTTCACTTGAGTTGAACCCGGCTTTTAATTTAGGTTTGACCTTGTGCTCACTATCCCTGTAATTTTATCAAGTGTATATACTGTTGTGCACGACCTTGTGGCATGTACAGTGATACACTGTGCATGTCACAAGTTGTTCGTGTTTGATGAATTCAAATTTAAATGATGACGAACAACCCAAATAACTGAGGCAAATAAAATTTCAAAATCACTTTTATTTTACACTGTAAAAATATTTCTTTTTCAGTTTTACTGCGTCAATGTATATTTTTGCAGATTGCTCAGATGCTGGATTCAATCTCGAATGGAGTTGAAGATAAATACGAGTGAATGAGTGAATTGTTGTGAGGTGCATTTGTAAATGATAAATTGTGATGTAACCGAATTTGTAAATATATAGTGAGAGCTCAAAATTGTACTATTCAAAATTGTAATAAATATTTTTTTGAATAAACTATCTGTTTGAATTTAAATTCTATGTTATTTATTTTATTCAGCAAATATTTATTTAATTATGTGAAAAATATAACAGTACATTAACAAGTAAATTTTAATGAATATATATATATATGTTTATTATCATCAAACAAAAATCATATACTTGCATATTCAACAATCTCCCCCTTTTGATGATAACAAGCATATATTTAAGATTTTGAATTTATTAAATGTATTTGATTATTCAATTTGCTCCCCCTATTTGAATGCTTCCTCTCTGCACAAAGCTCTCTCTTCATATATGCATGAAAATAGATATTCAAATGAGCCAAAATGCAATGTAGAAAATAAAATAATTGACTTTTATTTGTCAAAATCTTAACTTTTCTCTCCCCCTTTTGTTATCAGCAAAAGAGTAATAGTGTTAGAAAAATAGAGATAAAGTGACAGACATTAATACAACATTAAAACTCAATCGAATATAAATATCAAATTTCAATAAAAATAAAAAATCATAAATACTATGTTTGACGCATATTCCACTTTGGAATGATAGAGATGACGTCATCATATAAAACCATATAGTTGTGTTTATTTGTGGTATATTTGTATCAGGAATTTGAATATCTACTAACCGTGCATAACCTTTAGGACTTTTAAATGAGATTAATATTATTCCAATTTTTTTTAAAATGAATTCAAGTATCTTCTAACCATGCATAACCGTGAGGATTTTAAATGAGATTAGAATCAACTTGTCTATTTAATTAATTTATTTTGATATGCGTTCCATACATGCATTTCCATGAGGACTTTTAATTGAGCATGGAGGCATATAATCAAAAATTTCAAGTAATTCATCCATGCATAACCATGAGGGCTTTTAAATGAGAGTGAATACTTTGGATGTTTTTATTTGTTAAAAAAAATGAAATGAAAAACGAATAATTCCTGTTTAAAATACCACATAATGACATACTATATTGGATTTTGATGAGTGATGGTTGATAGAAATTTGGTAGAAATAGAAATGGTCATGGAACTTTTACCAATAAAAAGTTTTTATAACTCTTGTTTAAATTTCTAAGGAAATTTACTAATTATACCATCTCAAGTTATAATATATGATTAATATCAACACTCATCAATTTTTTGATCGCTATTTATCTTTTAGATATCAGTAGGGAGTCAGATTAGTCGATTAATTATTTAAAATCAAATCCAAAAATAATTATGAAATTTTCTAAAAATGACTAATCTGAAACAAGGTCAAAAATGATTTTCTAGAAGGGGTTCTATAAAAGAAAAAATGTCTGCAATTTGAAAATTATTTGAAATGAAAAATATGTAGTTTTTTTCCAAAAGGAAACGATGCAATTACTGAATGTCTCAACATAAATCACGTTCCACTAGAAATTTTTTATCAACTAGATTACCAGTGTAATCTGCATCTGAATTTTTCTTTCACTCAAAAATTATCATTTGGTTAATGTTATAGACCAAACCGTAAAGTTGCAGCAAATTTCTTAAAATCATTTTTAACAGCTTTCACATGAAATTCTCTTAAATTTGAATTGAAACCATGCAAATTTACAAATAGTGACCATAGTGTCAGAACAAATATATCCATGTGTAACATGAGTAATCAGAGACCAATAAAACACCATCATTCGACCGAACTAATTTATATGGATTAGTTCAAAGATGAAAAGATGATTGGTCAACAGTTAAGCACAAATCAAAGTCTTAAATAAGAACAAGTCAAAAATCATATCAATTAAGTCAGAATTAAAATAAACATTTATTTATTTTTATTTTTTATCACACAATTGGCTAAATTAAATTCAGATTATGGTGCAGGTTATCACATTAATAAATCGTTCAAGATGAATATACCATTACCTGTTTTACCTTTACGATAGTTTTTCTTTGTTGCCCATTGTGATTATTCCACCTTTATACTAGGCTAAGGAACTTTGATTTGTCGTCCGTTGTGTGTCTGGAACAGCCAGAATCCAGATAACACTGATGTTATTCTTTAGCCTGCCACCACACCTACACAAGAGAAGACTTTTGTGACCTATTAGTTTTTATAGGTCCATAGTTAGTGGCAATTGATTTTGAAAAATAATTTTGTGGAGACCCAAAACTATTCATATACGTTCCTTTTGGCAACCAGATTTGTTTGACTTTCAAAGATGTTATATTTGTGCATTTTGGAACCCAAATTGGAACGGTTTTCACGTGTTTGGTCCTATACCAATAATTATTTTGATTGTGTCCAATTTTTCTACAAATAATGCACTCGAATTTAACTTGATTAACTTCATTTCTAACATTTTCAAATTGATTATATCCAAGTCCTTGTTTAACTGTATTAGCAATTTGTTTCCTTGATAGCATATTCAACAATCTTTCACTTTTGAAATTTTTTCTTAAAGTCATTGATAACTGTTGGACTTGTGTTTTTAGTGATTCATTTTTGTTTAATAATTGTGTGCAGTTTCTAATAGAATTTTCTCTTCTACTATTTTTTCTTTCTTTCAAAATCAGAATTTCATTTTCAAGCGATTTAATTTTAATTTCTGATTTTTTAATTTCTTCTTCAAATGTTGGACACTTATCACACTTAGGGATCCTACTTTGATAGTTTTTAACTAATTGGTCAAGTTGTTTATTTGATTCTATCAAAGTATCTCTTTGGGATCAATTTTAGTGTACTTCTCCCTGAGTCCTTCAATACAGCAATTTGCTTCGTGGAAATATATAAGTAGTTGTGAGTGATAAAGTTTTGATACCTCACTTGGCTCGTCATTGTCGCTATCAGTTATATCACCTTGAAGGCATAAATATACTTTTTCACTCTCACTGCTAGTGCTTTTATTATCTTCATCACTTGTACTTCACGTGACTACACAATTTATCCTTTTTGATTTATTTTCTATGCCGTGTCGATTTATTTTCTATGCCGTGTTGATTATTGAGGTATTTTTGATTTGTTTTAAATCTTTCAATTCTTGAATGGCAGTTACTTTTGCTTCAAAACTTCATGGAAGGATTCTGAAGATTTTTCAGACTATTTCCAATTCCGTGTATGATTTTCCAAGAGCTTTTGATTTGTATACGATTTTGGAAAGCCGTCTGTACATCTCTTTAACATTTTCTTTCTTGGCCATTGTAAAATTCTCGTATTCGCTACTCAGCATGGCAAGGCAAGATTCCCTAACTTGAGAGGTTCCTTCGTGAGTCACTTCTAGTGTGTTCCATATTTCCTACGTAGTTAGACAATGTGAGACACGATTAAATTCTATACGATCCAATGAATAAATAATAGAATTCATAGCTTTAGCATTAGCATTCTGTAACTTATTTTCTAAATCAGTCCATTGATCAAATAGTTTTCCTATTTCTTGATTATCTACAACTATAGTTGGTGCTCTATAACCTGTCTCAATAATATTCCAAGCATCAATGGTTTTCAGAAAAAATTTCATTCTATTTTTCCAGTAAGCATATTCACCATTGAACATTGGTGGTCTAACTGTAAACTGACCCTCAGCAAAAGCAGTATTAAAAGATGCCAATTTAAAATTTTAAATTTTTAAAACCAAAATTGGTTTTGGAAAAATCAAACATTTTAAAACAAAAATGGCTTTTGTACCTAGCTCTGATACCATTTGTAGGATTGATTTCACCCTAGAGGAGGGGGGTGAATAGGGTGATACTATTAATTATAAAAAATTATTGCGGACGTTTATAAAATATTTTCAACACAGATATAACAGAATAATGGCAGCACGGATAATAGCAGAATAATAAATGCAGAAATGGAACGACACAGAATTTACCCAGCTTCGACAAAACCCTGCCTACGTGTTGCCCCTAAAGTTTCTACTAGAAATTAAGCAGTCAGACGCTTACACATGTAAACTCGCGACACCCGCTATCGACTAGCCTTAACTCTACGCTCAAAACCCTACCATAACTCAGCCACTGAGTTGCGAATTCTCGAATTACACCACCGTAATTCGTCCCCTAGTCACACGACTAGAAATCACACAAGTTTAAAAGGAAAATAAAAATTTAAAAACAAATTAAAAATCAAAAACCTAATTTTATACTAAAGCCCAATTAATATAAGTTGGCCCAAAATAAATTACCACTAAAAAATGCGGCCCCGTTATCTCCTTTATTTCGTTGTACTATTTTGCTTTGTAAAAATGTCAGCCTTGTTCCTTTGCTCGTTCCTCTTTTTCTTTGCTCGAAATTATGGCTTTGAGAAATTAGAAGCCGCCGACTTCAAATTGAACAATCGAATATTTGATTATGCGTTGCTAGCTCTGACGATTGACCGTCTCCTTGAGTCGCACTCAGCTGCTACTCGATCGAGTTCGATCTTGACTTTGGTACGTAATTTATGCCTTTTTCTTTTTCAGATTTGCTTGCTTGAACTCGATACATTTGCGGCCGATGATGATAGGGTTTATATAGGGTTTAATCCCCTATAATTTCGTTCGTATGTATTTTTTTGAATTCGTCTGATTATATGCTCGCTCGTTGATCTTCATATAGATGCTTGAGATTATTATTGACTTGTTCCAATTCGTGTATTTTGTTTCTTGATTGACATGGCTTTGATTTCTGACTTCCTTGCCACCAAGTCTCTGACTTGTCTGATGATGTTGATTTATTTTGACTTCGGCATTGCTTTGACTTCGGTCATGGTGATTTGTGATGATATTTTGACTCGGTTTTGATACTTGACAAGATCACTTTGAATTGTAAAACCTGCTGCTGACTTCAGTTTTGATTTGCTATTACCTGACTTTGATTCTCTGACATTTTTTAAACACGACTTTGGTTATTTTGATTTTGCCGTGTGAATTACTGGCTTGATGACTCTGACTTGTTCATTGTCACCTGAGTTCGACTTTGGTAAAAACTATTCATCCTTATAGCATACATGACATGTTCGATTTTACTTGCCATCCCATGACTTTGGCCAGTTGGACTATTTTGATTTTGGTACTGACTTTATTTTTGCAATTCACTGTTTATCTTGCATAGCATGTTGGTTCATATTGTCATTGCTTTGAGTCATTTAAACTTCTAGTTTGTATATGACACTTCAAATTTGTTTCTCACTGTTCATTCGAGTCTGGTTTCTGTGTTGATGTTGTTCCCACTCCACTTATTCATATCTCTGATCACGTACAGGACTTGTGTACTTGCCTCTAATTTAATGTTACTCGAGTCTGGTACCGATGCTTTATTATGTTGATTCAGATGTTTATTCAAGCATGTATATTGGTATGGTTATTATTGAGTTCCTGGATTTTTCTGTTTTGTTTTGCATCAAGCATTTTCACTTGTACTTTACTAGATGCTGAAGTTACAGTGATGCATTGTGGTGAGTTGCTCTGACCAGTTGATTGTTGCATACATTTTTGTTTTATTAGTGCGTGTTGTATCTGCATTCACCACTGTTTGTACACTTTCATTCTGCTATGTTTTCACTGGTTCACTTATTTCACTGTTGGTTCATTGTGTAGTCTGGTCGACACACTTCAAGTTGTCTTCATGTAGCTTGTTCTAGAGACATGTAGTTCATGTATATATGCACATATGCTAGGTTGAATTTTCACTGTAGTTTGGTATATTTGAGTTCATTTACATTGTGTTGTCTGGTATGTCCAATGCATTTCATGCATGTATGTATATATGCTCACTCATTTGCTTCGAGACAGTTTCAGTTGCATTTTGTCAGGTTTGGTAATATTTATTTGATGGCATTTGGTCCAGACTTGAGTTCCCTGTGTACATGTCTTCACTATGTAGTCTGGTTTTGATACACGTGCATGGCTTGGTCTTATTCATAACTATATTTGAAAGATTGGCCATTTGAACCATTCCTGCCTTTGTTCTGACCAGTTCATTGAGGGTTGCTTTGCTCTATATTTCTATTTGGTTGCCATGTATATGATGCATAGTTTGTTGACTGGTCAACATGTATATATGCATACTTTAATCATAGCAGTCTTGTGTACATTTGGGTTGCATCTGTGTTGAATCCAGCTAATAGCTCGTGTTTGACCTTGTGCTAAAATCGTGACTTTATATTTATTTCACTTGAGTTGAACTCGGCTTTTAATTTGGGTATGTCCTTGTGCTCACCTATCCCTTTAATTTTATCAAGTGTATATATCGGTGTGCATGGCCTTGTGGCATGTACAGTGATACACTATGCATAAAAGTTGTTCGTGTTTGAAGAATTCAAATTTAAATGATGACGAACAACCCAAATAACCAAGGAAAATCAAATTTTCTAAATCACTCTTTATTTTATACTCCAAAATATTTCTTTTTCAATTTTACCGTGTCAGTGTATATTTTTGCAGATTGCATAGATGCTGGATTCAATCTGAAATGGAGTTGAAGATAAATACGAGTGAATGAGTGAATTGTAGTGAGGTGCATTTATAAATGACAAATTGTGATGTAACTTAATTTGTATTGTTATTGAATTTGCATATATATAGTGAGAGCTCAAATTTGTACTATTCAAAATTGTAATAAATATTTGTTTGAATAAACTATCTGTTTGAATTTAAATTCCGTGTTATTTATTTTATTCAGCAAATATTTATTCAACAATGTGAAAAATATAATAGTAAATTAACAAATACATTTAAATGAATATATATGTTTATTATCATCAGACAAAAATCATATACTTGCATATTCAACAATCTCCCCCTTTTGATGATAACAAACATATATTTAAGATTTTGAATTTATCAAATGTATTTGATTATCAATTTGCTCCCCTTATTTGAATGCTTCCTCTCTATATAAAGCTCCCTCTTCATATATGCATGAAAATAGGTATTCAAATGAGCCTAGACGCAATGTAGAAAATAAAATAATTGACTTTTACTTATCAAAATCTTAACTTTTCTCTCCCCCTTTTGTTATCATCAAAAGAGTAATAGCGTAAAAAAAATAGAGGTAAACTGTTAGACATTAATACAACATTAAAAATCAATCGAATATAAATATTAAATTTCATAAAAAATCAAACAAAAATCATTAATACTATGTTTGACCCATATTCCACTTTAGAATGATAGGGACGATCTCATCATATAAAACCATATAGTTGTGTTTATTTGTGGTATATTTATATCTGTAATTTGAATATCTACTAACCTTGCATAACCATTAGCACTTTTAAATGAGATTAGTAGTATTCCAAAAAAAATTAAATGAATTCAAGTACCTTCTAGCCATGTATAATCGTGAGGACTTATTAATGAGCATGGAAGCACATAATAAAAAATTCCAAGTAATTCACCCATGCATAACCGTGAGGACTTTTAAATGAGAGTGAATACTTTGGATGTTTTTATTGTTAAAAAAAAATAATGAAATGAAAAACGAATGATTCCCGTTTAACATATTGACATACTATATTGGATTTTGAAGAGTGATGGTTAATAGAAATATGGTAGAAATGGTCATGGAATCTTTACCAACAAAAAGTTTTTATAACTATTATTTACATTTCTAAAGAATTTACTAATTATACCGTCTCAAGTTATAATATATGATTAATATCAACACTCATCACTTTTTCAATCACTATTTATCTTTTAGATAATCAGTAGGGAGTCAGATTAGTCGAATTAAAATCAAATCCAAAAATAATTATGAAATTTTCTAAAAATGACTAATCTGAAACAAGATCAAAATGATTTTCTAGAAGGGTTTTATAAAAAAAATGTTTGCAATTTTAAAATTATTTGAAGTGAAAAATATGCACATTTTTTTTCTTTGAAAAAAAACGATGCAATTACTGAATGTCTCAACATAAATCACGTTCCACTAGAAATTTTTTATCAACTAGATTACCAGTGTAATCTGCATCTGAAATTTTCCTTCACTCAAAAATTATCATTTGGTTAATGTTAGAGACCAGACCGTAAAGTTGCAACAAATTCCTTAAAATAATTTTTAACAGCTTTCACATGAAATTCTCTTAAATTTGAATTGAAATCCTACAAATTTACAAACAGTGACCATAGTGTCAGAACAAATAAATCCACGTGTAACATGAGAATCAGAGACCAATAAAACACCATCATTTGACTGAACAAATTTATATGGATTAGTTCAAAGATAAAAAGATGATTGGTCAACATTTAAGCACAAATCAAAGTCTTAAATAAGAACAAGTCAAAATCATATCAATGAAGAATAAGTCAAAATTAAAATCAACATTTATGTATTTTTTTATTTTTTTATTTTTCTGTCACATAATTGGCTGAATTAAATTCAGACTATGGTGCAAGTTATCACATTAATAAATCGTTCAAGATGAATATACCATTACCTGTTTTACCTTTACGATAGTTTTTCGTTGTTGCCCATTGTGATTCTGCCACCTTTATACTAGGCTAAGGTACTTTCGTTTGTCATCCGTTTGTGTCTGGAACAGCCAAAATCTAGATCACACTGATTCTGTTCTTAGCCTGCCACCACACCTACACGAGAGAAGACTTTTGTGACCTATTTGTTTTTATAGGTCCATGGTTGTTAGTGGCAATTGATTTTGAAAAATAATTTTGTGGAGACCCAAAACTATTTATATACGTTCCTTTTGGCATCCAGATTTGTTTGACTTTCAAAGATTTTATATTTGTGCCTTTTGGAACCTAAATTGGAATGGTTTTCACGTGTTTGGGTCTATACCAACAATTATTTTGATTGTGTGCAATTTTTCAACAAATCGTGCACTTTGATTTAACTTGATTAATTTCATTTCTAACATTTTCAAATTGATTATATCCTAGTCCTTATCTAACTGTATTAACAGTTTGTTTCTCTGATAGCATATTCAATGATCTTTCACTTTTGGAAAATTTTCTTAAAGTCATTGATAGTTGTTGGACTTGTGTTTTTAGTGATTCATTTTCGTTTAATAATCGTGTGCACTTTTTAATATAATTTTCTCTTCTAGTATTTTCGCTTTCTTTCAAAATCAGAATTTTATTTTCAAGCGATTTAATTTTAATTTATGATTTTTAATTTCTTCTTCAAATATTGGACACTTATCACACTTAGGGATCCTACTTTGATAGTTTTTAACTAATTGGTCAAGTTGTTTATTTGATTCTATCAAAGTATCTCTTTGTGATTCAGTTTTAGCGTATTTCTCCTTAAGTCTTTCAAAACAGCAATTTACTTCCTGGAAATATATAAGTAGTTGTGAGTGAGAAAGTTTTGATACCTCACTTGGCTCATCATTGTCTTGAAGGCATAGATATACTTATTCACTCTCACTTCTCGTGCTTTTATTATCTTCATCACTTGTACTCCATATGACTGCAAAATTTATCCTTTTTGATTTATTTTCTATGCCGTGTCGATTTTGAGGACAAAATCGCTTGATTTGTCCGGGTTTGTTGTACTTATGAAAGATGATTTCTTGCTGTTCTGGGTTATCTAGAACTTTGATTATTCTGCTTTTTAATTTTTGATTTAGAGCTGGATTTCCGTATTTTTGGTTCCACCTTTTGAATCTCTTTATTACCAAAGTGCCAGCTCTGCTGCTCCATCGTCGTCGTCGTCACTTTCAGTTGTTCCTTTGAGAGCTATTGATTTTTTTTGAGTATCTCCTCATTTACGCTCTTTCTTGAATTTCATTTCTAGCGCATAAGTGATGAGATTTCCGATGAGTTCTTGAACTTTGATTTGTTTTAAATCTTTCGATTCTTGAATGGCAGTCACTTTTGCTTCAAAACTTTGTGGAAGGACTCTTAGGATTTTTTGGACTATTTCCAATTCCGTTTATGATTTTCCAAGAGCTTTAGATTTGCATACGATGTTGGAAAGCCGTCCGTACATCTCTTTAACATTTTCTTCCTTGGCCATTGTAAAATTCTTGTATTCGCTACTTAGCATGGCAAGGCGAGATTCCTTGACTTGAGATGTTCCTTCGTGAGTCACTTCTAGTGTGTGCCATATTTCCTACGCAGTTAGACAATGTGAGACACGATTAAATTCAATACGATCCAATGAACAAATAATAGAATTCATAGCTTTAGCAATAGCATTCTCTGACTTATTTTCGAAATCTGTCCATTGATCAAATGGTTTTTCTATTTCTTGATTATTTACAACTATAATTGGCGCTCTATAACCTATCTCGATAATTTTCCAAGCATCAATGGTTTTCAGAAAAAATTTCATTTTATTTTTCCAGTGAGCATATTCACCTTTGAACATTGGTGGTCAAACTATAGACCGGCCGTCAGCAAAAGCACTATTAAAAGATGCCATTTTAAAATTTAAAATTTTAAAAAAAATTGTTTTTTGAAAAATCAAAAATTTTCAAACAAAAATGGCTTTTGTACCTAGCTCTGATACCACTTGTAGGATCGATTTCACCCTAGAGGGGGGTTAATATGGTGATACTATTAATTATAAAAAATTATTGCGGAAGTTTATAAAATATTTTCAACACAGATATAACAAAATAATAGCAACACAGATAATAGCAAAATAATAAATGCAGAAATATAACGACATGGAATTTACCCAGCTTCGGCAAAACCCTGCCTACGTGCTACCCCCAAGGTTTCTACTAGAAATTAAGCAGTCAGACGCTTACAAATGTAAATTTGCGACCCCCGCTATCGACTAGCCTTAACTCTACGCTCAAAACCCTGCCACAACTCAACCACTGAATTGCGAATTCTCGAACTACACCACCGTAGTTCGTCCCCTACCACACGACTAGAAATTTCACAAGTTTAAAGGAAAATACAAATTTGAAAATAAATTAAAAATAAAAACCCTAATTTTATACTAAAGCCCGATTAATATAAGTCGGCCTAAAATAAATTATCATTAAAAAAATGCGGCCCCGTTATCTCTTTTATTTTGTTGTTCTATTTTGCTCTATAAAAATGTCGGCCTTGTTCCTTTGCTCATTCCTCTTTTCCTTGCTCGAAAATAGGGCATTGAGAAATTAGAAGCCGCCGACCTCAAATTGATCAATCGAATATTCGATTATGCGTTGTTAGCTCTGTCGATTGACCATCTCCTTAAGTCTCATTCGGCTGCTTCTCCATCGAGTTCGATCTTGACTTTGGTATGTAATTTATGTCTTTTGCTTTTTCTGATTTGCCTGCTTGAACTCGATACATTTACGGCCGATGATGATGGGGTTTATATAGGGTTTAATCGCCTATAATTTCGTTCGTATGTATTTATTTGAATTCGTCTGATTATATGCTTGGTCGCTGATCTTCATATGGTTGCTTGATATTATTATTGACTCGTTCCAATCCGTATATTTTGTTTCATGATTGACATGGCTTTGATTCCTAACTTCCTTGGCCACCACGTCTCTGATTTGTCTGACGATGTTGATTTATTTTTACTTCGGCATTGCTTTGACTTCCGCCATAGTGATTTGTGATGATGTTTTGACTCTGTTTTGCTACTTGACAACAGTCACTTTGAACTGTAAAACCTTCTGCTGACTTCGTTTTTGATTTGCTAGTACCTGACTTTGATTCTCTGACATTTTTTAAAATGACTTTGTTTATTTTGATTCTGTGGTGTGAATTGCTGATTGATGACTCTGACTTTTTCATTGTCACCTGACTTCAACTTTGGTAAAAACTGTTCATCCCTGTATCATACTTGACTTGCTCGATTTTACTTGCCATCCCATGAC
Organism: Allium cepa; assembly: GCA_030765085.1. Lineage (NCBI taxonomy): Eukaryota > Viridiplantae > Streptophyta > Magnoliopsida > Asparagales > Amaryllidaceae > Allium > Allium cepa. The sequence goes on along the minus strand of CM060940.1, from coordinate 622,088,384 downwards.
TTTGGCCACTTCAACTATTTTGATTTTGGCACGGTCTTGATTTTGCAATTCATGTTCATGTTGCATAGTATGTTGGTTCATCATTGTTATTGCTTTGAGTCATTCAGACTTCTTAGTTTGTATATGACACTTCAAATTTGTGTCTGCATTGTTCATTTGAGTCTGGTTTCTGTGTTGATGTTGGTTCAACTCTACTTATTCACGTAATCTAGTCTGGTCATAATGTATCTCTGATCACATACGGGACTTGTGTACTTGTCTCTAATTTGATGTTGCTCGAGTCTGGTACCAAAGCTTTGCTGTATTGAGTTAGATGTTTATTTAAGCATGTATATTGGTATGGTCATTATTGAGTTCCTGTTTTTTGCTTTTTTGTTTTGCATCGAGCATTTTCACTTGTACTTGACTTGATGCTGAAGCCACAGTGGTGCATTGTGGTGAGTTTCTCTGACCAGTTGACTATTGCATACATTTTTGTTTTATTACTGCATGTTGTATCTGCATTCACCACTGTTTGATTCTGCTGTGTTTTCACTGGTTCACTTGTTTCACCGTTGTTTCATTGTGTAGTCTAGTCGACACACTTCATGTAGCTTGTTCTCAAGACATGTAGTTCATGTTTGTATGAAACATGTATTAGGTTGAATTTGCAGTGCAGTTTGGTATATTTGAGTTCATTTGCATTGTGTTGTCTGGTAAGTCCTGTGCATTTCGTGCATGTATGTATATATGCTCACTCATTTGCTTCGAGACAGTTTTAGTTGCATTGTGTCAGGTTTGGTCCTATTCATTTGATGGCGTTTGGTCCAGACTTGAGTTCCCTATGTACATGTCTTCACTTTGTAGTCTGGTTTTGATACATGTGCACGGCTTGGTCTTATTCATAACTGTATTTGAAAGATTAGCCATTTGAACCATTCCTGCCTTTGTTCTGACTAGTTCATTGAGTCTTGCTTATGCTCTATATTTCAGTTTGGTTGCCATGTATATGATGCATGTTTTGTTGACTGGTCGATATGTATATATGCATACTTTGATCATAGCATTCATGTGTACATTTGAGTTGCATCTTTTTTGAATCCAGCTAATAGCTCGGGTTTGACCTTGTGCTAAAATCGTGACTTTATATTTATTTCACTTGAGTTGAACCCGGATTTTAATTTGGGTTTGACCTTGTGCTCACCTGTCCCTGTAATTTTATCAAGTGTATATATCGGTGTGCATGGCCTTGTGGCATGTACAGTGATACACTATGCATGTCACAAATTTTCATGTTTGATGAATTTAAATTTAAATGATGACGAACAATCCAAATAACCGAGGCAAATAGAATTTTCAAAATAACTTTTTATTTTATACTGCGAAAATATTTCTTTTTCAATTTTACTGCGTCAATGTATATTTTTGCTGATTGCTCAGATGCTGGATTCAATCTGGAATGGAGTTGAAGATAAATACGTGTGAATGAGTGAATTGTAGTGAGGTGCATCTGTAAATGATAAATTATGACGTAACCTAATTTGTATTGTTATTGAATTTGTATATATATATAGTGAGACCTCAAATTTGTACTATTCAAAATTGTAATAAATATTTTTTTGAACAAACTATCTGTCTGAATTTAAATTCTGTGTTATTTATTTTATTTAGCAAATATTTTTTTAATTATGTGAAAAATATAATAGTACATTAACAAATACATTCAAATGAATATATATATATATATGTTTATTATCATCAAACAAAAATCATATACTTGCATATTCAACAGACTCAAAAATATTCTAAGGGCATGAATCGCTAGTGATCCATCACCCATAGATCGTTAACGATCCATCATGTTAGCTCAGATCACCTTGAGTTTTTCTGGACTTCTTTCTAGCATAGAATAGAGGCTTCTAATAAGTCATCTTTGACCCAGCTACTTTCCTACCCCTATAAATACAATCTTACCTACTACTAGAGATGGATCATTTCTATAGGGAAAGCCGCCATTACTCTGCCAGAATTCCATCACTTCTTCAACTTTCTTCTCCCTCACAACAATGATCAATAGGGTTACTGTGATTCTCCAATCAACCCTTGTACTTATAACTTACTCTAACTTATTGTAACATCGATCAAAGGGATAACTAGTTGATATCCAGAGAGATTCAACTAGTATAATCACGATAAAGATTGATCAAAGTGGACGTAGGCCAGAATCATCCGAACCACTATAAAGATTCTACGTCGTTTTTCTTACTTCTGCTTTTTATTTGTTGTTATTCTAAGATTTGTGCTGTTGATTATCTACACTGGCACACACTCGATAAAGGGTGTTGACCATTTTTTGGGTTAACATTTTGGTGCTTTCACTGAGAACCTTGAACGAGATTTGACGAATTGTAGTTTGAATCTAAGATTTAGAGAAGATGAGTAGTCCTAATACTGGATTTAGCACTGTAGCAAGTTAACCGGAGTATAGGGCAGCCAGGAGGTATCCTCAAATTCTCATCAACTCAATTATGTGATTAGAGAGGAGATGGAAAAGATGATGAAAGAGATGCAACATGGAATCTTAGATAGATAACAGGAGATGATGGATGGCTTCTTCTAGAGGATGGAGCAGCAGGGGATGACTATAACTGTAGGGAATAGGAATCAAACTCCAGGGTATAACGCAAGAGCTGCCAGAGTTGGATTGGAACAAGATGGAGTCTTGCCCCTTCCTAGAGCAACAGATACTTGGGGGAAATGTTGGAATCAACAAGGGAATCAATCCTAATGCTAGAGTGACTATTGAAACACCAGGAACTAGTGGTACGGAAGCTAAACCAATTACTAGGACGCAACTGACAGAAGAATATGCACAATATCTTTCTTAAAGGAACGCAGGTCTGAATGGAGCTAGAGTTATGAATCAGAACACAAGCATGCGACTGGAAGAGTGCATCCTAGGATACCCTATGGAAATAAGAGCAAAGTATTCCTTTAGAATGGAGACCTTCATTGGATGGTGAGAATCGAATTGCTGAATTGGTACGAAGATTCGTTAAAGGAGCACCCCTAGATTAGGGTCTGGAAGACGTGAATAGGAGTCTGTTTACTGCTAATATCCGTAATGTGAGAAATCCTCTAGATTTCAAGCTTCTAACACTAGAAATGTATGATAGGAAGACATATCTGATGACTCATGTAATGAGATACATCCAACATATGGAGGTGTTGGATGCTTCTAAGGAGGTAATAGGGAGGTGCTTCTCATTATGTTAAATGGATTTAACTGCAATGTGGTTCAGACAGTTGGAAAATGGGTCCATAAGCACATGAATCGACTTGGTGAGTAAGTTCATTATACAGTTTAGAGTTCGTGTTTCACAACCGAGGAATGTACTTATACTATCAAATGTAAAACAAAGACTTGGAAACTACTAAAGAAGTTATTTAACATGATTCAACGTGGGGGCAGCTGTGGTCAACAAGCCGGATCCATCATTTATCCTCACATCAGCAGTATCTAGAGTCGCAAGTAAGACTGACTTCAAAGCTACATTGAAAAAGGATCCATCAATGGATCTTGTGGAATTCTACTATGAAAGTGTGAGATATTTGCATCAGGAAGATGCCGAAGCCAAGGATGACGATGTGGATGCTAAAATAAATGTCCTGGAGGACAAAGGACCGTCCGGAGCTAGAATTGGAAAAGACAAATGAAAAAGGAAAACCGATGATGACTTCGAGGAGCCGAAACGACAAAGGAAGGGGCCAGATTCTCTTCATACACTGGCCTGACTGAAACCCCAAAGAGGATATACTTGGATACTGGGGGTAGAACCTCTACCAAGGCCACTAGGAGGGAGCCCACTTATCGAGAGAAAAGATCTGGAAAGCTTTGCATAGATGAATAGGCACGAGACAAATGAGTGCCGACACCTTTGTGATCTGATGGAAGAACTGGTTCGAAACCACCTGCTGCCATAGTACGTGAGGTAGAATTGCAGGAATAACCACCATTCGAAGCAAATGCATCAAAGACACCCAGGGATTTGTGCCAAGACAAATTATCCCATGACTGAGGTAGATGGGAATCGGATCCGGCTCCCATGCTTTGCTTTTACATTTCTTTTTTCCACACTTCTCTTTTGGTATTTAGATAATAATAACCTTAGGACGCTTACATGTGTACAGAATCATGAGCGGCCTTAGGCACACTCTGATTCGGATGCCTAAGATGTTATTTAGGACAATAATAACCTTGGACCGCTTACACGCATACGGGACCCCGATTGTCTCTAGGCACACTCTGAGTCAGATCACTATGGTGAATATCTAGGATTTATGCTTGTTTTGATTCCTTCTTGTTTGTTTTGATTTGAATATTTGAATTTTGAGAAATCCACATTAATTGTGATGATTGATATTGATCGCTTTAGAGTCCTGCTATAGGACCGGAGTGCGGGGTGTAAGTCCTCTTACCCAAGAGCGCGTAGATGGACTTGTATGATATTGATTGCCTTTGAGTCTCAACCGAAGAGATAGGACCAGAGTGCAAGAAGTAAGTCCCCTCACTATAAAGTGAGTGGATGGGCTTACTAAATCCCCCTTAGCTTAACAAACAAACGATCCAGAGAGAATGTCCCTTTATTAAAACATCAAACCATCTAAAGATATTGCGCATTAAACTAAACATTAAATGATCCAAAGAGATTTCATATTAAACTTAAACAATCAAGAGGGATCGAACCTTAAAACAACTTGATTTAATAGAAGGATTTGAATGCCTTATAAATAGAATAAAGTTGACAAATCCTGGATGAGCACATGATGATTTCAATATATGATGTGGTTTTGATATATGATGTGGTTTTGATATATAATGTGATTTTGATATATGATGTGACAACTCTCAGTGAGAAGCAAAAATTGATAGTCATGTAAATCTTAAATGAACATGGGACAATTATGGATATGTGATGTAAACGGAGATATGTGATGTAATTCGAGATATGTGATGTAATAACTCCGAATGAATTCAGAATGATTATGATGTATATATTACATTTAGGCTGAGTCTAGATCTTAGGATGTAATAGGTTTAGAACGACTTATGATTGGAAAGAGAATACGAAGGAATTAGGTGATTCACCAAGGATAAAGCAGTTGGAAAGCTCAATTGTCAAAGACTGGAGATATGAACCTATTCTTAAGCAAATACACCTTTCATTCAAAAGACTTACTTGGGACGGCAGGTGTTAACTGGGTTTTTAACCCATCAGAATCAAGAGGATTTAGAACATTCATACTATGCCAGAATAACTCGAGACTCAACCAAAAAAACCAAGCAAACAAGTCAATAGGACTCAAGAAAAATCAACCAATAAAATATTAAGTAGATGGATCGTTATCGATCCATTAGCCATGGATCGCCAGCGATCCATAGGGAAGCATCATGGGTCGCCCAAACCTCTTGCTCATGATTCATTACCATTTCTAGACACACTTGCCAAGTTCCATAGCATGCCAAACAATTAGCTCGGAAGTGAAGACTCATCTGTAAGTTTTTTGACCAAAAGAAGCTAACTTAAAATGGATCTAGAGAACTCATGCTGAGTCGGAATGACCTTAAATTTTGGGAGAAAACTTAGAAGACATAAAAAAGCTCCCAGAAAAAATGTACATTTGGAGATTAATTGATGGATCGCTAACGATCTATGTAGATTAGGCCCTACCATCTAGATTTTTAGGGTGGGTCCCAGACACCATCTAGAGTGTACCTGCAAAGTTTCATTTGATTTAGTTACGTGTTGAGTGAGTTATGAATGATTCTTCTAGACTAGATGACCCATGAAGACGGATGATCAAACAAACACCATTAGACTAGACATTTGGACAAGGCATTCAAATAGATAAAAGAAGGTAACCTAAAAGGGTAGACTAAAAAATATTCTAAGGGTATGGATTGCTAGTAATCCATCACCCATAGATCGCCAACTATCCATCATGTTAGCTCGGGTCACCTTGAGTTTTTCTAGATTTCTTTCTAGCACCAAGTAGAGGCTTTGACAAGTCATCTTTGACCCAATCGCTTTCCTGCCCTATAAATACAATCTTATCTACAACTAGAGATGGATCTTTTCTAGGGAGAAAGCGCCATTACTCTACTAGAAATCCTTCACTTCTTCAACTTTCTTCTCCCTAACAACAGTCATCAATGGGGTTACTGTAATTCTCCAATCACCCTTGTACTTAAGACTTACTCTAACTCATTGTAACATATTTGTAAGGACTAACTAGTTGATATCCAAAGAGATTCAACTTTCAACTAGTATAATCACAATACAAATTGATCAAAGTGGACGTAGGATAGAGTCATCTAGACCAGTATAATTTTTTTTATCGTTTTTCTTACTTCTGCATTTTTTATCCGAGGTTTGTGCTAACGATTATCTACGCTGGTGCTTTCACACTTGATCCAGGGTATTGATCAATATTTTGGGTTAACATTTTGGTGCTTTCATTGAAAACCTTGAACGAGATTTGAAGAATTGAAGTTTGAATCTAAGATTTAGAGAAGATGAGTAGGCCTAATACTAGATTTAGAGCTGTAGCAAGTCAATCGGAGCCTGGGGACAGACAGGAGGTATCCACAAATTATCATCAACCTAACTATTTGATTAGAGAGGAAATGGAAAAGATGATAAAGCGATACAACATGGAATCTTAGATAGACAACATGAGATGATGGATGGCTTCTTCTAAAGGATGGAGCAGTAGGGGACGGCTAGATCTGCAGGGAATAAGAATCAAACTCCAAGGAAAAATGCAAGAGCTGCCGGAGTTGGATTGGAACAAGATGGAGTCTTGCCTCCACACATAGAGCAACTAATACTTGGGGTAAACGCTGGAACCAACATAGGTATCGATCCCTATGCTGGAGTGACTGTTGAAATACCAAGAACTAGTGGTATGTGAGCTAATCCAAATGCTAGGATGCAACCGACAGAAGAATATGTACCAAACTTCCTCGAAGAAATGCAGGTCAGAATAAATCTAGAGTTATGAATCAGAATACAGGCATGCATTTGAAAGAATGCATCCAGTGATACCCTACCGGAATAGGGGTAAAGTATTGCTTTAGGACGGCGACCTTCACTAAACAGTGAGAACCAAATTACTGAATTGGTAAGAAGTTTCATTAGATGATCAAGGTCTGGAAGAAAGGAATAGGAATCCATTATTACTAATATCCGGAATGTGAGAAATCCTCTTGATTTCAAGCTTCTGACGCAGGAAATGTACAACGGAAAAACGGATTCAACTATTCATGATGGGAGACATCCAACATATGAAGGTGTTTGGTGCTTTTGAGGAGGTAATGGGGTGGTGCTTCCCATTAAACTTAATGGATTTGGCTGCAATATGGTTCAAACAGTTGGAAAATGGGTCCATAAGCACATGGACCAACTTGGTGAGCAAATTCTTTATACGTTTCAAAGTTCGTGTCTCGTAACCGAGGAATGTACTTATGCTTTCAAATGTTAAAAAAGGCCCAGAGACGTTTAAAGAAGTTATTTAACAAGATTCAATGCGGCGGCTGCGGTCGAAAAGCCGAATCCATCATTTATCCTAATGGCAGCAGTATCTAGAGTCGCGAGTAAGACTAATTTCAAAGCTGCATTGAAAAGTGATCCACCGATTGATCTTGTAGACTTCTAGTACGAAGAAGAGAGATATTTAAGTCAGGTAGACACCGAAGCCGAGGATGACGGTGTGGATGCTGAAATAAATGTCATGAAGGACAGAGGACCGCCCGGAGCTAGAATTGGAAAAGACAAAAGGGAAAAGGTAAACGCCGATGACGACTTTGGAGAATCGAAATGACAAAAGAAGTGGCCGAGATTCTCTTCATACATAGACCTGACTGAAACCCCAGAGTAGATATACATGGATACTAGGGGGTAGAAACTCTACCAGAGACCACCTAGGAGTGAGCCCACTGATCAAGAGAAAAAAAATCCAAGAAAGTTTTGCATCATCCATGAGCTGAATAGCCATGAAACAAATGAGTACCGACACCTTCATGATCTGATAGAAGAATTGGTTCAAATCAACCAGCTGCCACATTATGTAAAGAACAGAACTGTAGTAGAATAGCAAGAATAACCACCATCCATAGCTAATGCATCGAGAAACACCCAGCGATTTGAGCCATGATAAGTTATTCCATGATCGGGGTAGATGGGAGACAGATTTGGCTTCCATCCTTCGCTTTTTTATTTATTTTTCTCGACTTTTCTTTTGGTATTTAGATAATAATAACCTCAGGCCGCTTACACATGTACAGGATCCTGAACGGTCCTTAGGCATGCTCTATGTCATATGCCTAAGTTTATTATTTTGGACAATAATAATAGTCTCTAGGCACGCTCTGATTCAGATCTCCGAGGTGAACATCCAGGATTTCTGCTTGTTTTGATTCTTGCTTTCTTGATTTCTATTGTATGTTTTGATTTGAGTATTTGAATTTTGAAAAATCCACATTGATTGTGATGACCAATATTGATTGCTTTAGAGTCCCACCATAGGACAAGAGTTCAGGGTGCAAGTCCCTTTACCAGAGAGCGAGTGGATGGACTTGTACGATATTGACCACCTTAGAGTCCCAATCGGCGGGATGAGACCGGAGTGCAAAAAGTAAGTCCCTTCATTGAAAAGTGAGCAGATGGGCTTATTTAATCCACCTTAATTTATAAAACAAATGATTCATAGAGATTGTTCCCTTAACTTAAAACATTAAACGATTTGCAGAAATCCAGAATAAACTAAACATTAAACGACACGGAGAGATCACACAGTAAACTTAAGGGACCAGGAGAGATCGAGCCTTAAAACAAATTTGCTTTAATTAAAGGATTTGAATGCCTTATAAATATAATAAAACCGATAAATCCTGAATGAATACAGGATGATTTCAATATATGATGTGATTCTGATATATGATGTGATTTTGATATATAATGTGATTTTGATATATGTTGTGACAACTCTCAATCGGAAGCAAAAATTGATAGTGATGTAAATCCTAAATGAACATGGGACAATTAGAGATAAGTGGTGTAAATGGAGATATGTGATGTAATTAGAGTTATGTGATGTAATAAATCTAAATGAAATCAGAATGATTGTGATGTATGGATTACATTTAGCTAGAGTCTTAAGATGTAATAGGTTTGGAACGACTTGTGATTGGCAAGATAACCCGAAGGAGATAGAGGATTCACTAAGACTGAAGCAGCTGGAAAGGTCAATTATCGAAGACTAGAGAGAGGAATTTGTTCTTAAGCAAAGCAACTTTTATTCAAAAGGTGTATTTTGGGGGAAGTGTTAACGGGGTTTTTAAGCCATTAAAATTCAATAGGAATTAGAACATTCAGACTATGTTGAAATAACTCAAGACATAACCAAAACTACCAAGCGAACAAGTTAATTGGATTCAAGGAAAATCAGCCAATAAAACACAAAGTAGACGGACTGTTAGTGATCATCACCAATGGATCGCCAGCGATACATAAGGAAGCATCATGAGTCGCCCAAACCTCTTCATCATGATTCATTACCATTTCTACGCATGCTAGCCAAGTTTCATAGCATGCCAAACAATTAGTTTGAGAAGTGAAGACTTATCTGATTCAAGCTATTCGCCAAAAGCAACTAAGTTCAAATGGACCTACAGAACTCATACCGAGTCGGATTGACTTAAAATTTTAGGAGAACACTTAGAAGACATAAAAGAAGGCTCGTACAAAAAATGGGAACATTTGGAGGTTGTTTGATGGATCGCTAGCAACCTAACTAGATGGATCGCTAACGGTCCATGTAGATTGGGCCCCACCATCTAAATTTTTTTGTGTCAGTCCTAATCACCCTCTAGAGTGTACCGGCAAAGTTTTATCTGATTTTGTTAAGCTTTGAGCAAGTTGTGAATGATCCTTCTTTACCAAATGACCCATGAAGATGGATGATCAAACAAATACCAAACAACTAGATATTTGGATAGGACATTCAAATAGATGAAAAGAAGGCAACCCAAAAGGGTAGACTCAAAAATAGTCTAAGGGCATGGATATCTTGCGATCCATCACCCATGGATCACAAGCGATCCATCATGTTAGCTCGAGTCGCCGTGAGTTTTTCTGGACTTCTTTCTAGCACCGAGTAGAGACTTCTAACAAGTTGGCTGTGGCCCAACTGCTTTCCAACCCCTATAAATACAATCCTACCTTCAACTAGAGATGGATATTTTTTGGGGAGAAAGTCGCTATTACTCTAGTGGAATTCCTTCACTTCTTCATCTTTCTTCTCTCACACAACAGTCATCAAGGAGGTTGATGTGATTCAACAGTCAATCCTTGTACTTGTGACTTATTCTAACTCATTGTAACTTAGATCTAAGGACTATCTAGTTGATATTCAAAGAGATTCAACTAGTACAATCATAATAAAGATTGATTATAGAGGATATAGGCCAAAGTTGTCCAAACAACTATAAAAATTCATTCTCTTTTCTTACTTTTACTTTTTATTTGTTGTTTATTTGAGATTTGTGCTGCTGATTATCTGCATTGGTGCTTTCACACTCGATCTAAGGTGTTGATCCATTTTTTGGGTTGACAACTTACATCCTATTAATTTCTTGCTACTCATGCTATTTTCGCTTCCACCTTTTGTGGAGATTTTAATAGCATAAGGGAGGGACTTTTAGAAGTAATTGCAACATCAATCTAATCTTCTATCTAAACTGTATGTGCAATTAGAGCATATCCATGGAATTCATCCATTCTTCCTATTATATTCATATTGTTTTGTCCTATATTATTTGCAACTAGATTACTAATCATATATATAATACTATCACTATCTAAATTATCGGGTGTTCTTTCCATTCTTTCCTCTATACACATCAGAACTAAGTACCATTTTCAATTATCCACCCCTTAAGAAGAATTTTAAAATTGAACTTCCAAATTTAAAAAATGGGAAAAATCATATGGCCCAATCTATGCCTTATTTTACTTCTCTTTCAAAAATGAAAAATCTCTTTATTAAAAATCTTTAAATTAAAACTTTTTGACACATAAAATTTAAATTAAATAACTTCCTAGTAAATCCTTTGAAAAACCTATTCAAAACATTTCAAGGAATTCCCAAAAATCCTTCTTTTTTCAAATTCTTTCGTAAGGGGTTGGACTTAGAAATGGACTAACCTTCTTCCTACTCAATCTTTATAAAAATCTGGTTATCTTCTTATGAGTTTAATGTACATCTTCTTGTAGGAACTTGCTTCACTCCTTCACATCTTAATCTTCTTGATCCACACCTTATGATATGGCCTCCGCCCCATGGGGTAATTAGGGCAGGGATATAAATTTAACTCTGTTTATAACTCATTGTCACCTCGCCTATCTTTTCGGAATATGGTCACACCTACTCATACAATCATAATTTATAAAGTTAGGCTATAATTTATATAATTGTAGGTAAAAATACAAATATGTTCTCTCAAGCGTATCCTAATTCCTATGATCGACTAAACTAAGCTATGATACCAAACATAAAATCCTGCAGCTTAGTGGGTCCGAATTTCAACTAGATCGAAACCCAAGTCTATTAGGGAATAGATCATTAGTTTTGGTAACATGTAATGAACATTAGTGTATCAAAGTGCAATAAACATAAACTCACAGTGGAATTGCAAAGTATAATTGAACATACGCATTGACAAAGCTACTACCTTAGAATATCATTCATTGGATAATTAGTCACCTTGTTCATGTTAAGCATGAAAGAGAAGACTTCATCATCTGTTATTCTCGTCTTAAACAAATATCCTGTCCTCCTAAACCTAACATGTAGGTTGTTTTACGGAGGGCGGTAAAAACAATGTTCTGGTGTTTGGAAAATTACATACTTTACCCATACCATTAATTTATGCCGATTGAATTCCATTTAAATGCTACATCTATTATTCAAGGCTACCCGTTAAATCATATGTGTTCATACAATATGTCTTACCCAACCTTCTTTATGGTATCATTATATATATGTGTGTGTCTGTCTGCCCACGCGCATGCACCATATATACCTAAACATATATATTACACTTATCTACCCAAAACCCTAGCCACTTAATACTTTTTTTTTGAAATATGAAGCGGGCCTTTCACATCACCAACGCCAATCTATTGGTTCTTGCTACAGAGGTGGATGACTCATATATATGGCTTATCATATAATATATAATTAAATTGCCACACTACTGCTATAATGCAAAGACTATCTAAGGGTTAACTATCCCACCTCCACTAACTAATTTTTCACTAACCATCTACATGAGGCATTTGCGTATCCTATAAGGATTCTACACTAATAGAAAATGAAATTCAACAGGGTAAAATCCAAGTCTTTGCTACTGTTCGTTTTGGATTACTAGCTGTCAAAGCCCATATGTCAGACCTACTACCAAATATTGGTATCAACTACTGAAATAACCTGCTGACCCTCCACAGCTGACATCCCTATTTAGACTAACCTAAGAAAGTCAAGGAAATATTCCATTCGGTTACTTACTACCTCTTATTGGATATGAAGCAAACCCCATTTCCTAAAAGGTACTGAGCCATTTAATACTTCACACCTGAGGTGAACCTCCAGAATATTTTTCCCCTTCTTATCCGCAACATATATCCTTTTCCCATGGGTCCTATGTTTGGTGATGTCCCACATTAGTAGTAAGTATACAGAATTGCTGGTAGCCTCTACTACCAAATATTGGAATCAACTACTGAAATAACCTGCTGACCCTCCACAGCTGACATCCCCATTTAGACTAACCTAAGCAAGTCAAGGAAATATTCCATTCAGTTACTTACTACCTCTTATTGGATATGAAGCAATCCCCATTTCCCAAAAGGTACTGAGCCATTTAATACTTCACACCCGAGGTGAACCTTCAGAATATTTTTCCCCTTCTTATCCGCAACATATATCCTTTTCCCATGGGTCCTATGTTTGGTGATGTCCCACATTAGTAGTAAGTGTACACAATTGCTAGTAGCCTCTGAGCGAAGGACATACTTCTATGGTGTAACTCTACCGACTTCATGTCCCAACCTACTAAATCAAATCTACCACCCAAAGCCTAAGTATTGACTAAGCCCACTAATTTGCGCTATAACTAAGCATATAATTAAGTTATATAATTCCCTACTAGAAACCATATTGCTTCGTACATGTAATTAATAGCATTAATATGTACTTATTCGCTATGTTATTATTCATATTCATGTTTATGCCTCGATTTCCTTTTAATGTCCAATAAATGTCTGTTACCCTATTTATTAGCCATTAATGTCTAAATTAGATTATCTCTTATCAATCCTCATCTAATTTCTTCAATCCACTGACTAATTTCAAATCCTTATAAATGTCATATTGATCTCATTAATCAATCCTCATAATTCTGTGTTAACCTTTCTAACCAATCCTCATAAATACATATAAGTCACTCTAATCAATCTTCATAAATGCATACTAATGTCATTAATCAGTTCCATTAGTCCATTTATAACCTATTTATATTGTTGTGATTCCTTAATTATTGCACATTTATAACCTTACTAGTTTTGGAGTTACTGTGACGACCCGCCTTTCTAACTCCAGAAAGACGTATCATCATAAAGAAAGGGATAGAAATAGAAAAGAATAGAAAGGAAGAATAACAACATCAGAATCTCACAACGGAATGGAACAAAATAGAATACGTCAACATAACTATTACATAGTTATACATACATCAGAGTTATACAGTATCATACAACAGAATAGTCATATACATATCTGTCAATACATACATCCAAAATACATCATACACTAACTAACACAACAGAACTATATAGATAGATACATATGTCTGGTCTTCTGCTTCAACTCCTCCAGAAACTCTATACTCCGAAACCTATCACTTGGCTACTCATAAAAATTTGAGTACCTAAGAGTTTATGAAAACAAAATATAAACTCCGGGTCAGACATGGGTCTGGTATGAGTAAACATGTTAAAGTTGTTTAACTTTGAAAATCATTTGAAATAAAGGTATCACGTAAGACTCCCCACACATAAACACGGGTAAGTTTTTACCTTACGCTAACCAAAACATTTATAGGAAATCCAGTGATATTATAATAATGTCTAGGATTTTCAAGTAAAATACAGAAATAACTCAAATGCTTACATCTCACATTCCAACGTAGTTGGGCACAATCAAAACGTACGGCTCTTATTGGAAATTAGATTCCATACAATGGCAGGGCTGCTGGGGTACTGCCCGTCACAGTACGGGGCCTAGATCACCGTACCGAGGAGCCACCCTAACTCCCCTGCAACACAAGGCCAGAACCATTGCTTACTGAACAGTCCCGAACAAGATAACTCCGCAGTTGGCTGCAGATCCAACTGCCCACACAACCGAATAAAAAGGGACATCTAGACAGGGGTATATCTCATCCTGCGTGGGCATGACCCACTCAACCTTGCTGCACATCCCTTGTTTTAGCCATTCCCGGTCGATGAGGCTTGAGGCTGCGTTTACCTTTACAGAACATATTTCTTAGAACGCTCATCGCCCGCCTGACGATGTGCTGAAAGCATTCAATCCATACAAGTTCATTCCGGGTTCGAACGAAACCGAAGGCATTATCTCGTTACACTTGTTTTGGAATCACCCTCAGAGTTAATGACGATAACCATTGCATTTGGAACCACCATCTCGACCTTCACTTGAGATGCCATGACCTAACGTTTAATTTGGATCGATGTGGTTTTCGGAATATCAAATTGACACCCGATCCCGGTCTCATCGAAATCCAAACGCCATTTTAAAGGCCAAGTTACTTAATTAATTTTAAACGGTTTAATTCAACAATTGAATTCACATAACATTTATCACAGATAAATCATCTACAATCATCAGGATATATCAAGCATATAATAGAACATCACAGGATATTACAAAATAAATATCAGAGTCAATCAAACAGAATCATCAATTCATCTCAAATTTAGTTTGAATTATTTAAACTTAATTACTTGCTTAAGAATAAACCATTTTATTCTTTCTTCACAAATTAATCAACTTATTAAATTTATTAATTTCTTATTAATTACTAACTTAATTAATTAATTCTTAATTATTAATTAATAACCTTAATTATTGATTTATAAAAATTAATTACCCATTTAATTATTACTAATTACTTAATTAAACATTAATTACCATTTAAATTAATCATTTAATCCTTAATTAATTATTTAATCAGTTAACTACTATTATTTATTAGTTAATTAACTTTAAATGGTTAATTAAATTTATAAGTCCAAATTGAATTAAACACAAGATAATTGATGTCTATCTATAATTACAATTTTATTTAATATTAATTTATTTATTTAATCATCATTATAAATTAATTACAAATCTTAATTAACTTTCAATTTAAATTAATTAACCCTCTTACGTTTTGTAAAACTTTCTTGATAAATTTTAAGTCAAATCTTAGCTTAAAAATTTGTCATCATTATTTATTTAATTAATACTCAACTTTGAATAAACAAATAACTTAAAAGAATACTAGGCTAATTCACTATAAAATAGACCGAGTCAAATACCCTGTTTCTCGAGTTGCAACCCGAGTTCCATCTCATTTTCCCCCGCGTCCTTCCTCGTGTTCTACTCGCATACATCTTCTTCTACTCTTCCTTTCTCTTTTGTTTTACATATATTTTTTTATATTTAGTTTGAGTTTAAGATATAATAGCAAAACACGGTGAAAGCAACTCACGCAACACCCAGGCAAAACTCGAAGCAAGCCTCCCAAATTATCGAGTGATTAATCGAGAAGACGAACAATCGTACGCTGACACTCCTCGCACTGCCGTGCATGTGCACGGCGGTTCGCCAACGTCCTGGCGACCCACGGCGTCCCTAGCAAACCACAAATCAACCTCACGTACGAAATCCAAACCCAGATCATCACAATATGCTTGAAATCGAAATCTGCTCGTTCGAACGATCAGCAACTCGAGCACATCAATGAAAAATCGCCACGTTCACCAACCCCGACCACCAGCAATGATGTGGCTCTGGCCTCACCACGGCCATATCATCCTCTACCTTCCCCTAAATTCTCGTGAAGCTCGGTCGATCCAAGGCGATGGAATCATCAAATATGCAGACCCCAAAATACATGAACTATAAACCCTAAATTTGATTCGACTTAAAAAATTTGCATTAGAATTTTTTTTAACATTTTTCCTATATCCATGAATCAATAATCTAGCTCCATAACAAATTTCAACATCTATTATTGATTAAATCGACAGGAATTGATGAATACGCATTTTGGGTTCTTTAATGAACTTCATCTTGAATCCTTGCCCAAAAGTTATCATTTTTGTTTTAAAAATCCTACCTTTATATGTATATTCAAGAAATGAAATCAAATCAACACTTTAAGATATTCGAATTTTACATATTGATTTGCTTTCTACTGTAAATTGGATTTACAGTACTTATATTTCACTGCCAACCTTCAAACAGTTTTCCAAGCCCTGATCTTTAGTTTAAACAAATTTATTTAGTTAAATTTCCAAGTTAAAATATTTTTGTGTAAAGAGTATAAACCATTCTCTGCTTCTTTTGCCTCAGAAACATGAAAAATTTGAAGAACATCATAAAACAGAGCATCCAGTAATTAACAAACATCACAGAACAGTTTATATCAAACATAATATTTTCATGAGCCCATTATTAAGATTTAAATTTAAAAAAAAAGAATGTTTACTCACCAAAAATGCTGTTGAAACAGAGGATACTTTGTTGTTGAAAGGAAACTGCAGTTTGAATTCAAATCTCTATAAATTTCCTTTGCCTTTGAATTTGTTTAAGTTTGAAAATATGATGCTTATTTATTTTTTTCGTTCTTCTTCAGGTTTACAAGTTTTTGTAAACGAACCAGATAATATTATGCTTATATAAAGAATAGCTTTGAAAAGGGATCATAGCTTCTAGTACAAGCCTCACTTATTTGATCATATTTTGTTTTATGTTAATGTACTGAGATTTGAGATGATACTTACAAAAATTCGGCTGAATAAATGTTTGTTGGGCTGAAATGAAAGCATTAAATGAGATGGTCTTCAAATGTGTTTACATACTTATTTTCTGTTGTTATGTATAGATTATTTTGTACAAGTATTTTTGTTTTATTATCTTTTCTAGCTAACACTTATATATTTGTCAAGTACTACTTATACTATGCCTGGTTTCATGTGTTACAAAACTATCATTTATATTATATGTCTACTTCTATTCTAAACTTAAACTATCAAGTATTTTATTGACTTGTTTTATTTTATACTTATATTAATATTATGGTTTCCTTATGTCTATACACTTATGTTTATAACCATATTTTTATGTTATACTTATGTTAAATATTTATAAGATTTATTTTATTTTAATCATATGAGTTGTTGTTAGAATAACTTCTTAATTTTATTTTTATTAAGAGTTTAACTTCCATATATTTGATTTATAACTTATATTTGCATTAATATATTTTATATTTATATTTAATATGGATAGAATTGTTTTATTTTAAACATTATTATTATTGACCTACATTTATATATATATATATATATATATATATATATATATCAAATATTAATAATATGGAATCTTAAATTTAATTTAATAAGATAATTTTATTATAAATATTTTGAAAGATCTATTTTAAATTTTAAATCAAAATTTCTTTCACAACATATATAACCGATAATGCCCAAAATCTTGTTTATTTATAAACGAAAAACTTGTATTTTATTTAAATTAGATTAAATACTTATTATAATAATGTGGTCAAAATCCCAAGTCGTCACATTCCTCCCCCCTTTAAAGAATTTCGTCCTCGAAATTTAAAACAAAAGTTAATTCAAAAGCTTTTATATTGACAATCCAAACATACATATCATCCATACAAAAACAAACAATCAAACAGTCTATTTTAACAAACATCACTAGCTATCCGGACACAAATCCGAATAGGCTTTCCTAAAACTATCTAGTGTTTCCCAGGTACAATCTTTGGGATCCTTGCTCCACTGCACCTTGACGAGTTTCACCACTTTGTTCCTGAGTTGCTTCTCGTCTTGAACTACAATCCGAACTGGATTTCTGACCACAGTCAAGTTGGGTTCTACTTCTATATCTTCCTAAACTACTGGTTCTACAACCAGTGATGGGTCATGAACAAATTTCCTTAAATGGGACACATGGAATACATTGTGAATTCCAGACATCCGTTTTGGCAATTCAATTCGGTAAGCTACAGCTCCAATTCTCTCTAGCACTCGGAATGTTCCAATAAATCTTGGAGCAAGTTTCCCTGTCTTTCCGAATCTTATAGCACCTTTGATCGGGGAAACTTTAACAAAAACTAAATCTCCGATCTCAAATTCCAATGGTCTTCGCCTCTTATCTGCATATTTCTTCTGACGATCTTGAGCAGCTTTCATCCTTTTCTTGATAAGCTCAACCTTCGCAGAAGCTTCTCGAATTAGATCGGGTCCAAGCACAAGACGATCTTTCAATTCTATCCAACAGGATGGGGATCTACGCGATCTTTCATACAGAGCTTCATACGGGGCCATCTTAATACTCGCTTGGTAACTATTATTATAAGAAAATTCCACTAGATGAAGATGGTCTTCCCACGATCCTCCAAAATCCAATACACAAGCTCGCAGCATATCTTCCTGAATTCGATTAAGCCTCTCCGTCTGTCCGTCTGTCTGAGGATGATAGGCTGTACTTAATCTCAAACTAGTTTCCATAGCTGATTGCAAAGCCTCCTAGAATTTTCTAGTGAAAAAAGGATCATGGTCACTTACTATACTGACTGGAACACCACGCAATCTGACTATCTCCTTCAAGAAAATCTCTGCCAGAGAAGCTGCAGTACGAGTTGCCTCAACCGGTATAAAATGGGCGTTCTTAGTTAAACAATCTACAATAAACCATATTCCTTCATTTTCTTTCCTGGTTCTAGGCAAACCGTCGATGAAATCCATCGAGATCATCTCCCACTTCCAATTTGGAATTTCCAAAGGCTGCAATAATCCGGCTGACTTCTGCCGATCCCCTTTAACTTGTTGGCATATGGCACAACTATTTACGAAAGCAACTACATCTTTCTTCATACTCGGCCACCGAAAAACTCTCCTCATATCTTTATACATCTTTGAGATTCCCGGGTGAATATTCAATTTGGAGCGATGACACTCAGCTAAGACTTCTTGCCTCGGTCCATCTATATTACGCACACACAAATGACCATTAATTCTCATAGCACCCTGATCGTCCACCTTGAAATCCGAATATCGATCATCCTTAGTTCCAAGAAATAGTTCCTCAAAAGATCTATCCTCTATTTGCTTACTAATGATTCTTTCTTGGAGAGATGGAACGACTTCCGAAAGAGACAAGACTGCATTTCTACTAAGAGCAACAACTACAACATTCGTCTTTCCCGGGTATACAAAATATCCAAATCATAGGATGCCAGAAATTCAACCCATCGCTGCTGTCTTAAATTAAGATCTTTTTGAGAGAAAAGATATTTCAACAGTTTGTGATCTGTGAATAACTCAACCCTCTCTCCCAAAAGATAATGTCTCCAGATCTTCAAAGCAAAAACAATGGCTAACAGTTCTAGATCGTGCGTAGCGTAGTTCTTCTCATGTGGCTTCAATTGCCGACTAGCATTCGCAATTACCCTTCCATTCTGCATCAGAACTGTTCCCAGTCCAACTACACAAGCATCAGTATAAACTTCAAATTTTCTCTTCCCATCCGGAATAGCAAGCACTGGTGCACTGGTTAGCCTCGTCTTCAATTCCTGAAAAGCTTCTTCACACTGGGGTGTCCACTTGAATTTAGCCCCTTTTCTAGTCAGCTTGTTCAGATGTGAAGAAATCTGAGAATAATCCTTGATAAATTTCTGTAGTAGCCAGCCAAACCCAGAAAACTACGAACTTCAGTCGGTGTCTCCGGCTGCTTCCGTTCAAAAATAGTTTCAACCTTTGTTGGATCAAAAGAGATACCTTCTTCAGAAACAATGTGCCCTAAAAATTTAACTTCCGATTTCCAAGAATGGCACTTGGAGAACTTTTCCTTCAAAACATGCTTCCTCAGAGTCTCTAATACAATTCTCAAATGCTGTCTGTGCTCTTCTTCCGACTTAGAGTTGACCAAGATATCATCGATGAACACCAGAACGTATTTATTCAACACATCCCGAAAGACTCGGTTCATCAGGTCAACAAAGTAGGCAGGAGCGTTGGTTAACCCGAAAGGCATAACCAACCATTCATAGAAACAATTCGGTCCCCTAAATGCAGTCAAGGGAATACTATCCTCAGCTACTCTCAACTGATGGAAACCTGAGGCTAAATCTAGTTGATAAAAGATAGAAGCTCCATGCAACTGGTCAAAGAGATCATCGATACGAGGAAAAGGATATTTATTTTGAATGGTCACTTTATTCAATTCTCTATAATCAACACAGAACCTTAGCGAACCATCCAATTTGGTGACAAACACCGCAGCAGAGCCCCAACAAGAAAAACTAGGTCTAATCAACCCCTTCTCCAAAAGATCCTGTGTCTGCTTGACTAACTCCTCTCTCTCCCTAGGAGGCATTCTCCTACTAGGCTGAATCACCGGTACAGCTCCTGGAATCTAATCAATACGAAATTCTATCTCTCGATGTGGAGGCAGACACTTAACTTCTTCAAATACATCAGGAAAATCTTGTACCACATCGATATCTTCTACCTTCTCTTGGGAAGTCTCAACTCCTTGCAAAAGACTACTCAAGTGAAATCCAGAATTATCGCATGACACTCTGGCAATCCTACCCAAATCAGTTTCCAGCGAAACCGTCCTCTCATCACAATTCAGGACTGCTTTATACTTATCGATCCAATCCATTCCCAATATAAGATCAAATCCCTTAAAATTTAACACATAAGGGTCACAAGAAAAACTATGGGACAGATAAGAAATCTTCAAGTCCTTACAAATCATATCTAATTTGGTTGCCCCTCCTATAGGATTAGATACAAGAATGGGACGAGCCACAGTACTACGGGTGAGAAAGAACTTTTCAACTGATTCCAGAGAGATAAAACTCAAAGAAGCACCCAAATCAAACAAAACTTTAATATATTTACCATCTAAAAGTAATGTACCTTCCAATACCACTTTGCCTTGAGAAGAAGAAGATGGACCGGCTTCTAGAGCAAAGACTTTATTCTGAGGTGCCCTCTGCAAAAGTGAACAATTCTTGATCATGTGACCGGGCTGGTGACAATTGAAACACAACGATCTCTGAACCATTGCTGATCCTAGACCACTCTGATGTTGCGAAGATCTTCCTGAGGACATTGATCTGCCAAATGCCCAACTTGCCGACAATTATAACACTTGCGAGGTCCATTGTTGCCTCCTCCAGGTTTCTTTCCCTTGCCTTGCCTTTTCCAATGTGGATTAAACTTTCTCTTATTTGGGTTAGCCAAATTCCCTCTCGAAGCTGCTGCTGTTGCCATTGATCTCTTATTCATTAAATTCTCATATCTCAAAGCCATATCAATTAAATCGACAAAAGATCCTTTTAAGAGCACCGTCATCTTTTCATGAAATTCTGGCCTCAATCCTTGCACAAATTTTTCGTTCTTTTTGAGGGGAGTATCAATGAGCCCTGGTCCATAGCATGAAAGTTCATTGAATTTGGTCTCATACTCCGCTATTGACATGCTTCCCTACTTCAAATTCAGAAAATCCTGATACAATTGAGTTTTCCCTGTTGTTGGCATAAATTTCTCCTCAAATAACTCCTTAAATCTTTCCCATGAAATATCTTCCTCAGGAATATTTGCAACTGTTGCATCCCACCAGGTTGCTGCACCTCCCTGCAATTGCCACGATGCCATTTCCCACTTCCATTCATCAGACAACTTCATACTCTTAAAGATGCGCTCATAAGAGCGTAGCCAAGCTTGAACTTCAATTATCGATTCTGACTCTTTAAATGGTTGGCCTCCAAGGATGAAGTCTTTGCATAAAGCGGCAAAACTAACCGAGGCGGTACTGGATCTACAGCCTCACTAGCATTTTGACTTCGTCCATTATCAGTCGAGGTACTGGCCCTACCTCTACCTCCCCTTTCAAAACTTATGTTGGCCACCTGAACAGGTAACTCAACAAATTTAGATAGGTATATAATTACATGAAAATACAAATACACACTCTCAAGATAAATATTACTCCAGAGCCTAGGTATTCGCTCAACCTAATGCTCTGATACCAACTGTGACGACCCGCCTTTCTAACTCCAGAAAGACATATCATCATAAAGAAAGAAAGGGATAGAAATAGAAAAGAATAGAAATAGAAAAGAATAGAAAGAAAGAATAACAACATCAGAATCTCACAGTAGAATGGAACAAAATATAATACATCAACATAACATTACATAGTTATACATACATCAGAGTTATACAGTATCATACAACAGAATAGTCATATACATATCTGTCAATACATACATCCAAAATACATCATACACTAACTAACACAGCGAAACTATATAGATAGATACATATGTCTGGTCTTCTGGTTCAACTCCTCTAGAAACTCTATACTCTGAAACCTATCACTTGGCTACTCATAAAAATTTGAGTACCTAAGAGTTTATGAAAAACAAAATAAACTCCGGGTCAGACATGGGCCTGGTATGAGTAAACGGGTTAAAGTTGTTTAACTTTGAAAATCATTTGAAATAAAGGTATCACGTAAGACTCCCCACACATAAACACGGGTAAGTTTTTACCTTACGCTAACCAAAACATTTATAGGAAATCCAGTGATATTATAATAGTGTCTAGGGTTTTCAAGTAAAATACAGAAATAGCAGAAATGCATACATCTCACATTCCAATGTAGTTAGGCACAATTAAAACGTACGGCTCTTATTGGAAATTGAATTCCATACAATGGCAGGGCTATTGGGGTACCGCCCGTCACAGTACGGAGCCTAGATTACCGTTTCGAGGAGCTACCCTAACTCCCCTACAATACAAGGCTGGAACCATTCCTTACTGAACAGTCCCGAACAAGATAACCCCGCAGTTGGCTGCAGATCCAACTACCCACACAGCCGGATAAAAAGGGACATCTAGACAGGGGTATATCTCGTCCTGCTTGGGCATGACCCACCTAACCTTGCTGCACATCCCCTGTTTTAGCCATTCACGGTTGATGAGGCTTGAGGCTATGTTTACCTTTACAGAACATATTTCCTAGAATGCTCATCGCCCGCTTGACAATGTGCTGAAAGCATTCAATCCATACAAGTTCGTTCCGGGTTCGAACGAAACCGAAGGCATTATCTCGTTACATTCATTTTGGAATCACCCTCAGAGTTAACGATGATAACCCTTGCATCCTGAACCACCATCTTGACCTTCACTTGAGATGCCACGACCTAACGTTTAGTTTGGATCGATGTGGTTTTCGAAATATCAAATTGACACCCGACCCCGGTCTCATCGAAATCCAAATGCCATTTTAAAGGCCAAGTTGTTTAATTAATTTTAAATGGTTTAATTCAACAATTGAATTCATATAACATTTATTACAGATAAATCATCTACAATCAACAGGGATGTATCAGGCATATCACAGATCATCACAGGATATTACCACATAAATATCAGAGTCAATCAAACAGAATCATCAATTCATCTCAAATTTAGTTTGATTTATTTAAACTTAATTACTTGCTTAAGAATAAACCATTTTATTCTTGCTTAGTTAATCACAAATTAATCAACTTATTAAATTTATTAATTTCTTCTTAATTACTAACTTAATTAATTAATTCTTAATTATTAATTAATAACCTTAATTACCGATTTATAAAACTTAATTACCCATTTAATTATTACTAATTACTTAATTAAACATTAATTACCAATTAAATTAATCATTTAATCCTTAATTAATTATTTAATTAGTTAACTACTATTATTTATTAGTTAATTAACTTTAAATAATCAATTAAATTTATAAGTCCAAATTGAATTAACACAAGATTATTATTGTCAATCTCTAATTACAATTTTATTTAATCTTAATCTATTTATTTAACCATCATTATAAATTAATTAAAAATCTTAATTAACTTTCAATTTAAATTAATTAACCCTCTTACGTTTTGTAAAACTTTGTTGATAAATTTTAAGTCAAATCTTATCTTAAAAATTTGTCATCATTATTTATTTAATTAATATTCAACTTTGAATAAACAAATAACTTAAAAGAATACTAGGCTAATTCATTATAAAATGGACCGAGTCAAATACCCTGTTTCTCGAGTAGCAACCCGAGTTCCATCTCATTTTTCCCAACGTCCTTCCTCGTGTTCTACTCGCATACATCATCTTCTACTCTTCCTTTCTCTTCTGTTATATATATATATATATATATATATTTATTTATTTAGTTTGAGTTTAAGATATAACAGCAGAACACGGCGAAAGCAACTCACGCAACACCCAGGCAAAACTCGAAGCAAGCCTCCCAAATTCTCGAGTGATTATTCAAGACGACGAACAATCGTACGCTGACACTCCTCACACCACCGTGCACGTGCATGGTGGTTCGCCAACGTCCTGGCGACTCACGGCGTCCTCAGCAAACCACAAATCAACCTCACGTACGAAATCCAAACCCAGATCATCACAATATGCTTGAAATCGAAATCTGCTCGTTCGAACGAACAGCAACTCGAGCACGTCAACGAAAAATCGCCACGTCCACACAACCTCGACCACCAGCGACGACGCAGCTCTGGCCTCACCATGGCCATATCATCCTCTACCTTCCCCTAAATTCTCGTGAAGCTCGGTCGATCCAAGGCGATGGAATCATCAAATATGCAGACCCCAAAATACATGAACTATAAACCCTAAATTTGATTCGACTTAAAAAAATTTGCATCAAATTTTTTTTTCAACATTTTTCCTATATCCATGAATCAATAATCTAGCTCCATAACAAATTTCAACATCAATTATTGATTAAATCGACAGGAATTGATGAATACACATTTTGGGTTCTTTAATGAACTGCACCTTGAATCCTTGCCTAAAAATTATCATTTTTTAAAAAAATCCTTCCTTTATATGTATATTTAAGAAATGGAATCAAATCAACACTTTAAGATATTTGAATTTTACATATTGATTCGCTTTCTACTGTAAATTGGATTTACAGTACTTATATTTCACTGCCAACCTTCAAACAGTTTTCCAAGCCCTGATCTTTAGTTTAAACAAATTTATTTAGTTAAATTTCCAAGTTAAAATGTTTTTATGTGAAGAGTATAAACCATTCTCTGCTTCTTTTGCCTCAGAAACATGAAAATTTTGAAGAACATCATAAAGCAGAGCATCCAGTAATTAACAAACATCACAGAATGGTTTATATCAAACATAATATTTTCACGAACCCATTATTAAGATTTAAATTTCAAAAAAAAAAAGTTTACTCACCAAAATTGCTGTTGAAACAGAGGATACTTTGTTGTTGAAAGGAAACTGCAGTTTGAATTCAAATCTCTGTAACTTTCCGTTGCCTTTGAATTTGTTTAGTTTGAAAATATGATGCTTATTTTTTTTTCTTTCTTCTTCAGGTTTACAAGTCTTTGTAAACCAACCAGATAATATGATGCTTATATAAAAGAATAGCTTTGAACAGGGATCACAGCTTCTAGTACAAGCCTCGCTTATTTGATCATATTTTATTTTATGTTAATGTACTGTGATTAGAGATGATACTTGCAAAAATTCGGCTGAATAAATGTTTGTGGGGCTGAAATGAAAGCATTAAATGCGATGGTCTTCAAATATGTTTACATACTTATTTTCTGTTGTTATGTATAGATTATTTTGTATAAGTATTTTTGTTTTATAATCTTTTCTAGCTAACACTTATGTATTTGTCACGTACTACTTATACTATGCCTGGTTTCATGTTACAAAACTATCATTTATATTATATGTCTACTTCTATTCTAAACTTAAACTATCAAGTATTTTATTGACTTGTTTTATTTTATACTTATATTAATATTATGGTATCCTTACGTCTATACACTTATGTTTATAACCATATTTTTATGTTGTACTTATGTTAAATATTTATAAGATTTATTTTATTTTAATCATATGAGTTGTTGTTAGAATAACTTCTTAATTTTATTTTTATTAAGAGTTTAACTTCCAGATATTTGATTTATAACTTATATTTGCATTAATATATTTTATATTTATATTTAATATGGATAGATTTGTTTTATTTTAACAATATTATTATTGACCTACATTTATATATATATATATATATATCAAATATTAATAATATGGAATCTTTAATTTAATTTAATAAGATAATTTTATTATAAATATTTTGAAAGAATCTATTTTAAATTTTAAATCAAAATTTCCTTCACAACATATATAGCTGATAATTCCCAAAATCTTGTTTATTTATAAATGAAAAACTTGTATTTTATTTAAATTATATTAAATACTTATTATAATAATATGGTCAAAATCCCGGGTCGTCACAGTTACAATATTTCCATCTTTATTTCCTAACTCTATCATTTATTGCACGATTTGTTCTAATTTTTTAATTTTACCTAATGTGGATATTAATGTGTATTGTGCCGTATTAGTTATATTTTTATTCTTAATGTTTAGTGCAGTTATACATATTTACATATTTATTATTATATATCTAGTTATTAATTCCTAATTGGAATTTTCCTTTTTATATTTTAATCCATTAGAATTACCCTTTCAAAAAGGTTTACGTTATAACTTTCCATAAGTTAACCAAATTAAAAGGTTAGTTTGTTTGAAATTACAAAGAATCATTTATTTCCATTTTATTGAAATAGATACTATGAACTACAGAAAGAAAATTCATACTTCACACATCTCTTTCCTCCTTTTATGTATATTCCAGATCGAATCAAACGTTTCACTTTTCCATGTAACTAAGAAATTAGACAAATTCACGAGAGTAAAACAAACAATACTTCCAACAAATTAAAATATAAAAATTTACATTCAATAGAATCAGTGCAAATCTGGATTATACTAACATCCTTACAACCTAATTGCAGATTTGGAACAAATTTTAGATCTTTATTCGTATATAATTATTATTTTCATAACTTGGGCAGTGATTTTCAAATATGGATGTAAACAATATTCCTATTTAATATTCTTAAATTGCAGAATATGTAGGCAGTGTTTATGACGTAAGATTCAAGATTACAACTCTTATGTATTTATTTAGGCATAAAAATTAAATAGAAATCCAACGAAATAAATTCCAATGTTATAAACAAATTACATAATTTCCAACTCACCTTTTTGAAGCTTTCGAAATGTCAAGATCTGAACTAAATCCTTTCATGACTCCTCTTTTTTCATTTTAATCCAAAAGAACATGTATAACAAGATATATACATATTATTAGAATTACATATCTGAGAAGAGATTGGAGGTTAAGGGGAATATAGATTGAAATTTACCTTTTTGCACAATATTGATTTTCTACTTCTCTTTTGTTTTTTTTCTTTTCTCCAATTTTTCTATGTATAAACATATACACGCATATATATATATATATATATATATATATATATATAATATTTTATAATTTAGAAAAAGTGGCGGAGAACAAAAATAATAGAGCTTCTCTATTTGGAGTGGAAAATATGAGAGGAGAAGTGAGGGATTAAGCCTTTATTTATAGACGCTTCAATCAATCATATCCATTCGATTAAAAATATCAAATTCATATCGTTGGCCAATGTTCAAACCCTAGCCACAGTTCGCCTACCGATTGACTACACCCCTATGAGTGGTCGACCGCGATCGACCGGCCTATAAAGTGAGTCGACCGGTGGGTCTCGCTTATTTATTTTATTGATTAGCAATTTTGTTATTCTAATTGTTTTCACTCTTGAAACATCAAAGGCTAATAAAATTTTCCTCTGTGCTCTGATCGTGAACACTTTAAATATAAAAGTTGCTTAAAAAATGGCTACGAACATAATGGTGCAAGTATTGTGGCTAAATTCCGTCGTTTGCTCAAATTCTGTTTTTGAAGTCTTATTAATTATTTATTAATTGACACTAAATTTACAGGGTGTTACAATTTTACTTGTTGAAAATTTAAATATAGCCATTTGTGTGACAGTAATTATAAAGTATGTTTTAAGAAGAATTCATGCATTGTTTCAGATTGCAATTATTTCTAAAAGAAAATAAAAGAATAATATTTACATGCATGTAGATTGCTGAAAGTGTCTTTTGGATATCATCCCTTTTTATGAATAGTCACTCAAGTATAAAAAGTTGATATAGTTTTATTTAAAAGCATTGGTTGAAGAATCTATGGTGCTTCTAAAGAAGAATACGTCGACATACTCACTTTGTCTATGTCAACATATGTTGATAGAAAACAGAAATCTTTTCAAATTTGAACTTTTGAAACTCCCTCCCTATCATATTAAATTCGTAATTCAAATAAGCACCTTTTAGGTCATTACAAAGCCATTAATTGCCTATATTTTCACATTCATTCATTCACCCTTCATCTCAACATTCATTTTCAAATTTCGTACTACTTCTTCCCTACTCTTTATTCATAGTTATATCTACTTCATACAAGCTAAATCCAAAATCTCTCAAACTCAAAAAATTTCTTTACAGTGACAAAGATCCTTTTAAATCATATATGGAATATGCAAAATTTGCTTAAACTTTCTCGTGTCGTTTTGTGAATTTCAGCAATTTTAATTCTTATGATATACAAAACCTTGCTATGGAAAATGGAATTTTTGGATTAATCGATCTTTCTCAAAATAATTTTGTTTTATATCTAAATTTGGTAAAAATGTTTTATGTAAGTTTGTTGGGGAAGTTTCATAGTGGAAATGAGAGAGAAGTTTGGCTTAAAAGGAGTAAAAACTATTTCAAATGCTCAACTTCTTGGTGAAATACTTGGTTGCAAAAAAGATGGTCAAGAGCTCCAACATTTTGAAATATATTATAATAATCATTAAGTGATTCATGATTTGTTGGAAAATAAAAGAGTTAGACTCTAAAGGCAAAATTGTAAGATCTAAGGATAGACTTATAAGTCTCATTTTGCCACAAACCGTTAAACTTAGAAGGGGGGAAGCAACAACAATTCCACTTAAATAGTTTTTAAGCTATGTTTTCCACTTTTGCTAAAATGTGATATAAATCGGGCTCAAGTGATTTTTTTGATTTTGTAGCTAAAAAAAATTATAGTCATGAACATATACTATTTCATGGATTATATTTGAGTAGAATTTTCTTTTGAGTGGATAAATGAGGTGAAATCACACTAAATCCAAAGTACCAGACATGGAAAATCTCTTACGCACATGCCCTATGAGTTTGAGCCTTATGAATCAGTTGTTAAGAAAGAAGAAAGAATGATGAGATATGACGAGGCACTAGAAATGGAGGTTAAAGAAGAGGAATATGAGGAGGAGGAGGAGGAGGAGGAGGAAGAAGATACTTCTTTGGAGAGACTTGATAGGAGCCATGGAACTTCAAACACCGATATCATTTGAAATTAAGAGAAGCACCTAAGGAATCCAAAGAAGCTTAACCGATCGATGAGAATTCTTAAATCTTTCCAATAAATGAACAAAAATTTTGAAATTTTTTGGAAAATCTTAGAGCAAGACCATCATCATGCACTTCATCAACCTTTTAGAAATCAATTAATCAAATATATATTTCTATATTTTCTTTGTTTTATGTATTTGCACTAGTATTTTCTTTTTATCATATTTCTATTTCATGCATGTTGCATTTAAGTATTAACGAAACGTGTGTTTGTATAAGAAAATATATTTATTAATGCAATGTATGTCAACCTACACATATAGTATATGTTGACATATTGACAGTTCCTGCTAAATATTTTCAGGATTCATATTTGTTATTTTAAATACAGGGAACAATTATAATTTTGGTTTTATCTCTTTATAAACACACTTTTCTTATAGAGATCTTATCTTTCTTCTCCATCATTTACTCCTCTTTATGTCTAACATCTTTCTTCATCAAAATAGACATGAAAAACATTTACAAAGAAAAATCGATAATATAGAGGAAACACTTCAAACATTCAAAATAGCATTGTGTATAGTCACGGCAAACCAAAAACATCTTGAAACCTACCAAAATCTGATGGTACATGAGTAAGAATGAAAATTTGCATCATTTCGGCATTTCATCTCTTATTTTCTTAAAGAGAGAATAGAAAATATTCCTAAATACTTTAGAATAGAAGAAATGCCAGATGATGAAATGCACATCGATAGCAAGAAGAAAATGGATGAGTGGGATGTTTGCTTTATGAATCATATTTTTTACCCTTCTCTTAGAAGACTTAAAACTCCAATAAAGAAGCATAAAATTCTATGTTCGTTAACATTCTATATTAATTTACTTATTTGTTTATGGTTGTGATTAAAGTGTTTTTGTCATCATTTAGTGTTTGTTATATTTTAAATTTCAGTGGTATCTTTTGTATTTTGTTATGTTGTTGTATTGATGGCTTTACTGTAATCTTTTAACTATTTTAGTATTATACGTAAAATATATATGCTTTATTTCATTGTTTTTCATGATTTTAATTCCCCTCTTGTTCATTATTTATACATATTCATATATAAATCTATATACAAAATTTATACATTTATGTCTAATTGAGCCTAATAGCTCTTTTTTTAGCCCATATTTGTTGATGACACGGGAGGAGAAAAATAAATATACAAGAAAAAAATGTTAACGAGAGTGCATAATGTTAAGGGAGTTTCAAAAATAAAAATGTTATATTTTATCTCTTAAATATTTATACGGTTATCATCATCCAAAATGGGGAGATAATATTGATTTTGATGACAACAACCATACACATATTAACACAAACTTTTTTCCAAGTTGTGTAGTATTATACAGAGATAAACAAGATAGTCATTGAACAAAAGCGAGAAAATGATTTATATATGGAGAATGATAATGAGCAAATCAAAGATATGTTTGACTAACGATCAATGAAAACCTAGCACTTCAAAAATAAAGAAATAAAAAGTGTTTAGTAAGTCCATTGGGTCTTAGAATTTCTATTAAAGACCCCATAACAATATCTTTTGAAATTCTTCTTTCATTTATCTCTATTTTATCTTTAAACATCTTCATATAAGTATACATTCTGAGTTTAAAAGCGTCGAAGTCTAAATTGAAGTTTAGAAATAGAGAACAAAATATAGTAGGTGAAGTCGACATACCCATCGGTCTACGTCGCTATAGTGGCAGTTATTCTGTTTTTAAAATGCAAACGAAAGGATTTTGACTCCATCTCTTTATCGATAGACACATTGTTTCATCTTCTATTTGAGGAGGTCTAAAAAATGAATTTTCATCGATAATTTCCAAATTCTCTCTTGCTCTTACACTTCTATATTTTTGTGAGAAAACACTTTTATGTACTTTCAATCTCTTTGCAAATCTATATACTTTCAATCATATTCTTCATGGATATGCAAATCACACAAAATAAGAGAGTTTGTACTTGAATACTCAATCATTCTCTCTTTGGTGTCATTTAGTCCTTATTGATTTCAAAGATATGTTTCACTTGGTGTTTTATATGATCCTTGTACTAAAAAAAACAAGATTACATATTAAAGATACAACTACTTGCTTACACTTTAACATTTTAAAGAGAAAAGAGTTCTTGCCACATGTGGAAAGTAAAGATGAAAGGTGAATCTAACTACCCATGAAATTATAAAAATTTAAAGGTGTACTTACCATCCGTGGAGAGCAAGGAAGTGACAGCTAAATTTTGTACAAGGAGTACATGAATGGACGTAATGTTGAATATCCAAACTGGTATAAATATTATGGCCTTTTTTACTCTTTACTGTTACTTTGCATCTAATATTTGAGTATCTACATATCATTCTTATTTTACTACATATTCAAGTAGATAACCTATAGATTTGCAAGTTATTTATTAAATGGTTGACATGCACTATTTGTCCCTACTTTTTTTATATTAGTGCCTTAAGATCCATTTCACACAAGTATGTTTGGATATTCCATAACCTACAGTATACTTTGACCTGCGATTAGGGGAATGGTCCACCCTTGTCACGTTGGAATACACACACATATATATATTATGAACATAGACACATTTCGACAACTATTATCTAAATTAAATTATGATATGCATGGCCATGTTACTGTACTATTATATATGTAATATTATGAAATTTAAACACTTATGGTTGAACTTATTCACTTAATATTAAGTGGCTTGGTACTGGCGAGAAGAAAACCCATTATGTGCTTTTGCGACGTAGTTACGTTACATAACGTGATGTGATATGCATGGGCATAGTACTTGATTTTATCATACCAAAAATATGTCAAACTAGAAGTTTACCTTTTTCCTTAAACTCCCAGTTACTCATTTAAGTTGGCTAAGAGTACAAGGTAAGGCTTAACATTCTATAGCTTACTAGTGATGCATAGTAAGCTTTGGATGCATCTATTATTTATTATTTCCACCTCATTTGTAGATTTATATGCATCATCATTGTGAGGACATGTTTTTATCACTATCCATAGTTGAGGGTAGTACTTATGTTACTGATGATGCAACTTTGAGAACTCTATTTTAGGAGCAGTCATATAAACTATCTGGTTTTGATTATGTTAAATTATATTTCTTCAATACGATGTAAGCATTGTTTTTTTGTTAATATTTCTATCATTTACATTTACCCAACGATTTTGTATTCAGATGAAGTATATGGAACATGAATACTAATGGAAGTATCGAGTATCAATCTTGGATATCAGAGTGGAGGATTGTTATATGTGATATCAAAGCTTAGGTTTAGCAACTACTGGAGCCTAAATAGGGTGAGTTCATTGGATATGTGGTAAACGACGCTCTAGAATGAGTGAAGTGTGTATTATATATATATACCCACATACATATATGTGTGTTTGACAGAGAGAGAATGCGTATTGGTATTTTTATATATTTTCCTCTACAATATTTCCTTTTTTCATAATTCTATCCTAGAAGTATTCTAAGGGAGTTTCCCTATTCAAAACATGAAGATGAGTACTCAAAAAAGACAATAGTGAATGCAATAGGCAGTTGTTGAATCGATGATTTTTCTTACAGTTAGAAAATTGCTGAAAAAATTATAATAAAAATAACTACAAGCGCACGAGGTATAATTTTAGTACGTGGAAAGTACGGATCGATCCAAAGAGAATTGAAGTGATTTAAAACTCTCGATCAAATTAAACGAAATTTGTTTGAGATTTCTTAAACTAAAAAGAAATGCAAAGACTAACTAGAAATAAAAGTGATTAAAAATATAAGATCCGAAATTAATTTAGAAGCAAATCCACTCTCATATTTTTACATAAATCAACATACAAACAATCTATAATCTTGATATTTTGATCTTAAATGGAATTAGTGATGTATCTATCATAAGTACGGTCTATTTATGTTATTAACTAACATAACTTAAACCATCAAACTATAATACAACACAGAAAACCACTTATCAATTGTAATGGAAATGAAGTCAAAGCAAAAACTATTTTAAATAAAACCTATTTACTATTTTATTTGGTAACATAGATCATCAAATTTTGATTTGACTTTAATTTCACAATCAAAAATCAGTTAGAAAAATGATGACGTAAATTGTGATTAAATTTCAGTAAGAATAGCCTATTTGTGAATACAACATAGGCTATCAAATTCACTAATAAACTTACATCAATCATCCACATTTTCAAGAAGCATAAAAGGGATCATAAATCACACAATATGTTGAATTTACATAATTTTAGAGAGCTTCATTACCCCTAAATTGAAAGGGTTTAGCTACTCATTTGTGTTATCATTTCAACATATGTAAATTTCAACATTTAAAAGCAAGCAAAGTAAGAGCAAACTAAAATAAAAAGAGAATTATTCTACTTGCATAAAATGAATCTAAACTGCAAACATGAAAGAAAAGAGAGCATATAAATGAAAATAAGCATAAAAGAACATGAAAGCATAAAATAAAAGGAAGTAGACAAAGAAAAAGAGGCATAGGAAGCCCTTTTTATTTCTCTTTTAATTTGAAGCTACAACTTTGATGATAATGTAAAAACTAAAAACTTCATTACACGAAGATAAGAGGGGTATTTATACAAGCCTAAACCCTAAATCCATATTTTAGAGAGCTACCCAAAATACTCCTTTGGAATTGTGGCCGTCAAGTTATCATTAACTTCTAATTAATCCTCCATTAAGTATGCATGTAATTTTAATCTCCACTAACATGTGCATTAGCTCCTAATTATGGATCAAGATAAGTGGGTATGTGGGGTCCTCCGCGTTGGATGAAATGATTTATTTCTTCATTCCTTTGTTTTTCATCCTTGTGCATGCATATTTCCATGAAAGCTCCTTCATATTTCCATCCAAATTCCTACAAATAAAACTAAAATGTGCAAATGAATATTCTTAAAATTAATACATGCGCAAAATTACTATTTTACCCCCAAATTGATGCATGAATGATGACTTGAAATCATTTCTAAAATTTGGTTTTAAACATGTAAAAATAACCAATTATGACATTTATTTAAAATAAAAGTAAATTAAACATGGAAGTAAAAATATGCACATTGAATATCCACACATTTATGTTTTAATTTGTCCTCGAATAAAGAAAAACTATTTTCGCTGGAAACACGATTGCATTGAGTGTACATAACAAGCCGTTAAACCTCTAGGTGTCCCTAGTAGGACTAGTGTTGTCTCATGAGGGTTTTCAGCAGATACTACCCACAAAATCCAAATGCAACATGAAAAATTCCTAAATGCAAGATTTATTTACAAAGATACGAATGCAAGTTTTTGAGAATATTTACAAATGAAGTATTTACTTTTAAATAGACACGAATAAGCTAAATATAAGATCTGGTCAATATCAAGAAATTTAAGTCCTTTTACTTGTCAAAATTTCCAATGAAAATTAAGTTATCATCATAATAGACTCTAGTTTGGCTAGTTGTTTTTGTTGATAACATAGTGCAACTATGAAATGGATTCTTATTTGATGTGCGAAGTTTTTCAAAGTAGGATTTTTATTTCTTTTGGATAACAAGTTAAATCACATAACTGAAAATAGTGCTTGGATTTTAACTGCTTACTCTCCCTTATTTGAAAAGTCTTAACATTATTATTTTTACACACCTAACTCAGATAAACTGAGGCCAGATATAACGATCTTGCACTACCTTTCAGGCTTACATAAGAAGAGTACAGAGCGTGGAGAGTGTACACACTTTCATATAAACACATGAATCTAAGTGGTAATTTTTA
Source organism: Allium cepa (assembly GCA_030765085.1). Classification (NCBI taxonomy): domain Eukaryota; kingdom Viridiplantae; phylum Streptophyta; class Magnoliopsida; order Asparagales; family Amaryllidaceae; genus Allium; species Allium cepa. The sequence goes on along the minus strand of CM060940.1, from coordinate 622,052,675 downwards.
ATAAAAATATTTACATACACCTAACTCAGATAAACCGAGCTAGATATACCGATCCTTGACTGCCTTTCGGGATTACGTGAGAAGGGTACAAAGCATGGCATGTACACACTTGCGTGTGAACACATGACTCTAGATGTTTCTTATTTTACAAATACTAATTTTTTTATTTTTTTATATTTTTTAGAAGAGAGAGTTTTGCGATATTATCTTAGCACCATTTAACTTGGAAGATCAAAAACGTTATCACATTTACTTTAAATCAACCACTCTTTTAAACAAAGATTTTCAATTATTATATACTTCATAATTAACACCCATGAACCTTTCTATATACTAGTTAAACCTTCGTTACTTGTAATCAAACTTTATTTTCAATTTTGTTAAGACAAATAAATTTTCAAAGATTTCAATTTAATAACCAAAACCTATACTTATCCTATTGTGTTTCTTAAAAAGTAAATGAAAATGCTAAAAAGATTTTTTTTTTTTTTGGACTTTTTTAGCTTTGAGTTTTGAAACCATTAAAAATGAAAAATGAATATGACACTCCCCCCCTCCACATTTGATTTTGACTGTGTCCCCATAGTCAATGCATATATACAGGGCGCAATGGGAAAAAATATGTATATATTTACAAAAGAGGGTTAACATTTCTTACTAGATATAGTATAGCTCACGAAGAGTCATGAGCTCCTCATCATGATTACTTGGCAATTCCATGTATGGTTTCAAGCAGCGACCATTGACTTGAAAATTGTTCCATCCCTGAGGTTTTGTATTTCAATTGCACTATGTAGAAAAATAGTTCGAACCACAAATGGTCCTGTCCATCTTGATTTCAATTTCTCAGGGAATAAGTGAAGTCTAGAGTCACTAAAAAGAACTTTTAGATTGCCGAAAACGTTTTTCTGCGGATTGACTTATCATGAAATTTTTTGTCCTTTCTTTGAAAATTTTCTCACTTTCATATGCATCACTCCTAGTTTGCTCTAACTCGTTGAGTTGTAATTTTCTGTTTTAACCACCTTTTTCAAGATCAAAATTTAAGTTCTTAATCGCCCACAATCTTTATGTTCAAGTTCAACCGCTAAATGGCATGCTTTCCAATAAACTAAATGAAATGGAGACATCCCAAGATTAGTTTTAAAAGCGATACGGTAAGCCCATAGTGCGTCAGTCAATTTCGGAGACCAATATTTTCGATTTTTTTAATAGTTTTCTCCAAAATTTGTTTTATTTATCGATTTGCAACTTCAACTTGGCCACAAGTGTGAGGATGATACGGAGTGGAAAACTTATGGTTATTGAGTACTTCTTCATTAAAGTTTCAAATGATCGGTTATAGAAAAGAGTTCCGTTATCGCTTATTATTGTATGAGGTGTACCGAACCTCAAAAAAATGTTTACTTTTATAAACTTCACAACAACTTGTTGTTATTTTTTTATACGAAATGGCTTCGACCCATTTGGATGCGTAATCGACGACATGGAGAATGTACAAATTTTCAAAAGAATTGGTAAACGATCCCATAAAATCAATACCCTAAACGTCAAAGATCTCGATCGTAAGGATAGAGTTCAAAGGCATCATATTTCGTTGAAAGATTCTTCCTATCATTTGACAGCGATCGCAAGTTTTACAAAATTCGAATGAGTCTTTGAAAAGAGTGGGCTAATAAAAACCACATTGAAGTACTTTTTCAGCAGTTTTTCGATGACCAAAATGTCCACCGCATGCTTGATTGTGATAAAACGAAAGAACACTTTTGATTTAACAATCTGGAGTGCAACGTCGAATAATTTGGGAGGAACAATATTTAAATATGCACGGATCATCTCAACAGAAGCAATTGTCTTGGAAAAGAAATTTATATTTATCTTGGTTGGACCAAAATAAAGGAGTTTCCTTAGTGATTAGGTACTTCACTATGTCTGCATACCATAGATTGACAGAAACAGAAAGGAGTTGTTCATCGAAAAAATTCTCGTTGATCGATAAAGAAGATGGTGTGTTTGGAAGACGCGACAGATGATCGGTAATGACATTGTCGGATCCTTTTTATCTTTGATCGTAAGGCCAAATTCTTGTAGTAAAAAGTTCCAGTGAATTAAGCGAGATTTAGCATCCGTTTTAGTTAAAAGATATCAAAGAGCGAAACATGAAAATAACCAGTGTGGCTAACACGGTTAGCTATTACTTAGGATCGTGTAATATGAAATATAATTAAATCTAAATGCGGAAACAAATGATAATAGCAAAGTAAATAAAAAATAAGTAAAATAAAACAAGCACACCAGGAATTTTTATACTGGTTCGAATTTCCCGTTCTACATCTAGTCCCAAACTCCCTCTGGAATATCAACTACAACAACCCTCACTTAACCCGGAGTAACAGGTTTACACTGCCTAAGCAATCGAACAAGACTTCACTCGCCTAAGCAACCAAATAGGACTTCAATACAAATAACAAAGGTATCTGACTGTAGTGTGTTCTTAAATAACACTGATAAGTCAATTGAGTACAATCTTTCCATAATCTTCTCCTTAATGATGTATAGTGATGTGCTTTGAGAATTATGGAAGATAAAGTTATCAAAGATCAAAGTATGTAAGTGATTTGAGTGCAATTTAAAAGTTTGAGAACAGATGAGAATTTAAGAGTGCTAAAAGTAAATTCGGTAATTTGTTTGTTGAATTCTGTAATCTATTTATAGTATATAAAGAGTTGCATCTTTAAATGAAAAGTTATATTAAAAAGAACGGATGCAACTGTTGATTTAAAAGAATGTTTCTCTTGGTGAAGAGAAGTGTCTTTTCAAGAAAATAGCAGTTGGGGATATTCAGATGTTTAAAGAAAAAAATTCAGAGTTCTGAATTAGATTGAAACGCAAACAGCAAAGAAATAGTTCATTTCTGACCATATTCAGACGTCTGAATATTTTTGTTCAGACGTCTGAATAATGTAAAAACAATATTTTTATCTTAGCACCCAGACGTCTGAATATATGGTTTCAGACGTCTGAGTTTGCTCTTTTGTGCATGTATGAGCATGTGTGTGCATGTGTGTATATATACCGTTTAAGGAGAGATTTTAAAAAAATTTCTAAGTAAAGTACAGACTCTAGACACACAATATACAACTTTAAACGTCTATAGATGAATCTGCAAAATCTCCTGCAAAGATGGTTTGTATACATATATCATTTTATATAGGTTGTTATAATCAAAATCGAGATTCTAACATTCTCCCCCTTTTTGATGATGACAACTATATAAAATTAATGAACTAGTAAAGTATTGTTGCTCCCCCTGTCAATATCCACAATTTAAATTTCTCCCCCTTTGTCATCGACAAAAAGAAAGAACATGAATGATAATAGATAATTCATTCCATTAAGGCAAACAAAGTAGATAATAATACATAAAGAAATACTGTTTTAGAAATTTCTCATACAACTAGACAATAATGTTGATAAGCAAAACATAAGAAAATTTCTCATACAATTAGACTAAGATAATTAAAATTGGCTTGAAAAAGATGGATCATTGTGATTAGAACTTGAGCTTGAGGAAGACCAATCAAATGGAGATGGATTATAGGCTTGAGTGGATGAAGAACCGGAACAAGAAATTCGATCCCATATTTTATTGAGAAAGCCTTTGATTGAGTTGAATTTTCTTTGCGTCTTCTTCTCAAGTGCCTTTATGTCTAGATGAATCTTTGATTGATTTCAGGAGAGAGTGATGATGGCTTGTCTTGAAGAAGTATCCGGACCAATTTCTTGGATGGTGTCATTGTCCTCTTCTTCTTCTTCATGTTAAGTATGAGAAGAAGAAGCAATACTGGTGTCTCGAGTTTGAGGAACACCTTGTTGAATATTTTGTGACCATTGTTGGAATGAAATAATTTATTGAGAAGGAGGCCATATAGGAAGACCCATCAACCCTAAAGTTTTAGCGCCTAACTCACTAATACTTGTAATATCAGAGTCAAGCATTGGTACTCTGATATTTAGGAGAATGCGCATAATATAGGCACCATAATGAATGGTTCTATACTTCCTTCGGATTGTGATGTCTTGGAATTCATCTAAAATAATTTTCCCCCAATTCACTTATTGATTGGAGTAGATAGAATAAAGCGCTTGGAAGTTTTCTTTATACACTTTTTCATAGCTACCCGTCCTTGGTTGGAGAGAGCGAATAAAAGCACGGTGAATTAGCCTAGCTTGTGGCCTTAAAAAGGTAGATTTTAAATTGCCCATATTTATAAGTTGATCAGATAAAATTGATGTGAAACCTCATCTCGATATTCCATATCAACTTCTATTTCATTAATATCAATTCCTTGATAAGGGCAGTTTAAAATATGACCTTTTCGTTCTAAAGGTAAGAAGATTCTTACGCCATAAACTAACGACCAACGCAATCTTGGCGGTTTTGAGGATTTTGATGATCCAAATTTAAGTTAGCAAGAAAAGTTTAATCATAAGATGATTAATCTTAACATTGTTAGGAGTATACCCAATCAAGCTGTCAAGTGAAATTGCTCCGCTAACTCTCTAATATGATAAGCTGCGAAATCCAAAAATTTCATGAATGCTCCTTCAAATATGTTGGAGTTCTTCATAGAATTAAATCGAGAAACAGCAACATCGTTCCATAGCCATTGCCGGATTTGGTCTTTGGGTGGTCCGGATGCTGATTCTCTAGTTCTCTTTGATCTTGGTGCCATTGAAGACTTGAAGAAAGGTTAAAAGCTTTGAGGAAGATAGAAAATGGGGGCTAGGTTTCTGAAGTAAGAAGGAAAGAAATGAAAAAGGTATTATGTAGAGGGTGAAAAGGCAGGGGTGAAAAGGTAATAAAAAAAATAAGAAAGGTGTAAAAATTTGCTCAGAAGAGATTCTGACGTCCGAGTCACTTGATTCAGACGTCTGAATTGAGTTGAATACAACCCATAAGGAGTTAATTAAAAAATCGTCTAATTCAGACGTCTATTAAATTTGATTCAGACGTCTGAACCTGGAGTAAAAAATTTCTGTTATGAAGATTCAGACGTCTGAATTTTGTACAGAAGCACATATAGCCCTTTTTGAGAATAAAAACAATATATATTATTGAATAATTTTTTAAATATTATAGATTTTAGAATAAACAGAATCAAATAAACATATTATATAAACAACAAAAGATAATAAAATATATTTTGAAGAAGAGGATGGAGTATGATATGATTCTTCTTCAACTTTGGTGTTCTCTGCAAATGGTCGAAGTGGAGACCATCTGTTACCACGTTCCCAAGAATTTGGAGTTGTCGGTGGACGCTGTGGTGATGGTTCCCAAGGATTACGACGACTTGGAGAATGGGCTGAAGACGGTTGATGAACAGTATCTTTTGATGAAGAACCACAGAAATTTAACGCTACTTGTTCCAGAAAGCTAAGCCGTTTGGCATTAACTTTTTGCTCATGGTATAATTCACGTTGTAAGTCTAATGTTTCTTTCTGATAGTGATGAATATCATTGATTTTTTCTTTGTGGATGGTGATCCAAAAAAAGAGACCATCTTGTTCTTTTAGATGGAGGAGTATATCCAGTATGAGTTGAGGGAGGGCAATCAGAACCGGTTCATATATTGGAGTAGGAGTTGGTAGATTATTCGATTCCGGGGAAGGAGAGGTGTAAGATAGCTTAGATAACTCAGAGTTATTGTTGGATGACATGATTAAACAGAAATTTTTGAAGAAAAAGAGAGTTGAATAAATTCTTGGTGAAAAGAATTAAAAAAATGCAGATAATATATAGGTAGAAACTAGCTAAATTTAACAAAACGGTCAGTGTGAACAGTCATGTGTGATCCTATCAAATATTGTCGAAATTTTTCAAGAGCAAAATCCACCGATAGAAGCTCTTTTTCAGTAGTTGTGTAATTGAGTTAAGCATCGTTTAGAGTCATACTAGTGTAGTAGATAACGTGAAGGATCTTATTGATGCGTTGTCCTACGACAGCACCAACTACAAAGTTTGAAGTGTCACACATTATTTCAAATGAAAGATCCCAATTAGGTGAACAAATGATGGGAGCAGAAGTGAGTTCGTTTTTGAGACGTTTGAAAGCAGAAACACAATCAGAATTAAAATCTAAAGGAATTTCTATTCCAAGAAGAGTCGTAAGAGGTTGAGCGATTTTACCTAAATCCTTCACAAAATTTCGATAGAAGCCAGCGTGTCCAAGGAATGAACGAGTGTCTTTGATGTATTTGGAAATGGGTAGATTCGCAATTACGTCAACTTTCACTTTATCAACTTCAATAGATGTATTTGAAATGACATGTCCAAGGACAATGCCATGTTTGACCATAAAATGACCTTTTTTCCCAGTTTAACGTTAAGTGTTTGTCATTGCATCGTTTAAAAATCAATTCAAGATAGTGTAAGCAATCGGAAAAAGAGTTTCAATAGATGGCAAAATCATCCATAAACACTTCAAGAAAACATTTGATCATATAGGAAAAGTTTCTAACCATGCATCTTTGAGACGTAGCAGGAGCATTGCAAAGGCCAAATGACATACGTCGATAAGCAAAAGTACCAAAGGTACATGTGAAAGTTGTTTTCTCTTGATCTTCGGGTGTGACTGGAATTTGATTATAATCGGAATAACCATCTAGGAAACTATAGAATTCATGACCGACTAAACGTTCAAGCATTTGGTCGATAAAAGGAAGAGGGAAATGATCCTTATGTGTTGTAGCATTCAATTTTCAATAATCAATGCATACACACCAACCCATTTGAGTACGAGTTAGAAGAGTTCGGTCGAGTCGTTCTTGATAACGGTAAGTCTAGACTTTTTAGGCACAACATGAATTTGGCTAACCCATGAACTATCAGAGATTGGGTATATGATTCCGTCATCGAGAAGTTTAAGAATTTCGTCACGAAACATATCCTTCATTTTTGGGTTAAGCTTTCATTGCGCGTCATGAATAGGCTTGACATCATCAACTAAATGGATGCGATGTTGAACAAGAGTGAGACTAATTCCCTTTATATCAGTGATCGACCATGCAATTCTTTCTTTGTTTTTTGACAGAATTTGAAATAAGAATTTTTTTTTATCAAGAGTGAGAGTCAAAGAAATTATGACGGGAAACATTTCGTTGTCACCTAAGTATGCATACGTAAGGTGATTGAGAAAGGTCTTAAGGTCCAACCTCGGGGGTTGCTCAATCAAAGAATTCGGTTGAAGCTCATATTCAATGGTAAGTTGTTCAAAATGAAGCGCATTTTCAATTTCGTTAGGCTCATCTTGAAACTGTTGTTCTTATTCGATCTCTCATTCGTTGTTATGGTCAACTGTTTCGTCATCAAAATTTTCTTGAATGATGTTAACTTCCAACTTGGTCATATGGTTCGTTTGGTTAATTTTCAAGATTGAAAATGTTAAGATCCAAAGTCATGTTTCCAAAAAATATTTTCATCAAATCGTTTTGGCAATTAATGAGAGCATTCAAAGTAGCCAAGAAAGGTCGGCCTAAAATCAATGGAACTTGACTCATTGAATTATTTATAGGTTGAGTCTCCAAACGGTGAAATCGACAGGGAATATGAATTGACCGATTTTGATGAGTACTCCTCGATTTCTCTCATGGGTTTCTTAATTGAAGGATCGGCATACTGAACAGTTACTTTTATCGATTTAATTTCACCCAAACTAAGTTGGTAAGCTAAATAAGGAATCAAATTGACATTCGCACCCAAATTGAGTAAGAACCTGTTAATATATCGTGCATGAGATCGTCGGACATCCAGGGTCTTTGTATTTGACAGGAATCGATAAGGACAAGACTTTGCTAAATCCAGCGGTAAGAAAAATTTCTTGGGTATGTGAGTGTATCGTTTTTAGGTACACAAGTCCTTGAGAAATTTAGCGTAAGGTGGGATTTGCTGAATTATACCAAGAAGCAGGATGTTAACTTTCAATTGTTTAAAAATTTCCAACATCTTTTCCATTTGGTCAGAGTGTTTCTTGGGTTGAAGATAATGTGGAAATAGAACATGATACTCAGTCAAGTGGGTCTACTTGAGCAGAAGAATTTAGATTGGAGTTTGATTCTATGTTTGGCTCAACGTTTTGTTCAAATTCATTTGTTGTTTTAGAAGCATTGAGAGGGGTTTCCAGTAAATTGTTTGGATTAACGACTTGATTATCTATTTGTTTATCGAAACGCAAAGTCGCGATAACATTCATTTGAGTTACATTGCTATCTTGAACAAGATGGGCTTGATTCGAATTCATGTTCTGATTTTTGGGATTTGGAACTAGCTGACTTGGGAATGTGCCTCGTTCACATTCACTTAGAAACATGGCTAATTATGGTGAAAATGATTGGGTTGAAAGGAAGGATTCTAAGAATTGTTCGGAAATGCTTGAAAGTTGGGACGAACCAAGTTCGTGTTAGGATTATTTTGATTTCAAGCAAAGTTTGGATGATTTCTCCAAGCAGGATTGTACGTTGGAGAAAACGGGTCATTTTTAACCCTAATAAAATCATTGAGTTGTTCGATTGAGTTGGGGCACTAATCGGCAATATGACTCGGATCATCGCACTTATAACATATGAGTTGGGAAGCTTGGTTCATTTGGTTGGATGACAAAACGTTGTCAAATTTATTAACATTACATCAGTTTTAGTTCTGAACCTAAAGATGATCCTATCGAGTGTGTATTCGATCGTAAGTAAATGGATTTTTTGTTAGAACGTTCCCATTAAGACGATTTTCGGCTATGTTTTCAAGAAATTGCCAAGCATCATCATGATATTGGGCGAGAAAGTTGCTTTGGCACATCGATTCAACCATGGTTTATGAGCTATTTTCAAGTTCATCGTGTAAGATTTGGCAAAGGGACCATTTTTCGAAGTTAAGGTGTGGACATTTTATCAAAAGCTCTTTAAATCTTTCAAAATATTTTCCAAATGGTTCACACTTGAATTGATGAAAATTGACGATTTCATTTCGAATTTTATTTGTTTTTTTCCAAGGTCAAAACTTTTTTAAGAAAACTTTAACGAATTCTTCCCAAGTTTTGATAGAGTTTGATAGTAAGTTGTACAAACATTTTTTAGCATAATTGGTAAGAGCGAATGAAGTAATCGGAGTTTGATTCCATTATCAGAAAGTTGTTGGAGTTTAATGGTTGCGCAAACTTGTTCAGATTTCGTTAAAAAAATGTAAGGGATCAACGTGTTCAAAATTGCCAAATTTTGAAAGCATGGCAATATGGTTTGATTGAATTTCGAAATGATTATCCATAGGGGCGAGTAAGTTGATACAAGAAGGAATAGTGACTCTATCGGGAAAGATTCTATATTCCATAAGAGTTCAAGGGCCCTTCTTGTCACCATTTCAGGATCGCTTATTCGAGTTAAACGATTAGTTGTTGTGTCATAAGTACAACGATTTGTAATTGCGTCACGAGTTCAAATACTCATACAGAAGTAAAAGTCAAGAAGTGAAAGAAGCTAGAATCGAATTTAAGAGAAATAAGCAAGATTTAGAAAATGAAGCAAGAAGTTTTTTTTTACTATTATTTTAGGAAAAATATTTACCAAAAGAAATTTATTTTTAAAAAGGAAAATTTGATTTTTTTTTTTATATGTTTTTGCTTTTTGAAAAAATCATTTCTTTTTTTTTTGGATTTTTGTTACTCTAAAAAAAACTAACTCAAAATTTTCTTTTTTTGGATTTTCAAAAGTGAAATACTTGTTTTTTTGTTTTTAATTTTGATTGAAAATTTTCTTAGGAAAAGATTTAGACAACTTTTTTTTAGATTTTGAATTATACAAGAACTAAATTAAGTAAAATGTACAAAAAAAAATTAGTTTGGATTTTGGTTTTTTTTAAGTATGCACGAACTAATGCAACTAAATGAATGCAAGAACTTAATTACTTATTTTCCGTCCTTAGTATTTTCTAACCCAAATTGTATAATCATACTTTGTCTTAGTTCAACAAAAAATTTCTCAGCCAGGTAACGGACATGAGTTATCGATGCACCACGAACCACCGTAGCAATGCAGCCGAAGATTTAAGTATCTTCAGAGAACCAACTAGTATAATATTTACGAATCACCGTAATATTTATAAATTATTATTGCTCTATCGTAGAATAGACACTAAGAAATAAAATTGTTCAAAGAAGACAACTGTCAAAATACAATTAAGCCCTAGTTGAGCTTGTGACTCCTTTAATTCTAAGGTTTAACCATTATTATTAGTTAATTTCTAGGATGAAATGCAATTTGTGGGTGAAGAAAGAGGTAATGAAATCCCTCACCTTACGTGGATTTGGGCATTGCTCTTAGTAAAGAAAAATAAGATGAGATGAATGCAAAATTGAAAATAAACGTGAATTAACAATGCAATTACCAATGAGATTTGTTTTTGTTTTTGTTTTTTTTATTTTTTTTAGATGTAAGCAACCAATAATGCATTGCAATGCAAATAAAAACAATAAATAAATGGCACGATACCGGAGCGTGCAGAATTGTTAGCAATTTTTTTAGCAGTGATTTTTTTTTATAAGCAAGCAAAGCAAGGCGGTTTTTAGTAACCACTTCTTCTCTACTTTTATAACCTGAAAATTTGAACAACAAAAGAAAATTGAAAACAAAGCAAATCCACTTTCTTTTTTAAACAAGGAGAAACTAAAAACAAACTAAACAAAATAAATTAAAATAAATATTTTTACTCAGGCCTTCAAGCCCAGCACAAAAACGTTTTCTCAGTTTTTTTAACAATTTTCCATGTAAAACTCGCTCAACCTTATCCTTATTCCTCTGTACAAAAAGGCGAATTCGAAATTGAATCGACAATCATAGAAAGAGAATTTTTTTTTTTATTGAATTGACGTTCTAGTAAAAGAGTGGTTGATTGGATTTGCAGTGCAGGCGATGGGATTGCGATCTCAGGTTCATGCAGATATACTAGGTTTGCGGTTTGAGGAGATTTGCCAAAGTGGTCGGGTGAGTTGGTCAAGGCTGGTTGCGATTTCAGAGGTTTGGGGATGGTCGACTGATGTTGAGGAGTTGTTTGAAGCAAGGGGATGGCAGTTGAGGTTAAAAGCGAAGGTATTTAATGAGTTGTATATATGGTGTTGAGTATGTGGTAGGGGAGTTGTATGTGTATTTGTATGGCAGCAAGCAGGTTGTTATAGGATATGGTAGACAGTATGAAGAAGCAAGTTGTATGGTAGAGGAAGTAAGGCAATAAGGTCAATGGTGGTGGTGATAGTTCCACTTGTAGTGGGCAGTGGTGATAAGGCAGATGTGATGTGTAATGTAGAGACTGATGTTGTAGGCAGGGTGCAGGTTGGTCAAAGTGACTGAGACAGAGGTGTGTAGCAGTTGCAGTTTGATGGGAGAAGTTTGGCAAGGGGTGTAAGTTGTTTTCAGGTGGGCAGGTTGGTTTATGGGTGGAATTGGAAGCAGCAACAGTGCATTGTTGTTGTATTGGTTGGTGTAGTCGTTGTAGTGCAACAATTCTTATTGAGCAGTAATGGTGAAGTGCAGTTGCAATGTTGTAGAGGGGAAGTAGTGATGAAAAAGATGTGTGATGTTGTATGGAAGTGAACGTTGAAGAGCAGTTTGGGTGAATGGTTGGCTATGGAGGGTGGTTATGGAGATTGTTGTATGAAGCTTCAGGTGGTAAGAGCATTTTGTATGAAGAACAGTTTGTATGAAGCAGTTTGGGTGAACTAAGAGGATGTGTGTGGATGGATTGTGATGGGATGAAGGTAGGACGTTGTAATGTGCAACAGTGTGTACGTGCACTGGTTGGATGAAGGTAGGATGTTGTAATGGGATGAAGGTATGAAGTAGGCAAGGCAGTGAGAAGTTTAACAATGAAGTGGGCAAGGCACTGGTGTGTGTACTGATTTGCAAGCAAGCAGGGTAATTAGTTGATGAATGAATGGTAAGTTGATGTTGCAGGCAGTAATTTGTTGATGGGCAGAGGAAGTTAGTCAGAGAATTGTATGTAGGTTGGTTGTTTGAAGAAGGAGTAAAGGCAGTAAGTGAAGTGTAGTTGCAGTTTGTTGGGGGGTGTTTGATAGCTGGGAGAGGCATTTTTGGTAGAAGAGACGATGGAAGGTTGTTGATTGGAGATGGATGAAGGTATGGCAGTGGCAGGAAGTGTGCAATTTTGTTGATGGTTTAATGATTGATGATTGATGACTGATGTAGATGATTCAGTGGTTGATGTTGTATTTTCTGGTGGTGGTGGTATTGGGGCAAGTGTTGGCAGTAAGGAGTATGTTATGTGCAGTGGGGAAGTGGTGATATTGATGTGGTGGCAGTATTGAATGATGACCAGTGAGTTGTGGTGGCTTGATGTTGAGGTGGTGTTGATGTGGAGCACTGGAAGTTGGCAGTGCCTGCATGGTATTGGAGGAAGTGAGATGTAGTATATGTGTGGGCAATGGGGCTACTGATGTAGGCAGGGTGAAAGTAAAATGAAATGCATAGTGGAATGCATTTGTAAACTTAAACAGCGAAACAGTGAAGTGTAAACAGTGAAACAGTGAAGTGTGAATAGAAATGTAAGTGTGTGTGTTGTTTTGAAAATGCAAATACAATTAAAGTGAATAATATATTTTTTGAAAGGAAAATGTGTAAATTGTTTTTTTTAATATAAATGCAAATGCAAATACAACAAGCACACAGATCAAATGGAAGCACAAATCACACAACAAAAACACAACACAAATTATTATTTTTTAAATGCAAATTAACCCAAAAAAAATCAAATGAAAAATAATTCGAAGAATAAAATCAAAATCAAATCAAATCTCCGGCAACGGTGTCAAAAACTTGTTGAATCGATGATTTTTCTATTGGTTAGAAAATCGCCGAAAAAATTGTAATAAAAATAACCGCAAGGGCACGGTGTACAATTTCAGTACGTGGCAATTACGGGTCGATCCGTATGGATTGAAGTGATTTAAAACTCTACTCAATCAAATTAAACCAAACTTTTTTGAGATTGTCTAAACTAAAAAGAAATGCATAGACTGAGTAGAAATAAAAGTTATTAAAAATATGAAATTAGAAAACAATTTAGAGGCAAATCCACTTTCATATTTCTGCATAAATCAACACACAAACAATCTATGACCTCTCTATTTTGATCTTAAATGGAATTAGTGATGTATCTATCGTAAGTATGGTCTATTTATGTTATTAACTAATATAACTTAAACCTTCAAACTATAATACAACATATAAAACCATTTATCAATTGTAATGAAAATGAAATCAAAGCAAAAGCTATTTTAAGTATGATCTATTTACTATTTTATTTAGTAACATAGATCGTCAAATTTTTATTCTACTCTAATTTCACAATCAAAAATCAATTTAGTAAAATGATGACGTAAATTGTGTTTATATTTGAGTAAGAGTAGCCTATTTATGAATACATCATAGGCTATCAAATTCACTAATAAACTTACATCAATCATCCACATTTTCACGAAGCATAAAAGAGATTATAAATCACACAATATGTTGAATTTACATAATTTTAGAGAGTTTCATTCCCCCTAAATTGAAAAAGTTTAGCTACTCATTTGTGTTATCATTTCAACACATGTAATCAACTTTCGAAAACAAGCAAAGTAAGAGAAAATTAAAATAAAATGAGAACTAATCAACTTGAATAAATAAATCTAAACCACTAATATGAAAGAAAAGAGAGCATATAAATGAAAATAAGCATAAAAGAACATGAAAGCATGAAATAAAAGCAAGTAGACAAAGATGAAGAGGCTTAGGAAGCCATTTTTATTTTTCTTTTAATTTGAGGTTACAAATTGCATGATAATGTAAAAACTAAAAACTTCATTACATGAACATAAGAGGGGTATTTATACAAGCCTAAAACCTTAATTCATATTTTAGGGAGCTACCCAAAATACCCCTTAGAAAGTGTGGCCACCAAGTTATCATTAACTTCTACTGAATCCTCCATTAAGTATGCATGTTACTTTAATCTCCACTAACATATGCATTATTTTCTAATTATAGATCAAGGTAAGTGGGTAGGTGGGGTCCTCCATGTTGCATGAATTGATTTATTTCTTCATTCCATTGTTTTCCATCCTTATGCATGCATATTTATCCAAATTCCTACAAATAAAACTAAAATGTGAAAATGAATATTCTCAAAACTAATGCATGCAAAAAATTACCAGTTTACCCCCAAATTGATGCATGAATGATGACTTGAAAGCATTTTTGAAAATTGGTTTTAAATATATAAAAATACTCAATTATGACATTTTTTTAAAATAAAAGTAGATTAAATATGAAAGTAAAAATATGTCTATTTACATGCACATCACTAGCATTACTACTAATGGCTGTGCTAAGCATGTTATGATGGTAGCTAATGCAATGGGAGGAAACAAAGAAGTAGAGCCGAACATGTTCAAATGCAATTGAACTTTATCATGTTGTATAGATATTGTGCTAGATTTGGAGGAAAGCCTTCCAATAGAACGGAGATTATTTCTATGAGATGGGAATAGTGGGCACATAGGGGTGTTTTGTTATCAACTAAGCTTAGTGGTGTGTAGCTTTCTGTATTCTCTTAATATATCTCATGTTGAGTTGGCATTTGTTTAATTGCACATATGCATGCTGATGTATTTGTGGAGGTGGCTAGTTTACCCCTCCAATGTGAAATGGTGTTTCACATAGATTTAAATCACAATGCAAAACCCATTGTACTGTCGGTTATAAGATGGATCCGAAGGGGAACGGTATTGTTGTTGACCTAGCAAAGATTGCAGTAGCCTAAGATTGAAGAGAATGGAAAGTGCAATTGAGACTTAATGCTATGGCTGTCAATGGATAACCAAAAAAATTCAAAATTCGTCCGCATCCGTATCCAAAAGGGGGATAAAAATCTGACATCCAGAAAAACTGATGCGGATGCAGATATGAAGACATATGCATCGAAAATTTTCTGTGTGGTTTTTTATCAAGATTATAGTTTAATTTATGTGTACTTTAGTACAATGAAAATATTTATTTATTGTTTTATTAAGTTATAAGTTCTTATTATATGCACTAAATGCATATTAACTGCTCAAAACTATTTATTATCAAAATATTTGTTTATTTTTAACACTTTAATAATAAATGGAATTGAAAAAGTATGTGTTAAACTAAAATTTTCCATTTATGTTTCTTGATTTATCGGTTGTTAGCGGATAAAGTAATTATCCGATATCCGTCCATATCCATAGATGCAGATCTGCGATATTCTAAAATGATTTCGGATATAGATACAGATATAGCACTGTCCACATCCGAAAGCATCCGTTGTCAGATCTAGTTGAAGCTTCTTTGATTTAGTTAGTTACTACCATAGACTTATTTAGGATTTCGCCAAAACTGCTTCCTATTTAACGAAGTTGAGCAAGAAGGATGTAGGTTTTGTTTGGACTTTGAAGTTTGAAGATGCGTTCATCCTACTTAAATAAAGGTTGACCAACACTTTTATTTTGCCTATTCCAAATGGGAATGAAGGTTGGAACGTATACATTAATGCATATGATATGGGTGTAAGTGCAGTTTTAACATAGCTTGGGAAAGTTATTGCTTATGTGAGTCAATAGCTTAAGAAAAAAGAGCGGTGGTATGCTATTCCTGATTGTAGTTGTTAGCTATTTTATTTATGTTGAAGATATGGAGACGTCACATTCTTGATGCGAGGTTCATGTTATTTACAAACCGCGAGCCTTTTTAAGTACTTTTTCACATAAAAAGGCTTGAATATGTGGCAAGAATGATGTAGAGATTTTCATTTCATACAATTTGGAGATTCTCTATACACCCTTAAAAGGGTATTATATTATAGCTAATGCACTTTGTATGATCTATGCAGCCATGACTACTTCAATGGTTATGAGTGGAAACAATTATAGATATTAGTAGACTTCGATTAGTGATCAAGGATTACTTCAGGCAAAGACATCTTGGAAGTTTGGTATTTTGACCATCTCTATTAGACCAAACTTGGGCTAATCAGTAAGAAGATACTTCGCTAGCTAAGGTTACAGAAGATTCAGCTGAGGATTTTAATTCTAAAAGAATAGTAGGTTTTGAGATTGCTCATTATGATTTATACAAAGGACGGACGGTTATGTTCCAAGATATTAACGGGGTTAGAAAGGAAGTTCTCGACAAGAGTCACCATTCAAAGTTTACTATACATCCAGGAGGTACAATAATATACTAAGAATGAAGCATGTTTTTGGTGGAAAGGCATGAAGAGGGATTTTTTTATTCATGTAAATAGGCGTGTCTAAATTGTCAATGGATAAAAGTTGAACATCTGAAGTCATGCGTATTGCTTCAACTACTTGGAATTCTACAGTGTAAGTGGGAGATGACATCTATAGATTTTATTAATGGACTACCTTAGTCAAGATAAGGGAATGAAGATATATGATTTATAGTTGATCTCTTGACTAGGAGCTCGCACTTCATTCTAGTAAATTCGACAACGATAAAGTTAAGTTTGGCTAGTTTGTATGCAAAGAAAGTTATTAGAATCCTTAGTATTCCTTGCAGTATTGTTAGCGATATAGATCCATTGTCTGCAAGTCAGTTTTGAAGAGAGTTACAGAGTACCTTAGCGGCGGAGCTGAGTTTAAGTATAGTTATTCAACTGCAAACTAATAGTCAAACAAAGAGGATGAACAAAATATTGGAGTATCTATTACATGCATGTGTCCTTGATTTTCGGGATTCTTAGGAGAATCATCTATATTTTGTAGAGTTCATATACAATACTACCTAGTGGTCTAGCATTTGCATGGCACAATTTAAGGCATAATTTTGTCGACCGTACAAATTAATAATATTGGATGGAGATTAGTGTTAATTAAACTTAGACCTATTATGGTTCGGGATGTGACCTAGATGATAAACCATATCCGTAATTGGATGAAGATTGCGCAACACAGACAAAGAGCTAGGCTGATCGAAGGCATATGGAATTGTAGTTCATGGTTAGGAATTTATATTTGTGAAGGTTTCTTTAATGAGAAATGTTATTCGATTTGGTAAGATGTGGAAGTAGCTCCTCGATATGTTCAACCTTTCATGGTAATTGAGAGGGTCATTAACCTACATATGTAGTTGCATCATTGACCAAAGTATTGCGTGTACATAAAGTATTTCTTGTTTCACATTGCAAAAATACTTGCATGATCCAACTTTAATAATGGAATGGACACGGTTGGAGGACTTAGAGATTGAGACTGACTTGATAATACTTAGGTGGTGTTATCCAACATTTTAACCTGGTTATATCTGAACTGACTGGAAACGTTAGACTCGACTGTCATCAAGGCCAGTAGCCCAGAGTGATGTTTATAGGGTCCCAAAATCAAGCATAGATGATAGTATGAGGCAGAAGCATGAAAGCTCACTGCTCACCGAAGAAGGATCGGGTACGACCCACATTCAACACTATGGATCATATCATATCGATTTCACAACTCAAATTTGCAGTGATTATCGGTCAGTAAGTCAAAATCTACACATGCTATCAACATGAAAATTAGAGTACATGCTTACTACAACATGTGAAACACCTCCTAGGGATATCATTCCAATTGGAGGAAGTTGGAGGGACCGACATAACTCACTTTGGAGGAATGGACAGAAATCAGAATTCAAGCAACACTACTTCATGGAAAATGTGATATCTCACAAACCATACGCTGAAATTGCACAAAATTTTAGCATCAAATAGCTAACGTCATGGGCCATCCCTCAAAGGTATCGTAGCCCATTTGGATCCACTAATAGGAATCATTTTCCAATCCCTATTGTGGGACCCGATGGCCTGCAAATTTTTGGGTAGCCTCGTCTTGGTCTCCCAAACCTTTTGCCAAAATTGCAGTCGATCCATGCATGTCTTTCCCTATATACGCAATAGACATGGTGTTAGAAAAGGGATCCTACTTTTTCTACCGACCCTCTGCCATTTTTATTCTTCACCTTTGAGCTAATGGTTCCCAACTGATCCAAACATTCTTATAATCACAATAATGTGGAAGATCAATAAAAATATAAAGTGGACGTAGGCCAAGATTGCCGAACCACTATAAAAATCTACGTATTCATTTATGTTTTTTGTTATGTTTTAATTTCATTCTTCCTTTAATCTCTATTAGATTCTATTGAGTGTTGATGGCCATTTTTGGCACCAACATTTTGGTGCTTTCATCGGGAGATGAATTCTTAGCGTGATTGGATCTCTTCGTTTGCTTGTGGATTCCCATATTCGCGATATAGATCCAGCGTTCTACCGATAAACTTTCTATTCTACTTAGATTTGAAGGAAATCTAAAGGAAGCTGATAGTCATTGTTAGAGGAACTAAGTCTAATTCATGTGTTTTTGGAGGATTTGATCGCTAGTTTTCTTGTTTGGAGTTGTTCATGTGTTCATGTCCATTTGGAAGGGAATGAATTCACTCATGTATGCAAGTTCTTGGGATCATATGCTAATGTTTGCACTCAAGATAGCCAAAATGGCCGATCCCTCTCTCGAAGCCTAGAAGGTCGATCCCTCTCTTGAGGTCTAGATGGTTGATCACTCTCTCCAAGCCTAGATGGCCGACGTCTCCAATCTCAACTACAACCAATCCCTTAGCCTAAATGACCAATCCCTTCGAAATACCAATATTGATCCCTCCACAGATGTCAATACCAATCCCTCCAAAGCAACAACACTGATTCCCTCCAAAGATGTCAATACCGATCCCTCCGAAATAGAAATATTGATCCTTCCATATAACTGATCCCTCATATGACTGATCCCTCCAAATGACCGATCCCTCCATATTATTAATCCCTTATATGACTGATCCCTCTCTTATAGAAAATTACCAATCCCTATACCAAAAAAATACGAATCAAGTATGATCCATTTTTTTGATTATGAATCGGGTATGATCCATTTTTAAAAAAAGTAGCTCTACTTAAAGACATTGCATTCTATTCACTTTCCTTACATCATATGACTGACCAGGGCATAGGGGATCAAGCAGCAACTGCTGAGTTGTAACTAAAGAATGGACAAGGACCTACCACTTAAACTGTACGCTCGAAGGCTAGAGAACCAAGATGATATGATACAAATGGGGATCAGTTACTGGATCAAAATTCTAGAGTAGATTACGACTACTCTCAACTGACCAGCCTCCAAATGCCTGGCTTGCCGCTGTGATACGATGGCTTGTGTGACGATCGCCCTACGTCGCTTATTATGTCATCTCAAAGTATAGCTATCCACCATCAAAGTTGAACCTGAAGTAGTCAACCATTCGATTTGAAGCAAATCCAAGAAGTTCTGGCCCAAGGTTAAACTCGGGTAAAACTAAGATTTTCTCCAAGCAACGCCGGTATGAATCAAGCACCATTCGTCACCAACCAAGCACTTCAAATTCAACGACTCCAAGCGAACCATGGGCTGACTCCAAGTAAATAGCAAATTTTCTCGAGTCGAACTCCAAGTAAATTATCACCAATTCGTCACACATTGGACAATCGTGCACATAACATTCACAAGCATTACGAACAACCATAACTTGAAAATGGACCGGAATAATGACGACTGGAGCATTTCTCCCAATCGAAGCCCATTCACTAAAGCCATTCAATATGCAGAATATCCCTAGAGATTCAATATGCCAACCATGCTGGCATATTCTGAAAGCACAAACCCCCAAGAGCATCTCATGAAAAATGAAGGGCACATGAATTTCACTAGATCGACTAACGCAATTAAATGCTAATTCTTTCCAATATTCCTCGAGGGAGTAGCGATCGATCATGTGATTTAAGGGTCATCGTCTAGGTCCATTCACTCGTTTAATCAGCTTCCTAAGGATTTTCCCCAACTTATCCTTAGCACTTAGCGAGCCGGTCAAAGACTTTTGGCAGAGATTTAACACTGCTGTCACTAAAATGAGCAATTCCAGCGAGAATATCATAACAATGGCATTGATAAGGGGAATCGATCCTGAGACACACTTCAACGACCGGTTAGCTGTAGAGCCTTCCACGACCTTGTACCGCTTCTATTATAAAGCAAACCAGTGCCTATACAAGGAGGAGGCAATACTGCTAGTTAAAGAATAATGCAAGATCGTTGGCTGATGAAAGTCAAAGCGAGGGCAGCATTGCGGCCTTAGACGAGGACTCAGATTTTAGGAGACAACCAAGAATCCCAAAATTCAACTCGCATACTCCTTTGAACGATTCGATAAAAAACATCTACTTAAAGACTCACGACTCGAAGTAGTACTGGAAACCAGCCTCGAGAGAGTCTACCGAAACCCAGAAGAAATCCAGGAAATGTTGTATATTTCAAGATACACACGATCATAACACCGGCGATTGTAGACATCTCCAGGATGTGATCGAAAATCTTATCTAAAAAGGAAAGATTCAACAATAGTGCAAGCCCTGTAGAATGGCAGGCAGGGAACATCTAATGACTATCAATAAAGAAATTTGATTACCAATTGGACCATTGACAGTCGACCTCCCGCTGAAAAGAGCTAGGGACAAAGTGGAATAGTGAGCACTTGATGCTGCTTCACTTATCAATGAGATTTATTTCGATCTTTTTTGAATTATTCTATTTCAGTTTTAATTCAATTATGTTGTGAACTACGAACAACTTCAATTTAACTACTTGCATACGATGCAGGTAACCAAGTACCTACAGTTGGGCACCAACCAACCTCCATGGACCACGTCGTACCTTCGAAGCATTACAAGACGAGCATGATTCGACCGCTCATCGACTACTAGATGCCTCTAACTTTGGTCAAGGACTCAGAATGGAAAACGGGTGTGACTGACCACCCATCATAGAATTCTGGTCCCTAGAGTGCAGACCGGAGGATAAACATAAAAAGATGGACGCGTTTTGACTGTCCATCGATCAACTCTGGTTTCTAAAGTGCGGACAGAAGTATAAACATCAAACTGGTGTGACCGACCACCCATCTTAGAATTCTGGTCCCTAAAGTCCGGATTAGAGGATAAACACAAAAAGATGGACGCGGTCTGACCATCCATCGATCAACTTTGGTTCTAGAGTGCGGACTAGATTATAAACATAAAACGGGTGTTACTAACTACCCATCATAGAACTCGGGTCCCCAAAGTGTGGATTGGAAGATAAACACAAAAAATGGATGCGATTCGACCATTCATCGATCAACTCTAGTTCCCAGAGCGCGGACCGGGTATAAATATCAAACGGGTGTAGCTAACCACCCATCGTAGAACTTTTGACCCCAGAGTGCAGACTGGAGGATAAACACAAAAAGGTGGATGTGGTTCGACTATCCAATGATCAACTCTGGTTCTTAGAGCGCAGACTGGAGTATAAACAACAAATTGTTGAATATGCGAGTATATGATTTTTGTTTGATGAGAATAACCATATATATATATATATATTCATTTAAATGTATTTGTTAATGTACTATTACATTTTTCACATAATCAAATAAATATTTGGTGAATAAAATAAATAACACGGGATTTAAATTCAAACAGATATTTTATTCAAACAAATATTTATTACAATTTTGAATAGTACAAATTCAAGCTCTCACTTACATGTACAATTTTGATTACAATACAAATTCAATTACATCACAATCTTTCATTTACAAATTTCCTCATTACATATCGCTCATTCACTCATAATTTATCTTCAACTTTATTCCAGACTGAATCCAGCATCTGAGCAATCTGCAAAAATACACACTGACGTAGTAAAATTGAAAAGAAAATATTTTTGTAGTGTGAAATAAAATGTGATTTTGAAAATATTATATGCCTCGGTTATTTGGATTGTTCGTCATCATTTAAATTTGAATTCATCATACACGAACAACTTGTGACATGCATAGTGTATCACTGTACATGCCACAAGGCCATGCACACCGATATATACACTTGATAAAATTACAGGGACAGGTGAGCACATGTCAAACCCAAAACGCCGGGTTCAACTCAAGTGCAATAAAAATAATGTCACAATATCAGCACAAGGTCAAACCCGAGCTTTAAGCTGGATTCAACTCAGGTGTAATACAAAATTATAAAGTACAAGTGAAAATGCTCGATCAAAGCAACACAACCTCAACAATGCAATGGCCATGTTCAAAACAACACCAAAACTGGAAACAAAAGCCCCAAAAAAAATGAACAAATTGTCAATATTCCATCTATGCAATTTCAAATAAGAACCCTAGACCAGAGAATACAACTAGTGCAACAAGTGGACAAACCAGGCTACACAATGAACACAACCACTTGAATATGCAACAGCGATGCAACATACATATGCACAATGATATATGATATGGATTGATACAAGTAGTGACTCAGTGCAACTCATCACAAGCATGTACCAGCTGAATATGCTATGCACAAAAACCAAGGTCAGAGGTGACATCAATGTATGCATATAGTCAGGCAATGTCAAAGATTAGAACAATGCAAAACTTCCAGATGAACACATAATAAAGGAAGCTACTGAACTCCAAGCAAAGAGCAAGTGACAGTGATTAATATGCAGTGAAGTGATGGATATGCTCAATACACACACATATATGACATACCAGGCCCAAGTGTACATGAACAAGTAATATGTATATGCTGCAAAGACTAGAGATGTGTGGATACAAGAAAACAGTAATTACAAGTGACTTCAACAAGTTGATATGTAAATATTGTATGCAGCAACCAAAAAAAGTGCAACACAGTGACAAGCTAATCAGACTACACGAATATATGGAGCAAATGCATCAGTCGACAATGAAGACATCCAAATATGCTACAGAGAACAGTGCAACAACAACGATGAACCAACAGAGTTCGAGTTTCAAACACAACAACTTGATGCATCACTGTGATACAGTTACAAGATGAAATGCACAATACCACAATGCATCAGATATCAAGCCGAAGTCAAGTAAATGACAAGATTAAAGTCAAGGCCGATGTCAACAGTTAATGGCCAAAGTCGAGCACATAAACGAAATCAACATCATCGTCAAAGACTTCAATATATGATCAGTGGCAAGCATGCAAATACACAGTGGAAAAGGTGAATGCATATACATAGCAGACATAATAGGCAGTGCATACATGAAACAATGAACTAGACAAGGCATAGAGAAAATTCAAGTGAAGCAAAAGTCAAGGGAACCATGAAGTACACAACACACGTGTACAAGCTTCAGCTAGAATATCAGACGTCGAGGAATCATTTCAAATGAACAAAGTCAAGACCAATATCACAATTCGAATGGTACAAGTAAAATGACCAGAAGCAATATTAGTGCAACAGTGATGGTCGAAGACATTATTAAGTCAGAGCAAAGTTCGACAATGTCAAGTGCCGAAGTCAATTTGCAAATTCAAGTCAAGG
Organism: Allium cepa; assembly: GCA_030765085.1. Classification (NCBI taxonomy): domain Eukaryota; kingdom Viridiplantae; phylum Streptophyta; class Magnoliopsida; order Asparagales; family Amaryllidaceae; genus Allium; species Allium cepa. The sequence goes on along the minus strand of CM060940.1, from coordinate 622,029,126 downwards.
CCGTGAGACCGAAGTCAAAGAGAATGAAGAACGAAAATTAAGATCAAGTGTCAAAGAAGTTGACACCGTGATGACCAAGCAAAATCAAAACAAGCCGTGTGAATCAATCTACCACCAAATATACGAAATTGACAAAATCAGAAATCATCACTATCATCTATACGAAAATCAGTGGCCGAGACGAATTCAAGCTAAATTATTTGACGAATTCGTATAAAATATACGAATGAAAATATAGGGGTTCGAACCCTATATAAACACTAACATCATTGGCAGTTTTAATCATTGAGTTCAAGCATTCAACTAAGAGAGCAAAAGGCATAAATTACATACCGTAATCAAAGTCGAACTCAATCATCGAGAGGCAGCCGAGCGCAACTCAAGGAGACAAACGATCGACAAAGCAAACACGCCAATATCCATTCGATCGATCAACATTCAAGCGGCGGCTTTGAAAATATGCAAAAGCCCTAATTTCAGAGCAAAGAGGAACGAAGAAGCCATTGTCACAAACGAGAAAAGGAGCCGGCCGAATAAAGGAAAAGAAAAAGGGATAAGATTTTAATAATATATTTGGGCCGGCCTTGTTTTAAGGCTTTAATATTTAAAATTAGGGTTTTGATTTTTAATTTGTTTTTAAATTGTATTTTCCTTTTTAAAATTGTGTAATTTCTAGTCATGTGACTAGGGGACAAATTACGTGGCGTAGTTTAAGAATTCGCAACTCAGTGGCTGAGTTGTGGCAGAGTTTTGGGCGTAGAGTTAAGGATAGTCGATAGCGGGTGTCGCAAGTTTACGTGTGTAAGCATCTGACTGCTTAATTTCTAGTAGAAACCTTGGGGGCAGCACGTAGGCAAGGTTTTGCCGAAGCTGGGTAAATTCTGTGTCGTTCTATTTCTGCATTTATTATTCTGCTATTATCTGTGCTGCTATTATTCTGATATATCTACGTTGAAATTATTTTATTCAAACTTTCGCAATAATTTTTATAATTGATAGTATCGCCCTATTCACCCCCCCTCTAGGGTGAAATCGATCCTACAAGTGGTATTGGAGCTAGGTACAAAAGCCATTTTTGTTTTAAAATTTTGATTTTTCAAGAGCCATTTTTTAAAAAAAAATTTGAATTTTTAAAATGGCTTCTTTTAATAATGCTTTTGCGAAGGGTCAGTCCATAGTTCGACCATCAATGTTCAATGTTGAATATGCTTACTGGAAAAATAGGATGGAAATTTTTTTGAAAACCATTGACGCTTGGGATATTGTTGAGATAGGGTATAGAGCACCAACTATATTGTAAATAATCAGGAAATAAATAAACCGAAGGATCAATGGACAAATCTAGAAAATAAGTTACAGAATACTAATGCCAAAGCTATGAATTCGATTATTTTTTCATTAGATCAGTTTGAATTTAATCGTATCTCACATTGTCTAACTGCGTAGAAAATATGGCACACACTAGAAGTGATTCACGAAGGAACATCTCAAATCAAGGAATCTCGCCTTGCCATGCTGAGTAGCGAATACGAGAATTTTACAATGGCCAAGGAAGAAATTGGAGATGTACGGACGGCTTTCCAACATCGTATACAAATCATAAGCTCTTGGAAAATCATACATGGAATTGGAAATAGTCTGAAAAATCCTCAGAGTCCTTCCACGAAGTTTTGAAGCAAAAGTGACTATCATTCAAGAATCGAAAGATTTAAAACAAATCAAAGTTTAAGAACTCATCGGAAATCTCACCACTTATGAGTTAGAAATGAAATTCAAGGAAGAGCGTGAAGGAGGAGATACTCGAAAGAAATCAATAGCTCTCAAAAGAACAACTGAAAGTGATGACGATGACGATGATGATGGAGCAGCAGAGTTGGAAATGTTAATAAAGAGATTTAAAAAGTGGAACCGAAAATACAGAAATCCAGCACTAAATCAAAAATTAAAAAGCAGAATAATCAAAGTTCTAGATAACACAGATCAGCAAGAAATCATCTGTCTTAAGTGCAACCAACCCGGACACATCAAGCCCAATTGTCCTCAAAATCGACACGACTTTGAAAAGAAATCAAAAAGGAGAAATTTTGCAGCCACGTGGAATACAAGTGATGAAGATAATAAAAGTACTAGCAGTGAGAGTGAGAAAGCAGATATGTGTCTTCAAGGTAATAAACTGATAGCGACGATGACGAGCCAAGCGAGGTATCAAAAATCACTTACTCAGAATTACTTATATATTTCCACGAAGTAAATGGCTATTTTGAACGACTTAGGGAGAAGTATGCCAAACTTGAATCGCAAAAAGATACTTTGATAGATTTAAATAAACAACTTGACCAATTAGTTAAAACCTATCAAAGTAGGATCCCTAAGTGTGATAAGTGTCCAACATTCGAAGAAGAGATTAAAAAATCAAAAATCAAAATTAAATCGCTTGAAAATGAAATTCTGATTTTGAAAAAGAGTGAAAATAGAAGAAGAGAAAATTCTATTAAAAGGTGCACACAATTGTTAAACGAAAATGAATCTCTCAAAACACAAGTCCAACAACTCTCAACGACTTTAGATAAGTTTTCAAAAAGTGAAAAATCATTGAATATGCTATTAGGAAAACAAACTATTAATACAGTTAGACAAGGACTTGGATATAATCAATCTAAATATGTTAGAAATGAAATTAATCAAGTCGATTCAATGTGCACAATTTGTAGAAAATTTGGACACAATCAAAACAATTGTTGGTATAGACCAAACACATGAAAACTATGCCAATTTGGGTTCCTAAAGGCACAAATATAAAATTTTCTCAAAATTAAACAAATATGGGTGCCAAAAGGAACATATATAAATAGTTATGGGTCTCCACGAAATTATTTTTCAAAATATTTTGCCACTAACAACAATGGACCTATAAAAACGAATAGGTCACAAAAACCTTTTATCGTGTAGGTATGGTGGCAGGCTAAGGAACAACATCAGTGTTATCTTGGATTCTGGCTGTTCCAAGAACACAACGGGCGACAAAGCAAAGTTCCTTAGCCTAGTATAAAGGAGGCGGAATCACAATGGACAACAAAGAAAATTATCGTAAAGGTAAAACAGGTAATGGTATATTTTGAACGATATATTAAATGTGATAATTTGCACTGTAGTCTGAATTAAACCAGCCAGTAATGTGATGATGAAATAAATGATGATTTTGATTCTGACTTATTCAAAATTGTTGGCCAATTATATTCTTATGCCAAGAACACTATAAAAATCTCTAGAGTCTTTAAATTACTTCATATACATTAGTTTGGATTAAGAATAGTGTTTTATTCGATAATAATACATTTGGTTATTTTACGGCGGACTCTATATTCACGGTTTTTGATTATTTACACGGCTTCAATTAAAATTCAAGAGAATTTCATTTAAAAAGTTGTTAAAAATGATTTTGAGATATTTTGTTGCATAACTCATGATCTGGTCTGTAACATTCAACTAATAATAAGTTTGAGTGAAAAGAAATTCAGATGCAGATTACACTGGTAATCTAGTTGATAGAAAAATTCTTGTGGAACGTGATTTATGATGAGATATTTAGTAACTGCATCATATTTCAAAGAAAATATCTGCATATTTTTCACTTCAAATAATTTTCAGATTGCAGACATTTTTTTATAAAACCCCTTCTAGAAAATCATTTTTGACCCTGTTTCAGATTAGTCATTTTGAAAATTTGATTTGATAATTATTTTTCAATTTGAGCTTAAATGACTACATTGACTAATCTGACTCCCTACTAATTATCAAAAAGATAAATAGTGATTGAAAAAGATGAGTGTTGATATTTATCATATGTTATAACTCTAGACGGTATAATTAGTAAATTTCTTTAGAAATTTAAACAAGAGTTATAAAACTTTTTGTTGGTAAAAATTCCATGACCATTTCTATTTCTATCATATTTCTATCAACCATCACTCATCAAAGTCCATTATAGTATGTCAATATGTGGTGATTTAAAAAGGAATCATTCATTTTTCATTTTATATTTAAAAAAAACCTAAGTATTCACTCTCATTTAAAAGTCCTCACGGTTATGCATGGGTGAATTACTTAGAACTTTTATGTGCTTCCATGCTCATTTAAAAGTCCTCACGGTTATGCATGTATGGAACACATATCAAAATTGATTTATTAAATTAACAAGTTGATTCTAATCTCATTTAAAAGTCCTCATGGTTATACGTGGTTAGAAGATACTCTAATTCATTTTTTTTAAATAAAATTGGAATACTATTAATCTCATTTAAAAGTCCTAACAGTTATGCATGGTTGGTAGATATTCAAATTCCTGATATAAATATACCACAAATAGACACAACTGTATGGTTTTATATGATGACATCATTCCCATCATTTTAAAAGTGGAATATGCGCCTAATAGAGTATTTATGATTTTTGTTTGATTTTTATATTCAATTGAGTTTTAATGTTGTATTAGTATCTATCACTTTATCTCTATTTTTCTAATACTATTACTCTTTTGCTGATAACAAAAAGGGGAGAGAAAAGTTAAGATTTTGACAAATAAAGGTCAAATATTTTCTATTTGCATCTAGGCTTATTTGCATATTTTTATTTACATGCATATATGAAGGGGAGCTTTGTGTAGAGAGGGAGCACTCAAACATGGGGAGCAAATTGAATGATCAAATGCATTTAACAAATTCAAAATCTAAAATATATGTTTGTTATCATCAAAAGGGGGAGATTGTTGAATATGCGAGTATATGATTTTTGTTTGATGATAATAAACATATATATATATATTCATTTATATGTATTTGTTAATGTACTATTATATTTTTCACATAATTAAATAAATATTTGGTGAATAAAATAAATAACACGGGATTTAAATTCAAACAGGTATTTTATTCAAACAAATATTTAATAAAATTTTGAATAGTACAAATTCATGCTCTCACTATACATATACAATTTTGATTACAATAAAAATTCAATTACATCACAATCTTTCATTTACAAATTTCCTCACTACATATCGCTCATTCACTCATAATTTATCTTCAACTTCATTCCAGACTAAATCCAACATCCGAGAAATCTGCAAAAATACACACTGACACAGTAAAATTGAAAAGAAAATATTTTTGCAGTGTAAAATAAACTATGATTTTGAAAATATTATTTGCCTCAGTTATTTGGGTTGTGGATCATCATTTAAATTTGAATTCATCATACACGAACAGCTTATGACATGCACAGTGTATCATTGTACATGCCACAAGGCCATGCACACCGATATATACACTTGATAAAATTACAGGGACAGGTGAGCACATGTCAAACCCAAAACGCCGGGTTCAACTCAAGTGCAATAAAAATAATGTCACAATATTAGCACAACTCAAACCTGAGCTTTAAGCTGGATTCAACTTAGGTGCAATACAAAATTGTCAAGTACAAGTGATCAAAGCAACACAGCCTCAACAATACAATGGCCATGTTCAAAACAATACCAAAACTGGAAACAAAAGCCCCAAACAAAATGAACAAATTGTCAATATTGCATCTATGCAATTTCAAATAAGAGTCCTAGACCAGAGAATACAACTAGTGCAGCAAGTGGTCAAACCAGGCTACACAATGAACACAACCACTTGAATATGCAACAGCGATGCAACATACATATGCACAATGATATATGATATGGATTGATACAAGTAGTGACTCAGTGCAACTCATCACAAACATGTACCAGCTCAATATGCTATGCACAAGAACCGAGGTCATAGGTGACATCAATGTACGTATATAGTCAGGCAATGTCAAAGATCAGAACAATGCAAAACTTCCAGATGAACACATAATAAAGACAAGCTACTGAACTCCAAGAAAAGAGCAAGTGACATTGATCAATATGCAGCGGAGTGATGGATATGATCAATAAACACACATTTATGACATACCAGACCCAAATGTACATGAACAAGTAACATATATATGCTACAAAGACCAGAAATGTGTGGATACAAGAAAATTGTAATTACAAGTGACTTCAACAAGATGATATGCAAATAAAGTATGCAGCAACCAAAACAAGTGCAACACAGTGACAAGCTAATCAGACTACACGAATACATAGAGCAAATGCATCAGTCGACAGTGAAGACATCCAAATATGCTACAGAGAACAGTGCAACAACAATGATGAACCAATAGAGTTCGAGTTTCAAACACAACAACTTGATGCATCACTGTGACATAGTTACAAGATGAAATGCACATTACCACAATGCATCAGATATTAATCCGAAGTCAAGTAAATGACAAGATTAAAGTCAAGGCCGATGTCAACAGTTAATGGACAAAGTCGAGCACATAAACGAAATCAACATCATCATCAAAGACTTCAACATATGATCAGTGGCAAGCATGCAAATACACAGTGGAAAATATGAATGCATATACATAGCAGACATAACAGGCAGTGCATACATGAAACAATGAACCAGACAAGGCATAGAGAAAATTCAAGTGAAGCAAAAGTCAAGGGAACCATGAAGTACACAACACACGTGTACAAGCTTCAGCTGGAATATCAGATGTTCAGGAATCATTTCAAATAAACAAAGTCAAGACCAATATCACAATTCGAATGGTACAAGTAAAATGACCAGAAGCAATATCAGTGCAACAATGATGGTCGAAGAAATTATCAAGTCAGAGCAAAGTTCGACAATGTCAAGTGCCGAAGTCAATTTGCAAATTCAAGTCAAGGCCGTGAGACCGAAGTCAAGGAGAATGAAGAATGAAAATTAAGATCAAGTGTCAAAGAATTCAACACCGTGATGACCAAGAAAAATCAAAACAAGCCGTGTGAATCAATCTACCACCAAACATACGAAATTGACAAAGTCAGAAATCATCACTATCATCTATAAGAAAATCAGTGGCCGAGACAAATTCAAGCTAAATTATTTGACGAATTCGTATAATATATACGAACGAAAATATAGGGGTTCAAACCCTATATAAACACTAACATCATTGGTAGTTTTAATCATTGAGTTCAAGCTTTCAACTAAGAGTGCAAAAGGCATAAATTACATACCGGAATCAAAGTCGAACTCAATCATCGAGAAGCAGCCGAGTGCAACTCAAGGAGACGAACGATCGACAAAGCAAACACGCGAATATCCATTCGATCGATCAACATTCAAGCGGCGACTTCGAAGATTTGCAAAAGCCCTAATTTCAGAGCAAAGAGGAACGAAGAAGCCATTGTCACAACCGAGAAAAGGAACCGGCCGAATAAAGGAAAAGAAAAAGGGATACAATTTTAATAATATATTTGGGCCGGCCTTGTTTTAAGGCTTTAATATTTAAAATTAGGGTTTTGATTTTTAATTTGCTTTTAAATTGTATTTTTCTTTTTAAACTCGTGTAATTTCTAGTCGTGTGACTAGCAGACAAACTACGTGGCATAGTTTGAGAATTCGCAACTCAGTGGCTGAGTTGTGGCAGTGTTTTGAGTGTAGAGTTAAGGCTAGTCGATCGTGGGCTTCGTGAGTTTACGTGTGTAAGCGTCTGACTGCTTAATTTCTAGTAGAAACCTTGAGGGCAGCATGTAGGCAGGGTTTTACCCAAGCTGGGTAAATTCTGTGTCGTTCTATTTCTGCATTTATTATTCTGCTATTATCTGTGCTGGAATAATTCTGATATATCTGCATTGAAATTATTTTATTCAAACTTCCGCAATAATTTTTATAATTGATAGTATCACCATATTCAACCCCCCTCTAGGGTGAAATCGATCCTACATAAATGGGTGGGACTGACTACCCATCATAAAACTCTGGTACTTGGAGCCTGGATCGGAGTATAAACACAAAAAAATGGATGTGGTTGGACCGTCCATCGATCAACTCTAGTTCCCAGAGCATGGACCGGAGTATAATCATCAAACGGGTGTGACTGACCACCCATCATAAAACTCTGGTCCTTAGAGCGTGGATCGGAGTATAAATATAAAAATTGGATATGGTTCGACCGTCCACTGCTTAAATCTTGCCCTTGACTTGGGGATAAACACATAACTCAAAGTGGATGCGATTTGACCATCCCCTCCCTTGTCCGAGCTCAAAGTTCTTCAGAACATTCATCTTACTCCCAAGGCTCGACAGAAACCGGATCCAAATGGAAGTAGACATGGTACGACCATCCATGCATTGACTCCTGCCCTAGATGTAGGGGGTAGTTTGAGAGCCCAAGCCTAAATTGGACGTGGTTCGACCATCCATCCATCACCTTGCTTTTGCTTGAGGTAAGGCGAACTATCCGAGCCTTCCCCGGACATCAGCAAAGCCAAAATCCAAAACCAAGACATGGACGCGGTTCGACCATCCAGCAAATTGGGTGCGTTTCGATCACTCGCCAACAAAATCTTAACCCTATAGTGTATATATGAGTATAAACAAATAGATGAGTGTGGTTTGACTACTCGATGTTTCATAAACTTTGACCTGAACTCGATAGGAGGAGTATAAACTCACCACGCATGGAATTCGACCGTTCATAAACTAATTCTGCCAACCAAGAATGGGAACAAGAGTACAAACTATAACAAGCTAAGTATGACATCTTACTATAACTCTGGTTGGGTAGTCTTTACAGCTTAAGGCAACGATTGCAAGGAGGCCTCAATACAAAACCAATCGCAATGACATCCGAAGTTACGAGTGACCGACTATATCATACCATCAGATCGAGCATCAATATCGATCTGCACTAACCACAGATGGATGTGACCTGAACGTCCATCGAATAACTATGGTCACTAGAGCATTAATAGAAGAATAAACGATGAATGAATGTGACTTGATCATTAATTCTCCAGCTCCCCCCTTCGATCCGCCAGGAGGGGTATGAAATCATATTAGCATGACCCGACTGCACCTAAGCCAACTCTACTCCTAGATTTTATCAAAATGGACGCGACTGACCATCTAGCTTCGAATGTATGTGATGTGACAGTTCATTTGCTGACTCTTACCATGATCCAACTAGAAGAGCAGTACGAAACGGATATGGCTCAATCGTCCGCATACTGATCCTTGCCTTTGGTCTGGCAGGGAGAGCATCAATCACTGATTGGACATGACTTGCCTTCCTACTTATCGACGTATGACACAGACTTAGGGGCACGATCGAGAAACAAGATGAATGTGAACCGACCATTCATCGATCAACTCTAATTCCTTTGATCTTGGGTGGGAGTATAAACACGACTAGGACGAGACTCGACTATCCATACAGTACATTTATCAACTTGAGACCGGGGGTAGAAGTGTGATTATCCAAAGACCGACTGCGATAGCTTAATACCGTGACTTATATCTAGTGTTTACGATGACTCAAGGCGATGAACGAAAGGTTGCCTAGAGATAGAATTGTCAATTCGATGCCTAAGCTCATTGACAATTGATCGTCACTCCAACTTGAACAACGAGTAACAAATCATGAGTACATTGAATGGAAAGCGCATTACTCGAGTACATAAGACTAAACTGTATTTAGTGTTTGATTCAACGCTCTTTTGAGCTCGATCTTTAATCATCGTAGATAATCGCTAAAAGCATCTAAAACCCATCACTATCAGACTCAACAATTCATGACAAGACTCTTGGATTTGATCGGAGTGACCGTCATCATTAACCATCCCAACGGGATTTTGTAACATCCCGTACCTGGAGGCCAAAAGCTAAGCACTACGGATATCGCAGTCATCCACCGTATTTACTTCTGGTGATGAAATACGGTAATGTTAATGGTATCTATAATATCAGAAGCATTTGAATATGATCAAAATCACATATTTCAAAAAAAAATAATTTTTAGTGATTACAATTCAAATAATATCATATCCAAGTTACAAAATACCCAAACATATCCCAGACATTGATCAAATCTTATTTACAACAATATGCCAAGAGCGACATTTGAAGATGCCCCTTGGATGATCAAAGCATTATAGACATATTTGTCTTAATACACAGAGGAAACAATTTTAAAGCAGAATTCCTAGTTTAGCTATCCATCAGCCACATGCTCTTCTTTGGTTTCTTTATTCGCCAAAATCTGCTAAAATCTAAACACTCAGCCTACTCAAATCAATTTTGAGCACCCGAGAGTTTCAGGGGAAACAAAAATTTCAAGTCAGACATAAAATCTGGTATGAATAATTTCTATTACATCTCTGTTTACTGATATATAGTGAGACCAAGCCGTTAAGCAGAACGGGTTTCCCCTTACTAATATCTCATTTCAAAACATATATTTTGCAAATCATTTCCTGCAACCAAAATGGTTAATAAACTAATTATAGTAATAATATAGCAATATCCACTATGCTAAGATAGGAAATAAATAGACAAACCGTCTAAAATCTAAGCCATGTTCTCTTTACTGGACTAACTTTCCGAAATTCAGAGGTAAATGCTCTCTTCTGGACTATCTGCCCTAAAACTGATTACACCAAAATAGCAATTTCTTTTACGCTAGATAATAGGCTATCTGCCTAAAACAGGCAAGAAGGGTAGGCTAACTGTCCTTAAAAAGTAGCAAGGTCTGTTATACTAATAAATGAACTAACCATTCGTATCTGGGCTTACTTCCACTTATCTGGACTAACTGTCCTCTGGGCTGACTGTCCTCTGGCTTGCTGCCCTTGAAATGGGCTGACTATCCGAAATTAAATGAGCTAACTGCCCAAATTTTCTTTTGGGTTAACTACCTTTCAAATTTTCCTTGAAAACCTTTTCAAAATGATTTAGTCTGTCAAACCATATATATACAAGGAAAATATATCTTTAGCTTTACGCTAAGCTATTTTTTCCATGTTATATATACTTTACTCAAAATAATGTTGACGATGTTCAATAAGGATTATCTATCCTTTTAAAATAAGTTGAAGTCCTTTATAACTTAAAACGCTTAGGCTATTTGCCTAGTTATTATATTCGAAACCTTTTTTTAAGACCTTTAAACAACCTTTAAAAATCATTGAAGATAACTCCTTCAAAACCATTAATAAAACCCTTCGAAAGTATTGAAGGTAACTCCTTCATATCCTTTAACAAAACCTTTCGAAATCATTGAAGGTAACTCCTTCAAAACCATAAAATAAAGCCATTTCTCTAAAAGCTTTATAACATATGACATCCCCCTTTAAAAACCATTAAACCTTAGCCTTTCGAAAACATTGAAAAACCATACCTTTCGACCTCATCGGAAGGTTTCTCTTTGACCTAGTCGAAAGGTTTCACCTTTCGACTTTGTTGAAAGCTTGGGGAACCTCCCCAATAAATCATTATAAACTTTTTGGAAGCAATGAAACTCAAAACCTTACGAAGACATTGGGTTCAATTTAAAACAAGTGGAAACCTTTCAAAACCATTCAAAGTTAACTACTTTGAAACCTTTAAAATGTTTCGATTTAAAACATTTGGATTATGCCATCAAGCAGAGCAAAAGGACCGAAAAAGCATTGGAGTCGAAAGTAACTGCTTCGAAACCTTTATAAAACCTTTCGAAGACATTCAAAAACAATGAAGTGTTGATGTTGGAATCAACCCTTCGAAATCAATGGAGAGAGGCGACAAATTTTATAAAACAAAAGAGTTGAAATAGCAGAAAAACTATTTGTTTATACTTTTAAAATAGTTCTTTTGTACCCAACCTGCCTTATTTGTCCAAATCTAATTGGTTGCCATAATTTTATATTCAAAATTGCTGCCTACCTACCTTATTTGGAAATTTAAACAATTTATAAAAAGCCTCTTTCTCCCTTATAATTATATAAAACATTTAAATCCCGTACCTTAAATGATTTTATATAACTATTAACTTACCTTAGAAAATCTGGAAAAATTCCATAAAATCAATTAATATGTTCTTTTCAACATATAAAATTTTGGGGTCCTAACAAACAATTATTTTCCGATAAATATTATTATAATCCAAAATACCATTTTCTTACTTAGAAAATTCATAATAATTCCACAAAAATCTGAAAAATCTGAAAATTAAGACCCATCTCCAAATTAACTTTTTAGATCATCATAAAAATTTGCAAGGCTAACAGATGTAATTTAATAGGATTTTCATCTTAAAACATGTAATGAAACCTATATGAACATACATAAATCATCAACATGTATATATAATCATTTTATCATTCAAAAAATGGCAAACCATTACAAAATCATTGGAATTTAATCTTAAAACCGAAACCATAAAAGTTTAGAGATGTAAACATTATTCACCTTTGCTTCAGAGATTAAGGGGCTTGAGATTTGAATGAGTTTGATTTGAATTTTCTTTCTTTGAGCTTTTCTTTTGTTTTCTCTCGTTCTTTCCTTTTTAATGGTGGCCGACCTTGCTTTTAAAGTTTTAAAATGAGAATGAACATGTAAAGAGATACACAACCTAGGGAAGATAATATTGGAATGGCCGCTTTCCCATAATACCGCTCCTCTAGTTCATTTTAAACCCTTCATTTAATTTATTAGTTAAAAAGGCTTGGCTACCTTAATTAAATCAAATCTCAATATCCTAGTCAATAAATTATTTTATTTAGTTTGTCTAACTAAATCTCCTAAATAAGGTTATCAAAAATCTATGGTGTTACAGGCTCCTCTCCTCAAAGAATTTCGTCCTTAAAATTATAATAAGTACAAAACAAATAAGAAGGTAAACCATACCATCAAATAAGTCAGGATAAGTATCTCTATTCCTGCTCTCAACCTCCCAAGTACGGTCTCTGTCATCGTTACTCCACTGGACTTTGTTCTAACCGTCTTAGTTCTAAGACTCTTCTCATCTCTCGCAACAATGCGAACTGGTTTCCTTACTATGGTCAAGTCCGGTTCTACCACTAAATCATCAAGCACTGTTGGTCAATAGCAGTCTCCGGGTCTCTAACACACTTTCTAAGATGAGAAATATGAAAAACATCATGGACACCTGCCAAATTTCTCAGTAAATCAAATCAATACACGATTTTTCCAATCCTCTCAAGAATAGGAAAAGGTCCAACAAACCTAGGAGATAACTTCGCCGACTTCCCAAATCTAAGCACATCCTTCATCAGTGATACTTTGACGAAAACCTGGTCCCTAATTGAGACCTCCAAATCTTTCCATCTCTTATCTGTATAACTTTTCTGCCTAGAATGAGCCTCCTTCTGCCTAGACTGAGCCTCCTTTATTCTAGCCCAAATGACCTCAATCTTTTCTGCAGCTTCTCTGAACAAATCTAGACTGAGAATCGCCTATCCTCGGTCTCCAACCAACAAACAGAAGATTTGCATGGCCTTCCGTACAAAGCTTCAAATGGTGCCATCTAAATACTAGTCTAATAACTATTGTTATACGAAAACTCGACTAGATGTAGATGGTTTTCCCATGATCCCCAGAAATCAAGAACACAAGCTCTTAAACAAATCTTCCAAGATATTGTTAATTCTTTTCATTTTCCCATATGTCTGCGGATGGTAAGCAGTACTCATCTTAAGCTTGATTCCCAAAACTTCCTGCAAACTCTTCCAAAACTCGCTAGTGAACAAGGAACCTTTATCACTAACTATTCTGCTCGGAACTCCATTCAGTCTAACCACATTCTTCAGGAGCAATCTCGCTAAAATAGGTGCCGTCTTAGTTAACCTAACTGGAATGGAATGGGAACTCTTGGTCAATTTGTCCACTGTGACTCATATACTTTCATTACCCCTGTTCGACCTTGCCAACCTGTCAATAAAGTCCATAGAAATAGAATCCCACTCCCATACTGGAATATCTGATGGCTCAAGCAAACCACTTGGTTTCTGGTGTTCGGCCTTTGCCTACTGGCAATGTAAGCACTGCCTTACACAAAAACCAATATGCCGCTTCATTCCTTCCTAGAAAAAAAATCTCTTCATATCTTGATACATCTTGGTACCTTCGGATATATAGTGAACTTCGAACGATGGCATTCGTCCAAGACTTCCTTCCTTATGTTTCCAACACTCGGAACACATAATCTTTCTTTCTTTCTCAACCACCCATTCTTGTCAAGACTGAAATCTTTCAAGTCATTGCTCTTGGTTCCATCCTTTAGCTTTCGGATCCATTCATCTAACACTGGATTTTCCATCTGCTTAGAAGCAATCCGTTCGATCAACACTGGTCAAACTTCCAAACAAGGTAATACAACTGTTTTTCCACTAGACCCAACATCGGATCTCCACTGCACTCTGCAATCTACTAATGCTTTTAAATCTTTCCACTCTTCCATCATATCCAATAATGCATTCTAATGTATCATACTAAGTGCATCTGCAACCATGTTGCCTTTCCCTCATGTGTACTCGATTCCAAAATCATTAGCGGCTATGAACTCTAACCATTTCTACTGTCTCATGTTCAGCTCCATCTGAGAGAACAAATACTTCAATGACTTATGATCTGTATACACTTCAAACCTTTCTCCCAAAAGGTAACGTCTCCACACCTTCAAAGCAAAAATCATTACAGCTAATTCCAAATCATGCATTGAATATCTGACCTCATGTGGTCTAAGCTGTGTAGAACATAGACAATCACTTTACCTCTCTACATTAGCATGGCTCGTAATCCTATTCCACACACATCGGTATAAACTACCAAATCCTGACTCCCCTCTGGAACAACCAAAACAAGTGCATGGGTCAATAAGTGTTCCAAATTTTAGAACCCTTCCTCACACTTCTCAGTCGACACAAAATTCACATCCTTCCTCGTTAGCCTGGTCATCGATGCTTCTATCCGCGAGAAATCCTTAATGAATCTCGGATAATAACTAGCCAAGCAAAGGAAACTCTTAATCTCAGTAACTGTCTCGGGTCTCTTCCAACTATTCACTGCCTCGATCTTTAGTCGGATCCACTGATAACCCTTCTTCTGAGACTACATGACCAAGAAACTTCACTTCCTTCTTCTATAAGTGACACTTCGAAAACTTCGTTTTCAGCCGATGCTGCCTTAGTATCTTAAGCATCACTCTAAGATAAACCTCATGCTCTCTTTCATCCTTAGAGTAAATCAAGATATCATCTATGAAAACCAGCATGAACCTATTTAAGTGCTCTCGGAAAATCCGGTTCATCAAATCCACAAAGAAAACTGGAGCATTCATCAGTCCGAATGGCATGACTAACCATTCGTATGACCCTTATCTGGTCCTGGACATTGTTAAAGGTGCACTATCCTCTGCTACCCTGAGCTGATGGAAACCTATTGCCAAATCCAACTGGGAATATACCTTTGCTCCACTCAACTAATCGAACAAACCGTCAATCATGGGTAATGGATACCGATTCTTTATCATCCTCTCATTCAACTTAAGCTAATCGATACATAGCCTTAATGATCCATTTGGCTTCTTAGCAAACACTGTTGTTGCACCACATGGTAAACTGCTCATCCTAATAAAATTATTTCCTTCTAAATCCACCAACTAAAACTTCAACTCCCTCATCTTTGAAGGGGTTATCCTGCTTGGCGGTTTACTCACTGATTCGGTTCTTGGAACCAAATCTATCCAAAACTCAATAGCTCGCCTCGGTGGCAACCCAATTGCGGGCACATACACATCTATGAATTCTCTAACCACGAAAACTCAGCTCAACTCATCATTTGAATCTAAAGCACCCAACAAAGCAAACACTACACTGCTAAAACCTCTTACGGTGAAAAATTTTGATCTCTACAATCCGGGTGTCTAAGAAATATCTTCTTACCCTAGCAAAATATCTTAGCATCATACTCACTTAACCAATACATACATAGGATGATCTCGAATCCTACAAAATAATCATATGCAAACTGCACACAAAACTATGAAACTCAAACTGGTCGAACCTCAACCCTAGAGTTGCGTACCCTCCTATTAGATTCGAAACCCATAAGAAAGTAACTAAATATATGGGTTCAAGGTTAAGCTTGTCTGTCAAACATCTAGATATAAAAGAATGAGGTGTACCAGTATCAAATAAAAGACTAACAAACATACCATGAATTTGAAGCGTTCCTCCGAGAACTGCTTTTCCCTTCTCCTTGGTTGTAGGCTTAGAAGCAGCAGGCTTCAATGCATAAACCTTGCCCTTACCATCTCTAATGGGCTCCTTACATTGGTTTTTATAATGGCATATCTGGTCACAATTGTAGCGCCTGACATTTTTCCCCTTAGCTACACTTTCTTTTTCCCTGAGCGACACTCATTAGAAAAGTGCCCTTTCATGTCGCATTTATAGCAGACAACCTTAGACATCGCTTTCTTGGCTGCTTCACCCTTTTGAGAACCTTTCTTGGTAAAGAACTTCCTCTTCTGACCCTGCTCAACCTTGACCCCTTTTACCTTGCTCTTCTCCAGCGACTCAAGGACTTCTTCCTAACTCCAAGCCATCTCTACAACAATATCAGAAGGATCTCTAAGATGAGATAAAGTAACACTAACCAACTCTGACTTCAATCCTCTGATAAACTTCTCATTCTGCTTCAACACGGTATCTACAGAAGCATACCCATACCAGGCCAATTCTTCAAACTTCCTAGCATACCCAACAACCGACATCTCATCTTGCACCAGCTCAGAAAACTGCCAAATCAAAGCTAATTGTGCCATCACAGATATAATCCTCTCTTGGAATCTCCACTTGAAATCCTTCCAGGTAACTGCTTCCTCATCAACTGTCGCTGTCACACTATTCCACCAAAATGGTGTGGCTCCCTGAAGCTGCCTGGACGCCAACCTTCTCCTCTGCTTATCATTGAGCCCTAGATCTGCAAAAATCCTTTCGCAGTGCAACAACTAGTTCTCAACTTCAATGGCATCCTCCGTTTCTACAAATGACTTCCCTCCTAGCTTCACTAATCACCGCTCAACCTAGCGAAATGATTAACTACCGGAACTTCTGGAACCCATGCTCCTGCAGCATTTCCTCCTAACACTCCAGCTGCAACTCCTACCTGCATCAAATTTTTGAAAAACTGAAACACGGCTTCCATTCCAACCCGCGGGACTTCTACACCAACATTCTTCGCTTGTGCTAGACCTTGGTTTCTCCCAACATTAGATCCAGCATTCCTTTTGGTGCTTCCCCCTCCTTGGTAACTCTACTTCTTCTACCATCCATATCTACATTCAAACCTTATGAGATACATAAGAATAATCTAATCAAAGATAGATGAACGAAGATAAAGTGCATACTTATATATAGCAAATACAAGTACGTTACTATAGCGTTAATCCAACCTCAAATCTTACTCTAATTTCTTTGGACTTTTGTTTTCAAAACCATTTTTTTAGTTAAATTTTTCATAAACCTATGCTCTGATACCAAGTTGTAACATCCCATATTTAGAGGCCAAAAGCTTAGCGTTATGGATGCTGTAGTCATCCACGGCATTAACTTTGGTGACAATATACGGCAATGTTACTGGTATCCATAATATCATAAGTGTTGAATATGCTAGTATATGTTTTTTGTTTGATGATAATAACCATATATATAAATATATATTCATTTAAATGTATTTGTTATGGTACTATTTTATTTTCACATAATTAAATTAATATTTGTTGAATAAAATAAATAACACAGAATTAAATTCAAACAAATATTTTATTACAATTTTTGAATAGTACAAATTTGATCTCTCACTATATATACACAATTTCAATTACAATACAATTTCGATTACATCATAATTTTCAATTTACAATGTTCACCTCACTACATATCACTCATTCACTCATATTTATCTTTGACTTTGCTCCAGCCTTAATCCAGCATCTGAGTTATCTGCAAAATAAACACTGACGCAGTAAAATTGAAAAAGAAATATTTTCGCAGTGTAAAATAAAATATGTTTTTTCAAAATATTATTTGCCTCGTTATTTGGGTTGTTCGTCATCATATTTATTTTGAATTCATCATACACGAACAACTTGTGACATGCACAGTGTATCACTGTACATGTCACAAGGCCATGCACACCAATATACACTTGATGAAATTACAGTGATAGGTGAGCACAAGGTCAAACCCAAGCCGATGCTGGATTCAACTCAAGAGCAATACAAATAAAGTCATGATACGAGCACAAGGCCAAACCCGAGCCAAAGCTAGGTTCAACTCAGATGCAATACAAAAAAATAGAATGGTCAAGTTTTAATGATTGGAACAAGCCTCGACCAAAAATTCAATGTCTAAACAAACTACATTTAGGCATGAAAGAAAATCTCATCAATGCAGACCAGAGCATATGACCTAGAGCATGAATGCATACACATATCAGTTCAGGATACAAATATGCAACAGTGGTGTGTGGATATAAAATAAAACCAAACTCCATAAACACAAAAATATGTACATGCATAAATGTATGTATGTGTACAAATGGAGATGACACTACAACTACCAACTGAACACAGTCTCGAACAAAACAAACAAATCAGTCCAGGCTCTCAATAACCAGTGTAAACTCAAATGAACTCAAATATCAATTGCATCAAAACAGTGACAAAGAACCAGTGCAGTTAATCAAAGTGGTAAACTAGAGAATACAACCAGACTCACATGAATACAACTCAAACAAAACCTCAAATGGCCAGACTCACAAGTCCAATGACAACATGCATGAATGCCAAAAGCCTCAAACATGATCTGCCTCAAAGCAATAACAATTACAATATGAACTCATGGAACAAGACCACACTAGCTCAACTATTTTTTCACAAGACTCAAATCAAGCTTCCGATGAAGCAGTGTTGAAACAGACCATCAACAAAGTGCGGACAAATTCTAATGAAACCAAAATGCACATGACAACAGTGGTAACTTCAAACAAACTACATGGTACAACAACATACACACACACATATCGTACACACATATATACATATACATATTATGAATCAAATGGCCAAGACCGGACACAAGAAAGAAGGCAGTAGAGATCAACACAGCAAGTACACCAGATTCCAACATGTAAATGGATGCAAAGCAACATTGATACCAAAGACTGCAAGAACATAAAAACCAATAGACAACATACATATATACATATGTTTGCACACCTGTATACATATATACATTCAGTCGGACACATCATCCAAACAGTTTTCTAAAGCAAACAGTGTAGGTACACACATATATATGTGACAACCAGATGAAGATTAAACTGCGATCAAGGAAAACTATGAACACGGTGACTTTACCATCAAACCAAGATGAACTAACCAAGACGGTCAACACACACACACACACACATGTGCAAGTATACAATAACCAAGTAAAGACTCCAAGAGGAACAAGTGAAGACAAACTTAAGTGAAACGAAGTTTTGGTGAACCATCAAGTACACATGACTCGAAGCAATGCAAACACAGATCAGACTCGAGTAAATCACAACCAGATGTAACAATAGTCAACATAAATTCAAAACGCCAAAACCGTGGTGAATAAGGTACAGTTAGAACAAGTCTAGATAATATCGAACAAGTCAGTGCCGAAATCAAAACATCACAATTTCAAATAATCAAAGTAAAATATTCGATCGTTGCCAGCAAAGACTGAAATCAGAGATGACAATAAAGAGAAGCAATGAAAAACATTGTAATCAAGCAACGAAAATATACGAATTGAAAAAGTCAGAAAACATCACAAGCATCCAAGCAACATCGAATGGCCGAGCTAAAGTAGCAAACGATTCAAAAAGATAAATACGAACGTTAATTTAGGGTTTTCAATCCTATAAAACCCAATCATCGTCGGCATTATCATGTATCGAGTTCAAGCAAATTAACTAGAAAAGAAAAAGGGAAATCACATACCAATTCAAATCGAACTCGATCGAGAAGCAGCCACGTGCAAATCAAAGAAACGATAGATCGACAAAGCAAATAACATGAAAACATCTATTTGATCGATCAACTGAAGTCGGCGCCTTCCAATTTACAAAAGCCCTAATTTTTCAAAAAGAAAGAGGAATGTACATTCTCGAGCACAGAAAAGAAGCAGACATAAAGGAAAGGATACAGGCCAAAATACAGAAAAAGGGAGACATTTGTTATATGGGCCGACTCCTTTATAATTATTATTTGAGCTTAGGTTTATATATAGGCTTTTGTACTTTGTTTTTTAATTTGTAATTTCCTTTAAACTTTTGTAAAATACTAGTCGTGTGACTAGCAGATGAACTACAATGGTGTAGTTCGAAAATTCGCAACTCAGTGGCTGAGTTGTGGCCGAGTTTTGAGCATAGAGTTAGGTTAGTCGATTGCGGGTGTCGCGAGTTTACGTGTGTAAGCATCTGAATACTTGATTTATAGTAAAATCCTTGGCGGCAACACGTAGGTAGGGCTTTACCGAAGTTGGGTAAATCGTGTTGTTCTATTTCTGCTTTTAATATTCTGCTATTATATATGCTGCTATTATTCTGCTATTATCAGTGCTGCAATTATTTTATATATTTTCGTATTAAATTTTTATAATTGTTAGTATCACCCTATTCCCCCCCTCTAGGTGAAATCGATCTACAAGAAGTAATTGAATATGAACAAAATCATAGATTTCCAAAAACAATAATTTTCAATGATTGCATTTCAAATAATATCATATCCAAGGTACAAAAATCCCCTACCGTACCCAGGCATTGATCAAATATAATTTACAATAATACGCCAAGAGCGACATAGGAAGATGCCCCTTGAATGATCAAAGCAATATAGACATATCTATCTTAATACACAGCAGAAACAATTTTAAAATAAAATTCCTAATTTAACTATCCATCAGCCACCTGCTCGTCTTTGAATGCTTTATTAGCAAAAATCTGCTAAAACCTAAAAACCTAAACCCTTAGCCTACTCATATCAATTTTGAGCAACTGAGAGTTTCAGGGGAAACAAAAACTTCAAGTCAAACATAAAGCTTGGTAAAAATAATTTTTGTTACATCTCTGTTTACTTATATATAGTGAAACCAAGCCGGTTAGCAGTACCGATTTCCCCTCACCAATATTTCTTTTCAAAACATAGATTTTGCAAATCCTTTCCAATAACCAAACTAACTAATTAACTAATAAAAAGTTGCAAAGTCCGTCATGCTAATAAATGAACATACCATTCATTTCTGGGCTAGCTGCCGCTTATCTGGACTAACTGTCCTTTGGGCTGACTGTCCAAATTAAAATGAGACAACTATCCAAATTTTCTTTTAGGTTAACTACCCTCCAAATTTTCCTTGAAAACCTTTTCAAAATGATTTAGTCCATCAAACCATATATATAAAAGGAAAATATATCTTTAGCTTTACTCTAAGCTTTTTTGCCACGTTATATATACTTTACTCAAAATAACGTTGATGATGTTCAATAAGGATTATCCATCCCTTTTAAAATAAGTTAAAGTCCTTTATAACTTAAAACATTTAGGCTATCTAACTGCTTATTATATACGAAACCTTTGTTAAAACCTTTAAACAACCTTTCGAAATCATTGAAGATAACTCCTTCAAAACCATTAATAAAACCCTTTGAAAGTATTGAAGGTAACTCCTTCATATCCTTTAATAAAACCTTTCGAAATCATTGAAGGTAACTCTAGTAAATCCATAAATAAAAGCCTTTTCTCTAAAAGCTTTAAAACATATGACATCCACCTTTAAAAACCTTTAAACCTTTGCCTTTTAAAAACATTGGAAAACCATACCTTTCGACCTTATCGGAAGGTTTCTCTTCGACCTAGTCGAAAAGTTTCACCTTTTGACTTCGTCAAAAGCCTGGGATACCTTCCCTATAAATGATTTATAAACCTTTCAAAAGCAATGAAACTCAAAAATTTCAAAGACATTGGGTTCAATTTAAAACAAGTGGAAACCATTCGAAACCATTCAAAGTTAACTACTTTAAAACCTTTAAAATGTATCGACTTAAACATTGGGATTATGCCTCAAGTAGAGCAAAAGGATCAAAAAAATTGGATTCGAAAGCTACTGCTTCGAAACCTTTCGAAGACATTCGAAAACGATGAAGTGTTGATGTTGGAACCAACCCTTCAAAATAAATAGAGAGAGGCAGCAAGTTTTATAAAACAAAAGACAACCTTTGACTCCATCTACGTCGAAAGGTTTGGAACCGGCAACTGAGCTTTCAACCTTGTCGAAAGCTATACCTTTCAACCTTGTCGAAAGGTTTCAATTAAAACAAGAAAGCAAACCGGTCAAAGCCTTTTTCTTTTAAACCATTTGACAGTATCGAAAGCTCTTTATCGAAAGCTAGCAGGCATATTTTCTTTAAACCCAAAACAAAACTTCATCTTCTTCGAAAGCTCCAACCTTTTATCCCTAAACCTTTCGACTTCATCCAATTCACAACGTACTAGTTGTCTAATACCATGTGCATTGGTATTTGACCTAGTCGAAAGGTTTGATACCTTTTGACCTTGTCGGAAGGTTTAGAATGGAGATGGAAGCTCTCGCCGAAAGAGTTGAAATAGTAAAAAAAAACTATTTATTTGTACTTTTACAATAGTTCTTTTGTACCCAGCCTGCCTTTTTTTGTCTAAATCTAATTGGTTGTCAAAATTTTAGATTCAAAATTGCGGCCGACCTTGCTTATTTGGAAATTTAAACAATTTAGAAAAAGTTCCTTTCTCCTTTATAATTATACAAAACATTTAGGTCCGTACCTTAAATAATTTTATATAACTACTGAATTACCTTAGAAAAATCTGGAGAAATTCAAGAAAATCAATTAATATGTTCTTTTCAACATATAAAATTTTCGGATCCAAATAAACAACTATTTTCCCATAAATAATTTATAATCCAAAATACCATTTTCTTACTTAGAAAATTCATAATGATTCCACAAAAATTTAAAAAAAATATGAAAATTGAAACCCATATCCATACTAACTTTCTAGATCATCATAAAAATTCGCAAGGCTAACTGATGTCATTTAATAGGGTTTTCATCTTAAAACATGTCATAAAATCTATATGAACATACATAAATTATCAACATGTATATATAATCATTTTATCATTCAAAACATAGCAAGTCTTCGCAAAATTATTCGAATTTAGTCCTAAAACCGAAACCATAAAAGTTTAGAGATGTAAACATTATTCACCTTTGCTTTAGAGATTAAGGAGCTTGAGATTTGAATGAGTTTGATTTGAATTTTCTTTCCTTAAGATTTTCTTTTGTTTCCTTTTCTTCTTTCCTTATTAATGGTGGCAGACATTTCTTTTAAATTTTTAAATGAGAATGAACGTGTGATGAGATACATGGCCTAAGGAAGATAATATAGGAATGTCCTCTTTCCTATAATACCTCTCCTCTAATTCATTTTAAAACCTTAATTTAATTTAATAGTTAAAAAGGTACGGCTACCTTAATTAAATCAAATCTCAATCTCCTAATCAACACATTATTATTTTATTTAGTTTCTCTAAATAAATCTCCTAAATAATGTTATTGAAACTCTAGGGTGTTACATACTTCATGTTGATTGTTACATGAAACAATTACATTGGAAATCAAGGATCGGCTATAGGCATATAGGAATCTGACATTCATATTCAAGTTCACTTGAGGCACATGTTACAATCCGTACAACTACAAATACACTAATCTATTAAAGTCTGAAGTGGCAAACATCTGGTTCAAGGCCATACGCTAGTTCAAGTATGAAAGTCATATATGGCATGTCCCATTATTTGATTTCGAGTTCACATGGTCTAATTTGTTCATGTCAAATCAAAAACTGCTAAGTTCCACTTAAACAAGGGATCGAAACTGGTCCCGTTGCTTGGGCAAACCCATTTAAGCATTTTTCAGCTTACAACATAAATCCAATATCAAGCAACAATAGCGCAATCGATTCTATAAAGATATAGACCATAAAGGTAAAGAAGAGGAGGCCAAAGAATCCAAGGTTGCACCTGCTTTACTAACAATCGACATGAGGTCAGCCATGATGACCCATCATGGATCCATAAGATCGGAGCATAGCTCGGTGCAGCGATGATGAAGGAGTTAGCTGGTTTTCTTGGAGCGAACCTTGACATATTCGCTTGGACCCATTTTGACATGTATGGGATCCCGTCAAATATCATAGGCCATGAATTGAATATGGACCTAAGGCATATCCCAATGAGATAAAAGCAACACATCATGGATCGGGAGAGTTCTACTGCACTTATAGTGGAAGTGGATAAACTCAAAAACAATAGGTTTACCCACGACACCCTCTACCCGAAATGGGTATCCAATCCAGTTCTTGTGAGAAAAGTTAATGGAAAGTAGCAGACATGCATCGACTAATCTTACCTAAACAAAGCATGCCCGAAAGACAGCTTTCTACTTTCGAGGATTGACCAGCTGGTAGACACAATTGTTGGATAAGAACTGCTTTCATTTATGGATGTGTACTCCAAATACAACCAGATCCTGATGCACGTCCTCGACAAGGAGCACACCAACTTCATTACCAAGTAGGGCTACATCGTTATGTTGTTATGCCATTTGGACTAAATAATTTTGAACCAACTTACTAGAGACTGGTCAACAGAATGTTCAAAGACCGGATCGGGCGATCGACTGAAGTATATGTGGATGATATGCTCATGAAGTCACGATGATCAAACAACCACATCGATCAATTAGCGGAGATGTTTAGTATTCTACAAAAATATGAAATTAAACTAAATTCCTTGATATGCTCTTTCGGCATAGCGTTAGGGTAATTTCGGGGTTTCATCATCAAATCTTATGGAATCGAAGCTGGTACCAAGAAGATTCAAGCAATTTGAAACATTTAGGTATCGAAGATCATTAAGCAAGTACAGAGCTTAAATGAGAAGGTTGCTTCCCTAAGGCGCTTCATCTCCTGGACCACCGACAAGTGATTCTTTCTTCGACTTGATAAGGAGAGGGAAGAGGAACTTTGAATGGATGTGCGATTGCATAGATGCATTTTAAGCTCTGGTAGATCACTTAGAGGGACCTCCCATCCTATCTAAGCCACTGGATCATGAAGACTTATACATCTATTTAGCGGTGTCGATACATGCCATAAGTGCCACACTGTTATGTGAAGAGAATCAGGTCCATAGGCCAGTATATTATGTTAGCAAGTGATTGACAGGTGCTGAGAGAAACTACTCAAAGCTGGAAAAGCTTGCGTTGCCTATTGATTGTGTCGTGAAAGATTCGCTATTACATCCAAGCTAACCCTATAATTGTCTACACCGACAAACCGTTACGATAGATCCTACAGCAACCTTAAACGTATGGACGGTTGTTCAAATGGAATATCGAGCTAAGCCAATTCAATATCACTTTTCTCCCTCGAAGAGCTATATAGGGACAGACATTAGCAGACCTCATCTTTGAATTCACTACATCAGATGATGACCCGAAGAGCAGTGGAGAATTGACCAACTGATGGAAAATGTAAATGGATGAGTATACAATGATTGGTGCTCTGGCACCAGAGTTGTGTTAATGACTCCTGAGGAACGATCGATTAGCTACACCCTGAAACTCGACTTCCTGCAACAAATAATGAAGCTAAGTATGAAGCTATGATCGCTAGGCTCAAACTTGCTAGAGAACTGGGAGTGTAAACTTTACATATCATAAGTGATTCCTGGCTAGTAGTATGCCAAGTCAAGGAAGATTATCTTGCAAGAAGGCAATGTCTCGCTCCTTATCTCAGCTGAGTCCAAGCGCTACTGGCCGACTTCAAGTATTACATCATTACATACATCCTCATAGAAAAAAAAATGAAAAAGCCTAGTCATTGGCCTATCTGGCCAGTTTTGAGGATGCGTAGAAAATAGATTTGTCCCGGTTGAAGTACTTAACATTCCAAGCATTAATAAATGGAGATTAACTAGATCTTGGAGATGGAGTTAGAAAAGGAGTCATGAATGACTCCCATCAAAGACCATCTACAATGATGAATTCTTCCTGAATAGAAGAATGGAAAATGATAGATCCTCCTCAAAGCTTCATATTGCATCATCCAAGAAGAAGGCATGTATAGAAAGGGTTTTCTCCATTACCCTAATTTGGTGTATCACCCATGATGATATCAAACGAGTCTTGAGAGAAGTCCATGAAGAAGAATGCGACGATCACACCAGGGCGCAAACCTTGACAGAGAAAAAACTCCGCTAGGGGTATTGCCGGCCAACTGTCAACCGAGATGAGCTGATCATGCTAGACAATGCGACGAGTGCCAGATGTTTGCAAAAATTATTAGGGCCCCCGCTAATGGAAATTACTTAAAAGGTCACTCCATAACCTTTTGCCACTTGGTGTATTGACATCATCAGCTCCTTGTCGATTTCTAAAGGTGGTGCGAAATACGCCATCATAGTAGTGGATTGCTTCACCAAATAGATTGAAGCCGAACCTTTAGCCTTGATCCCAACGGAAAAAAAGTAATCAACTTCATTATCCAGAACATCATCTGTCGTCTTGGCCTTCCACGAACCATTGTAACTGATAATGAAACCCAAATCGAGAGCATTAAATCTAAAAACATCTATCGACGACATCATATTAAAAAGAGATTTACGGCACTTGCTCACGCTCAAGCTAATGGGAAAGTTGAAGCAGTTAACAAATCATAAAGTCCATTTCGAAGAAGTGTTTGGAAAAGGCTAGAGGAAAGTGGATCAACGAACTCTCATTAGCATTACGGGAATACAGAACTACCCATAAGACCACGACTGGCCGTACTCCATTCGCCCTTGCTTAGCTCCGAGGCCGTCATCCCTGTAGAACTTGAAGTCCCCTCTCACCGAATGACTTATTACAACCCATATTTCATTATAAAATAATATACAAACAAGGAATTACAATCCAATTGAAATTAAACTAGAAGAAATTGGTGAGGACTCGTGAGCGTATAAATGTATTCAGAGCCAACGACAAGAACATGTACCTGAACATGGACGTCTATATTCAAAAAAATCAATTTCTTGAAATCGATAGAAATTGAATTTTCATCTGGAGTTATTAAAGAAAAGACTGGATTAGATAGCTAGAGCTTACTAGCTCCGTAGAACTGGGAACAGATAACAACTGGTGGAATAAATCCTAGAATTTATACTATTGGAATTCGACCAAGCGTCATGACGATCAAAGAGAGATACAACAATTGATAAGATAATTCAATGGAAGGATGGTGACTCTTCAGGAAACTGGATGGATTTCTTTTTGGCAACTCTAACTTGGTTCGATTCAAAGCACGTCATGTATGCAACATAACGTACTTTGGAGCGAAAATGTTATCCGACATTTTGATCCGGCTATATCCAAACTAACCGGACAAATTAGACTTGATTGTCATCAATTCCAGTTGCCTAGAGCGATGATTGTTGGGTCTAAAAATCAAGCATAGATAATAATATGAAGCAGAAGAATAAAAGCTCACTATCCTCGAAGATGGATCAGGTAGGATCCATATTCAACACTATGAATTATACCGTATCGATTTCTAAACTCAATTTTGCAGCGATAATCGGTCAGTAACTCAAAATCTACACATGCTATCAATATGAAACGTGGGGGATAAAAATGTGATATCCAGAAAAACTGATGCGGATGCAGATATGAAGGCATATGCATCGAAAATTATCTGTTTGATTTTTTTCAAGATTATAATTTAATTTATGTGTACTAAAGTACAACGAAAATATTTATTTATTGTTTTATTAAGTTAGAAGTTCATATTATATGCACCAAAAGCATATTAACTACTCAAAACTATTTATTATCATAATATTTGTTTATTTTTAACACTTTAATAATAAATGGGAATGAAAAAAGTATATTTTAAACTAAAGTTTTCCATTTATGTTTCTTGATTTATCGATTGTTAGCAGATAAGATAATTATCTGATATCCTTCCGTATCTACGAATGCGGATATGTGATATTCGAAAATGGTTTTGGATACAAACATATGTATGGCACTATCCGCATCCGAAAGTATCCGTTGTCAGACTTAGTTGAAGCTTCTATGGTTTAGTCAGTTACTGCCATAGACTTATTTAGGATTTCCCAAAACTACTTCCCATTTAATGAAGTTGAGCAAGAAGGATGTAGGTTTTTTTTTGGACTTTGAAGTGTGAGGTTGCATTCATTCTGCTTGAAAAAAGTTGACTAGCGCTCTTATTTTTCCTATTCCAAATGGGAGTGAGGATTGGAACGTATATATTGATGCATATGATATGGGTTTAAGTGCAATTTTAACATAGAATGGGAAATTTATTGCCTATGTGAGTCAATAACTTAAGAAAAAAGAGCGGTGGTATGTAATTCATGATTTGTAGTTGTTAGCTACTGTATTTACGTTGAAGATGTGGAGACGTCACATTCTCGGTGGGAGGTTCATGTTATTCACAAACCACAAGTCTTTTCAACTACTTCTACACATAAAAAGGCTTGAACATGTGGCAATAATGATGTTAGAGATTTTCATTTCATATGATTTGGAGATTCTCTATACATCCCTAAAAGGGTATTATGTTATGGCTAATGCACTTAGTATGAGCTATGCAGCCATGGCTACTTTAATGGTTATAAGTGGAAAGAATTATAGATATTAGCAGGCTTCGATTAGCGATCGAGGAGTACTTCAGGAAAAGACGCCTTGGAAGTTGGTAGTTAGACCGTCTCTATTAGAATAAATTTGGACTAGTCAGTGAGAAGATACTTGGCTAGCTAAGGTTATGGATGATTCAGTTGAGGAATTTAATTCTAAAAGAATAGTAGGTTTTCAGATTGCTCATCATAGTTTTTACAAAGGACGGACGGTTATGTTTCTAGATATTAATGGGTTAGAAAGGAAGTTCTCGATAAGAGTCACTATTCAAAGTTTACTATGTATCCCGGAGATACAATAATATATCAAGATATAAAGCATGTTTTTTGGTGGGAAGGCATGAAGTGGGATGTTGTTATTTATGTAAGTAGGCATCTAGATTGTCAGCATATAAAGGTTGGACATTTGAAATCATGCGGATTGCTTCAACTGCTTGGAATTCTACAGTGTAAGTGGGAGATGACATCTATAGGTTTTATAAATGGACTACCTTAGTCAAGATAAGGGAATGAAGATATATGCTTTATAGTTGATCTCTTGACAGAAGCTCGCACTTCATTCTAGTAAAGTCGATAAGGATAAAGTTAAGTTTAGCTAGTTTGTATGTAAAGAAAGTTGTTAGTCCTTGCTTTTCCTTGCAGTACTGTTAGTGATATAGATCTATTGTCCACAAGTCAGTTCGGAAGAGAGTTAGGCGGAGCTAAGTTTAAGCATAATTTTTCAACTACAAACTAATAATGAAATAAAGAGGATGAATCAAATATTGGAGTATCTATTACATGCACATGTTCTTGATTTTCGGGATTCTTAGGAGGATCATTTACATTTTGCAGAGTTCACAAACACCACCACCTAGTGGTCTAGCATTTGCATGGCGCCATTTAAGCATAATATATGGTCAGCTGTACAAATCATAATAATATTGGCTGGAGATTGGTTGTAATTAAACTTGGACCTACTATGGTTCGGGATGTGACCAAGCTGATAAACCATATCCGTAATTGGATGAAGGTTGTGCAACACAGACAAAGAGTTAGGCTGATCGAAGGCATAGGGAATTTTAGTTTATGGTTGGGAATTTATATTTGTGAAGGTTTATTTAATGAGAAATGTTCTTTGATTTGGTAAGATGGGAAGTAGCTCCTCGATATGTAGGACCTTTCATGGTAATTGAGAGGATCAATAAACCTACATATGCAGTTGCATTATCAACCAAAGTATTGAGTGCGCATAAAGTATTTCTTATTTCACATTACAAAAATATTTGCATGATCCAAATTTAATAATGGAACGAATATAGTTGGAGGACTTAGATATTGAGACTGACTTGACAATACTTAGGTGTTGTTATCCGGCATTTTGACCTGGCTATATCCGAACTGACTGGACAAGCTAGACTCAACTGCCATTAAGGCCAGTAGCCTAGAGAGATGTTTATGGGGTCCAAAAATCAAGCATAGATGGTAATATGAAGCAGAAGCATGAGATCCCACTACTCCTCGAAGATGGATCAGGTACGATCCATATTCAACACTATGGATCATATCGTATCGATTCCACAACTCAGTTTTGTAGTGATGATCGATCAGTAACTCAAAATCTACACATGCTATCAATATGAAAATTAGAGTACAAGCTTATTACAACATGTGAAACACCCCCTAGGGATCTCATTACAATTGGAGGAAGATGGAGTGATCGGCATGACCCCCTTTGGTGGGATCAGCAGAAATCAGAATTCAAGCAACACTACTTGACGGAAAATGCGGTATCTCACAAACCGCATGTCATAATTGCACAAAATTTGGGGAGTAAGTAGCTAACATCATGAGGCATTCCTTACAGGTATCTTATTCCATTTGGATGCACTAACAAGGATCGATACCGATCTCTATTGTGTGCCACGATGAGCCTATAAATTTTTGGGTAGCCTTGTCTTGGTCACCCGAACCTTCTAACAAAATTTCAGTCCGATCCGTGCACATCTTCCCCTATAAATACAGCAAGCGTGGTATCAATAAAGGGATCTTGATTTCTTTACCGAGCCTTTACCATTTATTCTCCACTTTCGAACTAATGGTACCCAACTGATCCGAACATTCTTGTAATCATAATCAAGTGGAAGATCAATAATAATATAAAGTGAACGTAGGCCAAGATTTTCGAACCACTATAAAAATCTGTGTGCTTATTCATGATTTTTGTTATGTTTTAATTTCATTCTTCATTTAATCTCTATTAGATTTTATTGGGTGTTGATGCCTATATTTGACGTTAATAGGTGGCATATTCCTATAGTTGATCGAGATACAAAACATTTGGGGTAAAGGTCGTGGGGTTAGTAAAGGTGCAAAGGAGTGGCAGTGTTGGTGACTATACATAGAAGGCCGAAGATAATGCCAAGATGTCATATCTTGACTTGTTATAATTTGGCGGATACATGTATGTAGTTACTTTTTGAGTGCACTCACCCTATGAAGTTAAGTCACTTAGTATGCATTTTATTTTGTATGTGGTTTCATGAGTATTCTATAAATATGTATTTTGTCTCTTGTTGATCTCTTGAGAAATATGCATCCATTCTTATATATGATGAAAATCGTAGATCATAATTCCTTTGAGGGGTAGGGATGCAAAAAATCGAGGTTTTGACAATTATACATACGTAAATAATAGAGATTAATGTTGACAAAATAAATTTTAGAATATTTTTACATATATAAATAAACAAGATTATAATGGATATTGTAATCAAAAAATATATAATCAATAATCAAGTCTAAGTATGGTAAAAGTAGTTGACGGTTAAAGGACACGCATTCATAATTAGTGTGTAACACAAATGTGTTCATCTGTTAACGACAAATATAAAACTGGCTAGGAGTGTGGATGTAATATTTTGGCAAAGGAAAACAAGAAGACTTGGTGATGGTGAGGAATAAAGAGGAGGGGAAAACGGAACAAGGGGCAAGGAGATGATAACTATTTTAACCTTGGTCTCTTTTACAATTCTATATATACACATGCATACCTTACTCACTTACACATATATTCCTTAAATCAAATCACAGTTGCGAACAACATTGGTCTTCCTTTTGAAGCCACACTTTCGAATGATGGATCATATCCTTTTGGGTATTGCTATCAAAATCATATTTTGATAATGACTTAGTATCTCTTTTGGATTTAAGCATCCTGCCATATGGTAGAGTCTATACTCTGTGGATTATCAATAATTGAGGAAATTATTGTTACTAAAAATTCTTTTTCTCAACATTGTTAAGAAATTATAGTTTCTCTCTATTGTGCGAGAAAGTTATGTCCATTTTAAGCTTAGTTTATTTCATTTCATCTTGTATAGTCAGTTTCTATGTTAGAGTCTTTGGATTATATTTATAAATTAATATAAAAGTGTTCATTTTTTAGTTTTCATGAAACTCATGATCATAACATAAATTATTCAACCATTGTTGGTCGGTCAGATACTCCTTTGGGTTAATCTATAGAAGATATATCACACGCGATTTTCACCTCTCGACTCACACAGCTTGTCAACTCTTTGACCCGGAACATATATAGGTTTCTCGTCAACTCCCATATTATATGATCTCATAGACTATGATTTAGATGAAATTAAATATAACATACGTACTTACTCCTAAGAAAATACCTTTATAGAGTGAATTGTTATTTCCTTTTGTGTTAATTTTCTACTACCATTTTATATTCTATGGACTTATCATAGGTATACTACTTATGTATCAAATACATATGTTCATGTTTGTCGTAATTCATCGGTAAACTTAACAAGGTAAGTGGATCCATTTTATTATCATTAGACCTTAGATAAAATGCATCTTTATGTATCAATCTGGAGAGTTCATTAACTGCTTTGTCACTCCTAATGAATTGGTGCTTTTCCCTTAATCTTTTGAGATACAATTCTCAAGTGTTATATGATTTTAATTATATGATTAAAAGACTATTTTCCAAAAATATGGCTTAGTCCATAATTCCAAAATAATTGTAGTAATTTTTAAATAGTTTTGTGTTTTCTATTGCTAATGCATCTCGATGTTATGGAAACAAGTACTGGTATTGTAATTGATTTATTTTATAATGAATGTTCATAATATTCATATTAAAATAAAACTATATATATATTTAGAAATATTAAAAAAATGTTTGGTATATATGAAATATATTTTCATAACTTGATGTGTCCGTTAATAAGTGTCATATGTTATGTTCCTACTATTTCCGTCATTACTATAAGGATGCATGAAATATAAAGCTCTATTCAACCACTTATTTTAGGCCATTTATTTCATCCACTGTAACTAGTTTGCAGTCAAGAGTTTAAGATCAAATATCTTAAACTCGAAGAAATAATATAGAAAATAATTTTCTATAATAAATTTAAATTTGTAATATGAATCACATTTATCATTTCATACTAAGGATCAACTTAGTATTTTATGCAACTCTTGTTTTCAATATCTCTCCATGAAGCGAAAGTAACCTCCCACTTTCTTTATGCCAACCGTGCCAATTTTACATCCACTATCAAACTTAGCTTTCCTTTGTGAAGTATCAAACCATTCAAAAGGAAACCCTTACTACAAGACTGCACTGAAAACCTTACAAATGTGCATTCGAACATTCTTAAAATTTTAAGGATATCAAATAAGCTTCATTTAGGTAAACTGATCGACAACTAATATTTCAATGATCGAACTTCTAGGTTAGTCTTTAGCCTTTGGCCTAGTGTTGTCTTCAACACATAAGATTATTATCGTATTTAATTGTATTAAAACACGTGACCTTGTAATGTATTTACTTTCTTATTTCGAATGAACCAATTGATAGAATTTGATGTAGGCCTTAGAGGCAATTATGTAATTTGTTACATGTCTCTAACTCTATGATCGGTCTTGTTCATAATAAAGGTATTCGATTTTTATTACATACTTTTTTATATAGTGATATAATTGATTAGCTAACCAATTTAAAGTAAATAAATCAAAAAATCCTTTGATTAAATTTTATGCAATTGTAGTTGCAAATAATTATGGACATGAGTAATTAATCAAAATATATAATAAAATTTTATTTTAAATATTCTCGATCAAGATATTTCAAGAAAGGACATCAATACATCCATTGATGTCCAGAGTATGTAATGCTCTCCAAAATGTTGGACAGTGTATTACTTATAGCCATTGGGGGCACCATAGGTTATTTATTGATAGTTATTGGATAACTATGGAATGACTCATAATGTTGGTTAATAACAACTAGGTCAAATGGGAAACCTCGCAGTAACGATATTATATGGTTCTCTCAAATTGAGAATAATGTTGAACTTCAATATGGAAACTCAACTTTTATTATAGTTAAATTATGGCATGGTGTTTATCGAACGACTATACTTGGACGTGAGTTGAAGCATTATAAGTGAAACACTATTCAATAGATGATTCATCTCCTTGGCTGTATGAGGTTAGTCATTGCCCACTGTAGAATCAAAGTTAAAATCCTAGGCCAGAGTGATATGGTTAATAATAAATGTTATTATTGAATTAAGGACTTTATTTATGATTAGCTAAGTTGAATGTGAATGATATTGGAATTTTGACAAAAAACAAATTCTATAAGTCCAAATGTGATATAGTGTTGAAGAGAATTTGTAACAACCCAAAATTATAATTAATTAATTAAATAATTAACTATTGAAATTATAAATAAAATGGGATAGTTACATAAATTAAATAAGAGGGATGGTAACGAACCTACGAGGAGGAAAGGTTATAAGTGCCAAGGCCAAACTTATCGTGGAACAATAAACAAAACCTTACCTCGTTTCTTCATTTTATTTTGCTTGAAAATAAAATAAAATAAAATCTAAAAAGCACATTAATGATGGAAGCCTAAAAATCAAATAAGAAGAAGGAAATTCAAGCTAGAAGGAAGTAAGAAGATTAAAATAAGATTATTCAAAGATCAAGTGAGTAATATTAAACCCTTATACTGTTATCATTGTGTTTGATTTTGATTTTTGACTTATATGATGGAGTTTATGTGGGTAAATGTTTAAATGAGATAAATGATGTACTAATTAATGTTTTAGGGAAATTAACTATATATAGGATTTAGGTGTATTTCCCTGCTCTAATGATTTCGAAATGATATAAAAATTTAATATGATATATTAAGCATGGTTCTAGAAATGGGAATTCATTTAAAGAATTTTCCACATCAAAATCATTGGAAATGAATTTTTAATGGGAGATGATTAGTAAATAAATAAGAGAAAATTATTAGGAAATTAAATATGTGTAAATTGAGTTAAAATAATTATTCATAATTTTTCTAGAATTATGTAAGGGTATTCTATGTTAAAATCAGTCATCAACGATGGAAGAACTGTGCTAGCCAAAGTGATTAAACAAGGAACCAAAACCTATTACATAAACTTGGTAAAATTAGTGTTAAATGATTCGAGGTAACATCTTATATAAATGTTGAAAAGATAAATAAAGGACACCATCACTAGCCAAAAGTGGAGTTTGAACGTATTAGATGGCGACATGTGAAAAGGTTGGTAACAAACGTGTTAGACTTTGTCTAATACGAGGCTGAGGTGGTGACCAAACATAGTGAAAACAAAATAAGTACTCAGGGTCAAAGGTAGTGAATCTCCATATAAGCT
This sequence comes from Allium cepa, assembly GCA_030765085.1. Taxonomy (NCBI): domain Eukaryota; kingdom Viridiplantae; phylum Streptophyta; class Magnoliopsida; order Asparagales; family Amaryllidaceae; genus Allium; species Allium cepa. Next base: position 621,993,687 of record CM060940.1, on the reverse strand, counting down.
TATTAACTTTCAGGGAGAGTCAATACTTCATGGACAAATACTATGCTAAAAGACAAAAAGTTGGCAAAAGTCTAAAGTTGAAAGGTGTGGGCAAGAACTATGCTAAAGGACGAAAGGCACAATATGGAATGGAGCTAAAGTCATTACGTCGTTTGATCTAAAAGTATTTCTAGATATACTGCATGGGCTAAAAGAAAGTGAGATGTACTACATTGCGACATGAGTGAGGCAAATTACATCGCATTACGAGTGAGGGAAGGGTTATACTACGCCAAAATTAATTTGAAATCGAAACCTAATACATGAAAGTTAGGAAAAGATTGTGGAGCTTAAGATGACTAAATATACGAAGAACCTACACAAGAATGTAGGTTTGGAATGGCTATTAGTGCTGAGTAGGGACGCTCACTCAAATGCACTGCTTGGGATGGAGAGGAGAGACATTCAACTTCCGAAGGGATGTGGGACATCCGGGTGGGTTGTACGCTCTCAAAACTATAGGGGCTGATTCTTTACGGTACAAATTAAAGAAAGATGAAACTGCATGTGGCAGATTCTTTACAGTATAAATTAAAGAAAGATGAAACCACGTGTGCTATTTCTTTGTAATGTAAACTAATGATTGATGAAAGTACATGTGGCTTAGTTTAAACTAATGGAAAATAAAAAAATACATATGACTAATTCTTTGCAGTGTAGTTAAAGAAAGATGAACTGCTTAGGGTTGTACTTTGATGTTTAAATTAAGGTGAAACTAAACAACGCTAGGGTACATTTTAGGGTAATGACTTTCTAATGATGAACTGAGTAAGGATAGGCTATGCAGTTTGAAAATAAGAAATATGAAGGTTAAGCTTGATAACCAGACCGTAGGAGAAGTGCCTTCGCTAGTTAGGTTCTCATGCACAGTTTTAAAGAAAGGAATCATATATGTGTTTCGGGGATAGCCTAATTTGACCTATGTATTACAGTTGTTGCATTCACATTTTATATTTATGCTAGCAAAGGGAAGACCCATTCCATATGGCAGAGTGGTCTCATTATATGTCATGCTTTGGCTAAGGTATTATTCACACCGACTTTATGGAAGACTCGCATTTTTATTATTGTCTTCTCCATAAACTAATGGCTGCTCATTTGAGTAGGTTGATTTTGTGAGTATAGTTAGGTTGTCATAGAATCTGAAGGACAAAGACAAGCAAGAGACACTGTTAGCTAATAAATAATGTTTAATTTTATTGTTTAAAGAGTCTGGGACGGCATCATCATATGTCTGTTTTATACTCTATTATGTTATTTTCTATTGTAATTTGGCCCTTATAAGGGTATGACTTTAGGATTACTTTGATAAAAAAATTATGCAATGAATATTAAAACAATTTATATGTAATGTAAATAGTTTAATTGTCCTATTTACTTGGACTGTTATATATAAATATATGTATGTATGTATGTATGTATGTATATATATATGAACTCACTTTTGTCATTTCAAAATAATTCTGGTAATGATTGCAACATCATTAACATTTATTTTTAGGTCTCAAAGTGGGGGATGTTATAGTTTGGTATTAGAGCTAAGGTTAAGGACACCTAAGTAAAATCATGCTAGAAAATAATTATAGTATTTGGAGTAAAGTAAGCTCCTAGAGAAGGGTATACACTAATACATATAATGTATTTGTTTGCTATATAATTATGTAGAAAGATATATCTACCTTACTATTGTTGTTTCACCCAATTTTATTTTTTGTTTCAAATAAAGACATTATTAATAAATAAAGCAAGATGGATATAAGGAATGGATGAGTTATGATAGGAGGAGCAAATGCAAGAAGGGAGGTTGAGAGTACACAGACTAATGGGAGAAATGAAGGTGAATGGGCAAGAGCAGTGAAGGCTGAAGCTACACTGCCAGCTACTGCAGTGGGTATGGATGTGAATGCCTTGTTTAGGCAATTTATAACACAAATAATGTGGGAGAATATGCTAGAAGCTGTGGAGACAAGGCTTGCTGCAGTAAGAGAAGGTTTCTCAAAGATGAACCAAGACTGTAGAAACCTAGGAGGGAAGATGTTTATGGAAAAGGAGTCTGCAGTTGAAGTGCTGAATTGGCTTAGAGTTTGTGAGCACTAATTTAGAGACGTAGGGTTGAATGATGCACAAAGGGGAAGGCTAGCATCGAGGAAACTACATGAAGATGATTTAAATGTGGGAAACGTTAATGATAAGACTACTAAGGAGGAAATTACATCGGTGCAGTTCAAGAAGAGGTTCATGACTTAATTCATATCCAAGTCTCGACACAGTGCACTGCTGTGAGAATTTATAGACTTGAAGTCGGGTGACCTTACAATGGAAGGATGCATCTAGAAGTTCAACTCTTTGGCGAAACACGGTATGGATATCATTAACACCCCATTATTAAATAAAAATGATAATTTCATTAGCAGTTTAAAGTGAGGTCTTGATTAGAAGGTAATGATGCACTTGGCTTCTCCTTTTGAATTCATGGTTGATACAACCTGAAGGTAAGATGTGATGTATCAAATGAGAGTAGAGACGAGGCCAAAGGCAGTGCAGAAGAAGTTTACCCCATATACAAAATGAAAGAAGGGCATGCCAAAGGGAAGGGGTAAAGAAGTTATTTCCGAGGCTACTTGTTTTAACAATGGGTAGAAGGGACATTATGCAACAAAGTATCCAACAACAAAGAATCTTGGAAGGGTAAAGTACTTCAAGCATGATAAGATGGGACATTTTAAAAAGTATTGTCTAGATTAAAGCGTAGCATTATGCTTTAGAAGATTTGAAAAGAGGTCCGTTCGCTTTGGAGAAAGGCAAGAATATTGTTTTGGAAGGTATGACTTTGATTTCTGGTATTTCAATTAGAGTACTATTTGATATGGTGCTACACACTCATTTATAGCTAAAAATTTGGTCGATAAACTAGGGTTAGGTTGTACTATTTAGTCACTTCCGTGAGGTAGTAAATCTGGTTGGGATATGCCACTCTCGAATTGAGATGTACTAACTTAGAGATTAAGTTAGGTAGGTGTAAGTTTTTGTGCGATCCCTACATGTTTGACTTCATAGACTTCAAGGTTATTTTAAGGATATATTGGTTAAACTACTACTGTTTGATTATATACTACACCAAAAGGATAATAACCTTGGGTCATCCGGGTCGAAATGATAGAGTATTTGTAGTTTTGAAAGCACTTAAAATTGGGTGCAGAGGTGTTTTATTTGATTTTGTTTCGGAAGGGAAAGGTCCCACTGTAATAAAAGTAGTAAGGAAATTTCTTGATGTATTTAAACTAGTCTCAGGATTGCCACCCCTAAAAGAAGTTATGTTTTGTATAGAATTGCAATCGGGAGATGAACCATTTATTCGTCCCTATGGCAAAATTCCTCCGATGGAGATGTAAGAGTTAGAGAAATAACTGGTGGAATTAGAAGAAAAGAGCTTCATTAAACCGAGTAGCTCACCTTCGGGAGCCGCAACAGTATTTGTGAAGAAGTTTGATGGGGTCTTTAAGGCTGTGCATTGACTACCAAAAGCTGAATGAAAGAATTGTGAAGAATACATATCCTTCACTGAGAAAAAATGACTTGTTTGATCAATTGATTTCTGCTAAGGTGTTCTCGCAACTAGATTTATTTTTAGTGTTCCATCAACTGAGGGTCGTGGAGAAAAATGTTCCATTACGTATGTTTAGGATGGGTATGATTCATATAAATAGTTACTAATGCTTTTTGGACTAACCAATGCACCTACGTTCTTTGTAGACTTGATGAATAGAATTTTCCAAGACAAGCTAGATAGATATGTGTTAGTTTTTATAGATGAGAACTAAGTATACTCAATAGATGAGGAGGAGCATGTCGTGTAGGTAAGGCTTATGCTGGAGATGTTAAGGCAGTATAAGTTAAAAGAAATTTTTTCTAGGTGTCACTTTTGTAGAATGGACGTGGAGTTTACAGGCCATGTGGTTTCGAAAAGGGTTTGACTGTAGACTCTTTAAAGGTTTACGTAGTAAACAGGTGGAAGAGACTTGAGACTATGATTGAGGTATGTAGTTTCTCAGGTTTGGCTAGGTACCATTGGAGGTTCATTAAAGACTGTTCTCGCATAGTAGTGTCAATGAAGAAACTGACTAGAAAGAGCGAGTAGTATGTTTGGACAAAGGAGAGTAAGTCATCATTTGAGAGTTGAAGCTTCGGTTGACAAATCATCTTTTTCTATTGATACCCTATTGGAATGATTGTATGACCATATTACACATTATTCAAGTTTGGGACTAGATGCAGTGTTAATGTAGAGGGGCATAGTAAGATATGATGCATCTAAGCAGTCTCGACCCCATGAAGCTTGATACCCTACTCATCACTTAGAGTTAACAGATGTCATCTTTGCATTAAAGTTTGAAGGCATTATCTCCCGAGAGAGAGATTTGAGCTACTTACTGACCATAAGTCCTTGAGATACTCGTTCTTTCAGAAGGAGTTGAAACAAAGCAATAAAGGTGGTTGGAGTTTTTAGCAGCATATGATTTTAGGATAATATAACTAGCAAGGGCAATAAGATGTCTGACACCTTAAGCTGAAAGCAATAGAATTGTGTTTTTGTAAAGATTGAGGAGTGGAATATGTCAAAGTCATTGTTCATGTATAATGTGCAGTTTCAGTTAGTGCAGGAGCAAGTATCACTTTTGGAATGTTATCCCGCTTGAAAGTTAGGCTTGCACTGGTAAGGAAAATTACCGAGCTATGGAAGGAAGACCAGCTCCGCACTGATAGAGTAAGAACCTTAGGGTCAGAGATCGAGGCATTTGAGCTGAAGGGTTCAGTTTTGACAGAAAAGGAAGACTAGCCATAGAAGATCAGAATGGTGTATATTCCGCGTACAAAAGACCTTCGGAAGGAAATATCGGATGAATGGCATCACTCAAAGTTCACCATCATCCATGTGGTACTAAGATGTATGGAGACATGAAGAGAAGTTTCTTCAAGGAAGGATGGAAGAAGGATGTAAGAGATTATGTAAGGAAATGTCTCACATGCCAACAGGTGAAGGCCAAACACCAAAAGCTGAGTAGGATCTTGCAGGGCTTGGAGGTTCTGGTCTGGAAATGAGATTCGATGTTAATGGATTTCATAGATTGATTACCAAGGTCCACAATGGGGAATAAAAGTATATGATAGTGAATAGACTGACTAAGTGTTCCCATTTCACTTTGGTGAAGGCCATATTAACTGTGCCGAAGTTAGTCGAGATGGATATTACGGTAGTAGGGAGATTGCATAGAGTTCCTAACATTATTATCGGTGATCCTAACATTATTATCGGTGATCGAGAACCACTATTTTTGAGTGAGTTTTGGGGTAGTTTGTAGAGTGCTTCAGGATTGAAGTTGTGCATGAGTACTGTGTACCATCCACATAAGGATGGGAAGATCAAAAGGTTCAACAGGGTTCTAGAAGATTTATTGAGAGCCAGTATTTTATATTTTGGGGGACCTTGGAAAGATTATTTACAAGTGGTAGAGTTTTATATAACAATGGCTACTATAGTAGCAATGGGATGACACCATTTGAGACGTTATATGGAAGGATGTGTAAATCACCTATATGTTGGTAGGAGATGAGCGAGGGGCTTATATTATGGCCAGACATAATAAAGGATGCTACTAAGAAAGTAGAGTTGATCCAGACTAGAATAAAGGAAGCATAATCTAAGAAAAGGAGTATTGTCGACATGAGGAGAAAAGAACTAGAGTCTGTGGTAGGCGACCATGTGTTCATGAAGGTTTTACCAATGTGAAGAGTGATGTGCTTTGGGAAGGCTGGGAATGTATAGCGGTCTATTTCAGATTATAGAGAACGTCAAATAATTAACATACCAAGAGAGCTGCCGAGATATTTTGTTAGGATCCATAATGTGTTTCATATATCACATTCGAGGAAGTGTATTCGGGACCTAGAAGCGGTAGTAAGTCCAAGAGAAGTAAATGACTTGGTCATAGAATCGAACATGACCTATGTAAAGAAACCAGGTTGGAGAGTAAACTGAAACGAAAAGCTTCTTCAGAATAAAATAGTGAAGCTTGTATGTGTCCAGTAGAGAGAGGATCATGAGGATTGTACATGAGAAAGGGAGGATAACGTGAAGAGGACTTATCTAGAGTTTTTTGTTTTGGCTTATCATATGTGTTAGCCATGTATTGTTGCAAACCATGTATATGAGCATTGTAGCTTATTATTTTATATTAGTAGGTGTAGTAGTACATTTTTGTTACAATATATAGGTGGAGAACTCATGAGAATATGCTAGTGTAGGCATGGGGTAGATTGGAAAATATTTTATATTAGTTGGTGTAGTCATACATTTTTGTTACAATATATGGAGAACTCATGAGAGATTGCTAGAGTAAGCATGGGATAGATTGGCAATCACTGCCAAACCTTGACTGAATTTCGAGGGCGAAATTCCTTTAAGGGTGGAAGCATAAAACAACCCAAAATTTATAATCAATTAACTAAATAATTACTTATTTAATTATAGATAAAATGGGTATAATTATATAAATTAGATAAGGGTGAGGGCAATGAACCAATGGAAGGGAAGGTTACGAGGGCCAAGGCCCAAATTATTACGTGACAACAAGCATAACCTTACCTCATTTCTTCATTTCATTCTACTCAAAAATGAAATAAAAGCTTAGAGAACACATTAATGGTGGCAACTTAAAAAGAGCAAATAAGAAGAAAAAAAATGAAAGCTAGAACGAAGTAAGAAGAGTATAACAAGATTATGCAAAGATTAAAGTGAGTAATACTAGACATTTATACTATTTTAATTTTTTTTTGTTTTTGACTTAATATGATGGAGTTCATACAATTAATGTTTAAATGTGATAAATGATATATTAGTGAATGTTTGGGGGAAATTAGCTATACATGGGATTTTTAGATCTATTTCCATCCTCTGATGATTTTGAAATGCTATGAAAATTTGATATGATATTTTAATCATTATTCTAAAAATGAGTTTTTATATGAAGAATTTTCGACGTCAAAATGATTAGTTAAGAATTTTTGAAGGGAGATAACCAAGAAATAAATAAATAAGAAAAAATGACCAAAAAATAGAAATATATGTAAAACGAGTTAAAACAATTATTTATAATTTGTTTGGAATTTTATAGGAATTTTCTAACTTAAAATAAGTCATCATCGAAGAAGGAACTACGTTGGTTGAAGATGATTAAACAAGGGACTGAAACCTATTATATAAACATAGTCAAATAATGTTAATTGAAAAGGAGACAAGATCCCATATAAATACTAAAAAGATAAATAAAGCAAACTTTCACTAAAGAAAGTAGAATCTGAACATGTTAGATGGCGGCATGTGTAAAAGTTGTAATAGACATGTTAGACTTTATCTAATAGAGAGCTGAGATAGCAGCTAAACATTAATAAAATTAACTATGTTCCTAGAGCCAAGAGCAGTGAGGTTATAGGAGCTTATTGACCTGCAGGGAGGTCAATACTGTGTGGCGAACTATTGCACTAAATGACAAAATGTTGCAAAAGGTCTGAAGTCAAAAGTTGTAGGCAAGGGCTACGTCGAGTGAGAAGGCATGGTAGGGAATTGTGCTGATGTCATTCAATTATTTAAGTTGAAAGCATAGCTAAATATACTGTACTAAGGCCAAAAGAAGGCGGGATGTACCGAGCCACAATATGAGTGAGGCAAAATGCACCGCAATACGCATGTGGTCAGGGTTATGCTGCACCAATATGGATTCAAAACAAAAACCTAATACACGAACATTAGTTAAAGCTCGAGGAGCTTAAGATGAGTAAGTAAAAGAAGAACCTACACAAGAATGCAGGAATGGAAGACTTATTGCCGAGTAGGGATGCTCACTCGAATGCACACCTTGAGAAGGTAAGGAGAGAAATTCAACTTCTGAAGGGATATGGGATGTCCAAGTAGGTTGTACACTCTCAAAATTGCATACGTCCGACTCTTTACAATTTAAATTAGAGAAAGATAAAACAACATGTGACTGATTCTTTGTAGTATAAAATAAATAAAGACAAAACAACATGTTGCTGATTCTTTGCAGTATATATCAAAAAAAGATGACCTGCTTAAGATTGTACATTGCAGTTCAAATTAAGGCGAATCCAAACTATGTTAGGGATGCATTTTAGGGTAATGAGTTTTGAAGCCGAACCGAGCAAGAATAGACCTTCATTTCAGAAGTAAGGAATATGAAAGGTGTGATTGAAAAATCAAACCCGTAGGGGAGTTCCTTTGGTGGTTAGGTTCTCATACTCAATTTTAATAGGATAGTTCCGTCAAGGTTTGGCGGGGACTGGAGTCATAAGGAGATAAACTAAATTTGACCTATGTATTACAGTTATTGCATTTAAGTTTTATGTTTATGCCAGTTAGGAGAAGACCCATTCCGCATATGGAGAGTGGTCTCACTATATGTCATGCTTTGCGTGAGTTGTTATTCATACCAGCTTTATGTTTGGCTCGTATTTTTATCATTATTTTCCTCATAAACTCATGGGTACTCATTTGAGTAAGTTGAGTTTATTAGTATAGGCAAGTTATCTTAGGAGCTGAAGGACGAACAATAAAGATGAAGTTGGAGGCTTTGTTAGCTAATAAAGAATGTTTATTTCTGCAACTTAAAGAATTTGAGATAGCATCATCGTATATCAACTTATTACTCTACTATGTTATTTCCTATTGTAATTTGGAATCTTCATGGGTATGACATTGGGGTTAATTAAAAAAAATGTATGTAACGAATGTTAAGATAATTTATATGAAACGTAAATATTTTAGCTGCTCCGTTTACTTGGACTATTTATGTGTGTGCATGTATGTATGTAAACACACATACCGAACTCACGTTTTATCGCTTGAAAATACTTTGGTGATGACTATAATTGTCACATCATAATATAAGAGTACATGCGATTGTTATATTTTAGTTATTCAATATTAATTGCCAACTGAATTTGCACCTCAGAGTCACACAACCGTATTTGAAAATTCTCTGAAAACCATATGATTTAATTAATTTATAACACGATGTAAATTAATTTAATTAATTAATATTTGAGAAATGGATTGTTATTTATTTGTTTGATGTTTTGGTGATGTTACTAATTATTTGGATGTATATACAAAAGTTATATATGTGTTTATCGATATATGATATTGGGATACATTTAAATGGGTTTTAAATATAGTTAATGGCTTAACAAGTTCTCAAAAATAATTATCACTTTTTAATTACACTATCTTTATGTTTAGCATTTTATCATATAATTTAAAGTATGGATATATTAGATATATTCAAAAAGTAAAATCTCATACTAAATTAATTTAGAATAAAAAAGAATAAGACAATGTTCACAAAATATGAATTTTATGAAAATAACTAGATTGGATCAAGTGAAACCCTATAGACTTCATTGGCCCACTATGATCTAAATAGGAAATGACTTGAAATCCATCTTTTTTACCTGCTGTAGACTGTATTGGTCCCTCCAAAGGCAGTAGAGCAAGGTTGGTTGAGGCGTTCACCTAGTATATAGGATGTCTCGGATCTGATCCCTACAACTAGCATGATAAGAAGTTCTCACATTGTGATTTATAACGAAGCATTTCTTATTAACCATACATATCTGTGATGGTTGTGCTAGCTGAAAGGTCGTATGTAAAGCCCGTTCCTGAGGTACCTTGATTGGTCACCCTAGAGGAATTTGGATCGAACCGACAATGGTAGTTCAAATGTTCCATGTTAGCAACTTTGGGGACAACTAATGAAGTCTACCTATCAGTTGGATTTCTAGCATAGTAGTGTCTTGCCTTGGGGTTGGATAGTCAAGCATTCTCCCCTACTTGGCTATCGGCTTGGCTCAATGATGGAGTAGTCCAAAAAGTTGGCCCAATTATAAGAGCCAACTAATTTGGGTCATAGGCTAATTTTCAGAATTAAGTTTGAAAACTTAAAATGCTGCTTTAAATTTAAAGGTTAAGTTTAAATTATAAAAGGAAAATTTTGTAAAAGTTAATTTTATAAAATTATTTGAGAATTTAAAATAATTAATTTTGAAATTTTAATATATTTAATTAATTCAATTAATTAAATAATTAATCAAAGGTTAATCTATTAACGCGCACATATATTTTGGTAGGTATGTAAGTATATGTGTGTACATGTTCATATATGTATATAGCTATAATTGTTGTGGTTATATATTTATCTTAAGCTTGTCAAGATAAATCATACTAAACTTTCAAATTTATTTAAACATCCAACTAAATTTCTTAATTAAAAAATTAATTTATTAAATAAAATTAACTAAATAATAATTAAATAATATGTATACGGTACCAACCTGATGTTAAGAAGCAATTAATTGAAATTAATAATGAAGTTATAAATGGTTAAATGAGTTTTAATGGTAAAAATATAGAATTTAGTTTGGGATTAATGATGAAGTATTTTGTGAAGATGAGAATTTTCATGATAAAGATATTTATTAGTGAAATTTGGTAAAAAGATTATTAACTTTGTGATATTTATTTATATTTGTTGAAATTATTGGTTAAAATGATTGTGAAATAAATTATCTTGATATTAAATATTTTTGAAGTGATGTATTATTAATAAATAATAATTTCGTTTATTTTGAAGTTAAATTGATAATGATAAACTTATAATGGTTTTAAAATGAAACTAAAAGTAGGCTAATAAATATGTAAAATAATAATAAATAAAAAGAGTTAGGAAATTTACTTTTAATTAGGAAAAGAACTTTTTATTTCACATATGTAAATAATTTGGGATATATTTATAAATGTGCTTAAAAATGTAGTTCAGAACAATTAATTAAAATGAGTCAAAATATTGGAACTAATATTTTTTTTAATTGAATAATAGGTAAATAATATGAATTTGTGGTAGAAATAATTTTAATGGAGGTTGAAGCTAATTTTGGGCCAAGTAGAAATTAATAGAAAACGAAGATACGAGAAGAAAATAAAAATAGTAAACTTGGACCCAAACAGTAAGCCCAAACCCGCTCGAAGTATCTAGACTGTTTTATGTCTCGAATCCTCTTCTTCATTCACAAATTTTACTACCATATGAATTTCTATCTTCCGTCTCCTTAATCTCACTTATGAAAACCCTAATCTCCTTCTTCTAAATTCAATATAAAATCAAAGAGTTTCTCCAAATTATGGAACTTGAAACCAAGCTTCTCTACATGATACTACGTCTCGAGGAATCTTCAAAGTTGGATTTTGAGCAAGTTGGTGTCTTGTTGCACTTTTAAAAAAGAGCGAAAATTGGGTTTTGGTGATGCTATGAAGGGCTATGGGATGTTTGGTACTTCTCTAAGCTAAGTTGTTTAATTTTTACTCACAACATATGCCTAAATGCATGAATTTTAGATTTTTGATGTATTGAATTGGATGACTGTTTCCTTCTCTTGAACCCATTCCATTGCACTGTCCGTGATTGAATTTGGAGTGATATGATGATGTTTGAATTGCTGAAATGCAGTGTAGGGTAGGGAATCCATATAGGGTTCGAGAGAATGAGAGTGTGGTGGTCGGAGCTCGAAAACATGGCCACATGACATGGAAATGCCATCGTTCCAAGCTGCAACTGGTGCATCGGTAGTGACAGCTGGTGCACCAGTGTGACGCATCGACGACCAGTGCCTGTTTGTTTATTGGTTTGTACTTATATATATATAATATAAACCTTATGCTTTACGATTATGAAATATTTTGAAGAATTGGTTAATTAAATTTGGTATTAATTATATTATTAAAGATATTCATTTATTAAAGAATATTTGATTTTTTTTGCTTTAAATAGTGGTTTAAAAGTGCTATAAAATTATAGAAAAATATGAAGCGGTTTATAATTAGTATTATATGGCTTTTAAAGTGTGTTTCATGAATTTTGAGTAAAAGCAAAGGGTTTGGAAAAATATATTATATGGATTTGGAATAAAAAGAAATTGTTTTGGAGATTACAAACTCATTTAAGAATCGTATTTAATCATAGAAAATTATGAAATAATTTGTATGGGTAACATTTAGTTCCATAAGCCATTTCTAAAATTTTAAATATAGAAAGGAGGTTTTAGAGGTTGTTTATAAGAATTAAATCTTTATTTCTGGTTCTATAAAAGAGGAAGAATAATATGAAAATCTATGTGCATTGTGTGCGTGTGTATATATATATATAATATATATGACAATTACGTGTATGATTGTAAGAATCACATAGAATAATAATGCAGGTAAAATTAAAAGTAATCACACCAGAATTTTTATGCTAGTTCGGACCTTCCATCCTACGTCGAGTCCCGTAGCTCCCCTTTGGAAATACACAAACCAATTGCCCTCGCTTCGCCCGCAGGAATAGGCTTTTATACTAGAGTATTTCTTTGACAAGTGCGTGTTCTAGGTAACACTGATTTTGACTACAAGTACCGTTTCTTCCTATAAATCCTTTGAGTAGTATGTAATTTTAAGCTTTGATATAAGGAAGAGATAAAAATATGCTTTTGAGTACTTTTAAAAATTAGGGAGATCACAGGAATATTAGAAAATAAAGAGAGAAGAGTTCAGAATATCAAGTTAGTTTTACTTTTCAAATTCATGCTTATTTATAGACGTTGAAGAGTTTGTTTAAGAAGTAACGATCCTTGGTTCATTCTATTTCAGTCTAAGAGTTGCAATGTTTGAGGAGGAAGAGTTATGACTAGCGATAGAGGATGCAACTCTTCGATTGAAGATGTCTGTTGAGAAGTGCCGGCCGTTACCCAGGTCGGACGTCTGGTCTGTTTTAAAAATTTTAAACAGGAAATACTGCCACACGTCTGAGTACATATATCAGATGTCTAGTCTGTTTAAAAAAGTTAAACTGAAAATATTGCCAGACGTCTGAGTACATATGTCAGACGTCTGACACATGTATAACCTATTAATTCTCTTCTTGAGTATGTAAGAACCTTTATAATAATTTGTAAATGCATATGCTTGTAAAGATTACTCAAGGAGATTGTATATATCATCTATTTAAGACATTAACAGAATGTACTAATATTTCTTAGTATAATGATCCTTGTGTCTGTCTTCAAGTCTTGATCGCGAAAGTCTACCTGCATATGGATGATATATATACCTATATGTTGCATGCTAGTGATTGTATAGTTGTTGTCATCGAAATCACAGAGTAGAGGTTCTAACATTCTCCCCCTTTTAGATGATGTCAACTATACAAATCATTTATAAGAAGCTTCCCCTGTCTTTTGTAATTTATCCCCATATCTATTGATAGTATAAACTCTCTCCCCCTTTGTCATTATCAAAAAAGAGTATACGAAACAATATGAGGAAACATCACAACAACATAATGTTACTAATCACAATGTCAAAGTACTAAATCAAAATATCATAGTCAAACAGTAGGAATTTGGAATAATATTGGTAATTAACTTATTGGTAGGAAAAATAACCTCATAGCTTAAAAGCATTGTCATTATAGCCGCTATGTTGTCATTGTGACTGATTATGATACGCTTCATCTTCTGAATAGAAAGTCCCTGAAATGATTGATAGTGGTCGTCATATTGGGCTTCCTGTGGATGCCATGAAATGTCTTCACTTTCCTCAATGTCTACATTGATTGGAGCTTTTCCAGGAGCAAGAGTCTGTAAATGAAACGACCCGCCTTTCATTCCACAGAAAGACGCATAATTATTAAGAAAGAAAGAGGTAGAAATAGAATAGATAGAAGAAAGAACTCAATAATGTCAGAATCTCATAGCGGAACGGAACAAAATATAATATATAACGTAACTATTACATAGTCAATTACATATCAGAGTTACACAGATACAACAACACAAAATCGACAGTTATAAAAGTCTGTCTATTATACAACTATAATACAACACATACATCATCACAGTGATACATCACAACGGAACAAAATATAACTACAAACGTTGAAGCCTCCTGCTCCATCTCTCCTCCAGAATTTGTCAATGCCGACCTAAATCCCTTGGCTACTCGTAAAAATTTGAGTACCCAAGAGTTTAAGAAAAACAGAATAAACTCCCTGTCAGACATAGGTCTGGTGTGAGTAAACGGGTTAAAGTTGCCTAACTTTAAAAACCTTTGAAAACAAAAGGTATCACGTAAGACTCCCCACACATAAACATGGGTAAGTTTTTACCTTACGCTAACCAAATCATTTGATAGGAAATCTGATGATATTATAATAGGGTCTAGGGTTTTCAAGTAAATAGAAAATAGCCGAAATCGTTACATTCATTAAATTCTAGTTATAGCCACAAAAGTGGGTAATACAATCAAAACCGTAAGGGCACGTAGGAAGAATGGGTTTCCATCAATTGCAGGGCTACCGGAGTACTGCCCGTCACAGTATGGGGCCTAGATCACCGTACCAAGGATTACTCCCAATCCTCTGCAACACAAAGCCGGAACCATTCCATACTGAACAGTTCCAAACAAGACAACCCCGCGGTTGTAGCTAGCAACAGCCCACACAGCCGAATAAAAAGGGACATCTAGACAGGGGTAAATCTCGTCCTACTTGGGCATGACCTACTTAGCCTTGTTGCAACTCCCCTGTTTTAGCCATTCCCGGTTGATGAGGCTTGAGGCTACAATTACCTTTATAGAACACATCTATCTTAGAATGCTCATCGTCCACCTGACGATGTGCTGAAAGCATTCAATCCATACAAGTTCGATCCGGGTCTGAACGAAACCAAGGCATCATTTTGTTACACTCATTTTCGAATCACCCTTAGAGTTAACGACAATAACCCTTGCATTCTGAAAACTCCATCTCAAACCAAAAAGCAATATCTCTGTTATACTCGTATTGGAATCACCCTCAGAGTTTTACGACAGATAGTTCTTACACTTCGAGTCTTTAACTCGATCTTCACTTGAAATCACGACCTAACGTTCAACTTGGATCGACGTGGTTTTCGAATAATCAAATTTGATATCCGACCCCGGTCTCATCGAAATCCAAACGTATCTTAAAGGCCAAGTTGTTTAAAAGTTTAAACAATTTAATTCAATTCAATACATTTATTCACATGGCATTAACACAGATAAATATCACACATTTATCATAGATATAACCAATATCATATCACAGAATGTCACAACATATCATCCAATAGATATCAATCCAATAGATATCATCCAATTCAGACATTCAACAAATAATCATCCATAAGCAAGCATTATCAATTCATATCATAATTAATTTAATTACTTAAATTAAATTAGTTCCTTAAGAATTCATCACTTAATCCTGCTCATACAATCATTAATTAATTACTAACCTTAATTAATCAATCACTCCTTGATTAACTTAATTAATCAATTAATTAATCCCTAATCCCAAATTAATTACCCTTTAATTATCAATTAATAATCCTTAATTATTGATTAATCTCCTTTAATACAAAGTAATCAATCCTTAATTACTTTCATAATCAATTAATTAACCTTTAATTAACGGATCAATTATCCATCAATTATCGATTAATTACCTTAACTATTAGTCAATATTTCTCAATACAAATTAATTAATCCATAATTATTCTTATAATTAATTAATTAATCATTAATTAACTAATTAATTATCCCTTAATTATTAATAAAACTAATTATTAATTAACAAAACTTAATTACAAATTAATTACTTCGTAATCACCAGTTAATTAATCTTTAATTAACAGTTAACCAATCCTTAATTATCATTTGATTAATCCTTAGTCACATTTGATTAATCAACTAATTACCACATAACAACTTCTCAATTAGTCCTTGATTACGGATTAATTATCCTTTAATTATTAATCAATAAAACCCTAATTATTAATTAATAAAACTTAATTACAAATTAAACCCTTCTTAATTATTAGTTAAGTAACCTTTAATTACTTAATTAATTACTCATTAATCACTTAATTAATCAATCTTAATTACTTGGTTAATTAAGTCTTAATTACACTTAATTACTTAATTAATTTATCGCTAATCATTAATCAATGATCTAATTAATGATCTTTTAATTACAAATTAATTAACCTTTAAATTAATTAACCTTTAATCCTTAATTATTCATTAATCAAGGAAATTAGTTACCCTTAATTAATCCTTAATAATTAATTAAACTTAATTAATTAAACATAATTTCCTTTTAATTAATTACAAAACACTAAACCGTAATTATCTTAAGATAAATCATTATCTTATAAATGCCTTAATTACCCTTAACATGTTTACATCATTTATCTTTAAAATTTCCTTTACTTAATTAAATCATTAATTAAGTTTTAAATATAAAATAATCATTTATCTTTAAAATCAAAGTTATCAAAACATAAGTTTAAAATAACTTAAACCATTTATCAATAATAGTTTCTAAAAACTAGTTTCCAATTTTGAATTTAATAACTTGCTTTATATAAACCTTTAAAAATTTCATTTCTACTCAATATTTTGAAATCACTTAAAATTTACTAAACAAAATTTAATTTACAAGCTTCAAACTTTAACTCAAAATGTTTAAGAAAACATTTATTAAACATCAATTACTTTATTAGAAAGTTTAAACTAATTTAAATTTAAAAAAAACCAAGTTCAAAACTTTTAAACCTTTGAAACTGTTATAAAGCTTCTGCTTCGGGTCGAACCCGGAGCTTACTCGGGTCAAACCCGAGTTTTCTCTTCTTTCCATTTTTTTTCTCTTAAGCTTTGATTAAGTTTTAAGTTTTAAAACTACAGGCTATCATCCTCAGCTAGTTCGAGTTAACAGTCGAGCTACCCACACCAAATATTCGAATCTGACTTCGAGACATCTCACAGCCCCAAACCAACTGACACAACCTCACCTCTGTGCACATGCACCAACGCCGTGGCTGCCTCCGACCATCGACAATCCCTCTGGCACATCACTCAGCAATGCGGAAACCAAAGTCGACCACCAAAACATGATCACGATCACTCAAACAATATCTAGCTACCCAGTCGAAATATGAAACCAACAGCCTCCAACAAAAATTCTTTGATTACACAGCTTCGACCACCGGCGGTCAGACAACTCTGGCCACATCAGAGGAGAAGCAGCGACCAGAAATTCAAGCTCCAACAAAACTAGGGTTTAAAACCCTTATGATCTACAGCCGACGCCACAGAGAACTGGTACCCCTTCTGACATTTTTCCCTGAACCTCCATTAACTCCTCCACCTCCAGCAATGTTCACGACCACTCCAGATCTTCCGACCACCAGAAATTGACCAGAAACCAAATTCCAGTCATCCCCCAAATACACATTCATCCCATCACTAAAATTTATGATTTTTATTTTAAAAATCCTGACTATCAGAGAAGATTCAAGATATATACTTGAATCGTCTAATTGTTGACATCAATTTTTGACAATACTGGGTTTATAATGTACAATACATACCCTGGTTGAAACTATTCTCAATTCTTACTTTTTATATTTTTACAATTTAAATATTGTTTTTTTAAACAAATTTTGTTTAAACATCTCAATATAAAATTAACCCGAGAAGGAGCTAATTGATTTTGAATTATATTACACCCTGTAGTTCAAAAACAGAGTGAAAACTGACGTGCACACATTAACACACACACACACACACACATGCAGAAATACCACAAACAAGCATCATTCAACTTAGAATTTTCATAAGCAACCATCATTTACTTAATTAAACTTTTAATTAAAAAGTTTACTCACCATTTTTAAAAATGCAAATAGCTTGAACTTGATTGAAACTGAAGCCCCTTTGAAAATTTGAAAACTACACATTGATATTGCTTTGTTTTCTGAAAGCTTGATTTCTGAAAGCATGCCTAGCTTGAAACATAAGAACTGAAATGCTTGATACTTTAGAAACTGGAAAGCTTCAAAACTTGGAAGTTTGCACTGGATATAACTTTGAAGCCAATTGTTGGGAAGATTTCTTGATTTCCAGGTTGCAGCCTTTACAAGCTTAGAGTTAAGGAGGTTACAGGCTTCCAAAATATGATGTTTGATTTTGTTTTGAAAATGATTTTTGTTTGAGGAGATCACAGTCTTTGGAAAGTGCTAACAGGGTTGTTGAACTACAGATTTGAAGAAAGGTACCTTTACAGGTTGTAGCTTTGAAAAGAAATGCTACAGACTTGATAAAAGAGGATCACAGATCTTGGGTTAGAGAATTTTGGGTTGAGAATTTGCTACAAACTTGTTTTTGAGGAGATTACAGGGTTTTGTAAAATTTCTGGTTTGTAGAATTGAACATGTTTGAATTTCCTCTGATTGAATATTTGTTTCAGAGGAGATGGTTTCAGGTTGAGAAAAAATTACAGGTTTTTGTAAAATTTCTGGTTTGTATATGAGAATATTTTAGGTTGTGGCTATTAATTTCTTGCTTGAATTAAAAGAATAAGAAAACGAAATGAAGAAAGAAATATGGGAGTTTATATGATGTGAATTAATGTTTATCAGAAAAAGAAAAAAAAACAAATAAGGACACTTGTTTAATTTTGACACATTTGCCACAAACCACTGCTTAATTCATAACACATGTATTCAATAAGCTTTAAAAATTAACACTTGTCAAAACTTTTTTTAAATTATTCTTAAATGATTTTAAAAGCTTTATTGTTAATTTACCTAATAAATAAGTGCTTTATTAATTTATACATGCTTTTTCTTATTTTACAAAAATAAAACATTTGAAAGAAAATAAAATATAGACTAATTAGATTCTAAATAAAATCATATAAAATTATTTAATCCATTTTTAAATGCTAATTTAAATGCTTTTACATTTATTTACTATCAAACAAATATTTTCCAAATGTATATAAATAAAATCCTTTTGTTTTAAATTAATATAAATCAAATCTTATTTTGAAATAAAAAATTTATTCATATTTTATTTTATATCCAAAACAATCTCAAGATATAAATCCTTTTAAAATTTCAATTTAAATCCAAATTTCAAATTCAAATTCAATTTAAACTTCAATTTAAAATTTAATTTAAAATCAAATCAAATATATCTATATTAATTTGAACAACCACATTATTAAATCTAGAGATATTAAATTCTAATTTTAAAGTTAATTTAAATAAATATATATTTAAACAACACTTATTAAATTTGAAAACAATAGGTATATTTTTGTAATCAAATTTAAAAAATAACAATTTAAATAATTATTCTATTTAAAATCTAATCTATCTCTAAATTTAAAAACATCGCATAAATTTTATTTTGGTTATTTATATTTGAAAATAACAATTTTATCAATTTTAAATAATTTAATTAAGAGATTATCACATTTTAAATCCCCTGAAATTCCGGGATATCACATTCCTCCCCCCTTAAAAGAATTTCGTCCTCGAAATTTAAAACAAAGATAATCCAAAATATTTTATTTCATTTTAACCATTCAAGCATACCTATTAACCGAACATTATCAACCAAACAACAATCCATCCATAAAAATAGTTTATTCAACAAACAATTCATTCAAATAAACGACACTAGCTATCCGGACGTGGATCCGGATAAGTCTTCCTAAAACTATTCAGAGTTCCTCAAAATAAACTTTGAAATCCTACCTCCACATCAAAAGACAGATCATTTACGTATTTCTCAGATGAGATACATGAAAAACAATGTGAATTCCAGCCATCCAAACTAGCAATTCAATCATGTAGACTACAACACTAAATCTCTTCTTGATAAGCTCTACCATCGCAGATGACTCACAGATCAAAACTGGACCAAGAACCAGACGATTACTTCGACTTAACCCAACATAATGAAAATCTACAAGGTCTTCCAAACAAAGCTCCATAGGGTACCACCTAGATACTCACCTTATAACTATACGAGAATTCCATTCAATACAGATGGTCCTCCTAACATCCACAAAAATCCAAAATACAAGCTCTCTCAAATCTATAGAATTTGGTTCAGCCTTTCCGTTGGTCTGGGAATGATGGACTGCACTCAAACTCAATCTTGAACCCAAAGCTGAACACAATGTCTCCCAAAACTAGCTAGAGAAGATAAGATCACGATTGCTAACAATGCTGACTGGAACACCAAACAGTCAGACAGACTCTCAAGAAAAACGCAGCCAAAGATGCTACAGAACGGGTTGCCTCAACCAGAATAAAATGGGCGTACTAAGACAACTAATCCACAGTTACTCATATTCCTTCAATTCCCTCTTTGGTCTTTGGCAAACCATCGATGAAATCCAAAGAAATCACTTCCTACTTCCACTTTGGAACTTCCAAAAGTTGCAACAAACTGGCGGTCTTCTGTAGATCACCAACACCTGGAAATAGATCGCATATCCAAAAACGGAAGCAGCTACATCCTTCTTCACACTCGTCCACCAGAAGACTCTCTTCATCCATCTCAAACGCACACAAATGTCTGAGTAGACCTCAAACTTATTCTTGCCATCAGAGATAGCTAGAACGGGCACACTAGTCAGCCTTGCCTTCAAATCCAAGAAAACCTCTTCACACTCGGGGTCCATTATACTTCCTATAGAACTCTGCCAAACCAAAAAACTATGGTTGCCTTTACTCCTAAATAGTAGTTATCAAGGATGGATCTACAAAAATACCATCACCAAAAACAAAATTCCTCCTCAAAGCCTCTAACACTAACTCCAAATGCCGCTTGCGCTATTCTTCAGACTTGGAGTAGAAAAGAAAAACATCGATGAACACGAGAACAACTTATACCATACTTCCCGAAAAACTCGGTTCATCACATCCACACAGAATCTCAAAAGACTCATCTGACTAGGCCACAAAGACAACAGTTGAATCCCAACTGAAAAAAATAGGCTGAACAACAGGCACTGCTTCCGGAACCAAAGACGATCCAAATCTTTTGATGAGGACAAACCTTCACTTCCTCGGAAACATCCAGAAAATCACTGACCACCTTGATGGACTTCACGCCTTCTGGAGATGCCTCAACTCCATGCAGAAGATGACTCAAAAGAACTCTGGAATCATCGCAAGTCACTTTTGCGATCCTTCCCAACCAAGCCTCCAAAGATACAATCCTTGCTTCTCACATCAAAACAATCCAAAACAGCTCAATACCAATTAAACCAACTCAAATCCAAAACAAGATCAAAACCCTTTAAAATCCAATACAAAAGGGTCATCAGAAAACTATGGAGGAGACAAGAAAGTTTTAAGCCTCTATAGATCTTATCAATCTCGATTACTCCATCTATAGGGATAGATACAAAGGTAGGACGGCCAAGCAAACAAAGAGAGATGAAACTCCTTTAGAACACGTGTTGGAAATCCGAACAGATACCCAACAAAATTTATATAAGTATATAGTTATATAAAAAGTACAAATACGCACTCTCAAGATAAACACCACTCCAGAGCCTAGGTATTATCTCAACCTATGCTCTGATACCAAGTGAAACGACCCGCCTTTCATTCCACAGAAGGACGCATCATTATTAAGAAAGAAAGAGGTAGAAATAACATAGACAGAAGAAAGAACTCAACAATGTCAGAATCTCACAGCAGAATGGAACAAAATATAATATATAACATAACTATTACATAATCAATTACATTTCAGAGTTACACAGATATAACAACACAAAATCGACAGTTATAAAAGTCTATCTATTATACAACTCTAATACAACACATACATCATCACAGAGATACATCATAGCGGAACACTATATAATTACAAACGTTGAAGCCTCCTGCTCTATCTCTCCTCCAAAATTCGTCAATGCAGACCTAAATCCCTTGGCTACTCATAAAAATTTGAGTACCCAAGAGTTTAAGAAAAAAAGAATAAACTCTGGGTCAGACATAGGTCTGGGTGAGTAAACGGGTTAAAGTTGCTTAACTTTAAAAACCTTTGAAAACAAAAGGTATCACGTAAGACTCCTCATACATAAACATGGGTAAGTTTTTACCTTACGCTAACCAAATCATTTGATAGGAAATCCGATGATATTATAATAGGGTCTAGGGTTTTCAAGTAAATTGAAAATAGCCGAAATTGTTACATTCATTAAATTCCAGCTACTAGCCGCAAAAGTGGGTAATACAATCAAAACCATAAGGGCACGTAGGAAGGATGGGTTTCCATCAATGGCAGGGCTATTGGGGTACCGCCCGTCACAGTACAGGGCCTAGATCACCGTATCGAGGATGACTCCCAATCCCCTGCAACACAAAGCCGGAGCCATTCCTTACTGAATAGTTCCGAACAAGACAACCCCACGGTTGTAGCTAGCAACCGCCCACACAGCCGAATAAAAAGGGACAACTAGACAGGGGTAAATCTCGTCCTACTTGGGCATGACCCACTTAGCCTTGCTGCATCTCCCCTGTTTTAGCCATTCCCGACTGATGAGGCTTGAGGCTACGATTACCTTTATAGAACACATCCATCTTAGAATGCTCATCGTCTACCTGTCGATGTGCTGAAAGCATTCAATCCATACAAGTTCGTTCCGAGTTCGAACAAAACCGAAGGAATTATTTCGTTACACTCATTTTCGAATCACCTTCAGAGTTAACGACAATAACCCTTGCATTCTGAAAACTCCATCTCGAACCTGAAAGCACTATCTCCGTTATACTCGTATTGGAATCACCCTCAAAGTTTTACGACAGATAGTTCTTACACTTCGACTCTTCAACTCGATCTACACTTGAAATCACGACCTAATGTTTAACTTGGATCGATGTGGTTTTCGGATAATCAAATTTGATATCCGATCCCGATCTGATCGAAATCCAAACGTATCTTAAAGGCCAAGTTGTTTAAAAGTTTAAATAATTTAATTCAATTCAATACTTGAATTCACACAACATTAACATAGATAAATATCACATATTTACCATAGATATAACCAATATCATATCACAGAATGTCACAGCATATCATCCAATAGATATCAATTCAATAGATATCATCAAATTCAGACATTCAACGAACAATCATCCATAAGCAAGCATTATCAATTCATATCATAATTAATTTAATTACTTAAATTAAATTAATTCCTTAAGAATTCATCACTTAATCCTGCTCATATAGTCATTAATTAATTACTAACCTTAATTAATTAATCACTCCTTGATTAACTTAATTAATCAATTAATTAATCCCTAATCCTAGATTAATTACCCTTTAATTATCAATTAATAATCCTTAATTATTAATTAATCTCCTTTAATACAAAGTAATCGATCCTTAATTACTTTCATAATCAATTAATTGACCTTTAATTAACTTATTAATTATCCGTCAATTATCGATTAATAACCTTAATTATTAATCAATATTTCTTAATATAAATTAATTAATCCATAATTATTCTTATAATTAATTAATTAATCATTAATTAACTAATTAATTATCCCTTAATTATTAATTAATAAAACTAATTATTAATTAACAAAACTTAATTACAAATTAATTACTTCTTAATCACCAGTTAATTAATCTTTAATTAACAGTTAACCAATCCTTAATTATCATTTGATTAATCCTTAATCACATTTGATTGATTAATTAATTACCACTTAACAACTTCTTAATTAATCCTTAATTATGGATTAATTATCCTTTGATTATTAATGAATAAAATCCTAATTATTGATTAATAAAACTTAACTACAAATTAAACCCTTCTTAATTATTAGTTAAGTAACCTTTAATTACTTAATTAACTACTCATTAATCACTTAATTAATCAATCTTAATTACTTGGTTAACTAAGTCTAAATTACACTTAATTACTTAATTAATTTATCTCTAATCATTAATTAATAATCTAATTAATGATCTTTTAATTAAAAATTAATTAACCTTTAATCCTTAATCATTCATTAATCAAGTAAATTAATTAACCTTAATTAATTTCTTAATCAATCCTTAATAATTAATTAAACTTAATTAATTAAACTTAATTTCCTTTTAATTAATTTAATTAATTACAAAACACCAAACCTTAATTATCTTATAAATGCCTTAATTACCCTTAACATGTTTACATCATTTATCTTTAAAATTACCTTTACTTAATTAAATCATTAATTAAGTTTTAAATATAAAATAATCATTTATCATTAAAATTAAAGTTATCAAAACATAACTTTAAAATAACTTAAAACATTTATCAATAATAGTTAATAAAAACTAGTTTCCAATTTGGAATTTAATAACTTGCTGTACATAAACCTTTAAGAATTTCATTTCTACTCAATATTTTGAAATCATTTAAAATTTACTAAACAAAATTTAATTTAACAAGCTTCAAACTTTAACTCAAAATGTTTAAGAAAACATTTATTAAACATCAAGTAATTTATTAAAAAGTTTAAACTAATTTAAATTTAAAAAAAAACCCAAGTTTTAAAACTTTTAAACCTTTAAAACTGTTATAAAGCTTCCGCTTCAGGTCGAACCCGGAGCTTACTCGGGTCAGACCCAAATTTTCTCTTCTTTCCATTCTTTTTCTTTTAAGCTTTGATTAAATTTTAAGTTTTAAAACTACAGGCTTACCCTTCAGCTACTTCGAGTTAACACTCGAGCTACCCACACCAAATACTCGAACCTGACTTTGAGACATCTCACAGCCCTAAACCAACTGACACAACCTCACCTCTGTGCACATGCACTAACGCCGTGGCTGCCTCTGACCATCGACAATCCCTCTGGCACATTACTCAGCAATGCGACAACCAAAGTCGACCACCAAAACATGATCACGATCCCTCAAACAAGATCAAGCTACCCAGTCGAAATCTGAAACCAACAGCCTCCAGCAAAAATTCTTCGATTACACAGCTCCGACCACCAACGGTCAGACAACTCTGGCCACACTCGATTCATCAGAGGAGAAGCAGCGACTAGAAATTCAAGCTCCAACAAAACTAGGGTTTAAAACCCTTATGATCTACCACCGACGCCACAGAGAACTGGAACCCCTTCTGACATTTTTCCCTGAACCTCCACTACATCCTCCACCTCCAGCAATGTTCACGACAATTCCAAATCTTCCGACCACCAGAAATTGACCAGAAACCAAATTCCAGTCATCCTCTAAATATATATTCATCCCATCACTAAAATCTATGATTTTTATTTTAAAAATCCTAACTATTAGAGAAGATTCAAGATATATACTTGAATCATCTAATTGTTGAAATCAATTTTTCACAATAACTGACTTTATACTGTAAAATACATACCCTGGTTGAAACTATTCTCAATTCTTACTTTTTATATTTTTACAATTTAAATCTTGTTGTTTTAAACAAATTTTGTTTAAACATCTCAATATAAAATTAACCCGAGAAGGATCTAATTGATTTTGAATTATATTACACCCTGTAGTGCAAAAACAGAGTGAAAACTGACACGCACACATTAACACATACATATATATATGCAGAAATACCACAAACAAACATCATTCAACTCAGGTTTTTCATAAGCAACCATCATTTACTTACTTAAACTTTTAATTAAAAAGTTTACTCACCATTTTTAAAAATGCAGATAGCTTGAACTTGATTGAAACTGAAGCCCCTTTGAAAATTTGAAAATTGCACATTGATATTGCTTTGTTTTCTGAAAGCTTGATTTCTGAAAGCTTGTCTAGCTTGAAACATAAGAACTGAAATGCATGATACTTTAGAAACTGGAAAGCTTTAAAACTTGAAAGTTTGCACTGGATATAACTTTGAAGCCAATTATTGGGAAGTTTTCTTAATTTCCAGGTTGCAGTCTTTACAAGCTTAGAGTTGAGGAGGTTACGGGCTTCCAAAATTTGATGTTTGATTTTGTTTTGAAAATGATTTTTGTCTGAGGAGATCACGGGCTTTGGAAAGTGCTAACAGGGTTGTTGAACTACAGATTTGAAGAAAAGTACTTTTACAGGTTGTAGCTTTGAAAAAAAATGCTACAGACTTGATAAAAGAGGATCACAGATCTTGGGTTAGTGAATTTTGGGTTGAGAATTTGCTACAAACTTGTTTTTGAGGAGATTACAGGGTTTTGTAAAATTTCTGGTTTGTAGAGTTGAACATGTTTGAATTTCCTCTGATTGAAGATTTGTTTCAGAGGAGATGGTTTTAGGTTGAGAAGAAATTACAGGTTTTTGTAAAATTTCTGGCTTGTATATGAGAATATTTCAGGTTGTGGCCACTAATTTCTTGCTTGAATTGAAAGAATAAGAAAAAGAAATGAAGAAAGAAATATGGGAGTTTATATGATGTGAATTATTGTTTATCAAAATTAAAGAAAAAGAAAAAAAAATAAGGACACTTGTTTAATTTTGACACATTTGTCACAAACCATTGCTTAATTCATAACACTTGTATTCAATAAGCTTTAAAAATAACACTTGTCAAAACTTATTTTAGATTATTTTTAAATGATTTTAAAATCTTTATTCTTAATTTACCTAATAAATTAGTGCTTTATTAATTTATAAATGCTTTTTCTTATTTTATAAAAATAAAACTTTTAAAATAAAATAAAATATAAACTAATTAGATTCTAAATAAAATCATATAAAATTATTTAATCCATTTTTAAATGCTAATTTAAATGCTTTTGCATTTATTTACTATTAAAGAAATATTTTCCAAATTTATGTAAATAAAATCCTTTTGTTTTAAATTAATATAAAACAAATCTTATTTTAAAATAAATTTTTTATTCATATATTCTTTTATATCCAAAATAATCTCATGATATAAATCCTTTTAAAATTTCAATTTAAATCCAAATTTCAAATTCAAATTCAATTTAAACTTCAATTTAAAATCAAATCCAATATATCTATATTAATTTGAATAACCACATTATTAAATCTAGAAATATTAAATTCTAATTTTAAAGTTAATTTAAATAAATATGTATTTAAACAGCACTTATTAAATTTGAAAACAATAGGTATATTTTAAAATCAAATTTATATAATAACACTATTTAAATAATTATTCTATTTAAAATCTAATCTATCTCTAAATTTAAAAACATCACATAAATTTTATTTTGGTTATTTATATTTGAAAATAACAATTTTATCAATTTTAAATTATTTAATTAAGAGATTATCATATTTTAAATTCCCTGAAATTCCGGGATAGCACAGTAAAGGTTCTTCAACTGTTCGAGGTCTTGATGGATATCCATGAGGTGCTGGAAGTGGTGTAGGAGACAGAGATGATGAAGATTGTGAAGAAGATTGTCCGCGAACGTTTCTCATAACCTTTCTCAGAGTAGAGACAACCCTTTCTAAAGTCTTTCCTACCTTAGTCATTCATGTAGAAAAAGATCGTTCGAGGTGGGAAACTTTCTTATCCAGGACCTTTTGATTCAGAGATAAGATAAACTGGTTGTGAAGTGTTACATCCCTAATACTTTCTCCATGTCCTGCTGCAATTCGAGCCTCTTGAATTTCGAAATCAGAGTGATAATATGTTAATTCAGAAGGCCTTGATGTAGAGGTAGGTCGTATAGGAATAGACTATTGGTGTTGTGGTTGTTGGTGTTGGTACTCGGAAAAGGGTGTAATACATGGTGGATTTTCAAGAAGATGCATCAAAGATAGGAAACGAATTCCACTTTCCTTAACAGGAAGTTCTTCATATTGTGATAAGAATGAAGGCACGTTATGCGCTCGAAGAATTCACATAATATATGGTGCATATATGATTGTTTGACGAACTAGGGTCCAAAAGTTTTTAATTTGGTCAAAAATATATTGAGCCCAATTTACTTTTGTATGGCCGAAAATAGCATAAAGCTTTATGGTCATGGTCATACACTTGCTCATGACTACCTAATCTAGGAAGTATGGTATTGACAAGCATTTGGTTAAGTTGTCTAGCTTTTGGATGAAAATTGAATGGTGATAATTTTCTCATGTCATCTTCCCAAATGAGATGTGCAATTGCATCTCTTGGCATGTGTCTCATATAAGGAATATTTTGCAATCTAATTCCTGTATATGAACACTGTAATATTTGCCCAAGCATTTTAACATTGAATTTGATAACTTCCCCATAAACACTTGTCCAAATCCAATATTACGGATCAGATGGATTCCAAATATGAATTGAACATAAATATAAGAAGAACAAAAATACCGCTAGTTGATCAATTTGGCCGGAGTTAGAATCATAATTTATGAGATGGTGAATCTCAGCATCACTCACTAAATCATCGATTTCATAATTGAAGAATCTTCGGAGTGGATAAAATAGACCACAATGTATCCTTTTCTTTTCGAATTCCTAAAGTCATTGTCTTCCATCTTGTTCTACCATCCAATCATTAATGATTTCGTCTGTGATTGGTGAGAAGGTAGTTGAGAGCTGGAGCCTTGGCCTATCTTCTTGTGCTTGGGAAGGGGTTTCTTGGATTTAGGTGCCATTGATTTGAAGTTTTGAAAGAAAGAAAACAAATTGATTTGGGTTTTTAGGGTTTTGTTGTAGGGTTAGTAGAAAACTGTAAAAAAAATGTAAAAGATGATTTATAGGGGAGGCTGAAATGGTGACTACTGAGCATGGTCAGACATCTGTAGTTTTAATCAGACGTCTGGTCATATAGGTAATTTTAAGATAGAGACTTGATGCAGACGTCTGAGAATAAAATCAAATGTCTGTGCTGAGTTAGTTAATTTTCCAAAGACTTGATCCAGATGTCTGGACGAACTGGCAGACGTCATAGCTGAAACATAAAAGTTTTTTTAGGCTTATAGGAAGATGTCTGTTCGAAATACCAGATGTCTGTTAGGTTTATAAAAAATGTTATTATTATTAATATTTTATACAAAAAATATACACAAAACATAAGCACGAATGAACTTGCTTAGCATGACAAATATTATAGCTCTATATCATATACGCCTGTTGTGACAATTTTGAGTTTATTTAGAGATTTTAGGTTGTTATTATCGATATATATTTTTTAGTAAGAACAAGATACAAATTATAATCTCGAATGGTTTGAACCTTATTATAATTAGAAGATCAGAGTTACTTTTTCTCCCATGAATTTGGTTTCTCCTTTGTATCTTTTTTTAATGCTCGTAGTGGAGACCAAGAAGGAGGTACTGGACTGAATTGGGCTTCAGATGTTCCTTCTTCCCATAGTTTACGTGGAGTTATTTGATGAGCAAATGAAGGAGTTTCGATCATACGAGGAGATCGTACATGAACACAATCTTTTATAGGAGAGTATCCATATATTGCAAGAATTCACTTTTCTAAAAAAAATTAGATGAGCTCCTTCGTTCTATTGTGTATAGTACATTTCTTTTTGAATGTTCGTCATTTCTTTTTGATAATGATGAACTTCGTCATTTTTGTCGTGAAGAGAAGCATTTTCAAGATTAATACCATATTTGGCCTCTCTTTTTTCAAACAATAGCCAGTATGGTACACGTGAGTAGTAGTAGGAACAATGTGTGTGGAAGGAGAGGATTTTGGTGTTGTTATGCTAGAAGATGTATATGAACTGCCGAAAGAAGGAAAGGAGAAATCAATGGCTGAGTAAGTCGAATCATGATTAGATTGACATTATATATAAAAGTTCAAATGGTTTTTAGAGAATGAAAGATTATACGGTTAAAAAAATTATCTTTGAGATATATATAATTTTTTCAATTTCTAATTAAGGAAAAAAGTTGTTTGTTAGTTAACGAAATTCATGGTTAAAAAATATTTGTATTAAAAACAATTTGTGGTGTTCGGAAGGTTTCAAAATGAAAGGTAAAGAAAGTTTTTTGTTCATTTTCTTTTTTGAGTAACCATTTAGGATAATATAGTTTAGTTCATTAATCCATTATATAAGCAAATTCCTACATTTCGTCTAAGTTTTACAAACGATTGTTCATCTAATGGTTTGGTGAATATAGCGGCAATTTGATTGTCGGTGTTAACAAATTCAAGGGTGATAATTCCTTTTTCGACATTATTTCTTAGAAAATGGTGTCGTATGTCTACATGTTTAGTTCGAGAATGGTTAACTGGATTTTTAGTTAAAATGATAGCACTAGTATTGTCGCAGTAATCAAAGATTTTTCATTTATTTTACCAAAATCTCTAAGTGTTTGTTGCATATAGATTACTTGAGCACAAGCTAAGGCGGCAGAGATATATTCTGCTTCATATGTCGAGAGTGAAACACAATTTTTCTTTTCGCTAAACCATGAAACTAAAGATTGACCGATAAAATGGCAGGTACCACTTGTGCCTTTTCTGTCTGTTTTACATCGTCCGAATTCTGCATCGCTATATGATACGAGTTGGAAAGTCATACCATTAGGATAAATAAGCCGTAATCTATGGTGTTTGTTAAGTAACTTAAAATTTATTTGACAGCTCGATGATGTGATTCCTTAGGTTGAGCTTGAAAGCGAGCACACAGACAAACACTCATCACTATATCAGGTCTACTAGCTGTTAAGTATAATAAAGAGCCGATCATACTACGATAAGATCTTTGATCATAGTCTTTTCCCTTTTCATCTTTGTCTAAATATAAATTGTGCTCATAGGAGTTAATTTACCAGTGGTGTTCTCCATTCCGAAATGTTTAAGTAAATCTTTATAATACTTTTCTTGATTTATAAAAATACCATTGTCTAATTGTTTTATTTGTAATCCAAGGAAAAAATTAATTCACCCATGTGTGACATTTCAAACTCATTTTTCATTATTTCAGAAAATTCATTACATAAAATTTCATTAGTTGATCCGAATATGATGTCGTCAACATACATTTGTACAACTAATATATCATTATTTTTATGTTTTATAAATAGTGTTGTGTCTATTTTACCTATTTGAAATCCAAAAGTTTGAAGATGAGTTTTTAGTCGATCGTACCAAACACATGGTGCTTGTTTTAAGGCGTTAAGGCCTTTTTGAGTTTAAAAACATGATCTGGATATTTTTATTATAAATAATGGCGGTTGTTCTACAAAAAAAAATTCTTTGATAAAATCGTTTGAGAACGCGCTCTTAATGTCCATTTGAAATAATTTAAAATTGTAATGACATGTAAAAGCAAGTAGAGATTGAATTGCTTTGAGACAAGCTACGGGAGCAAATGTCTCTTCATAATCAATTCCCTCTTCTTGGTTGTAATCTTGAACCACTAATCTTGCTTTGTTATGAATAATATTTCCATTTTCATCTGCTTTGTTTTTGAAAACCCATTTTGTTCCTATTAAAGATTGATCTGATGGTCTAGGAACTACCCATATACTATCATGTCCAAATTGATTTAATTTGTCTTGCATTGCTAAGATCCAAAAATCATCTTTAGTTGCTTCTTTATAATTTTTAGGTTTTCTATTTGAGATAAAAGAAATGTGACTCATTTGATTTAATCAATTTCGAGTGACTTGAGAATTTAAATCTTCAATTATTTTATCCAAATGATGATTTTTTAATATTCGTGTGGGTGATCTTAGAACATTTTCATTATTATCAGAGGATGGATTATTCATATTATTTGTATTTCAGTTTGATTTTGAGTAAAAATTTCATCTTCTTTTTCTTTAATAGTTTGTAGGAAATTTTCATCAAAAGATACATGTAAGCTTTCTTCTATAATATTTGTTCGTTTATTATAAATTATATAAGGTTTACTACGTTCTGAATAACCAATAAAAATTCCTTCATCGGCTTTAGGGTCAAATTTTCTAAGATTATCTTTAGTATTTAAAATAAAACATTTTGACCCAAAAGTTTTGAAATACGAAACTTTTAGTTTCTTTCCACATAATATTTCATAACATGTATTTTTAGTCATAGGTCAAAGTGTGACATGATTTAATACATAACAGGCAGTGGTAATAGCTTCAGCCCAAAAATGTTTGGGCACGATACTACTATTTAGTAGTGTTCGTGTACATTCTTGTGAAGTTCTGTTTTTCCTTTCAACCACACCATTTTGTTGTGGTGTTCGTGGAATCAAAAAATTATGACTAATTCCTTTTTTATTACAAAAATTAATGAAAATTTCATTGTTGAATTCTCCTCCATGGTCATTGCGTATATTTTTAATTTTTAAGTCCATTAAGTTAGTAATTCGTTTTGCAAAGATTTTAAACATTCAAAAAGTGTCACTTTTATATTTTAAAAATAATGTCCAAGTATATCTTGAAAAATCATCTACAATTACAAAAACATATTTGTTATGATTTATGATCATACTTGGGTTGGTCCAAATAAATCTAAATAAAGTAATTCCAATGGTTGCCTAGTAGATATGTTATTTTTAGATTTAAAAGAACTTTTCTTTAACTTGCCCATTTGACAAGCGTCACATAAATTTTTAATTTTATAGTTAATTTTAGGAAGATCTCTAACTAGATCATGTTTTGCTAGATTGTTAATATATTTAAAATTTATATGACACAAAGGTTTGTGCCAAATCCAAGGATCATCACGTTTTGTGGCTAGACATAAATTCGAATTTTTTTTAATGTTCATATTTAGGATATATATTACGATCTCTAAATCCTTCAAAGAATAAAAAATTTCTTTGATCGAGAATTTTACATTTACAATTTTCAAATTTTATTTCAAACTCTTTATCACACAACTGACTTATACTAAGAAGATTATGTTTTAGGTTTTCTACTAATAAAACATAAGAAATAATAAGAGAGTTAGAGATACCGATATTGGTGACTTCTAAATGCCAATGACGAACCATTTTGAATTATCACCAAAGGTTACAGTGCCACCATCAATGTATTTTATATTTGATAGTATGTGAGCATTTTCCGTCATGTGCTTAGAGCATCCACTATCTAATATCCATTTTTCTTTATTTTAGTATTTGGATACCTGCAAAAAATAATAAAGTTTAAATTGGTACCCTTTTTACCTTTTTGGGTCCCAATTATTAGTAGATGAGGGTAACCATACCATGATGGTCTGGTTCCTTTTAAAATATAATTATTATTGTGAATCTTCATATAATTGCCTATATATTTCTGTTTAATTAGGTTGTTCTTTGTTTTAAGAACCCATATTTTAATCATTTTTGAACTTGTGATTAATTTCTTATTTTTGGAAGAAAGTTTTTTTAATATTGGTATAAATTTTACTTACATTGTAATTTTTGTTTTATTCTCAAACCCTATTCGATTTTAATTTTTGAATGGCTTGGAAATTCTAATTAAATTCTCCAAATCTTGTTTTCCTTTGTTAAATTTTGTAACATTATTTGTAATTTTATCCAATTTATTTTAAGATTAATAATTTTGGATTTTGATATTTCTAGATTATCTTTTAAGATAATGTGCGCATTACTAATTTCATTATTTTCTAGTTTAACTTTTCCTAATTCACAAGATAAAGCATCATTTTTAATAGAAAGATTCTTACACTTTTCTTGAGCATTTTCTAATTCTTCTTCTAAAATAGATTTTTCATCTTTTAGTAACCCTATTTCAAGTTCTATTCGATTTATCTTAGCAAATATTCCTTATTTAATTTCTTAGTTTCTTTACATTTGTCATCAAGTTCCATACTTCTAAAATTTCATCATAAGTAAGATCAGGACATACCTCATTAGTGTGTGCCATGAAACATACATTTGCTTGCTCTGTATCACTTTCACTATCACTATCGGATGAAGAGGAGGAGTCAGAGTCATCCCATGTGACTTGGAATGCCTTTCTCTTTTTCTTAAATTTCTCAAACTTATTTTTCTTTTTCTCGTTGTTAAGTTTTGGGCAATCGTTCTTCATATATCCGAACTGATCACATTCAAATCACTTGATTGATGTTTGATTTGATAAATTTGATTTTCCGCTACTTTGGAATCTTTTCATTTTCTTGAATTTCTTAAATTTGTTGTAGTTCTTTCCAATACATACAATTTCATCTTCATCCAATTCAGAATCTTCATTGCTTTCTTGAAATGTTATGTTCTTCTTTTGATGGTTTTGCTCCTTTCTGGCCTGCAAATTAGCTTCATACAACATTAAATTTCCAATCAACTCTTCAACTTTGAGTATAGAAAGATCACTAACTTCTTCAATAGCCAATACTTTTCTTTCTACTCAATTTTTAAAGAGTTGAGAATTCAAGATACTAAATCAAAATCAGTAAATTCAACTCCTAGTGCCATAAGATCGTGTTGTATAGTTTGAAATCTTGAGTACATGTCAACAATTGACTCATTTGGTTTCATTTTGAAAGATGAAAATTGATTTTGTAAAATTGATATTTTTGTTTGTTTGACCTTAGTTGTACCTTCGTGTGTAACTTGTAAAGTATGCGATATATCATAAGCAGTGGTACATAAAATAACACGTGAAAATTCATTTTTATCAAGAGAGAAAAACAGTACATTCATAGCTTTAGCATTATTAGAAGCCGCGGTTTTTTGTGCATCTGTCCATGTGTTAATATTTGTTTTAGGTGATACATACTTAATTTGAGTTGTTGATCATATTTCTAAACCACTTGCTTCCATAAAAATTCTCATACAGATTGACCAATATGCATAATTAGATTCGGTGAATAGAGGAGGACGTGCAGTTGACTAACTTTTTTGAAAGATACTTGCCATTTTAACAAGTTTCAAATACATGTTACGGTGATTTGAACTAACCTCGCTCTGATACCAATTGAAAATCTATGTGGATCATGTATATATATAGTATATGACAAGTATGTGTATGATAGTATGAATCACACAGAATAATAATACAGGTAAAATTAATAGTAACCACACCAGAATTTTTATATTGGTTCGGGCATCCCGTCTACGTCCAGTCTCGAAGCTCCTCTTCGGAAATACACTAACCAATTGCCCTCTCTTCACCCGGAGGAATAGGCTTTTATACAAGAGTATTTCTTTGACAAGTGCGTGTTCTAGGTAACACGGATTTTGACTACAAGTACAGTTTCTTCTTGTAATCTCCTTTGAGTGGTATGCAATTTTAAGCTTTGATATAAGGAAGAGACAAAAGTATGCTTCTGAGTATTTTAGAAATCAAAGAGATCACAGGAATATTAGAAAATAAAGAGAGAAGAGTTCAGTATCAAGTTAGTTTTACTTTTCAAATTCATGATTATTTATAGATGTTGAAGAGTTTGTTTGAGAAGTAACGACCTTTGGTTCCGTAACGGCCAGTAAATTTCTGATAATAAAATTTGTTATTTCAACAAGATTTTTTAATTTAATTTGAAAAAAAAATAAAAAAATAAAAACTTTACAATTTATATTGAAATGAACGCTAAAGTGAAATATAGCAATGGTAATTAAAACTAATTTTTAACGATTTGAATAAAATTCTAATAAATGAAGTAGTGAAAGTGTTATACCTGGTTATAAATTGAATATGAGAAAATAACAGTAAGTATTGAATTAATTAATAAAATAACACATTGTTAACAGTAATTGAATGTCAATTAAGGTAATAATGTTAATGCAAGTTAATAAATAATTAATGTAGTGCTATCCCAATTAATTGAAATAATTGTAAGGTTATAATTGATTGTAATTAGTAAATTTGAAAATAAATTCAAAGTTATATTAATTGATGAAATAATGTATAATAAATTATAATTTGATAAAATCAATGTTAAGTAATTATAATATTTTTTATTTGATAATAAAGTATGAATGGGATTAAATTAGGAAAATGGTGATAATCATTAATTGTTTACCCATTTTAATCTATTGAATTAGATCTAAATCTATTGTAATTAAACGTAATTAAAAACTACGTTAATATGAATTTAGTTGGTGACTGTAAAAAATAGGTTAATGGATATGTACTAATATTAAATTTATCCATAAGATGATGATTTGAATAAAGAGATTGAAAACAAATTGAATTAATTTATTTGAAATTTAAATATAATTTGTTTGAAATTTAAATATAATTTATTTGAATTTACTTAAATTGAAGGTAAACACTATGAATTGTGCAATAAATCCTTATTTGATTGATATGGAAATTTTGGTTAATGAATTAGAAGTTTATTTGTAATCAAAAATGATAGAAACGGTAAATAATTAAATCTAAATCGAAGAAGTGATTTAATTTAATTTAATATAAATTTATTTAATTAATTGAAAAATATCCATTTTGGCCGACTTGGATTTCGATGAAATCATTTTCATCGGATCCGTAACGGTGAATTATTGTAGGATTTCAAGTTTCATAACGATCAGACTTGTCATTTGATCGAATGGGCTCGAAGCGCCTAGAAATCAATTTAATTGAAATCAATTTAAAATAAGCTGATTTTGACATAACTTCTTCATACGAAGGAATTTGAACTTGAAACCTATTCCATTGCGTTTAAAATATCTAAAAACATCTATTTTGATACATGGGTCGATCTAATTTCGTTCCGGAGTCAGAACGGGCTTTTGAGCCGATATCGATCAATCAAATCTGATCCATTCTTTCTATTTTCAGCCCTACCTATATATATCTAGTTTTAAACCCTATCAGCCTTTCTTAAGTTCGTTATTCTGTATGTACAATTTCTGTTTCCCCTCTTTCTCAATGGCATACAAACCCTGAATTTCACAATCCAAATTCAATTCAAAATTCAACTTCAAAATCAAATATTTACAAACATTATCGAATTATATATGTAATTGAAGCTCTCGACGAGCTTAACTCAAATCCGGTGTTCGTTTTTCGTAGCAGTGCTTCAATCATCGCCAAATCACAGTCAAAGTTGGAGAACGTGGAATTTGTTGTCGATTTGGGGTTTTCTGATTTCGTCATCGATTGGAGAAATTGGGAGATGGGTTTCGTTAGGCTTGGCTTCAGGAGTGCGATGGTGGTGGTCGAGTGGCCTAAATTGGCCTGTGGTGGTCGGAATTGGCAAGGTAGGGTTTCGAAATCATAGCTAGGGGCGGCGGCCGGCGGCAAATGGGGGGATCGGACCAAATGATGGGAGTGGAGGCGATGACAGATATGCTGGGGGATGGATCGACAAAGCGCGCAGGCAGCTAGGGAGGTGGTAGCGCTTGGTCAACGTCTTGGCATGGGTTCATTCAAGATGGTGTTGTGCGCCATGAGGAGGTGACATGTGGATATGATTTATTTTCTGTTTATTTATTTTATTATTAAAATTTTGATTCAAAACGTTCTAACGTGAATAAGTTTCACATACGATGTCCAATTCATGCGCGGTTTTTTCCGTTACGATCCTACCAAAATTTTGGAAATTTTGATGCTGGTTAGGACGAATTCTGAGACTGTTCAAATTTTGGATTTAAATTCAATTTAATTCAAAAAGGTGAGTGTTTAACCCACTCACAACTTCTAAAATTTCTTATGTTTGTTCAATTAATTTATGATGTGATTAGAAAAAAAAATTATGACTGTTTGGCATATTTTGAATCATCATCTCAGTTTATTTGAATTTAATTGGATAAATAGTTATCTATTTTATTATTGAATATAAACTGCCAGTAAATACATGTTATTTATTATATGTTCTATATTGATGTTATTGATTGAATTGGATGATGATTGTGATAAATGTTTGATGATTGATATTGGATGAATGGATGTTGTATTTTATATTGTTATAAACTGCAAGTTGTTATGGATTTTTATTTCATTCGGAATTGCGGTTTGAAATGATTTATAACCGTATTTATATTTTAAATTACGGATTGAAATGATAAGTATCCATATCACTTAACCATAGGATAGAAAATTATATACAGACACCGTGGTCTATATATAAAAATATTTCGAAACGATTTCTATGGTTTTGTAAAGAAATATATGGTTTTATATAAATTTTGATTTTAGATATTATATAAATGTTATTTTATTCTTGATTTTTAGCTATGTATACATTTATTTTAATATAGTATAAGCTAAATAATAAGTTTGATTTTTCTTTTTGAAGGTAATATGGTTAAGTATTTAAATTATATTTTAATATAGAGTTTAAAATGATTTAAATAAATTAAGGTTGGAAGATAAATTTGAAATTGAATTTTTTTAAGAATTAAACTCAAATAAGTTTGATGTGAAATTTATTAAATTTGAAATTTGAGATTTGTAAAGGATATGATTTATAACTTGATTTTGGGTTAAGGTGAATTAAATAATTATTTCAAGTATAAATAAATTGAAGGAAACATTTAGTTATTTGTAACTTGGGTTTTATTTAAATGATGATGGATTTATTAAGTAAATGTTTCAAAATTAAAAATTAGAAAATTGAATTTGATATATATATATATATGAAATTATCAAACTTAGTTTTGAAATTGTTGAATACTTAAAGTTT
This sequence comes from Allium cepa, assembly GCA_030765085.1. Taxonomy (NCBI): domain Eukaryota; kingdom Viridiplantae; phylum Streptophyta; class Magnoliopsida; order Asparagales; family Amaryllidaceae; genus Allium; species Allium cepa. The sequence goes on along the minus strand of CM060940.1, from coordinate 621,955,182 downwards.
GGAATATATTGAATTTGAAATGGTTTATTCTAGGGATCAAATCTATTTTAGAATCAATATAATTTGGAATAGTTTAATTGGAAACTGAATTGAATTGGAATTTATGATTTGGGATTTGGTTAAAGTTAAACTTTTGAAATTCGAGTTGTTTTGGAATTGATTTGTGAAATTGAGGAATCTATTTTATTGTATAAAGTATTTTAATATTCAAACCATTTAAGTGGTGAAAGTTATGCTTCAACGTTGTGAGTTTCAAAGCATTATGATTTGAAAGTGTTATATTTCAAGTGTTTTGATTTCGAAGTGTTATAACTTTGAAATGTTATGATTTTGGACGATGATATATATAAAATGAAAATGATATCGTATGGATTTTGTTTGAAAGGACAATGATATTTTGGTTTTAAAGGAAGAAAGCTATTTTAAAAATTGACCGCGGTGCTATAATAACGGTTGGTTGTTAAAGAGACTGGAATCGAATATGGGCATGCTCTCTTTCGATACCGAAAACCACTTTAACAACCGTGTACGCGGCAGAGATTCCAGAATGAAGTAGGATGGCGGCGGCATTCCACTGAGGAATATACGTGGACCTGACTCCCATGAGTTGGCATAAGGTGGCTAAAACATGAGCGATCTCGGGCCAAGGAGGTAGCCCCTCTTATCGGACACACTCATTCGATGTTATATTATGATTTTGAGATTGATTTGGTGGCCACTCTTGATTTTTGATTTTTGATTTAGGGGTGTGGCTCAGGGTGGGCGGTAGTAGCTGCTACACATTACCACCAGCCCGTGCGCGTAATTGGTATATCTACCTTGGCATTGCCTTGTGTGCCGTGTCACCTACCCTAACGTGCCTTGTACGAGTTTGATTTGTGTCGTACTATGGAGCATCCTCTGGTAGCCTCCCGATCATGAGGTATTTCGGTACTGTATAGACTATTGGCACTATTACGTGTTAAGGGCTATATGGGTAACCCCTTAACGCTATTTTAAAGTAAGTTTATTTTACTTTTATACATTATCATAATAGCGTATATTACTACATAGTAAATAGTTTAACGGATCCTTAGGAGATGTGAATCCCGAGCATCTCTTAAGTTACTACGCTCATGTTTGACACTAGATAGGAGATGTCAAATCCTGTAAACATCTCTGATGTCGTTCCACTCATATTATTTAAGATTGATTTAACTTACATAAGATCTTTTAGTTCTGACTCAAGTGTTTTGTCTTTTCAATTCGCTCGGGTCAGTCTGAGCATTTCAGGATTTGAAAACCTTATTTCTAGAGGACGAAGACGAAGATTGTATTACTATTATTAACTACGGTGTTTCACTACATCACATTGTTCTGCTTTATTCTTTGGTATGTGTAACTCTGATTCTGTATTGTATAAGTATAATCAAACGTTTTGTAAAACAGCTTCATGAACTATTTATTTAATTATTATATTTTGTCGTTCCGCTGCAAGATTCTGTTTTGTTTTTCTTTCTCTGTTTTTCTTATTCACCCCAATAACAATCCTCCCTTCTGTATGGTTTGAGTCTTACGTGAGTGGTTTATCGTCGATTTAAAACGTACAAAAGGGTAAGATGTTACATTTGGTATCATAGCTTTGGTTTAGCGATAAACCTTAGCTTTGTGGGGTCTGACTTTTTATTAATAGGGTAGTAACACCTTATGATGATTCGTTGAGTGTATATATGAGAGAGCATATTTGTTAGTGTTATAAAAGGTTTTGATATTGTGTTAATTTGTTCCGTTTTGTATTTATAAATTCTGGTTGGTGCATAAGACGCTATGACATCAATAGGGATTTCTAAACACTTAACAGGACAGACCGACATAATATTTATTTTGAATATAGGTGAATGAAATAATTTGCCTATTATATTTTCTATATATGTAAAATTTTATAAATGATATATATTTGGTTGTAATATAATTGTTGTGGAAGGGAAATGTATGAAAATAGGCTAGAAATAAGATTTGAAAAAAATTTAAGTAAATGAAAATCGGAAATTTTAGAACTTAAGTTCGGGATTTTGAAAATTGCTTTCAAAGGATTTTGGAATATAATAATATCGTTAATAAGTATTTTCTAATATAAATATTTCGGTATAATTTGAAAGAATTGTTTAAAGGAACTTTGGAAAGAAATAAGTTATGTACTTCCCTCTCTGGTGCTGGAAAATAATTTCGGTGACGAGTGCACGCATCATCGACATTCATTTTCGAGTTTCGAAGTGGGAAGGCCACTGTAGTAGTTTTATGCAGATTTATTTTGATAAGCAAATATAAATTTCAAAATTTTTCAAATATAATTGGATATATAAGTTGTAAGTGTATATTTATCTATCATTTTAAAATGATTTGAAATTAAACCCGGTATTTAATTCTTAAGTTATATTAATTAATAGTTTCAATTATGGTAGTGAAATGGAATGTAACTAATTAACAATTGAAACCTTTAATTAAAATAGACTAAATGCTAGGTTATAAATGAAATAACAAGAAAGTTAAAATTTGTAATCTATAAAAAGCAAAGGATATGATTATTGAACATTAAATTAATTAAAAGAAACGAGAAAAACTTGTATAATTTTTCAATTACATTCTTGAAACATATATATAACTTACCAAGTATTAAAAGTTGTAATGTTTAATAAGAAAATGTAATGGAAATTGTACAGGTAAACTTATGAATGAAAGTGTTCAATGAATATTTTTTTGTAAATAAGAATTTTAGTTATAGTGGTTATAATCTTAAGTTATAATTGAAATATTACTATGATAAAATGTGATAGAAAGTAAATATTGCAAGTAGATGACTATAAACTTAAGTTAGTAAATTGAAATACTAAGTAATTGAATTGAACATGAACACTATTAATATATGAATGTAAATAAATGAAATTGAGAAATGAATGAATGTAATGCAATAAAAAGAAAATTTATATGATATGAATAAATAAAATTAATTTATGTAAGTATAAGTGCAAATAAGTGAAATAAACACTGAATCAATGGATGAAAATGAAAATTTGCAAGAAACAAATGTAAATTAAAAAGATAAATCATTATATGAATGAAAAGGAAATCAAACAACAAATGTATGAAATGAAATTAATAAGAGTGAACTTGATTTTTTGTTTGAAATTGTTTTTTGTTTGGTTTATGGTTGTTTGGGCAAGGATACTTTAAAATTGTTTGGATGTATGAATAATCTATTTAGTTTCATATAAGACTGTTGAGTAAAGGTGCACTTAGTAGTTTATTTTTCATTCCGTACAACTTAAAAGTTTTTGAACCCGAACAACTATTTGTTTTGTTTGATATGAATGGATAATTGATTTGTATTGATTTTATATAATGATTGTATATTGGCTGCAAGTGATTGTTATTTGTGTTGATTATTTGTTAGTGGTTGAAACAACTTTAAATATTTCATTTTATATAATTATTAACCTCCATTTGGATTGTATAAGAGAAATACAGGTTATGGAAGCAATTGCTACTGCTTTTGGTTTCATAAAATAAGCGTTGATTGCCCGACAAATAGGTACGTTCTCGGATTACGGTTTTATAGCGTTATCATATTGTTTTTCCCATTGATTGGGATATATTACTTTGAAATATTGTGATATATTTTGTTATATTTAATATTATATTTTCTCCCAAACCTCTCCGTATAAAGGAGACTCTGCCGAAATTTTCCGTAAATTTTAGGCTTAGAAAAATTTTGAAAAATGTTTTCCAAACTTCATTTATTTGAGTATAAAAATATTTAATGGCTATAAATTAGTATATTTTACTTAAATTAATTAATTTTGTAAATTTATTTGTTTATAAAGTTGATATTTTGAATAAGATGTATTGTTTACTTAATTCTTCCTTTTCCCTTCTTTTCCTTTTCAGGGACGAAAAGTTTTGAGTGAAGGAGAGTGTAACGACCCATAAATTTTTGATAATAAAATTTGTTATTTCAACAAGATTTTGTAATTTAATTTGAAAAAAAAATTTTATAATTTAATATTGAAATAAACGCTAGAATGAAATATTGCAATGGTAATTGAAACTAATTTTTAACAATTTGAATAAAATTCTAATAAATGAAGTAGTGAAAGTTTTATACCTGGTTATAAATTGAATATAAGAAAATAACAGTAAGTATTGAATTATGCTGATGAGTCGGAAGAAATAAACGTAGATCCTTGTGAAATCGTGAAGATAGGAAAAGGGATGGATGAGAATACAAGGGAAGAACTTATTGTTTTCTTCAATTATGCAAAGATGTTTTTACTTGTACTCAAGCTCATATTGTTGGAATCAATCCCACGGTAATGTGTTATGCACTTATTGTAGATCTAAATTTCACTTAAGGAAAAAGAAATTATAATTTGATAAATCATGGACAATTTTCTTAGTGGAAGTTGTGAAGAGATTGCTTGAAAATGGATTTATTAAAGAAGTGTTTTACCTAAAATGTTTGGCAAATCTAATACTTGTTAAAAAGTTTAATGAAAATTGGAAAACATATGTTAATAATTCAGGAAATTATTTTCAAGGACAAAATTTCTCAGCATTTTATCCTCAATGATAGACCTTCGGTGTTTTAGCCTGAAGGACGACTTTCTTTAGGTATCAGTTTTTAGTTACTGATAGTAGTTTTTAGGTGTCAGTTTGTAGTTGTCAGTAGTTGTTTTTAGATATCATTTTTTAGTTCGGTAGCAGTTTTGAAAGAATGTTTGTCCTTATTAATAATTTTGGAATAATGTATGTCCTTATGATTAATTTTTAGAAGAATGTTTGTCTTTGTGGTTAAAATAATAAGATCGTGTCGTTGAGGCCAAAAATATACAAATTTTTGTCCTTTAATTTAATTCCCCTTAATAATTATATAAATATAAATAAGGCATGCCTCAAAGATTGCTATCCCCTTCCAAGGATTGATCAGTTAGTGGATGCCATTAGAGGAATGATATTGTTATCATTTATGGATGCATATTCATGATATAACCAATTCCAATATTCAAGCCAATGAGGAACATACTAGTTCTGTAACTGATTGGGTTTACGTATTGCTACAAATTAATGTCTTTTCGATTCAAAAATTCAAAAGGTACATACCAACTATTAGTGAATAGAAGTTCAATAACCAAATCGGAGAGACATAGAGGTGTATATAGATGATATGTTATTGAAATTCAAAGAGGAAGCTGACTATATAAAAGATGTAAATGAAACTTTTAGAGTATTACAAAAATATAAGATGAAGCTGAATCCATAAAAATGTTCCTTCGAAATCCAATTTAGAAAATTATTGGGTTATACTTTAAGTACTTGAGGAATAGAAGCCAATCCCAATCAAACAAAAGCAATTCGCGACATGGCAGTGGCGAAACAAGTATGGATGGATGAGCTTAAACGATCTAGTAGTCACATTTAATTGAATGTATCACATTCTTTGATGTAATAAAAAAGTAAAGAACTTTTGAACGGATAATGTCGAAAGGCTTTCCAATAATTAAAAGACCACTTTGAATGACTCCCAATACTTTCTACCCATGTAGAGGGAGAAGATTTTTTTTATATATTGCGGTATCGGGACATGCAACAAGCTTGCTTTTTTTAAGGGGAGAAAAATGAAACTCTAATGCCTATGTTCCATACAAGCAAAAGGCTAAAAAATGTTGAGGTTAGTTATCTAGTCAAAGAGAAGTCATCTTATTGCTCAGTATTGGTGGCACAAAAATCAAGAGCTTAATTCCAAGTACATCCAATTAAAGTCTTAACCAATTATCCACTTAAGCAGATCTTGCAAGCTAGAGACATTTGGAAGGTTAACAAAGTAAGGAATGGAGCTAAGCTAATATGATACTGAATATTATCCCATGTAGCCGTAAAAGGGCAAGCCTTGGATGATTTTATAATCAATTTTACAAGACTTATTAAAGAGCAATTAGAAAAAAAGAAACTCGAGCTAATGTGGAAGTTGTTTATAGATGGTGCTTCGAATGAACAAGGAGCCAGGGTTGGATATGTAATAATTACACCCGATGGGCATTTATTGCAGTATGCTATAAAGTTAGGATTTTCTAAAACCATTAATGTTGTTGAATATGACTCCGTGATAGCTGGATTGACTTTAACCCAATGGCTAAAATACCAAAACTGAAGTTTTAGTGATTTATACTTAATGGTCAACCAACTAAATAAAATTGACCAAACAAAGCATGCTTGATTAACTCAACGTGTTAAAAAGATCAATGAGATTTTAGCTTCATTTGAAGATTTTTCAATTAATCAGGTGCCTAGGGAAAATAACTCATAAGAAGATTCACTAGCAAAGCTAGCATGCTCACAAGGAGCGCAAGAAGTAAAAGAATTCACATGGATTTCAGGAAATCCCAACTTTAAATTAAGAAAAAGGGACCGGGTAATGGTATTTCAGTTTCTACCCATACGCAAGCCCAACAACAATAAAACAATGGAGAAAATTCTAAAGAGAATAATTCATGAGATGGCTTGTAAAGATGTAAGGATACATAGCCATGAAGATTAACATCCGAATAATTAAATGACACCGGTAATTGAGTATTTGGAAAATGGAGAGTTGTCCAAAGATATGAATGAGTCAAAAAGCTGAAGTATCAAGCACCCTCCTATACATGATTAACGGAATACTATATAAGAAAAGATACCTAGTCGCATATATGAGATGTATAATTCCAAAAAAGGGATGTGTCACAACCTGCACCCTAACAGGTATGAATTTTCGCCAAATCAAAAACCCAAGTCCACCGATGTACGAATCGTTGGTTTGGAGTTATCCAGCCTTTTGAGCAGACATCATTTGGAAAAACTTGGCGAGTCGAAATTTGAAGTTGTTAAGGCAAGAAGCCCAAAGAGATAGCCTACAAGCCTAGAAACCAAGTATGATCAAAACCAAAGGGAAAATACAAAGCCATCTCAAAGTACCACAAGCCTCAATCCATCGAAGTGATGGATCAGTACCAATATATCCCTATGGATCAATATTGATCCATAGAATTTCACTCAAATTTCCTCCAACCTCATATACTACTAACCATAGTGCCAGCAACCTATTTCAAGCATTCATAGGATCAGTTGCATGTTGTTTGCTATCAAATTCCTTGAGCACCTAAAATCATCAACTTCATTCCTTCACTGATCCATCATGTTGATCCAGAATTAAGCTTCTAACAGTGCAAGTAAGATGGCAACCGCGAAGCTAAAATCAAATTGCCGCAACACAAAGCATTGAAATTGATCCATGAGAAGATCTTATGGATCAATACTGATCCATGCCTATGGATTAGTACAATCCATCACTTTTGCTGACTTAGCCATGTTTTCTCGAGGATAATTGTTGTTAAGTGGTGGGGAACGTAGTGGAGATCGTGGAGAAGAACTTTCAGTTGACCTACATCTATAAATAGGAGATTGGGCATCATTTCAAGGGATTTTTTTTGCTTCTTTACAAGTTTTTCCCTAATTCTCTTGAAACCCCGAGGATCAATACCGATCCATAAGAATTATTTGTAAATAGCAGTATAATCAATAGAAACACTAAAGTGGACATAGGCATCAATTGGTCAAACCATTATAAACTTTGTGTGTCTCAGTTTTACCTCATTTTCCATTTATATTTCTTCATTTTATTCTCTATTTTATTCTCTTGGGTTATTGTGCCACATTGTGGTATAAACATTTTTGTGCTTTCGTTGAAAGCATGATTCTTAGGCCATTTAGATCCTTTACCTACTATTTGATTGCCTAAATCTGAGAGGTTGATTTAATTTCTTTGCTTTTTACTCTTTTGAACTACTTAGATTTCCAAAAAGTCTACTAGAAACTATTCATAACGACCCCTCGAAGAGATCAATCCACTACTTCAAGAGCTTGTAAGGATGTTTAGAATGTTGATTCCAACTTGTTGAGGAGGTTGCATAACCGCATTCATAGGTCAGAACCTAACAGATGTGATTACTTGGGTTAAGATGGACCACATGATGAAATACATGGATAATAAGTTGCAAGAGATCCATGACGAGTTGAATCAGCAGATGCAGCAGAGCTTGGATTTGTTGGATCAATTGACTAACAACCATAAAAGAAGTAAGAGACACTTGAAACCATCTAGTTCAGAATCTGACGGTTCCTCATCATCAGATCAAAGGCAGAGGGACAGAAAGCAGAAGATGGTTAGAAAAGTGGCTGGAATGTCGAAATAGAGTCTGAACCAAATTACGAAAAACGCTTATGGATCGGTATCGATCCATTAAGAGGGATCAATACCGAACCATCAAATGTTGATTAGAGTGATCGACTTCTGAATAATGGTGTTGGGTTAGCTTTTGGTCGTGTTATGGATCGCTAGAATGATGGAGATGAAGTGACCACTATGGATCCATCGCAAAGGGATTATGCATACAAAGCTAATGAACAGATAGTTCTCCTAGAGTTAGGGAAACCTAGGTATCGTGAAACTAACCGAGAGTTTTTACTAGGCCAAACACTGGGGGTGGATCATGATCACCATCGTTTGATAAATCTAGCAAAGCTAGATTTGGTAGATATGGTAAGAATACTTGTATTTGAGAATCAGTTTCGAAGTAAAGTTGATCAGGGTTCCTCCTCAAGTCGAAATCCCTTCATCGAGGAGATCTTGCATGAGGAATACCTAAAGGAGGTTTAATGTCGATATACATTAGAAAAATGGATCTGAAGCAACATCTTATGAAATATGACTAGCACATGGATTCTGCTAGAGCTACTGAAGCTTTGAGATGTCGTTCCTAGAAGGAGTGGCGATGATATGGGCCATCCGGCTACCGTTGAGATCCATATCGTCTTTTGAGAATTTAGCATGGAAATTCATTGAGCAATTACGTTAACATACCACTCGTCCGAAGGACATCATGTCACTATCCAACCTCTTCCAAGAGACGGGAGAGCCTTTAAAAGATTTCTTACACAAGTTCAATACCACAGTGATCGAAGTGAGCAAGTCTAAAGAAGATATTGTATTAATGGCATTAGTTAGGGATTCCATCCTAATGCTAATTTTGAAAGGTTACTGAAGATGAAACCCCCACCGATAATGGATGTGTTCTATATGAAAGCGGCTCAGTTCTTATGCTTGGAAGAAGCTAGCACTATCGTCAGGAAAACCAATGCTAGGTAGTCGAAAGAGATAATAGAGAGCGACATCGCTATGAAGCAGCCCGAAGGGAATTATAGCAATGTGGATGTGAATGTAGAGAATAAAAATGATGGACAGAACAGGGGAAATACTGGGGCTAAAGGCAAGAAATCAGACTCAAGGAGACGTCTTGGAATTCCAAAATATGACAACAACTACCCTTTGAACAACTCAGTCGAGAACATATATCTGGCTACTCAAGGCATCGAACAATACAGGAAGTCACACCTGAGGGAGTCGACTAAGAAAGAGAAAATGTCGGATAAATTTTTTCAATTTCATGAAACACATGGTCACAACACAAACAAGTGCAAGCATTTGTGTGAGGTGATTGAGGATTTAATTCGAAAGAAAAAGCTATTGTAGTATGTGAAAGCCCCATAAGATGGCTGGCAAGGAACTTCAAACCCCCATAGGGGCAAGTTGGGACTGGTTTTCATGACTCCAGGCGACTTTATAAATGTTTGGTGATTAATACTTTCATTGGTGAACTGCATCTAGCTGAGAAGAGGTGGAACGAGATGGAGGGGTATGTGAATGCATTGAAACATGCAGTGAATGAGAGCTGCTTTACCATCGAAGACAATGCTTCGTCAAAGCTACTTAGGGCAGTGATATATGACATTATACTTAGAAATAGAGATGCTGATGATGTGGAGACCCCGACTATTGATCCATTGGTTATTTCGGCCATGTTTAGCCCCTCAATTGTGAGAAAGGCGTTAGTTGATTGTGGGAGCTCAATCAACATTTTGTTAAAGAAAGCCTATGACCAGATGCTTCTGAAGGGAAAAGGTTTAAAGCCATGTAAATCTCAAATCCAAGGATTTAACGGGATTGCCATTAAGTAAGTGTGATATGTGGATTTACTGGCTTAGAGAGGGTGACCGTATGAGAGCGTGTGTTGTTCCTTCTGTTGTTTTGGATATTTACTCTATGTATAATGCCTTTTTGGGCCGACCAGCCTTGTTTAATTTCGAGTGGCCATAGCCCTGTGGTGCTTGATGATGAAATTCCCAATGGAGAATGGTATGGAAATTATACAAGGTGATCAGGAGCTTGGTCAAGAATGTTATATCGCTAAGTTGAAAGAATCAAAGCAATGAGAGAAAGGAAATGGTATGGAGAGGACTCTCTACATCAACGCATTAGACGCATAGCAACCACCACCCGAGCCCTAGCTCGGGCAACACAATCAACTCCATAAGGATTTGGACCCAAAGAAAGAGCCATAGGATGCAAAGGCAGTTCATGCGGAGTTGACAATCAACATCCCTATAAGTTAGGACGATCCTATGCAAGTCCTGAAGATTGGATCCTAATCGACATAAGGATGATGAAAGAATTGATTGATTTTCTCTACGTAAACCTGGATGTGTTTTCCTGGATGCATTCTGACATGTGTGGAATATCGTCGAAAATAACATGCCACACATTAAATGTGAATCCCAAATGCATTCCTGTGAAACAGAAGCACCGTAGCCTGGGTCTAGAGAGATCCGCTGCACTAAAAGAAGAGGTGGATAAGCTGAAGAACAATGGCTTCATCCGTGATGCCCTATACCCAAAATAGGTATCCAATCCAATCCTAGTGAAGAAGTCAATGGGAAGTGAAGAACGTGCATTGACAACTTCGATTTGATCAAGGCATGTCCGAAAGATAGCTTCCCGCTTTCGAAGATTGATCAAGTGGTAGATTCTACTGCTAGACACAAGCTACTATCATTTATGGACACCCAGTCTGGTTACAACTAGATTCCAATGCACATCCCAGATCAAGAACATGCTAGCTTTATGACTATCCTAGGTCTGTATTGTTATCTTTTCATGCCTTTCAGTTTAAAAAATGCCAGAACAACTTACCAAAGACTAGTGAGTTCAATGTTTAAGGAACAAATTTGGCATTCGATGGAAGTCTACATGGGTAGCATGCTTGTATAATCACGATGATCGAAAAGCCATATTGATGTTTTAAAGAAAATGTCATTTGTGCTCCGCAAGTATGGCTTGAAGTTCAATCCACTAAAATGTTCATTTGTGTTTGTGTCCGGGAAATTCTTGGGCTTCATAATGAAATCAAGAGGAATAGAAGCTAATCCGGAGAAAACTCAAGCATTAAGGGATATAAAGGCCCCGAAGTCGAAAATGAAGTGCAGAGTTTAAATAGGAAGGTCGCTACGTTGAGTTGCTTCATCTCTAAGGCCACCAATAGGTGTATCCCTTTATTCAACATTATCAAGATAGGGAAGAAAAAATTTGCTTTGGCATAGGAGTGCATAGACACTTTTCCAGGCTCCGGTAGACCTCCTATCCTATCAAAGCCACTGGAGGATGAGGACTTGTTTATCCACCTAGCAGTGTCAGTGCATGCCTTGAGTACTGCACTCATGCAGGAGGAGTCTCGAATCTAGAGCATGGTACATTACATTAGCAAGCGATTAATGAGGGCAGAGAGAAATTATCCAAAGCTGGAAAAGCTAGCTTACTGCCTATTGATCGCTTCAAGGAAACTCTGCCTATATTTCCAAGCTCATCCGATCAAGGTTCTTGCCGACCACCCTTTGAGATAGGGCTTGCAGTGGACTAAGACTTCTTCAAGGATATTCAAATGTAACATTAAATTGAGCCAATATTACATAACATATCATCCCTAAAGGGCAAGACATTGGCGGACTTCACAGCTGAGTACACTGCACATGATGATACTCCAAAGAGCAGTGGAGAGCGAGATGCTGGATGGAAAATGTTCATCGATAGTGCATCCAACGAGCATTCTTCCAGAGAAAGTGTTGTATCGGTAACCCCCGAAGAATTCTAAATCTATTACACCTTGAAACTTGATTTCCCTGCAACAAACAATAAGGCACAGTATAAAGCTTTGATTACAGTACTGAAAACTGCTCATCCTATTACTATACAAATCTCCAATCATAGGCCAACACATGGCTTACACAAGTCACTATGTGACTATCGAATACTCACCGCAAGGAGTATCACCGCATACCCATGAGCATAATGCCCCATTTGAGTGTAGTTTACTTATAATGAATGATCAAACGAATAGCATAACAGTGTCCCATACCACCACATGTTGTCTGAATAATTATTCAAAGCTCATAAACTACACTCGATTCAAACAAGATATCTTTATATGACAAGTCCGATAAATAACCGAAAAAGTGTTACCGAAAGTCCCATACCAAATGATACCACTAAATTGTTTACTCAAATTTCTCATCACACGGAAATAAATCTCCCAAAATCAATAGGAAGATGTCATCACCATATCATGTCAATTACTAAACAAAATCAATATCAATGATGAATCACTCATTTAATCCAATTCAATGTACAAAAAGAAATACCAAAATAATTATTTAAATAAATATAAAATAAATAAAACAATACTTAATTATAAATCATTAGCAACATATGATTTTATATAACAAAATTAGAACTTAAAGTTAGACAATAAACAATACACATCTACATTCTAGAATTAATTAAATAGTTAACTAAACCTAAAATATCATATATTCGGTATATAAATAATATCAAGTTTCTTAATCTTTTATGAAACTAGATAATCATTTCAATATCTGATAATAATAGTTATAACATTTCACCATGTATTTAGAAAATAATGATTTTTAAATGAACGATAAACATATTTGAAAATTAACAAGAACTTAAATCCAAATATAACATAATATTTATAAATAGTATCTAATTTCTCAATCATTCCTAAAATTCAATTCAACACATAAATAAATATGTATGTATATCACTAAAACTTGCTTATATATAAATAAAGATGTAAAGACCTAGTTTTTCAATCGTCTGAATTTAGAATATTTAATTGAATTTAAATATTGAAAAATGAATATTATAAGTTGAATTGGTTAAATAATTGAATATTTAACCTAATATGAATAAAAGTGATTTCTAAGTTGTTTTAAATGCTATTTTAATTTGAATAAAGTTAGTAAACTTTTTAATTTGAATTAAAAGTTAATTTACATAAATTGGAAATTTTAATATTTAATTAACCTGTAAAAATATTCATTTTCGACACTATCTCGGATTTCAACAAAACTAGTTTCATTAGATCCGTAATAGTGAGTTATTATAGGATTTTAAATTTCGTGGCAATCGGACTTACGGTTTGGTCGTACGAGGTTGAAACGCGTAGAAATTAACTAAAGGAAATTTTGTTAAAATAATTCGATTTCGGAAACCTATATTTCAAATTTGATGGAATTGGTTCCCGATATGTAGTCCATTATATTCAAAATAGGGGTAAAACATTATGAATGTTAGGCGGCACGCTTCGTTTGAAGTATGGAAAATATTCGGGCGAGTAGTAATTTATATTGCCTATAAATAGATGACCATAATTCACTCAAAAACGTAGCAAATCAGGGCAGCCGCCACTCATCTTTTGGAACGAACCAGAATTTTGGTTATTTGAAATTGGAATATTTAATTGATTTTAAATATTTGAAGTTAATTTTATAGATTTAATAGCTTGAATTTCAAATATAACAATTTATTGATAATTTGATTGTTAAACTAAATAATTGAAATTGGTTAAATAATGGAATCTTGAGTTCTAAGCTAAATAAAAATATTTCAAAGCTTATTTAATTTCTATTTATAAGAATGAAGATAAAAAAAATTAATTTTAATTTATAACTGGTTTATTTGATTTTTAAAATAACTAGTTTAACTTAACATATAAAAATAGCCTTCCGAGGCACAGTCACGAATTTCAACGAAACTAGTCCCATTGGATCCGTAATAGTGTATTATTATCGGATTCCAATCGTAGCGTTTAGAGTTACCGTTTGGTCGTATGGGATAGAAAGGCGTTGAAATTTATAGTGGAAAGTTAATATTATAATTGCGTTCAAAAATCTATCTTCTCCATACGATCGAATTAGGTCCCGACACTTGTTCCATTGCATTCAGAATAGGGGTATAACATCATGAATGTCCGGTGGCACACCACAATTGGGATCCGAAAATTTTACCTATATATTGTCGAAAATAAAATTTTATATATATATATATATATATATATATATATATATATATATATATGTTGATTTGACTAGCAGCCTACATTCTTTTACTTCAGCCAATCTATTCCTTATCCCAGCCGCCCTATCTCCTGAAATAACCCATACCTATCCGAATGTTCATACTTTATTTAAACAGTCGCTAGCAGTATTTTTTCAAAAGAAAAAAAATGAAGGTTCTAAAAATTTAATTCTCTTGAAATACAAAAAGAGAAATCCTAAGACTAGTTTGAAAATTCATATTTTGCATAATACTTTGATCTGATGTATTGTTTGAGGGTTGCGTCTTTAGTTCTGGTGATTGACGGTGGGATGTCAATAGTAGAGGGAGCTAGGGTTCGGGATTGCATGAATTTATGGCCACGATAGGCTTTGGGTCTATTGTTTTGGGTTTCTCGCATAAAATTGCAGCTAGTGGCCAATTTTATTGCGTGCGATCGGCTATTGCAAGTCAAGTCTTTGCCTGGTCGTGGATCGCGATGCGACTATCGTGTTTTGTAGCGATGAGGCGGAAGCGGTGATAATGGTATGGTCGAGTCGAGCAAGGCAAGGGGGAATTGATGACAGATTCACTTCGTCGAAATAGGAATGGGATGGTCATGTTAGTGATAAGCGTGCATGAGCTATGGGTTACATGTGACGCCCCACCTCTATACCCACGTTAGCCAAGAACACTACGGAGTAGTGCTGTCAACTAGCACAGAGAATAAGGCTGTTAAGGAGCGACCATCCATGTAATTGCTTATCACACGGTGGCTATAAATAATCTTCGGAAACAAACATAGAAATAAGCATAACGCAAATCAGTCGCAGACATCCATATCACAAAGGCGGAAGAAGATATGAATATATAACTAACACATGAAAGTGTACATCAGAGTAGTGGTCAAAAGATCCACAATAATACAAAAGAATAGCAACATGTGCTATACAAAAGAATACAACTATGAGTCTATATCTCAAGTGTATACAACAAAAACTGCTAATCTAAATAGTTAGCCAAAAGTCAGAGTGCCGAATCCTGGGAAGAAGTCAAGCAGAAGCATCTGTAACATCTCGGTCTGACCCGAGTATTATTTAAGAAAATAATAAACGGATCAGTCTAGCTATAAATATCAGATGACATGGTATAAAATAAAAGATATGGCATAAACATAAAATATCCATACTGACATACTACTATAAGTATGCAAATGATGACCAACAGAAGATCAATCAATAAGAGATAAATCGATATCACAAGAATCTTCTCAAAGATCCAAAGAGGGCATCATACCCTAAACTTGTACTCATAACAAGTCAATAACATAAATTCCAGAAATCAACACGAGAAATCCAGAAATCATAAAAAGAGAAAGAGGCCTATCACATGACGGTCCGAAGACCATGGGGAGCTACCCCATATGTGTGAGTCGAAATCACACAGATTGAGGTCTAGACTAACCAAGAAGGCAAAAAGGTATGTGTGAGTGGAATCACACAAGTGGTGTCTAGTCTAACCTAGCAAACAAAAAGATATGTGTGAGTGGAATCACACAAGTGGTGTCTAGACTAACCAAGCAACCAAAAAGGTATGTGTGAGTGGAATCACACAAGTGGTGTCTAGTCTAACCAAGGAAACAAGAGACATCGCACAATTGCTAGTCTTAATCATAATAATGATCGTCATGATCAACGAGAAGTGTTAATTACACTAAGCTAGTAAATATAAAAGTTTAGCTTCATGTCCCATAACCACTAGCTTAACTTAAATATTTACGAACAAACTGTAAATCTTCACTAGAAAATTATCACAAGGGGTTCAATCGAACAAGTCCAAGAATTAACCGACGAAGCAAACGCAAGCGTTTCATACCACTTGTTTTACTAAGCCGTTTAATTAGATTTCTCATCCGAGTGAGGTAAAGATTTGTATATACTAATAGATTGGAAAACGGGTTAAGAAAAGAGCTTTGTTATTAAAAATAGAGTTGAAATCCTTTTATTGAAAGAGTTTTGATATTTACTACTAGTTTTGAAACCTTTATAATTTAAAGTGACAAATCACAAAAGCGATTATAGAAACAATCAATCACAAAGATCACATTCGAAGATGTGATAAAAAATCCAAGGAAATCAGTTCAGCAAGTTCTGTTGAATGTTTTTCAGATAAGATCCCCTACGGAGGGGGGTCCGGGGGGGTGGCAACCCCCCAAGGTGGGGGTGTGGGGGCAACGCCCCCGCTACGGGGTTCGACCTGCCCGGTCAGGTCGCGGGGGTCCAGGGGGCAGCGCCCCCGGCGGGGTGCGGGGCAACGCCCCGTCCAAAATGGTACGACCTAGTGAAGGCCTAAGGGAGGATAGGATCGAGCGACCTAATGGTGTTGTGGTCATGCGACCTAAGGAATGGTAAGGTCTAACGACCTAATGCTCGCGACCTAACAGTCTAAAGGCCACGCGACCTAAGATCTGCGAGCCAACGAGGCCAACCTAAGGTGCAAGCGACCTAAGGGACTACGGCCTAAAGTGTGGTACGCGACCTAAAAGATGGCGCGACCTAAGGTGAGAGCAGGTCGAGCGACTTAAGGCGATGCGCGACCTAAGACCTAGCGACCTAAGGGGATGCGCGAACTAAGAGAGGCATCAGGTCGAACGAATTAAGATAACACAGGTCAAACGACCTAAAGTGAAACGACCCAAGGTCATACGACCTAAAGTGTATAAAGCCAGTGACCTAACGTCATAAGGTCAAGCGACGTATGGGATTACGCGAGCTAGTGAAACTCGCGACCTAAGGATATAAATATGGCCGAGCGACCTATGCGTTACGACCTAAGGGTCGAATGACTTAAGGGTGATGCGACCTACGACCTAAGCTCAAATACGAGCTACGAGCTAGCGACCTACGACCTAAGCTCTAATACGAGCTACGAGCTAGCGACCTATGACCTAAGCTCTAATACGATCTACGAGCTAGCGACCTATGACCTATGGTCAAATACGAAAAATCTGAAGGCCGTGACTTTTCCACGCGCGCGAGCTAATGATTCCGAGCGACCAAACCTGGGCAGAGCGACCTAAGCTCAGGAAATTCACCAAACAACTAAAAATTGGAGTTTTTCACCAATCCAATCCAAACCAAATGCAAATGTGCATGCAAAAGTGATAGGGAATCATTCCCAACAGTCCAATATGATTATAGGCTAGAATTGTGAGATAAAAATCTCACCTTTGCACCAAATATCAATGAAAATGAAGTTTTAAGCAAGCAAGAATCAATCCTTCTTCTATCTAAGCACAAGAAGCTTGAATCCAATGTCTTCTTCTTGAATTTGGAGTAGAAAGATGGATTGCAATTGAATTTGAGTTTTGGAATTTTAATTTCCCATTCCCTCCACCATTAATGCCAAAGCTTGATTAGTTAGGAATTTTATGAAGAGTGAGGAGAAGAGGGTTGGAACTTGGGCTTAATAGGCTAAACTAACCCAAAGTCCAAAGCGGGAAAAGTTAGTGAAATTTTACTAACTCCAAACCTATCGATGTTTATACTTAAAAAAATTGTAAATGGCATTTCGAACTCAATGGAAGTGGTCTCGAGTCCTAATTTGACCGTTTGCAAAAAGTAGCTTTTCGGACCAAAATCCGATTAACGATTTAATATTTAAATAAAATATTTAAATATAAACTCGATAAATATGTGGGTTGTTACGTTACAAGCGTGAGAAGAGAAAAAAGAAGAGGGGGAAGAAGAAGGTGTGGGTCGGGTTACGATTAGTTGAGCCGGCCTGCGGTTATTAGGTAACTATTTTTATTAATATTGAAATTAGTTCAATAATTAAAACATAAATATCGTCAACTTATAAAATTTCATAACTTTTGTATAGTGGTCAGTTTCGAGTAAAACGAGTCGCATTGCGATCGTATCGACGAAGGCTATAGCTTGGAATCAAGGTAGTATTTATTTGAAGTTGAAATATTTTTAGTTTCAAATAAAGATGGATGTTTTTAATGCTCACGACTTACTATAATACTTTTTATGTTTATTAAAATAGAACCATGAAGTTATCTAATTTTATTGACTGTTATTTGAAAATGAAAATGACATATGAATTGACTTTAGGTATTAAAATTGACAATTAAATTTGAAATTGGAATTCAATTACCAGTAAATTACTTGATATTGATAACTATGAAATTGTTGTGAATTATTGGCTGATTTGGATGTTGATTACGATGAATGCTATTGATTGATGTTTCAGATGATTTGGATGTTTATTTATTTTGATATATTCTGCTATCATCCTATATATTATTTACAGTATATAAAATTGTAAATCGAATTATTTCGTTGAGAAATAGGTTGAAATGACATATGCCTATGATAATTTTTTTGGATTGAAATGATATATATCCATCCTTGAATTTGATTGATATAATTAATTCACTTGGATATAGGATAGAAAATTATATACGGACACCGATTGGTTAAGTTAAATGATTTCAGAATTTTGATTGAATATTTTTACATGATTTGATTTAAAGAAATAAAAATCTAATTTTGGAAATTGAATTATTTCGAACTTGAGCTCGAAATGTTGAAACAAAAATTTAGTAAACGAAATTGTTTAAATAATCAAAGTTGAGATTTTGAAGTTACAATCGAAATATCATTTGAATTTCAGAAATTGATTTGTTCTAAAAGATTGGATTTTTATTTGAACTTTGAATATTGCTATGTAAAAGTACTATAAAATAATATTTCGGAATTGAGCTTGGAATTAAATTATATTTGAGGATTTGGATTTTAAATTGGATATTGAAGGTAAATTTGTTTTAACTGTTTTGAATCGATATTTTGAAAATCGAACTCGGAATTAATATAAATCGTAATGGTTTAAATTTGGAACAGAAATTATTTTGGAATTGAAATTGAAGTATTTTGGAATTGAAATTGAAGTAAATTTAGAATTTTAATTGAAATTAATTTGTAATTGGAATTTAAATTAATTTGGAATTGAAACTAAAATTAATTTGGAATCGAAGTAAAATTCAACTTGAAATCGAAATTGAATCGAAATGGAAATTAGAATTGATTTGAACTGGAAAATTTGGAATTGAATCGGTTTGACTTTAAATCTATTTTCAATTGAATTATTTTGGTATAAATGGTTTAAAATCTATCTTCTTTAAATATTCATATTATTTTGATTTTCCAAACTATTTTAGTATATAAACCATTTTTAATACTCAAACTATTTTCTATGAAACTATTTTAACTATTTAACTATTTTAAAATTATTTTAAATATTTTATAAAAGTTCAGATTGGTCAAAGGGGTGAAATGTTTATATTTAAATCTTGGATTTAAGTGCGAATCGGGTTAAAGTGAAGTTATAAACTAAATTGTAATTCGAATCAAAATTTTGAAGTGAAATCGATATATCGAACTGAATTGACACTTTGAAGTAAAATATGATTTTTGAAGAGAATATGATGATTTCTAAAATGGATTTTATTTTGGAAGTGAATATGATATTTTGATATCAAGTACGAATCGTTTTTGAAATATAAAAGTACCAACCGGTGTGTAAAAGGACGCTTGGTTATTAAAGAGACTGGGACCTCTTATTGGCATACTCTCGGTCAACATTGGAACCACTTTAACAACTATATACACGGAGGAGACTCCAGAACGAAGCAGTTGGATTTGGCATCATTTGCTAGATTTGAAGAAAGAGAACGGTGATGGATAGACCACGGCACTTGTGCCAATTTGAAATGACTAAAACAGGACAGCTTCACAGGGCCAAGTGGGCTAATTACACCTAGTGGACATCGTTCTTTGATTTTCTTAGACTCGGTCCGTATAATTACTCTTGTTGTCGGTTTTGATTGGTGCAGCTTGATTTGGAATAGCCTCCCTTTGACTCGATATGGGATGGATGGACGTGGTGGGCGGTCATGGCTATGATGCGTTACCACTAACCCTGCGACTCAAACTTGTAGTATCCTGCTTTGGACATTGCCTCACATGCCTTGTCATACTTTGATGGCTATACGAGACCCATACGACTTTGGTTTAGTGTTGTCGTATCACGGCGCATCCCTATCCTCGGACGGTTCACTAGTTCTTTATACGCAAACTGTATGACAATACTTAGATACGCGTATTCTGCTACATATAAATATTTTGATGGGTCCTTAAGAGATGGAAAAACCTGTAACATCTCTTGAGTTATTGCACGCACATTATACACTGGATAGGAGATGTGAAACCCTATAAACGTCTCTGACTCCACGACACTCATGTTATATGCGATATCGATTTGACTCTCATAAGAATATTTTAGTCCTAACTCGAGTGTTTTGTTTTTTCATTATGCTCGGGTCGGTTCTGAGTTTTTCAACGCCTTGAAGATTATTCTCTGGAAGACGAAGATCTGGTAAATTATTACTATTATTATTCTCTACTTCGTGTTGTTCCGCTGCATTATTTATTTATCCCTATTGTATATATAACTATGATAAATGTTGTATAAATTATAATCAAGTGTATAATATAAACAGCTTCATGAACTGTTTATTTGATAATTATATTTTGTCATTTCGCTGCGAGATTCTATGTTTGTTTTCTTCTTCTTCTTTTCTTCTTTTTCTGAATTAACCCCAATGATTATCTATGTTCTGGATTGTTTAAGTTGTACATGTGTGGATTATTTTCGATTTATGCCTTCCGAAACATAGGTCATCATACGTGGTATCAGAGCTGAAGGTTAAGCGAGTACCTTGGCTTTGATAGGGTAACTCATTAGAAATAGGGTCAGTAGTACCCTGGAATGAGTTTGAGCGTATTAATAGATATGAGCGCATATTTGTTAGTGATATAAAATTGTTTTATAATGTGTTGATTGGTCAGTTGAGTGGCTTATGGATGCTTGTCAATACTAGTAATTAATGTTATTGATAGGGATCTCTGAACACTTGAACAGAGCAACCCGACATGGTATTGTTTTAAAACTGGGTAAATGAAATAATTTTACCTGGATTATATTTTATATATAAAGGAATAATTTTTCAGGAATTATTATATGGTGTGCTTGGTTGTTAGAAAATGATAAAGTTAAAACTATTATCATCTATTGATTACTGTTGTGATCAAATAAAAATTGTTAGTATTATAATGCACACAAGATTGATAATTAAGAAATGACTTTATATAACCAAGATGGGATTATATGACTATATGATCTGTAAATGTGATCTATAAATTGATATGGCTTATAAAAACAATTTATAAAGGATCTAAAAGCTTGAAATTTAGGAATTTAAATCCTGTTGGTTTTGAAAGTGATTTTCAAGGTTTTGGGAAAATCATAACGGTATTATTTGAAAATATTTTGAATAGAAATATTTTTAAAGGATTTTAAAGGAAATAAAAGCACCGAACACACTTTGGTCGCTGGAAAATAATTTCAGTGATGACTAAACCATCATCGATGTTCATTTTCGAGTTTCCAAGCGAGGAATTTCTACCATTAGGATTTTTTTGGTAAAACTAGTTTTGGTTTCGAGCTTCAAAAGGGTTATTTGATATACAAGTGGAATTTTGTGTATATATGCGTATAATATTTCAAAAATGATTTGGAATATTCAAGAACGAGGTGTTCAAACTCTAGGATTTTCTTTTAAATGTTTATTTAAGGATATGAGAAGATAAGTTTGATAATTTATAAAATTTGAAGATTTGCAAGTTATGGCAATGCTTTGGAAATTGTTGAAAAAGAATATATGGAAAGTTAATTTGGAATTGAACTATGGAATCAAACTTAAGTCAAGTATAAAGTGAATCCAGTAATTAGCCTAAGAACATTTGTATAAAATGTTTATAATAGCCTTAATAAAATTTGATGGTGAAATTCTTAAGTGAAATTAGTATTAAAAGGATATACTAAGTAAATAGGTGGATGTGAATTATAAATGTGAATGATAATTGTGAATAATTAACTACAAATGAAGTAAATACAAACAAAGGAATTTGGTATAGCTAAGAATCAATTGAAATAAATACATAAGTTGTACGTATATTATTTTATCCACATAGTGATTTGATCTAGATTTGAGCATAGAATTTGGAGATAATTTATATCGATCTGAATTAGGATTTTCCACTCAATTCTTGACGGCGAAACTTGGATATGGATTTTTTATTTTGATTCTGGATTCTCTATCATAGTATATGGCTATGCAAGGAGAATAACGGTTTCTGACCAAGGAACCATATTTGAGTCTGCAATAGAGTGTTGTATGAGCGATACTAGTTTGAAAGTGAAATTGTATGGCCGAGCGAACGATCAGATTTGACATTGCCTACAAATTGTATATGTACATTGTACGGGTTTTGGTGAAGTAAATATTGGAAATTAAAATGCAAAATAATGTGATTTTAAATTTTATGATTGTATATTATTAGTAAATAAGATGTAGGTATATAAAAGAAGGATTAATTTGATGACTTTGATTTCGTAAGTAAAAATTGGGTTGCTCGATAAAAAGGTACATGTTTATATTGTTATTTGATTTGATGGTTTTATGATTGAGCCACTAGGCTTTTGTTTTCTTTTGATGGTTTGGGCCAGTAGCAGTGAGTGTAGTTGTTCGGATCTAGTCGCGCAAAGGAGACACTAGCAAAAAAATTCGAAAATTTAAAGAGTTAGAAATTTTAGAGAAAATTTTGATAACTAAAATTTTATTTTGGATTATAACTTGAAATGATTGAGTGGATAATATTATTTGAAATCTATGGATGAATTTGGAAACTTACTAATTGAATTTGGAGAAAGGTTAAGTGCTTAAATTAATTTGGCAAAATATTTCGACTAAATTGTTTTAGAAAAAGAATGGTTTGGGCATTTTCCCTACGTTTGCAATTTCGAGGACGAAATATTTTTAAGGGGGGCAGGAATGTATCGACCCAGAATTTTGGTTATTTGAAATTGGAATATTCAATTGATTTTAAATATTTAAAAGTTAATTTTATAGATTTAATAAATCGAATTTCAAATATGACAATTTATTGATAATTTAGTTGTTGAATTAAATAATTGAAAGTGGAAATTAGCCACAAGGGCCTCTTTACCATGTGCAATTAGTTTCTAGGACACATAAACGAAATAATTACTTTTAAGGACAAAATGCAAAATAATTAGTTTCTAAGGCCTAAAAACCTATGAAATTATGTCCTTGAAAGTAATTGAACTGTTGACTTTGTCCTTAAAAGTAATTATTCTGCTGACTTTGGCCTTAAAATTAATTCCTGTAGATGTGTGTCCTAGAAAATAATTGGACTGCAAAGTTTGTCCTTCTAGTGAAATGCCCCTAATTGAAATTGGTTAAATAGTGGAATCTTGAATTCTAAGCTAGATAAAAATAATTTCAAAGCTTATTTAGTTTCTATTTATAAGAATGAAAATAAAAAAAATTTACTTTGAATTCATAAGTGATTTAGCCGATTTTTAAAATAACATTTTTAATTAAAATATAAAAATAGCCTTCCGTGGCACAGTCTCCGATTTCGACGAAACCAGTTCCATTGGATCCATAATAGTGTATTATTATCGGATTCCAAATTTTGTAGCTTTTAGATCTACCGTTTGGTCATATGGGATAGAAACGAGTTGAAATTTATAGCGGAAATTTAATATTATAATTGGGTTCAAAAAGCTATCTTCTCCATACGATCAAGTTAGGTCCCAGAACTTGTTCCATTGCGTTCGGAATAGGATATAATATTATGAAAGCCTGGCGGCACACCTCAATTGGGATTTGAAAATTTTAGCTAGATATTTTCGAAAATAAAATAATATATGTTGATTTGACTAGCAGCCTACATTCTTTCACTTCAGCCAATCTATTCCTTATCCCAACCACCCTACGGCCACCCTGTCTCCTGAAATAACCACATACCCATCTGAATGTTCATGCTTTATTTAAACAGTCAGTAGCAGTTTTTTTTCAAAATAAAAAAAATGAAAACATTAAAAATTTAATTCTCTTGAAATACAAAACAAGAAATCCTGGAAACCAGTTTGAAAATTCATATTTTGCATAAGTTTTCGATCTGATGTATTGTTTGAGGGTTGCGGCTTCAGTTCTGGTGATCAACAGTGGGATGTCGATAGTAGAGGGTGGCTACGGTTTAAAATTGCATGAATTGGGGCCACAATAGGCGTTAGGGTCGATTGTTTTATGTTTCTCGCATGATATAGCAGCTCGTGGCCAATTTTTGTTGCGTGCGATCAACTATTGTAAGTCGCATCTTTGCCTGGCCATGGATCAAGATGTGACTGTTGCGTTTTGCAGCGATAAGGCGGAAGCGGCGATAATGGTATGGTCAAGTCGAGCAAGGCGAGGGGGAATCGACGTCGGAGTCGCTTCGTTGAAATAGGAATGGGATGGTCTTGTCAGTGATACCTGTGCATAAGCTATGTGTAATGACCCACTTTTTTATACATTCTAAGCTGACAAATAACCACACATGTCAACTCAAAGTTGAACAAAAAGGCAGATTGTTAGGGGAAAAGAAAACGAAGAGGTAGAAGAAAATGGAAACAACAACACAGAATCTCACAATCGCAGCGGAATAATATATAATAGATAAAAACATGTCTTTATACAAAAAGAACTATAATAGTTATTTATACATATCATCATCAGTTGTACAACAAATCAATATTGGATAGCTATAATGACTTGTTCACCCCATTGTTGACCATACAACCTAACACACACAGCGGAATATAAAGTACGTTGAATACGTCTCTGTCATCTAGCTTGTTTCCTAAGCTCCATAGCATCCTATCATGAATCTATAATACTCGGTCTGACTCGAGCATTATAATAAAATAACACCCGATTCATTATGCAAAACCAGCATGAGAAAACACACTCAATTTGAATTATTACTTTGTTAAAATGCTTTGAAAACAAGGGTATCTCGTAAGACTACGTCGCACATAGACACGATAGGTTTTTACCTTACGATAACCAAAACATTTTAATAGAAAATACAGTTATATTATAATAGTCTCTAAGTCCAAATGCTTATTAAAATAGCCGAAATTGTTCCATTAATTAAATTCCAGCATACTAGGCTCTACAATCAAAACCTTAAAGGCTCGTAGTGGATATTGGATTCCATACAATGACTATGCTACTTGGATACGACGTATCACAGTACACCTCTAGAAAAAATGTACCGAGGACCTCGTCGGGATCCCCTTCTAACATAAGATGGCCTACCACTAACCTGGATAGTACCAAATATGTTATCACCCGGGTGTTTCGACCCTTATCGAGCATTCCCTTTTCATGCAAGCCATGTACATTATTTATAATATATTCAAGGGTATCTAGAAAAGTGATAACATACCTTAATTGGGTGCGACCCACATAGCCTTGCTGCATCTCCCCTATTTTAGTAATTCCTGGTTGATGAGACTTGAGGCCACGACTACCTTTCAAGGAATTTATACTTAGAATGCTCATTGCCCTCCAATGACAATGCGCTGATAGCATTCATCCATACAAGTTGTTCAAGGTATGAACAAACCGAATCTCCAGAGATCACCGTCTTCAATATCTTCACGATATCCCAATTCGTAACGCACAAATCAGATCAAAATGGTTTTTAGATAATTAAATCTGATCACGGTCTCTTTGAAACGATCAACGAATTTGCTCAGATTTGATAGATTATTCAATTATCAAATTTTCACACATAAGCAGTCAATAGGCCCAGATTATAAATCTTTCAACATCTATTTAAAAATATCTTTACAAAGATAGATATTCAAATCTCGTTCAATATTCCATATTTGAAACACTTCTAAATACTTCTATTAATGACAGGGTATTTCCAGCACTTTGAAAAAATTTCAATTTAAATTCGTAATCCATTACTTAGAAAAATATTTCTATATAAATCATATCGTAGTTAGAATATTTCCAAAACCATTTAATTCCAATACTTAGGAATATTCCGTCTTATCTCACAAGTCTTTGGAATTTTATTAATTCCCTTTAACATTTAAAAAATCTATCGATTATACTTATTTATAATCCAACTAACGATTTATAACTCTTTTAATGAATTCAGATTCATTTTCGAATTTCCTAAGTCTAACCATTTTTGGAAATTCCCCAAAATTTCCAAAAATCCCATAATAATAATTCACTTATACGACCACATCCGTTCAATAAAAATCCGGCTTACAATCTCGAGAGTATTTATAAATGAGTTCTAATCGCTTACTTTTAAATTCTATATAAATTTATATAATAATAATTTTAAAAGTATGGTTAAATAATTATTTAAAATATCAAAGCACCTTTCAAATAAACATCAATAACTAATTCCGTTTATAACTAAAATTCTAATCGATTTACAAAAATTGTTTATAACTTAGAATGAATTCAACAAAATGAAAATTTTAAATATCTAATTTTCTGAAATATTTTAATCCAATTAATAGTATTAAAACCACATAGTTTAACAACTATAAATCCTCTTTTTAAGACAAACCTTAACTTCTTATGAAAACCATTTTTAAAATTCAACATATCCAATTTATTACTTATAAATCTCTCTCGATTAATCACAAATCGGTTCACATTTCCAATTCCATAATCCCAAATTCCAGTATAGAATCCACTGTTTATCTCTAAACAGATTTCCCGATCTCATTATAAATTCTCACTATGAATTTAGAATTCCCATTTAATAAATTTAAACCATTTCACTTCATTTATTAACTTTGTTTATACATTTCGTAATCTCATTTCCAGTTTACAGCAGTTTCATATCATTTAAATTAATTTATAAATCAATTTCGAATAGAAATTCCATTCATAAATCTATTTCTCAAATAATCCAAACTATATTCCAAAACCAACCAAATCTCAATTTCTACTTCCATTTCGTAATCTTAAACATCTTATTTAAAAATCCAGTATAACCATATATTTATTTCCAAATTCACTTTTTTCTCCCGATATATTTAAACCTTGATTTCTAAAACCTTTTTACATTTAAACAAATATCACTTAAATTTATTATTTAAAATCCTTTGTATACACTATTCCAAAATCCCTATTAAAATATCACGAAATAGTTAAGTACAAAGTCAAACAATTTATTTATCCAAATCAATTTCTTTTAACTAATCAAAAATTCAATATAAATATTTCACTCCCAAATCGCTTTTCAATTTCCTTTCAAATCCAAAAATAATATTTATAGTTTTAAAATATTAAAACTAGGGCCAGTGCCACTATGGCACCCAATAAATTCAAATCACACCATAATCTATCACAGATAAATCAAACACATCATATATATTATATATGAAATTAAAATCAAAATTTTTGAGGAATCCAGTTGGATCCCCCCAATCTGTTTCCCTGCATCCACAGATGTTAGATAGAACAAAATACCAATCTCGCTTCGAGGCGGGATATCGCGGTAATATAGGATCATCCCCTATTATGTAGGGAGCATAGTGCATCATCCGCTCCAATAGGCGGGAAATATATCCAACTATTATTATTATATATATAAGACTATATATAATATAACATCCAGCTGATAACAAAAAATTATTAATTCAACCAAGCATCCAATAATTAACTTTAATTATTATAAATCAATCCAGCCAACCAAATTGATTGAGATCTACCCCCTTTTATTTTGTTATTGCTTCCGCACTTTGATTTCGATTAAATTTGAACGCGTTCGAATTTAACTGAAAATCCTATAGGCTCTAAACTCAACCAATTTGATCCCATAGCAAAGATCTCGTTAACACGAACCCAATGCGACTGTCCATGTTTGATTTGAACCTAAACCGAAAAAGTTACACAATTTATAAGAAATGACATTTATTTACACAATTTATATAATTTTATTTTCATCACAATTCTAATTTTTATTACTCACCCATGAAGCCCAGCCCACGAACAAAAGAACTTGACCCATATGCACCCCTTCTTCTTCCCTCTTTTCCTTTTTTTTCCTCATGATTGTAGCTTCGTGTATGCCCTCCTCGTGTCACTGACACGTCCAAATTAGTCGTCGACGGCCAAACCACCATCACCAAACGCCTCGCCACGCCTCCACGACTCTGCTCATGCCCTTGATTCACCCCCATGCCTTTCCCAATTGAATCACGACTTGCTCGCATTCGAGTGCTACAGTGGGAATGTCGCGATCACCAAATGTCGATCGGACCTCGCCAAGACTTCGCCGCAGTTGCTCTTTAGCCTCGTGAGCTCTATTCCAGCATCCAATTCTCGAATAGAAGACTATTGCTCCATAAATCTCAAACCCTAGCCTCCAAGCTCCTCCCGACTTCACTATCGACCAATCCAAGCTTCGCTGCAACCTCCAATACTTGGCCAGGAGCAAAATCCCACTCGAAGTTAAAATTTAAAACTTGTTTGATATTTTTTTATTTGGTGGATTTTAAGAAATTTAAATTTGAACCCTGTTTTATTTTTTTCTTTCTCTGCTATTTAAAGATGGAGCGAAAGAACATGATTCAAATATGAGAGGAAGAATCGTATATAGGATAGGGTGGCTTGCTATAGCAAATAGGTTGGCTAAGTGGACGTTTTGGGGGCTGAGTGTCAAATCAAAATATATGTATTATTTAAAATTCGAAAATATCTAGCTATAATTTTCGGATCCCACTCGATGTGTGTTGCCATGCATTCGTAGTGGTATACCCTTATTCAGAATGCAATGGAACAAGTTCTGAGTTCCAATTCGATCGTACGGAGAAGATAGCTTTTTGAACCAAATAAAAATATTAAATTTTCGATATTAAATTTGAAGTGTTTCTATCTCGTATGACCAAATGATAACTCCAAATGCTATGAAATTTGAAATCTGTTAATGATATACTATTATGGATCTAATGACATTGGTTTCATCAAAATCCAAGACTGTGGCTCAGAAAGCTATTTTTACTCGTTAATTTAAACAAGTTATTTTTAAAACCGAGTAAACCACTTATAAATCCAATTTAAAATTTTCATTATTTTCATTCTTATAAATAGAAATTAAATAAGCTTTGAAATAATTTTTATCTAACTTAAAACTCAATATCCTATAATTTAACAAATTGCAATTATTATATTTAATCCAATAATCATTATATTTGAAATTCAAGTTATAAATCTATAAAATTAAATTTTGAATATTAAAAATCAATTTTATAATCCAATTTCAAATAACCAAAATTCTGGGTCATTACATTCCTTCCCTATTAAAAGAATTCCGTTTCCTAAATTACCAAGGTTGGAAGAGTGGCCCAAAACCCATTAACTTTCCCAAAACCAATTTGTTGAACAACTTCATCACTTCACCAATTTCCAAATTCATCTATAGATTCCAAATAATATTATTTACTCAATAATTTCAAGTTATAATCCCAAGATCAAATTTTAGTTATTAAAAATTTTCTTTAAAATTTTCTAACTCCTTAAATTTTCAAAAAATTTCACCAACGTCTCCTTTACGCGGTTAAATCAGAGCAATTACAAATCGCCACTATAGGCTCAAATCAACAAAAGAAAACAAAAGCCAAGTGGCTCAATCATGAAACCATCAAATCCAAACAACAATTTAAACATGTACCTTTTAGTCGAGCAACCCAATTTTCTTATGAAATCAAATACGTCAATTTAGCTTTTGCTTTTAAATACCTGCACCTTACTTACCAATAATATCCAATCATATAATTCAAAAACATTTTCTTTTCAAAAATTTCAAAAATTTCTTTACTTAAGCCTGTACGATGTACATATATCCTTCGTACGCAATATCAAATCTGATCATTCACTCGATAACACAATTTCACTTCCGAACTAGTATCATTCACACGACTCTGTAGTGCGGACTTAGATCTGGCTCCTTGATTGAAAATTGTTATTCTCCTTACATAACTATATACTATGATAGAGAATCCTAGAATTAGTCAAAAATCCACATCCAGTGTTCGCCGTCGAGAATCAAGTGAAAAATTCCAACTCGAACCGATATAAATCATCTCAAAATTCTATGCTCGAATCTGGATCAAATCGTCATGCAAACAAAGTAATATACGCACAACTTACATATTAATTTCCAATTGATTCTTCTCAATTCTCTTATTCACGTTTACTTCATTTCCATTCAATTATTTACCGTTATCATTCACACTTATAATTCACATTCACCTATTTACTTAATATATCACTTTAATACCAATTTCACTTAAGAATTTCACCATCAAATTTTCTTAAGTCTATTATAAATATTTTACACAAATGTTCTTAGATTAATTACCACTTCGCCACCTAAGTTTACATCCATTTCTAATCAAATTCAATTTTTATTTCACTCACGCCAAATCAAATTTAACTCGCTAATTTATTCAATTGGTAAATTCCTTAACTCATTTTTGAAAATTTATTTTATTTGGTCCAACTCCATAGTTAAATTTTAACATTTCAACCATATCAAATTCGCTAATTATTAGCTCATTTCATTAATTTATTTCAATCTCAATCAATTTAATCTGACTCCTTCCATTTGTTACAATTTCAGTATCTCATTCAATTGACCAACCTTCCAATCAACTCACTAATTTAATCTAATTAGTTTATCTACAAATTAATTTCGAGTCTCAAACAAATTTATTCCAAAAATTAGTTTATTTAATTTAATCTTAAGTTAAATTCCAAAACTTTCTTTTCTAACATTTATACTCAACAAATTAAAATATTGTTTTAACTTATTAATTCTCAAAATTTATAAGTTATCAAACTTATTTCCTCGTATTTTCATAAAATATTCAAATGAAAATTCCTAGAGTTTAAACACCTTATCCTCATTTATTTCAAATCATTTTGAAATATTATATATACAAAATTCCCTTAGTATATCAAACCATTCCTTTGAATTTGAAATCAAAACTATTTTTACCAAATAAAACTCCATTGGTAGCAATTCCTTTCTAAGAAACTCGAAAATGAACGTCAATGATGTTGTAGTCATCACCGAAATTATTTTCCAATGACCAAAGTGAGTTTAGTGCTTTCATTCCCTTTAAAACCCTTTGAAAAAATTCATTTATTTCCATTCAAAAAAAATTTCCAGATAGTGCCATTATTACTTTCCCAACTTTGAAAAAATCATTTTCAAACCAATGGAGTTTAAATTTCCAAATTTCTAGCCTTAAACCCTTACAATCATATTTTAAAATATACTTATGAAATTCCTACATTTTCAGCTTTTAAATCCTTTATAAATCATTTTTATAATCCATATTTATATAATATGCTTCAGGAGCTTCATTATATTTCAATTTACAAACCACTTTTAAAAATCATATTTACATAATTCCATTTTGTTATATGAAATTATTTCTTAAGTTTTAATCTTGTTTTCATTATAATATCAACTTGTATTCAATCACCGACAACAACAACTAACAAATGATAATGGTTTAACATTATCATTTCCTAACAACCAAGCGCACCATATATACCATAATAACTTTCTAAAAAATTATTACTTTATATATAAAATATAATCAGGGTAAATTTAGTTCATTTACCCAATTTCAAAACAATACCATGTCGAACTGTCCTATTCAAGTGTTTAGAGATCCCTAACAATAGCATTAATTACTCGTATTGACTAGAATCCATAAGCCACTTAATAAATCAACCAACACAATATAAGTCAATTATTATATCACTAACAAATATGCGCTCATATCTATTAATACACTTAAACTCATTCTAGGGTGTTGCTGACCCTATCTCTAATGAGTTACCCCATCAAAGTCAAGGTTCTCGCTTAATCTTCAGCTCTGATACCATGTTGTAATGACTCACTTTTTTGTACATTCTAAGCTGACAAATAACCACACATGTCAACTCAAAATTGAACAAAAAGCCGAATTGTTAGTGGAAAAGAAAACGAAGAGGTAGAAGAAAATGGAAACAACAACACAGAATCTCACAATCATAGCGGAACAATATATAGTAGATAATAACATGTCTTTATACAAAAAGAACTATAACTGTTATTTATACATATCATCATCATAAGACAACAAATCAATAATGGACTGTTATGATAGCTTGTCCTCCCTAGTGCTGACTATACATCCAAACGCACACACAGCGGAATACAATCAAGTACGTGGAATGAGTCTCTGTCATCCAGCTCATCTCCTGAGCTCCATAAGAACCTATCCTGAATATGTAATACTCGGTTTGACCCCGAGCATTATAATAAAATAACACCCGAGTCAGTCTGGAAAAATAGTGTGAGAAAACACACTCAATTTGAATTGTTGCTTTGTCAAAATCCTTTGAAAACAAAGATATCTCGCAAGACCACATCACATATAAACATGACAGGTTTTTACCTTACGATAACCAAAACATTTTTATAGAATATCAAGTGATATTATAATAGTGTATAAGTACAAATACTTATTAAAATAGCTGAAATTGTAACATAAATTAAATTCCAGCATACTAGGCTCTACAATCAAAACCGTAAAGGCTCGTAGTGGATATTAGATTCCATACAATGATTGGGCTACTAGGATACCACCGGTCACAGTACATCTCTAGAAAAATGTACCGAGGACCTCGTTGGGATCCCCTACCAACACAAGGCCGGCCTATCCCTAACCTGGATAGTACCGTATATGTTATCACCCTGGGTGTTCACACCCTTATCGTGCACTCTCTTTTCATGCACAGCCATATCCATAATTTTAAAATATATCCAAGGGTATCTAGATAGGTGATAACATACCCTTATTTGGTGCGGCCGACTTAGCCTTGCTGCAACTCCCTATTTTAGTCATTCTCGGTTGATGAGGCTTAAGGCTACGATTACCTTTCAAGGAATTTATACTTAGAATGCACATTACCCTGCAATGATAATGTGCTGACAGCATTCATCCATAAAAGTTGTTCTGGGTTTGAACAAACCGAATCTCTAGAATCACCATCATTATTATCTTTACGATATCCCAATTCGTAACGCACAAATCGAATCGAAGTGGTTTTCGGATAATTAAATCCGATCTCGGTCTCTTCGAAACGATCAACGAATTTGGCTAGATTTGATAGTCGGATATTTAACTATCAAATTTTCACACATAAGCAATCACTAGGCCCAGATTATAAATCTTTCAACATCTATTTAAAAATATCTTTACAAAGATAGATATTCAAACCTCATTCAATATTTCATATTTGAAACACTTCTGAATACTTCTACCCGTAACAGGGTATTTCCAACACTTAGAAATATTTTCAATTTAAATTCGTAATCCATTACTTAGAAAAATATTTCTATATAAATCATTTCGTAGTTAGAATATTTCCAAAACCATTTAATTCCAATACTTAGGAATATTACGTCTTATCTTACAAATCTCTGGAATTTCATCAATTCCCTTTAATATTTCCAAAATCTATTGATTATACTTATATATAATCCAACTAAATATTTAGAACTCCTTTAATGAATTCAAATTCATTTTCGAATTTCTCGAGTCTAACCATTATTGGAAATTCCCTAAAATTTTCAAAAATCCCATTATAATAATTCACTTATATGACCACATCCGTTTAATAAAAATCCGGCTTAAAATCTCAAGAGTATTTATAAAAAAATTCCAATCACTTACTTTTAAATTCTCTATATATTTATATAATAGTAATTTTTAAAATATGGTTAAATAATTATTTAAAATATCATAGCACCTTTAAAATAAACATCAATAAATAATTCCAACTTATTAATAAAATTCTAATCGATTTACAAAAATTGTTTATAACTTAGAATACATTCAACAAAATTAAATTTTTAAGTCATTAAATTTATAAAAAATTTAATCCATTAATAGTTTTAAAGCTGCATAGTTTAATAACTCTAAATTCTCTTTTTAAAGCAAACCTTAACTTCTTGTGAACACCACTTTTAAAATTCTATATCCAATTTATCACTTATAAATCTCTCAATTTATCACAAATCGATTCACATTTCCAGTTCCATAACTATTACCAAATTCCAATATAGAATCCACCATTTCTCTCTAAACCGATTTCTTGATCTCATTATAAATTCTCACTATGAATTTATATTTCCTATTTACCAAATGAAAACCATTTCACTTCATTTATATACATTGTTTATACATTTCGTAATCTCATTTCCAGTTTATAATGGTTTCATATCATTTAAATTCATTTATAAATAAATTTATAATTAAAATTCCATTCATAAATCTATTTCTCAAATAATCCAAACTATATTCTGAAACTAGCCAAATCTCGATTTCTACTTCCATTTCGTAGTCATAAAAATCTTATTTAAAAATCCAATATAACCAATTTTATATTTATTGCCAAATTCCCCTTTTTTCTCCTAATCTATTTAAATCTCAATTTCTAAAATATTTTTGCATTTAAACAAATATCACTTAAATTTATTATTTAAAATCCTTTGTATACATTATTCCAAAATCTCTATTAAAATATCATGAAATAGTTAAGTACAAAGTCAAACCATTTATTTATCCAAATCAATTTCTTTTAACTAATCAAAAATTCAATATAAATATTTCACTCCCAAATCTCTTTTCAATTTCCTTTCAAATTCAAAAATAATATTAGTAGTTTTGAAATATTAAAACTAGGGCCAGTGCCACTATAACACCCAATAAATTCAATTCACGCCATAATCTATCACAGATAAATCAAACACATCATATGTCACTATACATGAAAGTAAAACCAAAATTTTTGAGGAATCCAGTTGGATCCCTCCTACATGTTTCTCTGCATCCACAGATGTTAGATAACATAAAATACTAATCTCGCTTCGAGGTGGTATATCGCGGTAATATAAGGTCATCTGCTATTATGAGGGGTGCATAATGCCTCATCCGCTACAATAGATGGAAAATATATCCAACTACTAATATATATACTACTATATATAATATAACATCCAACTGATAATAAAATTTTATCAATTCAACCATCCATCCAATAATTAATTTCAATTATTATAACTCAATCCAGCTAACAAAATTGAGTGAGATTTACTCACCCTTATTTTTGTTATTGCTTCCGTGCTCTGATTCCGATTAAATTCGAACGCGTTCGAATTTAACTGAAAATCCTATAGGCTCTAAACTCAACCAATTTGATCTCATACCAAACATCTCGTTAATCCAAACACAACTCGACTGATCGCGTTGGATTTGGACCTAAACGAACGAGTTGCGAAATTTATAAGAATCGGCATTTATTAAACCAATTTATATAAAAAATTCACCACATTTTTATTTTTATTTTTCTCGCCCACAAAGCCCAGTCCACAAACAAAAGAACCCAACCCACATGCACCCCTTCGTCTTCCCCATTTTCCTTTTTTTCCCTCACATCTGTATCTTTGTGCACGCCCTCCTCGTGTCACTGACATGCCAAAAGAAGTCGCCAACGGCCAAACCACCATTGCCAAACACCTTGCCACTCCTTTCCTAATTAAATCACGACCTTCTCGCGTTCGAGTGCTATAGTGAGAATGTCGCGATCACCAAATGTCGACTGAACCATGTCAAGACTTCGCCACAGCTGCCCTTCAGCCTCGCGAGCTCTATTCTGGCATCCAATTCTTGAATGGAAGACTATTGCTCCATAAATCTCAAGCCCTAGCCTCCAAGCTCCTCTCGACTTCACTGTCGACCACCCCAGCTTCGCCACAGCCTCCAATACTTGGTCAAGAGCTAAATCCCACTCGAATTTGAATTTTAAAACTTGTTTGATATTTTTTTATTTAGTGGATTTTGAGAAATTTAAAACTTGAACCTAGTTTTCTTTTTTTTTCTTTCTCTGTGGTTTAAAGATTTAACGAGAGAACACGATTTAAATATGAGAGGGAGAATCGTATATAGGACAGGGTGGCTTGTTATAGAAATAGGGAGGCTGAGTAGATGTTTTGGGGTTGAGTGTCAAATCAAAGAAATATATATATATATATATATTTTAAAATTTGAAAATATCTAGCTATACTTTTTGGATCCCAATCAAGGTGTGTCGTCGGGCGTTCATAGTGTTACATCCCTATTCCAAACGCAGTGGAACAAGTTCGAGTTCCAATTCGATCGTATGGAGAAGATAGCTTTTTGAACCAAATAAAAATATTAAATTTTCGATATTAAATTTAACGCATTTCTATCTCGTACGACCAAATGATAACTCTAATTGCTACAAAATTTGAAATTCAATAATGATACACTATTATGGATCCAATAACATTGGTTTCGTCTAAATCTAAGACAGTGCTCTGGAAAGCTATTTTTACTCATTAATTTAAACAAGTTATTTTTAATAACGAGTAAACCACTTATAAATCCAATTTAAAATTTTCATTATCTTCGTTCTTATAAATAGAAATTAAATAAGCTTTGAAATAAAAAATTTCTAACTTAAAAATCAATATCCCATTATTCAACAAATTTCAATTAATATATTTAACAATTAAATTATCCAATAATCATTATATTTGAAATTCAAGTTATTAAATCTGTAAAATTAAATTTTAAACATTAAAATCAATTTTACATTTCAATTTCAAATAACAAAATTCTGGGTCGTTACACTATGGGTTACAGGCGTGAGAAGAGAAAAAAGAAGAGAGGGAAGAAGAAGGCGTGGGTCGGGTTACAATTAGTTGGGCCGGCCTGTTGCTATTGGGCAATTATTTTTATTAAGATTGAAATTAGTTCAATGATTAAAATATAAATATCGTCAACTTATAAAATTTCATAACTTCTGAGGTCCGTTTCGAGTGAAACAAGTCACATTGCCATGTATCGACGAAGGCTACAGCTTGGAATCGAAGTGGTATTTCTTTGAAGCAGAAATATTTTCAGTTCCAAATAAAGGTGAGTGTTTTTTACGCTCACGACGCACTATAATATTTTTATGTTTGTTAAAATTAAATCGTGAAGTTATCTAATTTTATTGACTGTTGTTTGGAAATGAAATTGACATATGAATTGACTGTAGGTATTAAAATTGACAGTTAAATTTGAAATTAGAATTTAATTGCTAGTAAATTACCTGATATTGATAACTATGAAATTTTTGTGGATTATTGGCCGATTTGGATGTTGATTATGATGGATGCTATTGACAGATGTTTTGGATGATTTGGATGTTCATTTATGTTGATATATTCTACTATCATCCTGTATATTATTTACAGTATATAAAACTGTAAATCAAATTATTTCGAACAAATTAAGAAATAGGTTGAAATGGTGTATACCTATGACATTTATTTTGGATTGAAATGATACATATCCATCTTTGAATTTGATTGAAATAACTGATTCACTTGGCCATAGGATAGAAAATTATATACGGACACCGACTGGTTAAATTAAATGATCTTGAAATTTAAATTTAGTAGACGAAACTGTTTAAATAATAGAAGTTAAGATTTTGAAGTTATAATTGAAATATGATCTGAATTTCAGAAATTGATTTGTTTTAAAAGATTGGACTTTCATTCGAACTTTTAATATTGCTAAGCAAAAGTGATATAAAACAATATTTCGGAATTGAGCTCGGAATTGTATTATGTTTGAGGATTTGGATTTTAAATTGGATATTGAAGGTAAATTTGGTTTAAGTGTTTTGAATCGATATTTTGAAAATCGAACTTGGAATTGATATAAATTGAAATCGTTTAAATTTGGAATTGAAATTGAAATTAATTTAGAATTGTAATTGAAATTAATTTTTAATTGGAATTGAAATTAATTTGGAATTGAAATTGAAATTAATTTGGAATCGAAGTAAAATTCGACTTGAAATCGAAATTGAATCAATTAAATCAAAATGGAAATTGGAATTGATTTGAATTGAGAAATTTGGAATTGAATCGATTTGACTTTGTTTCAAATGAATTATTTTGGTATAAACGGTTTAAAATCTATCTTCTTTAAATATTCATATTATTTTGATTTTCCAAATTATTTATTATATGAACCATTTTTAATACTCAAACTATTTTCTATGAAACTATTTTAACTAACTATTTTAAAATTACTTAAACTATTTTCTAAAAATTCATACTAGTCAATGGAGTGAAATGTTTATATTTAAATCTTAGACTTAAGTGTGAATTGGGTTAAAGTGAAGTGATAACCTAAATTGTAATTCGAATTAAAATTTTGAAGTGAAATCGATATATCTAACTGAATTGACATTTTGAAGTAAAATATGATTTGTGAAGCGAATATGATGATTTCGAAATGTAAAAGTACCAGCCGGTGTGTAAAATGACATTGGGTTGTTAAAGAGACCAGGGCCTATTATTGGCATACTCTCTGTCAATATTGGAACCACTTTAACAACTATGTACATGCAGGAGACTCCAGAATGAGGTGGTTGGATTTGGCGTAGTTTTCTGGATTTGAAGAAAGAGAACGATGATGGATAGATCCCAACACTTGTGCCAATTTGAAATGACTAAAACAGGATGGCTTGATAGGGCCAAGTGGGTTAATTACCCCTAGCGGACATCCGTTCTTCGATTTTCTTGGACTCGGTCCATAATATTACTCTGGTTGTTGGTTTCAATTGGTTGCACCTTGATTTGGGATAGCCTCCCATTGGCTCGATGTAGGATGGATGGGCGCGGTAGACGGTCATGACTATGATGCGTTACCACCAGTCCTGTGACTCGAACTGGTAGTATCCTACCTTGGGCATTGCTTCACGTGTCTCGTTATACTTTTATCCCTATACAAGACCCATATGATTATGGTTTAGTGTTGTCGTATCATGGCGCATTCCTATCCATCGACAGTTTACTGGGGTTTCATATGCAAACTGTACGATAATGCTAAAAAACCCGTTAAAGGGATTAATATAAAGTCTTAGCGCTAAGAAAAATATTTGCTTTACTGATTAGACATTATATATGTAGTGTACTACTACATATAAATATTTTGATGGATCCTAAAGAGATGGAAATTCCCATAACATCTCTTAAGTTATTGCACGCGCATTATAGACTAGATTAGAGATGCGAAACTCCCTAAACATCTTTGATGCCACGACACTCGTGTTATATGCGATATCGATTTGACTTCCAAAAGAATATTTTAGTCTTGATTTGAGTGTTTTGTTTTTTCATTACGCTCGGGTCATTCTTGAGTTTTTAAGCACCTTGAAGATTATTCTCTAGAGGACGAAGACGAAGATTTGATATATTATTACTATTATTATTCCCTGCATCATGTTGTTCCGTTGCATCATTTATTTATCCTTGTTGTATATATAACTCTGATAAATGTTGTACAAATTATAATCAAATGTACAATATAAACGCATCATGAACTGTTTATGTGATTATTATATTTTGTCATTCCGCAGCGAGATTTTATATTTTTTTTTCTTCTTCTTTTCTTATTTTTCTTAATTAACCCCAATGATTATCTATGTTTTAGGTTGTTTAAGTTGGACAAATGTGGATTATTGTCGATTTGAACCTTCCAAAATGTGGGTTGTCACATCTTTGAAGGGCTCGAAACTCATCAACTTCCTCCTCAATTTCTGGCGAATCCATCGACTATTACCCAACACTTCCTAAATTAAAATCGAAGAGCTCGTCGAGCTCTATAATCTCAACAGTGATGATTGGATTTCTTGGAGTGGTGTGGCCAGATTTGGGTCGCGTTCGTCGCGCGTTTTGTGAGGTTGTGTGGCCGATTGGTGGGGTCGAGCTCGGCATGGCTGAGGGAGTGGGTGCGCGTTGGGATGGGCATCGATGTAGTGGCTTCTGATCATCGTCAGGTGGCTCGATGGTGGAGCGGCATTCGAAGATTGAAGGCATGAGATGGGTTCGATGTCGGCCTGGGTAGAATGAGGGAGGGAAAGAAACAAATTAGGTTAAGTTTTTTTTGTTTTGAAATTTAATTAAAGTTAATTATATATTTGTTATCTCGAATGTAATTAAATCTGCAACTTTATCATACGAGGTCGAATTCGCGTGAAACAAGTGGCATTGGATTCGTATTATCAAATACTATGCGATTGAGCTGGTTTAAATGGATTTGGAGCTAGTGAAAATTTGGTTAAATTCTAACGGCTGTTCATTTTTAATCGAAATAAAACGTTGCAACAAAAAATGCAACCAAAGTGAGTAAAACTCACTCTTTATGACCTGCTTATATTTTTATGTAAGTGGGAATATTTTTATTATGTTGTTTTGATGACTATTGGATGTTATATATATTTGTATATATATTGGATGTTTGGATTTTATGCTATAGTAGTTTGTAGTTGGATATATTCCTGCCGATTGGAGCAGATGAGACCCTATACGTTCTCATGTATGAGTGGATGATCTTTTGTACCGCGTCTGCCTCGAAGCAGACATTGTATATATTTTCTCATGTATATTTGTTGTAGGTGGCAGGTTGAAGGGATCCAACAGGATTCCTGACTACGGTTAATGTTTATTTACACATATTGTTATATGCGTTGTATTATGTGATATTTGATGTGATGGATGCCATGATTGCTATTGTTGATGTGAATACCCTTATTTAATACTTTTGCAGCATTGGGCCATATTTTTGAAATTTAAAATATTAAAATGATGATTTCAATTTGAAAGGATTTCAGAGTGGTTTTGAATATATATATGTTTTATTAACTTTTGAATTGCTAAAGAAATGGATTTATTTTAAATAAATAAACGTTACAATTTTTATGTTATAAAAATTATGTTTTTGTGAAATATACTTAAATATGATTTTTGAAATATGAAGTTAACTATTTTGTAAAATAAGTTAAATTGAGAATTTTGAACTTATTATAAATGGTTTATATATAAGACTTATAAAATTGATATTTTATAAATAAAAGTAATGGGATTATAAATGAGTTTTATAAGTATTAAAATGAAGTTATAAATGAAACCTTATAAGTAAATAAGATTTATAAAGCAAGGAAGTTATATAAGGAATGTTATTAATAAAAATATTTAATGAAATAAATTTTATAAACGATATTTTATTAATTATAGAAATGGAATTATAATCAAATTTGTATATGGATTTGTAATTAAAATTTAGAAATGAATTTATAATGGACTTTGTAAACAATAAGATTAAAAAAGGATGAATTTGTAAATAAAGAGATTTATAATTAAATAAACTTATAATGGGATTTTGATATATAAATGAGATAAAAGGGAGATTGGTTAATAATGGAATTGTATAAATGGAAGTTTTTATAAAATAAAATGTGAATTAGAAACACTGTTTTATAAATGTGAAATAAATTTAATTTGATAAGCTAAATATGGATTTTTATAAAAGGAAAATCATGATTTTAAAGAGAATAATTTTTCAACTGAATGTTTTGGAAAGTGATATTACAAAATGGAGTTTAAATGATTTGAAAATAAAATAAATTGTGAATTCACTTATTATTAAAATAAGTACATGGAAATGTTTTTCAAATATTGAAATATTGAAGTGATTTTGGAACTATATCCTTTTAAAGATAATTTGAAGTAAATGATATGGAAAAGCGATTTAATTAATTAAGATTAATAAATCAGGCTTAGTGACTACTTACGTGCTAGATTTCGTTTGTCGCTTTGATAGTTAAATAACCGACTATCAAATTTAGCCATTTTAGTTTCTCAACTTGATGTAGAAACTAATTAGTAGTACACTTAGTACGTAACTGACTATGTAAGCCTGATTATCATTTGTGTTGAGAATGTTGATTTGTATAGTGCGGAGTGATTACTCCAATGTATCGAGCTTCCTTCTTGGTCGAAGGATAGCAAGTTGAAAGTTGGAAACGTGATGGTCTATGAGACTTAGTTTCTGTGTGAGATTGAGACACTCTATTGCGTTGTTGGTGTGAAGAGACCGGGATCAAATTTATCTAAAAACCACTTTGGGCAAACATATATGCGACGATTGTGCAGATTGGTCGATGATATTGATATTTAGGATTTTTATAGTGAAGGACTGCTTGTTGATCATTTGGGGTTAAAATCCCAATATATATATATATATATATATATATATATATATATATATAGTATCATTAGTCTCTTTGTTATGAAATATCCATTGCAAGGGCTGTTGCTACTAATTCCATAGGATGTGGTGGGAGATTACCTTCGGTTTTTCCTTTTCCTAGACAATTTGTATGATGAGTGTTTGACATTGCATTTCTAAGATTACACACATTGTTTTTACAAACATACATCTGTGGTTGTAGAGAAGGCAACTTCTTTTAGCTTAACACCCTCCTTGAGATATACAAGCTCAAGAGTTGTATTTTTGTGGAAGGAAATTAGTAGTCAACGGGAATGGCAATATGGCATTCAAAGATGATGTTGATGTGATATATGAAAGGTAATCGGTACCTCTTTTGGCCTCACTGCTTGGAAAATGACTGAAGCAGGGATAGAAGCAGCAAGGCTAAGTGGGTCGCTCCCATCGGGAGTTATCATCACTCTTCTAGATGTATCTTTACATGCTATGACGCCATGTATCTGATTATTATTGATGTATGCTTGTAGCCATAGATTATAGGTCGGTAACGACTGGAGTTATGACATATTTGATAATATCCAAGAATGGGTTGGCCACTCTTGTGTTGGTTTAGGCGGGTATTGCCTGCTCCCTAGGTACATCCCTTTAAAGGTGTACCAAGTTAGGTTTGGAAAGGTAGTCTCTTTACCAGGTCATTTGTATGGAATCCAAAATCCACTACGTTCCTGCCATTTTGTTTGTAGAGCCTAGTATTGCTGGAATTAATAATGGTAACAATTTCAGCTATGTTTATTATTTGTATAATAGACACTATAATAATATAACACGATTAGATATGAAAAGATTTTGGTTACTGTAAGGGAAAAACTGTCTGTGTTTTTGTATGGACGTGGTCTTATAAGATACCTTTTGTTTTGATAAAGGAAAAGTTTTGATAATTTCATAAATTCAATTTATATGTGTTTTTCTGACGCTGTTTTACCAGACTGATTCGGATGTTCTTTCCTTTTCAATGCTCAGGTCAGACCGAGTATATTTACAGGTTCATATTTGATGCTTTTGGAGCTTCATCATGCAAGCTGGAGATCTTCATGTCATATACACGTATCTGTTTATTTTTCCGCAGCATTGAGTTGTTGTTTTGTTGTAAATTATCAGCATTTGTGAGGATAGGTTGTTATAACTATCCAACTTGATGATTACTTATTGAGTACTCTGATATTTATTTATGTATATTATAGTTTCTCTTCGTAAAGATTATTGATCTATATTATATGTTATTCCACTGCAATGTGAAATTTTGTATTGTTTTGATTCTGCCTCTCTTTCTTCTTCTTTTGTTCTCTTCTTCTTTCTTCTTTCTTTCTTCTCTCTTTCTTATCACCTTGACTTTTCTTTCTCATGATCATATGCAATTCTGTTCATTTTGGGTCGACATGCGTGGTTTATTGTCAGCTCAAAGGGTATGGATTTGTGGGTCGTCACAGCTGGTATCAGAGCTTACGTTTAGTATATTCCTAGGCTTTGATATGTAATCGGTATATAGGGTAAGTAGCACCCTAGATTGAGTTTGAGTACATTATATGTATGAGTGCATATTTGTTAGTGATATAAAAATGTTTTGTATCGTGTTGATTGATCTGTTGAGTGTTTTATAAATTCTGGTCAGTATGTGGGACGTCACTGTATCGATAAGGATTTCTAAACTCTTAAACAAGATAAACTGACATAATATTGTTTTGAATGGGTAAATGAAATAATTTTACCTCGATTATATTTTATATATAATTATATATATTGATTTTTGGTTGTTAATGAATGGTAATATTTAATTATTATCATTTGTTATTTGTGTTGTTATTATTATAAATCTAAATAAGATAAATAAATTTGGAATGAATCTTGTATAAGTGAAGTAAAATAATGAAATTATGTAAGTAAAAATTTATAAATGTGATTTATAAATAT
Source organism: Allium cepa (assembly GCA_030765085.1). Taxonomy (NCBI): domain Eukaryota; kingdom Viridiplantae; phylum Streptophyta; class Magnoliopsida; order Asparagales; family Amaryllidaceae; genus Allium; species Allium cepa. The sequence goes on along the minus strand of CM060940.1, from coordinate 621,910,739 downwards.
AAAAAGGGATGTTAAAAGAATATAAAGCATTAAATTCACTATCGTTGCTAGAAAATAATAAGGATGACGACGGCCGCATCATCAGTATCATTTTTGAGTTTTTGTGTGATGGATTTGCTACCATAGTAAATTGATATTGAAATTTTGTTATGACAAACAAATTTAAATTTAAAATCCAAGTTTGAAATTGATAAATATAAGTGAAATGAGTTTTGGACTTTTAATATGAAATTAAAATTTAACTTAAGTAAAGTTAAATAAATTTGAATTAGTGTAATAAAATATATGATTTGGAATTTAACTAAAGGAAAGTTAAATAAAACTGAATTGGATTTAAAATTGAATTAGATAAGTTATTGAAAAGAATATACATTAAAGATTGTAAAGTGATTGTATAACCATGAATTTAAATTAACGGGAGGTAAATAAACTTAAGTATATATTCATGAAAACTTAAGTAAATAAGTTTATAACTTATAATTTGAGAGATAGTATGTAAAGAAAATTTCTATTTGATAAATATGAAGGTTAAGAGATGAAATTTGAATTGGATTTTAAGTTGAAATTTAAGTTAAGTAGAATAAAATGAAGTTGAAATGAAATTTAACTTAAGTGAGGTTGAATGAAGTGAGATTGATTTAACAACAAATTAATAAAGTAAGTTAATTAGTTGAAGTGATGAATATGAATACAAACTTGAATTGTTAAATGAAATTCAACTTTGGTTACAAAATAAATTAGCCAATTGAATATGGTTTGGAATGATTATTTGTTAGACTAAGTATAACTTAAATCAGGAATGTTGGAATAAAACTTAAGTTAAGAAGTTGTGAATTAATAATAGAACTGGAAGTGTTGTATAAAATGTTGAATTAAACTTAAGTAGAAATTGTATAAAATGAAATGTGATTCAACATAATCTGAATCTAAACTGAGTATTAGCAAAGAATGTGAGTATTGAATATCAACCAATTAGAATTAAATGTGTTAAACCAAATTAAATGCAAAGGAAGTAAATATGAATGTTTGAGTGTAAACTAAATTAATTTGGGTAATAATGGATATGCATTGGTTATTAGTTGGATGTTAAATGATTGAACAGATATTCATTAAATGTTATTGAATTAACGAACGTGATTATAAATTCACATAAATAATGAATGTTATTATGAAACTGAAATTGAATATAAATTGATTGAATGCTAACAAATTGGAAGTAAAGTGAATCCAAATAGAATTGAATTTGATTCGAATTGAAAGTGAACTAACTTGGATGTAAATTAGTGAATGTAAACTAATTGAATATGAAGGAATGAATGCAAACTAGATTGATGAGAATCAAATGAATGTAAAATGTGAATGAACGTAATAAAATGATTGTTAGTTAACTTGAATGCGAATTAGCTGGATGAAAACTAAATAGTAAACGAATGAATTTGTTTGTTGGATGTTAGATGGGTATTTGTTGTTTGATGGTTGCTTATATTGCATGTGTTTCATTTGCATAAGATTATTGTATTAGCTATGTTGTATATTGATATTATTTGCTATATACATGTTTCTCATTGGTTGTTGAGATTTAGTAGGTGAGGATGGCGTATGCTTCGCAATTGGAGCTCGCTTATATGCTTACTAAATAATATAATAAAAGGTACATATCTTGAATTACATACCATACTTTTATATATATTTTTTCGACGGGATGCCTCATCATTGAGATGAGATGTATATTTATGATATATATATATATATATATATTATGATCCTACTACGATCGAACTGCGCAAAGGAGACGCTGGCGAAATTTTTTGAAAATTTAAGGCGTTAGAATTTTTTTAAGAAATTTGGAAAAAATTTGATAACTAAAATTTTGAGTTTTGAGTTATAACTTGAAATGATATAAGTTGGTTTTGAAATTATATTAGTTATTGAATTGGCATTAGTTAGTAACTATGAATGAATTTGGAAACTTTAAAAAAAAGTCCAAAATAAGTCGCAACTAAATGATTTTGGGAAAGTTAAACACTTAAAAGAATTTGATAATCTATTTCAACTAATTGGTTTTGAAAGTTGATGGAGTTGTAGCATTTTTCTTACTAGTAATTTTGGGGACAAAATTATTTTAAGGGGGAAGAATGTAACGACCCAGTTTTTCAGTCGTTTGAATTTAGAATATTTAATTGAATTTAAATATTGAAAAATGAATATTATAAGTTGAATTGGTTAAATAATTGAATATTTAATCTAATATGAATAAAAATGATTTCTAACGTTGTTATAAATGCTATTTGAATTTGAATAAAGTTAGTAAACCTTTAAATTCGAATTAAAAATTAATTTACAGAAATTGAAAATTTTAATATTCAATTAACGTACAAAAATAGTTATTTTTGACACTGTCTCGGATTTCAACGAAACAAGTTTCATTGGATCTATAATAGTGAGTTATTATAGAATTTCAAATTCTGTGGCAATCGGACTTACGGTTTGGGCGTGCTTGAAACGTGTAGAAATTAATTAAAGGAAATTTAATTGAAATAATTCGATTTCGAAAACCTATCTTTCAAATATGATGGAATTGGCTCCCGATATAGATTCCATTGTGTTCGGAATAGGGGCAAAACATTATGAACGGCAGGTTGCACGCTTGATTTAGAGTTCTGAAAATATTGGGGTGAATAGTAATTTATATTACGTATAAATAAATAACCATAATTCACTCAAAACCCTAGCAGATTAGGGCAGCCGCCACCCATCTTTGAACGGCCCGAAACTCATTAACTTCCTCCTCAATTTCTGGTGAATCCATCGACTATTACCAAAACTTCCTAAATGACAATCGAAGAGCTCGTCGAGCTTTATAATCTCAACGGCGATGATTGGATTTTATGGAGTGGTGTGGCCAGATCTGGGCCGCGTTCATCGCTCATTTCGTAGAGTTGTGTGGTTGATTGGTGGGGCCGAGCTCGGCATGGCTGAGGGTGTGGGTGCACGTTGGGAAGGACTTCGACGTAGTGGCCTCTGATCGTCGTCAAGTGGCTTGATGGTGGAGCGGCATTCGAAGATTGAAGGCACATGATGAGTTCGATGTCGGCCTGGGTAGAAGGAGGGATGGAAAGAAACGAATTAGGTTAAGTTTTTTAAAAATTTAATTTAGTTAAAGTTAATTATATATTAATTATCTCGAATGCAATTAAATCTGCAACTTTGTCATACGAGGTCGGATTTGCATGAAACAAGCGGCGTTGGATTCGTATTGTCGAACACTACGCGATAGAGCTGGTTTGGATGGATTTGGAGCTAGTAAAATTTTTGGTTAAATTCGAAGGCCTGTTCGTTTTAATCGAGATAAAACGTTGCAACGACGAATGCAACCAAAGTGAGTAAAACTCACTCTTTCTGACCCGTTATATTTTTATATAAGTGGGAATATTTTTATTATGCTGTTTTGAAGACTGTTGGATGTTATATATACGTATAAACGTATACGTATACGTATATATGTATACATGTTGGATGTTCGGATGTTATGCTATATGATGTGCACGTAAATATGCATATTTTTACCACCATATTTAATCTATTTAAATTAAATAAATGATCATATTGGGTATTTTAACTTGCTTAAACCAAAAATTCAAATTATTTCAAATTTTCACATATTCATCTTCATCCGAGGGCAAAATAGTCATTTTTGTGCATATATTTCTTTGAAAAAAATTAATGGGAAATTTATATATATTTGTTTAGGAATTTGATCTCAAATAGGAGTGGTTTTATGAAGACACATGCATGCACAAAATGAATACAGAGGAATGAAGATGGAAATAATTCAAATTGAAGAACATAGAGGACCCCACTTACCCACCTACGTTAATATACAAATTAGAGGCTAATGCACATGCTTATTAAATTAATGTCTTCATGTACACTTAAATGATGATTAGTAGAAGCTAATGATTACTTGCCCTCCACACTTTCTCAAGGGTATTTTGGACATTCACCAAAAATATAAATTAGAGTTTAACATATGTATATATACCCCTTAAGTTTCATGTAACCCTCTTCCTTAGCCTCCACTTAATCTCCTTAGTTATTTTTAGGCTAAAAATAAAAATACAAGCTCTCTTTCTCTTTTCATGGCTACTTAGCCTTATTTGTATTTCATGTAACTTTTCTTTTTATGCAATGTTAGTTAATGTTCTTTTACTTTTACATACTCTCTTTCTAATTCTTGTTAGTTGGCTTTCTTTTCCATTAACTTCTATTTTCCTTTCTTTTTTGCTTCCATGTTGCTAGCCACATTTGTCAATCAAATAATAAATATGAGAGGCTAAGCCCCTTCAATTTAGGGGTAATGAAGCTCTCTAATTATGTAGCTTCAACCATTTGTTCATTCATGCTCTCTTTTTGTGCTTAATGATGATTAATGAAGTGTTTTATTTGTTATTCTTGCTTTGAATTTGATAGCCTATATTGCTGACACCAAATAGATTATGCTTAAACAATCACTAATACAAATGTCTTTTCATCAAAATATGATTATGGCAAAAGAAAGTGATTTGAAATTAAAATTTGATGGTCTATATTTCTAATCAATAGCTATAGGTCATACTTAAAATAGATTTCATTTTTATTTTCTTTGTCAAGTTTCATGAAAGTTAATAAGTGCTTTAAGGGATGTGTTATAGTTTGATGGCTTATGATGGCTAATCAATAGCACAAATATGTCATACTTATGATAGACACATCAATTAAAGCATTAATGACCATAAAAGAGAGATCAGGATTTCATGTGTTGAACTATGTGATCTAGAGAGTGAATTTATTCTCTAAATTGTCACTTAACTATTATATATGCATCTCTTTTCTTTTAGTTAGTTAGCTAATTTTCTAGCTCAACATTCTCTTCAACTTTGGTTTAATTTGATTGAATAGATTTTTAAAATCATCGATTCCCTGCGGATCTACCTGTATTCGCCACGTACTACAAGTGTACGCCGTCGCTTGCGGTACAAATTTAATTCAAAAGTTTTCGACGGTTTTCTAACTTGATAGAAATTCCGTCATTCAACTAGTTTTTGGCGCCGTTGCTGGGTAATTTGTTTTGATTTTGATTTTCTATTCTTCGGATTATTTTTAGTTTTTGTGTGTTTTATTGTGTGTGTTTGCAATTTTAAAAAAAAATTGTGTGTTTGTTGTTTGTTTACAATTTGTTGTGTGGTTGTAGTTCTATTTTGCATTTGCATTCTTATAAAGAAAAGGTACATCACAATTTCAAAACAAAAACATTTTATTTCATTTTCTATTGTACAATTTATATTTCATTTTTGTTTTTACAGCGCTTTCCAAAAAAAACACACACACACAACCAATTCACTGTTTCAACTCTGTGCACATTTCTGTGGACTGCCGTCACTATTGGCTCTGTTACAACAGCCATCACCACTGCAGCATCTCTACTCAAACCGCAGCAGCCTACTACCTCTGCCTGAACAACCTTTCTAACCACTGAACCCACGGCCCACACCTTTGTGCATCCCCTTCTCAAGCAAACAACATCCAGTGCAAGCCAACAGTCAACAAGCCACATCTCCACTTCACTCCCCTCTATGACCATCTTATACACTGCCATTCTCCCAAACAACCAAAGGAAAAAGGAGGGGAAAAAAAACTTACTGCCTCGACATCACTGCTCATCTCCTCGTCTACATACCACTGTTTCATCTATTCAAAACAGACCAGCATTCTTCCCCTCAGTTCAACATTCAACCACTTCCCCTCTTACAACTCGAAATTCAAAACTCATACAAAACTATCCCTACACCATCACCGAATAACATCACCCATTTCAACAGCCCACAGCAGTAATTCAACCACCGAACCGCAACATTTCAACCATACAACTACATAACATCATTTACCTCCACCAAAAAACAACAGCGACAACTATCTCACATCGCTGCACATGCAAACCGTATCACTACAATTCTAAACCTACATCAAAACTACAAAACTGCTACATCCCATCAAACCATCCCCTTCTTCATCATACCATACTAGCAGCACTACCTCGCAGTAAGCAGACATCACTTCGACTCATATCCTACCTCGAACTGAATCAAAAACAGTCGCCATCATTTACTCGAAAAACCCCCTATCGTCGAACATTACTGCTGCACCGACAACCAACCTTCATTCACCTAAACTACTGCTGTTTTGACCATCTTCCAGTCATAACCTACCAACACACAGAACACACCCGACATCCACCAAAACAACATTTTCGTCAACATCTCCACGTACACACTGCAAATCCCCTGTCAGCCTTCAGTCATAATCAAACAGCACCACTCAACTGCATCTGTGCCACACTTGCACTGACTCAACTTCAGCCTTTAACCTCATCTCAAACCATAACTGTCACATCCAAACCACTTCATACTTCACCCAAATCACAACGTTACAACTGCTATAGAACTTCCACCATCACCAGAAGCCCAAGTTGACAATCGAACCACCATCGCAATAGCCTCATCTATGAATTCAAGCTTCGCCATCATACGAACCCAACCAATCTGAACTCCAGCCTCTTCGACCTCCCCTCGCCACCACTCGACCATCCCCAAATTCCAATTCCTATACACCACATCGGCCAAATCGCAGCCTGCTATTTGAATCACGACCGCAACCTCACCCCACAATCGCCTCAAACATCAAACTACATCCTCCCTTGAGAACCGCTTCGCACCGCCTGCAGCAGTAAACCACGAGCACGAACTCGAAACCACCCAATTTCTACAATTCGTGAAGTTGACAATTCGCGAAACCTGAAATCGAGAAATTTTGTTTAGGTGAATTTGATAATTCGACAAGTTCCTGAATTTGATTTTGCAGCTTAAATTTGTTTAGGCGAATTTGGTCGCGAATTTTGTTGCTGTGGTTGTTGAGAATTTATGAATTGAGAAGGATACGCTGTGTTCTTTTGTTTAAGTGGGCCAGGTTATAAGGCTTAGGTGTAGCCTATAGTGAATATTTTGATTTTATATTATTTCTTTTGCTTTGTTATTATTTATTTATTTATTTTATTTTATTTTGTTTTTATTTTTGAGTCCATCCTTATTAAGAAAAGAGTTTCTCAATTTGTTTTATTTTGGTTTTAGTTTGTTTTGTTTTAATTTGTTTTAAGTACCATCAATATATATTTTAAAAAAAACTTGTGTATCTTGTTTTTATTTTCAAGTTGTCAAAGCAGATTGGAGGAGTCGCTTCCTTAGCCTTGTTCGCCAAAAAAAAACTGCCCGCTTGCTATATCTATTGTTTTTATTTACCTTGCATTGTTGTTTGCTTGCATATATATTTTAAAAAAAACTCAAAAAAAAAAATTATTCGTAGTTTCATTGTTAATACACGTTTAATTTCTGTTTTGCATTTCATCCTAGATTTTGATTAATAATAACAATTAGACATCGATAATTCTTATTGTATATTGACAATTTGTCTTCTTTGAACAATTTAATTTCTCGGTGTCTAGACTACGGCAGAGCAATAATCAGATATAAATATTACGGTGATTCGTAAATATTATATTGGATTGTTTCTCTGAAGGTACTTAAACCTTCGGCTGCATTACTATGGTGATTCATGATGCATCGATAAATCCTTTTCGTTACCTAGTTGAGAACTATCTTTTTTATCTAAGAAATGTGTGATTATACAATTTTAGGTTAACTTAGGATAAATCATTTGTAATTAACTCCTGCATTCATTTAGTTACATTAGTTCATGCATATATAAAAAAAATCCAAAACTAAAAAAAATTGTATATGTTCCTTTTCCTTTGAAATTTTTAAATCCTTTTTCTTTAAAGTTTTAAAAATCCAAAAAAAAAATTAGAAAAACCAAAATCCAAAAAAAAATATAAAACCTTTTCGAAAATAAGAAAAATGAAAAACCAACAAAAAAAAATTTCCCTTTTGAAAAATAAATTTTATTTATAAATATTTTTCCTTTATAAAAAAACATTCTTCAAAATGTCTGAATTACCCCACTTACGTGAATTTTACAATAGTTCTGAAAATCAGTATAATCCATATGATTTCACTCCAAATTCGTATGGATATTTTAACGACAACTTTTCTTTAAACAATTCAAATTTTGAACAACAAAGTTTTCAAAACGATGACCAACTCTCAAATCTCGAAAATAACATTTCATCTCTACTTCAACTCTCTACACAACAAAATCGAGAGATAAATGATTTTATATTTCATATTTGTGTAATAACTCGAGTCAAGGATTTCAAAATTTGAATTCAATTCAAAACTCAAACGATTTTGATTATAACCCATGCCAATTCAATTTCGAACTCCAAAATGAATTTCAAACTCAAAATGAAAATGGAAACAACTTTTCAAATGAATTTGGCAATGGGAATAATCTTAACCACGTTACGATTGAAAATTTTTGTTCTCAACAAATCCAAATCGTAAATTCTCCAATCAATAATTATAAACTGGATTTTTTGAACAAATGAACGAAATTAACGATGATCACACGGATTCATTGTTTGAAACATATATGAAACAAGTGAAAAACAAAACCAAATCCCAACATGTGACGAGTCAAGTGATAATCCATCTTTTACCACAATTGACGATTTTCAAACAACAACTTTGAAACTAAAAATGATGATCTTAACGAATTTGTTGAAAATTTGGTAATTAAGTTGGATTTCAATTCTTTTGAGGGTGTGGAACCAAACTTAAAATTCGATCTTCCTTTTCTCGATTTCGCAAATTTGAATACAACAACTTTGGATTTTGAACTTGAGATACGCAATAAAGTTGTTGATAATCCAATAAAGGAAAATGAATTTAATGAACATGAATTTTTTGGACTTTGGATGACGAGTTGTTAAATTCCGACGGGGAAGATTTAAATCACCACTTTGATTTTGAAATCAATAATTTTGAAGAAATTTTCAATGACAAACTTGAATTTCAATTTAGTGAAAATAAACTTGAATTTCAATCAATCGTTATATCTACCCCAAAAATCATCGAAAATAAATCAACTCGTACGATTTTCAATAAACGACATTCGTTTTTCCAAATCAACATTCAACTTCGAAATCTTTTACGGTTTGATTTTCTGCGCTTAAGCTGTGTTTCGCATACTTGACGAGACAAATGAATCGGTTTTTGGAAGACCGTTTCATTTACTCTTTGACGATATACTTTCTGATCTCGTGTAAATACCGTTCACCTTCATGTAAATATAGGTCCTTTTTTATTTTTGTTTTATTTTTTTCCTTCCACTTGGGTTGACTATGGCAGTCAAAATCAAGTGTGGGGGGAGACTCATCTTCATTTTTTATTTTTCATGATTTATTTTTTCTTTTTCTTTGCAAAATTTAAAAAAAATCTCAAAAACAAAAAAAAACGAAAAACAGTTTTTTTATTTAAGCATTTTTGATTCGTTTTTAAAGAAACGCTATAGGATAAATATATAGTTTTGGCTTAATAAATTGAAATTTTTGAAAGTTTATTTGTCTTAACAAAAAATAAAAATGAAATTTGATTACAAATAACTATGGTTTAACTAGCATATAGGAAGATTCATACGTGTTAATTATGAAATACATCTTAATTGAAAATCTTTCTTTTAAAAAGTGGTAAATTTAAAGTAAAGGATATAACATTTTTTTTGTCTTCTAAGTTAAATGGTGCTAAGATGATTTTGCAAAACTCTCTCTTTCCAAATAAAATAAAATAAAAAATAAAAAAATATTGCAAAAAAACATATAAAAAAACAAAAAAATTGCGTATATGTAAATATTTTCTATTAACACCAACGGTCGATAGGTGTTCACACTTGTGTGTACACTCGTCATACTCTATACCTTTCTCACGTAAGCCCGAAAGGCAGTGCATGATCAATATATTTGGCCTCAGTTTATCTGAGCTAGGTGTATGTATATATAAATTCTTTTATTAATAATGCTTACAGTCGATAAGTGTTCACACTTGGGTGTTCACTCGCCACGTTCTATATTTCCCTCACATCAGTCCGTAAGGCAATGCATGGGTAACATATCTGGCCTCTGTTTACCTAAGTTAGGCATATAAATATTGTAAGTAGCAATAGAATTTGAAAAATACAAGAGAGAGTAAGCAATTGAAATCCTAGCACTATTTTTTACTTATTTGATTTGACGTTTTATTGAAAAGAAATGAATATACCACTTTGATAAACTTTGATAATCAACTAAGAATTTATTTCATAGTTACACTTTGTTATCAACCGAAACAATGAGTTAAACTTTTGTCTATTGTCACGATAGCTTGATTTTATTGGAGATTTTGACGAGTAAATGACTTAAATTTTCAAGATAATGACCAAAACCGATATTTAACTTATTCGTGTTGATTTAAAAATAAATCCTTCATTTGTAAATTTTTAAAAACTTACATTCATCTCTTTGTAAATAAATCTTGCATTTTGTAAATAGTTTCACTTTGCATTTGGATTTTGTGGGTAGTATCCGTTGAAAATCCTCACGAGACAACACTCATCCTACAGGGGACACCCAGAGGTTTAACGGCTTGCTGCACACGCTCAATGCAATCGTGCTCCCTACAAAAATGGATTTATCTTAGTTTTTCTTTATTCGAGGACGAATAAAAAGAAAAGTGTGGGGGTATATGATGTGCACGTAAATTTTCATATTTCTACCACCATATTTAATCTATTTAAATTAAATAAATGATCATATTGGGTATTTTAACTTGTTTAAACAAAAAATTCAAATTATTTCAAATTGTCACATATTCATCTTCATCCAATGGCAAAATAGTCATTTTTGTGCATATATTTCTTTGAGAAAAATTAGTTGGAAATTTAAATATATTTGTGTAGGAATTTAATCTCAAATTGGAGTGGTTTTATGAAGACACATGCATGCACAAAATGAATACAAGGAATGGAGATGGAAATTCAAAGTGAAGAACATGGAGGACCCCACTTACCCACCTACCTTAATGTACAAATTAGAGGCCAATGCACATGCTTATGGAATTAATGGCTTCATGTACACTTAAATGATGATTAGTAGAAGCTAATGATTATTTGGCCATCTCAATGGTATTTTGGGCATTCCTCACAAAATATGAATTGGGGTTTAACACATGTATATATACCCCTTATGTTTCATGTAATCCTTTTCGTTAGCCTCCACTTAGTCTCTCTTAGTCAGTTTTAGGCTCAAAGTAAAAATACAAGCTCTCTTTCTCTTTTCATGGCTATTTAGTCATATTTTTATTTCATGTAACTTTTCTTTTTATGCAATGTTAGTTAATATTCTTTTACATTTACATGCTCTCTTTCTAATTCTTGTTAATTAGCTTCTCTTTTCCATTAGCTTTCATTTTCCTTTCTTTTTGATTCCATGTTGCTAGCTACATTTGTTAATCAAATGACAAATATGAGACGCTAAGCCCCTTCAATTTAGGGGTAATGAAGCTCTCTAATTATGTAGCTTCAACCATTTGTTCATTCATGCTCTCTTTTTGTGCTTAATGATGATCAATGAAGTGTTTTATTTGTTATTCTTGCTTTGAATTTGATAGCCTATATTGTTGACATCAAATATGCTATGCTTAAACAATCACTAACACAAATACCCCTTCATCAAAATATGATTATGGCAAAAGAAAGTGATTTGAATTAAAATTTGATACTTTATATTTCTAATCAATAGTTCATAGGCCATACTTAAAATAGATTTCATTTTCATTTTCTTCGTCAAATTTCATGAAAGTTATTAAGTGCTTTAAGGGATGTGTTATAGTTTGATGGCTTATGTTAGCTAATCAATAACACAAATATGACATGTAACGACCCAAAATTTTTAACAATTTAATTTGAAAATATTTAATTAATTTTAAATATTTGAACGATGGTTTGGATTGAATTTTCAATATAACTTTGAAATTAGTGATCAAATTATAGAATTTAATCTATTGAAAGTTGAATAAAAATTTGAATCTTCAATTTTAAGCCAATTTAAAATATTTCAAAGATTTGTAAATTTCATATTGATAATACTGAAGATTATAGAAGCTTCAGAATTTAATTTGAAAGTGAATTGTTCAATTTTGAAATTTTAATCGTTTGAATCGATATTTAAAATAGCCGTCCGAGGCACAGTCTCGGAATTCGACGAAACCAGTTCCATTGGGTCCGCAATATTGAATTATTCTCGGATTTCAAATTTCGTATTTTTCGGAGTTGGTATGTGAGCACACGGTGAGTAAACGCGTTGAAATTTTCAACGAATTCAATTTAAATTTAAATTTAAATTTTAGTCAAATATACCACGTTCTTCCTTAAAACACGCCGCTTCCTTTCAGCCTTAGAACACGCCTGAAATCGTGAAGAGATCGTGCAAAGGAATGGCCGAACTCGTTTAAAACAACTCCTCCCTCTCTCAGAAACGAAATCAAATTAATCATGGCCGAAACAATTATCTTCCCTCATTTGTTTTCATTCAAAAAAAAAAGGCCGAAGCCCAGAAATCAACAAAAAAAATCACGAATTCGATCCTAATTCGTTCGCGTCCAATGGAGGAGCGCGAGCGCAGGGAGGCGAGGCGGCGTGGGGCATCGCGTGAGGCAGGGGAGTGTCGCGGCCGTAGGGGTGGCGCTCGCGCGTAAAGGGTTCGCGTGAAGAGGCAAGGGTGATTCAAAGGCGACGGCGACGCCGCGATGGCGGCGTGAGCGATGACGGCGGCGCGCGGGCTTGCGCGTGGGAGGAGGTGATGGAATTGGGTGAGGCGACGACTTGGAGCTCGTGAGGAGATGGCGCTGCGACAATTTGGGAAAGTGGGTCGGCGCTGATAGATTCATGGGGGTGCGCGATCGTGTACAGTAAGGTATTGATTAACATTTGTTTTCAATTTAAAAAAAAATAATATATATATACAGTGAAGAAAATGACTGTCTTAGTTATTTACAAAGAAAAAAAAATTATTATGTATGACATTGAGGTATAAAAGAGAAAATTCATATGGGATTTTAAATTGCAGCAAGTTATAAAATGCAGTTTCAATATACAAGCATATTTTGATTTAAACATATCTCGCTTTAAATATATGTACATTTAAAACAGAAAACCTTTTTGAAAAAAATACATATATAGGAAAACGGAAATTTATTATATATTAAAGTTTTGGAAAAAAAAAATATAGAAATCTGAAATTTGAAACAGTAAAGTGCATAGAAAATAATAATAATAAATTTATTGGAAGAAATTGATTTAAAGATATTAATTTAAAGTATCGAATAGAAGTTGTTTAAAAATTTTAAAAGGTTAGCTTAGAGTGAAATTTTTAAATAATGAACTATGGAAAAAATTAAATTGTTCTTAGTCACTTAAAGAAATTTATTAAAGGAGAAATATTGATTTAAATAAAAACTATCAAAACGAAAATTGATTTTTTTTGATTGGTTCGAATGTTAATTTATTTGTATAATATTTTTACAAGGTCAAAACCGGGGAAACCAAATCAGGATTTAAGTGGATGGCAAACGGAAATAAAGGTGAGAACTTCTCACTCAAATAAATTTATAAGTTGGATTTGCAGTTATTATTGATTGTTGTTGATTGTGATATTAGATATAGTAGGATATATCTATATATATAGCAATATATATATTGGCATATGTATATATTGCAGTTGATTGATTTTCCACATTGTATAGCGGATGAGACCCTATTGCGCCGTTATTAAGCGGATAATATTTTATAAAATCCCATATGCCGCGATATTCCGTCTTGAAACGGAATTGGTATTGTGTTAATGTCTGTGGATGCAGGGAAACAGGTTGGAGGGATCCAACTGGATTCCTCACAAATATTTATTTGATTCAGATATAATGATATTTGATCGTTTATCATATCGATATATGATATTGGAAAGTCGTGATTGACTATTTGATGTGTTGCATCATCGGATCCAATTTTTGAAGTTAAAAAAATAACGATTTTTATTTTAAGAGATTTCTAAAGTGATTTTTTTAAAGTATACGTTTATAAAATATTTTTGGAGTTGATCCATTTTAAATAAATAAACGTTATAATTTTTAAAGTTATAAAAAATTATGATTTTGAGAAATACGATTAAAGATTTATTTTTGAGAAATATGGGTTAAGGATTTTATAAAATAGTTAAATTAGGATTTCTGAATTTATTATAAAAGTTGAAATATAGGATTTATAAAATTGATTATTTTATAAATCAAAATGGTGAAATTATAAAGGGAGTTAAGATATTTTTTAAAAGAATGATATAAATTGATTTATACAAAAGGATTATAAGATGGATATTTTAAATTAAAATATTGGAATTATAAAACAAGTTTTTATAAGTGTTAGAATGAATTGTGAATAAATTTCGTAAATGAATGAAATTTATAGAATTATAAACGGTGAAGTTATAAATGGAATTTTATAAGCAGTAGGTTTATAAAATTTGTAAAGTTATTTGAAGAATGGATTTTTGATAAATAAATGAATCTTATAAGTTATAAGATTTATAATTTGGAAAGTCTTAAAAGGAACGATTTTGTAAAATAATCGTTTTGTAAGCATTTGACTTATAATATGAATTTTTAGTATATCATTGAGATATAAATTGAATAGGTTAATAAAGGAAATTTATAAGAGGAAGTGTTATAAAATTAATAGAAATGGAATTTATAAACATTGTTTTATAAATCCGCAACTACTTATTTTGATAAGTAAATTGTTGTAACTTGTTAATGGAGTTATATTCACGTTTTAGACAGTGAATAATCCTTTAAAATAAGATGTATAGAAGTGATGAAATTGATTAACGTAGTATATTCACGTTTTTGAATAGTGAATAATATGTTAAAGAAAATGTTTTGGAATTTAAATAAAATTAAAACGATCTAACGATGTTTTCAAAATGTGTTAAGATTCGAAACCATAGATTTCAACCTTCATTGTTGAAATAGACGTTTTCGAGAAATAGAAGGAAATGGTAAATTATAACACTGTTGTTATAATAAATGATTTCCGAAAGGAAATATTTTATTTAGTATTGGGATTTATATATCTATCTTAAATTCGAATCCCTATACTAGTGATTTTGGGACGTTGTAATGATGTTTTACGTAACATTCGTTTTGGCCCAAATAAATATGTTTAAGAGAATGATTTCCTTAAAGAATGAAATATATACTTAATTTTGATTTAAGTATATTGAATATTTTCCAAGTATAGAAAATAAATAAAATTTGTGAATTACTTATGAATAAATAAGTATGGAAATGTTTTCCAAATGTGAAATAAAACGTTTTGAGAATTTATCCTTTTGAAGATAAATTGAAAATGAATAATTGAAATCGTTTATTCATAGATATTTTGGGAATATAAATTCATTATGGAATTTATAAATGAAAAGGGGAATTTGTTCGAAAATAAATGTTGATTTATTTTTGAAGTGTGAAAACTATATATCTAGTAAAGATATTTTTGGGGAAATAAATAATTTGGAAAATTATTTGGAATCGGGTGATGTTGTGCATATCCATTGATAGTTCAATAACCAACTATCAATATTTACCTTTGAATAGGTATTTGTTGTGATTTGCTTGAATTTGAATGCACACTTATTTTAAAATTATTGCGCTCGTTATTCGGATTACCCATTCCGAATAGTGATACGACGTAATGGATAGCATTGATGACCGGTGTTGAAGACCGGATATTTTTGAAAGCGAAAGGACAACTCGTCGAATGTCTTTGCATCGACTGGTCCCCGGTATAGAGACTCCATATGTGATGGGAAGTCCGAACGTGATTAGTAAATATCCGGATTGCAAGGACTTCTTTGTAAGTGCCTTCGGTTCTGTTCGAGCCCGGAACAGACTTGTATGGATTGTATGTCTGACATTACAAATTGAGATATAAAGCCGATTTCTTTCAAATATATTTCTGTTGGTGGCGGAGAATTTATTCTCTTAGCTTAACACCCTTCTCTGAGACGTACGAGCTCAGAGGTTATGTAGTTGAAGGTTGTCAGCGATATATTCCCAATTTGGTAATGTGACATGCTGAGTGTTGCTGTAAATGATCATTGTGTTGATCATTTGTGATAGGATCATTTATTTGATCGTTTATCTTTGTGATCATTTCTATGATCATTTGTTGACCCAAAGCACGGCTTTTGTATAAAGTGTGTTTTTGTGGACGAGACTTCGTCGAGCCTCACACCCCGGAAATGGTCAAAACAGGAAAGATACGGCAAGGTTATGAGGGGTAGCGCCCTTTAGGGTATGTGCATTTCCTTCTGGAAAAGGGTGGTATCATGGTATGGAGCCCAGATACTTACTCATGTTGAAAACACTTTATGATTGTGTGAATTGATTGCAAGAACTCGGTTAAAAGGTCCCAAAGGACCGGGGATGGCATATTCGGTCAGTTGTTACTCAGTTAGGGGTAACCCGGCCTTGTGTTGGCAGAGATCCGGTTTGGTTCTCGGGGACGTCCATCCAGAGGCGTTCTCATGTGGCAATGGGAAGTTCCTTGGCCTGACCATTTGTTGGAAATCCAATTCCCAATACGAAACCCTGTACGGTTTTAGTTGTAGAACCTGCCATTTACTTATGGTGGTCACCACTGTTTAGATGGTAGCTATAGTAGGCATAGTTCGAAATGTCTATGCTGGCTAAGATTTATATTCTACCTTCGAAATATTTTCCTACACTATGCACTAGTAATAATATCAAATGTTCTTTTAAATGCGTATCAAGCATCTTTGACTATCATAAGGAGAAATCTCCTCTGATTCTGCGTTTGCATTGTGTGTGTGTGCGGGAGGCCTTATGGTAGTCTCATTTTTAAAAAGCATTGCGAATTGAGTTTAAAAATATTCCTCTATTTTGATTTTAAAGATAAATAAACTATTTTAAGTTCTCACACCAGTCACATGACTGACTCGGAGTTTATTGTTTTCCTTCCTAAACTCTGGGTGCCCACCAATTTCCACACGGGCAGTTAAGAGTTAGGTTTATCAGGATATTCAGGAGTTGCAGGAGGCAAGCTGGATGGCATGGCGTATTACTAGTATAGTATTTTATTTTCCCGCTGTTTGTTGTTGTATGATGTTGTACACTCTGATGATATGATGTAATGTAATGTAATAACTGATATAGTTCTTTGTTAAAGATTATTCATTTCTCTATTATATGTTGTTCCGCTGCGAATTGTGAGATTCTGATGTTGTTTCTGTTGTTTTCTCTCTGTCCTGTTCTATTCTCTTATTTTCTTTCCTCTCTATTTTCTACTATCTCCTCTCTTCTTCTCTCTTTTTCTTCTTCTTAAAACCCTAACATTTCGGTTTTTCGGCAACGAAAAATCGTTAACGTTACATGACATACTTATGATAAGCACATCAATTAAAGCACTAATGATTATAAAAGAGAGATCATGATTTCATGTGTTGAACTATGTGGTCTATAGAGTGGATTTATTCTCTAAATTGTCACTTACATCTTATATTTGCATCTCTTTTCTTTTAGTTAGTTAGCTAATTTTCTAGCTTAACATTCTCTTCAACTTTGGTTTAATTTGATTGAATAGATTTTTAAAATCATCAATTCCCTGCAAATTGACCAGTTTTGCCACGTACTACAAGTGTATGTCGTGCGCTTGCGGTATAAATTTAAATCAAAATTTATCGAAGGTTTTTTAGCTTGATAGAAATTCCCTCGTTAAACACTATAGTAGTTAGTAGTTGGTTATATTCCTACCGATTGGAGCAAATGAGACCCTATACATTTCCATGTATGAGCGGATGATCCTTTGTACGCTCGTCTGCCTCGAAGTAGACATTGTACATATTACTCATATGTATATTTGTTGTCAGTGATAGGTTGGAGGGATCCAATAGGATTCCTTACTATGGTTGATGTTTATTTACACATATTGTTATATATGATGTATTATGTGATATTTGATGCGATGGATGCCATGATTGCTACTATTGATGTAAATCCTCTTATTTAGTACTTTTGTAGCATTGGGCCATATTTTTAGAATTTAAAATATTAAAATGATGATTTCGATTTAAAAAGGATTTCAGAGTGATTTTGAAAATATATATGTTTTAATAATTTTTGAATTGTTAAAGAAATGGATTTATTTTGAATAAACAAAACGTTATAATTTTTAGGTTACAAAAATTATGTTTTTGTGAAATATACTTAAATACGATTTTTGAAATATAAAGTTAACTATTTTGTAAAATAAGTTAAATCGAGAATTTTGAACTTACTATAATTGGTTTATATATAAGATCTATAAAATTGATATTTTATATAAAAGTAATGGGATTTTAAATGGGTTTTATAAGTGTTAAAATGAAGTTATAAATGAAATATTATAAGTAGATAAGATTTATAAAGTAAGGAAGTTATAAAAGGAATGTTACTAATAAAGAGATTTAATGAAATAAATTTTATAAACGGTATTTTATAAATATTAGAAATGGAATTATAATCAAATTTGTATATGGATTTGTAATTAAAATTTAGAAATGAATTTATAATCGACTTTATAAATATTGAGATTGCAAAAGGATGAATTTATAAATAAATAGATTTATAAGTAAATAAACTTATAATGGGATTTTGACATATAAATGGGATAAACGGGAAATTGGTTAATAATGGAATTTTATAAATAGAAGTTTTTGTAAAAAATGTGAATTATAAACACTATTTTATAAATGTGAAATCAATTTAATTTGATAAGCTAAATATGGATTTTTATAAAAGGAAATATATTCACATTTTCAAAGTGAATAATTCTTTAAATGAATGTTTTGGAAAGTGATATTGTAAAATGGAGTTTAAATGGTTTGAAAATAGGATAAATGTGGATTCATTAATTATTGAAATAAGTATATGGAAATGTTTTCCAAATATTGAATGATTTTGGAATTATATCTTTTTAAAGATGATATGAAGTAAATGATTTGAAAAAGCGATTTAATCAATTAAAGATTAATAAATCAGGTCCAGTGACTACTTATGTGCTAGATTTTGTTTGTTGCTTTGATAGTTAAATAACCAACTATCAAATTTGGCCATTTTAGTTTCTCAACTTGAACTAGAAACTAATAAGTCGTACACTTAATACGTAATTGACTGTGTATGCTTGATTATCATTTGGGTTGAGAATGTTGATTCATGTAGTGCAGAGTGATTACTCCAATCTATCGAGCTTCCTTCTTAGCCAAAGGATAGCGAGTTGAAAGCTGAAAACGTGATAAGTCTACGAGACTTGGTTTCTGTATGAGGTTGAGAAACACTTTTGCGTTGTTGATGCAAAGAGACGAGGATCAGATTTATCAGAAAACTACTTCGAACCATCATATATGCGATGATTGTGTAGGTTGGTCAATGATATTGATGTTTAGGATTTTCTTAGTGAAGGACTGCTTGTTGATCATTTGGGGTTAAAATCTCAATATATATATATGTATATAGTAGCGGTAGTCTCTTCGTCATGAAATATTTATTGCAAGGGATGTGGTAGGAGAGTACCTTCGGTTTATCCTGTTCCTGGACAACTTATATGGATGAGTGTCTGACATTGCATTCCTGAGATTACATACATTGTTTTTTACAAATATACATCAGTAGTGGCGGAGAAGGCAACTTCTTTTAGCTTAACACCCTCCTCGAGACATACGAGCTCAAGGGTTTTATTTTTGTGGAAGGCAATTTGTTGTCAACGGGAATGACAACGTGACATTCAAAGATGATGATGATGTGATATGTGAAAGGTAATCGATACCTTTTCTGGCATCATTCCCCAAAAAATGACCAAAACAGGAATAGAAGCAATAATGCTAAGTGGGTCGCTTCCATCAGGAGATGTCATCACTCTTCTAGATGTATCGTTACATGCTATGACGTTGTGTATCTGATTATTGTTGATGTATGCTTGTGGCCACATATTATAGGTCGGTAACAACTAGAGTGATGACATATTCGGTAATATCCAAGAATGGGTAGGCCGATCTTATATTGGCTTAGGCGGACAATATCTGCTCCCTAGATACATCCCTCTAGAGGTGTACCGAGTTTGGTTCGGAAAGGTAGTTCCTTCACTAGTTAGGAACTGAGTTGATGATGTTTTGAAGAAAACAACCTTATATAGTTATTATACTTGACTTTATAAAATATATACTAACATTCCATATATATATATATATATATATGTAGGAAGTATATGCAGGTATCATCGAAGACTGATCAGTATAAAGACTCAAGCATCAAGATGAAGATTAGAGATTCAAGATTCAAGACTCTAGAGAATCAAGATTTCAAGATCTCAAGATAAGTGTCTAGTATTTTGTTAAAACCTCATAATAGCACTCTCATCTTTCTTCTAATTTTCTTTTGAGATGGAACCCAATTTCTATCGAAACCAGTGGCTTACAAACCCACGACAAGTAGCTTACAAACCTACGACAAGTGGCTTACAAACCCATGAAAATCAAAATCATTTAAACTACTTTGTACAAGTTCTCGAGTCCTATGGAGGAGCTCTGTAGGAAGGTTCTTGCAATTTCAGTTTGAATAGATTTTTCAAAATGTTTTTAAATCTGTTTTCAAAATGTTTTAGCTTTCAAAATCAAGTTTTCAAAATATTTTCAAACTTTGTTTTAGCCTTGAAATATTCCTCTATTCTGATTTTAAAAACTTCTATTTTTAAAACATCAAAACTTATTCTGATTTTAAATATTACTTACATAATTGACGGTCTATATCAATTATATATATATATATATTTAAAATAATGTTTTGTATTCATTCTCTATCTCAAAATATTGTTTAAACACTTTACTTTGCTTCAGAGAAGTTTCAACTTGTTTTAAATTCAATTGTCTTTACAAAACAACATTTCTATAATTTTGAACTGTGCGATGTCGACATATGGGGACACCCCATGTCGACACGGTGACAGTTGGATTCAAAGTTCAATTTTCAAAAGAAGTGTCCATTCGTTCGAAAACCTTTCGCCAATGGTTACGACTGTTGTGCATCTATATAAAGGCTTCCAAAACGAATTTTTTCAACAACTACTTTCTTATTTTCTTCACTCTTTCTTCTCCACCATTCCATATCCATAAAACTTCATATTTTCAAGATCGTGCCATCATTCTGCCAAATTCTCAATAGGAAGTCATTTAGATACTCTCTCTATTTGATTCTCCATCATTCTACTAAAGATCAAAGTGCTATTCAGAGTTATAGGATTAATTTGTATTCAAAAAGTCCATAGAGTCTATCCATTCAAAAGGATTGTTATTAAGAAGTATTAGAGTGATCTTGTGTCCCGTAAATCAAGAGAGTTTACCCCAGACTCGGAGATAGGAGGGTTCCTCAAGGCCTTAGAAATTGAGGGTTGTAATTTGGATATTGGCTTATAAAAATCTGTACAAGGATATTGCCTTGGTGTAGGACTAGATGTAGGAGGATTCCGAACCAGTATAAAATCCGGTGTGTTCTTTCCTTTTACTTGTTTTACTTTACTATTTGCATTTGTTATATGTTCTGTGATCATTCTATGTTAGAATTCTGTTTAGATTTGTGTTGAAAGTTTTAATTTAGTCATATAGTTCATATATTCTTTAAAACACTATTCACCCCCCCTCTAGTGTTATTTCTGCCTTAAGATCCTTAATCCGCATCCCCAATAATTGGTATCAGAGCATTGGTTTTCATTATTTTCATAACCTGAAATTTTGAAAAGTTTTAATGGCACAACACACTAATAATGTCACTCATGTCACCACTACTTCTGTCAACACAAGCACTAACACCAGTTCATCTGTAGAAGGTCAGTCTACTGTCAGACCACCACTTTTTAATGGCAATAATTATGCATATTGGGCATGTAGGATGAAAATTTATTTACAATCCATAAGTTTAGATACTTGAAATATGACACAAATTGAATATGTTGAACCAACTACTAATTTTGCCCAGTGGACTACTGAGCAAAAGACGGTTGCACAAAACAATTCTAAGGCTATGAATATACTATTTTGTTCACTAGATAGGAATGAGTTTAATAGAGTCTCTGTTTGTAAGTCTGCATTTGAAATCTGGAAAACTTTGCAAGTAACTCATGAAGGAACAAGCAAAGTTAAACAGACTAAAATTTCCATATTAACTAACCTGTTTCAATTGTTTAAAATGCATGAAAATGAGTCCATTTCCGACATGTATTGTCGATTTCAAGATATTGTACATTCATTGATTGCTTTAGGAAAGGGTTTCTCAGAAGAA
Source organism: Allium cepa (assembly GCA_030765085.1). Classification (NCBI taxonomy): domain Eukaryota; kingdom Viridiplantae; phylum Streptophyta; class Magnoliopsida; order Asparagales; family Amaryllidaceae; genus Allium; species Allium cepa. Next base: position 621,888,345 of record CM060940.1, on the reverse strand, counting down.
GATCAAGTGAGAAAAATACTCATATTCACTCACTCCAGAATGGGATCAAAAGACACTTACTATTGAAGAGGCAAATGATGTTAGTCAAATGAAGATCGAAGAGTTAATCGGTAATCTAATGTCTTATGAAGTTCAACTACAAGGGAGAAAAGAATCTAAGGCAACGGAAAAGAAATCGATCGCATTCAAAGCAACAGCTGGAGATTCAGAACAAGATAGTAATGAAGAAATAGCTTTCATGACCAGAAATTTCAGAAAGTTTCTGAAGTATAGAAAGATGAATAACTTTAAAAGAAATGATCAAAGGAATTCCATAAATACTTCGGAGAACAACAACAACAACAACAACAACAACAATGGTGATAGATGCCACAACTGCAACAAAACAGGGCACTACAAGATAGATTGTCCATATCCAGACAAACAGACATTTCAACCAAATAACGAACAACTAAGGAAAAGAAAGAAGACATATGCAGCAACTCTTGACGATTCAGATTCATCCAGTGATAATGAGAAGAAAACTGATAATTCAAATCTGTGCTTCACTGCTATTCTCGAATCGGAAGACGATCGGAGTTTGGATCTAAAAATAGGTACACATTTATTTTAATTTTATTGGATGCTTGTTTGTTTTGATTTTGTTTACAATTCTTGAATTTTTAAATTCAAAATCACCCTTTGAAATTTGAATTTTTAAATTCAAAATAAAATTATTTTAATATTATTTTAAATATTAAAATATTTTAATATTATTATATTTAATATTATTACTGGAATTATATATAGATATAGAATATAAATTAGTTTTCTTAAGATTTTAGGAATTTCTTAGATTTTAGAAATAGACACCCCTTTTCAAATTCAACAGACACATGTCGACATGCCAGGATACCCCATGTCGACATGTCTCTCAGAAATTTGATTTCAAAATTTGAATTCAAACTTTTGAATTTTCCTCCACCTTTTCACTTACTTCAAAATTCTGAAAAGATACCTTTTGACCAGAGAACATGACTTTAGAGAATCTATTTAGTATACTTCTCTTATCATCTCTTTTCACTTTATTCTCATAATTCAAACTTTCTTCATTATCTTCTACTCCTCTCAAACACTTATCAATGGCTTCCTCAAGTACCCCATCAACTATGAGGCTGACCAAATCCATCAAAAATGATCTTTTTAATGACCCGGAGGCTATCAAAGCTTACATAAGTTATGTAAACTATGGTAAAGTCAATACGGGAAAATTTGCTATTTTTGATGATTTTCCTTCTTATGAAATCGATCAACTTTTTGAAGAAAACTCCATTCTTAGCTTGATTGATAACAAGCAAAATGATTTCGTTTGTTATCCAAACCTTGTCAAAATGTTTTATGCAAACCTAAACCGTGAATTTTATAATGGAAATGAAGATCAAATTTAGAGTAGTGTTAAAGGAACACTTATTCTTTTGGATTCCGATATTTTGGGTACTATTTTGGGTTGCAAATCTATCGGTATGAATCTCTCGCAATTTCAAATCAATGAAACCGATCGAGAGACTTTTCATCACATTTTTGAAAGCGATGACCACATGGATTTTAAGAATCACTTTTTTCGCCCAAAAGCAAGAATTGCCAACCTTCTTATTCAACACACCATTATTCCTAGGTCGGGAAACTACAATAATCCCACCTCAAAAGTGTGTAAAGGTCTTTTTGCTATATTTGGAAAATATGATATTAATTGGGCACAAACTATTTTGGATGAGTTAAGACCCAAAAATTTTACTATGGGAGAAAACATTCTTTAACATGGAATCTATCTTACTCGGATTTTCAATTATTTTGTTGTGGATGTTAAAAAGGAAGAGTTTGTAAGTAGGAAAGTATTCAATCATGGGAACATTTCCCTTATGAAAATCCCACTTATGTTTCAACCGTATGAAACACTTACCGAAAAGGAAGAGAGACTTTTGTCATGAAGAGATGGAAGAAGATGGAGAATAAGAGGAAGAAGAAGGGGAAGGAATGGAAATTGAAGAAGAAGAGGAGGAAGATGAAGAAACCTCTTTGGAAAGTATAGAGTATCCACATACACCCGCCAATCCGTCCAACAAAACCATACTCAAGAACCAAAAGATACTTGCTCAAAACCAAAAGGTTCTTAAGAGATCTTTTAGCAAGAAAACGGAAAAATCTCTACCAAGATCGACAAGTTCTTTGGAAAGATAGGCAGGAAACTTGGCTTGTCCTCATCATCATCTTCATCAAACTAATCCTAGCCATTATCTCTCTAGCTATCTTTTATCTATCTTTGTATTTTCTATTTTTTTTGTTAATATTATGTAATGTCAACTAATATAAGTAATGCTATCTTATTCACTGTTTTCCATCTTTATATATCTCTGATAGTTATTTATTTTAAGTTTATATAGATCCACTAGTTTAAAAATAAACTTAGAAATCAAAAATAACTTAACTTGGTCATTCTGTCTAGACCATGTCGACATGCCCCATCCCCCCATGTTGACATATAACAGTCAAAAAGTAGTTACAATTTCTAACTTCAAATTCTTGTAACTACCAAGTGACAATTCATTTTGAACGGCCAATAACTCCTATAAATACCTATTTCTTCCAGAAAAACTTCTCTACCTCCATTTCTATTGATCTCCTCTCATACTTCAACTTATTTCTTAAATTATGGCATCTCCAATTAAGAATTTAAGTGAAAATCTTGAAGAAACTCTTACTTATTTCAAGAATATTCTCTCTTTTATACTTAGAAATCAAAGGCACTTAGAATTAAGCCAAATACAGATGATCAAAGAGCAAGAGAAACACTTCGACGCACTTCGTTGGATGATCTCAAGCCTTAGCAAAGACGAACCCGAAGCACTTCGTTGGATATTGATTTGATTGTCAAGTTACACTTATATATATGCTCACACACTTGATCACTTACACGTTCACTTTACACTTTTATTCTATATATACTTGATTATCTTAGAACAAGTGAATCTTTTATTCCTTTTTGCTGATGTCAAAGGGGGAGAAAGTTATAAAAATATATGTGCTTGGTGTAAGAGGGAGTTATGGAGTAAGGGGGAGTTGTAGTTTTAAGAAGAAATCACAGAGTAAGGGGGAGTTATGGTATGGTAAGAATATTTTATAAATAAAGGTTGTCATCATCAAAAAGGGGGAGATTGTTAGGAACTGAGTTGATGATGTTTTGATGACAACAACCTTATATAGTTATTATACTTGACTTTATAAAATATATACTAACATTTCCATATAGATAGATACATATATATATGTAGGAAGTATATGCAGGTATCATCGAAGACTGATCAATATAAAGACTCAAGCATCAAGATGAAGATTAGAGATTCAAGACTCTAGAGAATCAAGATTTCAAGATCTCAAGATAAGTGTCTAGTATTTTGTTAAAACTTCATAATAGCACTCTCATCTTTCTTCCAATTTTCTTTTGGGATGGAACCCAATTTTTATCGAAACCAGTGGCTTACAAACCCACGACAAGTAGCTTACAAACCTATGACAAGTGGCTTACAAATCCACGAAAATCAAAATCATTTAAACTACTTTGTACAAGTTCTCGAGTCCTATGGAGGAGCTCTGTAGGAAGGTTCTTGCAATTTCAGTTTGAATAGATTTTTCAAAATGTTTTTAAATCTGTTTTCAAAATGTTTTATCTTTCAAAATCATGTTTTCAAAAATATTTTCAAACTTTGTTTTAGCCTTGAAATATTCCTCTATTCTGATTTTAAAAACTTCTATTTTTAAAACATCAAAACTTATTCTGATTTTAAATATTACTTATATAATTGACGGTCTATATCAATTATATATATATATATATATATATATATATATATTTAAAATAATGTTTTATATTCATTCTCTATCTCAAAATATTGTTTAAACACTTTACTTTGCTTCAGAGAAGTTTCAACTTGTTTTAAATTCAATTGTCTTTACAAAACAACATTTCTATAATTTTGAACTGAGCGATGTCGACATATGGGGACACCCCATGTCGACACGGTGACAGTTGGATTCAAAATTCAATTTTCAAAAGAAGTGTCCATTCGTTCGAAAACCTTTCGCCAATAGTTATGACTGTTGTGCATCTATATAAAGGCTTCCAAAACGAATTTTTTCAACAACTACTTTCTTATTTTCTTCACTCTTTCTTCTCCACCATTCCATATCCATAAAACTTCATATTTTCAAGATCGTGCCATCATTCTGCCAAATTCTCAATAGGAAGTCATTTAGATACTCTCTCTATTTGATTCTCCATCATTCTACTAAAGATCAAAGTGCTATTCAGAGTTATAGGATTAATTTGTATTCAAAAAGTCCATAGAGTCTATCCATTCAAAAGGATTGTTACTAAGAAGTATTAGGGTGATCTTGTGTCCCGTAAATCAAGAGAGTTTACCCCAGACTCGGAGATAGGAGGGTTCCTCAAGGCCTTAGAAATTGAGGGTTGTAATTTGGATATTGGCTTATAAAAATCTGTACAAGGATATTGCCTTGGTGTAGGACTAGATGTAGGAGGATTCCGAACCAGTATAAAATCCGGTGTGTTCTTTCCTTTTACTTGCTTTACTTTACTATTTGCATTTGTTATATGTTCTGTGATCATTCTGTGTTAGAATTCTGTTTAGATTTGTGTTGAAAGTTTTAATTTAGTCATATAGTTCATATATTCTTTAAAACACTATTCACCCCCCTCTGGTGTTATTTCTACCTTAAGATCCTTAATCCGCATCCCCAACATCACCTAGTCATTTACATAGAATCCAAAATCGACTACGTACCTGTTGTTTGGAGAGCATGGTATTGCTGGAATTTAATAATGGTTACAATTTTAGGTATGTTGATTATTATTTGTATATTAGACGCTATTGTAATATAACATGATTTGATATGAAAATGTTTTGGTTATCGTAAGGGAAAAACCCATCTATGTTTATATGTGGATGTGGTCTTACGAGATACATTTTGTTTGATAAAGGAAAAGTTTTGATAACTTTATAAATTCAATTAAGATGTGTTTTCCTCATGCTGGTTTACCAGACTGATCCAGACGTTCTTCCCTTTCAATGCTCGGGTCAGACTGAGTATATTTACAGGTTCATATTTGGTGGTTTTGGAGCTTCAATGGGCGAGCTGGAGATCTTCCTATCGCATACACGTATCGGATTGTTTTTTCGTGCATTGCATTGTTGTTGTTGTAAATTATTAACATTTGTGAGGACATGTTATTATAACTGTCCAAGCTATTGATTACTTATTGTGTACTCTGATATTGATTTATGTATATTACAGTTTCTCTTTGTGAGGATTATTAATCTATATTATATGTTATTCCGCTGCGATGTGAGATTCCATATTGTTTTGATTCTGCTTTCTCTCTCTTCTTCCTCTCTTCTTCTTTCTTCTCTCTTTCTTCTCTCTTTCTTCTCTCTTTCTTCTCACCCTCTCTTTCCTTTCTCATGATCATCTACAGTTCTATTCTCTTTGGGTCGATATGTGTGGTTTATTGTCGGTTCAGAGGGTACAGATTTATGGGTCGTCATAAGAGATGCCTAGGTTCTCACGCAAGAAGTAATCAATTAGTGAGTTATAGTAGATATACTATAACAACACGTTGCACTACAGATTGATTGGCAACGGAGCATGAACTAGAGGACGTTGCTTGATTCTAGACAATTACAGAGGATATTTTAGGTTAGTAAAAGTTATTATGCAGGGTATGTTCCAATTATTACTCTAAAATTTAACAATGAAAGCCACCAATCAAATTTATAGATTTCATGGCCGTTGGTTGTATTTTTTGACTCAATTGACTATCCTATGTAAAAAGATTAGCTAAAATAATGCCGAGAAAACCAAAACCTCAAATATATCTTTCCTAAGAAACAATAAAGTATTAATTCATTGGATTATTTATTGCATAAAATAACAATAACTGATAATACTAATACTCACATTAATGTCTCACATACCTCAGTGTACATGAATACCCTTAAATTTATGTTTGTTACTTGGAGAGCTCTACCCAAATTGGTCGGTGCTTCCATGATAAGTTTATCCTTTTAGCCAACCTTTAACTACAAAACATACCATAAGCAAATATGCAGTACATGGGAAATTATAAATGAAGCACTGACACTTCGTGCTTTATGGTCTACAAAATTAAATTAGTAAATGTCTCTCTACTAAAAACAACACACTCAAACTGTACACACATGCACGTTATCCATACACATATTACCCAACAACACACATATGTATATTTTCATTAACACTTACATAAAATCAACACACCGCCAACATAAACACAGCACGCACGCATTTGTATATACACTAATGCGCACACACATAAATACAACATAGTTCGTAAATATGCACCAGAAAGTAGCAGAGAAATACATACACACGTAAAACACACGCGTACACATAATATCACACATATCGATATAGACACACAGACACACGCGCGCGCGCGCGCACAAAGCATACCCTACACATATCCAAGCAACACACATTCAATATTCCATTTAATTGCATAAGTTTGTGCAATATATTAGGTGCAGTTCCACTTTGTATTATAAAAATATAAATTGTACAAGTTGCCTCTATTTCACAATATAATTTGATCATAAATTGAAAATAATTACAGTAGAGGCAAATAAGGAAGATGGAAATAAAGACAAAGAAATCAAACCACTTTCACTTAACTTTACATGAAAATACACTAACTCACACATTACCTCCACACATGTATATGGGTTATAGTGCACCAATTGACCAAGAGCGTCCATTTCATTCCCGTTAAGCCAACAAGGACGGCACCTAATTTGGCTAAGTTATTTATGAAGAACATATTTAGACTACATGGGATTCCTAGTATTATATTCAACGATAAAGATACATTATTTACTAGTGAGGTCTAAAAGAGTCTACAGAAAGTGTTAGGAACCAAGCTTAAGATGAGTACCGCTTATCACCCTCAGACAGATGGGCAGACAGAGAGAGTCAATAAGGTACTTGAGGATTTTTTGAGAGCTTGCATACTAGATTTTGGTGGATCATGCGAGAACCACCTACACTTGGCTGAGTTTTTCTATAATGATAGTTATCAGACTAGTATAAGAATAGTTCCTTTTAAAGATTTGTATGAAAGGTCGTGCAAGTTACTAGCATGTTGGTTGGAAACTGGAGACACGTTAGTCTTAGGTCCAGATATAGTATGGGAAGCAATAGAGAAAATTGAGTTAATTCGAGGTAGCATGAGAGAAGCTCAGTCTAGACAGAAAAGTTATGAGGACAGAAGGTGTAAGGATCTAAAGTTCTCAGTTGGAGATAAGGCTATCATTAAAGTATCAACCATGGTAAGTTTTGGAAAGGTGGGGAAACTGACACCGAGATATGTTGGACCATTCCCAGTTAAAGAGAGGATCGGAAAGCTCGCATATCGAGTAGACTTATGGAGCAATTTGGCAAGTGTTTATAACATTTTTGTGTTTCTCATCTTTAGAAGTATGCACATGATCTAGAGGCTACTATTCCTCAGACTGCATTGGAAGATTTAGTGATAGAACCGGATCTGACTTGTTAGGAAACCAGCTTGAAATGTAGTGAGTGGTGAGAAGAGGTTAAGGAACAAAGCAATCAAGTTAGTGAAAGTTCAATAGAGCGACAATGAGAAAGACTGTTCTTGGGAGACTGATGACAGGATTAGAGATACTTATCCTGATCTGTTATGAGGATATGTTCTATATTTGACATATATAGATTATTTGCTAGTCAGATAGGCTAGAATTGTTATTAGGCAATGTTACAGATGTTTGCATGTTTGGTATGCTTAGTATTTAGTCCTTACTGGATTTCGAAGATGAAATTATTTAAGGAGAGAAGCCTATAACACCATTGAGATTATTAACATTATTGAAGAAATTTAATTAGATAAATTAAATAGAATAATAATATTATTATGGTGATAAGGGAATTGAGATTTGAAAATAAGCAAGGTTGTGCCTTAATCAAATAAATTTACGAGTTTGTTTTATAACATAAGCATATACTTGAATAAGGAAACGGTAATATAGGAATAAGTAAGACTTCATAACCCCTAAACCCTTATTCCTTCTCATTCATGTTTTCATAAATCAAAAATCCAAGAGCAAGGCTGGCCATTAATCTAAGGAAAAGAGAGCATGAAATCAAGTAGGGTTTCAAGAGTTGGTTAAGAAGATTTAAAAGCAAGATTCAAATCTCGATCGATTCGGGCTTCATTGATGCTGAGTATGTATTAATGATTTAATGATATGCCATGTTTGTTTTTGCCATGGTTGGTATATGATAAGTTATAAGAATATTTATGAACATGATTATTTTGGTTCTAAGATTTATATCAAAGATATATTTCTCTAAATGCTATGATTTTTGAGTATGATGTTTAAAAGATGAATTTGGAGACGATTTTTTAATTTCATAATTTTTCTAAGCCTAAGGAATATTTTATGAATTTTTAAAGATGGAAAACATGTTAATTTGGGTCTAAATTTAATTAGATAATTAAATGATGTTTTTTAGCTTGAAATTTTTTTCCGTGAAGAAAATAGTATTTTTAGAATTTTTGAGAGTCTTCCTATGGGATTTCATATTATTATGAATTAATTATATTGGATAAATAGATAATAAATTAAGAAAATTAATAGTTCGTTTAAAACATGTTTTGGACTTGAGAAATTTGGCGTGGCAGCAAAACGTAAAAAGAAATTGTAAAGCTTTGTTGAAACCAATCATATTTTGACAAATAAAGGAGGTTTGGTAAAAAAGTGCGTACTTTAATAAGCAAAATTGCATTTTTTAAGTTAATTACAACTTTATCATGGCGACAGCGACCGTGTCGAGCCACATTTCACCACACTTCATCTTCATCGATGAGGTACAAAACAATGTCGCATGATGTCAACGATCTTGGCATGAAGTGGATTGGGTTTGAGCCTCGTCGAGGCTGAGGTAATAAAGCTCAAGAGAAGGGACTCAACATTGGCATGTCGATGCTTACACATGCTACATTTTATATAAGGAGGCATATATCTGTGTTTTATATTAAGAAGTATGCATGCCGCTTTTAACTAACCTTCGAGCATTTTGCCTCGAAGACCTAGATGGTCATCCACTGTAACAGCCCGCAAATTTGTACCCCTTTGAGTTAACAATATTCTTCAACAGTTTAACTCAAAGTGGACGAAAATACGAATCATTAGGGTTAAAGAAGAAGAGAGAGAAGAAGAAGATAAAAACAAACATCAGAATCTCACAATCGTAGCAGAATAAAATATAATATATAACAACAGCTTTAAATACACAGAATTTGTACTGTCAAATATAAATACCATTATCAAAGTACAACAATCATTCATCACTCTGGACAGCTTATATTACATAGCAGAAATAATAATAATTCAAGTATAGAGATACGTCTCTATCCTCCAGCTCGCCTCTTGAACTCCATAGCATATTAACCTAGATCTGTTAAACTCGGTCTGACCCGAGCATCATAATAAAACACACCCGAGTCAGTCTGGAAAACCAGCGTGAGAAACCACACTCGGTTGGATTATTATATTTTCGAAAATCCTTTAAACAAAGGTATCTCGTAAGACCACGTCACAAAAAATATGTCGAGTTTTTACCTTACAATAACCAAAACATTTTTATCAAATCCGTCTGATATTATAATAGTGTCTATAGAAAGTTAAATAGAATCTAGCTGAAATGCTTGCATCTCACGTTCCAGCATAGTTGGGTATAATCAAAAATGTACAGGCGCTTATTGAAGATTGGATTCCATATAATGGCAGGGATACTGGGGTATCGCCCATTACAGTACCTGGTCTAGATCAGAGTACCGAGGATCACTCCCGACCCCCAACAACATAAGACCGGAGTTACCCCTTATTGGATAGTCCGAATAAGATCACCCGATAGTTGGGATCAGCAACCGTCCACTAAGACGAATAAAGGGACATCTAGACAGGGGAAATCTTACCCTAGTTGGTTGCTAGCCACTTAGCCTTGCTGCACCTCCCCTGTTTTAGCCATTTCCGGTTGATGAGGCTTGCGGCTATGCGTTACCTTTCTAGAACTCATTCACTTTGCTCATCGTCCTCCTGACGATGTTCTGATAGCATTCGTCCATACAATTTGCAATAGGACTGGACAAGCCAACACCATCTTCATCATCTTCACGGTCTACATTCGTAAACGTTCAAACCGGATCGAAGTGTTTCTCGGCTAATTAAATCTGATCCCGGTCTCTTCAAAACGATCAGCGCATTGGCCAGTGTTGATAGTCGGTTATTTAACTATCAAATAACATTCACAAGCAACCATCAAATTTTAAATTACTTCCTAAATTATTTATCTCAGAATATCTTCACACGATATTATTTCCATATTTCACACTTTGAAAATAATTTTCAAATATCTTTTTTATTCTTACGGAACAAATTCTTAACCTTTTCCCAACACTTAGAATATTTTTCTCACTTCATTTTATATTCGATACTTATAAAATATTTCTCTCATTTTCTTTTCTTTTCTTTTCTCAAAAATCATTTACAACTTTATTAATAAATTTCAAACTCATTTCACGCGAATTCTATAACTCCCAAAATTACTTAGTCAATTTCCTTTAACATTTCCAAAGCCATTTACGCTTATTTAAAATCCCGGTTTCACTCTACTTCTTTGTGAATTTTATTTCACTTCCGAAAGTTCGCTTATCTTATACTTAAGATTTTATTTTAGTTCTCATAATACACTATAAGACTTTCTACTAAAATCTTATCTATTCTAATAAACTTTGCTTTACATCTCAACGGGATTTATAATAAATTTTAAAACATTTAAAGGTGTGCGTGTATGCATATATATGTAGAATAAGAAAATGGTTTGTTTTCAAAATATGGTTTTATGTAAAACTGAATTGTAGACATTTAAAACAAATTTTAATTTACTCGACAAAATATATATTTTTAAGAAAATCCAATATTCAACCATTCAATTCTCAATTTCCTCTTGATTCGGACCACATCGGTTATATCCAAATTCATATCCCATTATTGCTTTTCAAAACAATTCCCATTGCCCGATATAAGTTCGCACCATCAACTTATATTTTTTAGATATCAACCGATATCATTTTACCTTATTTATAAATCCCGCTTATAGATTTATAAACTCCCTGGAGTTTTCCATTTATTTTAAAAACAATTTTTTTTTATAATTCCATTTTATAATCTTCTCTTAATAAAATTCCATTTATAAATTTATCCCTTAATAAAATTCCATTTTTATTTCAAAACTATTTGCCTGTTCCAATGTCTCTTCAAGCCCTTAATATATAATATTAATTTCAAGTCTTTACTTACCAATTTACAGATAGTTAAATATAACTCAGGCTAATATATTTTTAATCTACTTAATTCCCTTTTGAGATAAATCCAATTTTAAGTATGAATAATTTCTTTTCAAATTTCCATTTTAAACTCCTTCAATTTAATATTTTTCGTGGCATTTAAAATTACCAAATTCAATCCCCATGCCATTTAACATTTACAGTTCAATTCACACAATCCATATCAATTTTCCATTCTATCATATATCAACATATATATAAAAACAATAAACATTTTTGAAGAATCCAGTTGGATCCCTCCAATCTGTTTTCCCTGCATCCACAGATGTTAGTCAACAAATAAAATACCAAACCCCACTTCGAGGGGGATATCGCGGTATATAGGGTCATCTGCTATTATGCGGGACGCATAGGGTCTCATCTACTATATAATGCAGAAATATCAATCACTCCAATATATATACTACTATATATATAATATTGTCCAACATATAAATCATAATTCATCAATCAACATCCAATGATTTAAATTTAAACATTTAAATTTAAATAAGCTATCCAAATGAGTGAGAAAATCTCATCTTTTATTTTTGTTTTGCAACCCACTTCCATCTCAACTTGTTTCATGATTTTTTACCTTATATGAACATCATACGGTTCATTTTCATTTGAAATATTCAAACAAACAATCAATTATCATTTACTTAACTAATAATTTAATTTAACTAATTTCCTTTTAATGAAATATTTTTAACAACTAAAATAATTAAATAAGTTTATTAAACAAATTAATCTCCATAATACATTATTTTAAAATTAAACTAGTAGATTTTAAAAATGTGTATATGTATATTTTATCTTTATTTTCAAACTACATATAAAAAGAATCTATATAAGTCTTAAAAATCTAATTTTCTTTATAAACCCTTATATTTTTTTCCTAAAACCTTATATAATTTTTCTATTTATTTCTGTATACATATTAATTTTAAAATAGGTATGTGTATTAAAATATGTGAGTGAATTATATATATATATATATATGAAATTCCTTTCTAACTTATATATACACATATTAGAAACAGAAACGTTTTCATGCTTTGCTGTAAATTTATATACATATACATTTTTAAAAAGTACACTATACCTTACTGCAATTTATTATTTTATTTTTCCTACACACACACACACACATATATATATAAATTGGAGAAACTGCATATATATCTCACTGTATATATTTTCTTTCTGTATTTCTTTTCTGTTTCTGTACATCTTCATATATATTTTCAGACTTAAATTAAATTAAGATTATCTTAAAATTTAAAAACTGCTTAATAAAAACTTTACCTTACTGGATATATTTTCTTCTCTTTCATCATATACATACATACATACATACATATATATATGTGTATGTATGTATGTATGTATGAATTTAGGAAAATAAAAAAAACTGCTATACCTCGCTATGATACCAAGCCGAGCTGCCAGCGACGCACGCGCCTCCATGCTCGCCTGAACCACCCTCGTTCATCGCGCACAAAACTCCCACCGACGAACGTCCTATGACGATCGCCTGTATACACGAACTCCAGACCAAGCCCGCAACTCCTTGACTTCCCAAAAATCGTAATCGCGCCCCATAACAGCCGCGACCTCTTCCCCCTCCGTCGCCTTCAAAGTCACCGAACTCTCCATCCCCTTTGAATTTAACCGCCACTCTAAAAAGCGACCTATACAACTCACACGCGAGCTTGACAGTCACAATCCCCTCTTCTCTCGTATGCCAGAACGAGATCACTCTCGTTTTATTCTCTAATTCGAACGAAATCGCGTTCGAAGCCCTTTTTTATAAGAGAAGAAGAATTTGAGGAGAGAAAGGTATGCGATTAGCAGGGAGAAGGCGGCCATTCCTTGAGGAGTGAATTCAATTTTGAGATAAGGTAGAAGGAGGCTCGGGATATAAAACGAGTGTGGCTGCATGTTGAGGAAGATTGATTTATTTATTCATATCGAAATGTCTTGTTAGAAAAAGAGGTGATGGATGTGATTAATGCATGCTCAAATTAACAAGCTACAGTGCTCTGAATTGAGGTGAAAAAGTTTTGAAGTGAAGGGAAATTTGACTGGTCAAAGCATATATACTATATTATTTTTAAACTTCAAATTTAAATCTTCTTGAATTACGCAACTCAAAATCTTGATCTTCTATCTAGGCATGCCGTCAGACATTTATAACGTTATACCCCTATTCTGATCGCAATGGAAAATGTTTCGAGTCCTAATTCGACCGTATGGAGAAGATAGCTTTTTGGACCCAGTTATTGTATTAAATTTTGATATAAATTTCAACGCGTTGGCATATCGTACGGCTAAAAGATAATCCCAAGCATTACAAAAATTGAAATCCGACAATAATACAATATTACGGATCCAATGAAACTGTTTTCGTCGAATTCCGAGACTGTGCCTCGGAAGGCTATTTTTAAATGTCAATTCAAACGATATATTTTAAAACTGAATAGATCATTTCTAAATCCCATTTTAAAACTTTTATTATCTTCAGTATTAACAATATAAATTTTACAAGCCTTTAAAATATTTTTAACAAGCTTAAAACTCCAGATTTCACTATTTTACCTGATATTCAATTATAAACTTTGATAATTAAATTATTCAACAAATTGTTGTATTTAAATTCTGAATCCATTTTTATCAAATAAAAACACAAATTTTCATATTTGAAAATCAATCTATAATTCTGTTTTAATATTTAAAACTATTTAAATATTCGAATTAATGCCAGAAAAACCCGGGTCGTCACATCGAGTCTACCCTATGCCGCATTTAATTTGTTATCGAGCCTTGCCTTTGTCGCTTTTAACATGTCATCGAGTTTACCCTATGCCTTTTTAATATGGTTATCGAGCCTTATTAGTGCCTTTAACTAGTCTTTGAGTTTTTAAATAGGTGGATAACCTAGGGATTATGAGGATCGATGACTTCATTGTCATCAAGGCATGATACTGCATGTTTAGTCTTTGAGTTTTAATAGGTGGAAAGCCTTATGCTTTTACATCGACATGATGTGATGTCAACATTAATCAAACCATGGTGTTTTGACAACAATAAACATTATATCACTTTCAATCATGTACATGGGCATTATAAAATGGATTTTATAAAATGGCATTAAAATTTGAGAAGATGAAAGGTGATTTCCTTGTTAACTTTTAGGGTTAAGGGTATTGACCATATTTCATTAAGAAAATGATTATAAGGAATTAAACCACTGATGTTTATATTATTATGTGCATTTGATCAGTCATTATAAATGCTATTGTTATCACATTCACTTCATTGTTAATCCATAACTGCATTTTGGGGTATTGAGAGCAGAATAACCAGCTAGGTTGACCCAATAGTGAATATAAATTTACTTAACTTCCGAGTGAGTAGAATTGTGTCCAGGTAGTTAGACAGACTAGAATATAGGATGCTTAGAACTGATCAAACGATTATTGAGTTTGACAGATTCTTAGTTAGCCCATGAAAATTATGTTATGAGATATCTTATTGGCAAGGGCTAATAAGTTCATAGTGATCCCATGAAAATTATGTTTGGAATATGGTATTGATAGAGATCAATTGGTTCATAGTTAGTCTATGAAAACTATGATTTGAGAGATATTATTTGAGTGTCTAATAGGTTCATAGTGATCCTATAAAAACAATTATTGGATAAAGTTATTTATAGAAATCAAAAGGATTTTAGTGATTCCATGAAAACTGTGAAATCAGATAGATAGTCTGTAAGATCGAAACAGGTTATCAGTCGGCCCATAAAAACCAACAGGTTAATGTTACCCTTAGAAATTATAAAATGAAATAGATAGATAAATTGGGATGGGAAATCCATGGCATATTGTAGTTTTGAATATCATCATATTATATATGTTAACCATTTTGGATGCAGGAGCAGGGCACATATGGTTATCGTATTATGGTTAAGTTACTAGTGAGGGGAAATACCTTTCCGCTTAATGGCATGGTCTTACTAGATATTTAGTTGGCCCGAGATGGTAGGTTATTAATCACAACAGACATTTTGTATGGCCCAATGTTTTTGTCTTTTCTCTTAAACTCTTGGGTACTCTTTGAGTAGATCAAGAGTGAGGGTTTTTTTAGGTTCTCTTTAGATGAATAAGCTTTAGAAACGTGCAGGAGGCAATCTAGTTAGTAGGAGCTATATATCTATTTTCCGCTGTGTTTTGATTCTACTTTTGTGTTTAATGACAAGTTGTACTAAATGCCAGATATTTGACTCTGATCATCTAAGGGGGCATCTTCATATGTCGCTTTTGGAATATGTTGTAATAATTATATTTTCCTTGAACGTGATTTGCGATTTAAGATCATGTAATGAAATTGAAATCTTATTATGAAATGAAATGAGAAAATTTGTTTTAAAACTATGTTGAATTTTCCATATTCATATGATTCTGTTATTATCAAAATGATTAATATAGCCATATTTTATCATTAGAAATTAATAACTATGGATGACTGCTGCATCCATAGCATTTTGCTTTGGGCCTCCAAATGGGGGATGTTACACAATAGTTTTTCAATAAATAATTTGATAAAGTTTTGATAGCCAATAAGGACTTGATAATTAATAGAGTTTGGTGAAAAGAAAATACTTTTTAAAGTAAAATTGGAGCTTTGAAGTTAATTACTATCCTGACATGTCAACATTGTCCATGTCGAGCCCATCTCACCGCATCCCACTGTCATCGACGCGGAGCTAAGCAATGCATATAATGCCAATGAGTTTGACATGAAATGGATTAGTTTTGAACCTCGTCGATGTTATAGTAACAAAGATAGAGAGATGGTCTTCGATATAGGCATGTCGAGGTGCATGCATGCCGCTTTTTTCTAAAAAGCATGATGCCACATACACTTCTTAATGTTTTTGCCTCACCGACCAAGATGGCATCGAGCTTACTCTACGTCGCATTCAATTTGTCATCGAGCTTAATGCTTTAATTTGTCACCAAGCCTAATGCTTTAAATTGTCATTGAGCCTAACACTTCTCGCTTTTAACTAGTTGTCGAGCTTAGCCCCTACCGTTTTAACTAGTCATCGAGTTTATACTATGCCGCTTTTAAAATTGTTATCTAGCCTAGTGTATGCCGCTATTTAACTTGTTATCAAGCTTAGCCCCTTCCCTTTTTAAATAGTCATCGAGCTTAACCAATAACGCTTTAATGATGCCGACGTCTAGATATCGACGTCGCATCTACTGAATTTTATATCCATGATGAGGCCTTGGGGTCAATGTTTTTATGTGTTATCGAAGTTCAAATTTTTATGATTTTAACATTGTGATTTATGAAGTAATAACTTTGATATTATCCCCAAATATTTTTCAAATAAAATACTTCGACACGCTTCAGAATGGGCAAATATCTTTAATGGTGATAAGATCACCGAGTTTTATAATTGTAAAGGTATTACATAGTTTTGGCCTTGTAGTCTAAGTTTTGAGAGGGTCGGAGATCCTAATTATTTCGAGTTTCATCAACAATGTTTTGTAAAGCATATATCATGTCATAATTATTTGGGTAAGGGACCCATGTTTTCCTTGTTTTAAGAATGATTTCAAGGTTTAAATCATTTACAAAGATTTTGTTTTTTAGGAAATATGGATAGGGTAGTCAACCCAGAATTTTACTAAAAGAATGACTCGAAGATTAGAAACCGGATGTGCTGGTGTAGCGTCGCGTCCTATACTTTAGCCAGTAGCCCCTAGCTAATATAAGTTCAAAATTCCAGTGTGTAGGGCTTTGTCATGGGTAAGAATAGTAGAAGGTTACACACAAAAAGGAATATACAGAGTAGAGGTAGATTATTGATGAGCCCACAAAACTATTAGCTTGAATTACGAATGCTAGAGATGAACGATTTAAATATATACAACTAATAAATTATTGATAGGACAAGTGTAGATGGTTTACGAATGCTAGATATGAATGATTTAAATATATACAACTAGAGTAGAGATAGATTATTGATAAGACAAGTGATTGGGTAATGAATTGGCGATTTAAATATATACAACTAATAAATGTGTGATTGAGTGATGCATAGGAATTAATTTGGATATCTTTAAAATGGGAAAACATGTCAATTAATTAATTGGAAATCAGTTGAGCGTTTTAAAAAGGGTGCCAATTAATCAAAGAATATGCCCTTGTTACAATAGCTAATAATGTATATTAATTAGCTAGAAGAAAACATCAGTTATATGATTAGTAGTTTCCAAGTTAAAAAGAAAAAAAGAATTGGAATGCATACAAAAATCAAACGGAGTAATTAAGTTTATGATGAAGGTAAGTTAATAAGAATAAATTAAAAGTATAATTTTTATATATAATCAATTAGTAGTGGTATTAACTGATGTGTTCAAATAGGTAAGAAGTTATAACGTATAAGAATCAATTAATATTGAATATATATATATATATATGTATGTATGTATGATCTAATTAATTGCATAATTAATGGGAAAATCTTGTTTAGAAGAAAACGTGAATTAATAGGGTTATGAAAAAGGAATAAATGAATAACATTGGAAAAGTATACGTTATAAGCCAACGTAAACAAATCAATAAATGATGGCGAGGATTGTTTTTAGGGTTAATCGGATGGTTCATAGTTGTTTACCATAGCTATAAATTGAATGTAACTTAACCCTAGCCCATACTATTTGTTCTGAATCAGCTGCTGTCATTTACAACAAACTCCTCTTCTCTTCTCCCTCTTCCTTTCTCCTCTATCAACCAAATCTTTCTCCAAACAAAAAATAAAATTAAGCAAGGATATATATATACACACAAATCAGAGAAATGCGCAAACAAATCAGGGAATTTATAGCGAATAAAAAAGAGGAAAAAGCGGAGAAAAGCATAGCAAATTAAAATGGATATAGATTGAAGCTAAGGACGACATGTGAGTGGATTCAATTACATTCTTTTACGTTTATAATATATATTATCATTGAATTTCCATTAGATAAATTATTCTAGTAATTAATTCTATCGGTTATGCAAACACTGTAAAAAAAAATTATATTTAAATTAGGCTTGACAGTTAGAAAAGGCGCAGGCCTAAAACTAAGAAATTTACAGTTATTTACATCTATTTTTAAAAGTTCATAACTTAGCCTTAATACTGGTTCTTTTTATTCCTTCTTTATACAAATAATATAATTAGAAACAAAATTTGCGGTTGTGGATTAAAATACTAGACTTTATAGAAGTAGATGTAAAATAAGAAAATTGGAATAAAATTAGAAAAGTGGAATTCTGCAATAAATTACGATGAATAGAAATAATAAATTCGTCTGATAATTTAATTTAGGGAGTAAGTAATAGATTAATTAATTGGTTTAGAAACTAGAATACATTTCTATAATTTAAAAATTAAAAGATAACGGTAAACGTAACTGCAAGAATAAAAAGAAAGAAAAAGGGAACTAGTGTAAAATAGAGGGACCATTGTATTTTACACTAGCCCAAAATAGTAAAAGAAATATCTTGCAGGTACGAATTATTGTTATAGTATTATTTAGTATTAAATTATGAAAATAAATTTTAATATAGCTTTCACAACCAACCAAATAAAATAGAATTACTTCATAGAATAAAAGAAAATAAAGTAGAGTATGAAATGAATCAAATAAATTATTAGATAAGAAATTAAGACTGTGAACAATAAACGAACCTAGGTCTGTATTTACCACGGAGACTATATAAAAATAAAGTTATTATGATAAATTAATTATGTAATAAAAGAGAATTAAAAAGAATTGTATATCATAATAGAAGAAGACAGACTAGAACAGAAAAGAAACACTTGTGATTATATACAGATTTTAAAAGAAACAATAGTAACAATTACAGGTATAATTATAACATAAGTTATGGTTAAGTAAAAGAATAGAAAGGCTTATTTAGGAACTTAGATTAAATAAGCAATGATAGTAAAGATAAATAGTAAAAGCTTATTTTATATTTCTATTAAATTAGTAAGCATATAGAACAAAAAATGCTTATTTAATAAGCTTAAGACTTAAATTAAGTTAATAAGCAAGAAATGGCAATACCAATAACATTCCCTATTAGATCAATGGTGGTCTCACAATAGCCAGAAGCAAGATGGGAGCAAGAATATGCTAATTAGGTAAAAAAGTAGCCAACAGAATAAGAAAAGTAAACTAAACGCAAATTAAAAGATCAGACTTAGGGTCTAATAAAAGAATTGAGATGTGTTTGGAGCAGCCCAAAGGATGAAGCGCCTAACGAAGCATTTCATCACGGATTTCAGAAATTGAAAAGCACGTCCAACTTAGTATTTTTAGGCTTCAAGGAAGTACGAGACTTCAACGGAACGTGAGGATACTCTAAGATGACCCACTGGGTATGCCTAACGAAGCTGAACCCTTGGAGGCAGGTCTGTAGGTGTTCCATCAAGAGAGTATGCCTTGACTGCATTTGCATTGTAGGCCTAACGAAGTAGATTTTTGTAGGAATTCGAAGGGTTTAGTGTTTGAAGTAGGGTATTCGTATGTCCAGTACTTGCAAGTAAGTTTAAGGATAGTCGCACGCGGATATCAGTCAGCATCAAGACCAAGAGCGATTTCGAGAAAGACTAGAGTTAAACCAACATGCCAATGATTCTTTCACTATCGAGACATTGGATGAGGGGTACCACTAATTGGATGTTAGATTATTTGTAGTAGGGAACGACTACATAACTCTTTAGAGGTCTTTTGATTTGGTTGAGGGGTGGCTGCGTGAGGCCATAGTCACGACGAGAAAAAAGACAGGCCAACTAGAATATCTGTATTGTAGGCCTAACGAAGAAGTCTTTTACAAATATAGAAAATCCTCGATTGAATTTCGTACAAGATAGACCTTGTTGGTAGGATTCAGATAGTAAACAGAACGATTACGGAGTCCTCAATGTACGCACTGGGTGGTACATTGTGGATGTCCGAGCACTGGCATTGACTAGTGCGGACGCGATTTACATTTTCATAATAAGTAATTGAGCATCTGTATTGTAGACCTTACGAAGCATTCCTTTACAGATGTAGCTACGGAATGCTCACAGAGTAAGATGATGGAGTATCTATATTGTAGGCCTTACGAAGCAGTCCTTTATAGATATAGCAACGGAGCAAGACGATGGAGCCCTTTTCGAGTAGGATACGAAAGGTATCATGGGTGGTACCTAGGACCAATATGGTCATTGGGCATATAGTACATATATGTATACATTAATCATTAGGTTTAATCTACTATGGAGTGGATGGGCACGGTTCACGAACAGAGGCGATAGTATTCTAATAAACCTAATATAACGGTAAATGAAAATAAAACGGTATATGTAGAATTAAGCTTAGAAGTGTACAATTTATCCATTCACCAAATATTTAGTTCTGACCCCCTCCTCATAACACCCTACAGGTTAAGTAGATGGCATAGACTTCCTAGCTGTAAGACACTTGTTTAGAGAGTGTTATTATATTGGTGAGTATTTACTTACTGTTATATTTTAGTCAATCCCGTTGTGAAATAAATTATTGAGCTCTGATATATTTGTCTTTGCCTATTTTCAGGATACCAGATACCCAACTTGGGGTTCGGTGGGCTTGGTTTTTAGCATTTCTGCGAAAAATCCAGACCACTGGAATTCGGGTTGTTATATTTGGTATCAGAGCCTAGGTTTAGGGTTCCTAGGTAGATAGTGAGTGAACATATTTGTATTTTTGAATAAAATATAAATATATTATGTACTAAAATCAAATAGTCCCCAACCATAGAATTTAACATGTGGAAGATTTTTAGAAGTATATTTGTGCATAGTTTGCAAGTTGGGTTTGGGCTGACCCGTATGTTGAGCCCTATGTTAATTACCGATTTATGGCATACAAATAAGTCATATTTTGAGAGAAGATTGGTATCCATATGTTATAGAAAGTTGAGAAGTTCCCTAGGGATAGTAGGGAGAGCGTTTTTATTTTGAAACAAATAAGAGGTTTTAGTAAGAAGAAAATCCACTTTATGTCTAGCCCAATAAAATGAAACTTTTGGAATTGAAAAGTTGAAAAAAAATAATTGTTAATATATTTGAGGAACTAAATATTGTTTTTTTGAAAAAGAAAAAGAAAAGTGGTATGAAATTTAAATTGGTTTTCATATGATGTAAATTTTGTTAAAAGTGAAATTATTTTTGAACAATTATAGAGCGTGTATAGCTCGCTTGTTTCCTTGTAGGTGAACAAAGATTTTAAATATAAAAACCTAGAGTTTGTTAAGTATCGAAAACATAGGTTACAACATTAATTGTTGTAATAGATGCTTTTGGTAAAAATAAAGGAAGCACCGACTATGACACTACTGTTATAGTAGGTGACTTCTAAAGGAAATTTTATTAACATAGCATATGAGATTTATTAATATTTATATTAATCGAATCCATAAACAAGTATTTTTGGGTTGTAGTAACGGTGTTTTACGTAACATCTGTTTTGACCCAAATGAGTTTTGGAGATAATTTCTAAAGTGGTTTGTATGTACACTTATTATTTAAATAAGTATATGAAAATATTTTTGAGTTATAAAGCAGTTTTGAAAATGAGTTCTTTGGAAAAAAAAAATGTACGATAAATTAATGAATATAGTAGGAAATAACTTATCTAAATTAAGATAGAGTAAACATACTTTAATCTATTACAATGAAATGAATAATGATATAATTTCCTATGAATCATAAATAAAGACGTTTTGTGCAATTTATAAGGAATGCGTGAAAGCAATGTAAAAGGTATGTAAAGCACCATATTTTGTATAGCCTATTTCAATAAAATATAAAATAAATTCCTTATAATTTCACATAAACATGAAATCCTCCTCCAAAGGATTCATAGAAGGTTTTACCGTTAAGGATTTCTCATAAGAGAAAGTAATTCTAATAAATTAAGGTATAAAACCATTAAGTGTGGTAAGTTAGAAACTCCTTCAAGGTTGACTAATTGGAAGAGTGAGAAAATTAAGAGATTTTTGATAAAATAATTGTTCTAATCTACTCCAGTTTTAGTAAATTTGAAAATATAAGAAAAAAAGATATTTTAAAAACATATGAGGACATATTTTTAAGTCGAGAAAAAAAAAGATGATTTGGTGGAAAAGTAAAAAAGTTTTTGAAAAGATAAAATTTTAAGTAATCCAATACCTCTGAATTTAATAGAAAACTTCAAAATAACACTTTCAAAGGTAGGAATTTTAGGATTTGATATTTCAAAAATTTATAAGCTTTAATTCTTGAAGTTAAATGATAAATACCAAACTGAACCAGATTTTTAAATATGGAGTAGATAGGAATCATTTCCTAGTGTAACGGGAAAAGTATAAGGCTATAGCAGTAATTATTCCTAGTGATAATAATAAAAATTCATGTAAAGTGTGTAGGACAGTAGTGAAAACCTAGAAATGGTTCTTCACGTGTGTGGAATATAAAAGAATAGTGAAATGGTATTAGTAAGATAGTAAGACACGCATGGTGGGAAAAGTAGACCTTAGTTGGGAAAAAATAAAGAGTAAAAAGAAAATTTCCCCAAGCTTTGTTGCCTTTTTAGATAGAGACTGTATAGATTGAAACCCTTATCCATTGCAGTAAATGAGATTTAGTTATTCGTTTTTGAGCATGGAATAGAAGAGATGAATAGATCTTATTCGTCATGAGCAATACAGCGTATATTGGTAACAAGTAATAAGCGGCAGGGGGAGCATATGAATTACTTGGATTTCTAGAGTAGGACCTTTCTATGTCAAAGTGGAAATAGTCCTAGACCTCCTTGCCCAATATGATAGATGTGTTTAGTTGTTGTATATAAAAAAATAGAGTAAAAGAAAAATAAGATAATTAAAAGAAAATTAACAAATTTAAAGAAAGTGACAAAAACGTCAACATAAAATTTTAAGAAGAGATATTTTCTAATGTAACCTATGTTTGGGGAAGTAAATAATTTTTCTTTAGAATAGTAGCCTAAATCCCAAGAAAAAGGAGGAAGATGTGCGCAAAAGAAAATCGGAGAAATACGAAGTTTTTCTGTTTTCTACCTTCTTTCTGACATAAGAGATCAAATTGAGAAAATTAATTTTTTTTGAAATTCGAACATTTAAAGTTGTATGGTAGATTTTGGATGCAAAGTTCATTGAACTTCACCCTACTCGATAGGAGCGTGGGAAAAATTGGACGAAAAGTGTTTTAAATTTTCAAAAGATTGCATTCGTATAGAAACTGCAAGTATATTTAGAACGTGCACATCATGTTTTGATAATGCATTTTTACAGAAGCAAAGCATTCATACAGGAGGTACTGCTTAGAAATTCATGTACATGCATTTATTTTGTATTGAATAACACTTTTGCACAAGAGCACGGGTGGTAGAAAAATTGGATGTACACAAAATGGATGTGATTGATGCGAGGAATTGCATGATTTTAACTTTGTCGAATTTCAGAGATGAAATTTCCTAAAGGGTGGGAGAATGTAACACCCCGCATTTTTATATAAATAAATAAAATCAATTGAATTAACATAATTGCAAAACACAATATAAATGCCAAATATATGAATTTAAGAATTAAGAGGTTACATAGATTTATGCAGCAATGAGTGTGTGATTAATTGACGCATCAACCAATTAAAAGGGGAATTAATTAAAAGACATAGAGACGTCAATTAGTCGGAGAATATGTCACTTTTGTAACATTAGTTAATTAAGTGATCTTCCAATAAAGGAAAATGTATGTGGGGAATAAATTAAATGATAACCTACATATATTAATTTATAATTGACATAATCAATTAATTAAGAAATTAATTAAAGACATTAAGTAAGCGTCAGTTAATAAAAAGTAAAACTTATATATCATTTAATTTGGGTAAGGAATTGGCAGTTTAAATATACACAACTAATAAATGTGTGAATAAGTGACGCATAGGAATTAATTTGTATATCAATTAAAATGGGAAAACATGTCAATTAATTAATTGGCAATCAGTTGTGAGCGTTTTAAAAAGGGTGTCAACTAATCAAAGAAATGCCCTTGTTACAATAGCTAATAATGTAAATTAATCAGCTAGAATAAAACGCCAGTTATAGAATTATTTGTTTCCAAGTTAAAAAGAAAAAAAAAGAATTGAAATGCGTACAGAAATTAAACGGAGTAATTAAGTTTATGATGAAGGTAAGTTAATAAGAACAAATTAAAAGTTATAACTTTTATATACAATCAATTAATAGAGGTATTAATTGAAGTGTTCAAATAGGTAAGAAATTATAATATATAAGAATCAATTAATATTGTATATATGTGTGTGTGTATGATCTAATTAATTGGATAATTAATGAGAGAATCTTATTTAGAATGAAATGTGAATTATTAGGGTCGTATAACAAAAGAATAAATGAATAACATTAGAGAATTATACGTTATAAGCTAACATTAACAAATGAATAAATGATGGTGAGGTTTGTTTTAGGTTAATCGGATGGTTCATAGTTGTTTACTACATCTATAAATTGAACGTAACATAATCCTAGCCTACACTATTTTTTCTGAATCAGTTGCGCAAACAAATTAGGGAATTTACAACGAATTAAAAGGGGAAAAGCGGAGAAAAGCATAGGAAATGAAAAGGGATAGATATTGAAGCTAATGACGACCTAGATTTAATTATATTCTTTTACGTTTATAATATATATTATCATTGAATTTCCGTTATATAATTTACTCTAGTAATTAATTCTATTAGATATTCAAACACTGTAAATTTTATTAATATTTAATTAGGCTTGACATTTAGAAAAGGCGTCAGCCTAAAAGTAAGGAATTTACAGTTATTTACATCTATTTTAAAAGTCATAATCTAGCCTTAATATTGGTTCCTTTTATTCTCTTCTCACGCGAATAATATAGTTAGAAAGAGAATTTATGGTGACAGATTAAAATACTAGACTTTATAGAAGTAGATGTAAAATAAGAAAATTGAAAAATTGGAATAAAATTAGAAAAATGGAGTTCTGCAGTAAATTAAGCAGAACGGAAACAATATAATACTGATAATTTAAGTCTGGGAGTAAGTAATAAATAAATTGGTTGGTTTAGAAAATAGAATACATTTCTATAATTCAATAATTAAAACACGACGATAAACGTAACTGTAAGAATAAAAAGAAATAAAAAGGGAACTAGCATAAAATAGAGGGACCACTGTATTTTACACTAATATAGAAATAAAAAGAAATAAAAAGGGAACTAGCACAAAATTACTTCCTAGAATAATAGAAAATAATATAGAGTATGAAATGAATCGAATAAATTATTAGATAAGAAATTGAGGCTGTGAACAATAAATCAACCTAGGTCAGCATTTACCACGCAGACTATATAAAAAGACAGTTATTATGATTAGTTAACTATATAATAAAAGAGAATTAAAAAGAATTCTATATCATAATAAAAAAAGACAGACTAGAACAGAAAAGAAACACTTGTAATTATATACAGATTTTAAAAGAAATAATAGTAACAATTACAAGTATAATTATAACATAAGTTATGGTTATGTAAAAGAGTAGAAAGGCTTATTTGGGACCTTAGAATAAATAAGCAATGATAGCAAAGGTAATAGTAAAAGTTTATTTTAGATTTCTATTAAATTGAAAGACAAGATAAAACAATTAATTTAAACCATATAAATATCATTTATTTTTAAATTGGTTTATTTCCAACTACTTGATTTGAATTCAAGGTATTTCATTAAGTTGATTGTTTTTAGTTTATATTAATATTTGATACAAAAATTTCTTTCAAAACAAAATTCATTTTTATTAATCTCATTTATTAGATCCATTTGATTTTCTTAAGTAAATTTCACCTATAATTCAATTTTAACTATTTATTTATTCCCTATCTTATTATTCAATTATCTCAATGAACGTTTTCTATAATCATAGATTTAGTGTATAAACGCTTATTACAACCATTCAAATTTTATTTAAAATTCCTTTAACATCATTTTATATTATATACTGCTCAATTACGTAGTTAACTTCTGAGCAATTTAGGTAAGTTATATATATTGAAATGCAATTGAATATTACACAAGAAAATTTTTCAATTCAATTATTTCAAGTTTTAAATATTTATTCAAAATTTAAGAGTTAAATTTCCGATTTCAATTCAAACTATTTAGGGATAAAGTATACACACACATATATATATCCTATATATCAAGTCAAATCTATAAATATATACCTATATATATTATACATCAAGTCATACTTAAGAAATTCAAGTCGAAAATATTTTCCAAACAAAAGTGCAGCAAGCTATTAAATGGTTTCTCCACTCTGAAACTCGAAAATGAACGTCGATGATGCTGCAGTCATCACTGAAATTATTTTCTAGTGACAAAAGAAGAGAGTACAGACTTAATTCCTTTAAAATTATTTATTTGAAACAATTTCCATTCGAAAATACTTTCAAATAATATGTTCCAAAACTTTAAAAACCAAATTCTTGAAAATTCCAAAAATTTAAATTCATTTCAATTCCAAATTAAAATTTTAAACCATGTTTTATAATTTTAGTTATTTATATTGTGTTGCAATAGTCAATGGTTTACAAAACAATAAATGAAATCAAACATTATCATTTCTAATAATCAATTCATTTAATTATTTAATTTCAGAAAATTCATACTTATATATATATATATATATATAATATAATCATATAAAATTTATTTCATTTACCAAATTTAAAAACAATATTGTGCCAATTTGCTCTATTCAAGTGTTTTGGATTTCCTGTCGATAGTGTTAGCTAGACGAATTGATCGAAATCCAAAATTCAAACCTAACAACTCAAACAACTCAATATAAAATAATCTTATATTAATAACAAATACACTCCGTCACACGATGATTCAAGAATGGATTTAGGACTAGGATAGAGATTTCCAATAAAGGGGACCCTAATTAAAGAGAGTTCTAACCAAGATGATATGCTCGAAAGGATGATGATATAGTTAAATTATAAATGAGGAAAGGTTGATAGACTTAATTAATCGCGGGTGACCTTAACCGAGTCAACCGAGATTCAATGGGAACGACCGATGCGGAAATTCAATTTCCCGCTTGATGGGAAGAGAAGCGACTTTACCAGAACATCCAGAAATAGTCGAACAACAGGGGTGGAGTCAAGATCACTAGGTTGAGTATCAAACGAAGGATAAAACTGCCTGCTAAAATCCATAGGCAATGGACATTCGATCAAAAGAGCATTTCTAGGATCGTCTACTAAGAAACGGTTCAGGCTTGACGTGAAAATAACAGCATCATAAACCAAGGACATAGAAGTCTTCAGTGAATCGACGCCTATTGTAAATGAGTTTCATCCCATTAAAAATCATACAGTGTTTGGCGAGACCGCCGATGGGATTAGTCACCCAAAAGAATGAAGCTATGGGATGCTTCAGTATCAATAGAACATGGACAAGAGGAGACAAGAGTGGATTTCAAAACAAAAGGGAAAGTTCTGAAATTCAAAGGAAATTCGAATCAAAGAGGAGAAACCCAAACTCCAACGAAGGTGATTCCATAATTAAATTTTTACTTCATATGATAAGTTTTGCCTAAACCAGAGCTCTGATACCAACTATAAAACCCGCTATTTCTTACCATTTGCATCCGTACATATCGGACTTGAATTGCTCAAAATATCATATTGTTGATTTATATTTGACAAAACTCAGCATATACAGTAAATAAATAAATCACAGAATCACAGACACAGAGTAATATGACAATAAGTAGCGGAAACAAATGAATAGTAGTTCATGAAGCTACTATATATGTAACAGAGTTAAACAAAATATAACAGAAGTCTCGAATACATAGAAGTCTCAATACAATAGTCAAATACAAGATAAGAATATATCACAGGAGTTAATTGAATAACTGCAAGGTGAATAGGTAGATGGATCTCCAAGCGAAGTTCCAACTATAAAGGTGAGTCTCAAATGCTGTGACACTCGGTCTGACCCAAAGGTAAAGCAAAACACGAAAAACTCGAGTCAGGATTAAGATTCCTATATCAATAAATCCAACTCAAGTGAAATATCAGCTAAAATACAGGTAACTTAAAGGATTTTTGGATAACCATCCTCCAAGAATCCATGGAAATATCTACTATGCAGTATAATACGCCATTATAATATGTCTATAGTAAAGTAAACTATTAAAATAGCGTTAAGGCGTTACCCATTTTCCACTTAACACATTTTGTATATTCCCATGGTCTATATAGTACTGTAATCTCCCCCGCTCTAGGAGTCATCAGAGGGCACTCCATAGGTATGGTACAAAACAAACTCGTAGAAGGCACGCTAGGGCATGTGAACACGGCACAACTAGGCAATGCCAGGGTAGATATAGCAATTACACTTCCGGGCAGGTGGTAACGCATAGCAGCTACTACTGCCCACCTCGAAACACACTCCCCAATCAAAATCAAGGGTGGCCACCAAAACCAATCACAACGTCAGAGTATGTATCGAAGGAATGTGCCTGATAGGAGGAATAACCTCACTTGGCCCGTCAATTGCTCCTGTTTTCGTCACATCTAAGCCGACTCCCGGGAGTCAGGTCCATATATATACCTCATAAAGGATCGTCGCCACCATCCTACTTCATTCTGGAATCTCCACAGCGTACATAGTTGTTAAAGTGGTTTTCGGTATTGGTAAATAGTATGACAATTTCCAACCCCAACCTCTTTAACAACCAAATGTTATTATAAAATCGCGGTCATTTCAAAATATCATACTTTAAAACCAAAATATCATATCCATTTCGAAACCATATCAATACGATATCATTTTTCATTTCAAATATATCCATTTCCAAAAATCATAGCACTTTCAAAGTTATAACACCTTCGAAATTATAAAAATTAGAAATTATAATACTTTGGAAATAATAATTCTAGGAAATATAATACTTTGAAATTCATAACACTTTCCACTTAAACAGTTTAGATGTTAATAATATTATGAAAATAGTTATAAATAATATAGTTAATATAATAAAATAATTTGTATCTAAATAGTTATAACTTAAATAGTTTATATTAAAGTAATTAGTATAATAAAATAGTTTTATTTAAAATGGTTTATATTAAAATAGTTTATATTAAAATAATTATATATTAAAATAATTTATAAAGTATATTTAAAATACTTTATATAATAAAATTGTTCCCTCAAAGTTAACAAATCGAATCAAATCAATTCAAATTCCAAAATTCAATTTAATTCATTCTTAACTCTTCAATTTCAATTCAATTCAGTTTCTCAATAAATCATTTCAAATTATATTCATTTCAAATACAGAATTGAACCACAAAATATACCATTTCAATTTCAGTATATTTCAAAGCTTTAAATATTCCACATTTCCAAAACTAAATTTGATAATTTCATATATATCTTAATTTAACTTTATTATTCTTTAGTTTTGAAATATTCACTTAATAAATCCATATCATTTAAATAAACCTCAACTTTCAAATCACTAAACATTTCATTTGAACTTGAAATATTCATTAAATCACCTTAAACCAAAATCAAGTTATAAAATCATATACTATAGACTATGTACCTTCGTATAAAAGCACATCAATATACATTAAGACGTATTTAGACTAAATAAAACCTGTAACTCAATAAAATATAAATTTTACATAAACTTTATAACTAACATATTACAGCAGATTATATATACACAATTTATAGACTATATGACTTAAATATAAACAAACTGTTTTATATATACTTATAAAAATAAACAGTCAATACTTATTATATATATATATATATATAACTTACTAGACTTATACATCAATAGGTCTTATAACTAATAAAAGTTTTGTAACATAATATATACTGTAGACTCATGTATATATGCATGCAAACATATTATGTACATATAACGAACATACATATAACAGGTTCATAAAATATAACCTATACTCATCGAAACAGCAGATTCAATATATTTATATATATAAACTGGTATATAACCATACCATGCATATAGTAATATATGAAACAGAACCTATAATTTATAACACAATATAAATAATAAAAAGAATGTATAAACCAAAGCATGGAGGAAGGAAATAAGTGTTCGGAGAAAAATGGAGCTTGCGGTGGTGCTTTCGGATGCGGGCACCCTGGGTCGGAGATGTTGGCGGCGTTGGGGTATGTGAGGAAGCGTAGAGGAAGTGGGGTTCGAGCTGATGATGGTGGCTTGGTAACCATGCTGCATTCGTCGGGGAAGGTTGGCCAAGCAATAGCCGATGGTGGATGGGAGGTTGATGGAGGAATGAGGATGAAGTAAGGCGAGACAGAGCAACATCGGCCAGGGAGCGGTGGATGACGTGGAGGCGGTAGGGACGTGGTCGGCTCAGGGCGGAGGTGCGAGAGGAGGAGTCGGGCTTTATGGTGGTTGATGTGATTTGAAGCTTTCTCAGCTTCATGCAAGATTTACAAATATAATGTATAATTTAAGGAAGGAGATGACTTAGAGGCGAAAATCTTCATATATTATATATAAATCTTAAATATGTAATATATATATATATATATATATATATATATATCAAAAGAAATGAACCAACCCAAAACGTAGGAAACTAAACAAAATTATATTGAAGTGGTGGAACATCAATGGTCAGAGAAAATCAAAAGTTCAATGACTGATGGCTATTTATTTTTAGCCGTTTGATAATTGAATGAACATATGAACCAAAAAGAGACAAAACGGTACCGCTACGATTAATGTTTTTCGTGGATTCTGCTGCATACCGAACTTCAAAACATAGAATTGAATATACCATAGAGATCCGCACAATGAAACGATCAAAGGGTATACATATACCAGTGGTACGATAATCCGATCAAAAGTCGATAATCGGAACTGGAAATGTTGCTAAATTCCAGAAATAAGATAAACGGGGCAATAGAAGTTCAAATTTGGAGAAACGAAATATGATGCCTCGCTCGGAAGATCGTTTACAAATTTGTTATATAAAAATATTCAGGTTTGGAATACATTTTTTATCATCTAATATTAACTGATTTGAATTTAAATAAAATTACACCATAAAATAAACTTCTATATTTTCTAATGAAAATTTACTATTAGCTTTGTTTAAGTAGAGATATTCCAGATATTTAATTTTTATTTCAAAATTTTATTATTTAAAATTTCACAAAAATTCAGTAATTGCATTATTAAAACCTGTTAAAATTTAAGGTTTGTTACACTCTCCTCCATTCAAAACTTTTCATCCCCGAAAAGGAAGGAGGTAGGAGAATGGAAACAACCAGAAACAAAATAAATTGAAGGACGAGATAAAACAATTAATTTAAACCATATAAATATCATTTATTTTTAAATTGGTTTATTTCCAACTAATTGATTTAAATTCAAGGTATTTCATTAAGTTGATTTGTTTTCAGGTTATATTAATATTTGTTACAAAAATTTCTTTCAAAACAAAATTCATCTTAATTAATCTCATTTATTAGATCCATTTGATTTTCTTAAGTAAATTTCACTTATAACTCAATCTTAATTATTTATTTATTCACTATCTTATTATTCAATTATCTCAA
Organism: Allium cepa; assembly: GCA_030765085.1. NCBI lineage: Eukaryota > Viridiplantae > Streptophyta > Magnoliopsida > Asparagales > Amaryllidaceae > Allium > Allium cepa. Next base: position 621,856,054 of record CM060940.1, on the reverse strand, counting down.
TTAACATTTTTTATAATCATAGATTTAGTGTATAAACACTTATTACAACCATTCAAATTTTATTTAAAATTCTTTTAACATCATTTTATATTATATACTGCTCAATTACGTAGTTAACTTCTGAGCAATTTAGGTAAGTTATATATATTGAAATGCAATTGAATATTACACAAGAAAAATTTTCAATTCAATTATTTCAAGTTTTAAATATTTATTCAAAATTTAAGATTTAAATTTCCGATTTCAATTCAAACTATTTAGAGATAAAGTATACATACATACATATACATATACATATACATATATATATATATATCAAGTCAAATCTATAAATATATACCTATATATATTATACATCAAGTCATACTTAAGAAATTCAAGTCGAATTCATTTTCCAAAACAAAAGTGTAGCAAGCTATTAAATGGTCTCTCCACTCTGAAACTCAAAAATGAATGTCGATGATGCTGCAGTCATCACCGAAATTATTTTCCAATGACAAAAGAAAAGAGTACAGACTTAATTCCTTTAAAATTATTCTTTTGAAACAATTTCCATTCGAAAATACTTTCAAATAATATATTCCAAAACTTTAAAAACCAAATTCTTGAAAATTCCAAAAATTTAAATTCTCAAATTCTAAATTTAAATTCATTTCAATTCCGAATTAAATTTTTAAACCATGTTTTATAATTTCAGTTACTTATATTGTGTTGCAATAGTTAATGGTTTACAAAACAATAAATGAAAATCAAATATTATCATTTCTAATAATTAATTCATTTAACTGTTTAATTTCGGAAAATTTATACTTATATATATAATATAATCATACAAAATTTATTTCATTTACCAAATTTGAAAACAATATTGTGTCAAATTGCTCTATTCAAGCGTTTTGGAATTCCTGTCGATAGCGTTTTCTAGACAAATCCATCGAAATCCAAAATTCAAACTTAACAACTCAAACAACACAATATAAAAGAATCTTATATGAATAACAAGTGCACTCCCTCACATGATGATTCAAGAATGGATTTCGAACCAGGATAGAGATTTCCAATAAAGGGGGACCCTGATCAAAGAGAGTTCTAACTAATATGATATGCTTGAAAGGATGATAATATAGTTAAATTATAAAAGAGGAAAGGTGGATAGACTTAATTAATCGCGGACGACCTTAACCGAGTCAACCGAGATTCATGGGGAAAAACCGATGCGGAAATTCAATTTCCCGCTTAATGGGAAGAGTAGTGCTTCACTAGAACACCCGAAAATAGTCGGACAACAGGGGTGGAGTCAAGATCACAAGGTTGAGTATCAAACGAAGGATAAAACTGCCTGCTAAAATCCATAGGCAATGGACATTTGATCAAAAGAGCATTTCCCAGATCGTCTACTAAGAAACAGTTCGGGCTTGACGGGAAAATAACAACGTCGTAAACCGATGACATAGAAATCTTCGGTGAATCGACGCCTATTGTGAAGGAGTTTCACCCCTTTACAAATCATACAGAGTTTGGTAGGACCCCCGATGGGATTAGTCGCCCAAAAGAATGAAGTTATGGGATGCTTCAGTATTAGTAGAACATGGACTGGAGGAGACAAGAATGGATTTCAAAACAAAAGGGAATGTTATGAAATTCAAAGGAAATTCGAATCAAAGAGGAGAAACTCAAGCGCTAACGAAGGTGATTCCATAATTTATTTTTTACTTCATATGATAAGTTTTGCCTAAACCTGAGCTCTGATGCCAACTGTAACGACCCGCTATTTCTAACCATTCACATCCGCACATATCGGACTTGAATTGCCTAAAATATCAGACTGTTACTTTATATTTAACAAAACTTAGCATATACAGTAAATAAATAAATCATATAATCATAGACACAGAGTAATATGACAATAAGCAACGAAAACAAATGAATAGTAGTTCATGAAGCTACTATATATATAACAGAGTTAAACAAGATACAACAGAAGTCTCGAATACATAGAAGTCTCAATACAATAGTCAAATACAAGATAAGAATATATCACATGAGTTAACTGAATAACTGCAAGCTGAATTGGTAGATGGATTTCCAAGCGAAGCTCCAATTCAAAAGGTGAGTCTCAAATGCTGTGACACTTAGTCTGACCTGAGCGTAAAACAAAACACAAAACGCTCGAGTTAGGATTAACATTCTTATATCAATAAATCCAACTCAAGTGAAATATCAACTGAAATACAAGTAACTTAAAGGATGTTTGGGATAACCATCCTCTAAGGATCCATGGAACTCTCTATTATGTAGTACAATACGCTATTATAATATGTCTATAGTAAAGTAAACTATTAAAATAGCATTAAGGCATTACACATTTCCCCCTTAATACATTTTATATATTCCCATGGTCTATACAGCACCGTAATCTCCCTCGTACTGGGCGTCGTCAGAGGGCACTCCATAGGTATGGTACAAAACAAGCTCGTAGAAGGCGCGCTAAGGCATGTGAACATGGCACAACTAGGCAATGGCATGGTAGATATACCAATTACACTTCCGGGCTGGTGGTAACACATAGCAGCTACTACCACCCACCTCGGAACACACTCCCAAATCAAAATCAAGGGTGACCATTAACATCAATCACATAGTCAGAGTATGTATCGAAGGAATGTGCCTGATCGAAGGAATGACCTCACATGGCCCATCAATTGCTCATGTTTTAGTCACATCCAAGATGACTCCTGGGAGTCAGGTCCACGTATATACCTCATATAGGATCATCGCCACCATCCTACTTCATTCTGGAATCTCCACCGCGTACATAGTTGTTAAAGTGGTTTTCAGTATTGGCAGAGAGTATGACAATATCCGATCCCGGTCTCTTTAACAACCAAACGTTATTATAACACCGCGGTCATTTCAAAATATCATACTTCAAAACCAAAATATCATATCCATTTCAAAACCATATCAATACGATATCATTTTTCACTTCAAATATATCCATTTTCAGAAATCATAGCACTTTCAAAGTTATAACACCTTCGAAATTATAAAACTTAGAAATTATAATACTTTGGAAATCATAACACTAGGAAATATAATACTTTGAAATTCATAACGCTTTCCACTTAAACAGTTTAGATGTTAATAATAGTATAAAAATAGTTATAAATAAAATAGTTAATATAATAAAATAATTTGTATTTAAAATAGTTATAACTTGAATAGTTTATATTAAAGTAATTAATATAATAAAATAGTTTTATTTAAAATGGTTTATATTAAAATAGTTTATATTAAAATAATTATATATTAAAATAATTTATAAAGTAAACTATTATATATATTTAAAACAGGAAATTATTGTCAAGGACAAAATTTCACAGCTTTTTAGCCTCAAGGACAGACCTTCAATATTTTATCCTGAAGGACAACTTTCTGTAGATATCATTTTTTAGTTATTGATAGTAGTTTTTAGGTATCAGTTTGTAGTTATCTGTAGCATTTTTAGGTATCAGCTTTTAGCTCGGTAGCAGTTTTGTTGTCCTTATGAATAATTTTAAAAAATGTTTGTCCTTATGGATAATTTTTAGAAGAATGTTTGTCCTTGTGGTAAAAATATTGAGGTCGTGTCCTTGAGGCAAAAAATATACAAATCTTTGTCCTTTAGATTAATTCCCCCTATTTAAAATACTTTATATAATCAAATTGTTCCCTCAAAGTTAACAAATCAATTCAAAGCAACTCAAATTCCAAAATTCAATTTAATTCATTCTTAGTTCTTCAATTTCAATTCAATTCAACTTCTCAATAAACCATTTCAAATTATATCGATTTCAAATACAGATTTGAACCACAAAATAGACCATTTCAATTTTAATATATTCAAAGCTTTAAATATTCCACATTTCCAAAACTAAATTTGATAATTTCATATATATATATATATATATATATTAATTTAACTTTATTATTCTTTAGTTTTGAAATATTCACTTAATAAATCCAATATCATTTAAATAAACCTCAAATTTAAAATCACTAAATATATCATTTAACTTGAAATATTCATTAAATCACCTTAAACCAAAATCAAGTTATAAAATCATATCCTTTAAAAATCTCAAATTTAATAAGTTTCAAATTGATTTAATTAAATAAAATTCTTAATTAAATACCATTTCAAATCAATTTCAAACCTATCTTCCCAACCTTAATTTATTAAAATTATTATAAACTCTATATTTCAAAATATAATTTTAAATAAATACTAAACATATTATATATAAATTAAATCAAGCTTTATTAAATTAAATCAATTATCAAACTTATTTTATAATAAAATTAATTTATACATATTTTAAAATAGTAAAATTATAAGTAAATTCTTAAAATTTATAATTTCAAAAATAACTTATAATTTAAAAAAAATCATAACATATAATTTTATTAATCTAAAAATTTAAACCTTTATAAAGTACATTTATATATATAATATCTAAAAATTAATATTCATTAAAACTATATATTTCTTTCCAAAAACCTCATTTCCAAAATATTTATATATAGACAACGGTGTATGTATATAATTTTCTATCCTATGGTCAAGTGATGCGGATATTTATCATTTCAATCAGCAATTTAAATTATATACAGGTATATATCTTTTCAACCCGTAATCCCAAATTCATTTTAATGAAAATCGCTTGGGTTTATCACTTCAACCCATAACGATTTTCTCCTATTTTACAAGATCATTCATATATGTATCATTTCAACCCATAGGGAATTATGTACTAATAGGGAACTTGTATAGTGATAATATATACGATAAAAATGTAATAGGCATATATCATCAATATAAATAACAAATAATGGCGTCAAATGTCACAAGTGATGAGATACAGATAATATCATATGTATAGCAATGTAAATAACTAATAGAAACATATTTCAATTGTCGTTTCAATTGAAATCAAATTTAATAAATATAACAACGTTAGTCGTGAGTGATTTCTCACCTGTCGAGGCTAGAGATGACCGAGAATGAGATGAGTTACAAATCCAAGCATAAATTCCAAAGCAAAGCTAGATGGGCACGAATTCGACGAACAAAGCTAACAAATGTGAATCGATGAGAACAAATCAGAATCAACTTGATATATATATACAGAAAAAATATGTTGTTCCAAAATCAATTTCAATATAGATATTTCAAAATCAATATTTATTTCAAACACATAAAATAAAATTTCGACATATATTTGAAATCAACTCATAAATACTTATATATAGACTAATATATAAACGTATGTATAAACTTACATACTTATTATATTTTAAAATCAATAACTATAAAAATCAATATACCAAATAAGCTAATATATCCAACATAGATTAAACACTTATATACTATATATATATATATATATATATATATATATATATAACAGAACTCATATATACATATATACTTACATGAACACACATATATTATATATATGAACATATCACCATTATATAGCATCAGCTAAACAAAATATACATACAAAATATCATGTATACAACACAGATTATACAGGTACTTATCTTCAACAACATGTTATAAAATTATAAATATACACATATATACATATATATATATATATGTATATGTATATGTATATGTATATGTATATATCTTATATAGTGCAACACTTTAAGCATACTAAAATTATATTTTATAAAATCAATATATATAACATGTAAGAACCCAAATATATGCCTGGATAAAATGTGTAGCTAATATATACAGTATTTCCTTTAATATGGTCTACTGTAACCATAACTTTTTTTCTTTGTTACTGTAAAACAGATTCTTTTATAAACAAAGACATACTTATATACTATAGACTATGTACCTTCTTATAAAAGCACATCAATATACATTAAAACATATCCAGACTAAACAAAACTTGTAACTCAATAAAATATAAATTTTACATAAACTTTACAACTTAACATATTATAACAGATTATATATACACAATATATAGACTACAGACTATATGACTTAAATATAAACAAACTGTTTCATATATACTTACAAAAATAAACAGACAATACATATATTATATATAACTTACTAGACTTATACATCCTTATAACTAATAAAAGCTTTGTAACATAATATATACTGTAGACTCATGTATATATGCACGTAAACATATTATGTACATATAAACAAATATACATATAACAGGCTCATAAAATATATAACTTATACTCATCCAAACAGTAGATTCAATATATTTATATGTATAAACTGGTATAACCATACTGTGTATATACTGATATATGAAACACATCTTATAATTTATGACACGATATAAATAATAAAAAGAATATGTACAAACCAAAGCATGGAAGAAGGAGATAAGTGGTTGGAGAAAAATGGAGCTTGCAGTGGTACTTTCGGCTGTGGGCATCCTGGGTCGGAGATGTTGACGGCGCTGGGGCATGTGAGGAAGCATGAAGGAAGTGGGGTTCGGGCTTATGACGGTGGCTCAGTATCCATGCTGCATTCACTAGGGAAGGCTTGGCTAAGCAACAACCGATGGTGGAAGGGAGGTTGATGGAGGAACGAGGATGAATTAAGGCGAGACTAAGCAGCATCGGCCAAGGAGCGGTGGATGACGTCGAGGCGGCAGGGACGTGGTCGGCTCAAGATGGAGGCGTGAGAGGAGGAATCGGGCTTTATGGTGGTTGATGTGACTCAAAGCCTTCTCGGCTTCGTGCAAAATTTAAAAATATATTGTATAATTTGAGGAAGGAGATGACTCACAGGCAAAAATCTTTGTATAATATATATGCATCTTGTATATGTAATATATATTAAAAAAATTAACCGACCCAAAACGTAACAACCGAAACAAAATTATATTGGAGTGGTGGAACATCAATGGTCAGAGAAAATCAAAATTTCGACTGATGGCTATTTATTTTCAGCCTTTGATAATTAAATGTGCATATGAACCAAAAGACACAAAAGGTACCGCTACGGTTCACTTTTTTACGGATTCTACTGCGTACCGAACTTCAAAATACAGAATTGAATATACCGTAGAGATCAATACAACGAGATGATCAAAAACGGTATACAAATATCTATGGTAAAATCATCCTATCAAAAGTCGATAATCGGTACCGAAAATGCTGCTAAAATGCCAAAAATAAGATAAACGGTGCAATAGCAGTTCAAATTTAGAGAAACGAAATATGACGTCTCACTCAGAAGATGGTTCACAAATTTATTATATAAAAATATTTAGGTTTGGGAAAAAAAAATTTATCATCTAATATTAACTGATTTGAATTTAAATAAAATTAGACCATAAAATAAACTTCCATATTTTCTGATGAAAAATTACTATTAGCTATTTTAAGTAGATGTAATGACCCAGGAATTTTTATCATTTGAAATTCGTATATTTAATTGATTTTTAATATTAACAATTAAAATTTGTAAGTCGAATAAATTATATTTCGAACATCTAGATTTAATTAGATAATTAAATCGATAATTTAATATTTTAAATTACAGAAATAATTGGAAATTAGGTTTAATGTGATTAAAATTGATTTGTAAAGTTGTATTAAATCATATTGGAGTTAGAATGATGTTATAGAACTTTTAAAACCGAATTAAAAGTTAATTTGTGGAAATTGAATATTTTAATATTTAATTGACGAGTAAAAATAGTCATTTTTCAAACAGTCTTGTATTTCGACGAAACCAATTTCATCGGATCTGTAATGTTAAATTATTGTAAGATATCAAGTTTCGTGACAATCGGATTTACGGTTTGTCCGGGGCAAGCTAAAACGCACTGAAATCGGTTTAAGTGAATTTAAATTTAAATAGCCGATTCGAAAACCTATCTTTCGAATACAATCGAATTGGCTCCCGATATTTATTCCATTGCGTTCGGAATGGAGGTAAAACCTATAAACGCCAAGCGGCACGCTTCGTTTGGAGTTCGGAAAAATTCCGGATGAATAGTGTTTTGAGAATTTTCTATAAAAGGACCTAGATTTTTCCCATTTGCAAACAAATCTGGCTAGGGTTTACAGCCGGCCCTAATTATAATCAATGGCCGAGAATTTCAATTCTTTCTCTTCTATTTTCTTCAAATCCGTTAATCGATTCGTAAATCTTCCAACTGCAAAAACGTCGAGCACGAAGAGATCTCAATGATCAACGGTGGAGATCGTTTAAAGCGTAGCCGATCAACGGCAAATCGAGTTCGAAGTGCCGACCTTCATGCATGATTTCCAAGCAAAATAGACGATGGAGCTCTACCAGTTTGGGGGCGATGGTGCGTGAGGCTATGGGCTTCGAAATGTTGGTCTTCGATCGACCTAGAAGTGATGGAACGAGGTGCAAAAATTTGATAAGTAACGGTGGCTTTGGGTTCACCGTGCACGACTTTTCCCTGGGGAAGAAGAACAGTGCGTGCGGCCCTGATTGATTCAAGCAGATCGTACGGCCGAGATCAAAGGGTATAAAATTAAAAAAAATTGAAATTAATTTATGTATGAATTCGTATAAACTTTGAAGAGCTATAACTTTTTCATACGAGGTCCGTTTCGCATGAAACGAGTTGCGTCGGGTTCGTATTGACGAGCACTATGCAGTGGAACTCGATTGGTATTAATTGGAGCTAGTGTGAATTTTGGGTAAAATTAAACGCGCGTTTAATTTTATTCGAAATAAAACGCTGAAACTGTTATTAGAGCAAGGTGAGAACTTCTCACTCAATCGAATTGTGTTCCAATTTAATTTTTTTTAAATAGTTAAATTTAAAATTGCTTGATTGTGTGATTGAATGATGATTGCTATCTGTCGTATTGAAATAGACCTTATACGCCGCATATGAAGCAGAGGTTATTATATTAAACACATATACCGCGATATTCAACCTTGAAGTGGAATTGGTATTATATATGTACTTGGAGTTGATTTCCGCATTATATAGCGGATGAGACCCTATTGCGCCGCATAATAGCGGAATATATTTTATATAAACCCATGTACCGCGATATCCTGTCTTGAAATGGGATTGGTATTGTGCTAACATCCGTGGATGCAGGGAAACAGGTTGGAAGGATCCAACTGGATTCCTCAAATAATTGAATTTGTTTCAATGTTGTGTGTTGATTATTTATAATCATTGTGTGATTATCTTTGTGATTGGAATCGTTGAAGGCTAAAATTTAGCCGAATATAATTTTGGTATCGTTGGATACCGGAAATAAATAAAAAACTTGATTTTTGAAAATCAGGTTGAAAGTTTATATTAAAATTTATTTTTAAGAATTGGATAAATTTAAAAGAAGGAGTTCTAAAATAATAAAGTTTTATTTTTAATCTTATTGAATAAAATTTCAAAATATGGGAAAAGCTTTAATAATGGATTTCGGGTAACATTATTCAAAGGTTGAAGAATTTATCCAAAATACGGATTTTAAAGAGTTTGAAAAATAAAAGAAATTTATTTTTGAAAGGAAATAAAATTTGTAACCCATTTGGGAATAGATTTTTGGTGATTGAATTTAAATCTTTCGAAAATCCATTTGGAAATTTATTAGGTGTTTTGAAAAGAATTTGGAATTAATTTGAAAATTGATTTGGGGTTTAGTAGAAATCGATTTCAATTTGAGATTTGAATGAAATTTACTTAGTGTTTAATTTCTTGGAAAATCAATATGGAATTTGATTTGGTTGTTTTTAAAATCAATTGAAAAATTGAATTGTTATTGAAAGTGGATATTTGAAATCGATTTGAAAATCGTATATCAATAGATAATTTGAAAATTTAACTTCACCATGGAATTTATAAAGGAAAGGAAAATTTGTTTAAAAACAAACATTGATTTATTTTCGAAGCGTGGAAATAAATTTACGGATTTGGAGCGTAAATTTAAAGTAAATTGGTAAGGATTTATTTAATTGGTTTAAATGAACCATTTTGAAATGAAAGTGTATTCTCCCTGGAAAGCCGAATAAAATTTCTGAATAGCTTTGAAAGATATATATATATATATATATATATATATATATAATTCTAGAATTGATTTTGAAAAGGATACTTTAGAGAAATTAACTTCTTAAATTGTTTTGAATCCTTTAAGTAAAGATTTATTAAATTGATATAGAAATGATTATATCTATGATTTAATTAATAATTGTTTTAGAAAATAGTTATTTAAATAGTTATACTCTATCTACTAATTTTATTTTGAGAATTAGTTTGGACTTAAGTTATATGTAATATTGGTATAATATTTTTATAACTAATATTTTAAGTAAAGTGTTTAAAGAAAAATAGTTTTATTTCAAAGTGTTTTTCCGATATATTTTGGATAAGTGTTATAAATTATTTTAAAGTATTTGAACTCGGCAGATTTCTAGTGAAAATGAATAAATATTTGGAAGTGTTTCCGCATAAGGAAAATGATTTGAAATTTGTTTTCAAAAGTTGTAAAGGTGAAAAGTGATTTGAAATTTGTTTTCAAATGGTTGAAGTATGGAAAAATATATATTGTAAAGATATTTTTGGAAAATAAATAATTTGGAAAATTATTTGGAATTTGATGATGTTGTGCATCTCTATTGATAGTTAAATAACCGACCGTCAATATTTACCTTTAAATGGGTATTTGTTGTTATTTGCTTGAATTTGAATGCTACATTTATTTTAAAATAAGCGTTCGTTATTCGGTTTAGCTGAAGAGGACCTTTGGGTCATGAATCCCATTCCGAATAGTGATACGTCGTAATGGATAGCATTTGAAGACTGGTGTTGAAGATCGGATATTTTCGAAAATGGAAGGATTACCGTCGAATGTCTCTGCATCGGCTGATCTCCGATATATAGATTTTATCACCCTTTGTGATGGGAAATCCGGAAGTGATTAGTGAATATCCGGATTGCAAGGGCTTCTTTTGAAGTGCCTTCGGTTCCTTTCGTTCCCGGAACGGACTTGTATGGATGTGTGTCTGACGTTACAAATTGAGATGTAAAGCTATTTTCTATCAAATACATTTCTGTTGGTGGCGGAGAATTTATTCTCTTAGCTTAACACCCTTCTCTAAGACGTACGAGCTCAGAGGTTATGTAGTTGATGGTTACTAGTGATACATTCTCAATTTGGTAATGTGACATGCGAAGTGTTGCTCATCATTTGTTGATCGAAGCATGGCTTTTATGAAAAGCGTAACTTTGTGGACGAGACTTCGTCGGACCTCACACCCCGGAATGGTCGAAACAGGAAGAATGCAACAAGGTTACAATGGGTAGCTCCCCTTAGGGTATGTTCATTTCCTTCTAGATAGAGGTGATATCATAGTATGGAGCCCAGATACTTAACCTATGTTGTTGCTGCAAATTTATTAATTCGTGGTTGTTGGTATTGAGGATCCTCGGATAAAGGTTGTTTACAACCGGGGGATGACATACTCGTGTCAGTAGTTACCTACTTTTGTAGAGGTAACCCGGCCTTGTGTTGGCAGAGATCCGGTTCGGTTCTCGGGGAATCCCGCCAAAGGAGTTCCCATGTGGCAATAGGAAGTTTCTTAGCCTGACCATTTGTTGGAAAATCCAAAGAAACAATACGAGCCCTGTACGGTTTTAGTTGTATAACCTGCCATGGAATGTGGCGGTAACATGCTATTGAACATGGTAGCTATATTAGGCATAGTTTGGAATGTCTATGTTGGCTAAGATTTATATTATACTTTCGAAATGTTTTCCTGCACTTTGCACTTATAGTAATAATATCAAAAAAAATTGCGTATAAAGCATGTTTGACTACCATAAGGAGGAATCTCCTCTAATTCTGCGTTTGCATGGTGTGTGTGGCGGGAGGCCTTATGGTAGTTACATTTTCTAAAAGCATTGCGGATCTATTTTAAAATATTTCTTTGTTTGTTTTTTGTTCTAAAGATATAACTGTTTTAAGTTCTCAGACCAGTCCCATGACTGACCTGGAGTTTATTGTTCCCTTCCTAAACTCTGGGTACCCATCATTTTCCACACGGGCAGCCTAGAGTCGGGTTATCAGTATATTCTGGAATTCAGGAGTTGCTGTAGAGATCTGGAGGCAAGTTGGATGGCGTGGCGTATCAACTAGTATATAGTATTTCTTTTCCGCTGTTTGTTGTTGTAAACTCTGATAATGTAATGTAATAACTGATATAGTTCTTTGTTTTAAGGATATTCATTTATCTATTATATGTTGTTCCGCTGCGCTTGTGAGATTCTGATATTGTTTATGTTGCTTCTTCTTTCTTTTTTCTTCTACCTCTTCTTCTTTAACCCTAAGGGTTCGGTTTTTCGGCATTCGATTGTTCGGCAATTGATACAGTGGACATATTAATGTCGTATTCGGGAGTCGAAGAATCGGGTCCTCACAATTTGGTACTAGAGCATTTGGTTAAGAGACAACCTTAGCTCTGTTGGGAATTACTTATTAGAGATAGAGTCAGTAGTACTCTAGAATGAGTGTGAGTGCAATAATAGATATAAGCGCATATTTGTTAGTGAATATAAAAATGTTTTATATTATGTTTGCTTATCCGTTGAGCTGTTTGTGAATTCTGGCCGGTATGTGGGACGCCATATTATCGATAGGGATTTCTAAACACTTAAACGAGGCAAGTCGACATAGTATCATTTTAAATTGGGCAAATGAAATAATTTTACCTCGATTATATTTTACATATAAAGGAAATAATTTTTCAAAAATTGTTAAAGTGTATATGAATTGATTGTTTGGTTGTTGAAAATGTTGAATCCTGTTTATTTTGGAAATCATTTTCCAAAATTAAAAGTTAAATAGTGAAATTATATAAGAAAAAGATTTATAAATGTGAGTTATAAGTAAAAGGAATTTTTTTGAAAGAATTTTAAGCACTGAATTCGCTACTGTTACTGGGAAATAATAAAGGTGATGGCTGCAGCATCATCATTATCATTTTCAAGTTTCTGTGTGATGGATTTGCTACCATAGTAAATTGGAAATTGAAGTTTTGTTGTGATAAAAAAAATTTGGAAATTTAAAATCCAAGTTGTAATTGATAAATATAAGTAAAATAAGTTTTGGACTTATAATATGAAATAATAAAGATTTTACTTTGGTAAAGTTGAAATAAATTTGAGTTGGCATAATAAAACATATGATTTGAAATTTAACTAAACGAAGGTTAAATAAATTGATTTGGATTAGATAAGCTATCGAAATGGAAATTAAACTGAAGTGATTATATAAAATAACTTTGAAGTTTAAATAAGTTGTATAACTTGTAAAGTGAGAAAATATAAGTGAAACCAAATGATAAAATGGTTAAACAATTCTGTTAAGCAAAACAAGATATGAATTTGAATAAGTGATGAAATTTGACTCTGGTAAAAGTTAAATAGAATTGGAATCTGAATTGGATTTATAAGGGGAAATTTAAGTTACGTTAAACAAATGATGTTTGAAATGGAATATAACTTAAGTGATGTTGAATGAAGTTGATTTTGGTATCGAAGTAAAATAATAAAGTGAATTAAATGGATGTGGACTTGAGTTATATAAATGAAATTCAACCTTATTTTTTAAATGAATTAGCAATTGGATTGAACTAATGAATTAAATATTAATCAATCGAATGTAAAAGAATTGATATAGAATAAAGAATGCAAGTGTTAATTCATTAGAACCTAATGAAGTTGAAAAAAATTGAATAATTGAATGGAAGTCAATTTAATATCAACCAATTGGAATTAAAAGTGTTAAACCAAATTGAATGTGAACTTAATAATTTGGTTATGTTGGCTATGATTTGGTTGTTATATGATTGTTAGTTGATTGTATATTATTCATTAAGTGTTAATGAAATTGAATTGATAAATGGAAAACTATGTAATTAAATTTGAATTAAAAGTGAACTAATGTGAATTGGTTATGAGCAATTAAAATTTGTATCGAAACCTTATAAATTTCTTATGAGAATTATTTTGATTGCATTGCTTATGAAAACTATGTATTTTCTATTGAAAAATAGTGAAATGTAGATGAATTTCCTATATATGTCACTTACATGTTTAAATTGAGTAAGTACAGGTACCGGGGCTGTAGTTGGCTGGATTTGGTCACGCTAAAATGCTAGTAAATAACTGCTTTGCTTAAAAATACTGAAAAGGTACGCCTACGCAATAAAAATAGGAAATATGAACTGTTTTTCTATTTTCCGACCGTGTGGGTGATGTATATATATTTATATCTATTGTGATATTGCAAAAGCTCCTCCGTACAAGGGAGACTCTGCCAAAATTTTCCGTAAATTTTGGGAGTTAGAAAAATTTTGAAAATTTTTGGAAAATTTTTGTTAACGAAAAGTCAATTTCTAAATTGAAATGAAAATGTAGGAATTGAACTAGAAAAGTGTAACCATTGGATTTTGGAAAAGTTAAGGAATTAAAATGAATCTGAAATCAAGTTGGAACGGTTTGTTTTTGAAAAAAAGTTAATGGATTCTGTAACTTTTTCTGACTTGGCAATTTCGAGGACGAAATTCTTTTAAGGTGGAAAGTTTGTAACGACCTAGAATTTCTGTCATTTGAAATTCATATATTTAATTGATTTTTAATATTAACAAGTAAAATTTGTAAGTCGAATAAATTATATTTCAAATATCTAGTTTTAATTGGATAATTAAATCGATAATTTAATATTTGAAATTACAGAAATAATTGGAAATTGGATTTAATGTGATTAAAATTGATTTGTAAAGTTGTATTAAATCATATTGGAGTTATAATGATGTTATAGAACTTTTAAAATCAAATTAAAAGTTAATTTGTGGAAATTGAATATTTAACTGACGAGTAAAAATAGTCATTTTTCAAACAGTCTTGGATATCGATGAAACTAGTTTCATCGGATTCGTAATGTTAAATTATTGTAATATTTCAAATTTTGTGACAATCGGATTTACGGTTTGTCCGGGGCAAGCTAAAACGCACTGAAATCGGTTTAAGTGAATTTAAATTTAAAGAGTCGATTCGAAAACCTATCTTTCAAATACAATCGAATTGGCTCCCGATATATATTCCATTACGTTCGGAATAGGGGTAAAACATTATAAACGCCAAGCGGCACGCTTCGTTTGGAGTTCGGAAAAAATCCGGATGAATAGTGTTTTGAAAATTTTCAATAAAATGACCTAGATTTTTCCCATTTGCAAACAAATCTGGCTAGGGTTTATAGCCGACCCTAATTATAATCAATGGCCGAGAATTTCAATTCTTTCTCTTCTATTTTCTTCAAATCCGTTAATCGATTCGTAAATTTTCCAACTGCAAAAACGTCGAGCACGAAGAGATCTCCATGATCAACGGTGGAGATCGTTTAAAGCGTAGCCGATCAACTGCAAATCGAGTTCGAAGTGCCGACCTTCATGCACGATTTCCAAGCAAAATAGACGACCGACCTCTACCAGTTTGGGGGCGGTGGTGCATGAGACTATGGGCTTCAAAATGTTGGTCTTCGATCGAATTAGAAGTGATGGAACGAGGTGCGAAAATTTGATAAGTAACGGCGGCTTTGGGTTCATCATGCGCGACTTTTGCCTGGGGAAGAAGAACAGTGCGTGCGACCCTGATTGATTCAAGCAGATCGTACGGCCGAGATCAAAGGGTATAAAATAAAATAAAATTTTGAAATTAATTTATGTATGAATTCGTATAAACTTTGAAAAAGTATAACTTTTTCATATGAGGTCCGTTTCGCACGAAACGAGTTGCGTCGGGTTCGTATTGAAGAGCACTACGCAATGGAGCTGGATTGGGATTGATTGGAGCTAGTGTGAATTTTGGGTAAAATTAAACGCGCATTTAATTTTATTCGAAATAAAACGCTGAAACCGTTATTAGAGCAAGGTGGAAACTTCTCACTCAATCGAATTGTGTTTCGATTTAAAAAAATTTATATAGTTAAATTTAAAATTGCTTGATTGTGTGATTGAATGATGGTTGCTATCTGTCATATTGAAATAGACCCCATACGCCGCATATTAAGTGGAGGTTATTATATTAAACACATATACCGCGATATTCCACCTTGAAGTGGAATTGGTATTATATATGTACTTGGAGTTGATTTCCCGCATTATATAGCGGATGAGGCCCTATTGCGCCGCATAATAGTGGAAGATATTTTATACAAACCCATGTACCGCGATATTCCGTCTTGGAAACGGGATTGGTATTGTGCTAACATCTGTGGATGCAGGAAAACAGGTTGGAGGGATCCAACTAGATTCCTTAAATAATTGAATTTGTTTCAATGTTGTATGTTGATTATTTATAATCTCTATGTGATTATTTTTGTGATTGGAATCGTTAAAGGCTAAAATTTAGCCAAATATAATTTTGGTATCGTTGGATACCGAAAATAAATAAAATTTTGATTTTTGAAAATTCAGGTTGAAAGTTTATATTAAAATTTATTTTTGAGGATTGGATAAATTTAAAAGAAGGAATTCTAAAATAATAAAGTTTTATTTTTAATCTTATTGAATAAAATTTCAAAATATGGGAAAAGCTTTAATAAATGGATTTCGGGTAATTTTATTCAAAGTTTGAAGAATTTATTCAAAATACGGATTTTAAAGAGTTTGAACAAGGAAATTATTTTTAAAAGGAAATAAAATTTGAAACCCATTTGGGAATTGGTTTTTGGTGATTGAATTTAAATCTTTTGAAAATCCATTTGGAAATTTATTAGGTGTTTTGAAAAGAATTTGGAATCAATTTGAAAATTGATTTGGGGTTTAGTAGAAATTGATTTCAATTTGAGATTTGAATGAAATTCACTTTGTGTTTAATTTTTTGGAAAATCAATATGGAATTTGATTTGGTTGTTTTGAAATCAATTGAAAAATTGAATTGTTGTTGAAAGTGAATATTTGAAATCGATTTGAAAATCGTATATCAAAAGATAATTTGGAAATTTAAATTCACCATGGAATTTATAAAGGAAAGAGAATTTTGTTTAAAAATAAACATTGATTTATTTTTGAAGCGTGGAAATAAATTTACGGATTTGGAACGTAAATTTAAAGTAAATCGGTAAGGATTTATTTAATTGGTTTAAATGAACCATTTTGAAATGAAAGTGTAATCTCCCTGGAAAGCCGAATAAAATTTCTGAATAGCTTTGAAAGATATATATATATATATATATATACATACATAAAAAATTCTAGAATTGATTTTTAAAAGGATACTTTGGAGAAATTAACTTCTTAAATTGTTTTGAATCCTTTCAGTAAAGATTTATTAAGTTGATATAGAAATGATTATTTCTATGATTTAATTAATAATTGTTTTAGAAAATAGTTATTTAGATAGTTATACTCTATCTACTAATTTTATTTTGAGAATTAGTTTGGACTTAAATTATATGTAATATTGGTATAATATTTTTGTAACTAATATTTTAAGTAAAGTGTTTAAAGAAAAATAGTTTTATTTCAAAGTGTTTTTCCGATATATTTTGGATAAGTGTTATAAATTATTTTAAAGTATTTAAACTCGACAGATTTTCAGTGAAAATGAATAAATGTTTTGAAGTGTTTCCGCGTATGGAAAATGATTTGAAATTTGTTTTCAAAAGTTGTAAAGGTGAAAAGTGATTTGAAATTTGTTTTCAAATGGTTGAAGTATGGAAAATATATCTTGTAAAGATATTTTTGGAAAATAAATAATTTGGAAAATTATTTGGAATCTGGTGATGTTGTGCATCTCTATTGATAGTTAAATAACCGACTATCAATATTTACCTTTAAATGGGTATTGGTTGTGATTTGCTTGAATTTGAATGCTACACTTATTTTAAAATAAGCGTTCGTTATTCGGTTTAGCCGGGAGAGGACCTTTGGGTCATGAATCCCATTCGGAATAGTGATACGTCGTAATGGTTAGCATTTGAAGACCGGTGTTGAAGACCGGATATTTTCGAAAACGGAAGGATTACCGTCGAATGTCTCTACATCGGCCGATCTCCGATATAGAGATTTTATCACCCTTTGTGATGGGAAATCTGGACGTGATTAGTGAATATCCGAATTGCAAGGGCTTCTTTGGAAGTGCCTTCGTTTCCGTTCGATCCCGGAACGGACTTGTATGGATATGTGTCTGACGTTACAAATTGAGATGTAAAGCTGTTTTCTATCAAATACATTTCTGTTGGTGGCGGAGAATTTATTCTCTTAGCTTAACACCCTTCTCTGAGACGTACGAGCTCAGAGGTTATGTAGTTGATGGTTACTAGTGATACATTCCCAATTTGGTAATGTGACATACGAAGTGCTGCTGATCATTTCCGAATCGAAGCATGGCTTTTATGAAAAGCGTAGCTTTGTGAACGAGACTTCGTCGGACCTCACACCCCGGAACAGTCGAAACAGGAAGAATGCAGCAAGGTTATAGGGGGTAGCGCCCCTTAGGGTATATTCATTTCCTTCTGGATAGAGGTGGTATCATGGTATGGAGCCCAGATACTTAACATATGTTGTTGCTGCAAATTTATTACTTTGTGGTTGTTGGTATTGAGGATCCTTGGATAAAGGTTGTTTACAAACAGGGGATGACATACTCGTGTCAGTAGTTACCTACTTTTGCAGAGGTA
Organism: Allium cepa; assembly: GCA_030765085.1. NCBI lineage: Eukaryota > Viridiplantae > Streptophyta > Magnoliopsida > Asparagales > Amaryllidaceae > Allium > Allium cepa. The sequence goes on along the minus strand of CM060940.1, from coordinate 621,837,337 downwards.
ACCCGGCCTTGTGTTGGCAGAGATTCAGTTAGGTTCTCGGGGCATCCCGCCAAAGGCGTTCCCATGTGGCAATAGGAAGTTCCTTAGCCTGACCATTTGTTGGAAAATCCAAAGAAACAATACGAGCCCTGTACGGTTTTAGTGTTATAACCTGCCGTGGAATGTGGCGGTAACCTGCTATGGAACATGGTAGTTATAGCAGGCATAGTTCAAAATGTCTATGCTGGCTAAGATTTATATTATACTTTCGAAATGTTTTCCCGCACTTTGCACTTATAGTAATAATATCAAAGAAATTTGCGTATCAAGCATGTTTGACTATCATAAGGAGAAATCTCCTCCAATTCTGCTTTTGCATGGTGTGTGTGGCGGGAGGCCTTATGGTAGTTACATTTTCTAAAAGCATTGCAGATATATTTTAAAATATTTCTTTGTTTGTTTTTTTGTTTTAAAGATATAACTGTTTTAATTTCTCACACCAGTCCCATGACTGACCTGGAGTTTATTGTTCCCTTCCTAAACTCTGGGTGCCCATTATTTTCCATACGGGCAGCCTAGAGTCAGGTTATCAGGATATTCTGGAATTCAGGAGTTGCTGTAGAGATCTGGAGGCAAGCTGGATGGTGTGGCGTATCAACTAGTATATAGTATTTCTTTTCCGTTGTTTGTTGTTGTAAACTCTGATAATGTAATGTAATAACTGATATAGTTCATTGTTTTAAAGATATTCATTTATCTATTATATGTTATTCCGCTGCGATTGTGAGATTCTGATATTGTTTCTGTTGCTTCTTTTTTCTTTTTTCTTCTATCTCTTCTTCTTTAAAACCTAAGGGTTCGGTTTTTCGGCATTTGATTGTTCGGCAGTTGATACGGTGAACGTATTAATGTCGATATTCAGCAGTCGAAGAATCGGGCCCTCACAGTAGACGTATTCCAAATATTTAATTTTTATTTCAAAATTTTATTATTTAAAATTTCACAAAAATTCAGTTAATTACATTTTTAAAACCAGTTAAAATTTACATATCGTTACAGGGATCGATAGAAATTAGAATTATCAATACTACTTTACGGAAAATACGACATCTCACAAACTACGCGTCGGAATTGCACAGAACTTAGAAAGAAAGCAGTTAACACCATGGGGAACCACCCAGAAGGATCGCCCCCCATTTGGACACCAAATTAGGGATCATTATCAATCCCTATCGTGGGCTCCAATGGGAATGGAAATTTTTGGGTGGCCTCTTTTTGGTCTTTCGAACCTTCTACCAAAATTTCAGCCCGATCCGTGCACGTCTTCCCTTATAAATACAGCAGCATGACGTCAGAAAAAGGATTTTCTTTCCGCTTCTCTTTATCTTCAACCTAGTCTACACGCTGCCAATTTTATTCTTGGATTTCGGATTGTAACTGTAAACAAACTTCAGTATAATAAAAGTGATCATTTGGAAGTGGATGTAGGCCAGGGCTAACCAAACCACTATAAATCTTGTCTCTTTTTACATGCTTTCTGATTGTTTTAAGTTCATTCTTCATTTCTCCTCATATTTCTGTGGTTGGATTGGATATTGGTATTTTTATATAACTGGGTGTTGGTGGTCAATTTTGACGCCAACATATTCTTTTTTTTGACTGATCAAAATGTGTAAACATATTTTGTTTCAAGATTTTCTACTGAATTGAAAATTAACCAATACGACATGTAAATATTCGATTATTTTGTTCAAATTTTGATACAAACATGCATTCACATGCCAACATACTTACAACCTAATATAAAATATTAACATAACTTTTAATGTCGTTTGTAAAAAAAATAAAAATTCCAGTTAAACTAATATTTTCTTAAATGGTCAGTAAGCATTAACAAAATATGAAGCTATGTCTAATAAAATAAAAACCAACAATAGTTAACTTTATGGGAAATTAATTTAAATGACATAAATTCATATAATTTTAGCCTCAAGGATACGACCTCAATATTTTAACCACAATGACAAACATTCTCCTAAAAATTATTCAAAAGGACAAACATTCTTTTCAAATTAACAAACATTCTTCCAAAACTGATGCCTAAAAACTGCCACCGATAACTACAAACTGATACCTAAAAAGTGCTATCAATAACTAAAAACTAATACCTAATGAAAGTTGTACTTCAGGCTAAAATACTGAAGGTCTGTCCTTAAGGCTAAAATGCTAAATTTTTTGTCTTTCACAATAATTTCCTGTTAACTTTAATAATTTGATTAACGTTACGAGTTGTTGAAAATCTTTACTCTGCTACATTTCATCGTTTTCTTATTGATAGTAGTGTTAAGACTTGAAAATGAAAGAGAAAATTATCGCTGCAACAGCATTTAATATGTGTTGAACCACTATGTTATTTTTATATATTAAACTCTTTTACAAACTTCACATATATTGAACTGAAGTTACGATGTCAACAATTGACATTTAAGATTTTCAAATTGAAACAGTGTTCTTCACTCATAGATATTGTGTCATTTGTAATAATCATTATATCTCACAAGCATGGAGCGTATCATTTATACTAGTTATATTAGTTTTTATATAAGAAACGTCTGCAATGTATAATAATCATTCTGTGTTGGAGTAACCAAATGCAAGAATGTTTCATACCAGTTAGTTTGTTTTGCCCGTGGTGTTATATCTTATGCTTGTCAAAGTAACTTGAAAAGCAGATAGATCGGTAAAAAACAGTCTGCTTCGGCCGTCTCCTACAGTGGGTCAAACATATAGGGCGTGTTCTTAAACGACATGTAATGAGATTTGAAAGGAGCATGAAAGCATAATGGTTCACGAAAGGGGAAACCGTTCTTGTGTACGAAAGGAACATTTTAATTATTTTGTGATAAATAATTATTATTTTTATCATTTTTATTTTGTTTTAATTTTTTAATTAATACAGTTAGATGAGTTTAGAGTATTTATAAATTATGAAATGCTAAAGAAATACAATAAAAAAAGGATGAGTATGATGCAGATGTGATGGCCATCTACGAGAGGGCTCATCATCTACGAGAGGAAGTAGCAGCTGGATAATGCAGATGTGCTGATTGACGAGTACGAGCGCCGATCTTTGCAGCATCTCCCATGAGAACATTGGCGTAAATCCGAGTGTCGAATGTGACATTAGCAGGCGGAGCCTCCATAATCTCGAACATATAGACCGACGTTTCGATGCATCCTTCAATATCATATTCAACTTCTTGAATTTCGAAGGTAAAACCACTTTGAATGTTGGAGACAAACTCACTTTCGAGTTGCGCTGCGTTCACAACAAATATCTATAAACGTCGATGTTCTTTTCTTTGTTCAATCTACGATGCGATGAGTATAGCTGGTGAGTTCATGTATCAACATTCTGCAATAAAAATAAAATAAAAATAAAAAAGATAGATAGTAATATGAAAAATATAAACACAATTTTTTTTATCTCAAAGACTAAAAATAGAACTGGTAGAAAAAAAATTTGAAAGGAGGAGCCAAACGCTGACACGTCGTGAATGGTGGCAACGGTTTGCTCAAACGTGGCTTGGCGGCTGAAAATGGAAAAAGGAAAAAGGCAAATAAAAATAAATAAATAAATAAATAAATAGGTGAGAGCTGCGTACGGCGTACCCGCCCCTGTTCCAAACTTAACAAACAGTGCCTTGCAGGAAACCCCCAATTTACCAAAGCTTGGGGATTCGCTCTCATGGCAATGTCCAACTTTTCCAGTATTTCACGGAGATTTCTCATCGACCGTCTCCGAAACCCCAACCTAAAGGATCTTAACTGTCTTTTTTCATCATCCGTCCGTCTTTGTACAATCCCAGTCTCCTCTGGCCTTGAATTCGATTCTGAGCCCGAATCTCAGCCGGAACCCGATTCTACCTACTCCGACAAAGCCAGCCCTAACAAAAATACCAATCAACATCCATTTAATCGCGTGCTTGAGAACGGCCTCGATCCAGGAGTGTACAAGGTAATCATATGGTTTAAAACTTGTATTTTGCACCTAGAATTTTAATGATACAGCCAGACAAGTTTTATTTGAATAACATCGATTTTGATGGGTGATATTCAGAGGGTTCCATGGACCAACCCTGAATTTCATCAATCAACACTAATAGGGGTTATAGTTAAATTTCAAAGCATTGAAATATTGGTAATTAGTTTGTGATGAAAATACGTGAGTGGTAACTTCTAAGATAACAGGTTAGGTTTTGTTATTGGTAACTTTAAGAGGATCGCATGATTTTACTTTTTTCTGATGAATTATTAATGCCTTTTAAGGCTATAATACTTGAAAAGACTGAGCAAATCGAGTGCAGAAGAAATTAAGGAGCAGTCAAAAATCAAATAGTGCTTGCAAAGGAGACCTAACCAGTTCTCTACCTCGGCTTGTGAAATCTGATGCTAGCTCGAATAGCAATCTAAATGAGCCGAGATAGAGTTGAGCTTTTTCCTTCATTTGAGTTAGGACTGACTAGGTTTGGTCCTTCTATTCGACATAAAATAATATCAGTTTGCCATTATATTGAATGTAAATTTGACATTCACTTTATTAACATCCATATTGGATTAGAGATTGATGTTTCATACAATATTTACATTAATTACATCATTGATGGATATTGATTTATTGAACATTTTAGAACTGAAACGAAAGTGACCAATGAACACATTTTGAGCATTGACCTTCAAGTTTCACACACGTACATAGTTGATGTTATCTTTATACATTGCATTGGACTTCTATAAAATTAGCCATTGATATCTATTTTGAATTTCGCTGAAAACAGGCAAATATCATGATTTTGTTAACAAGTACATAACTATTCTATATTTCAGTTTTCAACAAAACTTCAGAAAATATATGCAAACTCGGGGGTATATATCATCAAACCTTGTAGCAATTGTTTAAGGTTGCTTAAAAGAGAGTATCGCATGTTTTATGATTATCATACTTTTTGTAACGGGCTAACAAACATATTGATATTACTCGGTTGTCATTTGATTTTATCCCAATGAATTAGAATATTGCATATCAGTTCTTGGCCAAAATTTTACCAATACCGGTATTACCTGTTTAGCTCCACACCACACATGAAGAAATTCTAAGTATTGCATTTTTAATTAACTTTTTCTTTGGACAGTAAATTCTAAATCAACATTCTTTTTCTTAACGACTCTATTTATATATTTTAAATACACTTTGTTATCATAGAGGTTCAATACATTTTAACTTACGAAGATCAATTGGGCTAGAACTGTAAACGATCAGTTTAAACTTTAAAGTTAGAATTGGGTGTAATTCCTTGTTATTTCAACGAGCTATGGTTAGGGTTGACCGTCGAGTGGTTACAGCTTGTGTGGTTGCTAATTCTGGGTCATAAAATTTAACTCAGCTTGACTGCCCACTCTAGGTCAAATTGCAGTTTTCTTTGATGATTCATTGTTTTGATCAGTGCACAGCTTGTGAGACTGCTAGTCCTAGCTAGTAAAACTCAACTCAGCCTGATTTCCTGCTCTGGGTCAGACCGCAGTTTCTTTGATGAATCAGTGTCTTGATGATTTAGTTTATCTGATGAAAGTTGTAATTTTTTAAGGCTATAATTCTCGGAAAAGCAGGGCAAAAGCCCGTGCAGAAGCAATTAAGGAGCGGGAGAACTGTAGTGTTGTTCTCTATTGGAACTGGAGGTATTAGAAACAACCGTAGGCCATTGGATAATGAAGAGCCGAGAGAATATGCTGAACGATGCTCTGTGCAGTGGCATCGAGTCAGTGTGTACCCAGAAAGGTTGGGTGATTTGGCTCTTCAGCATGTGAAGCCGGGGTGAGCTTTAATTTCCATGCAATAGATACGTTAACTAACAATACAACTTCTCGTGTAATTTCATTTCATTTTATTTATTTGTTAGTTTTTTTGGAAGAATGCTAGAATATATTTGTTTAAAATTATTTCATTTTGTGTTTAAATTACATCAATGTTACAACTTTATAACATTGATGGGAATGTGGTAGTAACAGCATTTCAATGATCCTTTCTGTCACCATGTCATCTTATGGATATTTCATTCTATGAATCTGTTCTTATTGATTCACACCATCTGGTTAGTTTATGCATCACAATTTGTTTTATCTTGATGATTGACTTGTATCGTCACAAACGGAATTTTATAAGTTATATAACAGTTGCATTTCAGAACAGTTTTGGTAACATTATTTTCGAACCGTACAGACTTTGAACTGTGGATCTAGATTATCTATACTGTAAACGATTCATTTGGTTCTTAAAGTTCATAAATGTGAGAGTCTATTCCAACTAAATTCGTGGGTATTTCAATTTTTGATGTACAATTTTTTATTATCGATTTTTAAATATTTTAGTGGTAAGTCAAAGGTTTTCTAGACTATTTCGCTATTAGCATATTTGTAAAATCAGATTTTGATTCAATTATTACTGTCTATACGCAGTTCCAACACATATATATTTTGTTCTGGCCTATGGAATACGAAGAGTTGTACAAATAAGTAAATCAGTTGTGTGAACGTGTGTAGTATTGGTTTTTGATGCAAACTATTTCCAGTCTTTGCTTAATGCGTAGTAACCTTATCCAGTTTTGAAGCTTAGTCCTAGTTTTGATGTAAAACTGAAAATTCCTTCCAACTTCCAAGGACCCTTTTGTTGTTTCTCTCTTAGGAACCCATATCGGAAACAGGTTGCGGACAAAAAGGAGAAACACAACTTTAAAATGAGATCGGAGTTGGGAATGAAATGAAAATGGACTACAATATATTTTCTAATTAATATGGCACTGATAAAATTTTCTTTTGACCTTTTTTGGTCACTTTTTCAATGTTCGTATAGAATTAATAAAAAATTGATAGAAGTATTGAAAAGGAAAATAGTGCTTGTAACATTTTAGTACATATTTATTGAAATTTATATTGCTATTGTTTTTTTTTATTACAACGTTTTTCATAAATAATATATGAAATTCACAATTGCAGACATACTGGCATTTTTATGATAATAATAGAAATTTTGATAACAGATATAAGAAAATGAACGAAAGAATGCAGATTGCTTTGATAATAATAATAACATATCATATTTTGATCATGAAGTTTTTCAATAGTTATTAATAATAGTTTTATGTTGTTACTTAGAGAGATCTTTTGGAAAATAGTCGTATGTTTATTGACTGCAATGCATGTATATTTATAGGTTATGATTTTAATTAAATAACATTATCTTTTATTTCATTTGATTGACATAAAAAAACTGTATTTTTTTTCTTGTTAAATTCAATGCATGTCTAAGAATAAATTAAATGTTCTTTCACAGAAATTGCATTCATTTGAATTCTTTGGTAATGTGTATCAAAATAATCTTATCTACTTAGAAACACGTTTCATCTACATTGAAATATGTCGCTGTCAAGTTTCAGTGGTGTTGCCATCAAGTTACCAAGCAAAAAAGGCCCAGCCATGGTACAAAGTTCAAATTATGAAATATTGGTCTCCCACAAGGTTCCGACTAGGTGCTCTCCATCTGCATGCTCAAATATTTTTGGTCCCTCATCTTCTTCTAGAAACTGAAGAAACCGGCTCTGAAAGGAATGTTATAATACAGTGCGACTGTTCCTTAATTGATGATAGTCAAAAAAATTAGCAGCTTAAGAGAGCTGTACTTTTATTAGTAGTACAAAAGCTATTTAAAATCGATATGAGGAAAATTTTATGTTACCGAAGTAATTTACCCTTTCATCACTAAAAGTTAACAATGAGATGACATGCATGACCTGTAGTTTACTAACTACAATTTTGGTTACTGCCATCGGGAGTGGCAGCAATATTAAAACTCTGGTAGACGATTAGTCATTGCCTTAAACTGATCATTTAGTTGTTCATATGGTCTTTTTTACCGATTGAAACAACTGAATGCGAAATTCAGCATTCCTCCATTTATGCATCAATTTTGTTATTTAATTGCAAATTTTGGTAATTTTTAACGACGATTAATATATACGCTTACGTGCATATATTACGTATATATGCATGCTTACTCTACTTATCAAACATTGACAGAAGCTATAATGTAAGCATAGTGTAAAAGGTTGAAATGCGGTGTCTTAGTTTAAGCATTTCATTTACAATGGATTACTATGTTTGACTTTTGAAACCCAATGAGGCATCCATGTTTTTGTGCTCTTTTTATATTGCAGGTAGGATTTATTTTGGGAAGATTTGTAAAACACCCCTATTTAAGTTTCAAAATACATAGTTGTCCCTTCTCAAAAACATGTTATAAAAAAATCTCTATTTTTAAGTTTTAGGATATTTGTGGAAAACACTGCAAATATTTGCAGAGAAATTGAAGTTTCCACGCTGAAATATTTGCAGCGGTTTTTCAAAGGAATTGAAAGAAATTAAAAATTGTTTTGATTATAGAAATTTGCGAGTAATGTTCAGATTTAATTTTTAACAAAAAACGATTTCTTTTTCTTTTTCTTACCGAAATTAAAAATTGGCGTGTAATTAGAACAAGTTTTTGGGAATGATTTTTAATGGATCAAATCTGAAAATAAGTAAATTTCCATTTTATTTTTTGTGCATCCAAGTGTACCAGGCGTTATATTCAACTACTCTCTTGTCTTTTCTCTTTCTTCATGCTTGAAATTTCAGCCCGCTCATATTTTGACTACAGCCATATTCTTAATTTTTTGTAGGTCCATTCTATATTTAGAGGGAAATCTTGAAACAAAAGTATTCAGCGATCCAGTCACCGGTCTTGTTAGACGCATTAGAGAAATTGCTATTCGTCGAGATGGTATTATCTCTATCCTTTTATTTTCCACCTTTTAAGGTTATTGCTACTGGTTTCTTTGTACGTGCTCAACATATGATGCCATAAAAATTTGATGCACCAAAATTTGTGTTTGCAAGCACAATGAATTAAAAGTTTCGATGTTTGAGATGCTTGTTAAAAAGAATCATAAAATTTTGATGCACCAAAATTTCTGTTTGCAAGCACAATGAATTAAAAGTTTCGATGTTTGAGATACTTGTTAAAAAGAATCATGTATTCATCCATATCCCATTTGATAACAAAACAATAACCTATTTACTAGCATATGAAATACCGGGTTTAAAATCATGAAAGGATATCAACGATAATTTGGTTGATGTTCTTGGAGGTATTCAAAAAAAAAGTCAAAAACGAAGGAGGAAAAAAGAAAGATTTACATGGTTAGATGTTTTGAATCCCCTTTTATATCATTGCTTGATTTTTTGTTCGGTAATTGCATATTTCTCTTCATTTTTCTTTGGTGAAGTGTTCTTGGTTTGGTCATGATTGGTGTGGGTATTGTAGAAAAGTAAAGCTTTAATATTCCTCTAATCGAGGTTCTAGTCGACAAGAAGACCAATACATGATTATTTTGTAATTAATATTTTGGTACATATGCAAGTACAGTGTTTATTGTTCATAGAGTGTAGTATGCGCACAGTTGATTTGTACTGCAATTGCATCAACTTATTATTTAGTGTACATATGCTAATGTGTATGAATTGATCTTTAGCGACTTTTTATTAGTATTCTTATTTCATCCATTAAAATACTAAATTTATTATTTTTGGAAGGAACCTACCAATTTCAGGAAGCCTGTACCTTTGTTATATGACTACATAATACTTTCAAATGTTATATTACCGGTTGTACAAATTCATTTGAAACATTAAACATATTTAGAAAACAATATGTAAGGTATTTAACATTACTTGCCTTTTAAGTTATCTCCATCTTATTCATATTTGTCAAAGAACCATCTCATTTTCTAAAATGGTTGTTTGGGTTCACTTTGCATTCATCTTGAATGCTACAGCTGCTTAGTAGCTGTTTCCCCCAGCGTTTAGACATTACAGAACCAGTATTCAAAGGGTAGAAAAGTCAAAGATGCATAGCTAAACACCCAATGCATACAGTCGGCGATGGTTGTAAATAAATGCCATTTGACTTTACTTTGGCAGACGATATAGTTATAGCTTACAGTGTAAGTAACATACCAAAATCTTGTATGAACCGATGTTAAACGCTTTTGTTCTTTCATTTTCTGCATTATTAATGTCATAGAAATTGTACTTTTTGAACAGGCCGTCTTGTTTTTGTGGGCAATGCGAGTGCTACTGGACCTTCAGAGTCGGAGTTGAGACGTGTTGGCTATTACTGACTCAACGTTGACTAGGATTTTGTAATCGCAACAGTAACATTGAACTTACTACTTTGAGGATTATTAGCAGATTAAACATGGATTCACAGCTGGTTTCCAAGGTGAAAAGGAAGTTAACTGTGGTCATTACTCATTAGTCTCTCCTGCAGTAGCATATGTAAAATTTCCTCTTTGACTCGTGCACATCAGGATTTCATCGCATGTGCCAAAGTTTCAGTCAGAAATGTTATGAAATCTGTATGTACGGTGCGCTTTTGTGTTTAGTGCTTCAGTTAATGTTCTTATTTTATTGGCTTGAAAATTGAATATCATTTCTCCATTTATTTTATGCACTTTCTTCTTTACTTCAGTGTTTTTGTTTATTTCATTTTCAGCTATTGTGTCTATTAATCTCTGCTTATTTCAACTTTTATTATAGGGATGGAGTTACAGTGTTTGGAAGCTTTATAGTTTCCTAAATTTTGCAATATGATTTTTCATGCCATTTATCTCTAAATTACCCAAGAGCATTACCAATGGTGGCCGACCCTGTTGTTTAGTAATATGTTTCCTTTGTTTGGGTTAACCCCTTAATGATATCCTCAAAAAACCTTATGACCCCAAGTTTGTACTGGGTTTTCTGGGTACTTTGATACTGTAATCTGGTAAATTTGCTCACAATAGTACAATCCGAGATGTCTATGTTTGCCTAGCTTTATAAAAGATGGGTGATTATTTATAAACTACTTGGACAAAATAGGAATTTCTTCATCTCCCTCCCAGTGCCATTCTCAAATCCCATTTTTCACCCCTCAAATCTATAAATTTGGTCATCAAACACACTTTATTAAACTTAAAACCAATATTTCTACTTAAAAACGAGGTACAGAAGTTTTTCGAGGGTAAATGTTGGATGAATTGGCGACGGTAATGGACCTAGTGGCGGTGATGATGGGTTTACGGGTGATGTTAATTTGAAGTATGGTGGGTGATGTTAATTTGAACAATGGTAGTCAGCGCAAAGCTAGTGGCAGTAGAGGCCACGTAAGCGGCTATGTTTATTAATGTGGACCCATTGGTCGTTGCTGAGGTCGCAGGCGATGGGCGTAGACTATGACATGACTTGCACTGTGTTTCATAAACATATGAGTTTGATGGATGTGGACGTCGTTCTGAATGGGCACGTAGACCTGAAACTGAATGTAAATGAAATTGAATGTGAATTAGCATTTTTAAACGATGATTTAGAAAAGACTGTTTGTATATCTGTGTTATCCGGCTTTTTGACCCGACTACATCCTGACTGATTGGATAGCTTAGACTTGATGGTATACAAGGCAAGTAACCCAGAGTAATGATCAAGTGGTCTAGATATCATGCACAGACAATTTTATGAAGCAGCGGTCAAGCGAGACCAAGAGATAGACTCTTTGGAATATTCTAAGTATAGATTAGCGCCTTTCTCAGGGCGGGAGTCAGTACATCCCTTATACAGGAGATCGGATCGTATCACTATGGCTATGAACAACTTAAACCAGCAGTTCAACTCAATGGAAATCAATCGATATCTTCACAAAACATGTAGGCGACTATGCAAAACAACTTTGAAAACATGAAGCTAGCATGGAGGATAGCCCATAGGAGGGATCGCATGGTACCACGTGGCCATTTGGACCTACCGGCCCCGATCGTCCATCTTTGGGAGTTGGGCTACGAAACTTTTTGGGTGACCTCATATACATCGTAAGATTTTGTTGATGAAATTGCAAGAAGATATTCGGTCATCTACACCTATAAATATAGAGTTCATCGTTCATTTTAGAGAGTTACGCTGCTGTTTTACTTCAACTCTATTGTAATTAAGGATCTATTACGATCCGATTCCTCTGTAAGCAGAAAAGCAAGTATTTAATAAAGCAATTCATTTAAGTGGATGTAAGCAATCAACGTCGAACCACTATAAATTTGTTTGTTCTCATTTCTGCTTGTTTACTCTCTATATTAAGCTTAATTCTTAACTTTATTTCTCTACTTTCAATCTATTGGTCATTTGTACCAACTTTGGGTGCAAACATTTTGGTGCTTTCACCGAGAACTGTAACATCCTGCCTTTTTGTATGCTTTGAATCGAAGATAAACCACATACGTTAGACTTAAACCATACAGAAGGGCGGATTGCTATTGGGGTGAATAAGAAAAAGCAGGGAAAGAAAAAAACAAAATAGAATCTTGCAGCGGAACGATAAAATATAATAATCAAATAAACGGTTCATGAAGGTGTTTTACAAAACATTTGATTATACAATATATAGCAGAATTACACATACCAAAGAATAATCAGTAACAATGCAGCGGAACAATGTAATGCAGTGGAATATAATAAATAATAGTAATACAAATCTTCGTCTTCGTTCTTCAGAGATAAAGTCTTCGAATCCTGAAATTCTCAGACTGACCCGAGCGAATTAAAAAATCAAAACACTCGAGTCAGAACTAAAAGATCTTATGTAAGTTAAATCAACTGTAAATAATGTGAGTGGAACGACATCAGAGATGTTTACGAGATTTGACATCTCCTATCCAGTGTCAAACGTGAGTGCAGTAACTTAGGAGATGCTCGGATTCACATCTTCTAAGGATCCGTTAAACTATTTACTATGTAGTAGTATTTCACTATTATAATAATGTCTATAGTAAAATAAACTTACTTTTAAATAGCGTCAAGGCTTTACATTTTCCACCTTAACACGTAAATAGTCTCAGTAGTCCATCCAGTATCATAGTCCCTCCTGATCGGGAAGCCACGAGAGGATACCACACGGGCTACGGGAGAAAACCAAACTCGTACAAGGTGCGATAGGGTAGGTGACACGGCACACAAGACAATGCCAGGGTAGATATACCAATTGCTATCCAGGCTGGTGGTGACGCGTAGCGCGCAGCTACCGCCCACCTCGAGCCACAACTCCAAACATCAAAGGGTCCAAATCAATCACAAAGTAATAGAATGGTATCGAAGGAGTGTGTCCCATAAGAGGGGCTACCTCACTCATCTGAGAATCGCTTCTGTTTTAGCCACCTTACGCCAACTCATAGGAGTCGGGTCCACGTATATACCTCAATAGAATGTCGCCACCATCCTATTTCATTCTGAATCTCCACCGCGTACACGGTTGTTAAAGTGGTTTTCGGAGTTGGCAGAGAGTATGCCAACTTCCGATCCTGGTCTCTTTAACAATCAAACGTTATTATAACACGGCGGTCATTTCAAAATAATTATACTTCAAAACCAAAATATAATATCCATTCAAAACCATATAAATACGATATATTTTCCACTTCAAAAACCAAATCAATACGATATCATTTTTATTAAAACCCAAATCAATATAATATCATTTTTATTTCAAAATATATCCCTTTTTCAAAATCATAGCACTTTCGAATTTATACACTTCGAAACCAAACGTTTGAATTTTACACATTTAAAACATAATACTTTGAAATTCATAACTTCGAAACATTTCAATTTCGATATGTTTCAAGCCTTTAAATATTCCAAAATTTTAAGACTAAATTTGATAATTTCGATTCAACAATTAAATTTTCTATTATTTAGTTTTGAAATATTTTACATAATAAATCTCTTATCATTTAAGTAAAACTCAAATTACAAATAACTAAATATTTCCTTCAATTCATTTATACTTGAAATAATCATTTAATTCACCTTTACCCCAAAATCAAGTTATAATAATTATACCTTTTAAAATTTCCAATTTAATAAATTTCACATCAACCTTTTTGAGTTTAATTCTTAAATAAATTTAATTTCAAATAAATCTCCAATTTATCTCCCAACCTTAATTTATTTAAATCATTATACACTCAATATTAAAATAAAATTTAAATACCTACTCACATTTATTTTAATAAAAATCAAACTCTATTATTAAACTTAATTTTTATTTAACAAACTTATACATAGCTTAAATTAAAGCATTTAACTATATATAAAAATAATATTTATATAATATCAAATTCGTCCAAAACCATAGAAATTATTTTCAAAATATTTTAGATATAGACCACGGTGTCTGTATAAAATTTCTACCCTATGGTCAAGTGATACAGATATTTCCGTAATTTTAAAAAAAATACGGTTACATATCATTTCAAACCGCAATCCCGAATGAAATAAAAATGCATAACAACTTACAGTTTACGACAATATAAAATACAACATCCATTCATCCAATATCAATCATCAACCATTTACCCCAATCATCATCCAATTCAAACAATAACATCAACATAGAACAGATAATAAATAACAGGCATTTACTGGCAGTTTATATTCAATAATAAATTAAATAACAATTTAACTGGTAGTTTATATGCAATAATAAATTAAATAGCAATTTAATTCAATAAATCCAATTTAACTGGAATGATGATAAAAATATGCCAACAGTCATAAATAAAATTTTAATCACAACAGAAATTAATTTAACAAACATAAGAAAATTTTAGAAGTTGTGAGTGGGTTAAAACACTCACCTTTTGAATTTAAATTGAATTTAAATCCAATTTAAACCAAAAATTTGAATGGTCTCAGAATTCGTCCAAACCAGTGCCAAAGTGTTCGAAATCCTGATATGATCCCAGCAGATCAAACCACGTGTAAAACCGAGTTCGTATGTAAAAGATACGATAGTTAGAACAATTGAAATTAAAATTTAAAGAAAACAAAAATAAAACAAAATAAACCTTTACGACGCGGACAGCCACGTGCCCTTCTTCTCCCACACGCGCATATGCAGATAAACAAACCCTAGCAGTAGACGTTTGTAGCCGCCACCATCTTATACGCGAACTCCACCGCCACTACTGGCCTCTCCATCACGGTCTGAAGCCACCACGAGCACGCGCATCCCCAGGCGACCCCACCCCCTATGCTCGATCGCCCACAACGCCACCGGCCGCCGATTGAAAATTTAACCCTAACTGAATTTTTCACGTCGATCCAACCGTTAACTCACCACGAAACCCACATGGATGCGATCCCCTAGGCCCTCTCTACAAAATCCATAAATTGATTTGACGACCGAACGAGTTTGATCGATGCGCGATGAACGGCCGTAACTTGATCATCAATTTCTGGCCACGTCGAAACCCAGATTGAAAAACGAATCATATATTTGACTTGCGCTCGTCGAGAGCTTCAAATCTATATATAATTCGGTATAGTTCTTGGGGCTTGAAATTTTGAAGTTGAAATTTGAATTGGAATTGAACTGAGGAGTTTCTAGGGTTTACAGCGATTGAAAAGAGGAGCAAGAAATTTCTATACGTACAGAAATGAGGAATAAGAAATAAATTAGGGTTTATAACAGGGTATATATAGACAAAGCTGAAAATAGAATAGATGGACCAGATTGACTTACACGTTGAACGATAAAATGGCCGAAAAAGCTCGTTTCGACTCCGAAATGAAATTGGGTCAACATATATATATCAAAATAGATGTTTTTGAGTATTTTAAAATCAATGGAATAGGTTTCAAGTCCAAATTCCGTCGTATGAAGAAGTTATGCTAAAATCAAGTTATTTCAAATTGATTTCAATTAAATCGATTTCAAGGCGTTTCGAGTCCGTACGATCAAACGACAAGTCCGATCGCTAGAAAAATTGAAATCCTATAATAATTCACCATTACGGTCCAATGAAACTGGTTTCGTCGAAATCCAAGTCAGTGGCCAAAATGGCTATTTTCCAGTTAATTAAATAATTAAATAATTAATTAATTAAATCACTTTTCAATTTCAACTCCATAGTTAACAAATCTTATCATTTTTGATTTCTTAAGCAATTATTATAATTTTAAACAAATTTAGATGCCAAATTAAAGTTGATTTATCCATCAATTTCAGTGTTTAATTTCAATTTCATTAAATTCAGAAATTATAATTTAAAATTCCCGAAATCTATTTAATTTGACTTTTCATCCTATTATTTAGACTATCATTATTAAATGGATGAAATCAACATTGGTTCAAGATTTATTACATAATATTCTCAATTTTCAACTTAATTTCCATTAACATAATATTTAAATATTAAACTTTAATTATTTGCAATTAATCCAATTATTAAATTTAAATTCCAATAAATTAATAAATCTTGAATTTCCATTCTTTTTATTCAACCTATTATTATATTATGAATGGAATTAACATCATTACATCCCATTCCCGTTACTAATTCATTAACAAATTTCAAATTTTTATTTATTCTAGATTTAATTGCCAAAATCTTATTAAATCAACAAATTTAATTATTGAAAATTTACGGGTCGTTACAAGAACGAATTCTCAGCTTGATTACATCTCATAATCAACTTGCATATTCCCATATTCGTGAGTTAGATCCAAATTTCTGCTGATAAGTTTCCGTTTCTACTCAGATTTAAAGAAGATCTATAAGGGAGCTATTAGCTATGGCTGGAGGAAAGAGGTCCGCTACTCCTCGTGCTGTTGAAGGAAATGAAGATACTAGAATTCAATGGGTTGACCGGAATGTGCAACCGACGGCTGCCAATGCCCCAAATCCAGCTGAAGTCTAATGAAGGAACAGTTAGATAGCCGTTAGCAGCTCAATCGGCAAATTCAGGCCAATATCGATCCAATGAACCAGTTGAAAGAGCAAAATGGGAAACAATGAGGAAGCCTGCTCCGTACTCAAGATCGGATAACTCCTCTTCATCTGATGACTATCGTAGGAGTAGACGGCGCAAGGCAGATGTGTATGACGCAGGAACGTCGAGGGGGAATTATGCGATCCATTATCGCCAAACTACCCGGGTCGACACCAAACCCTCCAACCTGCGGGGAATCTTCATGATGGTGAAGAAGCCAACTCCAGATTCGCCGCGATCAACTAAGACGTTGAGATCCAGGTGAGTGTGATTGAACCACAACCAAGAGATGATGATAGAAATGCTCCTCGGGAGGTACATAAGGAGCATGCTGAGCCAAGGCGTGGATCAGACCATTCACGTGAGGTGAAACACGACTACCACCAGGCACCAGCTCTTCAGAATTCAGACCTAACAGCTATGGTTAGACAGCTTGTAAAAGAAAGTCAAGGCTTGATCAACAATAACCGAGGACTCTCCAGAAGTCATACTCCATTCACTGGCAACATCCTTGTAAAGGCCCGTAAATCCGTACCCGTTTGAATCAACCATAATTCACATCAGTTCGACTTTAATTTAACGGAAAATACGGATCTTTAGGGTGAAGAAGAAAAAGGTAGAAGAAAATAAAACAATAATACAGAATCTTACAATCGCAGTGGAACAAAATATAGTATATAACGACAGATTTTTATATACGAAAGAATCTGTAACTGTTTTATACTTACAATCGTCAGAGTACAACAATCAATACACCAAACTAGACAGTTATATAGCTTGTCTTTACATAGTGGAATATAATCCAAGTACGGAGATACATCTCTGGCATCCAGCTCATCTCCCGAGCTCCATATCATTTTATCCTGAATCTGTAATACTCGGTTTGACCCGAGCATTATAATAAAATAACGCCTGAGTCAGTCTGGAAAACTAGCATGAGAAAACACACCCAATATGAATTATTAGAGTTATCAAAATCCTTTGAAAAACAAAGGTATCTTGTAAGACCGCATCACACATAAACACGACAGGTTTTTCCTTACGGTAACCAAATTTTTTTATATAAAATTCAATGATATTATAATAGTATCTAAATACAAATGCTTATTCAAATAGCTGAAATTGTTATATTAATTAAATTCTAGCATACTAGGTTCTATAGACAAAACCGTAAGCTCGTATTGGAGAATGAATTCCAACAAATGACTAGGCCACCGAGGTATCCTCCATCACAGTACACCTCTAGAACAATGTACCGAGGACCACACCGGGATCCCCTGCTACACAAGACTGGCCTACCCCTAACCTGGATAGACTGAATATATTATCACCCCGGGTGTTCCCACCCTTACCATCGAGCGCTCCTTCTTTCATACATAACCATATACAAAATAAATAGTTTTTCGAGGACAACTAGAAAAGTGATAACATACCCTAATTGGGTGCGATCCACTTAGCCTTGTTACATCTCCTCTGTTTTAGTCATTTTCGGTTGATGAGGTTCGAGGCTAAGCGTTACCTTTCAAGAAATAATTCTTCTTAGAATGCTCATCGTTATCCAACAACGATATTCTGATAACATTCGTCCATACAAATTGTCCTGGGTCTGGACAAACTGAATCACCGTCTTCATCATCTTCACGGTTTTCATTCGTACGTTCAAACCGGATCGAAGTGGTGTTCGGATAATTAAATCCGATCTTGGTCTCTTCGGAACGATTAACAAAATTGGCCAATATTGATAGTCAATTATTTAACTATCAATAAAATATCCATAAGCAATCATCTGGCCTTATTATAATTTTCTCCAACATATCTATTTTCAAAATATCTTTATAAGATATATAGATTCCTTCCAACAATTGAAAACAATTTCAAGTGCTTGATTCCATAACCGGATATTTCTAAACCATTTCAACACTTAGAAATATACCCAAATTTCCAATTTTACACTTAGGAAAATATTACAAGTCTTATTTTCCAAAATCTTTTCCAAATACCAACACTTAAGAGAATATTTCGTAGCTAATCTCATAGTCTTTGGGATCATTAATAAATTCTTTTTCCTCAATTTACAAAACCCAGTATACTTATGTATAACCCTATTCAGCAATTATAAACTCTTTAATAAATTCCGATTTCATTTCAAAATTCCCATATTTCTACATTTTGAAATCCATTCCCACCAAATCACTCATAAATCCCTCTCCTTAAAAATTGATCTCCTTTTATAACCCTCATTTGCAAATCTCAAGAGAATTTATAAATAAAAATTTTCAATAACTTCATACTCTCTCTATATATGAAATAAGTATTTAAAATTTCAATAATTTATTTTTAAAACATATTTAATTAATTATTTAAAATATCGGAAAACATTTTTATAAACATCAATAGCTCATTTTTAGATAAATAAATAAATTTCAAAGCTTATTTTAAAAGTTAGAATTTATTTAATGAATGCTTAATATTTAAAAATCTATTTACCAAAGTATTTCAATCTCTAGAGTTTCATAGTTTTAAATAATAAAATTTTCCTTTCAAAAACAAAACTTACTTCTTAAAATAAAAATACATTTTTTTTAAAGTCTCAATAACCAATTTAACTTATAAATTCCTCTCGAATCATAATATATCACTTCCATTCAAATATCCTTAACCATCTTCACTTTCAAAAATAGTTCTACTACTTTTCTCACTCTATTCCCATATTCTAATATAAATTCTCCTTGTAAATTTTTATTCCCAATCTATCACCTGTTATCGATTTTTTTCTTATTTATATCATTGTTTATAAATTTTATAACTTCCTTGTGTTTCACTTTTTATAAAAACAACATTATTTATAAAATTTCATTTTTATAAATCCGTTACCTTAATAATTTCATTTATAACTTCAAATCTATTTTTAATATCGACTCATTTATAAATTCTTTTATATAATTCATTTAAAGAAAATATCTATCCTTAAAACAGTTTACGGAGAGTTAAGTACAGCATAAGCAAAAATCTAATATTTTTATTTTCAATACAGTTTTCTTTAAAATAACCCAATTTCCATTATAAATATTGTTACACCCAAAATTTCCTTTTTTATTCCTTTGAACTCCAAGAATAATATTGGTGGTGTTTAAACAAAATAAAATTAAAGGCTAGTGCTACCATAGCATCCAATAACTTAAATTTCAATAATAACTGATAACAGATTATCCACACACATTATATATCACTATATATGGGAATAAACAATATATTTGAAGAATCCAGTTGGATCTCTCCAACCTGTTTCCGTGCATCCACTGATGTTAATACAACATAAAAAATACCAATCCCACTTCGAGGGGGATATCGCGGTATATAGGGTCATCCGCTATTATGCGGAGCGCATAGGTTCTCGTCCGCTATAATATGTGGGAATATCACTCCAAATGCTATATATATACTACTATATATATTATATCATTCAACATACAATAATTTATAAATTCAACAAGCATCCAAAATTTAATTTCAACCATTTAAAATTTAAATTTTAGTAATCCAAATGAGCGAGAATTTTCTCACCTTGATTTTATTTGCAATCCATTCCAATTTAAATCCATTACGTAGATTTTCCAGCTACGAATTCCACACGACTGTTTTATTCATTTTGGACCTCGTACGAATGATATATACATTTATAAGATTTAAATTTAAAATTTAAGATCACTTATCACTAATTAATTCATTTTTTTAGAAAAAAATATAACCTGACTTAATTCGTCTTCTCAAGGTGATTCCTTCTTTGCTGCTTGACACTCCTCAAAACCCAAGTTCGATACTACTGCTCTTCACGCCTCCATGGACTTCCCCACCTCGACCTCAATTGCTTCACTCCCAAAACCTCTACCACAGACGTGACCGACCCCCTACCTGCCAGGCCGTCGCCAACCTTACATGCATGAGAACGTGAAACCCTAAACGATCGACTTCCCTCCACATTTGCCGCCCCGCACGCTCCAAAATCTGCCACCCCAACCTTCACAACTTCACACTTGCCACTAGGTCATGCTGCCCTATCTCGAGCGATCGCGATGCTGCCATGGACACGCGCACGTGAGCGCCTCCATCATTGATTCGTTAGCAATGTGGTGTTCGAGTCCTAACTCGTGGAAATGTCACGACCTTCCTTTTGTTGAATTGATTTCGAACAGCCGCGACGTCTATTTGAAAGAAGAAAAGAAGGCATATGAGATTTCGAACAGAGGGACGAGAAGAGGGAGGCGTGATGCAGTTATCTATTTTTTCTGTCTTTGATTTCGTTTGAATGAAAATGAAAGGGTAGAACATGATTTTAAACAGAAAGAGGGATGACGTGAATTGATTTAAACGGGAAAAGAAAGAAAGAAATATCGATTTGAACGAAAAGAGAAAGGATAGATCGGCTATGATTTTGACTTTGATTTAATTTTATAAAATTTTATTTAATTATAAATATTTTGTTTTAGCAACTTAAAATTTTGATCTCCTATCGAGGCATGCTACTAGACGTTTGTAATGTTACACCCCTATTCTGAATGCAATGGAAAAAGTTTCAAGTCCTAATTCGATCATATGGAGAAGATAACTTTTTGAATCCAATTATTATATTGAATTTTCGATATAAATTCCAACGCGTCTCTATCCTGTAGGACCAAACGATAAGTCCAAACACTGCGAAATTTGAAATACGATAATAATACATCATTACGAATCTAATAGAACTGGTTTCGTCAAATTCCGAGACTGTGCCTCGGATAGCTATTTTAACTCGTCGATTAAACCAACGATTTCTAAAATTTACGAAATTGCTTGAAATTTTAATTTAAAATCTTACCAGCTAAATTAAAATTCCAAATTCAATATTTAATTCCATTTAAATATTTAAAATTAACCGTTGAAAAATCTGCGTCGTTACATTCCTCCCCCTTGAAAGAATTTCACACCCGAAATTGCTAAGGCAGGAAAATGCTCCAAACCCATTAATTTTTCCAAAACCCACTTAGTTAAAATTCGATGTTTCACTTTTAAATCTTTTAGTTTCAACCAAAACTATTAGTTTTCAATCCTAATTCCAAAATCCTTTATTCCAATTACAATTCGAAGTCAAATTGTCATTAACAAAAACTTTCCAAAAAATTTCAAATTTTTTTTAACACCCTAAATTTTCGAAAACTTTTGGCAGAATCTCCCTTGTACGGAGGACCTTTTGCAATATGACAAGAGAGATAAATATATATACATCAACCCCCATGGCCGAAAAACAATATATATATATATATATATATATCAATATTTATATTTTTGCAGTATTTAATCCGAAAACGTACCTATTTAGCGTTTTTAAGCATTATTAAGCAAGCAAGTTTAACTTCATACGCAATTACGCAACCCAAATCTAGCCCAACCTCCTTCGGGCACCTGTACTTACTCAATTTAAACACATAAGTACCAAAATATGAAATTCATCAACATTTCACTTATTTAAATAGTTAAAACACATAAACTTCATGAGCAACACATGCTAAACACATATTTATAAGCAATTACAGCTTCTCGATCCTAATTTAATTACTTTCAAACAATCCATATACCATTTCCTTCAGTTTAAATAATTTACACTCACTTTACACGCATTAAATTTATTTTTATACCAAACAAACTCATATCCATTCCAGATTGATTTAAAAGTCAATTTTATTCACTTCTATTAATCCATAGAATTTTGTTTACCTCAGTTTATGTCAAATACTAAATTTTCTACGCAATTCGACGATATTCATTTAATAGATTAATCATTTTAGCTTATAGCTATTTTAAATTGATTCCAAATCAATTTATATTCAATTCTATTCTATTTCAGGTTTGTTCACAATCAATTCACTTACATTTCATTCATATCCAATTCATTACATTCAAATTCATTTTATTAAGCTCGGAAACATTTCTTCTACTTAGATAAATACCATTTCACAATTTTATTTGAGTCAAGCTTCCGTTCAAATATTAACTTAAGTTAATCCATCTATTTCCAATTAATTTACAATATAACTCAAGTTTATTTTCATTTCAACTAATTTCCATTTCATTTGCTAATTAATTTTACTAGTTCACCCACTTGATCCACTTAAAATTTTAATTCCCCATACTCAACTTCATTCTCAAATTCCATCAAATTTATATTCGAGGCCATATTCAATTTATTTACAGTCATATTGAATTTATTTATAACTTACGTCATCACCATTCCAACTATTTCTATTTATTTTACACATTTTCGATTTTATATAATTCTCTTATAACTAAGTCGAATTTTATTTATAACTCAAGTTCCAATATCCACTTTTTAATCCACGACCCAATTTATTTATCCAAGTTAATACCCATTCTATATTCAATTAACTAATTAATTATCTAATTAGTTCATTTCCAATTCATAATTCAATTTCTGGTTTTTATTTCAGAAACCACTTCGTTTAATTTTCTCGAGCCCAATTTCATTTTAACGCTAAAATTAGGATTTTTATTCCCTTACTACGAATATCACATCATTTTTATTTTAGATTTTCTATTTTACTTTCCAATTTTATAAGTCATACAACTATTTTTTCACACTTCCATTAATTGTACACTCGAATATATTCACGTTTTATTTTAACTCGAGATTGTACATTCATTTATAGCTTGAATATACTTTTATTCCATTTATTTTAGTTTGTATAAACTTATAACTTATTTATTCACCATTCCAACAAATTCCTCTTAAATTTTATTCTATTCAAATTTATAACTTATAGTTATATAATCAGTTACCACTCACAATATTTATTCACTTCAATTCGAAGTTATTACTAATCTAATCTAATTTAAATTTCATTTCCAACATTCAAACTATATTCGAGTTATTCCTACATAAATTAAATTCCACTCTAAACAAATTTACTTTTAATTCATTCAATTTAATCAAGTAGGAATTTAATTCCAATTTCAAATCACAGTCGATTAAGTTTTCTAAAATTTAATTCGTTCAACTTAACTTAGGTTGAATTCCATTCAATTTTTATATCCTAATCCAATTTTATTATCAATTCAATTCAACCCCAGCTCAATTTTACTTAGCTTAAGTTAAATTTCATTTATTTTAACTTTCTCAAGTTAAAATTTTATTCCAAAATTCAAATTCCACACTTTTCTCTCTTCCTTAAAATTATTCTCAATTTTATAAGTTCATACTAATTTCCTAATGTTTTTTAAAACATTTTAAATAAGGATTCAGGAATTCAAACACCTGGTATTTATTTCAAATCATTTTGAAATCACAAATATCCTAAATCACACTTTTTAAATTTAAACCAACCTTGGTTTTTATCCAAAACAAATTCCCTTGGAATTTCTAAACAACGTTTGTTTTCCAACCAAAAATCTCCAAATCGATTATTTTGGTAGCAATCCGTCAGCTAGAAACTCGAAAATTTATACTGATGATGCGACCGTCATCATCAAAATTATTTTCCAACGACTAAAGTGAGTTCAGTGCTATATCACTCCCAAAATCCATTTAAACCAATTTTCTATTCAAAAATATCTCTAAATAATAATACTATTATTTATTTCAAAATACTTTGGAAAATATTTCCAAAATCTCCGGGATTTTCAAATTCTAGTTTGAATCCATTTTTAATTTTAACTTATTTTTATGATTCACAATTATATAATTTTAATTTTGGTTTTTTTATAACTATTCCAAAATCTTTTTTTTTGGCATAGCCAGCGGGGTTAACTGGGCCCCTACCAGTTTTATTGCAAAGAACAATAAAAAGTACAAAAGAAAAAAGAAAGAAAAATACAAAGAAAATGCAAGAAAGATCAGCAAATTCAAGTCCAGGCATCAATCAGGGATTGATGAAAAACACTTGCACTATTTTGAAGTTGCCTATAAGTTCTGGTTCTAACTATTCCAAAATCTTAAATCTTGTTTCGGTTATATAATAATAACCAAACACATCTCTGTAATAATTTCAAAAAATTATTCTCTTTTATATCAAAATAAAGTTTGGGTAAAATTATTTCATTTACCTGCTTCAAAACCGTACTGTGTTAGTTTACCATGTTTAAGTGTTTAGAAACTCCTGTCGATCTAGTGGCGTCCCACTATTCGACAAGAATTTATATGCCACTCAATAGATAAGTCAATACAATATAAAACCGTTTTATATTCACTAACAAATAGCGCTCATACCTTTTATTACACTCAACTCATTCTAAAGTACTACCGACTTTATCTCTAATGAGTAATTTCCACTAGAGCCAAAGTTCTCGCTTAACCTTTAGCTCCGATACCAAATGTAAATACCCATAAATCCATACCCCTTTGAATCAACCATAATTCACATCAGTTGGATTCTAATTGAACGGAAAATACGAATCTTTAGGGTGAAGAAGAAAAAGGTAGAAGAAAATAGAACAACAATACAGAATCTTACAATCACAGTGGAACAAAATAAAATATATAACAACATATTATTATATACAAAAAATTTATAGCTGTTTTACACTTATAATCGTCAAAGTACAACAATCAATACACCAAACTGGACAGTTATATAGCTTGTCCTTACACTGCGGAATATAAACCAAGTACGGAGATACATCTCTGGCATCTAGCTCATCTCCTGAGCTTCACAGCATTCTATCCTAAATCTGAAATACTCGGTTTGACCTGAGTATTATAATAAAATAACACTCTAATCAGTCTGGAAAACCAGCATGAGAAAACACACCTAATTTGAATTATTTGAGTTGTCAAAATCCTTTGAAAAATAAAGGTACCTCATAAGACCGCATCGCACATAAACACGATGGGTTTTTACTGTATGATAAACAAAACATTTTATAGAAAATCCAATGATATTATAATAGTGTCTAAATACAAATACTTATTCAAATAGCTAAAATTGTTACATTAATTAAGTTCCAGCATATTAGGTTCTACAAATAAAATCGTAAGCTCGTATTGGAGAATGGATTCTAACGAAAGACTAGGCCACTGGGGTACCGCCTATCACAGTACACCTCTAGAACAATGTACCGAGGACCACGCCGGGATCCCCTGCTACACAAGACTGGCTTACCCCTAACCTGGATAGACCAAATATGTTATCACCCCAGGTGTTCCCACCCTTACCATCAAGCGCTCCTTCTTTCATGCATAACCATATCCAAAGTAAATAGGTTTCCGAGGACATATAGAAAACTGATTTCATATCCTAACTGTGTGCAACCCACTTAGCCTTGCTACATCTCCCCTGTTTTAGTCGTTCCTGGTTGATGAGGCTCGAGGCTAAGCGTTACCTTGCAAGAAAAAATTGTCTTGGAATGCTCATCGTCCTCCAAATACGATGCTCTAATAGCATTCGTCCATACAAGTTGTCCTAGGTCTGGACAAACCGAATTACCTTCTTCATCATCTTCACCGTATTCATTCTTTCGTTCAAACCGGATCGAAGGGGTGTTCAGATAATTAAATCCGATCCCGGTCTCTTCAAAACAATTAACAAAACTGGCCAATATTGATAGTCAATTATTTAACTATCAATAAAACATCCATAAGCAATCATCTGGCCTTAATATAATATTCTCCAACATATCTATTTTCAAAATATCTTTATAAGATATATAGATTCCTTCCAACAATTGAAAACAATTTCAAGTGCTTGAATCCGTAACCGGATATTTCCAAACCATCTCAACACTTAGAAATATTTTCAAATTTCCAATTTTATACTTAGGAAAATATTACAAGTCTTATTTTCCAAAAACTTTTCCAAATACCAACACTTAAGTGAATATTTCATAGCTTATCTCATAGTCTTTGGAATCACTAATAAATTCTTTTTCCTCAATTTACAAAACCTAGTATACTTATGTATAACCCTATTCAGCAATTATAAACTCTTTAATAAATTCCGATTTCATTTCAAAATTCCCATATTTCTACATTTTGAAATCCATTCCCACCAAATCACTCATAAATCCCTCTCCTTAAAAATTGATCTCCTTTTATAACCCTCATTTGCAAATCTCAAGAGAATTTATAAATAAAAAATTTCAATAACTTCATACTCTCTCTATATATGAAATAAGTATTTAAAATATCAATAATTTATTTTTAAAACATATTTAATTAATTATTTAAAATATCGGAAAACATTTTTATAAACATCAATAGCTCATTTTTAGATAAATAAATAAATTTCAAAGCTTATTTTAAAAGTTAGAATTTATTTAATGAATGCTTAATATTTAAAAATCTATTTACCAAAGTATTTCAATCTCTAGAGTTTCATAGTTTTAAATAATAAAATTTTCCTTTCAAAAACAAAACTTACTTCTTAAAATAAAAATACATTTTTTTTAAAGTCTCAATAACCAATTTAACTTATAAATTCCTCTCGAATCATAATATATCACTTCCATTCAAATATCCTTAACCATCTTCACTTTCAAAAATAGTTCTACTACTTTTCTCACTCTATTCCCATATTCTAATATAAATTCTCCTTGTAAGTTTTTATTCCCAATATATCACCTGATATCGATTTTTTTCTTGTTTATATCGTTGCTTATAAATTTTATAACTCCATTGCATTTCACTTTTATATAACAATCTCATTTATAAAATTTCATTTTTATAAATCCATTAACTTAATAATTCCATTTATAACTTCAAATCTATTTTTACTATTGACTCCAACTCCTTTTTTTCTTTTTTTGTTCTTTTGAATATCATTTATAAATTCTTTTGTATAATTCATTTTTAAAAGATCTCTATCCTTAAAATAATTTACGGAGAGTTAAGTATAAGTTAAACGGAAATCTATTATTTTGTTTTCAATATAGTTTTCTTTAAAATTACCCAATTTCCATTATAAATATTGTTATAACCAAATTTCCCTTTTTTATTCCTTCGAACTCTAAGAATTTATTGTATTTAAACATTACAATATTAAAGGCTAGTGCTGACATAACATCCACTAATTTAAATTTCAATAATAACCGATAACAGATTATCCACACACATCATATATCACTATATATGAGAATAAACAATATATTTGAGGAATTCAGTTGCATCCCTCCAACCTATTTTCCTGCATCCATGGATGTTAATACAACATAAAAAATACCAATCCCACTTCGTAGGGGATATCGCGGTATATAGGGTCATCCGCTATTATGTGGGACGCGTAAGGTCTCATCCGCTATAATGTGTTGGAATATCACTCCAAATACTATATATATATAATATCATTCAAGAGTCAATAATTTATAAATTCAACAAGCATCCAAAATTTAATTTCAACCATTTAAAATTTAAATTTTGGTAATCCATATGAGTGAGAATTTTCTCATCTTAATTTTATTTGCAAACCATTCCAATTTAAATACATTTTGTAGATTTTCCAACTACGAATTCCACACGACTGTTTTATTCATTTTGGACCTTGTACGAATGATATATACATTTTATAAGATTTAAATTTAAAAATTTAAAACTTAAAATTACTTATAACTAATTAATTCATTTTTCTAGAAAAAAATAATATAACATGACTTAATTCATCTTCTTAAGGTGATTCCGCTTTGCAGCTTGACACTCCTTGAAATCCAAGTTCGATACTACTGCTCTTCATGCCTCCAAGGACTTAACCACCTCGACCTCAATCTCTTCACTCCCAAAACCTCTACCATAGACGTGATTGACCCCCTACCTGCCACGCCGTTGTCAACCCTACATGCACGAGAACGTGAAACCCTAAACGATCGACTTCCCTCCACATCTACCGCCCCACGCACTCTAGAATCTGCCACCCCAACCTTCACGAATTCACACTTGCCACTAGGTCGTGCTGCCCTATCTTGAGCGATCGCGACGCTGCCATAGACACGCGCACGCGAGCGCCTCCGTCAGCAATTCGTCAGCAATTTAGTGCTCGAGTCCTAAATTGCAGAAATGTCACAATCCCCTTTTTGCTAAATTGATTTCGAACAGCTGCAATGTCTATTTGAATGATGAAAAGAAGGCATATGAGATTTCGAACAGAGGAATGAGAAGAGGGAGGCATAATGTAGTTATATTTTTTTGTCTTTGATTTCGTTCGAATGAAAACGAAAGGGAAGAACGTGATTTTAAACAAAAAGAGGGATGACGTGAATTGATTTTAATGGGAAAAGAAAGAAATAAATATTGATTTGAACGAAAAGAGAAAGGGAAGGTCGGCTATGATTTTGACTTAATTTAATTTTACAAAATTTAATTTAATTAAAAAATATCTCATTTTAGCAACTTTAAATTTCTGATCTCCTATCGAGGCGTGCCACTAGGCGTTTATAATGTTATACTCCAATTCCAAACGCAATGGAAAAGGTTTCAATTCTTAATTCGATCGTATGGAGAGAGGTAGCTTTTTGAACCCAATTATTATATTGAATTTTCGATATAAATTCCAGCACCTTTTTATCCTGTACGACCAAATAATAGCTTCAAATGCTGCGAAATTTGAAATACGATAATAATACATCATTACGGATCCAATGGATCTAGTTTCGTTGAATTTTGAGACTATGCCCCATATCGCTATTTTAACTCGACGATTTCCAAAGTTTACGAAATCGTTTGAAATTCCAGTTTAAATCTTACCAGCTAAATCAAAATTCCAAATTCAATATTTAAACCCATTTAAATATTTAAAATTTACCGTCGAAAAATTCTGGTTGTTACATTACACGCAGGGTATTGTTGAAGGTTTAATATATCTATGATGCCTGCTTATGTTGAAAAAACCGACCTCAAGCAGCATTTTATGAAGTATGAGTGACATATGGACTCTGCACGAGCGACTGATGCAGTCAAGTGCAGATGTTTTCCCATTTTACTAGAAGGGGTGGCGACCATGTATTTCATCAAGTTACCACTCGGTCAATTTCTCTATTTGATGAGTTAACAAGGAAGTTCGTGGAGCAGTTCTGCATGTACGAGACTCGCCTCAAAGATGTCATGTCCCTCTCCAACTTGGTCCAGGCTCCGGGGAAGTCACTGAAAGATTATCTGGAAAGGTTTAATGTGGCTGTCATAGAAGTTATTAATCCAAAAGATGATGTAGTAACGATGGCACCAACTAAGGGAGTTGACCCTGATTCTGATTTTGGTGATTGGTTGGCGGGAAAGCCTCCTTCTACGTTGGGCCATTTTTATGCAAAGCCAGCTTAATACTTGAGGAAGGAGGCGGCAAAGCAGACTAGGAAGAGAAATGTTGCAGGCCAGAGTATTGAGGGAGTACAAAGTAACCTGGCGGTGAAACAGTTTAGAGAGAATTTCGAAAAAGTTGAAGTTAATGTCCAAAACGAAGCAAATGAGCAAAAGAGAGGCGGTGATAGAAACTATGACCGTAGATGGGATTCGGGGCGAGGGAAGCCAAGGATCCCAACATTTGACACCTTTACACCCTTGAGCACGTCATTGGAGGACATCTATTTATCGACTTGTATTACCATGCAGTACAGTAAACCACCTTCGGAAGAACTGACAGAGAAGCAGAAATAGACAAAGAAGTACTATAAATTCCATTAAAGTATGGTCATACCACGGACGAGTTCCATCACTTTGTGATGTCATTGAAAAGTTGATTCGTGAAAGAAAGTTGCAATAGTTTGCTAAAGCCACATAGGATGGTGGGCAGGGGACATCTGACCCCAATAGAGGACAAGCCTGCCTAGTGTTGAGGAACCTAAATAGGTGGGAGGAAGGTTAGTCATTAACACTGTCATTGGAGGACCACATCCAGGTGAAAAAAGCTAGAACGAGATGGAGAATTACGTCAATGCTATAAGACATGCTATATGGAGTGCTGCTTGAACGTGGAGGACGAAGCTCTGGCAAAGTAGCAAATAACTGTGACTGACGATATCATATACCGAAGTAAAGATGCAGGCAGGGTATAGGCCCTTACAATAGACCTAATGGTGATATCAACCACGATCGGTCCCACTTGGGTAAGAAAGATTCTGATTGACTATGGAAGTTCAGTCAATATCCTTTTTAATAAGGCCTATGGCCAGATGTTATTGGAGGCCAAAGATTTGAAACCATGTAAAGTCCGTATTCATGGATTTAATGGTATTGCTACTAAAGCAGTAGGCTACATCGAGCTATCAGTGGAGTTGGGAGATGGCAACCGTAGGAGAGTGTGAGTGCTGCTGTTGGTTATGATGGATGTGAAATCTTCATACAATGCTTTCTTTGGTCGACCGACCCTTGTTGAATTCAAGGCAACTATCGCCCCTAGTGCTTAACACTCAAATCATGATAGAGAATGGTATGGGAATTATTCATAGAGATGAGGAGACTGGCTGTGCCTGCTATGTTTCTAAGCTGAGGGATGCACAACAGGAAGAAAAGGGAAAGGATGTGGAGAAGTTTCTCTAGCAACCAACGTCCGAGCCTTGGCTCGGGAACCATAGTCAGTTCTATAAAGATATAAATTTGAGAGATGAGGAAGAAGAGCCCAATAAACCCAAAGCTACACTCGTTAAGCTAACAATTGACATCAAGGTCAGCTATAACGATCCATCGGGGGTTCTAAAGATCGAATCACAGCTCAGCACAATGATGACGAAGGAATTAACCGGCTTTCTCCAGGTGAATCTTGATGGTTTCCATGGACCCATTCTGACATGCGTAGGATCTCGCCAACCATCGTGAGCCATGTATTAAATATTGACCCAAGGCATGACTCGGTGAAATAAAAGTGACGCAACATGGATCTGAGGAGATCTGCTATGCTTAAGGAGGAGGTGGATAAACAAAAAAATAACAGGTTTATCCACGATGCCTTCTCTTGAGACTTGGTTTTGATTCATGACACAAAGCTACCACTACAACATACAAATTTGACGACTGTCATGAAAAAAAGAGAATATATACTACATGGAGACAAGACATCAAAATCGGTGCATCACTTTTTATATTATCTTATTTTGAGTCTTAAGTCAATTTTGTTAAGATCTCTCCTCATTTAATGTATATATTAACTTAATATAATCTTCCTAATGATTTATACACACATATATGTTATCAAAGTTTTCTCTTTAAAATCATATATATATATATGTATATGTATATATATATATATATATAAACTTGGAAAAACTATGCAAATTGCATAGAAATCACCAGGTCAGTCGACTGACCTGGTAGGTTAGTCGACTGACCTGTCAATTTATGTGCAACATGCATAGGTGCATAAATAAACAAATATATATATTAAAAAATACGTTTGAATATCCAATCGATGGCCTAGAGGTTCAGTTGACTGAATTTCTACAACAGCTTTTTTCTTAAAAGACACGACTATTTGTGAAGAGTTAGGAATCTCTACAAAAAGATTTGGACACAACACTTCAACCGAAACTCTTATTCGTGACCATATAAGTCATTTATTTTTGGAAGACGATATGCACCAACTCAAATCTATGTCCTTAAGGCCAAAAGCTAGAATCATACATCGTGCATTAATGAAAACCGTAACTCCGCGAACCGGAGGTTATGAACTTGTTTATGAACACAACTTCAAAGGCTTATACGCCATCTTTGGAAATATCAAAGTTAATTGGCTTTGGTTAATACTTGATGAGTTCTTAAGCTTCAACAATGGTCGAATGAATGTCATATACTATGGTGAGTATATTATGCGCTTGCTAAAAGAATGTGAGATTCCGGAACCTAACTCCCCGGTTTCTACCGTGGCTATTTAAACTCTCGTACTTTAGCATTAATGAAGCTACCTATTGCTCGACCTCCTCCAATATTACTTTTGAAGAATGAACTCAACGCCAATTATCTAAGAACAACCATAACAACAAGGCGAAGAATCTCACCGTCCAACTCGCCAAAGATCAACTACTCGTCAACAAGATGAAATTTTGATTCCTAATCCAGGCCTTCCTCCACATGAGTCTATTTCCATGATATGCCGTAACCAACAAATTCTTCAATCCCATATCACTAAAGTTGATAAAAAGCTTGATAAAGTTAAAGGATTTATCACAAAGTTATGGCAAGCTATTTTGTGTTCATCTGGCACTTCCACGGCTAACTAGGAGATCCGGGTAAGCAACCCGTCTTCACTTGGTCTTCCTCTTCCGATGATCAAGCAAGTAGCAGCAACAACGGTGGAAATGGATGTGATAGTTGTTCGCATGGTGATAGGGGTAAGCATAGAATGGAGTAAGTTGTTACTTTTCTTATATTATAAAAACGTTAGTCTTTATTTCACAACATTATGGCTTGTATTAAATAGCCACTCTATTCGTATTATTTCAAGACTCTTGTTCGTGATATTGTAATGTATGAATGTTCGGTTCCTTCATAATATCTATCAATGCTTCATACTTTTATATTCTATATTCCTTTTTGTCGATGACAAAGGTGGAGAAGTACTATTACTAACATTAAGAATGCAGGATATAGATCATCAAAGATTCAGGGGGAGTATGTATTTATATTATATATAGAGTCGAAATCTATATCTATTTACAAGTTGTTATCAATCAAAAAGGGGGAGAATATTGAGACTTGGTTTTGATTCATGACAAAAGCTATCACTAAAACATACAGATTTGACGACTGTTACGACAAAATGAGAATACATACTACATGGAGACAAGACATCAAAATCGGTGCATCACTTTTTATACTATCTTGTTTTGAGTATTAAGTCAATTTTGTTGAGATCTCTCCTCGTTTAACGTATATAATAGCTTATATATAATTTCCTAATGATATTATACATACGTATATATATATATATATTATCAAAGTTTTCTCTTTAAAATCATATATATATAAACTTGGAAAAACTGTGCAAATAGCATAGAAATCAGCAGGTCAGTCGACTGACCTGTCAATTTCTGTGCAACATGCACAGGTGCACAAATAAAAAAAAAATATTAAAAAATATGTTTGAATATCTAGTCGACTGACCTAGAGGTTTAGTTGACTGAATTTCTACAACAGCTATTTTATGAAAAGACGTGACTATTTGTGAAGAGTTACGAATCTCTACAAAAAGATTTGGACGTAGCACTTCAACCGAAACTCTTCATCAACCGTTGCTTCTTTTTAATATCTATAAATACATACTCTATCTTGATTCCAAACAACCGATTTTTCTTATCTTTCTTATCTAACTCTCTTGAATCTACTTGCAACTATACTTTCAAATATTTTGCATTAAAGCAATATTATACCTTTCTATTCTTTATAAACTTCATACACACACACACACACACACTCAAGGAGAAGATCATAGAAAGGGTGTACTATAAATAGAATTATCCGTGTTATTAGAACACACAAGGTCAAAATAATCTTTTGTATTTGTTGAAGTCCTGTTCTGCTGCTCATGCATGTGAAGTCCTTTTCGGCTGCTGAGGCGAAATCCTGCTCTGCTTCTCAGGTCCTGTTCGACTGCTCAGAGGTTGTATAGACCTGTTCCTCCGGGTTAAGTGAGGGTTGTTGTTTTAGTGAAATTCCAGAAGGAGTCTGGGACTGGACATAGGACGGAGCTCCAAACGGGTATAAAAATCTCTGGTATAATTTTTATTATACTGCTTCTATATTCCGCACTATTTACTGTATAGCTATCATCTCTACACTCTGTATTATCATATATCCACATTACACGATCCATAGCACACTTTCACCCTCTACCTTAAATGGGTATCTAATTCTACACTCGTAAGAAAGGCTAATGGAAAGTGGAGGACATGCATTGATTACTCAGATCTGAATAAATCATGCCCAAAGGATAGCTTTCCACTTCCAAGGATCGAACAACTGATATACTCGACCGTTGGACATGGACTGCTTTTATTTATGGATGCGTACTCCGAATACAATCAAATCCCGATGCATGTCCCAAACCAGTAACACACCAACTTCATTATCAACCTGGGTTTATACTACTACATTATGATGCCTTTTGGACTAAAAAACGCTGGAGCTACTTATCAGAGACTAGGCAACCTAATGTTTAGGGATTAGATTGGACGATTAATGAAAGTATATGTGAATGATATGCTCGTGAAGTCATGATGATCAAATAACCACATTAGTGATTTGGCAGCGATGTCCAGTGTTCTCCATAAATATGGAATGAAACTCAACCCCTTGAAATGCTGTTTCAGCGTTGTGTCAGGGAAATTCTTGGGCTTCATCGCTAACTCTCGTGGGATTGAAGCCAATCCCGAGAAGATTCAAGCGATAAGAGATATCTGAGCACTGAAGACGATTAACCAGGTGCAAAGCCTAAATGGGAACGTTGCCATCCTGATTCGATTCATCTTTAGGGCCACAGATAAGTGCATTCTCTTCTTCGACTTAATCAGAAGTGGGAAGGGGAACTTCGCATAGACATAGGATTATGTTGTTGCATTCCAAGCTCTGGTATGTCACTTAGGGAGACCCTCCATCTTGTCTAAGCCACTGGATCATGAAAATTTGTATATCTATTTTGTAGTGTCGGTACATCCCATAAGTGATGCACCACTGCACAAAGAGAATCGGATCCAAAGGTCAGTATACCGTGTTAGCAAGCTATTAACAAGTGTTGGAAGAAATTATTCAGAGCTAAAGAAGCTCACATGATGCCTATTGATTGTATCAAGGAAGCTCCACCCTTATTTCAGGCTCATCCCATCAATGTATTTACTGACCGGCCATTCGACAATTCCTATAGCAAACTGAGACATATGGGGAGGTTACCAAAATGGAACATCGAACTAAACCAGTTCAATACCACTTATCTCCCTCGAAGAGTTATCCTGTGATAAGCGTTGGTGGACTTCATAGCTGAATTTACTGCATTATGTGACTTTCTTGAGAGCAGTGGGGAACCTACCATCCAATGAAAGATGTACAAGGATAGAGGATCTAACGATCGATGTTTTGACACCGGAGTCATACTAGTAACTCCTCAAGATCGCTTGATCTGCTATGTCTTGAAGCTCGACTTCCCTGCGACGAATAATGAAGTTGGATATAAGCCATTGATCATCAACCTCAAACTGCTAAAGAGATGGGAGTAAAAGCATTGCAGATTTTATGTGATTCCCAGTTAGTAGTGTGCAAGTTAGGGGATAATATCAGTCCAAGGGAGCACGACTTGCTAGCTACCTCAACCGGGTCCAAGTGCTGCTGGCCAATTTTGAGCATTATGCTATTACACATATCCCCAAAGAACAGATTGAGAAGACCGATTCACTAGCCAAACTAGCTAGTTTCGAGGATGCACAACTTATGTGATTGGTCCCAGTTGAAATACTTAATGCTCTGAGCATTGATCGAATGAAGGTTTATTGGATCTTAGAGATGGAGATTGAAAAGGAGTTGTGAATGGATCTGATAAAAGATTATTTGCAAAGGGGAATCCTTCCTGAATGGAGGAATGAAAAACAACAGGTCCTTCATAAAGCTTCATGATACATCGTTCAAGAAGGGTTCATGTATAGGAAGGGTTTTTTCGTCCCCTTGCTTCGATGTATCACCAACGATGAAGTCAAACAAGTTTTAAGAGAAGGACATGAAAGAGAATGTGGCAATCACATCAGGGGCCAAACCTTGGCGAAGAAGTTACTTCACTGTGGATATTATTGACCGACTATTAATCAAGATGCAGCTGATTACACTAGATGGTGCAACAAATGCCACAGATACACAAAGATTCCAAGAGTCATGCCGATGGATATTACTCAGATGGTCAGTCCATGGCCTTTTGCTACATGGAGTACTGACATCGTCGACACCCTACCGATTTCCAAAGGTGGCGCAAAGTACGCCATCATAGTAGTTAATTACTTTACTAAATGGGTTGAAGCTGACCTTTAGCCACGATTACCATGAAGAAAATAATCAACTTTGTTGTATGAAATATCATCTATCGTTTTGGTCTTCCCACATAATCATAACTGATAATGGGACTCAATTCGACAGTGTTGGATTCAAAGACTTCTACCACTGGTATCATATTGAGAAAGATTTGCAGCAGCTGTAAGAAATGCGGATTATGGATCTTAAGGCTAGAATTAAACTAGAGGGGGGGGGGGGTGAATAGTGTTTTAAGGAATTACTAAATCTTTTTGAGTTTATGTTAATTTGAACACAAATGTATGCAATATTCAAACAAAGGTATGATTACAGAATCATACATAGATGTAGAAATAATGTAATTTTATACTGGTTCGGAGTTACCCTACATCCTGTCCCGCATACAGGTACAGATTCCTTTCAAAAGTAATTTTTACAATTACACCCTCGATTTGAGGCCACGAGATAACCACTCCAGATTCATAATTCTGTAGGTAGAGATACTTGATTTTACGGGCAACAAGTTCACCTAATTGATTTCACAGGCTACAATCACACCTTTTCTCGCTTGATTGATTTCATAGGCTACAAACACTCCTTTGCTCGCTCAATTAATTACAAAGAAGCCTATAACTCTGAATAGTACTGAGATCTTGTTGAGATGGTGATAGAGAATCAAACCAGAGATGATCTAGTTAGATTCAATGGTGATTTCGGCAGAGTAATGGTAAAAATATATGTAAAGAAATGTGGAAGAAGAAGAGGAGTGAAATCAAAGAAAATATGTATATAAATTCGTTTAAAACTTCCCCTATTTATAGTAGAACAACAGTCATGTCTATCTGTGAAAGGACATGACGAATAGACACTTCTTTTGAAATCAACTGCTACCTTGTCGACAGGGGTCCCTAGGGGTTGTCGACAAGCCTATTGTATTTTCTTTGAAAATAACTTCTATCTTGTATTAAAACTATTTTAAACTTTATAAATATACTTAACTATAGTTAAAATACATAAATAAGTATAGAGAATAATATATATGTAATTTTATTATAATTTTATATTTAAATCTAAGTATAAATATTAAAAGTAAAATATATTATTATTAAAAGATAGTTTAAAACCAAGGATAATTTGAATTTGAAGATAAAGATTATTTTGAGGCTAAAAGTTTAAAACAAGGATAGATGTTTTTGATTCTTTTAAAAGGAAGGTTTTGAAATAATTTTGAAAACAAGATATAATTTTGTAAAAAACATTTGAATAAAAGTTAGTGGATACAAAACAATGCTCCACTAGATTTTTCGTAGGTTCCATCCTACTTAGGGTTCCATTCCTTTAACAGGCTCGAAGTGGATTCCATTCCACGAATAAATTGGATTTTAAGATTCCAGTGCTTTTCTAGGAGTTTTAACAAAATTTCTAATTAAATTACTTTTTATTGAAATCTTGAACTCTTCATAATCTTGATACTCATGAGTCTTCAGTCTTGATATCTTGAATCTCTATACTGTACAGTCTTCATTCTTGATACCTGCATGGTTAAATCCTGCATATACACATATATCTAAACTATAATGTTAGTATTTATATTTTATATTCTTATTCTAAGGTTGTTGTCGTCAAAACCATCTTCTCAAGAACTAACAGCACCTACTCACCTTCAAGCTAATAGACAAGACAAAGCTATTAATAAAATCATACAGTCCATTCTGAAGAAGTGTTTGGATAAGGCTAAAGGCAAGTGGGTCAATGAACTCCTGTTAGCACTATGGACATAGAGAACCACTCACAAGTCCATGGCTCGTCACACTCCATTTACTCTTACTTACGGCTTTGAAGCCGTGATTCCCCTAGAACTTGAAGTCTCTTCTTATTGAGTGACTTACTATGACCCAAGAATAAATAGAGATCTCCTTTTGGAATCTCTAGATTTGATAGATGAGAAGCGCGAAGAGGCTGACTTGAGGGTAGCTACACACCAAGTCGCTTGGTACTACAACATTAAAGTCCAAGTTAGGACCTTTGAAATTTACAATCTTGTTCTGAAATTTCCTAGATCCGCTAACTTGTGTCCAAGATGGGAAGGACCATGTGTCATCGATAAGAAGCTTGGAGATGGAACTTTCAAACTAACGACTGTCGATAGCATTGCATTCCATATGGCATGGAACAGCGAGCATCTATGATGCTACTTCGCTTAATTTTGTTTCATTCGGTTATATTGCATTTAGAATTTGCTTTTGCGTTTTATCACAAAGCCATGTAATAAGACAAACTCTATCATTTCCTCTTTCAGCTTGCAATAAAATTTGAATTTTTTTCCATATTTATGAATTATTTGTGCATAGTATAATAGTTGTGATATGCGACCGACTAACATCTACGTAAGCTTAATATAAACGAACGAGTACCTAAAGCTTGGTGCCAACCAAGCTCTTAGGTCCATGATCAAATCGATCAAATTAAATGTGGCTTGACCATTCATTCGAGAATTCTCACCTACGATCCGAGGAGGTAAGTGTAAAACATAGTACAAATGCCACTTGACCATCCGTTATCTAACTCCGTCCTACAATTCGATAGGAGGAATACAAGTAA
The DNA here is from genome assembly GCA_030765085.1 of Allium cepa. NCBI lineage: Eukaryota > Viridiplantae > Streptophyta > Magnoliopsida > Asparagales > Amaryllidaceae > Allium > Allium cepa. The sequence goes on along the minus strand of CM060940.1, from coordinate 621,797,868 downwards.
AAGTGGACGTGATACTTCCAACACTCTTTGACTTTTTCCTCTGACTTGGGGGCAAAAGAATTAACCGAGGAAAATGTGATTTGACCATTGAGTAGAATAACTCCAATCCTCAGAATGTGGACCGGAGTATAAACATCAAACGGGTGTGATTAATCACCTGTTGACTAACTCTGACTCATAAAGTATAGATGAATGACAAACAAACGAATGAGTGTGACTTCGTCATTTGTTCACCATCTCTAACTTGAGCCCAATAGGAGGAGTATAAACTCGTAATGGATGGGATCCGTCCATCCACGAAGTAGCTTTGCCAACTCGAGACTGGGGCGGGAGTATAACCACTTAACTATCGAATACAATAGCAAACACCATGGCTCGTACCCAGTGCTTAATGCTACTTAAGGCCAAGACCGAATGGAGGCCTTGAGATAGACTTATTGGATTGACGCCTGAAGTAACAGCAGTCGAATAATATTCCAACTTATACGATGGGCGATAATTTACAAGGCCATTAAATGGAAAACATAATAGCTCGAACACCCAAATGAACTTATGCAAAAATTAAGCTGAAACAAAGATTTTTTATTCACATACTAAAACTTGGAAAGCTACAAGTTTATTTCAGAAACTAGAAACCAAAAGCGAGGGCCATACTCGCACAATCACAGCTAAAAAAAGAACTAGCTACCTAGCTATCCATAACCCATGCTAATTCAATGACTATTTCTTGTCCTTCTTGGGCTTCTTCGGGGGGGGGGGGGGGAGGGGATTCACTAGAGCTATCGCCCTTACCCCACCTCATTTTCCTCTACTTTTAATATCTTGGATGAAATGTTTTTATAGATAGAAATGGAAGCAGACGCACTTTGGGAAGCGGAAAAGTCGACCTCTTCAGGGATGACATCGCTAGGCAGTATGGTTTGGAGTGGAGTAACATCCACCTCAGCATGCTCCATCTTAATTTTCTTATCCAAATCCTCCTTCATGATGTGCTCTTTCAAACCGAGCTCATCCATGTGCTCAAAGGAATAAGTCACCATGGCATCTTCTTTTTAATCTTGGGCCTGTTGATCATCGGTTTTTTCTTCAACTAAAGCCTCTATGACTTCAATGTCTAAGCTGGAAGACTCGATGGATCAGACAGTCGGGACCATCTATGCAGCGGTGACAGTTGTGGACTCCATGGTCGGTGCCAACCGTCTTAGGATGACATCACAACCGGGAGCATGGACAGATGCCGACAGACTTGCAATTTCATAAGGTTTAATATGTAAGCCCATGACTTTCTTGCATAAGACGTAAACCTTCTCGAACGTCGAGGAGGTGAGAGATATACCTTCATCACATTGGCCTTCGGTTTGAACCTGGATGCTGCTTTCAAAAAACGGAGATAACTTAAAAGACTTGTGCAAATCAGGCTGATCCGGGTTGTAGCCTGTATCCTTTTTAGGGGCATGAGAAGCCGATGCACTAGTTGCCTAACTTGTAAAAGGGTCTTAAGAGCTAGACCAAGAGGCTTCATCGGTTTCTTTCTTTTGCTGGGTCGTTCACAAAATATACTAAGTCGAGTGGCCTTGAGTACATCAGGTTCTTCATCGTGCAAGATTACGTGCGGAAGCTGCTCCTCATGAACCTCAGGGCCACCATGAGATTTCTTCTTCAGCTCCATGATATAGTCCTAAGCCTCGACTAATGACTCAGGGTATCATTCTCCAAGGAATCAGAGATTGTGGTTAAGGAGGACACTTGCATTGTAACATATCAATAAGGGATCAAAATTATTCTTTACCTTTGTCCTACCAGCCTCCTTTGCCTCTTCTTTAAGGGTCTTTATTTTCTTAAGTTGTTTCTCAGCCTACTCCTTAGTCATTTGAGCCTCAATGATTTTATGTAATATTCTTGAGACTCTTATTGAGCTTTAATCTTCTCCTTCGTTTCCTTTTCAAGCTCCACCTCAACCGTTGAATATGAAGAGTCAAAGCATTGTTATCTTTTTAGAACATCCCTGTCTTTTAGGAAAGCATCCTTCTTGAACTAAAGTATAATTACGATGAACAACAACATCCAGTTCAATTTGTGTTATTCTGGTCATAGTTATCATTGAGAGAAGAAAGCGTTATGTCCTTGGCCTTTGAAGGAATCGAGCACATAACAAGGACGAGTTTGAACTCATCAAAGTATAACTTTGGAAACCTGGCCTTAAATGCGGACGTCTTTTTTGGAACAATAGCATCAAGCGATGTTGGAGGTTTAATTGGAACCATTGGAGCTACGAGGGTCTGTTTTCCATGCCCATGAAATGATGCATCGAGGCTTCCTATGCTAGATTGGCATTCAGAAGATCGCCAAATGTCGGAGGAACCTGAATGTTGCTCGAGTACTGTAGCCAAAGTGGGTGCGTGAGGTAATAACTTGCCACCACTATATATGTGGGGATGTGGATTGATGTCTTTGTGATAAGAAGACTATGATCTTGAATTGTGTCTAGATGATGAGTCCTTGGATTGTTAGCTCCTATCTCGATCATCCCCTCCGTCGCCACCTTCGCTCTCTTGGCTGCATTGTCAGCCAAAGTTCAGACCTCGACTAGGCTTGAAATAAGAAGGCTAGGAGCACGATGAATTCTTTGAGTGATCAAAGTTATGAGAGCACCCCACAGAACCTAAAAATAGAACAAAGATGTATCAACATTATTTGAACTAAAAATGGACAAGTGTCGTGCGGTGCAGTGCACGCCGATGTGAGTGTCCTAGTATCCCCTCGGTGGACCAGGTGTTGAAGCTTTGCTAGCCAAAGTGACATCTTCCATGATTGTGGGAGGAATGTCAGCACCAATTTAGATAGGAGAATCAGACCCCTCAAGGCTTATGTTAGCGAAATCATAACTCCCAATAACCCCCGATATTGGGATGTTCGCGAGTCCCTTGAATACATCTTCTAAAGGAAAGCAAGTGGATTGATCAATAATAGTAGTGGTTGGCTTGGGCTTCTTGGTAATTTACCCTTTACGAAGCTTGTAGACGAGTTGCTTCCATTTTCTCTTCTTTGAAGAAAGGAGCAGTATGTTTTGAAAGGAGATGATTACAGGCTCGTGGCCTAAACCCGCATCGTCATGACTAAGCTCATTAGCATCTCCCCTTATTTTTCCTTCTTCGGCACAATCTTGAGCATCCTCGATTATAGGCATGATAGGATTAACATCACCACCTCCCTGTTGAGTAGCGGTTCTTCCTCTTACCACTTCCACCTCGATGTTACCTAATAATCTAGTGCTACGGCCCTCTTCTAGCAAACCGAAAGAAAAAGGCACTTGTCGGTAATAAGGCACTTAACATCTCCATATTACACTGGTATATTCTTGAGCTCTGAAACCACCTCTGAATACCTATTACCATTGGGTCATGGATAGTTACCTACAAGATTCAAAGAATTGCTTAGTTCAAGGTACGACATGAATAAACGCACCTACGATTGAGTTCGAAATGACACTTATGTCCTTCCATCCATCATCCTATGAAACCAGATGGGAAATGCACATAAAACCATTCGTCCTTAAAAGCATTCAATTTATTCAAAGCTCCAGTTATGACATGGCTGTTACTAATTGACTAAAGAAAAGTGTAAGAGAGGCTCCCCTTTCATTGCTTGAAATTGTAAATGAATCTAATGCCCTTTGGGGTCGGTTCATGATATAAGAATTCAAGAAAAATCATATATGTGCAATGCAGAAATGCATAGCCGTTTGGGTGCAACTGGGATGGAGCCAATCTCAAATAATGTAGCATCTTTCGGATGAATCAATCAAAGGCGGAAAACATCTTGCCTTGCACACATACTTGTTACAAGCAGTGTACCCTTCTATATGAAAGTGAGATCTATCATTATGAGATGGGACTCGTACATCCTCATATGGGATTCTTTGCTTAATGCAAATTCTATGAAGAGAAGCCTCATCGACTCTTAAAGCCACAAAGTCTTCAGGATTCTCTAAAAAGATGGCATCTTCCATAGTGTCAGAGGCTAGCTTATTTTCTAGTTTTAGAGTTGGGGGGATTTCAAGAACTCGATGCAAGCTTTTATGTTGTTTTGATTGCTGACCTGGAGAATAATGAGAATAGACTATTGTAGAGGTTGATTCAACATCAGATCCATTGTATTTAGCAGCCCGCTTAACAGCCATAGCACCCAAATGGCATAAGCGTCTGGAACCTATAAACTACCACACTAAGTAGATAGTTGCAGTTAGAGAAAGAAACATGCTCCCCTCCTGTATGTTAGATCCTGAGATGATGGTTTTGATGACAACAACCTTAGGACTTGTTATAAAACATAAATACTAATATTCTTTTCTAGATATATTTATATATATATGTATGTATGTATGTACATATGTATGCATATGTAGGATATATATGCAGGTACTTAGAATGAAGACTGTACAGTATAGAGATTCAAGACTGACGAATTCAAGATTGAAGAAATCAAGACTGAAGATTCATGAGCATCTAGAGTTCAAGATTTCAAGAGTTCAAGAGTTCAAAATATCAAGATTAGTAATATTGTCTAGATTTATGTTAAAACTTCATAATAGCACTAAAATCTTTATTCGGTTTTAATTGTGGAATGGAATCCACCTTTCGCTTTAATAGTGGGATGGAACTCATGACCTCTTTAGTGGGATGAAACCTACAACCTTCTCTAGTGGAATGGAATCCTTTTCAAAATGATTTATTTTATATATTTTTACAAAAACCTTTTAAAGTCATCCCTCTCAGTTTAAATATTTTAGCCTTAAACTATTTTTGTTATCTTTTATATTTTGATTTCAAAATCATCTCATGTTTTTAAACTATCTCCTGGTTATAATATTATAAGCTTTAAATCTCAAAAATATATTCTATACTTAGTTTTTAATATTATTTTTATATTATAGATTATATATTTTTAAGATAACTTTTTAAATCTCTTTTATAAATTTAAACTATATTCAAAATGGTTTATAAACTTCAGAAATTGTTTTGACAAGTTTTAAAAAGAAAATCTATTTTTAAAAAAAATCAATTATCAAAATTTACTACGGCATGTCGACATACCCCATCCCCCATGTCGACATGGTAGCCGTAGAATTTAAAATTAAAATTTTCAAATGATGTGTCTATTTGTCAAAAACTTTGACGAATGGACATGACTATTGTACTTCTGTAAATAATGGTTGTTTTCAATGAATTTTAGGTTATTTTTTCTTCATTTCTTCACTCCTTCTTCTCCAGTCAAATATTGTCTTATATTTCAAATGCTTTAACAAAAGTCTGCCAAAATTCTAAGTGAATCAAACTCAATCATCTCTAGTTTGATTCTTTACCACTCTTTCTCAAAGATCTCAGTGCTATTCAGAGTTAGAGGATCATTTGTAATCAAAGAAGTGTATCAAGTCTCTCTATCTATCAAAGTGATATTGGGAACATGTGATTGTGGCCTGTAAATCAATTGGGTGTGTTTGTAGCCTATAAATCAATTAGGTGATCTTGTAGCCTGGTTAAATCAAGAGAGTTTGCGCTGGACTCGAAGACAGGAGGGTGTATCTCGTGACCTTGAAATCGAGGTTGTGATATCGACATTGTATTTAAAAAGAAATATGCATAAGAAATTTTATGGGACTGGATGTAGGGTAACTCCAAACCAATATAAAATTCTGGTGTGTTCTTTCCTTTACCGTTTTTATTTTTTATTTGCATATGTGTCTGATTCTGTGATTGTCTCTATGTTTGTGAATTGGATTTGTTTGTGTTTAATTTCAAAAGTTCCATAAAATCCATTAAACGCTATTCACTCCCCACTAGTGTTAATCCAGCCTTAAGATCCATGATCCGCATTTCCAATAGTGTAGAGTGTAAACTAGTGAGGTATGGTGTAGTGTTGTGTAGCGATAAATAATTCAGGATTAAATGACAACTCTGGAATTCGACCAGAGTGACGGTCATCGCTGACCATCCCAACTTGCCTTCACATCGATGGTTGTGTGTAATAACCTCCATTTTGTACCATTCAAATCGACAATAGTCCACACATGTCGGACTTGAATGATGCGAAATAACAGATTGTAAATAAATTTGGAGCAAATAAAATCAAATACACAGAATCACAGACACAGAACAAAAGAATAACTCGCAGCGGAATATAAAAATACATAGTAGTTCATGAAGCTACTACGGCAGAGTCTCAAACCAAATACATAATATAGCCTGAAAACAACATAATAGAAATTCCAAATACATAGAAGTTCACTAATACATGAGATAAAGTAGAACAGCTGAAACATAAAGTAGATATAAATGCAGATAAGTAGAAACTCCAGCAAAGACTAGCTCCAGAAAGAGAATCCAAAGCTGTGAATACTCAGGCTGACCCGAGCGTAAAGTAAAACATAAAATACTCGAGTCGGGACAATATATACTTATATAATGTAAACTAACTCAAGTGAACTGTAAATAAGAACAAGTAACTTAAAGAATGCCTGGGACCGCCCATCCTCTAAGGATCCGTCAAACTATTTACTATATAGTAATATTGCGCTATTATAATAGTGTCTACAGTAAAATAAACATACTTTTAAATAGCATTCCGGGCTACCTATATCACCCTTCACACATAATACTCCCAGTAGTCCATCCAGTATCAGCATATCTCCGAGAGACCACCCTAAATATTCCATGGGCTACGGTAGAAAAACAAACTCGTAGTAAAGGCTCGATATGGTAGGTGACATGGCACACAAGGCAATGCCAGGGTAGATATACCAATTACGCACACAGGCTGGTGGTAACACAACAACCACTACGCCCACCCAGAACAACACTCCAAAATCAAGGGGTGCACCCAATCGATCACTATAGTAATAGAATGGTATCGAAGAAGTGTGTCTCATCCTGAGGTGCAGCCTCCTTTGACCCGAGATCGCTCCTCTTTTAGCCACCTTAATCTAACTCACGGGAGTTAGGTCCACGTAATATACCTTAAGAATGTCATCACCATCCTACTTCATTCTGGAATCTCCACCACGTACACAGTTGTTAAAGTGGTTTTCGGTATCGACAGAGAGTATGTCCATATCCGATCCCGGACTCTTTAACAACCAATCGTTATTATAATTCATAGTTATAATTTAAAAATGGTATTTATTTCTCGAAAAAAATCACATATCATTTAGCAATTTAATATCATTTCAAATCATTTCAAAATATCGAACTTATCATTTAATTTCAAAACCATATTCATGTTATTAAATTTGAAATACCATTTCAATTCACATTTCAAAATAGTTCAATTTCAAACAAATTACTTCATTTAAATCATTTAAAAATGAAGTTATTACATTTAATTATTAAATTATTAAATTCCAAAAATTTAAATCTTTCAATGTTCATTTATTCACTTAAATTTTTTAAAACAATGAAAATTCAACTTTCGCAGCATTTGGAAAATGCTACAGAAAGTTACATTCAAAACAGTTCAACTTAACAAAAGACAGCGTTTAAAATGCTGTAATAGTGTTACATTAGTTTCAAAGAAAACTTAGTTTAACCCAACAATTATAGCATTTACAAAATTCTATAATAGCCTTTAATTCGATTTAGCTTTTTAGTTCATTTATCAACTACAGCATTTACAAATGCTGTATTATCATTTGCATTAGAAATAATAGCATTTCAAAAATGCAGCTAATTAACTTCAAATTTTCAATAAAATTCCACAACAATAATTTTTTTAAAATCATTTTTAACTTATAAAACCACATATTTTTACCTTTTATAAACATCATTTTATTTTTCTTAATTTCATGATTTCGTAAAGTTAAATTTCCATTTAAAAATTCATATTTAATACTAATTCACTTATTTAAATTGCAACATTCAATTTTAATTTCATTACATTAAATTTCAACTTAAAACTTAAGTTCAAATTCTCAAATATAACTTAATTTTATTTTTATTTACTTAACTAAAAATTCACTTTTAAGTCAATTTCATAAATTTCCAATTTTAGTTATATTTCAAAATTTCAACTTAAATATTCAATCATTTCACATTTTAACTTTATTCAAAAATCATTAATATACTATAAAATCACTTTAAATTCATTTAAATTCAAATTATCATAAAATTTTCATATTTTCATATTCAATTTATTTCCAATTAAAATTAAATCAAATTTTCCAAAATAACTTACATCACAAATTTTCTAACCATTCCATTAATTTATTTCGCTTATAATTATTCAGCAGATCAATAATATTTTACAAAAATAAACTTTTTATAAAATGTAAATCAAAATATTATAATATTTACATTTCTAAAATAATTTAAAATTTTTAGAAAACATATATTAACTACGGGTCTGTATATCATTTTCTACACTAGGTAAAGTGATACAGGTAATATATCATTTCAACCCGTAATTTACAAAGAAACCCTGGGTTTTATCATTTCAAACCCGCAGTCCCAAGTAAATGAAATAATTTGAAAACCATTCAGGCCTTTATTTCAGCCCATAATGATTTTCCTTATTCTAAAGTTCGTTCGGGTATGTATCATTTCAACCCATAGTGTTCTAATATAAAGGGAACTTGCAGTGTGATAAACTGATAAAAATAACAGAACAGCATAATATAACAGTAATAGATGTTATACAGGTGTTTAAGCATGGGTGAACATCATATAATCATAATATAGCAGGTGTAACATGATAATGCATTTTTACAGATTCCAAAGGGGTCAATTCACTAGTTATATATGTACATATTGTCTGGTGAGAATAACTCACTGGTTTGAGCTGGAGACACAACTACGAATGCACAAAAGGAATCCACACAACCACGATAACACGACATAGAGATGAGTGGAAGAGCCAAAGTATCAAATTCCTTGAATACAAGTCACACAAAACAATAATAATAACATAAGTTTCCAAATGCAAGATATGATAAACAATGATAGAGACTACACAAATCAAAGCGGAATTGTTTTGCACTTGTCTCCCACACACATTGGGTTTGTCCATAAGGTGTACTACAGGTATAAGGCAAGATTTGGATCAGGTTTTTGTTGGGTATGGTCGGCCTACACTTGGTTGTTGAAGGTGCAAAGGTGGGTGGTGGTGAAAACAACACAACAAGGCAATATCACATGATTCAAGGCCAAAACAAGGCTCGGTCAAGGCACTAGGGTCACGGCCTATACTGTGGATTCCAAGCTGATGATGTGGCAGCGTGTCCAGGTGGTGTTGGAGGTGGTGAAGGTGATGTTAGTGGCGGCCATGGGTGGTGGAAGGTGGTGGATGCATGGTAGAGGTCGGCTATGCAAACAAAAGTGGAGTTTTGTGGAAACTTTGGCGGTGGATCATCACTAGGGGCACGGCTTGGGGTTTTGACCAGAGAGGAGGTGGTGATGGAGGCGTTCTCAGGTGGTGGTGGAGGCGGCAGGGGCTGGAGAGGAGGTGGCCGAACCTAGAAGTGAAGAGAACAAGTGCAAATCAAATCAAATAAGAATAAAAGTAAACAAAGCAAAGAAGAAAAAGATTTTTACCAAACTTCCTTCTCAAGGCAAGGCCAAAATTTTCAGTTTGAGAAATAAAAAATAATAATGTATGTGAATGATGAATGAAGGTGGTCGGCTGAAAGATGTGGAAATAATGGCTAATTGATGAAAAAGTAAGTTACAAATATGAAAGGTTGGAAAATAAAGAGCCATTGGAAACCAAAAGTCAAAACCTTTTGAAATTACCTTTAATTTATTTATATAAGTTTATATTACTGAAAATAATAATAATTTCAGTCACAAATTCGAAAATATAACAAAATATAAAATATATATAAATATTTATTAATTATATAAGGTAAAAATAAGAAAATAGCACAAAATTGCAAACTAGTCTAGAAAAATGGAAAATAAACAGAATGAACTTTAGAAAATTTATATGGACTTGTAAAAAATTTATAACAAAGATAATAACATAAAAAAAAGAGGTTTTTAGGCTAAAGGAAAAAGTTAGAAAAAAAATTAGTTTCAGGGACAAGAAGTTTGTTTTTTAGGCTGAAGGACACTTTTTAGTGTAAATCATAGAATGATAGTTGTAACTATCATTTTCAGTTTATACTAAAAAGTGTCCTTCAGGCTAAAAAGCAAACTTCTTGTCCCTTAGACTAAATTTTTTTTGCAACTTCTTCCTTGTGCCTATTTACCTGTAAAAAAAATGCATTCACGAAATAAATATATAAATTCTAATTAAATATAATTTAAATGAAGAAAATAGCAGAAAAATAGAAAACAGCCTTTTAAAAATAGGAAATAATTACAGTAAATTTTGGAAAAATTCTATTACCATTTTAAAAATATTTAGAAATGATATCTCACAAATAAAACAAATTTAAAATAATTTCAAAATGAAATAATGTCAAATTTAAATTTATATTCAAAAATCTAGGATTGTTACATTGTGGATTTCACATAAGCTCCGAGATTAATTATTATTGTGTGGAAATTCGACGTTCTTGTTCAAATCCATGTAAATAGTCAGATGTAAACATGCATATGTGTTCGTTTCAGAGTTTAAGTTTTAGTCCGGGATCCATATGCACAAGTCATGTGTGTTCATGTTCAAGTTTGGAGTCATATGCAACTAATCCTAAGTTCTCAAGTTCACATTCAAGTTATGTTCGAACACAAGTGTTCAAGTCCAAGTCCAGAAAATGCCTAAGTCCCCATAGGCAAGGGATCATGACTGATCCCTATCCTAGGCAGTATTGCCTTGTGCAATTTTGAACCCATATAAGCCAATAACTGATCCTATTCTAAGCCGCTTCTCCACATCATCTTCTCTGATCCACCAACATCGATCCCTCCATCTGCTTCATCTTCTTCATACAACCACTAATTCGCTTTTCCATAACCATGAACATGAGTTACCCAAAGTCAATTCATCATGGCCTTAATCCACAACCTCGTTCTAACTCACTACCAACCAACAATTAAAAACGACCTTTATGCAAATACAACTCGATTGACTGGGACATGTTCAAATTGGGTTGAAGATTGAATCGGTTGAAAATGGGCACTTGGATGTAACTAACGGCATCAGCGAAGGCTTTAGAGGAGGCAGAGTTATAGTTCTAGTGTAGTTCAGGGCGATTTGAGGGAAATCTCAAGGTTGGAGGAGTATCGATGGTGGACGTAAAGAAATAAAAGGGATTGGGCCGATAAGTAAATAAATGAAACAAGTGAGAAGATGGATGTTAGATGTTTAGCTTATATATGGAATTGGCCCGCTTTCTTAAAGCCTAAAGTGGCTAAGTATGCATATACAAAGGGATCGGTACCGATCCCTTGCCCAGTAGATTAGTACCAAACCCCGATTCAAATAAAGAAAAGAGAATAATATGAATGATGATTGAACACTTGCGTTTGCATTCTTATAGAAATCAACAGCGACCCATCAACGTGTAAGCATGCCTAGGAGACAATGATAAAAATGTGTACATGAATGTGCATGCATGTGTACATACCCGACATTTGATTTCTTGACTCGACAAAAATTGAATTCTGAACTAAAATCTTCAATAAAGAAAACAATTCGGATAACTGAGGCCTATTAACTCAATCGACAAGCTTAATGGAACTGATCATAGACAAAGACTGATGATTACATCTCGATATTATACTAACTGATATTGACTAGGTGTCGCAATAAATAGTGAGAGATACGACTCTTTGTAAAGACAACTCGATAGAAGGATAATGACTGATCAGGTAGCTGAACGCAATCCTATCCTTTCCGACAACTCTAACTAGTTTAGATTCAAAGCACGTCATGTTTGAAACAAGATATACTTTGGGAGGGCAAGTGTTGTCTGGCCTTTTAACCCGACTATATATTGATTCATTGGACAGGTCTTGATGATAAACAAGAAAAATAGCCCATAGGGATGATCAGAGGGTCCAAAGATCATGCACAAACAATGGTATGAAGCAACGATCAAGCAAGATCAAGAGATAGACTCTCTGAAATATTCTATGTATGGATTAGTGCTTCCCCTAGGCAAGGGATCGGTACCTACCCCTTCCTTTATGCAGGGGATCGAATCATATCACTATGGCCATGAACAACTAAAACTGGCAGTTCAACTTAATGGAAATCAATCTATATCTCCATAAAACATGTACGCGACTATGCAAAACAACTTTGGAAATACGAAGCTAATATGTAGAGGGACCCATAAGAGGAATCGCGTAGTGCCATGGGGTCATTTGGACTGATCAGCCCCAATAATCCATCTTTGGGAGTTGGCCAAGAAACATTTTGGGTGACCTCGTCTACATCATGAGATTCTATCACTAAAATTCCAGGAAGATATTCGGTCGTCCATACCTATAAATATAGAGTTCATTGTTCATTTTAGGGACTTTACACTACTTTATTACTTAAACTCTATTGTAATCAAGGATCTATTATGATTTGATTCCTCTGTAATCAGAAAAGAAAGTATTTGATAAAGAAATTCCTTTATGTGGACGCAGACAATCAACACCGAACCATTTAAATTTGTTTGTTCTTGTTTCTGCTTATTTACTCTTTATTTTAAACTTTCTTCATCTTATTTCTCTACTTTCAGTCTATTGGGTGTTTATGTCAACTTTTGGTGCAAACATTTAGATGCTTTCACTGAGAACGAATTCTCAACTTGATTGGATCTCATCATCAACTTATGGATTTCCATATTCGCGAGATAGATCCAGATTTCTACTGACAAGCTTTCGTTTCTACTTAGATTTGAAGAAGAACTAAAAGAAAGCTATTAGATATGGCTAGAGTAAATAGGTTCACTACTTCTCATGCTACTATAGGAAATAAAGATGCCAACATTCAACAGGTTGACCAGAATATACAATCAACAGCTACAGATGCCCCAAATCCAACCGAATACATCACTAAAGCGACTTTGAAGTCCTAATGAAGGAACTGTGGATAGCCATTAGCAGCTCAATCAGCTAATTCAGTCCAATATCGACCCGATGAACCAGTTGAAAGACTAACATGGGAAGAAAAGGAGGAAGCCTACTCCGTACTCAAGATCAGAGAACTTTCCTTTATCTAATGGATATCAGTGGAGTAGGCGGGACAAGATAGATGTGTATGATGTTGGAACATCGAGGGGGAATTATGCAATCGAGTATCGCCAGACTACTTGGATCAACACCGAACCCTCTAGGGTGATCGACACCGAACCTCCAACCTAGGGGGAGTCTTCATGCTGGTGGAGGAGCCAACTCTGGACGTGCCGCAATCGACCAAGGCATTGGAACCCAGGTGAATGTGATTGAACCACAGCCGAGAAAGCATGATAGAATTACTACTCGGGAGGTGCATGAGGAGCACGCTGACCCAAGGCAATGTTGTGCTTCCCGAAGGTATGGATCAGGTCATTCACATGAGGTGGAACACGACTACCACCGGGCTTTAGTTCTCCAAATGCCAGATCTAATGGATATGGTGAGAGAACTTGTGAAAGAAAGTCAAGGCCTGACCAATGATGATTGGGAACTCTCAAAAAGTCATACTCCATTCATTGACACATCCTGCATGTAGAGTATCGATGGAGGCTTAATATGCCTACAGTGCCTGCTTATGCGAGAAAACCGACACCAGGCAGCATCATGAAGTATGAGTGGCACATGGACTCCGCATGAGCCACTAATGCAGTCAAGTATAGATGTTTTTCCATTTTTTGGAAGGGGTGGTGACCATGCGGTTCACCAAGATACCACCTTTTCAATTTCTTCGTTTGATGAGTTAGCAAGGAAGTTCATGGAGCAGTTCTGCATGCACGGGGCTTACCCCAAAGATGTCATGTCCACTTCCAACTTGATCCAGGCTCCGAGGGAGTCACTAAAAGATTATCTAGAAAGGTATGACCGTTACAGAAGTCCATAATCCAAAAGATGATGTAATGCTGATGGCACCAAAAAAGGGAGTCAAACTTGATTCCGATTTTGGTGACTGGTTGGCGGGAAAGTCTGCTTCTACATTGGACCGTTTTTATGTGAAGGCAGCTCGATACTCGAGGAAGGAGGAGGCAAAGCAGACTAGGAAGAGAGATGCTGCAGGCTATAGTGTTGAGGGAGTATAAAGTAACATAACTGTGAAACAGTCTGGAGAGAGTTTCAAAAAAGTTGAAGTTAGTGCCCAAATAGAAGCAAATGAGAAAAAGAGAGGCGGTGATAGAAACTAGGATCGAAGACGTGGTCGAGGGAGCGGGTAGCCAAGTACCCCGACATTTGACACTTGTACACCATTGAACACATCATTAGAGAACATCTATTTATCGACTTGTAATAATATAAAGTATAGAAAACCACCTCCGAAAGAACTGAAAGAGAAGTAAAACAGACAGGGAAGTACTATAGATTCTATGAAAGTTATGGTTATGCCACGGACGAGTTTCTCTACCTCCATGATGTCATTGAAAAGTTGATTCGTGAAAGAAAGTTGCAACGGTTCATTATATCCCCATAGGATGGTGGGAAGGGGACATCTGGCCCTAATAGAGGAAAAACCTCGCATAGTGCAGTGGAACCTAGATGGGATAGAGGAAGGTTAGTCATTAACTCTATTGTCAATGGATCAGGCTGGAATGAGATGGAGCGTTACATGAACACTATAAGACATGTTAATATGGAGTGATGCTTGGACGTTGAGGACGGTGCTCCGCCAAAGTAGCAAAGAACTATGAATGACAATATCATATTTCAAAGTTGAGATGCAGATAGGGTGGAGGCCCCTATAATAGACCCAATGGTGATCTCGGCCATGATCGGCCTTGCCTTGGTAAGAAATATCCTGATTGACTGCGTAAAATGTCCTTTTTAAAAAGGCCTATGACCTACTAGAGGCCAAATATTTGAAACAATGTAAAGCCTGTATTCATGGCTTTAACAATATTGCTACTGAAGCAGTAGGCTACGTCGAGCTACCGGTGGAGTTGGGAGACGGCAACCATAGGAAAGTGTGAGTGCTACTTTTTATTGTGATGGTTGCGAACTCTCCATAAAATGCTTTCTTAGGCCGACCAGCACTTGCTGAATTCAGGCAGCTATCACCCCTTGGTGCTTAACACTCAAATTCCAGATAAAAATGGCATAAGAATTATTCATGAGATTTAGCGACTGGCAGTGCCTGCTATGTCATTGAGTTTAGGGATAATTAGTGGAAAGAAAAGGGAAAGGATTGGATAAATCTCTTTGCATAAAGACTAGTAAAGCCTAGCAACCAACGTCCGTGCCTTCGCTCGGGCACCACAGTCGGTTATATAAAGATATAGATCCAAGAGATGTGGAAGAGTAGCCCAAAGAACCCAAGACTACACTGCTGATCTGACAATTAACATCATGGTCAACCATGCATTGAATATTGACCCGAGGCATGTCCTGATGAAGCAGAAGGGACGCGACATGGATCGAGAGAGATCTACTTTGCTTAAGGAGGAGGTGGATAAACACAAGAATAATGGGTTTATCTAAGATGCCCTCTACTAGAAATGGGTATCTAATCCTGTACTCGTACAAAAGGCTAATGGAAAGTGAAGGACATGCATTGATTACTCGGTCTGAATAAAGCATGCCCAAAGGATGCTTTCCACTTTCAAGGATTGACCATGTGGTAGACTCGGCCGCTGGACATGCATTACTTTTATTTATGGATGCGTATTTCTGGTACAATCAAATCCTGATGCACGTCCTAGATCAGGAACACACCAGCTTCATTACCGATCTGGGTTTATACTACTACATTGTGATGTCTTTGGACTAAAAAATGCTGGAGCTACTTATCAGAGACCGGTTGACTGGATGTTCAGGGATTATATTAGACAATTAATGGAAGTATATGTGGATGATATGCTCATGAAGTCACGACGATCAAACAACCACATTGGTGATTTGGAAGAAATGTTATGTGCTCTCCGAAAATATGGAATGAAACTCAACCCCTTGAAATGCTCTTTCGGCTTTGCGTTAGGGAAATTCTTGGGCTTCATCGTTAAATCTCATGGGATTGAAGCCAATCTCGAGAAGATTCAGGAAATAAGGGATATCTAAGCACCAAAGACGATTAAGAAAGTGCAAAGTCTAAATGGGAAGGTCGTCGCCCTAAGTCGATTCATTTCTAGGGCCATAGAGAAGTGCATTCCCTGAATTCAAGACTATATATTGTTAATAGACATTAGATAAATTTGTTAAAATCCTTGAATATCAAATTTCTTTTCTTTGAATACTCTCTCATCAAAATAATTATTTTATTTTTAAAATGTTTCTACAAATATTAAGAATTCTATATATTAAAAAGTATTTAAAAAATACTTTTAAATGATTTTGCAAAATACCGAAAACTTATAACACTTTAAATGTGTTATTGTACTTTCTCAAAATACATAGGTATGTCGACATACCCTGCATATGCATGTCGATATATATACCTTTGAAGAGCTATAGAGTTAATATTGAATAATATCATTGATATATCATCGATATGTCTCATATTGCTCCTAAGACGATATTTTTCTAAAAATATAACATAAAATATCATTACCGATAAATTGCCCGATATTTGCTGATATACCGCTTCGATATTTAGTGTAAAATACTCGATATTTTTTATGAATATCGTTCATTACTGTATGTTTTGGAGAAACATATTTACAAACAAATATCTTTACATTATCAATATTTGTTTTTATATATGGTGAATATCAATTTGTTGATCATATTAGAAATCCCGAATGCACTATTTTTTTTTTGTTTTAACCATACAGTTTTGACTTCTTAGTTAGTCTTCTAACAAAGAAAACCGTACTTATTCCATTATTTTATATGTTTTATTTTCCATGAAGACTTTACCACTAAAGACAGGATCATGAAAGAGATACTTTCTTTTTGGTTGCCTTTTGTCTACCATTTCTAATTGTTAAGTTAGCTTATGAAAATTCATTTTATTAGTTTTTATCAACCACCCAGAAGTAAAATTTGAAGAGCAGTAAAGTTATATATTTGACATATCGATAAGGAATGAACTAAAGTAGTAATTAGCATCAAACCAATATTGCTTTTTTGATAAATTAATTGAAAATGAATACGATGAAAGTATAAATGTGGAAAATTTGGAAATGTATGGAGGATTAGATAACTGAAGAAACAATGGATGTAGTATAAAAATTGAAGTACATACTAAAGATAACATAGAAGATCCATTCTCTAAGGAATTTCTCAATCTAATTTAGGAAGACTAATTGAAGCATGGGTATGAGGCTCTACAATTGGCTCTAAGTGCAAGTGGAAGATTGATAGAGTTAAAAGTATGCTCTAGGGGCAATTATGCAAATTGTTATATAAACTTAACTTCGTAAACAATCTTGTTCAAAACAAAGTGCGCTTTTGTTTTTTCTCTTATATATGTGTTGTTATACATTGAATATTGTGATGACCGCCCATACCACCCACACCTAATGACCTAAAAGAGCACTATAAACGTGCCAGGCTGATATAGGACGATCGTCAAGATTAAAATTTAAAGTAGAAAACCTGTTACATATCTCACGGTGCATAGATAAAATATAATATAGAAAATATACGACGTAAACATAGTGAGCCATTACAAATGAAAGATAACATCTCTACTAGAACATCATGAGTTATGGTACAAATGTCATAATATCTCAGTACAACATTTCCTTACTACATCCCTCAGATTATATAACAACAAACAATGGAAACTAGAAATATAGAGTAATACGCCATTGATCCTCCAAGCTCGTCTTCATACAGCAACTACGACTCCAAACCTATCATCTAGTCTACTCATTTAAGAGTACCCAAGATGATAAGAGGAAACATAAAACCTTGGGTCAGACAACAGTCTGGTGTGAGCGGTAAATGACTATCGAAAGATATACTGGAAAATATGATACTAGATAGGTACAAAAAACCATACCTGACCCGTTCCTACAAACAAAGAGTTCGTAGATAATAATAAGATATAATATGCCACTCGAAATAAATAACAATAAGATACCGTAATAGAACTTGATAGAAGAATTTGAGTAGCTTCCCCCATTGGCCCTATCCAAATCCCTCCTCCAGCATTTCTATAGATGATATCCTACCCAAAATTAGACATAGCAATCATAACAACCAAAAAATCCAAAATCTAGCTATCATCTTCCAAAGCCTTGAACATATGATAACTTGTATGGCCTCATCCTCTCTTTGCCAAAGAGTAATGGAAATCCCGATTCTCGATGCTGTTCCCCTATACTTTTAGGTCCAAAACTCCACACGGTTGTCTCTTAAAGTACCTTCATACCATCTCATACTAAACCCTCTCAGAACTGTCCAGGATACACGACTAGCGCTACCCGCCCTAGGGTTGCTCCTGCATATAATACCCCTGCATGGACACAACTAGAACACTCTGAGTTATCAATTTTTCCTTGGCACCCCCAAATCTTCCGTGCTTTCGGATTTCAAATCCATTTTTGGGCATGAACCCTACCACTTAACTCATTCCATTATACCACAGCCTCGATCCATCACAAGCTTTCTATCAACTCCTTCGATCCTACTCCTTAGCCAAGCCCCCGACCGAAGAGCCGAAACTTCATCATGCTATAACTTCCAAACTGTAGAAGCAAACAGCGAGCCACAACTTCCAGCATGACCCATATGCATTTCCTCTAGATGCCATTGACCCCTTGCTTTCCCTCTTAGCCTCTTGGTCTTTCCATCTATGCTTCATAGCTTTCCAACATAGAAGATCCATAAAATCTTCAATACTTGGCCTATCCTTCGATCCAATTTCATCGAGCCTCATTGGAACCCATGCTCTACCATCCCCCTAGATCTCAATTGATTAGTGCTTAAAATTTGGATCGGTACTGATCCAATTGGGTAGGATCAGTATGGATCCAAATACTTAGCTCCATTCATCGTGAAATTTTCAAGGCTTCTTCCTTGCGTGCTCCAGAGCCTATCCTCCAAGTTTCATATGATGCTGACGAACTTTGCTCCCGATATTCTCTAATCACCGATCTAAGTCCTAAACATGCACAACACTAGAAAATGGATCAAGCATAGCGAGAATTTCAGGCACAAAGTGAATCAAACATAGCATATCTTTCATTTTACATTCAATCAAAAATTCAAGACATCCAATTCGATCAATGATCATAAACACGCATAGAACCAATCTAAATCATATAATTACATAGCCATATATGCAAAAATGACATTGCCAGTGATTTAAGCCATATACATGCTTTACTTGGGTTAATCTAGGGTTTCTAAATCTGAAATTACCTATGCCTAATCAATTTGTAGTTTAATTTGACAATCCTAACTTACAATCACCTAATTACAACATATTATATATCATAGACTAGTGAGAGATCATAACCACTCACCAAACCAATCAACCTATGAAAATGAGAGGAGATCCAAGTCAACCAATAGCAAATTGGATGTAGATGTGATCCAATCGACGAGGTCAAGCCCCTCGATGAAGATCTAGCCTTTAATTTCAGATTAGGGACGATTTGGGTTGAAATCTAAGCAAAGAATGAAGAATTAGAGAGGAGGTTGGTTTTGAGGCTGATATGAAATGAGAGACAAATGTTTCAAATGGTCTTTCTCACCTCATATTTTTAGCCAAACTTGAGACTAATGGGCTTGCTAATTGGCCCATCATTCCCCTTTCTAATTCTGGCCACCAATTTACAAAACTTAAAACTTTTATAACTTTCTAACCACTTATCCGATTTTCCTATATAACCACTCAACGGAATGAGAAACCACCATCCGGAAGCAATAAACCAAGTTAGAACATCTAATTCGATTCCTATCAAAAGTTATAGCCAAAATAAGATCTCCAATGGCAAAATGGTAGAAATTTATAAAAATCATGAATGTGTAAAAAAGTTCCTAAGAATCATATTTCAAAGTATTAGAATGATACGACCTCAAATGAATTACATAGAACTATTTTACGATCCACTAATACATATAATACAAGTCGTTACATTCTCCCACCTTTAGAAATTTCAACCTGGTGATTTGCATGGTCTTCCATACAAAGCTTCAAAAGGTGCCACTCTTGTACTAGTATGATAACTATTACTATAGAAAAACAACACTAAGTGTAGGTGATCTTCCCAAGATCCAAAAAAGTCCAATACACAGGCTCTCAATAAATCCTCGAGCAGCTTATTGACTCTCTCTACCTGTCCATCTGTCTGATGGTGATATGTAGTACTCATCTAAGCTTGGTACCTAATACATCCTGTAGACTCTTCCAAAATTCGATAGCAAACAAAGTATCTCTGTCACTAACTACACTACCAGGAATTCCATGTAGTCTAACTATGTTCTTCATGAACAACTTGGCTAAAACATGTGTCGTCCTACTTGACTTAACTGGAATGAAATGGGTAATCTTGGTCAACTTGTCCACTATGACCCATATACTTTCATTTCCCCTATTTGACCTTGGAAACCCATCTATAAAGTCCATGGATTTCAATTCCCATTTCCAAACTGGAATCTCTAGAGGTTGAAGCAACCCACTCAGCTTTTGATGTTTGGCCTTCACTTGCTGAAGTTTACACACTGCCTAACCCATAAGCCAACATCTCTCTTCATACCTTCCTAATAGAAGCTCCTCTTTATATCTTGATACATCTTGGTCCCTCCAAGATGAATCATAAACTTAGATCAATGACATTCTCCAAGAACTTCTTTCCTTATGTCCTCAACATTTGGAACACACAATCATTCCTTTTTTCTCAACCATCCTCTCTGGTTAAGATTAAAATCCTTTAAATCATCGATCTATGATCCTACCTCTAGCCTTCTAATCCTCTTAACTAATAATGGATCCTCCTACTGCTTAGAAGCAATCCTTTCAATCAACACTGGTCGAACTTCTATACAAGACATCATGGCAAAGTTCTGACTAGAACTAGCAGTCGATCTTAACTGCACACTATAAGTAGTTAAAGCTTCTAAATCTTTCCATTCTGCAAACATAGCAAACACTACATTATGATGTCTTCTGTTAAGAGCATTCGCTACTTTATTTCCTTTCCCAGGAGTATACTCTATACAAAAATTATATGCAGCCAAAAATTCCAACCACCTCTGTTGTCTCATGTTCAGCTCCTTCTGAGAGAATAAGTACCTTAAAGACTTATGATCTGTGTGTAGCTCAAATCTCTCCCTTAAGAGACAATGCCTCCAAATCTTCAATGTAAAGATCGTTGCAGCCAACTCCAAATCATGAGTTGAATATCTCACTTAATGTGGCCTAAGCTATCGTGAAGCGTAGACAATCATTTTACCTTTCTACACGAACAGAGCTCCCAATCCAATTCCACATGCTTCGGTATACCCCACCAACCCTTGGTTTCCATCGGGAACTATTAACACAGGTACATTGGTCAACAAATACTTTAACTTAATGAATTCTTCCTCACATTTGTCGGACCACAAACTTCACCTCCTTCCCGTTTAACTTAGTCAAAGGTGGAGCTATCATCGAGAAATCCTTGATGAATCTTCGATAATAGCCAGCAAGTCCAAGAAAACTTCTAATCTCAGTCACCATCTATGGTCTCTTCCAACTATTAATAGCTTCGATCTTATCTGGATGGACTGACAAGACCCTTTCTGAAACCACGAGACTAAGAAATTTAACCTCTTTCTTCCAAAAATGACACTTGGAAAACTTCGCCTTCAGCTGATGCTGCTTAAGCGTCTTAAGCACTACTCTAAGATGATCCTCATGCTCTCTTTCATCCTTAGAGTATACTAAAATGTCATCTATAAACACCAACACAGACCTATCCGAGTACTTTCGGAAAACTCGGTTCATCAAATCCAGAAGAAAGTAGGTGCATTCATTAACCCGAACGACATTATTAACCACTCATACGAACCATATCTAGTTCGAAATGCTTTCAAAGGAATACTATCCTCTACCACTCTTAACTGATGGAAACCTACTGCTAAATTCAACTGGAAAAAACTCTGGCTCCATACAACTGATCAAATAAATCATCAATTCACGGTAAAGGATACTTATTCTTAATCGTCATCTCATTCAACCTACGATAGTCGATACACATCCTCAACGACCCATCTAGTTTCTTCACGAACACCGCGATCGCCCCCATAGAGAATTGCTTGGTCTAATAAAATTCCTTCCTTCTAGATTCACTGGCTGCACCTTCAATTTCTTAATCTCAGTCGGTGTCATCCCACCAGGTGGTCTACTTATAGGTTTGGCTCCTGGCACAAGATCTATCAGAAACTCAATAGCTCAATTTGGTGGTAGTCCCATAGCCGGCTCAAAAACATCTATAAGCTCTCTTGCTATTCGAACCTGGCATAAGTCTTCTCCCACTTCCATAGCATTCAACAAAGCGCAACTACTTCGGTCAGAATTTTTCACTGAGAATGTGATTCAGTTATGACTATCAGAGTGTCTTAGTGATATCTCTTCATCCTGGCAAACTATCTTAGCCTCATACTTACTCAACCAATCCATACCCAAAATGATTTTGAAATCTATGAAATTGAAAACATACAGACTGCATGCAAACTTATGATCTAACGAGTCCAGTTCTAACTGGTCACATCTCATCCCCAAAGTTGCAAACCCTCCTATTGGAAGCAACCCTTAAGAAAGTAACAAGGTATGTGGGTTCTAAGCATAACCTATCAACCAAATTATGTGATATAAATGATTATGATGCACCGGTATCAAATAGTATCCTATCTAGTATACTTTGAATCAAAAGTGTCCTTCCATCACAATCTTTCCTTTTTCAGCTGCAGTTGGCCTAGCAGATGATGGTCCAACAGCAAAAACCTTTTCCTTATCCGCCTTGACTAGCTCTGGACATTTGTTCTTATAATGCCCAACCTGGTCATAATTGAAATACTTCACATTCTTCTTTTATGTAGCCTTCTTCCCCTTGCCTAACCGACACTCATGAGCATATTGACCTTTCTTATCATGCTTAAAGCAAACAAAATCAGCCTTTGCCTTCTTGGCAGCCTTCCCCTTCTGGACTCCCTTCTTCTTAAAGAACTTCCTCTTCCTTCCCTGAGGGCCTTGGATTTCAACCTGCTTTTCTTTAGCACAAGTAGCAAGCATCTCCTAATGTCGGATTTCCATCTCTTCAACTAAATTACAAGGGTCACAGATATATGTTAGGTTCGCCTTGGCAATCTCAAGCCTCAATCCCCAAATGAACCTCTCATTTCTTCTGATGACGGTATCCATAGTAGCATACCCATATCGGGACAACTCATCAAACTTAGTAGTA
Organism: Allium cepa; assembly: GCA_030765085.1. Taxonomy (NCBI): domain Eukaryota; kingdom Viridiplantae; phylum Streptophyta; class Magnoliopsida; order Asparagales; family Amaryllidaceae; genus Allium; species Allium cepa. The sequence continues at coordinate 621,774,443 of CM060940.1, read as the reverse complement.
TACTCAATTATCGATGTCTCTCCCTGCACCAAATCCATAAACTTTCTCATCAACATCGACTTAGCAACTTCAGATAAAAACCTCTGTTCAAATCTTCTTCTAAAATCTACCCAAGTCAACTCCTGCTTTGGAACTCCGGCAGTAACACTATTCCACCAATGAAGTGCTATCCCTTGCAACTTCTTAGAGGCCAGCCTCCTCTTTTGCTCATCATCCAACCCAAATCTATGAAGATTCTCTCATAGTGCCATAGCCAATTCTCAACTTCTATAGTATCCTCCATTCCCATAAACGGTTTCCGTCCAAGACCAGTGTAGTCTTTGCTCAACTTAGCATAATTATTCCCAATTAAAGCCACAGGATTAGCTCTCCAACATTCCCAACAACTCTAGCGGCAACTCCTGCTTGCATCATATTGACAAAAAACTGATACATCGCCCCCATATCCACTGGTGGATTTCCAGCACCCACATTGGCATCTGCATTTTGGTTAGTATTAGCCTATTGACCCAGGTTCCTCTTGGTGGGTCGAACATTTCCGTTAGTTGTGGCGATTCCTCCACCATGATTTCCTCTTCCTTTTCCTACCTCCATATATTCTTTCTCGTAAATCTTCCTGCGAGCGTTGGTAAGGATAGAAGAGCAGTCTAAGAGAGAGGGAAACATGTACTTATAAATATCTATATCAATTACAAGTACGTTACTGTAGCGTTATCAAATCCCGATCTAATTTTCTAATTCATTGGATCATGTTTTGAAAAATCTTTTAGGTTTAAATTTTTTTAAAATTTTATAAATCTATGCTCCGATTTAAATTTTTTAAAGAGTACCTGAGCCGCTGGAGTAAACTTCTCTTTAAATCTAGCTTTGAACTGATCCCAAGAAATCTGATATTCCAAAGTAGTAATGGTAATAGCATTCCACCAATTCATTGCTCGACCCTGCAGTTGTCTTGAAGCAAGCTTCCTTTTCATAGCATCTTCCACCTCCATATCCTTGAAAGTGTGCTCAAAAGTATCCATCCAATCTTGCACTTCAATAGCTAATTCTATCCCCAAGCATGGCTTTCCTCCTAGAGCAGAATAATCCTTACAAAGCTTGGTGAAGTCGACTCTAGGTACTTGCATAAGAGCACCACCATCTAAAGTCATACTAGGAGTAGTTTGGGCTCTCCTCGTCACGAAGCCATCATTGCATCAAACATGGCTCGAAAATATGGTGTAGCAACTCCCGATCCCACTCCCTCTTCCGCTATAAGGCAGAGTTATTTCTAACAGCATTTTTTTGTAACGACCCGTAATTTCGCTACTTTGAAAATGACAGATTTCATTCGTTTTAAATTAAAAATAATTTAAAACTTAAATAAATAAGTTATATATAATAAATAATAATAGATAAATTAACTATTTCTATAGTTAATAATTAAAATATAAATTTGGATTTCAGAACAAATCAACAAAAGTAAAATTTTGTTAATAATAAATAAAGGCTTAAATAAATGAGTTTAAATATTTATTTGATAAGTTAAATCTTATTTAAAACATCTATTAAAGATAATAAAAGTATATTAATATATTTAGAAGCATGCTAATAATTATTTTACAAAAATAACCAAAATTTATCGTATTTTGTCAGTTTTGCTTACACTGTTAACATAAAGATTTTGATATTATTTAAATATGATTTTAAAATATGAATGGACATGTTTTAATTTATTTAATATACGGAAAAATTTCATATTAAAGTTTGTTTTACTTCAATTTATAGCTTAACAAAAATGCCAAATTTTGACTATAAAATTTGTCGGCAAAAACACTGTTTTCAACCAAAACAAGTTGTCGTCAAGTTGTTGCAACTTGATACATTTCCTAACATATAAATATAAGTTTAATTTTTTTTAAACACTTTACATTTAGCCCTAAAAGACAAAAGGAGTTTAATTTTGAAAAGTTTAAATAAATAAAAAATATAAAAGTATGATTTGACAAGTTTAAATTTAAATTAAAGACTTTATAAACAACATCATTACCTCACTTCTTATCTCATTAATGAGATGTTATGCATATACATAGAAAAGGACCAAAAATTTATGTTTAAACAATTACCAACCATGAGAAAGTGACACCTCTTCACCTCTTAACACACTCTTCCATAACCATCATTTCATACATTAAATGCAAATCAAATCAAAGATAATCAAAGTTCAAAAGCAAACAGGGCTATTTGTGTCATTTACCACCAAAATCTCCACTTATAAATACAACCTCAACCCCTTCCCTTTTCATTTCACTTTCATTTCACAAAATTTTCAAAATCCTTCTCTACTTCCTCCATTTCTCTTCTACCTTCAAGCTATCACCTTCACATCACCAAAAATTAGCTACACCATCATCTAAACCATCCTCACTCTCGGCCAAACCACCCTACATCCCTCCTTTAACACACGCCCTCCTCTTAGACCACCAACCCGAGCTCCACCTCCACCCTACAAGGTCGTACCCCCTCCTTACCACCAAGGCCGAGCACCTATAAGCCAACCCGAGACCAAACTTCCACCTACCCACCTCCCACACCCACCTACACACCTCTACTCCACAAAACCTGAGCCCAAAGCACCTACCCCCTTCCAAAAGCTCACGACCGAAAAGAAAAGAAAGAAAGAAAAGAAAAGGAAAGAAAAAGAAAAGAGGAAGGAAAACAAAAGCAGTTCGAAAGGAAAGTAAATTAAGGCGAGAATTCGAGACGTTTGGAAAAAAAGCGCATTAGTTCAAGAAGCACGTTAGCCTACAAAAAGATTGATATAGTGAATATAAAGATGAGAAATCCTCATCGCTATTGAATTTATATTTTGGTTATGTTAAAACAATCACATTTATACCCTTATGACATATGAATGTTTATACCAAATTGATTGTTAATATGGATGTTTGATAGTTTGGTTAGATAATTGAATTATGATAATATATCCCGTTGTGGTATTAATAGTGAATTTTGGATTTGAAATCATATGTTATTGATTGGTTGAATGGATGTTATGTTAGTGATAAATATGGAAATGTTCATTTTGATTTAATAATGCCTTTATTAAGAAGATCATATTTTAGTGACATGAGATGTTTTGAAAAAATAAGTCTCCTTTGAATTAGAAGTGAAATTAAAGTAAAAATAAAAGAGAATTTGAAATTTGAAGTAAAATGGGATTAAAAAGGATAGTTAAATTGCAATTGAGATAAATAGTGGAATTGAAATTGAAATCGATTTTGAAAAACTAAACTTGAGATTAAGGTTGAATTAAAGTTTAATTTGAAATTAGATTTGAAATCTAAGTTTTAAATGTGTTTAATTTGAATTTAGAATTGAATTGAATAGAAATTGAAATATAAAATTTAATATTAAAATAATAGGAATAAAATAATATTATAATATATATATATATATGGTAATATAAAAAATACATTTTAAAAGCTTTAAAAAGTGAAAATATTGATTTAAAATGATTTGTATTGATTTTATAATTGATACAATCCAATTTGAATAGATTATTTTAAATATTGAAAAATAAGTGAAAACTAGGCGCGTCGCGCAAAGATAGTTCGCGATTTCGCGTCGAAAAGTTCAAGTGAATGTGTAGAGTGGAATATAGCTTGGAATTCTTCGAGGTAAGAAAATTTCGTACTATTGTATCTATGTCTTCTAAAAAAATAAAGAAAATCAAAATTTCGTTGAATAGTTTTTGAATTAAGTCCAAATCAATTTTCTAGAAAAATCGAGCCAGTGTAGTTAAGTTACCATAATAGGAAATTTGTTTAAATGAATGTTTTTTGTTATGGAAAAACATGTAATAAATTTGATAAATCTCTTTAAATGGTTTAAAAGAGATTTGAATTGGAAAATATGAATTATCGAATGTTTAAAAGTTGTTTAAATCAAATAAGCTTACGTAGCACTTTCCGCAGCACTTTTATGCTGCAAATTGTATAACTTTTTGAATAATGAGTTTAAATGTAACGATTTTTCCTGGAATCAATTATGAATGTTTTTAAAAGGAAAACTAAGTGTTTAAAGGATAATTTGAAATCTTTTTGACTAATTCCAAGATTAAGTTGATGACCGAGTATGCGGAAACGACTAGTACATTTGTCCCGCTTGTAAGATCTGAAAGATAAAATAAGGTGTTTAACTAACGTTAGGTTTGGAGCAACCAATGTCCTGAACTAACTTGGCCTGTATTTTCTTTTCTTAGGCGATGGGTGGAACATATCGAAAGGAAAGGCCGGATACTCTTAAATGAAAAGATTCTGTTGAGTTTTTCAAAATAAAAGAAAATCGGTATTATCCAAAAATTTAAACAATCTCCAAAATGAACAAATTACGACTTGGATTGCATAGAGGAAATCTTCTTATACTTGGAATTAAAATTCGAAGAGGGAACTCGTCCTATTCGTGGAATTTGAAAGGTATTTTCACCGTTATTCCACCCATAGCACTTGATGAATGTAGAAATTTATGTCGAGTAAAATTAGAATGATTTCTATGATCCTATTTACTCAATTTTTTTTGCCAAGATTGATTTTAGGGTTTATTACAAGCGATGTCTTAAATTACATTGTTTTCGACCCGCCTAAAAGTTAAGGGATTTGGATCGAGAGTTAAGTAAGGAAATTTCAAATATTATCCAAAGCAAAAGAATGAATTTCTTAGAATTATTTTAAGTCAAAAGAAAGATATTTAAAAATCATCCGAAAATAACTAAAGTGAAAAGAGACTTAGTAAATCCTGTATACGCATATTCACTTTTTACCGATAATTGGATTTCGAAGGAATCAGGGTCGGATTTGGGTGATTCCTATCCAAAAACCACTTCAAATTAATGTACACATTCGAATGTGAAGACATGTTGAAGATGATGATTATTGAAGACCGTGGATCTTCATAGCGTGAGGAATACTTGTTGACATGCTCTGGATAGCTCCCATTATAGAGTTATATACAGTAATGGTCTTCTTGTGGAGATTTTTCGGATTGCAAGGTGTAGTCGCTACCAGTGGTAGTAGGAGAGTGCGTTCGGTTTGTCCTGTTCCTAGACAACTTGTATGGACATTTGTCTGATATTGCATTTCGAAAGATTACGTACATTGGTTTTTACAAACGTACGTCAATGGTGGCGGAGAGGCAACTTCTCTTAGCTTAACACTCTCCTTGAGACATATGAGCTCAAGGGTTGTATTTTTGTAGAAGGCAATTAGTAGTCAACGGAAATGGCAATGTTGAATTCAGAGATGTGATATGTGCTATGTGAAAAGGTAATCATTGCCTTAAGCCTCATTAAACAGGAAATGACCGAAACATGATTAGATGTAGCAAGGCTAAGTAGGTCATTCCCAAGTAAGGTATGACCATCCCCTTCAAGATATATTTCTTCCCATTATGACATTCGGAATGTAAATTAATGTGGTGTATGGAAATGAGCACTCGGTTAAAGGTCAGTAACGACTGGGAGACGACATATTCGGTGCTATCTAGTTATACAAATAGGCAAGTCTTGTATTGGTAAAGGAGCTTTGCGGTAGTTCCTTGGGACATCCGTCTAGAGGTGTACCCATTCGGAAGGTAGATCCTTCACGTGGTCATTTGTATGGAAATCCATTCTCCATTAAGAACCTACTATTTTTTTTGTAGAGCCTAATATGCTGAAGTTTAATATTGGTAACAATTTCGGCTAAGATTAATAAGTTTATTTGCAAATGTTTTCAAAGAATGTCATTAGAAATAATATCAAATGTTTTGATATAAAAGTGTTTTATTTTTCGTAAAGTAAAAACTCATCCGTGTTTATGTATGGGTGTGGTCTTATGAGATACTCTTTCTTTTCAAAGGATTTTATTCAAAGGCCAATATACGACACAGTCATTTATTATTGAGTTTTTCTCACGCTGGTTAATCAAGCCTGATCCTGGTATTTTCAATACTCAGGTCGGATCCGAGTAGTTTCAGGTTAGTCAAAGACGGTTGAAGTTTCAAGAAGAGAGCTGGAGATATTCACCTACGTATGGACATATCCTATTATCCCCTGTACTTAGTTAGTTGTATTAGTTTGATATTTGTCAGCAATTGTAAGGACAAATGTTTATAACCGTCCAAGCTGAATCTAAGTTAAACTCTGATATATGTATTTAAAAGTTTTTACCCTGTAAAGATATTTGTTCAATAATATATGTTATTCCATTCATGTGAGATTCAGTTCTGTCTATTTTTTTCTTTATTACCCTTGATCATCCACAATTCCGTGCAATATGGGTCTGACATGTGTGCTTTATTGTCGGCATAATGGGTACGGAATTATGGGTCGTCACATTTGGTATCAGAGCTTTTTGTTGAGCGAATACCCAAGCCTAATAGGGGTAAATCTCATCAGAGATAGGATTAGTAATATCCTAGGATGAGTAACTTATTAGAGATAGGGTTAATAACCCCCTAGAATGAGTTATGAGAGTGTTATATATATTAGCGCGTATTTCTTAATTTTATAAAAGTGATTTTGATTCAAAGAAGATGGTAAATAATTTTTTTTACCTTGGGTTTATATTTTAAATATAAAAAAGAGGATATTATTATTTAGTGTCAGAAATTAAGGAATGTTTGCAATATTGCTTAGTAAAACTAAAATATGAATATCTTGTGGTTAGAATTGCACAATTTGACTATCAGATTTTCATACAGAATCAATTGGTTGAGAACTAGAATTTAGAAATTTTAATGATTTGATAAGTATAAAATAGGTTATTTTATAAAAACTAAGAACAAATACCTTGTGTATTAAGTTTCACAATTTGGCTATAAGGTATTTGATGATAATATGTAGAAAAACAATATTCTTTTCAGGAAAAACCAAACCCACTGAACTTCGCTTCACTTTGTTGGGACTTACAGTTCCTAAGTCGAAGAAATTTGTTAGGATCGGAAAAGATTATGGAAGTTAAGGATTGGTTAAGCAGGTGTGATGAGCTCCAACATAGCCTGGTGAGCTTCATCCATGGATCATTTAGGGAGATGGTAAGAAATGCCCAATTCAAAGATGCTACTCCACAGCCAACTACTGAAGTACCAGCCAAGAAGAAAAGACATAAGAAGAAAAAAGTTTGTTCTTTCAAATGTAGGCAAAGTGGTCACCTTTCAAAAAAATGTAGATCAGGAGTAAACATCAAGACCTTTAAGAAAACAAATCTAAAGAGTTGTTACTACTGCCATATTATATGACATATCGCTAGAGACTGTCCAATGCTCCAGACGGCAGAGCAGCCTAGGCCTTTTGTTACCCTTACTCGTCCACCTACTGCTGCAGCAAAAAGTAAAAGGGATAGAGGAAGCTTAAGTTAGTTCGTCATGTATTAGTAAACGCTATCTAAGTATTTTAACTGTATGACTTTTGTAAAACTTTTTGAGTGTACTCCATATAGTATGAATGTATTTTGGGAATCAATAAATATAGACTATCATTTACAGCTTTGTCAATACCAAATTTTGTTAGAACTTATTAGAAAAGCTAAAGAGATTTAATCCCATTTAAAAAAAGAATGAAAAGAAAAACGATAATAATTAAGTAAGAAGCACTTAATAAAATGAGATGGAATAAATAAAGTTGAGATAGGATCTTTGATAAGAAACGGTAACCGATTTTATGTTCTTTTATATAAATTGTAGAAAGTAACTAAGGCCGAAAGACTAGCAATTAGGTAGAGATTTAGAGAAGCCTTGTCTAAATACGAAGACTTAGAAGTTTTGGATGTACCGATTTCGAGTGATGAGGAGGATATGTAAGTAGGGGATCCTTTGATCATTCAATAGATATCTCAAAGGATGAGGAGTTGATAGTTATTTCAGATGAGGAAGATGTGTTGCAAGTATGCGTAGATATTGATGCAGGAGCATAGGCCGACGATGAGGCGAATGATTTGATGTTGGATCCCTTGAGTGAGGATGGGGAGCCTAAGGAAGAAGAACCTATAGAGGAGCCCATGGAAGTATCAGAGGAGATCGAGCCGTTGGTAGAGGAACCGGTGGCGATGGAGACGAAAGATTCAGGGATTTATGATGCATGGTTATATGAGGATGATGATTTGGAGAGTGATGAGCAGATCATTTGGAAGATGGGTACGCCCATTCAGGAGATAGGATCACCCATTCCAGAGATAGCCGAGGATCTCGGTTTGACAGATATTGAGATGGAGGAGCATGACTGTGGATTATGAAAGGCCAGCAGTGGCAGTCGCTAGTTTGGAACATAGCTTCAGAGATGATAGATGATGAGGAACCAGTTGAGGACGGGGAAGAAGTAGAGCAACCGATGAGATCGACTTGGAGGCACTATTAGAGGGTTCATCCGATGAGTAGTGTTTCACACTTAGGGATATTTTGGGTTTGTATTATACCAGTTGTTATAATCTTAAGCACATAACATGCACTAAGGTAAGATATTTAGTCCTTTAATATGATATTTTGGCTGACTGATGCAGATAGTTGACTTATGACTATGTATTTACCTCAAGTGTGTAGACGCACTCAGTTGGGACTAGGATCGATGATTGTATTTCATGATCAGTATTTAGTAGTAGTATTTCCTTTGACATATATTGTTGACCTTTATAATTCTGTATCTTTGATTTCATTTCGAGGACGAAATGCTTTTAAGTAGGGGAGAATGTAACGACCTGTAATTTCGCTACTTCGAAAATGAGAGATTTCATTCATTTTAAATTTAAAAAGAATTTTAAACTTAAATAAATAAGTTATATATAATAAATAATAATAGAGAAATTATCTATTCTTATATTTAATAATTAAAAAGTATAAATTTGGATTTTAGAACAAATCAACGAAAGTTAAGTTTTGTTAATAATAATTAAAGGCTTAAATAAATAAGTTTAAATATTAATTTGATAAGCCAAACCTTATTTAAAACATCTAACAAAGATAATAAAAGTATATTAATATATAAAAGTATGTTAATAATCGTTTTACAAAAATAACCAAAATTTGTCGCATTTTGTCAGTTTTGCATACACTGTAAAAATAAAGATTTTGATATTATTTAAATATGATATTAATATGAATAGACATGTTTTAATTTATTTAAAAGAAGGAAAAAGTTTATTTTAAAGTTTGGTTTACTCCAATACATAGCTTAACAAAAAGGTCAAATTTTGACTGTAAAATTTGTCGACATAAACACTGTTTTCAACCCAAACAAGTTGTCGTCAAGTTGTTGCAACTTGATATATTTTCTAACATATAAATACAGTTTACAAACTTTTTAAACACTTTACATTTAGCACTAAAAGACAAATGGAGTTTACTTTTGAAAAGTTTAAATAAATAAAAAATATAGAAGTATGATTTGACAAATTTAAATTTAAACTAAAGACTTTATAAACAACATCATTACCTCACTTCTTATCTCATTAATGAAATGTTATGCTTATACATAGAAAAGGAGCAAAAATTTATGTTTAAACAATCACTAACCATGAGAAAGTGACACCTCTTCACCTCTTAACACACTCCTCCATAACCATCATTCTATACATTAAACGCAAATCAAATCAAAGATAATCAATGTTCAAAAGAAAACAGGGCTATTTGTGTCATTTACCACCAAAATCTCCACTTATAAATACAACCTCAAATCCCTTCCTTTTCACTTCACTTTTATTTCACAAAATTTCCAAAATCCTTCTCTACTTCCTCCATTTCTCTTCTACCTTCAAGTTATCATCTCCACATCACCAAAACTTAGCTACACCATCACCTGAACCACCATAACTCTTGGCCAAACCACCCTACATCCTTCCTATAACACACGTCCTCTCACTAGACCACCAACTCGAGCTCCACCTCTACCATACAAGGCCATACCCCCTCCTTACCACTAAGGCCGAGCACCTACAAGCCAACCCGAGCTCAAACTTCCACCTACCAACCTCCCACACCCACCTACAAACCTCTACCCCACAAAATCCGAGCCTAAAGCACCTACCCCCTTCCAAAACCTCATGGCCGAAAAGGAAAAGAAAAGAAAAGAAAAGGAAAGAAAAACAAAAGAAGAAGGAAAACAAAAGTAGTTCGAAAGGAAAATAAATTAAGGCGAGAATTCGAGACGTTCGGAAAAAAAACGCATTAGTTCGAGAAGCATGTTAACCTACAAAAAGATTGACGGAGTTGATATGAAGGTGAGAAATCCTCTGTTATCCCATTTTTGGTCAAAACTGGAATATCAACAAATTGGCAAGGAATTATGGATATCAGGATCGGAGATCAGTTGGAATCAGGGCTACGATCGATATCGTCAAAACTTGGTTGAACTCCGATCGGGACGAAATTTATTGAAAATGATGATATGGACTAGGGAAGGCTATGTTTCAAATTTCAGGTTAATCGGAGTTCGTATGGAGGAGTTATGATCGATTCAAGGTAGGAAAGGCATGTTGTTCGAATCCATCAGGGGGTCAAGGTGGTGCTCGGTTCGAATCCATCGGATTCAAACCCATCAGGTTCGCATCGATCGAGGGCCAGGCATAGGGATGGTTCGAATCGATACACTTCGTATCGATTGGTATGGATTCGGCTCTAAGAAGTTCGCATTAGGTGTTGGTTCGACTCGATAGTGTTCGTATCGGTCAAAGGCAAAGCAAGGTGAAGGACTTCGAATCGATACACTTCGTATCGATTGGCATGGACGAGACTCGGTTACTTCGTATCGATCCAAAAGAAATGTGAAGGTTCTTCAAATCGATTCCCTTCATATCGATTAGGTTGGAATGGCTTCGAATCGATAGCATTCGTATCAATCAATATGGATACGAACTCCGCGTTCGTATCGATCAGGTGGGAAAGGTCGATGGATCTTGGCTCGATGGCTGGATTTAAATAGAAAGGCGTATGGAGTTTACTACGAATCGATGAACTTCGCCTCGATGTAATATGATGGAATGGATGCGCGGACGTTCTTCGTATCGATCAGTATTGGATCGATACGAAGGGGAAGTGTTTGGATTCTAGCTGAGTGGTTCGTACCAATCGTTTGAGAGTCAATACAAGGAAAGCGTTCATGAAGGAGATGGATTCGAAGGAGATGGATTCGAAGCAATGGATTCGAAGGAGATGGACTCGAAGCAATGGATTCGAAGGAGATGGATTCGGAGGAGATGGGTTCGAAGGAGGTGGGTTCGAAGCATGGATTCGAACCAGGCAATACACACGGAACTTTGAACTTGAATCAATCACATCTTCCAAACCGATGATCCAAATGCAATGAAATTTTTACAGGAGCTTACATACATGTTGAAGAATGTTCTCACCAAATTTTAGCTCAATTGGATGATTTCTTGATCGATTCGAACCTTACTTCGAATCGATCCTGATGTGGGCCCGGACCTCCAGATTTCGGGCGTGTGGGCCCCCTCACGTGCTTGAAGCGGTCTACCGGATTATTAGGAGAAATATCAGCCTCCTACACCTATAAATAGAGCCCCTGGTCATTCAGAAAAGGGGTCGGAGAATTTGGAGAGGAAAAGCACGCCCGGACGCTGCCAGAATCACTCTATAACATCATTATTGCTATTTATTTCGAGTTTTGGACTTTGTAACTGCTGTAATCACTTGTAACCAGCGAGGATAATCAATAAAAGGATAAAACTTTGGAGTGGACGTTGGCCGGAGATAGCCGAACCACTATAAAACTTGTGTCTCTGTGCTTTACTTTTGGATTGATGTTTAAAATTTGCTGAGATCTGAGATTTGTGTTTGAATACTATTGATTTGTATTCATACACTGGTGCTTTCATGATATCCGGGGTTTGTGACCAATTTTGGCTCAAACATCCTCATTACTTTTGAATTTATATTTTGGTTATGTTAAAACAATCACATTTATACCCTTATGACATATGAATGTTTATATCAAATTGATTGTTAATATGGATGTTTAATTGTTTGGTTAAATAATTAAAATTGTGATAATATATCCTGTTATGGTATTAATAGTGAACGTTAGATTTGAAATCATATATTATGTGATTGGTTGAATGAATGTTATGTTAATGATAAATATGGATATTGGTTATGTTCATTTTGATTTAATAATCCCTTTATTAATAAAACCATATTTTAGTGATATGTGGTATTTTGAAAAAATAAGTATTAATTCAATTAGAAGTGAAATTAAAGTGAAAATAAAAGAGAATTTGAAGTGAAACGAAATTAAAAAGGATAGTTAATTTTAAATCGAAATTCCGACGAACAGTGGATTTTAAATTGAAATCGATTTCGAAAAATTGAAGTTGAGATTAAGGTTGAATTGAAGTTTAAATTGAAATAAGATTTGACATCTAAGTTTTAAATGTGTTTAATTCGAAGTGAGAATTGAATTTGCATTGAAATTGGAATTTAAAATTTAATATTAAAATAATAGGAATAAAATAATATTATAATACGCTAGTAGTGAAAATACATTTTAAAAGCTTGAAAAGGTGAAAAAATTAATTTAAAATGATTTGTAATAATTTTATAAGTGATAAAATCCAGTTTTAATAGATTATTTCAAATATTGAAAAATAAGTTAAAACTAGACGCGTTGCGTAACGGTAGTTCGCGATCACGTCGAAAAATTCAAATGGATGGTAGAGTGGAATATAGCTCGGAATTCTTCGAGATAATAAAATTCCAGTCTATTATATCCATATCTTCAAAACAAAGAAAGAAAATCAAAATTTCATTGAACAGATTTTGAATTAAGTCCAAATCAATTTTCTAGAAAAATCGCGCTATTGTAGTTAAGCGACCATAACAGGTAATCTGTGTAAATGAGTGTTTTTAATTATGGAAAATTATGGAATAAATTTGATAAATCTATTTAAATGGTTTAAAAGAGATTTGAATTGAAAAATATGAATTATCTAATGTTAAAAGTTGTTTAAGCCAAATAAGCTTACGTAGCACTTTCCGTAGTACTTTTATGCTGCAAATTGTATAACTTTTTGAACAATGAGTTTAAATGTAACGATTTTTTCTAGAATCAACTATGAATGTTTTTAAAAGGAAAACTAAGCATTTAAATGATAATTTGAAATCTTTATGACCAATTCCAAAATTAAGTTGATAACCGAGTATACGGAAATAACTAGTACATTTGTCCCGCCTGTGAGATCTAAGAAGATAAAACAAGATGTTTAACTAAGGTTAGAGATGGAGCAACCAGTGCCTTGAACTAACCTGGCCTATGTTTTATTTTCTTAGGAGAGGGGCGGAACAGATCGAAAGAAAAGCCTGGATACTCTTAAATGAAAAGATTCTGTTAAGTTTTCCAAAATAAAAGAAGATCGGTATTATCCAAAAATTTAAGCAATCTCCAAAATGACCAAATTACGACTTGGTTTGCATATAGATAATCTTATTACACTTGGTATTAAATCCGAATAGGGAACTCGTCCCATTAATGGAATTTAAAATGTGTTTTCACCGTTATACTACCCATAACACTTATTGAATACAGAAATTGATGTTGAGTAAAATTAGAATGATTTCTATGATCATATTTACTCAAAAATGTTTGCTAAGATTGATTTTAGGATTTATCATAAACGATGACTTAAATAACATTGTTTTTAACCTGCCCAAAAGTTAAGGGATTTGGATTGAGAGTTAAGTAAGGAAATTTGAAATATTATCCAAAGCAAAAGAATGAATTTCTTAGAATTATTCTAAGTCAAAAGAAAGAGATTTCAAAAACATCCGAAAAGAACTAAAGTAAAAAGAGACTTAATAAATCCCGTATACTCATATTCACTTTTTATCAATAATTGAATTTCGAAGGAACAAGGGTCAGATTTGGGTGATTCCTATCCGAAAAGCACTTCGAACCAATGTATACGTTCGAATGTGAAGACATGTTGAAGATGATGATTATTGAAGACCGTGGATCATCAGAGCGTGAGGACTGCTTGTTGACATGCTTTGGTTAGCTCCTATTATAGAGTTATATATAGGAGTGGTCTCCTCGTAGTGGAGATTTTTCAAATTGTAAGGACTACTCACTACTTGTGGTAGTAGGAGAGTGCCTTTGGTTTGTCCTATTCCTGGACAACTTATATGGACGTTTGTACGCCATTGTGTTTCTAAAGATTACGTACATTGGTGTTTACAAATGTACACCAATAGTGGCGGAGAAGGCAACTTCTCTTATCTTAACACCCTCCTTGAGACTTACAAGCTCAAGGGTTGTATTTTTGTGGAAGGCAATTAGTAGTCAACAGAAATGGCAATGTGATGTTCAGAGATGTGATATGTGCTATGTGAAAAGGTAATCATTGCCTCAAGCCTCATCAAACTGGAAATGACCGAAACAGGATTAGTATGTCATTCCCAAGTAGGGTAGGATCACCCCCTTCTAGATATATATCTTCCCTCTATGACATTTGGGATGTAAATTAATGTGGTGTATAGAAATGAGACCTCGGTTACATGTCGGTAACGACTGGGGGATGACATATCCGGTACTATCTAGTTATAGAGGTTGGCCGGTCTTGTGCTGGCAGAGGTGCTTTGCGATGGTTCCTCTAGACATCCGTCTAGAGGTGTACCCATTCGGAAGGCAGGTCCTTCACCTAGTCATTTGTATGGAAATTCGTTCTCCAATAAGAACCTAAGGTTTTGTTTGTAGAGCCTAGTATGCTGGAATTTAATAAAGGTAACAATTTCGGCTAAGATTAATAAGTTTATTTGCAAATGTTTTCAAATAATGTCATTAGAAATAATATCAAATGTTTTGATATAAAAGTGTTTTAGTTATCATATGGTAAAAACCCGTCCTTGTTTATTTGTGAGTATGGTCTTATGAGATACTCTTTCTTTTCAAAGGATTTTATTCAATGGCTGATATATGACACTGTCATCTATTATGGAGTTTTTCTCACGCTGGTTTTATCAAGCCTGATCCCTGTATTTTCAATACTCAGGTCAAATCTGAGTAGTTTCTGGTTAGTAGAAGACGGTTGAAGTTTCCAGAGGAAAGCTGGAGATATTCACCTACATATGGACATATCCTATTATCCGCTGTACTTAGTTAGTTGTTTTAGTTTGATGTTTGTCGGCAATTATAAGGACATATGTTTATAACTATCCAAGATGAATCTAGGTTAGACTCTAATATATGTATTTAAAAGTTTTTCCGCTATAAAGGTATTCGTTCAATAATATATGTTATTCCATTCGTGTGAGATTCTGTTCTGTCTATTTTTTTCTTTATTATCCTTGATCATCCACAATTCCGTGCAATTTGGGTCTGACATGTGTGGTTTATTGTTGGCACAAAGGGTACAAAATTGTGGGTCGTCACATTTTTGGTGTTCCGATTCATCCTTATCTAGAATAAAAATGATTAGTCCCTTTCCAAGAAAAGCTGTAATGGTACATAAGTGCATACTATACTATATAATAAGATTATATAGCCTAATATCTTCATTGACAAGTATGCTCCCTCCTTTAGCATACACTCTCGAATTGCTTCGGTTAACTCATAACCAAAGCTTTGATACCAAATGCGATGGCTGCCTCATACCATCCGCACCACTCTGATGACGAATATGCTTCAAAATGCCCAAGTGACCACTCTGAATGTCTATTGGTGGTGGTGCTCAATTACAAGCACCGAGAGCAGACTTCGCCAAGCTATGCAAAGATTATTCAACTTTGGGAGGCAAGTCATTCCTTGGAACGAAATTAGTCATCGAAATGCAGGATTGGTTGGATAACTACGAGCATATTTTTGGTGATATAGAGATTGATGATGCCATAAAAAGGAGGTTAGCCTCTAGAAAACTTCAAGAGTGGGTCACGAACTAGTGCAATGCTATCACTACCGCGACACCTGAGGATTAGTTCACTCGGGATCAGTTCAATGCTTGGTTTGAGGAGAAGTTTTTTCTGGTTTCTCAGAAGTCAGTACTATTCAGGAAATTCACTGATTTAAGGCAGGGAGATATGTCCGTAGCTGAATACATTGGTGAGTCTGACGCCTTGTCGAAATATGGGATGCCTTTCATCGATACCCCATTGAGAAAGAATGAGAAGATCATAATCGGATTGGATGACTATTTAAGGGAGTAGCTGGTGAGTCATATTGACGAGCCATTTGAGAGACCCATCGAGAAAGCTTTTCGCCCGAAGAGTTTATACCCTATGTCCAAATCAACTTTTGTTGTTAAGGAGGAGGTGAAACTACAACAAAGTGGTGGAGGCAAAAAGAAGAAATTGTTTGGATAGAGGAAGCAGTCTCGAGGAAAGAATGAGAAGGATGCTTAGGAAAAGGGTAATTGGAATCCTATTTGTTATGATTGTGGAGAAAAGGGTTACATGATCGAAGATTGCAACATCGATGGGAAGAGGAAGTATTACAACTATGGCAAGCTAGGGCATATACTGAAGCAAATTTTGGAAACACTATAGCAGAAACAAGTTGTGAAGGCATATGCTTTAGATGTTGTTCCGACCTCATCGAGTGCTTCCTCGATGGAAGAGAAGAGGAAGGGGATTGACATTCAAGGATGCTTCCCTTACTGATGTTCCCACATGTTTTTTATTTGTTACCAAGGTTTTAAATTCCTTTATATCTTGTGACCTAGTAGATAGGGTGGGATTGAAACCATAAATAGTTGACCGGTCGTGATTGTGAGGAACCTTATGGGAGGCTCCACTGGCTTGTGTATGATTTCACATGGTTTGGTCTTATGGAGTCATAGATGCTCTTTTACTTGTGATTGTTTTGAATTTATTTGGGTTCGGGATTATCTTGGGAATGGACTGGCTAAAAAAGTATGCGGCAATAGTAGATTGCGACAAGATGTTGGTGCAAATTGGAGCTGTGGAAGGGCGAACAGTAGTGATTGGTTGCCTGCCAGAGGATGGAGTTACGGTTAGTTTTCTATATTCGATTGAGACTCTACATGATGAGTTTTCATCTATGCCTATTATTAGAGAGTACCCGGACACATTTTAGGAAGTAACCGGATTAACACTGCATAGAGAGATCAAGTTTTTTATAAACCTGATGGGAGATGCCAGACCTACAGTTATGCCATTAAGGCATATGTCACCTAGACAGCAGAAGGAGTTGGAGGTGCAAGTGAATGACCTATTGAGAAAAGGGTTCATTCGTAGGAGTATATCTGAGTGTGGTGCACCTGTAATGTTCGTTACTAAGGTGGACGACCCTTTTAGATTATATATTCATTATCGTGAGTTGAATAAGGTGACAAGGAAGATCAAGTACCCACTCCCACGTATTAATGACTTGTTCGATCGGCTCCATGGTGCAAAGGTGTTCTTCCAATTGGATTTGGAAACGGGATTTCACCATTAAGAGTACCAAAGGAGAGTGTGCCAATCACCATGCTTCGTACACTGTCTGATTTCTATGAGTGGTTGGTTATGCCATTTAGGCTAACCAATTATGGGCATACTTTGTTGATCTCATAAACCATGTCTCCAGGGAACAACTCAACAAGTTCATACTTTTGCTCATCGATGCATCTTGATCTATTCAAAGACAAAGGATAAACATAAGGCACACTTGAGGATTATGTTTGAAGCGTTGAGGAAGCACAAGTTGAAAGCATAGTTTTCAAAGTATCACTTCTAGAGAAGGGAAGTGAGATTCTTGGATCATGTCATCTCTGAGCAGGGCATCACTGTAGACTCCACTAAGGTGGTGGTAGATTAGGATTGGATCTACCTAAGAATGCTACTAATGCGAGGAGTTTCTTTGGATTGGTAGGATATTATAGACGCTTTATAAAGGACTTCTCAATGGTAGCCGCGCCGTTTACCAATCTGACAAAGAAAAATCAGACTTTTATTTGGGATTCGAGATGTGAGCAGGCATTTGTAAGTCTGAAGGAGAGGTTGACGAGCATATCTGTATTAACCATTCCAAGCGGGAATGAGAGCTGATAGTATATATAGAGGCCTATGGTACTGGATTGGGTGCGGTGTTGATGTAGAAAGAAAATGTTGTTGCTTACGGTAGTTGATAATTAAATCTACACGAGAGCATGTATCCAACTCATGATTTAGAGTTGGTAGCGATAGTAATTGCTTTAGAGATTTGGAGGCATTACTTATTAGGGGAGAGGTTCAAGTTGTTCATGGACCATAAATCCTTGAAGTAACTTTTCTCTCGGAAGGATCTTAACCTTTGACGTTTGTGATGGTTTGAATTCTTAGCCTCCTACGACTTTAGCATTCCTTATACACCTAGTTAGGAAAATGCGGTCACCGATTCACTGAGTAGAAGATATGCCAGTTTAGGAGCGATGTTCCTAGAGTGGAAACAGTTGGAGTATATTGCTTGTTATGACTTCAAACCTCATTGCAAATGTTGGAAAGTTTGACTATCAGGCATACTCTTATAAAGCTGATTGGTACTAGTTGGAGGTGGGTTGTTAGATTAGTCGAGATCATTTCCAAGATTGACGCAGGTATAGTGTTTGAGGGCATAAGACAATATTGACTCGACCGAGACGGTTGGCTTCGTAAGAATGGAAGACTGATTATTCCCAATGTTGATGGATTGAAAGATGAAGTGCTCAAAGAGTGCCACCATTCTAAATTGACTAAACATACCGGAGATATTAAGATGTACCATGATAGGAGACAGACCTATTATTGGGAAGGGATAAAGAAGGATGTCGGGGCATCCATATCAAAGTATATGAACTACCACTTGGTAAAGGCAGAACAAAAGAAATCGAATGGTCTCTTGCAACCACTTGAAGCTCTTGAGTGGAAGTTGGAGTAGATATCAGTGAATTTCATAGATGGATTTCTAAGGACTCTAGTAGGGTACGATAGTATATCGATCATAGTAGATCGGTTGACTAAGAGCGCTAGATTTATACCCATCAAGTCAAGTGAAATGACAGCTAAAGTGGCCGAATTATATGTGAAATGGATTATGCGAGCTCATGGTGTGTCGAAGAGCACTATGTGCTACGGAGACCCATTGTTCACTAGTGGGTTTTGGAATAGCTAACAGGAGGTGTTTGGTACTGAGTTACATCTTAGTATAGCTTATCCCCTTAAACTAACGGCCAAACCAAGAGAGTGGATCGTATCTTAGAATATATCTTGCGAGCTTGTTTTCTTAATTTTGAAGGCTTGTGTGACAATCACTTGCATTTAATAGAGTTCATATACAATAACTCAGTATAGTGTTGGTATGACACCATATGAAGCATTATATTATCGACCGTGTAATGCCCCTTCATGTTGGTGAGAAACGGGTGAGAAACTGATACTTGGACGAATATGGTTAGGGAGAGTTCAGAATAGACAAAGATCATTCGGCAATGAATGAAAGTTGTACATGATAGTTGGATGAATTACGTTGATAAAAGACATATAGATTTAGAATTCTCCATCGAAGATATGATATTCATGAAAATTTCTACTTTGAAGAACTTTAGTTGGTTGGGCAGTAGAGAAAAGTTGGTACAGTGATTTGTTGATCTTTTTCTGATTTTAGAGAGGATTGTGAACCTTACTTATAGAGTAGGCTTACCTAAAATAATGGCAGAAGTTCATAATGTCTTCCACTTCTCCCATTTTCGAAAATTTGTGCATGACTCAAGCATAACTATCGCACTGGATCAACTTGATGATATTGAGATTGAACCAGAAGCTTCGAGATCTCATAAGCTGGTTCATATTATCGGACGTGATACGGAACAACTTAGGAGGAAGATGGTGGAGTGAGTGAACATTCAGTTCGGCGAAAGTGAAGGCAATTGCCCATAGGAAACCGAGGAGTGTATGAGGGCCACATCCGGAGCTCTTCACATGGTAACGCATATTGGTTATCGCATTTTACTTTCACTTTCAATATCATATAGTATAGTTTAGTATCTCGCATGTTTGGATAGTTTTACCTATATCATTGATTGCATAGTTACATGTTTGCATGTTTGATGATGTACATGATTGTTAGGCATGTGGGTAACTATGATTGATTTTCTGTGTTTATTTGGGGATTTCGAGGGCGAAATTCCTAAAGAAGGAAAGTCTAACAACCCATGTTTTATGTACCGGAGGATCGTAACATATTTTTATTTTATTTGTATGAGGTTGTATGACTATAATTTTGGGAAGTGAATCTTAGGGACATTTTCCACATGTATGATTTTTTCCAAATTTCTATGCGACCATTTTGATCCTGAAAATCTTGTTTGGACTATAACCTTTAATAGATGGTGATTTAGGGTCTCAATCCACTTCCATTGATTTAGGATAATGATTTCTCATTCCATAGAGTGGTCATAATATTAAAAATAGGTGTTTCGTTTGAAAGTTATGGCAATTTCAAGTTTTCGCTGTTGCTGGCCAGTTTTAATGGGCAATTAACTAAGTCAAAACTTAGGCTCATTAACTCACTTTGAAATTTGTGCTAATAGAAGGCTGTAGGAACTGACCTTAGTCATTTTATTCTTCCTCAAAATAGATCTAGACCTTCATTAACAATAATTTAATAAAAAATCACATGTTATTCTTACTAATCTTAGCCAAAACATCGATTAAAGAGGAGATTAACATATAGAACCTAGAAGTTATTATTTCTATTGATTTTGGTCTTTCTTTCTTGTTTTCTATATCAAATTTGAGGAGAAAAATTGGTATTTTATGTACTTGGTGAGTGGTTCTTGACCTCTCACTCTTCTATACTTGATTATATTGTTCAAATGATCGTTTTAAACATGTTTTTGAACCAAAAATGTTTTTGTACCTTAATCACTTGTTCTTTTATGTTTATGACTAGAAATATGAAATTTTTAAATGATTTTACAAATATGTTTTGTAAACCATTAACACATATTCAATTGCTGACGAAATCTCTATCACTCATATGCATATGTTAGTGTAAAACTTAGATTTAGGGAAAAACTAGTTTGATCATCATATCTTCATATATTGAATGATGCATGGATGTATATGCATGTTATCCTATGATTGTATATTGTTATTTGATGTTGTTTGCTAGTGTTTTGGATGTTAGATAATAGGTTGTGAAGTTGGACAAAACGGAGGCACAATTGGTCGAAATTGAATGAAATTGGTGAGGCAGATTCTGGAGCATGGGAAGAACTCATGGTTCAAATTGCAATCTCCAATCCACTAAGGGCAGAAGTCAGTGCGGACTTCAGAGGTTGATACCAAGTTCTCCACGTATCTCCATGCTAGCAGAGTCTTGGAGAAGGGGAGAGCATGGCTTATAGAGGTTGCCTATGGATGGATCAGAGATTAGCCAAGTATAGAAGGTAGTACAGACTTGTTTCTAGGATACGAAGTTAGGTGTTAGGAAGACATGACGAATTGATTAAGAGCAGAGAAGTTGGGGTTCGAGCTTACGACATGAAGTACTAGGGGCAAGAAGTAGGTTGGGAAGAGACTTGACCATCAGTTGGCCAAGTACGGAAGTTGATACCAAGTTCATAAAGCCGGTACCGAGTTCATGAAACCGGTACCAAGTTCTCGTCCTTGGTCCTATGAGGACTGAATTTTTAGAGTATGGCGCTGGAGTTCTAGAGGTCATGCTAGAGGTGTTGGTTTGTACATATGATGACTAACATTAGTATATTAGCATGATGAAAGCTAGAGTCTTCAAATAGTAACTCGATGATGAATGGAGATAGGTTTCGAAGTTGATACTCGATGAAGAAAGGAGTAACAGAATGGAGAATGTAGAATGGCTCCTCAAGAATAACATCTCTATAAAAAAGGATTCGTTAAGTGGGGGATTGAAGAATGGTTC
The DNA here is from genome assembly GCA_030765085.1 of Allium cepa. Taxonomy (NCBI): domain Eukaryota; kingdom Viridiplantae; phylum Streptophyta; class Magnoliopsida; order Asparagales; family Amaryllidaceae; genus Allium; species Allium cepa. The sequence goes on along the minus strand of CM060940.1, from coordinate 621,752,590 downwards.
CTCCAAGATAATGGAAGTTAGAAGGAGAAAAGGAAGGGTTCTAATACGCACACTAAAGAATCGTTTATACTCGAAGTGTTTTCTTTTGTACTTAAAGTAGGGGTACCCTGAGGACGCTCATGGGTAGTGAAGAATGACTACCCTAGATCGAAAAAAAGAATCCGTGTACCCTGGAACGAAAGAATGGGTCTAGTACCAGCTTTAGGTTCAAGTGAGTACAACTGAAAACCAAGATTTTCATTAGTCCCTGGAAGAAGAATGGTCATATGGGTTACCATATATCTATAGTACACTGAGTGACAGTTACTATTGCTTGATGGATGCTATGCCTATTATGGGTACTTCACTAGACACCTATCACTCTAGTTTTTTCATCGGAGATAGGTAGTGGAGATAGGGATATCTGGACACTATTTATCACACTTAACTGTGTTACACTTACACCTTTATGATATGTAGAGTATCATAACGTGTTATTATATGCTAACTCTTTGGTTGCAGGGACATGCCAGTTATGATTCATATACCTTGTTGTTCACTATATCGACTTGTACAATGTTGTGATTCATTTACTGCTCACGCTAAACTATATTTTGACTTGAGGTTTTTTTGCTTTGCTTCTTTTTATCTTGGGTGCTCTTAAATGAGTAAACTAGACAGCAGGTCTAGGTGCAACATAGTAGCTGTGCAGAGGACAAGCTGGAAGGGGGCTATCTCATATTCTATATATATTTCTATGCTTATTTTGCTATGCAACACTGTGGAGCCTTGGCAGTGTTCACTAATTATTAGTAGTATGAGAGAGTTATTTAAGTTTATTTCTGTTGTGCAAACTCTATTTCATGATGTATAACTCAGTGTATCCGTACTCTGATATTTTGATCACTTATTTACTACCGTCTCTCCTATTATATTATTTATGATATTATATTTTATTTCATGTGCTGTGAGATATACTACAAATTCTGTGATGATTTGTTTCATTTTTTATACCTTGATGGTCGCTCTGCATCAATCGACATGACAGCAGCGCACTGCCTTATGTATATTGGATGCTGGTGGTGTAGGGCAGTCGTCATAAGAGGAAGTGCCGTACCATTCTGAAGTTGCCGGTAGAGGCCTCACCGTGGAAAAGCTAATTGCTGGGTGCCTTGATGTGGATGATATAATGGAACTTGAAGAGGGAAAGGCTACTCTTTCTATAAAGGACACCGTCGCCGCTATTGCTGTAGTCGAAGGTTCAGTTGGCCCAAGTGAATTATGCCAGCCTAAATCTTCGACATCAAAATCCCAGGAGCCTTCGACAGATATTCTTACTACTACGAGGGCTAGCTCTAAAGCCACATAGATCATTATGGCATACGTAGTGACCAATTCTATTGAGGCATACATTCCCCACCCGTTGGTCAACCTATCCATCACTCACTTGAAGAAGTGAACTTTCTAAATCTCCTCCTTCATAATTAACTCCAGGTGAAGTTATGTCTCTTATTTCACCATTTTTTGAGAAATTCCGGCTCTCACGCAAATTCATAACTAATGTTTTCCATTTCGTTTTCCAAATTGTAGGTAATTCACATATTCCTCCTCCGTCACTGCCAATTCAAGGCATGAATCCTACGGTAATCTTCACTGTGTCTACCTCCATCTCCCTGGGACTTATTGCTCTTGTCGCTCCTCCTAATTCTTAAGCAAGGTCTAATTTCGAGAAAATAGCGGCTCTGGAGCACCTAGATGAAGTTTCTCCATCCCTAGAGGGAGACGTTGATGTAACAAATGCCACAGACCCAACTAATCAAATCACCATGGCAGAAAGATGGAAGCTTGACCATTCCAAGGTTAAGATCAAAACCGAGCCTGAAACCAAATTGCCCTTTGTTCCACACCTACAAGCCATTTAGTAAATTTCCTCCGCTCAAGCTGAAACACCTTATGTTCAAATCCTCTAATACCTCTACCGGGAAAGATCACGAGCCTCACCCTATAACCAAGGGAGTGATTACCCAATCTGAGGGCGACACTCCCGAAGAGGGGAAAACCATGGGCGAATGAAAGCATAAGAGGCAAACTGGTAGCTCCAGTCAAAAGGGCAGCAAGAGAGGGAAGAATAGATATAAGATTCCTACGACTTACAGGCAAGACGACTTAAGCAAATTTTGTCTTTCTTTCGATGTAAATAGGCTGAAGTTGTGCGGGAACGACCCCCGCTACTTTTGTATATAAAAAGCTGAAGTAATGCAACACTCCTTTTGTTCTGCAATCTTTGTTCCGCTTGTTTTTCTGCATTTCTATATACTATACTTTCTTATACAAAATTGGTTGCATATATAATGTAGTTGTCAGTTTTCACAATTTACCTATATAATACATGTTTATTTCCATGCAACGCTTTTATAATACATGTTCTCTTGAGTAGAATATTCATATAACTTCCACTATCACCAGGACCCGACATTCCATTGTGGTCCAATAACGGCCGTTATACCCATAGGATCGAAAGTTGGTGCTTCGAATCCATCGAAATCTCTATTTCTGAATTTAATGTCATTCGTTGCCATCCTTTGTTGCTTGGATGGGGCTTTGTCCTCTATGGCAAATAAACTCTCATGTGGTACTCTCTTCAATAAACTCACATACTACTCCATTTCCTTCCAGCTTTTCTCGGCTGGATAAGGTCCTTCCCTAATGGTATTTATGACTAACATCCCATCATTGCGCCTAGGCTCCTCTCCTCTGGGTCCAGGCTAGTTCTCATAAGCATCCTGCCCTTGGGGTTTAGCGTTTTTCTCACCATCATGTAGATCTCTGACATATTGTTGTGAATTCTTCTTATTTGCCAGTTCTATAATAAAGTCTCTCAAATATCGGCATTTATTTGTGTTGTATCCATAAGTTTTGGAAGGATAGTACTTTCCTGAGTGCCTTTCCTCCTCGGTTGCCTCATTCCTAAGCACCCTTTTATATCGTTTCGTTCTTTGTATAGCAAGGTATATATTCTCTAAGGTTTCGTTCAAGGGCAATACTCATCAAGCCTCACATTCCTCGGACGCTTCTTGTATCATCCCACCAACCATCAGAGTCCTAATTCCTTCTCTTTCGATTATTAGAATTTCCAACATTTACTGGTGCTTTACTGGAGCTACTGCCGATTTGTTTGATTGCAACATTACTTTGAACTATTTCTTCGATTGTCCACCATCAGTCTTTTCAGCAACTTGAGTTGGTTCTTTTAGTCATAAGAATTGTTTAACCTTCTAGTATAATTCCTCCATAGTCATCGGTTATTTCTTCTTCAGTCACCTTCCAAAGTCCATGTTCATATGTAAAATTGGACCAACGCTATAAACACCAAATTCTCCTTCATGTTGTTAACCTTCGTTAAAACAACCTTAAACCAATTTATGAGCCCCTTCAATGACTCATTGTGCCCTTGAGATAAACTTAACAAGAATGTCACATCCTTAGGACGAGCATTATGGAGCCTGAATTATTATATAAACTTCTTAACTAACTCATCAAACATTGATATAAATCTTGGCACGAGCCTGGTGAGCCACATCAACGCAACACCTTATAAGAATAAAGGAAAAAGCTTGCGCTGCATTGCGTCCGTCGCCTTAGCACCATTCATGTGCCATTCGTACTTGTACAGGTACTACTTGAGATCGGTAGGCCTATTGTACGATGGCATTATCGGCATCGTAAACCTTCTAGGATACTCTTTCTTTATAATGTTCTCTATGGATGGAGCCCTACTTGGCGGAGAACCCCACTCCTTATTCTTTCTTCTTTTGCAATCTTCTACCAACCATTTAACCATATCTGCTATATACTCCTCGCTAGTACGGTACTCTGAAGGTCAAATGTTAGGAGCCGCAACGAGTATTTGATTCTACAAATGGTCTCGGTTTGCTAATGGATGTCTAGGTTCTCCAATATTTGGAAGAACTAGTCCTTAAAGTCTTTTCTACCTCCTAGTCCACTCCATAGTGGTTGTTTGCACACCAGCACCTTGAACTCCAGCTTCAAGCTCATAATCATCAACATCACATTATAAATCATCCTCCGAATTAGAAAGTTCACACTCTTAGCTCCATATCCCTCCAATCCTTCAAAATATTCTCGGTACCGACCTGATTTTGGTCGATAGCAAGTTGATTCTTTCTAGGGGAAGTATTCCAACTTCCTTCAATGACTCTAACTACTGTTTCAGTAGCCTTTTCCTTTTGTTTTTGTTTTCCATTTCGCTTATTCTGACTAGAAAAATATGAGTTCTCTTCTTCAAATCGACAAGTGAAAGTTCCCTCCTACTCCTCCTAGTCCTCTATGGTTGCTGGGTTAGCAGAGTTATGCTAGCATCCGTCTTTTCCATTATAACCTTCTGACTATCTGTCATTTTATAATTCAGCTCTTGCAACATTTTGTCGAACTCTAGTCTAGTAACTATCTTCTAAGGGGTAAATGGTCCTAACAACGCCGACTGGTTGCGAACTTCTGGATGATGAGAATCTGCTCCCTCTATACCAACAATTATTCTAGTTGATCTTCAGAGTTTCCTAAGCGCCATTGATTCCTATATGCAAATCCTTCAAGTTCCTTAATGTAAATCTTCTGGATCTAATGTTTGGATGCTTCAATCTAAAATAGAAAGCTAGGTATAAGCCTAAGACTCTTCTTATTCAATAAAAGCACTAAAATATTGACGCCAAAAGTGGTACAACAAAGTTCTACAAAAATATTAAAAAACTAACAGGAATACATGTAAAACAAAGAGAACATCAAGTTTTTAAAGTGGTTTGGAAATCTCTAGCCTACGTTCACTGTAGATTTTATTGAATTAAGATTTGGAAGTCACTAGTACAAGGGTATTATTGGTCTAAAAGCATAAAAAAAAAGCAAACAGTAGCTTCTATAGTGGCTATGGTGGAGGAGAGATAGAAGATGAAGAAGATAATGAGCAAAAGTCCTTCTCCAGTTGCTATGGGATCTGTATTTATAGTGATACTGTCCAGTAGAATTGAATACCCATAAAATACCAAGTTTAGATCCATATCCGAGAGTGTAGGAGAGAAAGATGCCCTTAGATAATAAATTCTACTCAGTTGACCAGGAATGGCCGGTATTGACATGAACTTTGGAGGGTGAACTCCCCTTCTTCTCTCCTTTTGTATTCTATCCCTGATCCATTGCGTTCCGAGCACTTTTTCTTTGAAATCAACTAGTTTCAAAGAGGTTTTGAGATCATTTGTAAATGTCTATTTTGTTCTAGAATTCCTTTGGAGTTGTTTGTCCATTCCTTAAGAAATGTACTTCTTATGATCACACAAGTCATTAATCAAAATATATGAGGCATTGCGGCCATAAAGGACCAAAAAAGGGTCGGTACTGAGTAGAAATTGCTTGGTACCATTTGTTTCCTTAGCTCCAATGGACCTCCAAATTCTTGAGCTCTCTCCTATTTCCTTTCTATGCCTAATATTTCCAAGTCCGTGAATCGATTCGTCTTCGTCCTGATGTCCATATTTGTTTAAAGGTTGCTTGGTCAAAAAGCCGAATAAAACAAACGAACCTTTCTATTAAGATGTAACGACCCGTAATTTTCGATAATTAAATTTTATTAATTTAATAAGTTTTAGTAATTTAACTCGGAAAGAAAATAAAAAATCTGTAATTTAATAATGAAATCACTAAAATAAAGGTAATAATGTTAATATAAGTTAATAAATAACTAATTTGGTGCAAACCAATTTCTTGAACCAACTATAAGACTATAACTGATTGTAATTAATAAATTGCAAAATAAGTTCAAAGTATACTAAGTGATGAAATAATATGTAATAAACCATAATTTGATAAAATAAATGTTAGTATAAATTAAAGAAATAATTGGAAATATGTTAATTCTATTTACAATATGACAATTGGTTGATTTAAAGAATGGAAATCAAGATTTATTAATTTATTTGAAATTTAAATTCAATAATCGGATTAATTGCAAATAAATGAAATAAATATTTAATTATTACGTTAATGGAGATTAAGATGAAATCTGAGAATATTAATGTAATAGATCATGTATCCAATGTTAAATGCATCCATTTGACAACAATGAATTGAATAATAGAATGAAAGTCAATTAAATGGAATTATTGGAAATTAAATTTATAATTTCTGAATTTAATGGAATTAAGGCTAATACTGAAATTGATAAGTTAGTCAACTCTAAATTAACATTTAAATTTGGTTAAATTAGTGTAAATGTTTAACAAATTTAAAAATGATGAAATTTGGTAATTATAGAGTTGAAATTCAAAACTTGATTTAATTAATCAATTATTAATTTATTTAATTAACTAGAAAATAGCCATTTTGGCCACTGACTTGGATTTCGATGAAACTAGTTTCATCGGAACCGTAATGGTGAATTATTGCAGGATTTCAAGTTTCTTAACGATCGGGCTTGTCGTTTGATCGTACGGACTTGAAACGCCTGTAAATCAGTGAAATTGAAATCAATTTAAAATAAATTGATTTTAGCATAACTTCTTCATATGATGGAATTTGGACCTGAAACCTATTCCATTGATTTTAAAATATTATAAAACATCTATTTTGATATATGGGTGGACCCATTTTCATTTCGGAGTCGAAACAGGCTTTTTGGCCGTGGAGCGTTCAACTTTCAAACCGATTCGATCCAATTGTTTCTATTTTCTGATCCACCTATAAATATGAAATTATAAACCCTATCCTACTCCTTATTTCTCATTTTTATACGTTCAATTCCATCAGCTCCTCCTCTTTCCAATGGCTGCAAACCCTAATTCCAATTGCAATTTCAAATAAAATTCAAAGCCAAAAATTCAAACTCTTCAAACTATATCATATTTTATATCATCGAAAAGCTCTCGAGGAGCGCATCTCAGAACTGCAATTCATTTTTCAATTCGATGCACCATTTTGCCAGAAATTCAGGGTGAACCTCGGCCGTTCATAGGCCATAATATCGCTCCAACGGTGGATCTGCAGCCAATCGACGATAGGCTAGTGCCGTTGCAGAGGTAGCGTCGAGCAGCACGCATCTGTGTTTTTGGGTTCGTCGAGATGGTCAATGGAATTTTCGAAATCGACCAATTTCTCTGCGCGACGTCGTACGCGGGATGTACGATCAGAGTCGGCCGACTTCGTGGCGAGTCGGCCGGAGATGCTGGCGTGGGGTGCGTTCTCTGATCGCTGGCCAGAGCGTCGAGGCAGCGGTGAAAATTGATGGAGTAGCGGCGGCTTCTGGGGTTTTGGGTTCAAATGTTATGTGTGTGAATAGGTTGCGTGCGCGTTCTAGAAGGAGGTGATGTGTACGACATTTTATTTATTATTATTTTTTAATTCAAATTGAATAATGTTCTAATCGTGATAACTTTCCCGTACGAGGTCCAATTCACACGCGGTTTTCTCCGCTAGATTCGTATTGGAATTCCGGACATTTTGGCAGGGGTTTGGATAGATACTGAGACTGTTCAAATTTTGGGTTTAAATTGGATTTGAATTCAATTTAAATTCAAAAGGTGAGTGTTTTAACTCACTCACATCTTCTAAAATTACTTATGTGTGTTAAATTGATTTATGATGTGATTAGAAATTTATTTATGACTGTTTGGCACATTTTGAATCATTATCTCAGTTTATTTGAATTTATTTGGATAAAATAGTTATTTAATTTTTTATTGAATATAAATTACCAGTAAATACCTGTAATTTATTATATGTTATATATTGATATTAGTGATTGAATTGAATGATGATTGTGATAAATGGTTGATGATTGATATTGGATGAATGGATGTTGTATTTATATTGTTATAAACTACAAGTTGTTATGGATTATATTTCATTCCGGATTGTGGTTTGAAATGATATATAACCGTATTTATATTTTAAATGGCGGATTGAAAATGATAAATATCCGTATCACTTGACCATAGGATAGAAAATTAAATACAGACACCGTGGTCTATATATAAAAATATTTCGAAATGAATTTCTATGGTTTTGTAAAGAAATATATGGTTTTATATCAATATGTATTTGGATACTATATAAATGTTATTTATTATTGATTTTTAGCTACGTATAAATTTGTTTTGAAATATAAAATAAGTTGAATAATAAAGTCTAATTGTTTTATATAATATGTTTAAGTATCTGTTTAAGTTATATTGTTTATAGAGATTATAATGATTTAAATAAATTAAGGTTAGAAAATAAATTGGAAATTTATTTGAAATTGAATTTATTTAAGAATTCAACTCAAATAAGTTGACGTAAAATTTATTACATTTGAAATTTTAAAGGTATGATCTTTCAACTTGATTTTGGATTAAGGTGAATTAAATGAATATTTCAAGTATAAATAAAGTGAAGGAAATATTTAGTTATTTGTAATTTGGGATTTATTTAAATGGTAATGGATTTATTAAGTAAATGTTTCAAAACTAAATAATGGATTTAAACGACCTATAAGTTTCGATAATTAAATTTTGTTAATTTAATAAGTTTTAGTAATTTAACTTGGAAAGAAAATAAACAAATCTGTAATTTAATAATGAAATCACTAAAAGAAAGGTAATAATGTTAACACAAGTTAATAAACAACTAATTTGGTGCAAACCCAATTTCTTGAACCAATTGTAAGATTATAACTGATTGTAATTAATAAATTGGGAAATAAGTTCAATGTATATTAATTGATGAAATAATACGTAATAAACTGTAATTTGATAAAATCAATGTTAGTATAAATTAAAGAAATAACTGGAAGTAATGTTAATTCTATTTACAATATGACAATTGGTTGATTTAAAGAATGGAAATCAAGATTTATTAATTTATTTGAAATTTAAATTCAATAATTGGATTAATTGCAAATAAATGAAATTAAATAATTAATTATTACGTTAATGGAGATTAAAATGAAACCTGAGAATATTAATGTAATAGATTATGAATCCAATGTTAAATGCATCCATTTGACAACAATGAATTGAATAATAGAATGAAAGTCAATTAAATGGAATTATTGGGAATTAAACTTATAATTTCTGAATTTAATGGAATTAAGGCTAACACTGAAATTGATAAGTTAATCAACTCTAAATTGACATTTAAATTTGGTTAAATTAGTGTAAATGATTAAGAAATTTAAAAATGATGAAATTTGTTAATTATAGAATTGAAATGGAAAACTTGATTTAATTAATCAATTATTAATTTATTTAATTAACTAGAAAATAACCATTTTGTCCACTGACTCAGATTTCGACGAAACCAGTTTCATCGGATCCGTAATGGTGAATTATTGTAGGATTTCAAGTTTCATAGCAATTGGGCTTGTCGTTTGATCGTACGGACTCGAAATGCCTAGAAATCAATGAAATTAAAATCAATTGAAATCAATTTAAAATAACTTGATTTTAGCATAACTTCTTCATATAATGGAATTTGGACCTAAAAGCTGTTCCATTGATTTTAAAATATTTTTAAACTTCTTCAACTTTCAAACGATTCGATCCAACTGTTTCTATTTTCTGATCCACTTATAAATATATCATTATAAACCCAAGCCTACTTCTTATTCCTCATTTCTGTACATTCAATTCCATCAGCTCCTCCTCTTTCCAATGGCTGCAAACCCTAATTCCAATTGCAATTTCAAATAAAATTCAAAGCCAAAAATTTAAACTCTTCAAACTATATCATATTTTATATCATCGGAAAGCTCTCGACGAGCACATCTTAGAACTGTAATTCATTTTTCAATTCGATGCACCATTTGGCCAGAAATTCAGGGTGAACCTCGGTCGTTCATAGGCCACAATATCGATCCAACGGTGGATCGGCAGCCAACCGACGATCGGCTAGTGCCGTTGCGAAGGTAGCGTCGAGCCGCATGCATTTGTGTTTTGGGTTCGTCGAGATGGTAAGGGATTGCCGGAATCGACCAATTTCTCTCCGCGACGTCGTACGCGAGATGTTTGGAGTCGGCCGCGACTTTGTGGCGAGGTCGGCCGGAGATGCTGGCGTGGGGTGCGTTCTCTGATCGTTGGCCAGAGCGTTGAGGCAGCGGTGAAAATTAATGGAGTAGCGGTGGCTTCTAGGGTTTTGGGTTTGAGTGTTCTACATGTGAATAGGTCGCATGCGCGTTCTAGAAGGAGGTGACATGTACGACATTTTATTTATTATTTTTTTAATTCAATTTGTATAATGTTCTAATCGTGATAACTTTCGTGTACGAGGTCCAATTCGCACGCGATTTTCTTTGCTAGGTTCGTATTGGAATTCCGTACATTTTAGCGCTTGTTTGGACAGATTCCGAGACTGTTAAAATTTTGGATTTAAATTGGATTTGAATTCAATTTAAATTCAAAAGGCGAGTGTTTTAACCTACTCACAACTTCTAAAATTTATTATGTTTTTTAAATACATTTATGATGTGATTAGAAATTTATTTGTGACTGTTTGGCATATTTTGAATCATCATCTCAATTTATTTGAAGTTATTTGGATAAAATAGTTATTTAATTTATTATTGAATATAAACTGCCAGTAAATACCTGTAATTTATTATCTGTTCTATATTGATGTTATTGATTGGATTGAATGATGATTGTGATAAATGGTTGATGATTGATATTGGATGAATGGATGTTTTATTTATATTGTTATAAACTACAAGTTGTTATAGATTTTATTTCATTCGGGATTGCGGTTTGAAATGATATATAACCGTATTTATATTTTAAATTGTGGATTGAAATGATAAATATACGTATCACTTGACTATAGGATAGAAAATTATATACAGACACCGTGGTCTATATATAAAAACATTTCGAAATGAATTTCTATGGTTTCGTAAAGAAATATATGGTTTTATATCAATATTGATTTAGATACTATATAAATGTTATTTATTATTGATTTTTAGCTATGTATAAATTTGTTTTGAAATATAAAATAAGTTGAATAATAAAGTTTGATTGTTTTATATAATATGGTTAGTATCTGTTTAAGTTATATTATTTATAGGGATTATAATGATTTAAATAAATTAAGGTTGGAAAATAAATTGGAAATTTATTTGAAATTGAATTTATTTAAGAATTTAACTCAAATAAGTTGATGTAAAATTTATTAAATTTGAAATTTTAATGGTACGATCTTTCAACTTGATTTTGGGTCATGGTGAATTAAATGAATATTTCAAGTATAAATAAATTAAAGGAAATATTTAATTATTTGTAATTTGGGATTTATTTAAATGGTAATGGATTTATTAAGGAAAAGTAAATAATAGAAAATTGAATTTGATATATCTGAAATTATCAAACTTAGTTTTGAAATTGTTGAATACTTAAAGTTTGAAATATACTGAATTTGAATGGCTTATTCTGTGGATCAAATCTGTTTTGAAATCAATATAATTTGGAGTAGTTTATTTGGAAACTGAATTGCATTGAAATTTATAATTTGGGATTTGGTTAAATTTAAAATCTAGAAATTTGAGTTGTTTTAGAATTGATTGGTGAAATTTAAGAAGCTAGTTTATCATATAAGATATTTTAATATTTACACCGTTTAAGTGATGGAAGTTATGTTTCAAAGTTACGAGTTTCAAAGTATTATAATTTGAAAGTGTTATAATTTCAAGCAATTGGTTTCAAAGTGTATAACTTTGAAAGTGCTATGATTTTTGGAAAAAGATATATTTGAAATAAAAATGATAATATTGATTTGGGTTTTAAAACGGAAATGATATCGTATTTATATGGTTTTGAAATGGATAGTATATTCTGGTTTTGAAGTATAATTATTTTAAAATGACCGCGGTGTTATAATAATGTTTGGTTGTTAAAGAGACCGGGACCGGAAGTTGTCATACTCTCTGCCAACTTCAAAAATCACCTTGACAACCGTGTACGTGGTGGAGATTCCAGAATGAAGTAGGATGGTGACGGCGTTTCCTTTGAGGTATATACGTGGACCCGACTCCCGTGAGTTGGCATAAGGTGGCTAAAACAGGAGCGATCGACGGGCTAAGAAGGTAGCACCTTTTATCGGACACACTCCTTCGATACCATTCTATTACTTTGTGATTGGTTAGGGCCCTTTTTGATTTTGGGGGTATGGCTCGAGGTGGGCGGTAGTAGTTGCTATGCGTTACCACCGGTCCGGAAGCGTAATTGGTACATCTACCTTGGCATTGCCTAGTTGTGCCGTGTCACCTACCCTAGCGCGCCTTGTACGAGTTTGGCTTTCTCCAGTAGCCCGTCGAGTATTTAGGGTAGTCTCCCGATCTGGAGATACGCTGATACTGGATGGACTGCTGGGACTATTATTATGTTAAGGGAGAGATTGGGTAACTCCTTAACGCTATTTAAAAGTAAGTTTATTTTACTATAGACATTACTATAATAGCGAAATATTACTACATAGTAAATAGTTTAACGGATCCTTAGGAGATGTGAATCCTGAGTAACTCTTAAGTTACTGCACTCACGTTAGACACAGGATAGAAGATGTCAAATCCCGTAAACATCTCTGACGCCGTTCCACTCGTATTATTTACTGTTGATTAACTTGCATAAGATGTTTTAGTTTTGACTCGAGTGTTTTGTCTTTTCAATTTGCTCAGGTCAGTCTGAGCATTTCAAGATTTGAAGACTTTATTTCTGGAGGACGGAGACGAAGATTATATTACTATTATTTATTATATCATTCCACTACATTTATACTGTTCCGCTGGATTATTATTTATTATTCTCTGGTATATGTAACTCTAGTTCAATATTGTGTTAGTATAATCAAATATTTTTTAAAACAGCTTCATGAACTGTTTATTTGATTATTATATTTTGTCGTTCCGCTGTAAGAATCTTTTTGTTTTTTTCCTCTGCTTTTTCTTATTTACCCCAATAACAATCCGCCCTTCTGTATGGTTTAAGTCTGACGTGTGTGGTTTATCGTCGATTTAAAGCGTACAAAAAGGCTGGATATTACATAAGAAAAGCATGAAATAGGGCCCGATCACCTCATCCTTAGGTACATGTCACATTCAGGCAAGATCTGGGCCATGCCCAGTTTGGTCTGGCTTGGCTCGATGACAACCTACCTTCCTATGCCAATTTGTATCTAGCACAACTCCAAGTCAGCATGTTCGCCTAAAGTCAATCAAGTTGACGGTCGACACCTCTCTAAGCCTACCTCAACAAGTGGTGTATCAAGCAAGTAGGCTCGAGCTTGACCTATCATTGGCCAACTTCAGTACAACTACCTTGATCAGTAGTAAGCAGCCTTCCTAGTCACCTTTCATTCGGCCGAACAATATATTCGAAACATGGAACTTAGCAGGATTCCTAGTTTCTTTGATATTATCGACAACCGATCGACCGGTTAAGCAAGACTTTCCACATGAGCACTCAAGTAAATGACAAGTTGTCCATCCACCTATCTAAAGCACTATGAATTAGTTTCTAAACCGATGTTGCATACCATCAGCATTAAATGCACATTTAATGCAAAGTCTATGCATTGAATCCAAGATCTACACCTAGTGTAAAGGTGCAATGAGTATGTTTCATTAACCGTGCATATTCTTACACTTTGATAGCTGTCGTCCATCCGTCCTTGTAGTCATACAAATGGCCTAACATCTTTCTCGCTAGTTCTATAGCTCAATCTCAGCCATTTGTCATGCACTTTAGCTACTACAAATATCCCTTGCATTGCATCCTCAAAGGGATTGGAACATACAAGGATTCTAAAAATTACATATAGTTCAGGGCTCTTAATACCGCAAATTCTTAAAATTATATTAGTCTTAAGTGCTTCCAACTTTCTTATTATTCTCTTATAATTTCTTGAAGTCGTAAGAGAAATATACAGTAAGAGAATTTTACAATGGACGGAAAATACAAGTATTTGAATACTACATACAATTTAGGGATCTCGATACTGCAAATTCTTAAGATTACACAGCTTTCTTAGTCTTAAGTGCTTCATACTTTCTTATTATTCTCTTATTTCTTATAGTTGTAATAGAAATATATAGTAAGCGAATTTCACAGTGGACATAGGTTTCTTTGGTAAACCACTCTATATCTTGTATTATTTACCTTTCAGTTGAATATTTAACTCCTCATTTTCACTTTAATCCTAGCTTTAGAAAATAACCTTATGCATAATCCTAATTCCAAGATTGTAAAAATCTATAACCAACAATTTAGCGCTAGAAGGAAGAATGCCCTTAAAACTCTAATCTTTCAGCATTTTCTACTTCGCAAAGACCCGATTTGACCTGTTACCATGGACAATCTCCTGCCATTATAAGATAACAACTCCAACAAGCACCAAACCATTGGTAACACTCTCTCCAATGCTACCCAGCCCAATCCGGGCATCAAAGAAGAAATATAGTGTACTGTAATGCTACAACCGTCAAACGTGGGTCAATTGACCAGCGAGGTGTATGGATTGAGAGTGTAATGGGAGGCTTAAGGCATTGTAAAAGTTATCCCACCAGCTTCTCCAATGGCCGATTTAGTTAATCTGCCCACTTATAGGCCCATGTATCTCGACAGTTATAAACTCCTAAACACCTTCGAAGCCTAGGAGTGTGTGGTACCCAAATCTCTACTTATGGACATTCAGGTCCATCCTAGAAGGTACAACGTACGCATACCTAGTCAGACTGATCTTGCCCCGGATGTGGCTTCGCCTATTGGGTAAGTCAATTCTGTTCCCTTTCAATGGAATGTCCATCAGTCTATGCTCGCCCGTGAACTTCTGCTTTTAACCATCTCTATGGAACCCCCCGGCCAACGACAAGGCACGCATGGCTCTAAGGCTATCAATAGATGAAAATGGATGCATATATCGCTAAATCCACATCCGTATCCACATTCGATATCCGTCGATATCTAAAAATTCACATCCATATCTGTGTTCGTGAATTTTTAATGGACATTCGAAAATATTTGCATTCGAAAAGAGGATGCATATATTTTTGTATATTTGAAAATATCTAAAATATCCACTTCTGAAAGCTAAATTTTGTATGTAAAGAAAAAACATAACAATTCATAAGGTTTTCAAATAGAAATCGAACATTAAAACTAATAAAATAAAATATTTCAAATTTTCAAGTGAAAAAAATCTATAAAATATTGTAATAAGTAAATGCCATATGCATAATTAATTAGTTCATACAATATTACGATTTGGATAAGCATAGCAAAACTAATAAACAAGCATTCAACTTAGCAAATAGAAAGTTTTTCAATTACATTTGGTAAGAGTATGAGTGTGATTGAGGAAATAGAAAGGTTAACGTGAAATTATGAAAATGTAGGTGGTTGAATAATTTAGACTAAAGGGGCTTTAAAATGTTAAGGGTATTGTAAGCCTTAGGATTGTTTCACATGGTATCCAATGGTAGAATGAAAAATAACTTCAGCAATAATGTTAAGATGGGTAACAAATTTTTTTGATTGTAATGTCCATTTCAAATGATAATATAATTATAAAAAAAATACTTGATTACAAATCGGATGAATATTTTTTGAATACGAATACACTCATATCTGCATTTGCAACTGAAAATATCGAATATTAGATATCCGCATCCACTTTTTAGATATTGGATAATACTTTTTTGAATACAAATCCAAATGGATTTTGGATTATTCGAGTATCCAATGATAGGCCTACATGGCTCACTCAGTGCACTCCAGTTCCCCCAAGTGTGTGGATCGAAATTGACAAACAGAAGACCGACCCTGCATTAAAGGTCGCCTTGGTGCATATAATAGACATTGTACTCATCATCATTATTCTCCATCCCATCATTGATCTCCTACTTCGCCAGGGCATAAGTTGTGACCTTATCCCATGGTCAAACAGAATATCCTACAATAAGCTGATGCTGGCCTCATGGAAGAAATGCATATCATCCACTGATAGCTCAACAGAATGCAAGCCCACAATGCTAGGGGTAAGGAATTCGTAGATGACAAGAATGAGGAGCCATTCTCTGATGAAGTCCTTGATGCTTACATCCATCAGTGGTATGCTTTAGCACCCAGTAACAATTACGATGGGAATAAAGACCCATCCGACCACATCACGAGTTTTGACTCCATCACATGTTACAGACAGCTTTCCGACTCTTTAAAGAGTTTGCTATTCCCCTTCATCCTCTTAGGACATGCCTCTTGCTAGTTCTTACATCAATGTTAGGGCAGTATCAGCTCCTAGGCCCAATTGTGCATAGAGTTGAAGACTTGTTTCTTCACATCCCATACTCATGTCATGTTGGTTAGTGAGCTAGGACATATCAGGCAAGTTCTCTCTAAAAGCTTGTGGTCAGATGTTGGTCGCTTCAACAACGAATCCATCTAACCCAACGGTGCGGACATGAGTAGCTTGGTTGTTGATATATGTTAAATAGTTAGGTATAAGATTAGGACACACAGAGAGGTCCAAAACCAGCCAACATTGTCTCTAACCGACTTCTATTAGTGGGTGATCGACATGATGGGGATGGAAGATGTGGATCTTTTGGTCAATAGTAACGAGGCAAGGCATTATGCCCAAAATGATCTTGCAACAAAAATGATCATTGAAATAGCAGTTGTTAGGCTGACGCCAAAAGGCGTCCAGAGGCCAGTCTTATTTACAAACCCATGTATAATAATTTCTCTCGTTTGAACAAGGACATTGCCATAATCTACCTTGCCACCAGGAACTGAATGCAGTTTCAAAGGCCCACTACCGCTAAGGATAGGAAATAAGAGGAACCTTGCCATAATGGAAAGTATTGTGAGTTCCATTAAATCAAAGGCTACAATACAATAGACAGTCAAAGTTCAAGAATGGAATCAAAAGACTTATCTATGAAGGAACACTCTTGGAATTTGTTCGACGTCAGGTCGAGCGAAGAACAAACCTTGAAGAATGGCAAAATCTACCCTCTCAACCCAATAATGCAAGTATCCAAGCCATCATAGAGATCCTGACCATATTAGGGGCCTAAATATAGCCGGCAGCAGCCAAAGGAGCCCAATCTCGGTATCAGTGAGAAGTGGGTAGTGCAGGGAAAATTTATTCCTTGGAATCTCGAACTTCCAAGGCAGCCTAACTAGGATCAGAATGACCAATCAGCTACACTATCGAAGACTGGGAAGTAGTCTCCTACCCTCATTATGACCCCATGGTCACTATTCTTGCCTTGGCCAACTCCAATGTGCATAGGCCCATCATGGATGGGGGCAGCTCAGTCAAAGTCATGTTAAAGAAGGTCTTTGGATGTCCCACGCTCCCTGCCTTCAACATTAGCCCATGCGCCCTACACATTTATGGCTTTAGGGCTGTAGGAATTGTTCTGATGGGCATGACCGTGCTTGTAGTAACTTTCGACCAAGCGCCCATCGCTTCGAAGAACTT
This sequence comes from Allium cepa, assembly GCA_030765085.1. NCBI lineage: Eukaryota > Viridiplantae > Streptophyta > Magnoliopsida > Asparagales > Amaryllidaceae > Allium > Allium cepa. The sequence goes on along the minus strand of CM060940.1, from coordinate 621,735,094 downwards.
GGTAGACTTTGTGGTAGTTGATCATGATAGAGTTAGGAGTGTGCCCTAGGGGCGATTCTGTAATTTATAATTAACTCTGTGATCGATTCTCATTCGCAATAAAAGTGTTTCTTATTTCTATTATATATTTGATGTAATATGTTATAAATAATTGAATAGTTAATTAAAATATATTTAGAAAATCCATAAATATGTGTTTGGGATAGTAATAACAAATAGTTGTAATCATGAATATTGTATCACAATGTTATAAACACATCATTTTAAATGTTCCTAGTCGAATGCATCGAGACTAGATCTCAATGTATCCATTGAGACTAGAGTGCGCAACGCTCTCTGAATGTTGGAAAGTGGATTACTTATGACTGCTGGGGCTCCTAGAGGTTGCATACTAATAGTTATTGAATAATTATGGAACGACTCATTCGATAGTTTTCTGTTGGTTAATATAACTAAGGTCAAAAATATATCAACATGATTAATTTGCACAGCTCTCTCGACTTGAGAATACTGTGAATCTTCAATATATGAAAGCTCCGCTTTGATTATAGTCAAATCATGAAAGGACGTCCATCGAGTGACTATAGTTGGGTTGAGTGGAAGTATTGGAAGTGGAGCACTATTCAAGAGAGGATTCCTCTCCCCAATTATATGAGGGGTTAATATCATGGTCAACTCAAATCAATCCAAGGTCAAAATCTCTGGCAGGAGTAGTTTGGTTAACAATAATTGTTACTATTAAACCAAGGACTTGGTGTTTGGATTATAGAGTTGAACATGGACATTGTTGGAATTTGGACCATTACCAAATTAATAAGTCCAAAGTGATATAGTTTTGATGAAGAGAATTGGTGAAAATAAATGTCAAAGCCAAGTAACGCTTAATAAAGCGAAATTGGATTTTATCGAAACTGAGTAGTAATGAATTTGGCCTAAAGGTCACACCACCTGCTAAGTGATGTGCGGACGTTAACATTCGAATAGTTCGATGTTAAGTGCTGACCAAAAATTTACACCCGACGAGTCACGCAACCGAATTGATGAATTCTCTTTAGACCAAAGATTTAATTGGTTTATAATTATTATAAATAAATTAAATTAATTAATATTTATGAAATACTTTGAATATGATTTGAGGAATAAACATTGTTATATACATTTATAATAGCAATAAATATATCGATCGATTTAAAATATCGATAATAAATTTAAATTGAACATGTTAGATATATTTAATTTAGGTTAAATGGGCTAATGGCCCATGATTGTTTGAGGGATGGATCAACTGCTATAGCTTGGGATAGTGGCAAGAAGATGCAAGGAGATTGTTTGGAGATGTATGGTTGAGATTAAGTAAGAAGGAGTATAAGATATTTTCTGTACTTTCTCTCTTATTAAAACTATATACATACAATGATCTAAAAATCTAACCAATGATTTTTTTTAGTTGCCTCTATAATCATCTACCTGGCCGAAATTACTTCTTAAATAAGCCAAAAAATTATCAATCAAAATTACTTAAATCCAAGGCTATTTGATAATAAGATGGTTTGTGATTCAAGACTAGCAATCTGACCAACAAGGAATTTCTAAAGGAAGAGACTCGTCTTTTCAACATTGACTTAAGTGCATCTGTTGTTTGTAAACGTTTATTTGCATAATAGATAGATAATTATGCTATTACAATGTATTGTTCATGTACACCTCTGTGTGTGTGTGTGTCATTATTGCTTAGTTAGTTAGGAGAAATTTCTATAGCTAATGTTGTTGACACAATAATGATTGGTTATATGCATAAATTATTATTTTTATGCATACTCATAATTTATCAATAATCTAATGATATAAAAAAAGTATTTATTAATTAATACATATACATATTAATATGTGAATTGATACAGAATTGATACATATACACAATTTATATCAAAGCATATATTTATATACACTATATCACATTGATCTAATATTTTTCGGATAATCATAGCAGCCGATTTTTTTGTTATTATTAGATATTTATCATCATTATTTAATAACTATATGATTTAATAAATCATATAAAATAAAAAAGTTTCAAAAATTTAATTTTATATCTTTTTAAATTAGTTTCTAATGTCAGGACTTTTCGAAATTTTTTTAGATTTTTTGTTTTATTTTTAAAAATTAAATTAAAATGATTATTTGATAATTAATTAATAAAAGTATTATTTTTAATCAAAAAATTTGAAAAAAATTTGCAACCTTTAAAATATCATTTTAGATTTTCAGAAAATTTGAAATTCGATATTTTGTTATATAATTATTTAATTATGACATGTTGACTAATTAATTCATAATGTATATTTATTAATATTTATAAATTACAACAAACTCAGATTTGAAATGTTTTCGAACTGAAAACTAAAAAAATTAATATTATATATATAACTTATTATGATATAAACTTACTTTTAATTATTATATATATTATATTTATATAATAGTTTATTTTAATTCTTATATATACATAAATAAAGAAATTATATATATATAATTCTATGTTTACATATTTTTTAGTTTCTATTTATATAATAATACATGCACGTACATATATATATATATATATATATATATATATCAGTAATATTTTAAATAATAAACATATATATATGTATATAATTACTTTGATATTTATAACTATATGTATGTGCACATATGTGGACAATATATAATACATATAGAATGAGTTAATATGTCCGTTGCGATGTATATCCCAACATCTATATACAGCCATGTTATACCTTGCATGGAATACCATATTACGTATGCACATACACATACATAGGTATAATTATATGTTAAGTAAAATTAAATCTAATAAATTTCATACTATAATCTACAAATTAAATAAAATACATGATTTTATTTAAACTAAATTTAGAAATGTTCTAAATGAATTAGACATTATAGGCCCAATAATGATCCAATATGGTCAAAAATTTAAAATTCACCCATGTCTTCAGTTGCGGGCTTGCCTAGCTCCAACAATGGTATCAGAGCCTAATATTCTATGTGGTCTGAATTAGTTATGTTAGAGTCAACTATTAATCTCCCAGTCCAAAGGTTGCCCCTAATAGAAGGGGTCCAATTTGAATTGGGCCTTGGACTAATTTTCAAAACTTTTTGAAAATTAAAGATGTGTACAGTTTAAATTTAAAAGTTAAATTTTAATAAGATATAAAGTATAATAAAAGTTATAGTATAATGAAGTTATTCAAAATGTATGAAAAATAATATAGAATAAATTTTGAAAATTATAAATTTATTAATGAGTTTAATTTATTAATAAGTTAGTTAATTAAATGCATATGCATGTAGTATATATTATGATATATGTTATGATATTTTAAAACGTTTAAGATATCATAAATATGCATGTATGTATAAATAATGATTTTCTAAATTAAAATAATTTAATGATAACAATTTAATTAAATAAATAGTATAGACATGTATATGATATATGTGTAATACTATAAAGGTATAGTACATATAAATATTAAATATAAATATTATATCAATATAAAATTAATTAAAAAGTTAGTTAATTAAAATTAATTAAATATGATTTGATTAATATAATATTATATGTAAGACTATTATATAAGTAATATGAAATATAAATGTTATATCATAATAAAACTTATATAATATGAATGTATAAACTAAAGGCGGAACATCAAAGAAACCCAAAATTGACTTAAGGAATAAATACATACGTAATCGTATGTATACTGTGATTGTCGGTATGTTCGACACTTGAATCACGAAGGTAATTCATTAGAATTACATTGTTTCGTAAGTCGATATCACTCAATATAACATACTGAAGATTATGAATCTTCAATAATGTTGTCCTTCGCCATTTATATATTAATAGACTACTTGCATATCTTTAGTTGTTGAGCTTTCCTCAAGCTATGGATGTTATGTGTAGTACTATTAAATATCAAGTAGATGAGGTAACATAACTGCACATATTTGTTGAGCTTTTCTCAAGGTATGTGCATTATACTCTGGCCATTGTGAAATGGTTGGTCCGAGTGAATAATCCAACTTTATTTGTTGAGCTTTCCTCAAGGTAAAGGCCGATTAGGAAAAGGTACCATGGGTTACCAGTTGAATATAACACAACAGAATGTAGAAGTATGATTTGTTGAGCTTTCCTCATGGTCAGAATTCCAAGACATATGAGTCCTAACACCTACTAGTGAAGTCGAAAGACATCCATATTTCGACCTAGGGTTTAGTGAAACATAAAAGACTAGTGGGAGCTTAGTATAAAACATATGGTTTAACCTTACTAATACTAATGAACATATATTATGGTTTGTCCTAATAATCTACCACTTAAACTTGCAGAAATTATCAACTCCAAAATAGTTTACTAAAAATTACAAACTAACCCGTCCAAACTATACCGACTGGCTAAGAGCAATCAAAATAGCCTTGACTTATGAGGGCCTTTGGACTACTATTACATGCAAACCCAAAGAGAAACCCAATGATGATGTAGACCCCGAATTGCGACTTGTTTATGAAAAAGGGTGTCAGACCTAGAGCTTGTCCAAGTTTTCATGCTATCTACGATAGACAAGCCATTGTAGAGGCATCACGAAAATATGTATGTCCATGATATATTTGATAGTCTTAAGGCTCTTTTTGGCGAACATTCACGTTCTGCAAGGTACGAGCTTACGAAAAAGCTGTTCAATACAAAAATGTCCAAAGGACAGAAAGTGGACTATTACGTGCTAATGATGAAAGACTATATTAATAGGCTTTCACAATTGGACATATGGATAAGTAACAAATTGCAAGTAGATTTGATCCTTGGTTTACTTACGCCTTATTATGAACTATTCATATTGAACTATAAAATTAATCTATTCAATGTGAATCTCATGGAGCTTCCCAATATGTTAAGGTTGGTCGAATTACAATCAAAGGACCGAGGGGCTGTACTTGCTGAAAGGGTAATGCATCATCTTCGAAGAGTTCGAAGAAGCAGAGAAGAAAAGTAAGAAGAATGATGACAAGGGTGAATATCAGCACTACCATAAACAAGCTCAATGGAAAAGGCATTGTCCCGTCTGCTTGAAGATTGTCATGGAAAGAAAGCAGAATGGTTTTACGACTCCATAACGTACATTTACGATTTAAAATTGTTTTGCAATCAATAAAATATCTTAAGTTTTAGATACCGATCTGATACTTATATATGTAATTCGTTACAGGGGCTTAGGAACTGGCATCGCATAGTAAAAGGAGAAATCAGACTCTAAATGGTTAATGGATCTATAGTAGATGCAAAAACAGTAGGAGATTATTATTTAGTTTTGCCGAATAGATTAGTATTGGTTTAAATAATTGCTATTTTCTAAATGACTTTACTTATAGGATTATTTATGTTTCTAGATTGTCTGAGACTGAAGATATATTTCATTATGCAAATAATGTAATGAACATTAGTTTGAATGGAAATAAAGTATGCAATGGTATTCTTCAAAATGACATTTATGTGATTAATACTAATTATGCTTGTTCTGTGAATAATTCTTCCAAAAATATAAATGATAGTTATCTTTAGCATTAAAGGCTAGGTTATATTAGTGGGAAATGGCAACATAAGTAGAAAACCGAAGGTTTTCTATCTCCAATTGACTCTAAATCGTTTGAAACATGTGAGTCATGTCTCAAAGGTAAAATGACCAAGCAACCCTTTAGTAGGAGAAATGAAAGAGTTGATGAACTCTTAGGGTTAATACATAGTGATATATGTGGTCCTGTGCCTGTAATTACCAATAATAATTGTTCTTACTTTGTTACCTTCATTGATGATTTCTTAAGACTAGGATATATGTTTCTTATGAAGAAAAAATGCAAATCCGTGAGAAATTTGCCGAATATAAAAATGTAATAGAAAACCGAACGGGCCATAAGATTTAGATTCTTCGATCAGATCTAGGACGTCGGTATGTTGGACAAGGTTTCCAACAATTCTTAAAAGATTATGGAATCATTTCTTAGGTTACTCCATCCTATACTTTGCAACACAATGGTGTGTCAGAGCAAAGAAACCGAACCCTATTAGATATGGTTTATTCCATGATGAGTAAGGCTGAGTTATCTCTATCCTTTTTGGGATATGGGCTAGAAACTGTAGCGGATATGTTGAACTTGTTGCCTACTAAATCTGTACCTAAGACGCCATATGAGATATGGCATGGGAAGAAACCTCATTTCAATTATTTTAAAGTGTGGGATTGCCTGAACTATGTTAGAACATTGGCCCTAATAGGCTTGAGGCGAGATCAGCTTTGTGTAAGTTTAAAGGATATCCTAGAAAATTATAGGGGATATATATTATACAACGTAATGGAACAAAAAGTGACTGTTCCACACATGCTATCTTTTTGGAAAAGGAATTTCTATCAGAAGAGATTAACAAAGGAATTTCTATCAAAAGAAATTAACAGTGAAGTTGTAGACTTAAATGAGATCTAAGAAACTAACACTGAAGCCGAACTAGTGGGAGAACCAAGTTGGCCCATATATGAAAACACGCAACCTATTAGAAGGTCAAATAAGGAATCTCGTGCACCAGAGAGATACTATGGTTTTTTCATGGATGACGAGAAGGAGGACGTATTAGACGATGACACTCCTTTATCTTTCTAACAAGCACTACAAAGTAAGACTCTACACTCTGGCTTGGGACTATGAAATTTGAGATAAACTCCATGTATGAAAATAAAGTTTGGACATTGTCAGACGTGCCCAAAGGGATAAAACCCATCAGTTATAAATGGATTTTTAAGAATAAACTAAATGTAGATGGAAAAGTGGAGACTTATAAGGCAAGATTAGTTGCGAAAGGATTTCATCAAACTCAAGGTGTTGATTATGACCAAACTTTTTCAGCCGTAGCCATGCTTAAATCTATTTGGATTATGCTAGCCGTCATTGCATTTTATGACTATGAAATATGGCAAATGGATATGAAGAAAGCTTTTCTAAATGGAGATTTAGAGAAAACCATTTATATGTTGCAGCCAAAGGGTTTTGTGGTCAGTGGGAGTGAAGGCAAGACTTGCAAGTTGTTAAATTCCATTTGTGGACTCAAACAGGCTTCAAGGAGTTAGAACAAGTGCTTTGACAAAGTAATCAAACAGTTTGGTTTTTATCAAAACATAGAGGAAGCGTGCGTATATAGAAAGGAATGGGGAAATGCTATCATATTCTTAATACTTTAGGTCAATGATCTATTATTGATTGGCAATGACACTTCATTATTACAATCAGTAAATGCTTGACTTTCCAAAAACATTTTCCATGAAGGATTTGGGAGACGCTGCCAATATTCTTAGTATTAAGATCTATAATGATATATCTAAGAGGCTATTGGGATTTTCCAATCCATGTACATAGACACCATACTAAAGAGGTTCAATATGGAGAATTCCAAGTGTGGAAATTTTCCAACGGAATCTAAAATCATCCTCTCTAAAAAGGACGCTCCTCATACTGATGAGGAGAAGAAGCGTATGAAGAGAATTCCTATGCTTCAAACTTATGATCCATAATTTATATCATGTTATATATTAGATCGGATGTGGCATACACATTGGGATGCGTAAGCCGATACCAGTCTAATTTCGAAGAAAATCATTGGACAGCCGTAAAATGCATACTTAAATATTTGAGAAATACTAATGACTTATTTCTCATGTATGGGAATGGAGACCTCCTTATGAAGGGGTATACAGATTCAAGCTTTCAAAGTGATATAGATGATAGTAAATCAGTATTCGGCTATGTCTTTACACTTAATTACGGAGCTGCTAGTTGGAAAAGTTTCAAGTAAGAAACAGTCGCTGATTCCATGATGGAGGCCGAGTACATCGCCCTCAATGAAGCATCAAAAGAGGCAGTTTGGATGCGCAAGTTTTTGAGTAAGCTTGGAGTGATTCCAAATACCAAGAATCCCATGGAATTGTTTTGTGACAACAACGCCACGATACAAATCGCAAAGGAACTAAGAGTACACAAAAAGTCATGGTGCATTCTTCGAAAGTTTCATTTGATTAGAGAATTCGTTGAGAAGAAAGAAGTTGTGATTCAAAGGGTAGATACTAAGGATAACGTAGAAGATCCATTCACCGAAGCCGTAACTCGGTCAACTCCCGAGAAGTTGATTGAAGGGATGCGATTGAGAATTCAAAATTGACCCAAAGTGCAAGTGGAAGATTGATAGAGTTAGGGGTATGCCCTAGGCCAATTCTGTAATTTATTGTAAAGTAATTAAGTCTGCAATCAATTCTCATTTTCAATAAAGGCGTTTGTTCTTTCCATTATATATTTGCTATAATGTGTTATAAATAATTAAATATTTAATAAAAATATATTTAAAGAAAAATCAATAAATTGTGTGTTTGTGATAGTATTAACAAATAGTTGTAATCGTGAGTATTGTACCACAATGTTATAAAACACATCATTTTAAATGTTCCTTGTCGAGATGCATCGAGACTGGATATCAATGTATGCGTTAGGATAAGAGTGCATAACACTCTTCAAATGTTGAGCAGCAGATTACTCATTACTGCTGGTGCCATACGTGCTAATAGTTATTGGATAACTATGGAACGACTTATTCGATAGTTTTCTGTTGGTTAGTATAACTAATGTCAAATAGAAAATATCGACGTGATGGATTTACACAGTTCTCTCAACTTCAGAATACTATGAATCTTCAATATGAAAGCTTTTCTTTGATTCTAGTCAAATCATGGCTCGACATCCATCAATTGACTATAGTTGGGTCGAGTGGAAGTATTGCAAGTAAAGCACTATTCAAGAGAGGATTCGTCTCCTCGGTTATACGGGTTTAGTCTCACTATCAACTCAGGTGAACCCAAAGTCAAAATCTAGCCGGAGTAGATTTGATTAATAATAATTGTTATCATTGAACCAAGGACATTATGTTTGGACTACAGAATTGAATATGAAAAATGTTGGAATTTTGACCATTACCAAATTTAATAAGTCCAAAGTGATATAGTTTGACAAATAAAATTAGTGTAAATAAATGTCAAAGCTGGAAAACACTTAATAAAGTGAAACTGGATTTTACCTAACCGACTAAGTGATAAGTTTGGCCAAAATGTCACACCACCTGCTAAGTGACGTGTGAATGTTAACATTCGAATAGTTCGATGTTAATCGCTAACCAAATTTACACTCGACAAGTCATATAACCAAGATGATGAATTCTCTTTAGACCAAATGATTTAATTATTTTATAATTGTTACAAGTTAATTAAATTAACTAATATATATGAAATAGTAATTATAAAATTTAAATATGATCTGAGGAATAAACATTGTTATATATATACAATAGCTATAATTTATCGACCAATATAAGATATCGATAACAAATTAAAATTGAATATATTTAGATATATTAATTTGGGTTAAATGGGCTAATGTCCCATGATTGTTTGAGGGATGTATCAACTGCTATAACATGGAATAGGCGCAGTAAAAATCAAGGAGATTGGTTTGAAGATGTATGGTTGAGATTAAGTAAGAAGAAGTATAAAATATTTTCCTACTTTCTCTCTTATTAAAACTATATATATATATATATAGTGATCTCAAAACCTAACCTATGATGTTTTTAGATGCATCTATTATCATTTACCTGGCCGAAATTACTCCTCAAGTAAACCAAAAATTTATCAAATCAAATTCACTTAAATCCAAGGCTATTTGATAGCAAGAAGGGTTGTGATTCAAGATGGCAATCAGATGAATAAACGAATTTCCAGAGGAAGAGAACTCATCTTTTCAATGTGGACTTAAGGGCATCTGTTGTATGTAAACATTTATTTACATAATAGATAGATAATTATGCTATTGTAATTTATTTCTCATGTGCACTTGTGTATTTATATGTCATTATTGCTTTGTTAGTTAGGAGAGATTTCTATAGGTAATGTTGTTTAGTACCAATTAATCTTCTTATGCATACTCATATTTGTAAATGACCTAATGATCTAAAATAAAGTATTTTTTGTACTAATTAATATATATACATATTAATATGTGAATCAATACACATACGCAATTTGTATTAGAGCATATATATTTATATGTACTATATAAAATTGATCTAATATTTTCTAATATTTCTATGTCAATTATGGATTATAACAGCCAATTTTTTTTGTTATTATTAGATATTATCATTATTTATCACTATATGATTTGATAAATTCATACAAAATAAAAACATTTCAAAAATTAAATTTTATATTTTTTAAAATTAGTTCATCATGTCAAAACTTTACAAATAAATTTTCATATTTTTCCATTTTTTATTTTGTTTTTAAAAATTAAATAAAAAACGGTTTTTTACTAATTAATGAATTAAAAAAATTTGAAATTTTTTCACAACCTTTGAAATATCATTTTAGATTTTCAAAAAATTTGAAATTTTGTTATATGATTTTTTTAATATTATTTAATTAATGATATATTAATTAATTAATTAATAATGTGTTTATATTAATATATTAAATCCACAACAACCTTTGATCTGAAAAGTTTTCGAATTGAAAATTTATAAAAAATTACTATTATATACAACTTATTATGATATAAACTTACTTTTAGTTATTGTGTTTATATTTATATATATAACATATATTTATATGATATACATTATATAATTAGTTTATTTTAATTCATATATATATATACACATATAAGAAAATTATATATATATATATATATATTAGTTGCTATTTATAAAATAATACACACACACACACAGATATATATATATATATATTTATATAATATTTTATACACTAAACATATTTATATACATACATACATATATGTGTGTATACATATACAATTACTTTGATATTTATAACTATACGTATATGCACATATTTGGGCAACATACAATACATATAAAATGAGCTAATGCGTCCATTACGATGTAAATTTCAATATCTTTATACATGCATGTTATACCTTGCACGGGTTATCATGTTACATATGCACATACATATACATATGTATATGATACATATGTATACTTATATGTTAAGTAAAATTAAATCTAATAAATTTCATACTACAATTTATAAATGAAATAAAATATATGATTTTATTTAAACTAAATTTAGAAATGTTCTAAAATTAGACTTCATAGACCCAATAATGATCCAATAGGGTAAAAAACTTGAAATTCACTCATATCTTTTGCTGCGGCCTTGTTTAGTTCTAACAGATTATCCATCTACCGATAGCCGGTTTATAGAATGACTAATGCTTGCTGAGCTAGAGGCCATCGTCTTTTACAACCACTTGTCATGAAGTTCCCCGTCCAAGTCGGGGTTGGAGAAATTAGGAGCAATAAGCAAAAGGCAAGGGAATGTCATGAGACTTTCCTTAGGAAAGCAAAGAAGGGCGTTCACTTGCTCTGGCAAGAGCATTCAACAGTCAGTGGTGTGTAGATCCAACGGGCAGGCTAACGCCCTGGTTCTTGCCAGGATCCCCAACCCTGAAGCATCGACGACAGCTCCTACTCTCTCATAGCCGCCTGCCGCACTTTAGAAATGGAGGCATCGCAACCTCAATTCGGGCCCACCATTACAGATAGGTTCTATAAAAAATTCCCCATCCAGAAATCTTTGTGAGTAGGCTACATGTAGCCCGTCTCACCATCATTCAACTCTCATGCACTAAAGCATCTAAGCTAAGCAATGCGCTCCTCTTTGATTAGGGAATAATGGTCGCTTCACAACTCGAGACGCGTCACATAGGAGAACCTCACAGCCCTATGCGCTTAGTTCGAGCCCAAGCTCGTTTGCCACTCTTCATTCGATCGCTTGCAACCTAAGAGAACCTGCTAGAAAATTTATGTTTCAGCTCATGCCAGTGCAAACGGCCACTCTACTCTGATTGGTACCCAGTCTATATTAACGATCATACCCAAACTGCCTTATTATCACACTGATATTTAACATATCCTAAAAAAGGATAGGCATTTCTGCAAAACAAATACATGAATTATTATCTATTCAAAAGCATTATACTTAATAGGTCAAAGTCAATAGTAGATAAACAAGCAAAAAACAACAAAAAGATTCTTAATTAAAGATTGTAACATAAAATGTGTTTCATTCAATTCAAAGAATGCAGAGGCACAACCCCCCTCCCCCGTAGACTTACAATGATATTCTTATCACTAACTAGTTAAAAAGAAGAAAGAGAGAAGAAGAAGCATGTCAATTGAACACTATAGAAGATCCAACTTCAGATGCAAAGATAAGCTCCCCCGCCACTCCAAACTATCAAGAACTTGTTAAAGTAAAGGGAGAGTACCGCCATCTTCGAAGCCTTCCACATCAAATCTCATAGTAGATCCTTAAAAGTTTCCAGTTGACATCGCTAAGGGGATGATCTGGACTTTAGCCGTGACATTAATGATGGAGGCAACAATTGCTACTCTTTTCTAATAGGATGGAGAATAAATCTGCCATGTTCAACAGGCTTATTAGCATAATAACGATGGTCGATCACCATTGGAGTCCTAGCTAGCAAGCATGGGCCTAAGCCAAGTGGCAAGCTAATATCCATCTCGAGAAGAATGTTTCGGACGATGGTTTGAACTGCATCAAAAAGTGATGGGTCGATACCAAGCTTTCTCCTTTCTTAACATGCCAAACATGTTTGACAAAAAGATGTAAGTGCAAAAATGTTTGAAAAGAAAATAGACTATGAAGCTAGGTGCTTTTTTAAGTAAAGAATTACGAATGATTCATAAGCTATAAAACAATTTCATGGGGAAAGAGTTTATGAGTCCAGGGAAGAAGAGAAGGGGCATTTATACATCCGTGCCTACAATCGATTGCATTGATTTTCAAAGAAAAAAGGAAGCCATCCAGAAGAGTTTATTGTAGGATCGATTTCACCTTAGAGAGGGGGTGAATAGGGTGATGCTATTAATTATAAAATTATTGCGGAAGCTTATAAAATTATTTCAACATAGATATATCAAAATAATAGCAGCATAGATAATAGCAGAATAATAAATGCAGAAATAGAACGACACAAAATTTACCCAGCTTCGGCAAAACCCTGCCTACGTACTAGCCCTAAGGTTTCTACTAGAAATTAAGTAGTCAGACGCTTACACACGTAAACTCGCGACACCCGCTATATACTAGCTTTAACTCTACGCTCAAAACCCTACCAAAACTCAGCCACTGAGTTGCGAAATCTCAAACTACGCCACGTAGTTTATCCCCTAGTCACACGACTAGTAATTACAACGGTTTAAAGAGAAATTAAAAACACTTTTAAACAATGAAATAAATAAACCCTAATATAACAGCCCAAATAAATTATAGAAGCCGGCCCAATTTCTTTTATTTCTTTATCGGCCTGGTTCCTCTTTTATATGCTCTGTTCCTTTCTTTTGTGAAAATGGCGGCCATTCCTTATGAAAAATATTAGCCTCATTCATTTCTAAAAATTAAGGCTTTTTGAAGTGCCGACTTTAAATTGATCGATTAAGTGGTTATTCGCGTGTAGCTTTGATCATTTCCTCGTTGCTCACTTCGGCTGCTTTGACGAGTTCAATTTTTGCTTCGGTACACAATTTATGCTTTTGTGCTTTAATGTTTTTCGTACTTGAACTTGATGGATTTGAAACCCGATGATGATAATGTTTATATAAGGTTCGAATCCCTATTTTCTCGTTCGTATATATTTATTTGAATTTGTCAATTGATTCGCTCGGCAAGTTGATGTTACTTGGATGCTTGAGATTGATTCTGAATTTATCAATTTCGTATATTTATGATTTCGTGATTGACACGGTGTTGATTTCAATTTCTTGGCTACCACGGTGTTGATTTTGATCTGTTCATTCTCGTTCTCGTTGTCCTCGGCTTTGACTTGATTTTGGCGATGTTGATTTCGTTCGACTTTGGCTATTTGATATTGAACTATTGACTTCGGTCACTTGACTTTGTTTATGCGATTCCATGACTTAATAATGTCTTCGGCTATCACTATTGCACATATATTGTTTCTGGTCATTTTACATTGTTTATGTTTTTGATTTGTGGTCATCCAGCTTTGCCTAGATTGTGCTTTTGTGCCATAGTTTGCATTGTCTGGTTTGAATACTTTGGTTTTGATTTGGCCTGACATTGTCACTTGTAGTTGTGGTGTTGCAGTCTTTAACTTATACTCTATATAGTTGCATTGTTGGTCTTGTATCACATGATGTTCATTAGTCTTCGACCCAGTTCATGTATATAGTCTGGTTGATGTAGCATTGACATAGTTGACATATGCATTAAATTAGCTCTGAATCAATATCATATATATGAATGCACTTGCTCATCTCTATTGTATTGTTTCTAGCTAGTTCACATTGTACTGTTGGCACTAGCTTCATCATGTCTGCACTGCTCTATTCTTTGTTCTATATATTTGCTCCTTCGAGTTAGTGAAACTTGTATATAAATGTTTAGTAGTCTCGAGTTTATATTCTACTGTCACCATGTCACTGCATACATTGTTTGCATATCAACTTGTTGAAATCACTTTTTCTTGTATCCACACATCTCTGGTCTTTGCTTCATGTATGCACTGCCTGTGTGCAGTTTGCACTATGCATTCGAACTTGAACCGTAACCTTCATCATGTATACACTTTGATAATCATGTTGCCAGCCTTATGTGTATATGCACGTGTTCTATTTTACTTTGGCGTTGAATCAGATCTTTTGGGTCTGGTCTTTGATGATGCTTGACTACTTGTATATTGATATTGAGTCACTGTTTCACTGTTTTATGTACTTTGTCCATGTTATACTGTTCTTTGATCAAAACTGCCACTTGATGCTTGGTGCCTGGTCTTTAATGCATCGAGTTACATCACTGGTCTTTGCATTTTTTTTCATTTACTTCGAGATAGTTTCAGTTGCAAGTGCATTTATAGTTTAGCTCTTGTTTGGTTTTTGGTGCACATGCTTGCTTCCCTGACCTGTTGCACTATAAGCTTCATGTGTACTTCTGGTTAGCATATTTAGCTTGGTTGTCTTGAGCACATTTGTATATATGATGCTTTGACTATTGAGGTAGTGGCATTGATATTTGAATCTTCATTTGCTCTTCATTATTGAGGCTATTCTTCTGTTGGATATTGAACTTGGTTGATGAACTTAAAACTGTAACTCTGGTTCCATATCTGACCAGCTACATTTTATTCTTGTGCCCGTCACCTTTTAATTTTTGTTTTCACTTGAACTTCATCTTGATTTTTGGAATTCCACCTGTGTTGAATCCAGCTTTAAAGCTCGGGTTTGACCTTGTGCTCGTTTGTGATTTCACTTGAGTTGAAACCGACTTTGATTTGGGTTTGACCTTATGCTCACCTGTCCCTGTAATTTTATCAAGTGTATATATCGGTGTGCACGACCTCGTGGCATGTACAGCGATACGTTGTGCATGTCACAAGCTGTTCGTGTATGATGAATTCGAATTTAAATGATGACGAACAACCCTAATAACTAAGGCAAATATTATTTTCAAAATGCACATTTTATTTTATACTGCAAAAATATTTCCTTTTCAGTTTTACTGCGTCAATATTTATTTTTGCAGATTGCTCAGATGCTGGATTTAATTTGGAATGAAGTTGAAGATAAAATACGAGTTGAGTGAATGAGTGATATGTGGTGAATTCAAATGTAAATGTGAATCGTGATGTAATCAAAATTATATTGTAATTGAAATTGTATATATATAGCGAGAGCTTGAAATTTGTACTATTCAAAAATTGTAATAAATATTTGTTTGAATAAAATATCCATTTGAATTCAAATTATGTGTTATTTATTTTATTCAGCGAATATTTATTTAATCTATGAAAAATAAAATAGTACATTAACAAATACATTTAAATGAATATATATATATATGTTTATTATCATCAAACAAAAATCATATAGTCGCATATTCAACAATCTCCCCCTTTTAATGATAACAAACATATATTTAAGATTTTGAATTTGTTAAATGTATTTGATCATTCAATTTGCTCCTCATATTTGAATGCTTCCTCTCTACACAAAGCTCCCCCTTCATATATGCATACAATTAAAATTATGCAAATGAGCCTAGATGCAAAAAGAAAATATTTGATCTTTATTTGCTAAAATCTTAATTTTTCTCTCCTCCTTTTGTTATCAGCAAAAGAGTAATAGTATTAGAAAAATAGAGATAAAGTGATAGATATTAATCCAACATTAAAACTCAATTAAATATAAATATTAGATTTCAATAGAAAATCAAACAAAAATCATAAATACTTTGTTAGGCGCATATTCCATATTTAGAATGATGGGAATGGTGTCATCATATAAAACAATACAATTTTGTCTATTTGTGGTATATTTATATCAGGAATTTGAATCTCTACCAACCATGCATAACCGTTAGGACTTTTAACAGAGATTAGTAGTATTCCAATTTTATTTTAAAAAATGAATTCAAGTATCTTCTAACCACGCATAACCGTGAGGAATTTTAAATGGGATTAGAATCAACTTTTTTATTTAATAAATCAATTTTGATATGCGTTCCATACGTGCATAACCGCGAGGACTTTTAATGAGCATGGAAGCACATAACAAATTCCAAGTAATTCACCCATGCATAAACGTGAGGATTTTAAATGAGAGTGAATACTATGGATTTTATTTTATTTTATTATAATTTTTTTATTAAAAATATAAAATGAAAAACAAATGATTCCTGTTTAAAGTACCACATATCGACAAACTATATAGAATTTTGATGAGTGATGGTCGTTAGAAATATGATAGAAATAGAGATGGTCATGTAATTTTTACCAATAAAAAGTTTTATAACTCTTGTTTAAATTTCTAAAGAAATTTACTAATTATACCGTATCGAGTTATAATATATGATAAATATCAACACTCATCACTTTTTCAATCACTATTTACCTTTTTGATAATTAGTAGGGAGTCAGATTAGTCAATGTTATAATTTAAAAAAATTAAATTCAAAAAATAATTATAAAATCAATTTTTCTAAAAATGACCAATCTGAAAATAAGGCCAAAAATGATTTTCTAGAAGAGGTTTCATGAGAAAAACTTCTGCCATTTGAAAATTATTTGAAATGATAAATATGCAGATATTTTCTTTGAAAAATGATGCAGTTACTAAATGTCTCAACATAAATCACGTTTCACTAGTAATTTTTCTATCAACTAGATTACCAATGTAATCTGCATCTGAATTTTTCTTTAGCTCGAAATTATCATTGGTTAAATTTGATAGACCAGACCGTGAAGTGTGCATAAAAATATCTTAAAGTCATTTTTAACAACTTTTTAAATGAAATTCTCTTGAATTTGAGTTGAAGTTGTGTAAATTATCAAGAACCGTGAATATAGAGTCAGCCGTAAAATAACCAAATGAATTATTATCCAATAAAACACTATTATTAATCCAAACTAATATATATGAAGCAGTTCAAAGACTCTAGCAATTTTTATAGTGTTCTTGGCATAAGAATATAATTGGCCAACAATTTTGAATAAGTCAGAATCAAAATCATCATTTATTTCATCATCACATTATTGGCTGATTTAATTCAAACTATGGTGCAGATTATCACATTTAATATATCGTTCAAAATATACCATTACCTGTTTTACCTTTATGATAATTTTTCGCTGTTGCCCATTGTGATTCTGTCACCTTTGTACTAGGCTAAGGAACTTTACTTTGACGCTCATTGTGTCCTTGGAACAGCCAGAATCCAAGTAACACTATTGTTGTTCCTTAGTCTGCCACCACACCTACACGATAAAAGGTTTTTGTGACCTATTTGTTTTTATAGGTCCATTGTTGTTAGTGAAAGAATATTTTGAAAAATAATTTTATGGAGACCCAAAACTATTTATATATGTCCCTTTCGGTACCCAGATTTGTTTAACTTTGAGAGATTTTATATTTGTGCCTTTTGGAACCCAAATTGGCAAAGTTTTCACGTGTTTGGGTCCATACCAACAATTGTTTTGATTGTGTCCAAATTTTCTACAAATTGTGCACATTGAATTGACTTGATTAAATTTTCTTTTAACAGGTTCAGATTGATTATATCCAAGTCCTTGTCTAACTGTATTAACAGTTTGTTTTTCTAATAGCATATTCAAGGATTTTTCACTTTTTGAAAATTTATCTAAAGTTGTTGACAGTTGTTGGACTTGTGTTTTGAGGGATTCATTTTCGTTTAATAATTGTGTGCACTTTTTAATAGAATTTTCCCTTCTTGTATTTTCACTCTCTTTCAAAATCAGAATTTCATTTTCAAGCAATTTAATTTTAATTTCTGATTTTTTAATTTCTTCTTCGAATGTTGGACACTTATCACGCTTAGGGATCCTACTTTGATAGATTTTAACTAATTTTTCAAGCTGGTCATTTACTTCTATCAAACTATCTCTTTGTGATTCAATTTTAGCATATTTCTTCCTAAGTCTTTCAAAACAGCCATTTACTTCGTGGAAATATATAAGTAGTTGTGAGTGAGTTTTGATACCTCGCTTGGCTGGTCATCGTCGCTATCAGTTATATTACCTCGAAGGCACATATCTGCTTTCTCACTCTCACTGCTAGTACTTTGATTATCTTCATCACTTGTATTCCACATGGCTGCAAAATTTCTCCTTTTTTATTTCTTTTCAAAGTCGTGTCGATTTTGAGGACAATTGGGCTTGATGTGTCCGGGTTGGTTGCACTTATGATAGATGATTTTATGATGTTCTGTGTTATCTAAAACTTTGATTATTCTGCCTTTTAATTTTTTATTTAGAGCTGGATTTCTGTATTTGTGGTTCCACCTTTTTAATTTCTTTATTACCATTTCCAACTCTGCTGCTCTATCATCATCGTCGTCGTCATCACTTTCAGTTGTTCCTTTGAGAGCTATTGATTTCTTTCGACTATCTCCTCCTTCATGCTCTTCCTTGAATTTCATTTCTAGCTCATGAGTGGTGAGATTTCTGATGAGTTCTTCAACTTTGATCTGTTTTAATTCTTTCGACTCTTGAATGGCAGTCACTTTTGCTTCAAAACTTCGTGGAAGGACTCTGAGGATTTTTCGGACTATCTCCAACTTTGTGTATGATTTTCCGAGAGCTTTTGATTTGTATACGATATTGGAAAGTCGTCCATACATCTCTTTGACATTTTCTTTCTTCGCCATTGTGAAGTTCTCGTATTCGCTGCTTAGCATGGCAAGGCGAGATTCTTTGACTTGAGATGTTCCTTCGTGAGTCACTTCTAATGTGTGCCATATTTCCTATGCAGTTAGACAATGTGAGACACGATTAAACTCAAACTGATCTAATGAACAAATAATCGAATTCATAGCTTTGGGATTAGTATTCTGTAACTTATTTTCTACATCTGTCCATTGATCCTTTGGTTTATTTATTTCCTGATTATTTACAATTATAGTTGGTACTGTATACCCTATCTCAACAATATCCCAAGCGTCAATGGTTTTTAGAAAAATTTCCATCCTATTTTTCCAGTAAGCATATTCACCATTGAACATTGGTGGTCTAACTATGGATTGGCCCTCAGCGAAAGCAGTATTAAAAGAAGCCATTTTAAAAATTCAAATTTTTAAAACAAAAATTGGTTTTTGAAAAATCAATTTTTTTAAAACAAAATGACTTTTGTACCTTGATCTAATACCACTTGTAGGATCGATTTCACCCTAGAGGGAAGGGGGTGAATAGGGTGATGCTATTAATTATAAAAATTATTATGTAAGCTTATAAAATTATTTCAACACAGATATATCAAAATAATAGCAGCATAGATAATAGCAGAATAATAAATGCAAAAATAGAACGACACAGAATTTACCCAGCTTCGGCAAAACCCTGCCTACGTGCTGCCCCTAAGGTTTCTACTAGAAATTAAGCAGTCAAATGCTTACACACGTAAACTCGCGACACCCGCTAGCGACTAGCCTTAACTCTACGCTCAAAACCCTGCCACAACTCAGCCACTGAGTTGCGAATTCTCAAACTACGCCATGTAGTTTGTCCCCTAGTCACACGACTAGTAATTACAATGGTTTAAAGAGAAATTAAAAACACTTTTAAACGATGAAATAAATAAACCCTAATATAACAGCCCAAATAAATTATAGAAGCCGGCTCAATTTCTTTTATTTCTGTATCAGCCTGGTTTCTCTTTTATATGCTCCGTTCCTTTCTTTTGTGAAAATGGCGGCCATTCCTTGTGAAAAATATTAGCCTCGTTCATTTCTAAAATTTGGACCTTTTGAAGTGCCGACTTTAAATTGATCGATTAAGTGGTTATTCGCGTGTAGCTTTGATCGTTTCCTCGTTGCTCACTTCAGCTGCTTCGACGAGTTCAATTTTTCCTTCGGTATGTAATTTATGCTTTTGTGCTTTAATGTTTTTCGTAATTGAACTCAACGGATTTGAAAGCCGATGATGATAAGGTTTATATAGGGTTTGAATCTTTATTTTCTCGTTCGTATATATTTGTTTGAATTTGTCAATTGATTTGCTCGGCCGATTGATGTTGCTTGGATGCTTGAGATTGATTCTGACTTTATCAATTTCGTATATTCATGATTTCTTGATTGACACGGTGTTGATTTCGATTTCTTGGCTACCACGGTGTTGATTTTCATCTTTTCGTTCTCGTTCTTGTTGTCCACAGCTTTGTCTTGATTTTGACGATGTTGATTTCGTTCGACTTTGGCCATTTGATATTGAACTATTGACTTCGGTCACTTGACTTTGTTTATGTGATTCCATGACTTAATAATGGCTTCGGCCATCACCATTGCACTGATATTGTTTCTGATCATTTTACATTGTTTATTTTTTTGGTTTGTGGTCGTCCAGCTTTGCCTAGATTGTGCTTTTATGCCATAGTTTGTATTCTCTGGTTTAAATACTTTGGTTTTGATTTGGCCTGACATTGTCACTTGTAGTTGTAGTGTTGCAGTCTTTAACTTATACTCTATACAGTTGCATTGTTGGTCTTGTATCACTTGCTGTTCATTAGTCTTCGACCCAGTTCATGTATACAGTCTGGTTGATGTAGCATTGACATAGTTGACATATGCATTAAGTTAGCTCTGAATCGATATCATATATATGAGTGCACTTGCTCATTTCTGTTGTATTGTTTCTTGCTAGTTCACATTGTACTGTTGGCACTGACTTCATCATGTCTGCACTGCTCTATTCTTTGTTCTATATATTTGCTCCTTCGAGTCAGTGAAACTTGTATATGAATGTTTTGTAGTCTCGAGTTTGTATTCTACTTTCGCTATGTCACTGAATACATTGTTTGCATATCAACTTGTTGAAGTCACTTTTTCTTGTATCCACACATCTCTGGTCTTTGCTTCATGTATGCACCGCCTGTGTGCAGTTTGCACCGTGCATTCGAACTTGAATCCGTAACCTTCATCATGTATACACTTTGATAATCATGTTGCCAACCTTGTGTATATATGCACATGTTCTATTTTACTTTGGCATTGAATCAGATCTTTTGAGTCTCGTCTTTGATGATGCTTGACTACTTGTATATTGATATTGAGCCACTACTTCACCGTTTTATGTACTTTGTCCATGTTATACCGTTCTTTGATTAAAACAGCCACTTGATGCTTGGTGCCTGGTCTTTGATGCATCGAGTTGCATCACTGGCCTTTGCATTTTTTTTCATTTACTTCGAGACAGTATCAGTTGCAAGTGCATTTGTAGTTTAGCTCTTGTTTGGTTTTTGGTGCACATGCTTGCTTCCCTGACCTGTTGTACTATAAGCTTCATATGTACTTCTGGTTAGCATATTTAGCTTGGTTGTCTTGAGCACATTTGTATATATGATGCTTTGACTGTTGAGGCAGTGGCATTGATATTTGAATCTTCATTTGCTCTTCATTATTGGGGCTATACTTTTGTTGGATATTGAACTTGGTTGATGAACTTGAAACTGTAACTCTGGTTCCATATCCGACTAGCTACATTTTATTCTTGTGCCCGTCACCTTTTCATTTTTGTTTTCACTTAAACTTCATCTTGATTTTTGGAATTACACCTGTGTTGAATCCAGCTTTAAAGCTCGAGTTTGACCTTGTGCTCGTTTGTGATTTCACTTGAGTTGAACCCGACTTTGATTTGGGTTTGACCTTGTGCTCACCTGTCCCTGTAATTTTATCAAGTATATATATCGGTGTGCACGACCTTATGGCATGTACAGTGATACGCTGTGCATGTCACAAGCTGTTCGTGTATGATGAATTCGAATTCAAATGATGACGAACAACCTAAATAACTGAGGAAAATATTATTTTTAAAATCCACATTTTATTTTATACTGTAAAAATATTTCCTTTTCAATTTTACTGCGTCATATTTAGTTTTGCAAATTGCTTAGATGCTGGATTCAATTTGGAATTAAGTTGAAGATAAAATACGAGTTGAGTGAATGAGTGATATGTAGTGAGGTCAAATGTAAATGTGAATCGTGATGTAATCAAAATTGTATTGTTATTGAAATTGTATATATATAGTGAGAGCTTGAAATTTGTACTATTCAAAAATTATAATAACTATTTGTTTGAATAAAATATCCGTTTGAATTCAAATTCTGTGTTATTTATTTTATTCAGCGAATATTTATTTTAGCTATGAAAAATAAAATAGTACATTAACAAATATATTTAAATGAATATATATATATATATGTTTATTATCATCAAACTAAAATCATATAGTCGCATATTTAACATTTATGAATTTAGGGAAGAAGAGAAGGGGCACGTAGGAGACGTGACACGTCTCTGCCACATTTGAAAAAATGAACCGTCATAACTTAGAACACGAAGCTACATGGAAAGCGAATTAAATGCTTTGCAGAGTCATCTATCGGTAAGAATTTCATGATTTGACAAACCCATACCCGCTGGCAGATAAAAACTTAGGGGAAAATGTTGTTAATTTTTTTCCTAAGTAATGAGTATATCAATTTAAGACGGTATGGCCCAATCAAAGCCATCCCGACTACTTTATAACCGACCCATATAAGCCGATCCAAGCCCATGTTAGACTCAAACTAACCTTTCTATTCAGGAAGGCACCAAGATGAGGCCCGATCGCCTCGTCCCTAGGCAATTGTCACATTTTGGAAGATCTGGGCTCGGCCTGGTCCAATAGAGCTTCATTCTATGACGACCAACCTTCTTATGTCAATCTACTTGTAGAACAACTTCAGGTCAGCATGTTCACTCACCATCAGTCCTGTTGACGCCCGACACCTTTCCAAATCCGCCTCAACAAGCGACACATCAAGCAAGATATGCTCAAGCATGGCCCATCATTGACCCAACTTTGGTACAACTACCCTGATTGGTCCCAGGTAGGCCTCCCTACCACCTCGCACCTAACCGAATACCATATTCCTAGCATGGTCCTAAGCAAGATTCCTAGTTCCATTCATACCGTCGATAGTCGACCGACCAGCTCAGCAAGACTTGTCATATGAGCACTCAAGTAAACGACAAGCTATCCATCCACCTACCCAAAGCACTGTAGCTGAATGGTTGAACCGATGTGGTTTACCATCAGCATTAAATTCTAAGTCTACGCATTAAATTCAAGGCTCATGTCTGGTGCAGAGGAACAATGAGTATGTTTTCATCCGCCGCACATCTTCTAACACCTTGAAAGTTGTCATCCACCCGTCCTTGCAGCCATATCAACGGTCAAGCATTTTTCTCCCTAGTTCTGTGGCTCAATTGCAGCCGTCCATCATTCACTTCAGCTATTATAAATATCATATGCATTGCAACTTCAAAAGGGTTGGAATATACAAGGATTCTGAATTCTATACACAATTCAAGGCTCTTATTATTGCAAATCCTTAACATTACACAGGTTTATTAGTTTTAAGCGCTTCCCTTTTTCTTGTTGTTCTCTTGTAATTCTTTGTAGTTGTAAAAGAAATATATAGTAAGAGAACTTCACAGTGAACGTAAGCAGCTTTGTTGAACCACTATATATCTTGTGTTATTTACCTTTCACCTGCGTATTTAACATCTCATTTTTCACATTAATCCTAGTATTTGTATGTAATCTTTGCACGTTAGTCTAGTTCCAAGGTTAGCTAAATTTCTAGTCGACATATGTGTTAAGAAATATGTTAAGAATAGCTTGATACCTGTACTTTCCTAAGTTACAAAAAATTTCGATTATGTAATTATTACTTGGGCATTAGGTAATACATAGTCATGTCACTACGCCATAGATGGCCTTCTGCAACAGATTTGCAAGGTGTTGCCAGCTAAAATGTTGCGATAGGTATGCTGATTTTTGTCTATTGCAACACATGCTTTAAGGTGTTAGCATAGATATCAGCAAAATGTTGCAGTAGCTATAGCTGTATTCAAATTAAAAAATTAATAAAATTAGCAATCCGCGTGAATACGATCCAACGATCTATATTTAATCCGACTGTTAAAATGGATCACCGCTGCACTTTTTACCAAATTTTCGTTTTCCCGCGTATGTTGTTGTAGATCCCCTTTCAGTTTTCAATTCATAATTCTCAAATCAAAATGCAAATTCACAAAATCCAGCAAATTCATACTTCCAATTCGCGATTAGAATCAATTCATAATTCTCAAATCAATTCGCGTGGAGATGGAAGATGATTTCAGGCGATTAGAATAAATCAAGTATCAAGTTCCAATTCGCGATTCATCTTCTTTGGGGATCCGCAAGTCTGACTGATGAAGTCGCCTGCTGCTTCATGTTGCGTTCAGTACTTGGAAAGTTTGCTGAAGATTGCCGAGATAGAGGCTTGGATACTACTGAGATTACGATGCCACTGGCCGGTGATGCTATGTTTCAGATCCATAGTGGCTCGCAGTGCCATCGTTCGGTCTAGAAGCGAAATTAACAACAGACAACGAATGTTGTGTTTCAGATCTAGAAGCAAAATCAAGGGCGTCATCTTCAAATTCAGTATCTCAGACTCAAGCATCTTCTCAGCAGCAATCTGTTTTGCATATGAAGGCTTCTGGTTTGTTTTTTAATATTATTTGTGCTTTTTGATGATTTCTTCTTCAGTTTTTGAAGCTTGGGAATATGTTAGCTTATTAAAATTGGATGTTTTGCAGCTCCTAAGAGAAAAATTCATTTTATAAAATATGTACCCAAATGAGTTCAGATTCTTGATGGATACTAGTTTTGTTGTACAGTCAAATTTGGTATTCAGGCTCAACTTATATATTTAGTTTCTTAGATATATATCTAACCTTAAGTTTGTTAGATATATTTAGTAAATTTTAACTGAAATGTAAGATACATGTCGAACTTCAAAAGCTGGGGTGATTTTGTATGTACTTTGATGGAACTCTATTTTATCAACAGATGTAGCCAAACAGTCGAATTTGAATGAAAATGAAAATTCTTTTTCCCTAAACAGCGTCTACTTACCTCTACTATTGTATATCTACAAGGTTGAAGTATGTGGAACAAGAATTGGCAAAAAAGAGAGGTAAGAATGTTGAGTCAGGAAATAAAGAGGACAATGATCCGGTGGATGAATTATATGTTGTACCTGAGCATCTTAAGGTTAGCTTTTGAGTGTGATTATGAAGTGTAAACTGCTACTCCATTCTCGACTGGTAGCTTAGCAGTTTGCATTTTTAGAATTTTTAGAATTTCATAGGATGTACTGATGATTGTAATTTCTAAATAC
Organism: Allium cepa; assembly: GCA_030765085.1. Lineage (NCBI taxonomy): Eukaryota > Viridiplantae > Streptophyta > Magnoliopsida > Asparagales > Amaryllidaceae > Allium > Allium cepa. Next base: position 621,709,149 of record CM060940.1, on the reverse strand, counting down.
CTGGTAGCCTAGCAGTTTGCATTTCATAGAATGTATTCATGAGGCAAATGTAGTAAATCTTTCTTGACTGGAAACCAATGATTAGAAATGACCATAATGTTGATTAACAGGTTGTGGCATTTGTCGTTTGAAATATTTGATGTTGATTAACAGGTTTGGTTTCTTAAGAATACAAACCATATTTTGATTGTGTTCCATACATCAGTGTACAAGTGAATGGTAGTCAGCCTCTGGTATTTAGATATTGACCCACTCGCCCATGTGCTATAAAGAAAAGAAAATGTAGGAAGACTTTTCTATAGCAGGATTCTACAGCGAACTAACTGAAATCACTTCCTCCGCATGTTACTTTCAGGTATGCACCAGATTCTTTTTTTCCTCAGCTTCTCTTGTCTATCGTATTTTAAACCATGCATTATTCCACAACCAGGCGGTGTTGCTTCTGGATTCAAACATGCTGAAGTTAATGAGGATGAGCATGAAACATGGCTATTTGTTTGTAGGGGAAAGCTCATGGTCCATGTCGAGGAGGTAACATTTATCATGTTGCCTTGGTAGACTTTGTGTTATTTTTATTGCAAAAACTTATTGCATTAGAGCCGTTGTTTTTAGGTTCCTTTTGCTAGAACTTCTCTGGGACATGACGACATATATATTTTGGATACAAAGACTAAGATATTTCAGTTCAATGGTTCGAAATCTTCTATACAAGAAAGAGCAAAAGCTCTCGAAGTCGTGCAATACATAAAAGATACGTATCATGATGGAAAATGTGATGTTGCAGCTGTTGATGTCTGTATTTGTCAGCGTCGGTGTACGTATAAATTGAAACTGCATATGTAATGAGTGAACTGAGTGATGTAGTGAGGAATATCTGTATATGTGAATATCAGTGTTATATATCATTGAATTGTAAAATAGTGGAGTCAGGAATTTGTACTATTTCAAATGTTGAAATAAAATATTTATTTAAATAAATTACTGTTTAAATATCAAATTCTGTGCAATAGCATTTTATTAAATAAATAATTATTTCTATTAAAAAATCAAATATGCTCTACATTGTGGGCTCCACAACTTCAGAAAGTTAATATCTATAGCAACAATTTTGGAATGTTGCTACAGATACCTATGGGTGTTGCCATAGACCCAAATAGGGTTCTATTGCAACAATATTACTTATGTTGCCTTAGATAGTCAAAATGTTGCTTTTGAGGTCTAAGGCAACGGCAAAAATTGCATCACCCTAAAAGTGTTGCCATAGACCTATGGCAACATTTTTCGGGCCTGAGCCAATATTTTTTTTTGTGTTGCAGAAGGCCATTTATGGCGTAGTGTGTATTGTGAAACTATCATCATTATATAGCTAATAAATTCTTCAATCAGTTCAATATCAAATTATTTCAGTAGTGGAGACTTGAGCTAAATCTTTGTAGTTTAAGAATAATTCGCCGCTTAGACTATGTTTTAACCTCATAATACAATCAGAAGATGTTGGTACTTACATATAAAACTTTACTTTATATTCATCTTCTTTTAAATTTCTCGCAGTTAGAAATGGGTTGGTGGAGAACTGCCAAAAAAATTCTTTAAATTCAAACGTATGGCATCTTGGCTGTCCACCGTCTATATTCCGAGATGGTTCATTCAAAATGTTATATATTGACTTGATTAGTTTGAAGGAAGATAAATAATTAATTTATCTCACATGCATCTCATGAGAAGATCACACATACATCTTAAGGAATTATCTATCAACTACTGTCATGAAATTATTTTCAAAATATATGTCATATTTCTGGATAATGATTTATGCAAATCTTCAAATTCTCACACTTTGAGTGTATAATTTTGAGAGAGAGGTGTGTTAACCAGGGTCGGAGCTAGGATTCTATTGTTACCTGGGCTAAGTAAAAGAGATGAAAGAAATAAAAAAATAGAGCTAAATAATATAAAAAATTGCAACGAAGTAGTTTTTAATTATGTTTAGTGAAAGCTTACAAAAACATGAGGTATTCATGTATATCTCATGTGTGACTTAGATAAATACAATAGGCAGACACGTTAATCTAGACAAGTTGTACTCTATGCTCTTTGCGTGAGTTGAAATCACAAACTACCGAATTCAAATCAATATCTTCAACAAGCTTCCTTTCTACGTTGATAATCGTGCAATCCTCAAAAAAATCATCATCCATTTTGTTACGTTGAGTAGTTTTAACATTTTTCATAGTTGAAAAAGCTCGCTCCTTCGTTGCCGTGAAAAACCGTAAGAGTTAAAATAAGACGAATCAATCGATCAACCAAATAATAAATATCTTTTTTTCTTGTCTCAAATAATTGTTTACACAACTCCGAGATAGTTGATTGATTCTGGAAACTTGGATGAGATGGAATATCAAGCTCATAATGTTGTAATTGACACTCTAATATATGTATCTCTTGGAATGTGAAATCTTGTGGGTAGTACTTCTCCACTGGAATGCAAATGTCATCAATTTTTAACAATCTATAAGCATCTCTTGGATCAAAGTGGTGCTGAGGATTAGTAGCTACATTGCTCTTTCAGAGAATCTAGTGTTTCAACTCAACTATTTGAAAATCAATAGCAGCATTAAAGATGTCAATATGATAATGATGAAGAACATTAATATCATCATGTTATTGACAAGAGCGATGTGTTCCAATTTTGTAAGACATGTTCATATTGGGTATGTCAATGAAACGTTTCGTACAAAATTCTTCCACTTTCTTAAAGAAAGCAAACCAACCTTTGTCTCTTAGCTTTTGAAGGAGTGTTTTTGTAGTGGTAACAAGATTCATAACATTTACAATATCTTGTGTTTTTAGTTGAAGATATTTACAAAGTCCATCTGTTATACTTAATATCTCATTCGACTAATGAAGAATGAAAACAAACTAAAAATGAAGTCATAGCGAGGTAGGCACCTTTTGCTTTAGTACTTTTATTTGGCTTCATGTCCCGACTTTTCCATATGTTCTTAATTATATCAAACGAAGGAGAAAAGAGATCAATTAAACTACTTATGGAACTCAAATGAGAGCTCCAACGGGTGGCTCTAACTCGTTGTAATGTCTTAAGTTGGTTAGCTCCACGGTGTGTTTCAATTTCACCAAGTGCTACTTTATTGGCAATCTCTGCTACTCGACTTGATTGTAATTCACTATGTCTCTTAGGAGAAGCATCAATAAGGTTAACAATAATATCCAATTTTGAAAAGAATAACCAAATATCTTGAACATCTTTTAAAGCAAAAACCAATGCATGTTGTAGTTGATGGACAAAACAATGTATATAATATGCATGTGGGCATTCTTCAAGGAATAATGCTTGCAACCCATTCCATGCTCCTCTCATGTTGCTTGCATCATCATATCCTTGTCCTCTTATTTTATTAATTCCAAGATCATAAAGAGCAAGAACTTTTGATATTTCATTCTTCAAAGTCAATGATGTGGTGTCTTCAACACTAACAATCCCAAAAAACGTTCTTGAACTAAACCACCATTATTAACAAATTTTAGGACAATAGCCATTTGCTCTTTGGTAGAAGTGTCTTGTGCTACATTAATCAAAATACAAAAAATTTCATCTCCAACTTCTTCTCGAATTTTATTTCTTATTTTATAACCTAAAATAGTTAAAACTTCCTTTTGAATAGTGGGCGAAGTATACTTTGCATTTCCCAAAGAATTTTCCAAAACCACTTTAGATATATACTCATTAGATTTTGCCGAGTGCTTTATCATCTCAATAAAGTTTCCACGATTTTTAGGTTCAAGAGATTCATCATTATCTCTAAAAGAGCATGATTGCAAATCAAGCCATCGGACGCATTCAATAGATGCTTTAAGACGTAATTGATTTGTCTCAACCATTTCTTTCGATTGTGCATCAAATACTCTTTAATATGTAAAGAAGGATTCGTTAAATCATCCATGGCCTTAACGGCATACAAATGGGATGAACCCAACCCTCCTGCATGTTGCAAAAATGCACAATTAACTCCTTCCACTCTTATCCAACTTTAAAACCCATCAACTGTAAATGATGCATGTGTTGGGGAATTACTTTCAAACAAGAAACAATATAAACAAAAGACCATATTGCACTCAATTGAATACTTAATCCATGGATATTTTTTAAACTAGCTACTTTGAAACCGACGGAGTTGTTTTCCATCTTTTGTTGGTGGATAAATGTCAAGAAGTGATTGAAATGGTCCTAACCTAAGATATTTTCTCCGAAGTTCATCTCTACTATTTACATGTTCTTTCCATATTTGTTGACGCCTCCTCGGATCTCTTGTAAAATGATCTCCTCCATTATCAACTATGATTCCTTACATTTTGCATGGAAGTTGTTCGGTTGACCTTGAAGAAATTTCATTTTTTGGATCCAAAGTGTTATCTTCTTTTAACTTGTAAAACAATAATAAAGTTTTGCTAGACTTTGAGTTCGACATTACTTAAAAAAATATCTAAGTTACATATGTTTTTTAGAAATAAAATCAAAAATAAATAAAACGCATTAATTTTTGATTTCTAACAATTGACATGAAAATAAAATGAAATCACAACAACAATAATGATGATAAAAAATTAAGGTTTTATATTTAAGTTCTCTAATAGCAATTTTGACTCACATCAAGAGAATGTAATACATTCAACTAATTGATTCAGTTGAGAAGAATAAAAAAAATGATCAATGAGCAAACTAGGATATCAATTGATTACATATGACAAATAATTTGAAGTTTGCAACAATTTTATGAACATAAAATGAGACATTAATGATCAAAAAGGAAATATAATACACAAATATAAGAAATTTACCTAATTTTTAGGCCGTGAACGGATCAAAAGTAGAGCAGCTTGAATAGTTGAGTAGCATTTTCTGGTGCCTGCTGGGAAGAAAGTAATTAACTGTCTGCTGAGTAGCCTGAGTTTGGTATCAATTGAATACATGGTAAATGGTAAGTGAGTTCTAATTATATTGGGCTACAGGGCTGGATAATGCCCAGTATTTTTTATTTAAGAAAAGAGCACTCGGGCTGTAGCCCATGTACTAATATGCATACATCCGTCTCTAGTGTTAACCTTAAGACATCATCAGTTGTACCATAGTATTGCCAAATTTTGCTTTCAAGACCATGACACACGGCATAACAATGTTATATCCATCACTCTCTACTATTTCCCCTTCGTAAACTCCAACGCTTCCCAAACTTATAAAACATTGTACACAAAGTACTATGCATCTGAATTGTATATTTAGCTGATAGAATCCTCTTTGATGTTAAAATAATGAAAAGGTGATTGGTGGATTTCAGTTATCCATGTGATACATTTTCAAAGTCCATCAACCATTTTTCGATGTTTTGGAACCATCAATGGAGATTTTAACAAAATTGTATTCCAATTAAAGAATAATATTTCCATGTTGAAAAGAAGAATGATGTTATCTTCTATTAATGTTGTTTCAGGTTTACGAATGCTGGTGAGGTCTTTCCAGTTGTTGCTTGCCTAAGCAAAATGAAAGGAACAATCATACATTTCCACAGCTCTCAAAAATTTACACAGGCCTTCAAAATAGCATTACATTCACCTATAAAACTTGTCTAGCTAACAAAAAAATCCCTACAAATATGATTCAATATGATTGATGAAAACATAAACATCATTCAGTGATCAAGGACAGTTCATATTTCTTCCAGGTCCTCCGTAATAAAAATAATTGCCCCACACATCATTGACCCCTCCTTCTATATTGTAACAATTCGGGTGATCTGCTAACACATGAAGATCCATTACAGGCACCAAGCTATTATCCCAGTCAACTTTCTGCATATTACGGAAATAAGAGGCACGGCCGAATCCTTCTTTTGCAAAATGTCCACTGCCCATTTGAGTTGACGTATGTAAACCAGAAGGCTGTGTGTTCACTATTTCACCTCCGAACTGTATCATTGTTGCATGTTTTGTTAAATGAGTGAATAGTATTGATGGCCAGTAGCCTACAAGAAGACCTGGACCGAATTCTAGCCACCAATTTCCATGCTTAGGATCCTATATAAATATCCATTAATGCATAAACATAGCACATATAATCAATGTAAACGATTCTTTGATTATTATGCATTTATTTATCACCTTCCAGATCAAAAGACTGATGTCAAACTGTCCACCACGGTATTTTGAGGTTGGAGAAATTGCTGCTCCAATGGCAATCTTGTTATTAGTTTGAACAAAGCCTGAACATAGTAGATTGTAGCACCCAGTTGCCTGATATGCATCACTCTACAAGATTGAATTAATCAGAGTGTTTCTATTTATTTATTTATTTATGTTAATTAATTAATACAGTGCAGGGGAATTATTTGATATGGATTTTGACAGTGCACTTACTGTCCAGTAGGTGAAGAACCTGGGGTAGCTGTCTCCATATAGTTGGGGGCTAACCTGTTTCAGATGACCAGTAAATTAATATATTATAGCTATGTCTTGTAAATGAAGTTTTTTTGAACTTGATATTGTGATATATGCTAACCTGCCATCCAGCCTCAACGCTGTTTAGATCATCGCCGAATGATCCAGAAATGATCCAAATTTGAGACAAACTGAACTCTGTATCTCCGGTAACATTTGGAGCCCACACATTTAAGCTAGCTTTTGCACCGTAATATCTATCTCCACCAACAAATCCTACAGCATGCTGCCACAGTAGTTCACGAACCATTCAACATAACTGGTAAATATATGTATATTTTTTAAAATAGCTAAATTAATCCGATCCGTGTCATTAATACAACGTAGAATTCTTCATTTTATTGCACAGAAATGACAAAAATGCCTGGGGTAGACAAAAATAGAGTTAACCCGGCGATGGTGTTTTGGTCATCTCCAAGCCATTACACAGGTATAACTCTGTGTCACTGACGCAATTTTTTTTTGCCCCCCATCTTAGAAACTCCAAGAAATATGCATTAACCACACAACAGATATGCTGAGCATTTAGCAAAAGGATTATTGGATATCTCAGATTCATTTCAAGCACTACTACATTGATATTTATGTACTTTGATCAGATGTGTTAGTCTTTTGGACGCTAGAATTGAGATCACATACTCTGAATAATAGAGTAGAGATATATATACCTACTTGGATGAGCTACCACATTTACAAAATAAACCATACCAACTTTACTTGCATGCATAAACATACAAGAGAAGTTTAAGCATTTAATGCTAACCTCATGTCGACAGTTACTGGAGTATCTATTAACAACTTTTCTACCAAATCTCCTAATCGAACTTGCTCTCAGAACATCTTCCTCCTTTGTTCTTCTTATTGCAACTGTCCCTTCAGGGCAGGACTCATTAGACCTCCTCCATAACTGAAAATCTACCATCATATCATCACTCTTTGTATAACCTTTTGGCCTTTCAGCTGGTGGATCCTGCACTAATATTATTCATTGTTGGTCCTTGAATAAATAAATCCTGGGTTAAAAAATGTTCAAATAAGTTAAATACCAATAGCTTATGCCCTTTAAGTCTTGGGTGGTCAAATGCTGGTTGAAGATAAGAAGGAACACAATCTATAATATCTCCATCTGCACTCTGTACAAACAAATTATTCACAACTTCAAATTATTTAAAAATGAAATTATGGTTGGATAAGAACATACCTGAATTGATTTTTTTGGAGGTTTGTTTAGCCTTCTGAGATGGGATTTCAACCTTCTATAATTTAAAAGTTCTCTGTTTGGATTGAATGTGCTGCTGTTCATAGAAGAAGAAGAAGAAGAAGAAGAAGAAGAAGAAGAAGAAGATAGTTGTAATATTGAAAAGAGAAGTAAACAAACATAGAGGTTGATTATTTTGAAAGTGAAGTAGCAAGAAGTCATGTTGAAGGATTCTGAAGAGTATTATTTATCTTGTTGCATTGAAATAATGGTTGTATTCTTGCTATCGGACCACAACTAATTCTCCTTCTTTTTTATCGATTTACTTTTGTTCCAGGCTTCTTGGATTCTATATTGCACGACATTAATAGAGTTCTCACTTTTGGCACTACTAAAAAGAGGGCCCTTGTCTTTTATAGCTCTTTGTATGCTTCAATGTAATAATAGCTCGAAGGACAGGAGTACATATACTTGCGAAAAATGTATTGAAGAAAATGAACAGAAATTATTATGCTGGAATATTACCAGCAAAAATGTAACGAGTAACCATAGCATGGTGTAAATCTATGAAAAGATTTCATCATGTGTTTTTTCATATGTTTGTTATTTTTCAAAACTAAATTTGACAAGTACATTTTCAAATTAATTAAAATTTCTAATCACTTAAAAGTATAATGTTGTCTGAAACGGGCACCCTCCAGCTATCTGTTATTGCCTTGAATGCGCTGTCTTGGTACATTATTTTTAAGATTAAGTTACACTTTACATATATAAAATTAGATCCGTCCATGAAGGTAATATTATGCGTCTGGGGCCTATCCTGTGATCCTTATGTACTGTTAAACCTAATGCAGTGGCTAAATTATACAATTTTGCATTTGCTAAAATAAAAGTTAAGTACAAAGTCCGTTTACAAAATACAAAGGAGAAAAGGAAATGCTTTGTCTGCATTAGGCTTATATATCCATTGAACCCTGAAAAACTGAAACATTCCTTTAATGATGTTCCTCTACGTATGTCTTAACTCACTATGTTTGTCGAAGGTGTGAAACATGGTCGAACAGTTGTAATGTGCGTAATTTGTCACCAACATACAACATCATGTTGGATGAATATCCATTTGAAGGATGTCTTAATACTTGGTTATGAACTTGATGATTAAGTATATATCTTGATACTAGTGAAACCAACTTTCTATGCCTAAAGAGATATAAATCCATTTGAAGGATGTCTCGTATCATTACAGGTTAATTGATCCCGACTGAATTGTTTGAGTTTGCACTGTATTAATTTTGTTTTTCACAAGTTGAAGTACATAAATGAGTACCAAAACTCCATAATAACCACTGATAATAATGATAAAAAATTAAATTTGAGTGGGTTGAATTCTTGGTTTCAAACCTCTATGCGTAAGAAATCATACATACGTCTTAAGAAATCATACGTATACCTCTGATTGAATACTTTCATGTATCACTAAGCACCGATCGCTTTCACTATCAGTGGCTATGTGATATCTAGGATTTTACTCTCTGTTATCAAAGGATCACTCCCCTTCCACTACCAGATAAAGCACGGTTTCCGACACCAATAGTTACCGAGTACTATTTCCGACGTCATTTCAATGCCATATTGAGCATCGGAAAAAAGCTAGTAGGAACAACAATAACGACACTTTTCCAACCGAATGCGTCCGATGCCATCTCAATACCAAATTTCTCCTGCACCTTACGGACGCAATGTTGACACCCATGTGAGAAAATTTTCAACACTTCCAACCCCCTTCACTGACGTCATTATGACACTTTACCATGCCAAGCCAAAGTGTAAAAAAACAAATTCTTTTACCCCATGCCGACCCCTTTCCAACATCATTCCCTAAGCAATTTTATAGCATTTCAAGTGCATTTCCTTCACTACGTGGAATACGGTCATTTCCAATAGCTCCAAGCCGTTGGCAGCCGTCGGAAGCCTTCGAAAATGCCGTCGGTATATAGAACACGGCTTTCGTCCATTTCTGACGGACAGATTTGCGACGGCCTCTGAACGACTTTTTCGACAGCAGTTCCGGCTTTTTTTCGGACGGTGAAGATGTCCATATGGCGCCAAAAAGCCGTCGGTATATAAAACTGGTTAGCCTCTGAAGCCATTGAAAGCCGTTAGAATATAACGACCTATAAGCCATTGGAAACCGTCGGTAGCCGTCGGAAATCTGTGTAAATTATTTTTAGCAGCCCAACAGCGCATCAATATCAATATATATCACAACACATCAAAATCAATATATATATATATATATATATATATATATATATATATATATATATATATATATAAAGCAAATACTTCTACAAGTGAAGCCTTTTTTGAACTGCAAAAAATGCCCTATTCCACTTAGAAAATAAATTTGCTCACCGCCTTTCAAAGAAGGGACTTATTTGTCATATATCATTCTATCCACCACGTTCCAGTTTTCCATCCCATTTACTCCTGTAACCGGTTTCTCAGCCCCACTTCCCTTTCCTCCTTACGTCTTCTTCAAAAACCAAACAAAGCAGACAAAGACGATAATTTGGTCCACAACAACTGTGCATAGTGGAAGAACTACCAAAAAATTAACATCAGCGATGAGTAAGTTTCACTGCCATAATCTCTAATCCTGAACAGCAATTACATGACGACAATCAAAGCATTCAAAGGGTTTGACAAAGAAAGAAACTTTGGCTATGTTTGGAAGGTAACTACTGATCTGAAATTATTCTATTTGACTAAAGATCAATTTGTTGTGTACTAGACTTAATATTAACCTGAAATCAACATTTTAGGTTTCTATTTTTTTTTGAAGTACGGTCCATTTGGTCCGTAGCAGATTAAATGTAGGAGATGTTAGGGAACAAACTGGTTAGAGCCGACAAATAGATTGGAGGAACTGTCGGATTGGAAGACGAGGAATTATCAGATTGGAAGATGATTCAGTCACCATTCAAGGTAAAACATTTACTTTGTTTTATTGATATTTATAAATTTTATCAGATGCAAAGGAAATATCGATCAAGAAATATATATATATTGGTTATGTATGTCCTGCAACTATTCTCCTTCATTGGACATTTATAATTTTGGGTTCCAGGGTTTTTGAATTTGACTATCTGAATGATGCTTTAGTGTTATACCTTTGTACAACTAAATTGATATGATATCGTATGTTATTTTATATTTGTGAGGTATTGTCACATTATATATTATTCTTTGAATGATTCTTTGATATTTTTCAGTAGCTAATAATGCAAGCCATTGTCGACTATCCATTTCACGTGCGTTTCATTTTCTTTCGCAGGTTTGTTGATTAATATGATAATTAACCATTTTAGTTCATTGTAGTACAACATGTTCAATATTATTGATCATAAAGTTGTTTTCCTAAATTACCATGTAAATAACTTTCTCCTTATCATGTTAAACACCTCTTTGTTGCACAAAGAGATAAATAACATAGAACTTTTCTCATCACTTCCCTACTCCATCATGTAATTATAAGCACAGTACTGTGTCCTTCTGCAATGGATTCAAAAGTGTTCGTGTATACTTTGATGAAGCAACAATAGTAGATTTGTATTCTGTGTTTGTTAATCTTTTTTTCTGTAGAGTAGAGTACATATATACAGTTTTATATAATTGTTTCCTTTGCCACGTGTAACTCTCTGATTAGCTTTCTATGTAACAGAAGTTTGTTAGCTGAGTTTTCTTGTATAAATATATGTAACAGTATTTGTGAAAAGATAGATCGAAATAATATACAGTTTTTGCTATTTTCTCTTCTCTTCTTTAAACTTGTTCATGGTATCAGAGCCAGATTAGCTCAGATCTAGGGTTTCGCATACTGCGAAATCATTTTTTTGATAATAGCTAAAATGCCTAAAATTCATGAGTCTTCCTCTTTTCAATCTGGAAATTCTGTTTTGAATATTAATTCAGCTATTAATTACAATGATCCGTATTTCCTTTCTCACGGTGATAGCTCCAATTCTCAACTTGGTCAGATCATCTTCAATGGAGACAATTATCTTAATTGGAGTCGTTGTGTCATGCTTGCACTTGGAGTGAAGAACAAAATCGGATTTGTTGACGGAACATTGAACAGACCTGCTGATGATTCTTCAGATCTCCAGAAGTGGATTCGCAAGTCACTGGATGGATCCTATATTCAATGGACAAGAAGATTTCTGAGAGCTTCATCTTCAATCCTTCTGCTAGGCATCTCTGGTTGGAAATTCAAGAAAGGTATGGTCATTCAAATGCTCCGCAAATTTATGAGATTCATAAGGATTTGATGTCTGTTAAACAGAATGATGATAGCATTGCTGTTTACTATTGTAATATCAAGCAAATTTGGGATAAATTGAAAATAATAGAGCCTTATCCTGATTGTACTTGTGGAGCATTGACTAAATGTAGTTGTGGCTTGCTTAAAAAAATTCTTGAAGCCGATCAATTAAGGAAACTAATTCAATTTATTTCTGAATTAAACTCATCATATGATCAAGCAAAGATCAATATTCTTAGTATGGATCCCTTGCCTACTGTGAATAGAGCATATCATCTTCTTCAACAGATAGAAAGGCAAAATTCTCCTAATATCAATGCGCATGTTGAGTTAAGTGCTTTGTATTCATCTAAGAATACTCATAATTCTCAGAATTCACAAATTTCTCACAACTTTAAACAATCTTTTCACAAGAAAGATTTCAAGAAACCTAAGCTTGAGAGGTTCTGTGATTATTGTAAGTCAAAAGGTCATGCTAAGGATCAGTGTTTTAAGTTGATAGGATATCCTGAATGGTGGAAGGGCAAGGTTCTAAATGATTCTCAGAGATTTGCTGGAAATGTACAAGAGACTGAAGATGCAATAGCTAATTCTCCTTTTGATTCTGATCTTAGTGCAAGTACTTCTACTGCATCACCAAATATTGATCCTCAAGTGTTCAATGCTCTTTACAAAGAATTTGTGAAGATGATACAATCAGGTCAAGGAATTTCTCCCGATTCAAATTATAATGCTGCCATAAATTTTGCAGGTATTGTTTCTGATTCTAATGTGAAATCTTCAATTCAGCATGATAATGCAAATATGTGGATTCTTGATACAGGAGTTAGTGATCATATGGCATTTAATATTAACATGTTTGCTAACACACGAATGATTAAACATCCTATTAAAATTGCCTTGCCTGATGGTTCTCTTAAGCATGTTAATATTATTGGAACTGTCATTCTAAATTCTCATATCACTCTTCAGAATGTATTTTTTGTTCCTGATTTCAAACATAACCTTTTATCTGTTGGTCGATTACTTGATCACAATAAATTAGTTGCAAATTTTGAGCAAAATTCTTGCTCTTTCTAGGACCTAGCAACTAATGAGATCAAGGCTGTTGGAATAAGACATGAAGGTCTATATAAATTTCTGAAAGAGGTTCCTTCTTCTGTTTTTGTTGTTCAAAATAAAACTGCTCTTGTTCACCCTCTTGCTTTATCTTCCTCCACAAAAACATCAGTTGATATTTTGCATGCTAGACTAGGGCATGCTTCATTAGGAAAGCTTAAACACATTCCTTCTTTGTCATTTTTATGCAATAATAATATGGATGTTTTTCATTGTGAAGCATGTGTGTTTGCAAAACATCATAAATTGCCATTTCCTGTATCACATTCAGTTGCAAATGCTTGTTTTGATTTAATTCACATTGATCTTTGGGGTCCTTATGCTACTCCATCTATATCTGGTGCTAGATATTTCATAACCATTGTTGATGATCACTCTAGAACAACTTGGACTTATTTAATCCATAATAAAACTCAAGTTCCACAAATTATTTCTTCTTTTTTGGCCTATGTTCGAACACAATTTAACAAGGCTATAAAAGTGGTTAGAAGTGACAATGGGACTGAGATAGTTCAGGAATCTTGTTCTATTTTATTTTCTTCAAAAGGCATAGTTCATCAAAGGAGTATGGTGGGCGTTCCTCAACAAAATGGAAGAGTTGAAAAAAAACATAAGCATTTGGGGGAGACAGCTAGGGCAATCAGAGTTCATGCAAACTTACCTATTAAATTTTGGGGGAACTGTTTCTTAGCAGCAACATATTTGATCAATCTAATGCCTAGCTCTGTGCTTTCCTGGAAAACACCTTATGAAATTTTAATGCAAAAAAAAAAACTAATTACAGCAATCTAAGAGTTATTGGTTGTCTTTGCTACCCTCTTATTAAAACATCAGATAAGATGGCTGCAAGATCTACCAAATGTATTCTTTTAGGTTACCCTTATGCACAAAAAGGTTACAAGTTATATGATATTGAATCTCATAAAATAATTCTCAACAGAGATGTCAACTTCAAAGAGAATATATTTAATTTCAAATTTCCACCTTCAAATATTCCAGATCATATTCCTTTCACTTTAGTGAATCCTGCATTTTACAATGATTCAATTTCTAATTTTGATTCTTCCCTTTCTAATCCCTCTTCTCCTACCACCATAAACACATTATCTTCTCCTTCTCATGATCAATCTATAATTAACACTTCTCTTGACTCTGAAAATGTTATTCAGAATCCTTCTATCTCACACAACAGTTCTTCTTCTTCTATGGAACCTATTATTAGAAAATCATCCAGACCAACACAATTACCAAAGAAGTTTAATGATTTTGTGCTGTCAAAAACTCACAAACCCCCTACTGTTTCTTCTGTTTCCTGTTCTCCTGTTCACCAGAATTTTTCCTCATTGAATTTGGATAATCTAGATGATGAATATGTAGCAAGTTTGGCAAATGTATTGTCTGTTGAAGAGCCTAGTTGTTATGCTCAGGCTAAGGATAAAAAGGAATGGATAGAAGCAATGAATAAAGAAACGAAGGCTTTAGAAGATAATGAAACTTGGGAAATGACTATTTTACCTGCTGGTAAGACTGCTATTGGCAGTAAATGGGTCTATAAGGCCAAGTTTGACAAAGATGGGAATTTAGAAAGGTGTAAAGCTAGAGTTGTTGCTAGAGGTGATAAGCAAATTAAAGATAAAGACTTCAAACATACTTTTAGTCTTGTTGCTAAATTCACCACTGTGAGACTTCTTATAGCCATAGCTGCTGCAAAGAATTGGAATTTACATCAATTGGACATTAATAATGCTTTCTTGCATGGGTATATTGATGAGGAGATTTATATGCAACCTCCACCAGGTTATACAAAGGCCAAACATGGGGAAGTATGCAAGTTAAAAAGATCTCTTTATGGTCTTAGACAAGCTGCTAGACAATGGAACAAAGAATTGAGTAAACATCTCATTAATCTTGGCTACAAGCATTCCAAACAAGATTATTCTATGTTTATCAAAGCTGAAGAGAATGGTAATTTCACTGTTGTGGTTGCATATATTGATGACTTGTTGATTACAGGCAATTGCAAGGATGAAATCCAATCTCTTAAGGATTCTCTTCAATCTGTTTTTACTCTAAAAGACTTAGGTCTTTTGAGATATTTTCTTGGAATCGAAGTATTAAGGTCAAATTCTGGTATCTTGTTGAATTAACGAAAATACATTTTGGATTTGTTAAAAGATACAAATATGGAAGACTGCAAGCCTGTTCCATACCCTTTGCCTAAAAATTTGAAACTTAGCACTCAAGATACTCCTCTTCTTATGGATCCAGAGATTTATAGGAGATTGATTGGAAAACTGCTGTATCTTAACATGACTAAACCAGACATATCATATGCTGTTCAACAACTCAGTCAATTTCTAAGTAACCCTGCTCAATCACATTTTTCAGCTGCATTACATGTGATAAAGTATTTGAGAGGGACCATTAATCACGGCTTATTTTATCCTGCAAATTCTTCTTTAACATTGTCTGCTTATTGTGATGCTGATTGGGGTACTTGTCCTTTCTCTGCGAAGTCTTTATCTGGTTATGCTATTTTTCTTGGTGATTCTTTGATTTCCTGGAAGACGAAGAAACTAAAAACTACTTCTAAAAGCACGTGTGAAGCCGAATATAGAAGTATGAGTTATACAACAAGTGAGTTGATTTGGATTGAGGGATTGCTGCAAGATTTATGTATCAATGTTCCTCTTCCTATTGATCTCTTCTGTGACAATATTGCGGCAAAATATATTGCAGAAAATCCTATTTTTCAGGAACGCACAAAGCATCTCAAGGTGGATTGTCATTTTGTGAGAGATTATGTTGATTCCAAGTTCATTAACATTCTGCATGTTAGGTCCTCTCTTTAGTTGGCAGATCTTCTAACAAAACCTTTGGGAGCAGATCAACATAGTTATCTTTCTTCCAAGCTTGGTCTGGTTTGTCAAAACAGTCCAGCTTGAGGGGGGGATGTAGAGTAGAGTACATATATACAGTTTTATATAATTGTTTCCTTTGCCACGTGTAACTCTCTGATTAGCTTTCTATGTAACAGAAGTTTGTTAGCTGAGTTTTCTTGTATAAATATATGTAACAGTATTTGTGAAAAGATAGATCGAAATAATATACAGTTTTTGCTATTTTCTCTTCTCTTCTTTAAACTTGTTCATTTTCCTTTATTAATACACTTTCAAATAAGTATTGGATGGATGATTTATATGTGAGAGATAGATATTTCCTGATTGATGTTTTTTTCCTTTGCACCAAACAGACTTGCAAACTCCAACTACAGTATATCAAGTAAGTATTCTTTCATGAATTCTTTCTCATTGCATTAGTTAAGGACAATATTTGACTTAAATGTATGATGCAATAGCACAGGCATTCCATAAGGAGACTTTATATGTACATTTATTAGCCAATCAACAAGCATCCAATTCATTGGTCGATTTTGTGTAGCTATTAACCGCTCAACCTTTTCAAAATTGCATGTCTACATCTAATATTTGTAATTATGGTTTTCTTCTTTAGTATTATACTTAAAATATGAAAATCTGACTTTTCATTCAATATTGCATACCGAGTTTACTTTTAGTTCGGAATTCAGAAGATTGGGTTTATTTCTATTCTTAGGTTCTACCTATCCATTATGAAATAACTATATTTAAACAGAGTAGAAGATACAAGTTTCTTATCAATTTTATACTTTTCAAATTTTCCATCTCGTAAAATAGTTCTCCTAAATTTTTTATCCTTATTTTCATTCTATTGTTAGAAAATATTCATAATTATTTAAAGAGGTTTTGTAACTGGGTTTCTTCAAACTGATATTTTTGGAATCCAACTTTTTTAAATTTATGCATTCATTCTTTAATTTCAAATTTTAATCTTTTCTAACCGATTGATTTATTTCTTAATTTTGTAACCCTTCTTATTTTACCTTTTATGGTTTGAGAATATTCTTTATTCAATTATTCCGACTTTTATTCTGTTTTACAAAGGTATCGTAATCAGACATTTGAGGAATATAATTTTCTGTTTTACAAAGGTACCGTAATCAGACATTTGAGGAATGTAATTTTCTGATCAAAAAATGTTTATTTAGCAACTTCTTTGATATTAAAAATTAGAGTATCATTACGCTTATTACATTTGAAATTCAAAGCAGATGATCTTCACTTTTGAATTTTAAAAATGTAAAATTTTGAGTTAATGGTTTTGGTAAATATTTCACTTACTAATTTATCATAACACTTCATTCTCTATCTGTTGGTTCCTAAAATTTGTAAGTTTCTTTTTTGTTAAACTAATTTTCTAAATTATACCTTAGAAATCCTGAGTTTTCCTATATTCAAAACACTCCTTATTTTAGGTAGTGCTTTTTATGGTTTGAAAAGATCCTTGACTTATGCATCTCATTAGTTATTTTAATTTTGTTTCTGTTATTGATAATTCAAACATTGTAACATAATAGATAAAATACCTTCTTTTCTTGATGAAAGAGTACTAAATGATATTATTGTAATTCAAAAATAGAGACACATAGCTCTTTTATGGATTATAATTTTTCGACCTTTGTTCATAGTTCAGAGTTACACCAATTGTACGTGGAAGAAATATATTACTTTTTTAGGAAGAAGAAGAAAAACGTATTTTAGTATTTATATATGGTCGGAGTTTTTAAAGCTTGGGATTTATAAAGCTAACAGTTAATAGCATAGATCATTGTCAATTATTTATCAGTTGATTCGTATTTATGGTTTGGTATTTATGGTCTTGCTATGATTAGTCACATGTAAAACTTTAAATCATTGCAAAACATATCTCATTTATATCTTAAGTCTTATAGTTTAGGGTGAACTAACCTTTTACAAGTGTTTCATGGTCATAAGACAATCAATTTTGATTATAAATGGCTAGCAAAAGAGCCAAAGAGTTATGATTTAAAGTCATTTCAAACACAGAAAATCAATAATTAATCATTCATTTTTGTTTGTGAGAATTAGATGACATTTTTTAGTGACTTATATGTTTAATTTGCTAGAAAGAATAGTTTATTTGCATTACCTTAGCGTTTATGTGACAATAAACCCTGACTGGAATTTTATATGTTTACTTAATGAATATATTATCCACAACTGCAAAAAATTTTATGTTTGTTGTTCTCTATTGCTATGTGGATGTGTTTTGGTTACTTGAAATATAAAATCAAACACAATTTAAACTTAAAAATTGGTATATTGGTGTTTATTTGATACATGAAAGTGGGTATAATTACAAGTGTGATCGTTCTTAGGAGCAGGCGAGTGACTCTTTTTTAAATTTCTTTTACAGAGAGAATTTATAACTAACCATTCAATTACGTTTATGTGAATTGAATGGCATTTATGGTGACTTATAAGTTATTCTTATTCCTATTAGTTATTTCCTGTCAAAATTTCTATCAGTTATGTGCTTCAACGAGTGGAAATTTTAGAATTACAATTCATTTTATAGAGATTTCAAATGTTAAACCTTATTTAGAAAGGTATTATGGTGAAATTTAATTCTGTACCTGCATTAAACATAGTTTCTCAGGTTCTATTTTTAATGTTTCAATTTGTGCATTTATTTCTTTCACATTTTCACTATTTACCCATGCATCTCTGTTTTATGCTATATTTCGTAAATTTTGTTCATATCTAATAAATATGTTACATTCTATTTGTAGATGGAGATAACAAAATTTTTGCTCCACGGCTATTCAAAAAGAAAGTGATACGCAGTAAGCCCTTTTTTTCCGTTTTAGTTTTCAAATTTCCATTTGGTTTATATCATATATACACACACCAAATCAAGGATTTTGAATTACTATTTAATGACAATTTACTACAGTTGCTCTTACCAATTTTTTCTTTTTTTTAATAATATTTGTTGTCTTATAATAGTCTATAATCGTTTATGCCTTGAATTGAATATATGTGCAGTAATCGAATAGGCTAAAAAGCTAGATTTGCATGTTGTTAAAATATTGAGATTGAATAACTTACCAAGTTTGATAATTGTGAATGCAGTAATTATTGGATAACGGATAGTTTCTTCCTTTATATTCAATTCAGCGTTTAATTTTCATATCATAAGACAATTAATAACTGTTATTTTTTCCATATTCCAGCACAAATTTCAATTATGGAAATAAAAAAACTAAGCTCATGTATCTTTGCTAAAACAATTCAAGTTTAATGTAACGACCCACCTTATTTCAAGATCTTATTTAATACTAATCATCCTTTCCGTTTGTAAATGATAAATTTTAATTTTTCACAATATTTAATTTCAAGATCTTATTTAATTTAATATTTTTCATTATTGAAAAATACGGGTTGTTACATTTAAACCAAAGGAACGAAAATAAGGTAGCAATTGCTTATTATTCAATAGTTTTGATTGATTGATTGATTCATAAATTGTGTTTTTACAGTCTAATTGAATCTGTAATCAATGTATGGAGCAGTGAAGAATTAACATGCAAAGAGCAACATGTGAAGAAATGGAAAAGATGGTACAAGAGATGAAAGTTTTGAAAAACAGAAATGGTATATTAATTCAATATTAGTACCACTGTTAGTCTCATACTCATTATTTGGTAATTGCTAATGTATTGAGAATCTATGCGTCTTCAATGTTTTGTTTAAATTTTATTTTGATAATATGGCAATTAGCTCAAAAGGGGAATCAAATGGAGACCTAATGACAAGTATGGAATAGTGAATAATATTGTTGCATTGTTGCATATATGAATCTCTACGAACTGGATGGATATCACGATCAAACTTAACCCCCCTTAAGAACAACCCGGGGATTGCTGCCTCAAGCTTGGGCAGACTAGGTGGAAGAAAATTGTTGGATCTCTGGCATGGACATGAAGCACCAGGGGCAAGAGAAGAAGAAGATGATGGAATGTATGTTCAAGGTGGAACAGGGACAGAAGTAACTAGGATTTCCCAACCTGGTGAAGAAAGCTTCGAAACAAAAGCTTGCTGTTCTGAATAATGGGAACTACGATCAAACTTAGATCTCTTCAATGGCTCTTCTCTCCCATCGAAAGTCTTCCTCTTTTCACACCCACCTTTGTATATTCGGCTCCGCTCCCTCTCGTCTCAACGATGAATTTTAGCCTCCAAATCTTTTCTTCTTCTATACTCTTCTTCCATCTCATAGGGCTAGTGACGATCGGAAGAACGCTTAGACCGGTGCTGACAGTTGGTAAATTCCTCATAATCATTGTAAATGCCATGTCCTCTCGTCATGCCTAACACGAAGCATAAATAAAAGGTTTTAGAAACAAAAAATAAACACAAACAACATGTGTGAAAGTGAGTATAGCCTTAGTAAAACGTGAGTGCGTTTCGAGGGAAGGCCTAAAGCGTCGTCACAAACCGGATCGAATAGTCGTCATAGGAGGAATCAGACTAACTACGGGAGCCATACTGCCTAAACGAGGAGGCACCTCTCCAAACTTGGGATCTACTCCCGTAAGTACGTCATAGTCAATGTACACATTACTTAAATCTCTAAAATCTACGCTGGCATCTTTGATCGGGGAATCTGATGTTATCCGGCTTCAGGAGCATCATCTTTTTCAACTGTCTTTGGAGTAGGAGAGCTCGAG
Organism: Allium cepa; assembly: GCA_030765085.1. Taxonomy (NCBI): domain Eukaryota; kingdom Viridiplantae; phylum Streptophyta; class Magnoliopsida; order Asparagales; family Amaryllidaceae; genus Allium; species Allium cepa. The sequence continues at coordinate 621,688,365 of CM060940.1, read as the reverse complement.
ATGATGGGGCCCATCCTTGGGATTTCATCGTACGATTCAGATTCTCCACCAATCTGCATCAAATTCATAATCATCCCTGGTGGACGACGCATCTCTACTGCTATCAATCTCGTCATCCTCCTTTTTAGCTTCTAGTGCAGCTTTGCCCTCTCTCTGTTTGAACTGCTCTTCTCCTTCTTCCAGAATCGAAGGCGTTCTGACAGGGCAGTTAACTCCGGTTGCCGTAGCATCCCTTCCCTTACGAGTCTCTTCGACGGACTCCCCTAGACAACCCTTCTCTTTCTTAAGAAGCTCCTTCTTCGGAACCATGAGAAGAGGAGGTGGATCGCATGCAAACCCTGGATCGAGAAGGAGAAGGGACCTCAACTGGAACAGCCGATCTCCTCGGATGCAATAATCCATATCGAAGCAAGTTTGCGTCGGGCAGCAAGACTTTAACGGATCTATTCTCAACATCGATAGTCTTTAGGGTTCGAAAAACTTCATCGAGAGACAAGTCCTTATTCGGCCTAGGGATAACTGTAAGAAGCATTCGACCTGTTAGAAGCTCCATAGTAACATGTTAGAACCAAGTAAGTAAGGAAAAGAACTTACCCCCTATTATCCAAAGAGGGTTAAACCCCTCGGGTCATCTGACGAAGAAATACAAGGTCTTGAATTGGGATAGGTTGCTCTATAGTCGTAATATGATTTTTCGATTCTTTTGAGCTCCAATTACGACCAAGGACGGACACTCATCTCTCCTTTTGAATGAAATAAAGTAGCGTAACTCATCAATGCTCAGAGTCCGATTGAATGTTCACATGAAAAGGACATGCAAACAAGTTAAGATGGCGTAACCAATGGGATGAATCTGGAACAGAGCAATGCCTAAATTCGAGAGACTCTCGTGCAAAAATTTGTTTAAAGGGGCATGGCTCCATTCAGACACATATACCGATAACAAGCGGTATATCCCGAAGGTGGGATGTGAGCAAACTAGTTCTTCTCTGGAAGGCGTATGTCTTCCTCTGGTATGCCATGTTGCAGGCGGATATTTTGTAGAACATTAAAGAAACCAAAGAAGAAGCTCTGTCTGGTGGGTTTAGAAGAACTCTAAAATTAGGGGGAGTTCGATCCCAAACCGGAACTACTAGGACCAACTGGCCATATTCAGCTTGTGAGGTGGAAGGAGAAAGGGAAATGGACGATGACTCGTCTTTCGAAAGTACCAAACTTCCTCCGCTTGACTTACGGCGCAAAGATGGATACTTCATTCGAAACAATGTAATTCGCTTCCAGATAGGGCTGTCAATGGATACCTGAAAAATCTAAAATGCATCCACATCCGTATCTGAAAAGCGGATAATATCCGATATCCACATCCGTATTTGACACTTTTATAATCAATTGGATTGAAAAAAATGTGTGTCAAACTTAAAATTTATGTTTATATTTCTTGATTTATCAGTCGTTAGCGGATAGGATAATTATCGATATCCGTCCGTATCTGCGGATGCGGATATCCGATATTCGAAAATCAATTCGATGCGGATGTGGATATGACACTATCCGCATCCGAAAGTATCCGTTAATGGGCCTATATGTAGAACAGTCAAGTAATTCTATTCTAAGCTAATAGTTCCCCTACAACACTTGAATTTCGGAGGGACATTGATTTATGTTGATACATCGGATCTTGTATGTACCGGGGTATGTGCAGTGTGGTGTCTATAGGGGTGAGCTCGGTGTCTGAAACACTACAAATGCTCTATTCCGTATAGATAGTTTGCTCACAGTACAAAAAGAAAAGAACTTCCCGTATCATTTCCTTTTGATTTTACTTCCTTTAGACTTACCCTTTATCAATCAATTATCGATAATGGATCCATTGTCCGAAGTGACGTAGAAAACTCTTTTTAGCACAGCGACACCAAGCATACAAAAGCAAGTGAGATAAGTCAAAATTCTTTAGAAGAGCCAGGACTAATTTGCGATATGTCATGCAATATCGGCTACGGAATTTAGCACAGGTCAATTTTGGCTCAATGGACGAAGACAGCAAAACATGTCAAGCACCGGGGTAAGGCTCGAATGTCGTTCCAAGAGGAACTCAAGACTCGATTCACTATCTACCTCCATTAAGCCGCAATCGACTCAGACTCCTCGCGACAAACATCACGAATGCAACCTCACGATCAAATCATTAAACGAATATTGTACTTAATAAACCCACCTTGGATTAACAACCTATAATGCAAAGTTGATTGAAGATTGAGGAACAGCAAACTATGATTGGGTTGGTGGTGATCTAAGGATGAATCGATGGCGACCTAAGGCAATGGTGAACTAGGGTTGTGGTCAGAGGCGGCCTGAGAAGGAATTGGCAATGCTCCGGCGTTGGCGACGTAGAATGAATCTTGGCGGAGGACAAAGGTTGAATTTCTAGAAAACGATGGATCGAATCGATCAAGCCTAGGTTGAATCACCTTTAAGAAGTTGGATCGAATCGCTACAAGAGGCTCAGGTTGCACGAAGGAAGAAAAGCTCGGATCGCATAGAAGTAATGAGATAGATCGGCTCAATAGCTTAAGTAGGAAAATAAAAGTTCCAAAAAATTCTTATAAAGTCGCTAGCAATCTGTCATCTATGGATCTCTAGCGATCCATACTAAAGGTGCACAGAACTCTCCATGTTATCAGGTCGCTAGCAATCCATCAAAATCAACTTTTAAATTCCCAATTGAATTCAAAATAGCACTACGCAAATTTATAATCTCGGATGAGACTATACACAAAATTATAATCTCAGAAGAGATTATACACAAAATTATAATCTCGAAAGAGACTATACACAAAATTATAGTCTCGGAGGAGAATATACAACAGAGTAATCAACATAGTTTAAAGGAAGAAATCCCATTAAACATCATTAAAATCCACTTCTAAATTCACAATTGAATTCAAAGTAGCAGTACACAAAAATCTAGAAATCAATTAAGATAACAAGACAAATCAACAGTCATAAAATCTAGAAATCAAAATAAGATAACTAGAAAATCAACATAAAAGATGGATCGATCCCAGCAGATGGCGAGTTTTAGCTACGCCGCAAGTGCATCTCAGATGGCCGAAGCCTACCAAGTACTATAAATTTTGGCGCCCATCAGATGACCCGAAGGACCGTAGAGTGACCCGAAGGTCTAGTACTGATAATTGACCCGAAGGTCCATCAGATGACCCGAAGGTCCAACAAATGACCCGAAGGTCCATCAGAGTGGCTCGAAAGCCCAACAAAATCATCAAAACAGCAGATGTTTCAATTAACGAATCCGGAATTAACCTAAATAGTAAAAGTGTGGTTCCATACTCCGCACTTTTGCTAAATCGTTTAAATCTCTTCATCGTTTCCTTGAAAGTGCAAAATTATGTATTTTATATGAATAACATTTTACGTTCTCAAACGGACAAGTCCGGAATTAAACGAATCTGTAAAAGTAAGGGTTCATAGTCCTCAATTTTGCTGAAGCGTTTAAATCGCTTCCTCATTCTTTTGAAAGCGTAATTTGTAAAATTTTTGAAAACAATTTTATTTTAAAACGATTGGAAAACCCATGATTAAACAGAAACATCTGTAGCAATTTGGCCAAGGAAATTGAGCTTCACAAAACACCGTAAAAACAGATATCAAAATCAGTGTTGCGGGATAACCGCTTAAAAATTCACTTTAAAATTGACGGTTACTGAAGTCAAAACAATAGTAATTTTTATTCGTCAAAATATCATCAAAACAACATGCTTCAAAATATAATACCGTTGTAAAAATTTCGTTATAAAAATAACGGGACAAAAACACGTTTTAAAATGTACACCAGTTCAAAGCAAAGTTTTCATCAGATTGCACTATTGCTATAAATTAATTAAAATAATTGATAGCTTGGCAATAACATCCTAAATGATGTTATCACAACACACGTACACTAAATCAATGCAACTATAAACCTTAAAAAAATTACACAATGCTTCAAAACTAACTGGCAACATAATATATACGCACACACTTTTGTAACATGATGCACCACAGGTTAAACACATACTTAGAAAAAACTTAGTTTGGACAACATGGAAAACGTAACTTGAATTTTTTATACATGCAATCTAATGCATTCAAATATGCCTTGAAAATGACGCATGGAATTTCCTATCTGGACTCACAGCAAGGAATTATACGTGTGTATTGAATGGATAATTAAAACAATGTAACATGAAAGGAAGGATGCACAACTTTTATAGATGTAAATAATATGCAGTGAATATTAGCACGCATGTACAAGACTTACGCACCAAATCATAATTTACAATATGCAGTTCAATAGGCATGTACAAGACTCACGCACCAAATCATAATTTACAATATTTTTTCCAGGCAAGTGTTAATAAACGAAAATGGACTGAGCATAAAAACATAAAATAATGCTCATGCAAGGGTACATACAAAATGCTTTCTTAACATAGAAATACATGCCCATACTTCAAGACATAAGACAAATCAAAAGGCCTGTTGAAAGTCAAGGCAACTTATAATTCATTTAGTAGTAGGCAGGGACAAAAACTCTGAAGCAAGTATGCTTGCTTATATGATCATTTTTCAAAGCAAAGACAATTTTAAAAAAAACACTAGGGACGTTCTTATTATTATTATTTTTCTAAAGATTGCAAGGAGCAAAAGCTAACAAGCAAAAGTGTACCCATTAGAAGGTAAGGGAAGGGACGCACTTAACTCAAGGCTACAGGAATTGCGTGAGCAAGTTTTCAAAGCATCAGGGACAGTGCACACGCATGCAGTGAAATAATGAACCAGAGTAAGAGAAACCATCAAAGGCTAGTGTATAGGCAAAAACAGGGTAACCCCTAAACCCACTGATTCAAGTAAAAAGGTAACTTATACACATGAAGTCCAGGTGAGCAAGGAAAGCAACCTAAACTAATATGGTATGCCTACTAATGCAGAGGGGACAGAGTTCAAAATTTACTACCTAAGCTTGCTGCTGAGATGCACGCATGAACTACATGCATGATTTACACGCATTCCTGATATGCGCTCACCTGAAGGAAACTTGAATATATTTTAACTTTGCACTCAGGTTTTGAAATGCATACAATTTCACAAAACTTTCACAATATGCACTAGTTTACTTTAACCTGGTTTCCAGGCTACTCTTTTACGCATGCAGTGGAAGAAATGAAACAATCAGGGTAACAAAGTTTTTTACACAAAAATGGGATAGAGAATAAACTAGAAATTGTGAGTATTGAACTCACAAAATAATTGCTTCCAGACCAATTAATACCCCAGATCTGAAAGAGAGGACTTCACTCGGCCATTAATGCTTCAAACAAGCTTTTTAAGAAAAAAGGAATAAATGCTTCAGCTGACTCCTTTCTTCAAATTGGCAATAGTCAAAGAAAATGAGTGTTGAAAAAGTGTTTTGTACCATTTCATTAAATGAAAATGTGCATTTGCAAATATGGTACACGGCTACACATGGCTGTGGCAGAGTAAAGCAATGTTTCAATTTGCTTTTAAAATAATGTGTTCACCCTTTGCCTTACTTCTCTGTTTATTATTTACTACTATGTCTCGGCAATGCATACACTTAGCAATGCTAAAAGTAAAAGGCAAAATGTGTTGAAGTATGTTTTCCCAACTGACAATTCACTTTGCATTTTAGACCATAGTTGTAATAGGAAAATTTTGTTTTATAAAATTGTCAACTTGGCTTAAGAACGACAAGTAGAAAATTATTTCAACCTTGTTTTTAAATTTGCATCCACATTTTTTTCTTTCCAAATTTTAATTTAAAATTTTCTATATAAAATATTTACACCGACCGTAACTTAAAAATCATGGTCGTTACAGATTTTTAGAATATTTATTACGACAGTGATTCAGAAATCACGGTCATTACAACCTGCTTTTTCGACCCTTAAAAGTTGAGGCTAATACATCCACGGTATTTACATGGTGAGCATCCAAGTGCTGGAAAGGTAGATTGTTGGGGGAAAACAAAGAAAAGACAAAACATAATCTCACATCATGACAAGTAATATATTATATACACCAGATCTTTACAAAAGAAAACTGTAATATACATGCATCAATTAGAGTAACTAACCAACCATCAGCCTAGACAGATATAACAGTCCATCCTCACCAATTCTGATAAAAATAAGTAACCAATGTAGCTGAAATAAAATATACGTGGATACGCCTTGGAGGTATCCAACTCGTCTTCTGAAGCTCCAAAGTACCCATAGCTAAATCTAAAAATATGCATGGTCAGAACCGAGCATTGTAAGAAAATAACACCTGGATCAGTCTGGTAAACCAACCTGAGAAACACACATCATATGGATTTTAATGTTATAAAACCTTTGAAAAATAAAGATATCTCATAAGACCATGCCCTATATAAACACGAAAGGGTTTTTACCTTACGTTAACCAAATCATTTCAATAGAAAATCCAGTGACATTATAATAATGTCCAGGATCTAAAATAAATATTGGATCATAGCCAAAATCGTTACATTAATTAAATACCAACATAATATGTATACAACTAAGTCCGAAAGGCATTTATTGGAGATTGGATTCCAATAATGCTAATGCTATTGGGGTACCGTCTGCCATAGTACACATCTAAAAAATGTATTAATGGCCTCACATGGACCCCCTGCCGACACAGGACTGTCCTACCCCTTAGTGGATAGTACCTAGTATGTCATCACATCGGTTGCTTTGCAACATTTTCTTAGGAGCTCTATGCACATACCAAATCCATAATTCCATAAATAGTGTTCTAAAAAGGTGATGCCTATACCTTAAAGTTTTGAACCACATAGCACAGTGGCATATCCCCTATTTTAGTCATTCTCGGTTGGTGAGGCTAGAGGCTACGTTTTACCTTTTATATAGCAATCCCACTTGAAATGCTAACACTGCCCTCTAGGAAACAATGTAATGCCAGCATTCATCTATACAAGCTGTCCAGGATGTGAACAAACCGAAGGAAATATTTCTATTACATCCATTTTGGAATCACCCTTAGGATTAGAAGCAATTAGCCCTTGCACTTCAAAGAATTCCGTCTTCAATAATCTTCAAGATATATCCAATTCGAACGCTTCTGCTGGTTCGAAGTGGTTTTTGGATAATATATCTGATACTGATCTCTTTGAACAAACAACGATAGTTTTAAAATTAGCCAAGATTTGATAGCCTGTTATTTAACTATCAAATAAAAAATAATTCAACCAGAGATTTAACTAAGCATGGGTTAAGCACATAAGTAACCGCTAAGCCTCCTCAATTAATCCTTTCCGTAGTCAAAAACATTTTGTAAATTCTAGTATTGAAATACTTTTAGAAAGATATATTCACAAACCCTTCTTTACACATTCCATACTTCGAAAAATATTAATATACTTATCTCAACAATATAAGTATATTTATAGAACATTTATGTTCAAAAGTTAGAAAACTTTTCCATATACTTATTTCAACAGTATAAGTATATTCATAACATACTACATTTCCAATACTTAGGAAATGTACTCATATACTTATCTTGATGACATAAGTACATTCACAAATCTTTAGAAAGATCTTATTTCCAAAACCATACTTATTTGGATTAAAAACAAATGTAACTTAAACATTGATAACAATAAACCCATAACACTTTTGGTGTAAGTAAACGGGTCGTATAGAAATTAAACCAAAATATACTTGCCACCACTTCCTAATTTCAAACAGTACTATCCATTGATTAACAATGAAACCGACAAGTTAGTAAACTACCCTTACCTCTACATTCATTTTTACATATCAAGAGAGAAATGTGTTTTCATACCGTGGAATTTGGTGTTAAGTATGAAACGAATACTTTCCATACCACCATAATTTTAAAATGATCATTTATGGAAATCAATTCCTATTTTCTTTTGTAAAATTCCTTTTTATAATTCTCTTTTATATTTATGGACTCCATTTATAAATTTCCTTTATAAAACTTTATTTATAAATCTCCTTTTATAAAATATTAACACATAATTATAAAAACCCTTTTATAAATCTCCAAATAAAATTATAAAGTCTTAATTCATTTATAAAATTCCTTTTATATGACTCTTTTCTATTTGTAACTCTTTTATAAAACTCCTTTTATATTTAAAAAAAATCCTTTTTAAAACATTATTTTCATATTTATAAAATCCTTTTATAAATTCATTTCTATTTACCAAATACATTTTATGAACCTCGAAATTTATCACAAACTTTCAGTTTCCATAATAGAACCAGATACTTTCCTTAAAGCGATCATTTCATATACTGCTATAAATCCATACATGTAATTTATTTTTCAATTTATCACATTTGTGTCATTTCCCTTTTAAAAATATTAATTTTATAAACTATTCTTTTATCATAAAAAACCATTTATAAATTATTCTTTTTATTATGAAAATCCCAAGTTATAAAATTATTCTTTTTGTACAATATTTGATATAAAACGTTTCACAAATTTTATTCCAAAATATTTCGACCTTCTTTTAAAAAAACCGCTTTAGAATAAAAGATAAACCTCTTTATTTTCTTTTAAAATAAACATTCCTTATTATAATAACTTCTCTATAAAAATAAATACTTTCTAAAACAATTTTAATGTAGTTACATATAAATTAGAAAAGATTAACAAAAGGTTGAAATAAAATAAAGAATTTCGAAAACTAATTTTACATAAAATGCCATAGCAATTTCCAGAAATCATATTTAAAATCATTCTCCAAAGCAAAACCATTCCCAAACTAAAATAGCAATTAATAGTATTTCAAAATACTAAAATAAGCCCTAGAGCTGCCATAGCACTTAAACAATGCTCTTATTCCCCTTATCACTAAAAAATTCTAACTTTTAGCTATATATCAATGACATATCAATACGACCAAACTACCAAATTTTGACCTTCGATAATTTATACAACAGGTGCATAATGGAATTAAAATCAACGGGTATATAATTGGAATTTAAAATCACAATGGTGAGAAATTTGGATTTCTTTATAAAATTCCTTGTATTTCATTTTATAAGTTATTCGCTTTTTAAAGCAGGAAATTCAACTAAACCAAACCAATAAATCATTCAAATACAATAATATTTTTTGTCTACTACATATCATATAATAATCATTCAGATGTGAGATAACGCATCGAAACACTAGTTGACGCCAAAGCACTCCGGTTTGATCTAAAATTGAACGATATCCGACTTTAGCTCAAAATTTCACTTGCCCCAAATTCAAAAAAAACCTATTCTAGTGCGTAGATAATGCTATTACAAGCGCAACGCAGAAGACCACGTCTCGATTGGAGCTCGCATATAAAATTTATTCATTTTATAAGAATTTGATTTTTTAAATTTTAATTAACTGACTAATTAAATTAATTAACCTTAATTATCTTCGTCAAATCCACTTCCCTCCCAAAATCAATTGTTTACACATACACAAATATGCACAAACCCAACCTCCAACATACATGCACCATCTTATCTCCCTCTTCGGTCCATCTTTCGACGAACGGACTTTGCCATTATTCCTCTCTTCATGCGAGCTCTCTATCCATGATTGCATCCTCAAGCTTGGCTCCCTAAATCATAGTGCAACCTAGCCACAACCTACTACAACCCCATGACGATACGTTTTGCTCCCCATGACGCATACCACCAAATGAAGGCATTAGAGCTCCTCCATCCGAGAAAATCAAATCCATCAATGCTATAGCTTAATTCACCCTAAATTACACGAAAACTCCAACCCTAGTTTGCCTTCGACTCACGTACAAAATGTCGATCAACCCAAAACATCACCGCACCCATCCAAACCTATATACAATTGTAGATCTCCTCTTCATGATTCTAAACATTCTTGTTTTGCAATTTCTCGTTTAGTATTTAGTTTAATTTGGATTTTTGAAGTTTAAACTGATTGTTGTCTTTATTTACAAGAAGTGATTAAAAAGAAAAGTGAAAGAGAAAAAGAGAGAGGCAAATAGAAAAGTCAAAATGTATTGAATTGTCTAAGTTTTGAATTTGGTTTGCACAAAAATTCCAGCACATCACTACATAGAATTTCATTTGCCCATAGGCCACGAACGACAAAACAAAAATACAATTGCATACGATACGATCTGAAAACAACAATAATAATATACAATGGTTATCAAATTTTGCAAAATCGAAAAAATAACATCGTTTTATCAAAAAATCATCAAACGGTAATTTGATTATTTTCCAAATTAAAAATTATTGAAAAAACAAATAAATTAAATTAAAAAAATTGCAATAAAAATCAAGCCATTTTATTAACAATTGATTTTCTTATTATTTATTAAATTCTAATCAAATTTGAATTAAATAAATTAAATATTCTCATTCGAAATGTCAAAAATTCCGGGTTGTTACATTCTTCCCCACTTAAAAAAATTTCATCCTTGAAATTCTCAAAGAAACGAAAATGTCTCCAAACCCATAGACTTATGAAATTAATACTTTAAAATGAGCTATTAACCTTTTAAAACCTCATATGTTATGGAAACTTTTGGCATCGCCTCATTTGCATGGCTCGATCCAGAAATACTATAACTTGTCACAAAGGGCCTAAACCAACCAAAGAAAACAAAAGCCCAAATTCGACTCTCATATCTAGGACATAAAATCATCTATAATTACATAAAAGTGTACATATTAGTCGAGTAATCAAATTCTACTCATAAAACCAAAAGCACCAAGCTATCCCTTGCTTCCATATACCTGTATCTCACTTACAAAGGCCATCAAACCATATAACTTATAATTTCTAATTTCTAAAGCGTATAACTATATTATTGCCCATACGATGTACGTATGTCATCCATACACAATATCAAATCTGATCACTCGCTCGACCATATAAATTTCACTTCCAAACTAGTATCGCTCTCTTGACTTTCCTAATTCTGACTCCGATCAGGTTTCTTGATTAAAAAAATCCGTTCTCCTTGCATAGCCATATAGGAGGATAGAAAACTTCAGAATCATATCAAAAATTTGTATCAAGTGTTCGCCGTCAAAAATTGAGTGAAAAATCCTTATTTAGATCAGTATATACAAACTCGAAATTGTGTACTCGAATCTGGATCAAGAAAAATTATACGAATAAAGTGATATATGTACAATTTACGTATTTATTCCATTGGTTACTTAACTATACCAATTTCTTATCATTTTAAATCACATTCATTTTTACTTATAGTATTTCATTTAATATTAAAGTCCTTTATGAACCATTTCATAAAACCATTACTCAAGTCTATTAACATTTTATAACTCAAGTTCATACTCATATAAGACTTCACTACATCCTAAGAGTATATATACAATATCATATTTTATTTACTTGCCAGGATGTTTAACAAATTTAAAACTTGTTTAACTTACAATCTACTCAAAATTTTAAGCTACAAAAACTTATTTTCTTATAATTTTACAAAAACACTTAACTTAAATTCTATACCAATTTGGAAACCTCTGACCGTCCAAAATCATTGAAAATTTCATTTCATTTCAACGAATGAAAATGACCAAACAACACATTATAATGGGACACACAATCCAAAATATCCCAATGCATAGGATACATGAGTCCATAAAATAACTTAATTGAAAACATCAGAATTAAACACCCAGGTTTTATTTCAACTCTGTTTGAAATAATATTATATACTTATAACTTTAGTATATCAAAACATACTTCTGGGATTAAATCAAAATTTGTTTGCCAACAATTCTGCAATAAATTACCATGATAACAATCCCTCACTTAGAAACTTAAAAATTAATCTTGATGATGCTGCAGTCATCACCAAAATTATTTTCCAATGATAGAAGTGAGTTTAGCGCTTTTTATCTCCTAAAAAGTCAATTTTAAAATATTTTTATTCATAAATACTTTTAAACAATACTATTATTATTTTCTCCAAAACTTTTGAAAAACAAATTTTCAAAAACCGAGATTTAAATTCTCAAATTCTCAGTTTGAATTATTTTTATTTATAATCCATATTATAGACCATGCATGTATAATTCCACTCTCTTATATAAAATGATTTCACACGTGTATATCCTTGTATATATTATAATTAACAACTTTATTACAATTACATTTTAACCCAACGTTATCTTCCTTACAGTCAAACTGTGAAACTTAACTCACAAAGTGTTCATTTTTAATTCAACCGAAACAATAAATGCTCATAAACTGTCCGGGCACAAACAATCAATCAACAAAGTATAGTCGATGCTCCTAAACTGGACGAGCATGACTAATCAAATAATAAGTGATAATAATCGAATGTTATCATCTTCTAACAACTAAACACATCATAAATTGCTATGTCAATTTATGAAAATTATTCTTTTATATATATAATATAAAATTTAGGTAAAGTTATTTCATTTTCCAATTTCAAAACAATACCATATCATTTTACCTTGTCCAACTGCTTAAAACCCCTACCGATACAGTTGTCCCTTCTCTATCGACTAGAATTCATAAAAAACCCAATAAATAAATCTGCATAGTATAAAACATTTTTATAGCACTACCAAATGTACTTCCATATATATACACTCAGACTCATTATAGGGTATTACTAACCTTACCTTTAATGAGTCTACCCTACCAAAGCCTAGGTGTTCGTTTAACCTAAGCTCTGATACCACTTGTTATGACCTGCCTTTTCGACCCTCAAAAGTCGACACTAATACATTCACGGTGTTCACAGACCGAGCATCCAAAATGCTGGAAAGACAAATTATTAGGGGAGAATAAAGACAAGACAGAACAAAATCTCAATTCATAATGAGTAATATATAACGTACAATAGATCTTTACAAAGAAAATTGTAATAGTCAAACATCAATAAGAGTAACTAAACAACCATTAGCCTGGACAGTTATAACAATCTGTGCTCACAAATGCTGATAAATATAAGCAAACAATGTAGGAGAAATAAAATATACGTGAATACGTCTTGGAAACATCCAACTCATTTTTGAAGCTCCAAAGCATCCATAAAAAATTCTATAGATATGCATGGTGTAAACCAAGCATTATAAGGAGATAACAACCGGATCAGTCTGGTAAAAACCAACGTGAGAAACATACATCATATGGATTGCAATGTTATAAAACCCTTCAAAAATAAAAGTATCTCGTAAGACCACGCTGCGCATAAGCATGAACGGGTTTTACCTTTCGAAACCAAATCGTTTCAATAGAAAATCCAATGATATTATAACAATGTCTACGGTTTAAAATAAACATTGAATCATAGCCAAAATTGTTACATTAATTACGTTCCAGCATAATATGCATACAACTATGTCCAAAAGGCACTTATTGGAGAATGGATTCCATACAATGACTGCCTGCCAAAGTATATCTCTAGAAAATGTACCGAAGGCCTCACATAGACCCCCTTCTAACACAAGACCGACCTACCCCTTACTGGATAATGCCAAATAGGTCATTACCTCGGTTGCTTTGTGACCTTTTCTCGATTTTTCTCGTGCACATACCAAATCCATAATTCTATATATAGTAATCTAAAAGGGTGATTCTCACACCTTAATGGTTGTGAACCATATAGCTCTACTACGTATCTCTTATTTTAGTCATTCCCAGGTGGTGAGGTGGAGACATAATTTCACCATTTATATAGAAATCCCACTTGGAATGCTGACACTGCCTTAACACTAGCTTCTAAGCAACAATGCAATGCAAGCTTTCGTCCATATAAGTTGTTCAGGACGTGAACAAACCTAAGGCACCACTTCTACAACATCCATTTTTGAATCACCCAAAGGATTATTAGCAAGTGGCCCTTGCACTTCAAAGAACCTTGTCTTCAACCAGCTTCAACATATCTCCAATTCGAATGCTTATGCCGGTTCGAAGTGATTTTCAAATAATATATATGATCCCAGTCTCTCCGAACCGACAATGATAATTTTAAAACTAACCATGGTTTGATAATTGGTTATTTAATTATCACATAACAAACAATTCAACCATAGATTTAACCAAGCATGGTTAAGCACATAAGCAACCGCTAACACTACAACAAATAGACCTTTTTATAGCATTTAAAAATTGCTATTAAAGCCTTCTATAGTGTTTCTATAAATGCCATAGATCAACAAGTTGTAATAAGTCTGATATATACAATGGCGTTTCAAAATTACAATGGAAAACAAACTTTTAACAGCGTTTTTATTGCCATTTTAGATTAGATGTATCGGTACAACTACTTTTCCATAGTGTTTTGAAGCTTGCTATAGAACTTTTACACAGAGATGTGTTATGATACTAACAATTATGACATCATTTAATGCTATAATATGTTTACATGCCATATTATTTTAGCTCTAAAACCGCTATGGAAATATAATGTCAATCATTTATTACGCATTGAAACGCTATAGAAAATTCATTACTATCTACTGTAGCATTGTTTTTTGCTATGAAAACTGTTTAATCCTTGTAGAATATTTTGTGTAGCACTAGCATAATGTTATAGTATATTAAAACTGTTTAATTTTTCTTTTATTTGCGTAGTTAAAACGCTAGAAAAAAATTCCATTTGCATTTTTTTCCATATACATACAAGCTTACAATTTTCAATTCTGCTAAACTTATTTCAACTAATATATTATAACAATTCAAAAAACCACACTTATCACATTGTAATGCACGTAATGAGTCAAAGCCAAACCACAAAAAAAAATATCCATAATATTTCATACACAGAGTATTAAGCACATAAATATTTGTGACCAAAAGTAACAATACATACAACTTTAGCTAACCAAAACGATACATACTAAAAACAAAGACGCATGAATGTCCATAGACAATACATGAATGCAAGCATGACTATGTAGCAACTCAAAAGCATCATACAACATCGGTCAAAATGAAGCACATACAAATGCGTCTGTTAGTCATAAATGTATAAATGTAATTATAATATAACATTTTTTTTTCCGATTTACGCTCAGCGAAATATTTAACCACCATTTTAGATTCTATACAATTTAAGCTGATTTTTTTTATCAAGTTTCATTATAAGCACACAAAAAGGTGTATTTATCATCATAAGTCTGATAAGGAAATTAGATTATGAATGATGCTATATTTAAGGAGTGGAACTTCGATAAAGATTTCTTATATCAAGAATTCGATACAAATTGCCCACATTTTTTACATTGATTGAGTTTTGTATAGATGGTAAAAGCACAACAACTCCACCTTGTAGAGATTGATATTTGTAATAAATTCTTTTTTCAAAAAATTTATGGTCGAAAGGTAAAAGAAATATATTACTACAATTATGCGGTCTTATGAGCTCCTAAATAATTCTATCTTTTGACAACTTTCCATTTTGCAAGATCTTAGCTCTACAGTCTAATTTACTTAAAGGGTCCAGTTGAAAATTTAGCGAACTCTATTATATGCATTAAGGAAATTGCATAATAATTATGGATATTTTGCTGCAGTTAATTTGATATATTACTAATAGAAAACAACTCGAAGACTTCATAATTACTTATTTCCTATTATTTTGCATCATATCTCAAGATCACGATATTCTAGGAAATAAATATTGGATTCGAGAGCCATCATGTATATAAATACAGATACTAGTATAACCGCACAACAGTGGAGAAACCGACCGTTCGATTGTATAACTTTGATATGAAATATACATTTAAAAAATTTGTTAATATTACTTAAACATTAAGTGATAATATGTTGGAAAAGAATAAATTGAGATTTGAATCTGAAAATATGAATTTCAAATTTAAATATTAATCAAAACATTCAAAATTGTCGATTTGAAATTGAAAATTTTAAAATTTTAAAATCATAATAGATTTAAATTTGAAATCTTTGATGCGTAAAATGATTTAAATTTGAAATCTTTGATGTGCAAAATAAAAGGAGAAAGTTTAGGAAAACCGCGATGAGACAAGATCCACGTTTTTAGAGAAACCGCGAGGAGACAAGATCCACGTTTTTAGAGAAACCGCGACGAGACAAGATCCATGTTTTTTTGGTTTCAGGAAAATTGATTTTGGCTAGTAGAAGTAGGCAAACCTCCCTACAGTCGGTTTGATTATGAATGATAAATTATTATTGTGCAAAAGCCATTTATTACAGATGACAAAAACTAAACACATTTCCTGGCATCAATTCTACCTTTTTTTGATATCAACTTTATAATTTTGTGTGAAGGTGTGTGCATGAATACCTTTGATATTCCATTGGGATCAACTTTTTAATTTGGTATCAACTCCTTTGGGATATTCCTTCTTCAATACCTGTAAGTACGATGAAGGCGAGTGCATAATATCATAGAAGGCAAAAGAAATTGCCTAAAAAATATGGTAAATGTGCATTGTGTGTGCATGTGTACCATTATAGACTAATATGTGCACGTACTCGTTTTATATCTTCTTTCTTATAATCTATGATCCGATGGACTCCAAGAGACCTCAATAAATTGGCTTTTTTCTCACCTCCACATGTTGTGAGCACTTCATTTCCTTCCAAATTTGCAAGCTACAAAGAAGATGCATAGAAATAATAAGTGTAGAGCTAAGGAACCTAACATTATTACATATAATTAACTAGCTTCAAAATAATTAAACATATAGCATAATAATTTGCACAACATTATTTAGAAATAATGTGTGGAAGCCAATGCTATAATACCTCCTATTAATTGTATACGTAAATTATCTAATATATATGGATTAACCTGTCCAGTTCTGAAGAACATCTTAGTATAACTAACTTGATACATGTTTGGAAGGATATTAAACTGTTGAAGTATTACCACTGATACACTCAAAGGATCTTGTGATGCAACATGGTCGAGAAGTAAAAAACCCATATCTTAAAAGACTTAAATTAGAATGCAGCTTTCTATTTTGTAGCGGATTGTTGATATGCTTGCTTAGTTCATACATTCTAGCAAATTTTTGGTGAGACATTTTTGTTGGAAAATCATTCCTTGATATTCGAACAACTTCCAAAACTCCACAACACCTTAATTGTTGAAGTACCAACTTTGCTCATATGTTGCAGGAAGCTATGACTTGTTTGGTTTTATACATCAATAAAATGAGGTGTTATATTTTCAAGCCATTGCATCAGTTGAAACAACTGTCCCTGCATAATAAGAATATGAAACACTAAAATGAATTATGCAACCAGTTTCTAAAGGGTTATATGCGATAGTTAAACTGTGGCCTTGTTTACATTGAACATCCTGGATTCCTGAAACAGAAATTTATAATATTACTTTAATTATCTTCACTTTATGCCATATGAAACAGAAACAGAAAAAAGAATACAGTAGGTAGTGTGAATAGATCGATCCAGTTTCTCCACACTTGTTAATGAAATAAAGAAAGTCAGGTACACTCCCATGTATGCCAAGTACAGAGCAGTCTTTTTTCTCTTTATTGAATTGACATACGATAGTTACTCAAATTATATATTCTTGATGTGACTTCTATTTCTATGACATTATAACCTAATGGTACGTGTACGTCACCAATTATGTCCATCAATTTGATCAATGGTAACCCGGATTTTTGAACATCTGTTAATTTGATAGTTAACTAATTTTAAACTACTAAGATACTGACTTCATTTGATTAAACAAATGAAATTTGATAAATAAAGATATCTGAATATATAAATGAATTTAAAATTTGAACAAAAGTTGAATTTTAAATATTTGAAAATAATAAAGATTGAATATATATAGATAAGCAGATTTTAAATAGAAAAAAATTATTATTTTTTAAAACAAATAAAAGATGTATTGCTTAAAAGTGTAAATTTATATTTATGAGTTAATTTTTAATTAGAATTGGAATTCTAGATCTAAATTGAAATTTAGAAGATAAATACTTTAAATTATTTTGGATTTAAAACAGGATTTGTTTTATATTATTTTCCTTAAAGGAAACTTTCTTAAGAAAGTGATTGTTAATTAATAAAATAAATAAATAAATAAAAATTTTATAAACATTTAAAATGAATATATTATGCATAATTACAAATGTAAGTTTAATAAATAAAATTTGAACAAAGAGAAATTTGATTACACTTAAGCTATTATTAATATAAAACTAAAATTTAACTATAATTTTTTTTTGGCAAGGCAAACGGGGTTATCTGGTCCCCTACTAGATTTATTGATAAAAGAAAAGGAGAAAGGATAATGAACATGCTCATTATCACTAGAATAACAAACAAAACACTGCAAAAACACACAAAGGCAAGCAAAGAAGACAAACACACACAGTTACAAGACTAGAAGAAGGAGCAGAAAGAGAACACACAAACAAGGCAAAGGCTACAGATCAGACAGTTGACAACTGAAGTCATACTGACTATCCCTCATACCAATTTTAATGACATGCTTTAAGTAATCCATAGTTGATCCATACTCCTGATCTTATTTTCAAAACATCAAAGATTTCTTTCATCCCATACCAGTTTCAAGTATTTCTTGAAGTAAAAGAAGTAAACAATTCTGTCATGCTTCTTCCACTTAGTAGATTTGCATATCAAATCCCACTCCACAGTAGACAGACCATGAACATGATTTGAGTTTATTCTTCTCGCTACTCTTTCCCACAAAACTAATAATTCAGTGAATTCAAAGTAAAGATGATCAAGAGATTCATTTTGCAAATTGCTGAAAACACAAAGAGGATCAACATTCATACCATAACTCAATAATTTACTCTTGGTCAGAAGTGCATTCACTACAACCTTCCACATCAGTAAGTTATCCCTAGCAGGAGAGGTTCTTGTCCATAAAGCCTTATGCCATCCTAACTTAGAGCTTCCAGAATCATTAACTAGAAGATCATAAGCTACAGAGATTGTGTGAGACTTACCACTCCAAACCATTATGTCTTCAGGAGCAGTAAGATACTTGATTGCTTGAAAATTTTTCCAAACAGCATTTATTCCTTGGTTACTGGTGTAAGACAACACTAGCATTCCATCAGTCAAATAATCCCTAGCATGTGCATCCCTATTAATTCCAGTCTGATCAATTTGGTGAGTAGAAAAAATCTTTCCAAGCAACAAACCATCAGACATCCACGGTTCATTCCAGAAGTTGATAGTACTGGATTGTGAGAGAGTAAATTTTAAAAATGGTAAGAATGAAGTTCTTAAGCCAAGCAACTTCCCCATGTCCAGCTTGAGTTCTGGGGCACAGACATAGACCAGAAGTTTCTACTACCAAGATTATACTTTTTAGTCCAAGCAACCCATAGTGAATCAGAATTACCAAGCAGGGCATTCAAGTGAACACTGAATGCAGCCTTATTCCATGTTACCAAGTAAAAAATTCCAAGACCACCTTTGTTTTTTGGTTTCTCCATCCTGGAAAAAGTGCATGGGATGACTTTCTTGGAGTGTATTGACCCAGTCCAGAAGTATCTCAACATAGCATTTCTGAACATATTCACAAGCTTATATGGAAGAATATACACCCTTGACCAATACACCATCATAGATGAAATGACAGACTTGATCAGCACTAGTCTACCAGCTTGAGAAATGAATCTATTAGCCTAACAGTTCATAATGCCACAAATTTTCGAGTACAGAGGCAGGCAGTCAGCAGTAGAAATTCTAGATGAGCAAAGAGGTAGGCCCAAATAATTCATGCTATTTTCCATTATTTGCATGCCTGTAATATCTATCAAATGTTGAGTTTCTTCAGAGGAAATGCCTGAAGTGAGAATATGAGATTTGGTAGCATTCAATTTCAACCCAGTCATTAGGTAGAAATTGTGGAGAGAAGCTAAGATTTGTTCCATGGAACCTTGGTCAGGCTTAGTAAATATCATAATGTCATCAGCAAAAAACAAGGAAGTGATTTGAGGGGACTTGCATTTTGAATGGAACAAAATATCCTTCTGCACATATTTCTTGTTCAGCATAGAGGAAAAAACTTCCATAACAAGTAGAAATAGATAAGAAGATATAGGATCACCCTGCCTGATCCCCTGCTTGCTCTTGAAAAAACCAGAAGAGAATCCATTATATTTTAGAGAGAAGGTGGGGGAAGATATACAGCTATATATCCAGGCCACAAATACTTTTGGAAATGTCATGAGAGCCATGATTCTCACAATAGATGACCAGTGTATACTATCATAAGCCTTCATTAAGTCTAGTTTCAGCATGGCATTTTGGGTAGCATGAGCACGACCATAGCCCTTAAGTAATTCATGTGTTAAGAGAATGTTATCAAGGATATTCCTTCTGGGAAGGAAGGCAGTCTGATTCTTGGAAATTATTCTGCTAAGCACAACAGCAAGTCTTGAAGCTAGAATCTTCGATATACACTTATACATAACATTGCAACACGAGATTGGCCTAAATGATGTTACAGAAGAGGGATGGTGGACCTTAGGAATAAGAACAAGGTTAGTTGTGTTCACTTCCTTAAGCAGCTTGAAACTTGAGAAAAAGTTGTGAACAGCTTTTAAGAAATCTTTCTCAATGATATTCCAACTATGGATGAAGAATTGCACATTGAAACCATCCGGACCTCCACTCGATTGTTTGTTCATGGAAAAAAGAGTTTCCTTAATTTCCTTATCAGTAACCCTACTGACAAGGGAGTTAGCTTCCTCAGATTGAACTATAGGTAACTGCAGATGAGATAGATCATCAAGCGGAGGACTGAAGTCAGCACTATTACCCAACAAATTGCTATAATAACTGAGAAGAGCATTGTCAACTTCAGCTGGGTCAGAGTGCAGCACCCCAAACTCATCAAAGATTGAAGTGATATTCTCCTTAGCATGTTTGACTTTTATGGCTGCATGGAAATAAGCAGTGTTATTGTCCCCATCAGCTGCCTATTTTTGCCTCAATTGCTGCCTCTTCATATTTCCTTCAGTATGCAAAGCTTTATTTAAATCATCAAAATGTTTTCTCTTTAATTCAGGAGCAGCTACATTAGCCAGATTGTTCATCATTAATTCTTGGGCTTCCTTGAGCTTCTTTCTCAGCATTGTTGATAACAATAAATTTAACTATAATAAGATATAAAAAAAATTAAAACACATTAATACATTATAATTACAAGTGTCAACCTATTGTTACATGCAAATACAAGTGTAATTACTTTACTCCATAATTTAACAAGTGTCTCAATTATATTTATTTCCTTTTATTTTTAATAATTTTTTTAAGTTATTAGTGTAATATCCCAGAATTTTTGACAATATCAATTTAATAATCTATATTAAAAATTAAATTGATATTGATAATTTTGTTGATAATAATTCAAACTGATTTAATAATTTTTCTTTAATAAATATTAAATTGGTAGATTTTATCTTTTACAGCTAATAAATTGGTTTCTATTTATAATATAAATATATGGTTTATATTGTAAATAGATTGGCTTTGTTTTAAATATAATAAATAAAGCATATTTTCTAATTCTAATATTTTTAGTAATTTGAGAATTTGTTTTTATTTAATATTAAGCTTTTCAAAGTTATTAAATAAATACTCTTGGTTTAAATCTAATAAATGAATCATGATTTAAAATTCTAATATATATTAATAATTTGGGACTTTTGACTTAATTTAACATTAAGTTTTTCAAAACTATTAAATAGATAAGTATATGATTTTAAATTGTTAAGAAGAATGTTTAAATGTTTAAAATGATTTTAGCTTGAGTTTTAAATTTAAATGAATTAAGAAAAAGGTTTGTTTTGTTTTCTTTTTAAAATATAGCTTAATAACATAGGTAATTTATTAATAAAGACATAATTTCTTTATAATTATTTTAAATTGATAATGTGTTATTATTAAAAAAACAATATTAATAGAGTATTGTTTTTACAAATAGATTTTGAATAAAAATAGCATTTGTCATTTCAAATTTAATTTGTATATATAATTAGATTTTTAAATATTAGATTTTAGAAATTGATTTGGATTTGAATATAAAGTTTTGAAAATCTAAAGTTTAGTTTTTTAATTATTTTAATTTTTATACGCATAAGCTTTATTTATAAGCATAATTTGTTTTTATTTCTTTTATAAATTTATACAGATATTAAATACTAATTAACAAATTAATTAGGCATAACTACTTTATTAACATTTAAATTAATATACAAATTACTTTATAAAGACAAGTGTTGTTTTCTTAAGCATCATTTAACAAATGTTAAAAGATAAACACCCTAAATTGACAAATGTTGAAATTTATACAAGTGTCATTTTTAAATTTGTATTTTCTTTTATTTTTATTAAATCATACCTTTATCTTATAAAAAGGCCTCTTCTCTTCCATTTCTTTTCCTTTTTCAAAATCTAAGTTAAGAAAACACAAATCTGAAAATCTGAAAACCATTTTTAGATTCAAGATCAAGCTAGAAATCAGTAAGTTCTGTTCAAACAAATCTTCAAACTCAACATTTAAACCCCTCATATCAAAATCCTGTAAAACACTCTTCAAACGAAACCAAACCCAGAATCATGCTCAAATAAAATCAATAATTCTCTTCACTTCAAAAAGAAAATCTGCACATTTTCAAAACCCTGTACCTGCTATTTTCTAACAAAAAGCATCTGCACATCCCCAAATCCTTGTAGCACCTCTTCAATTCTGTAGCCTGCAAACAGTTTTAAAATCAAGCAAAAAGCAAATCTGCATTTTCTGTAATCTGGAAAATTGGTTCTACAAACCAAAAGCAACTTAAGTTTTGAACTGAAATAAAAAAGGGGCAACTGCAATTTTAAAAGTATCAAAGAAGCAAAGACATTTTGTCTTAACAACTAAATTTCAAAAGCTTTTTCAAAAATCTACAATTTTGTTTCTGCATGCAAGGTCTTCAGCAAATTCAAAGCTTTGCCAATGGAGGCTCTGTCTTCTTTAGAAACAAGTGAGTAACTTTAAATATTTTGAAAATTATAAATATTGGTTGCATGCTTGTATATTGAAATAAATAAGTATTGCATGTGTGAATGTTGATGTGAAATTGTATTTGTATGCATGATATTTGAATGTCCTCTGTTTATGTTTTTCCAGTAACCCTGTTTGTTTTAAATACATGTTCTTTTTGATCTAATTTCTGTTAGGATTTAGATTACAGATAATAATTGTTTGTTTAAGTTATAAAGTAAGTTTAAAATTGAATTAAGTTAATAATAAACTAGGATTAGCTGTGGAAGACCAAACAATTGAGTAAGTTCAAAGTTAACTGAAAATTTAATCTTCCTGTTTTCTGGATTCATGAATATAAATTGAATACTAAAATCATAATATGATTTTTTTTTAAAAAAACTATAATTTTTAGTAAAGAGGTTAATGTGCAGCTCTGGTTTGAACATAAGATGGAAATTCTTGATTTTTTGGTGATCTACTTGGATATGGGGACCGGGTTTCCTCTTGGAGGTGGGCGAATGATTGGGGATTGGTGGAAAAATGAGTAATGGTGATGGATTTCAACATGGAGGTTGCAACAGTGAGATTTCTTTTTAAACCCTAGTTTTTACTGTGATTTAAGAATCAATCACCACGCTTCCTAGAGTTGATCGAGTGTTATGATATTTTGGGTAGTGGTAGTTGGGTCGTAGTTGAAGTCATGGCCGGAATTGCAGACCTTCAGATGGTCGGAGTGGCGTGAACGTAGTGTTGACAGGTTTTGGGGTTGTTGATGATCAGTTTGTTCCAGGTTTGGAAATTGGTGCTCGATTTTGATTTCGAGGGTTGAAGCTCGAGTTGATGATCGTGGTGGGTTGCTAGGTCGGTTTTTGATGTATAGAGATCATCGCTGATGATCTATGGTGGCCGGAGTCACCGTGCATATGCACGGTGAAGTATTTATCTAGTGATGTTTTGGGTTATAGCAGAGAAGGACCTCGAGTAATTTTGGGTTGGACTCGAAGTTGTGGGGTGGTTTACTCGGGGAGGATGGGTTGTAGACTCGAAGTAGAATTTGGGGTGTTCTCGGGTTGATTATTTGAAACAGGTTTTAAAAGAAAAACCTGTAATATCTGTTTTAAAATTTTAAAACTGCAGTTTTTAAATGAAAGCTAGTGTTTAAACCTGGTTTAAAACTCAAGTTTGAAATTTTAGAATTCAAGTTTAGATTTAAAATCTCAGTTTTAAATATAAAAAAATATAAAGTTAAACTTGAAATTGATTAAACTACTTTAAAATAGTAAGTAGTTAAAATTTTAAAAACTGAAGTTTTAAAAACATGAGCAAGTTTTAAAGTTAAGTTTAAAACTGGAAATCAAGGGTTTAAATATGAATTTTAGTTTGAAATAAAAGAAGTTTTTAATTTGAAAGATTTAAACAACTTTGTATGTAAAGAGTAAATTTAGATTATTAAATATTAAATGAATTTAGTTTAAACTCTTATGAATTTCTTTATAAGACAAGCATTTGTTTGCCATGTAATTTAAAAGGGTTTAAATTGTTTAAACTTTGTTAAGTTAATCATATTCATTTTAAATCTTGTATTTGAAATGAAATTTTAAAAGTAAAGTTTAAAGTAAATTGATTTGAAATGTTTTGTTAATGACAATTTAATCATAATTAAGAAATGTTTTATCTTAAAGTTAAATTAAGATTTAATAATTTGAAATTAATTAAATTAATGAGGTAACTAGGAAGTAATTAGTTAATTTAATTAATTAATGATTAGGGATTAATAAATACTTGATTAAGGATTAATCTATTTATAATTAAAGATCATTAATTAGATTATTAATTAATGATTAAAGATTTATTAATTAAGCAATTAAGTTATAATCAAGGATAATTAATCAAATAATTAAGGATTAATTAAGTTACATTTAACACTTAATTAATTAGATAATTAATGTTTAATTAATGGATAATTATAGATAAATTAATTTGTAATTAATAATGGTTAATCTAAATTAATTACTTATGGAATTAATTAAAGAATAGTTAATGAAGGTCATTAACTAGGATTATTTAAAGATTAATTAATGTGATTAATTTTTAATAATTAATTAGATTAATTAATTTAATGATAACCATTTGTGAATTGTTTAAGTGAATCACCTAATGGAAGTAATTAAGGAATTAATTACTTAATATAATTAATTTAGTTTAATATGATTGTTTAAATTGATTAATTAAGTTTAATTAATTTTTTAACACTGAATGATTTGAGAATAATTAATTAATGCAATTAATAGATTGGAATTACTTAGAGAAGTAATTAGTTGGTAATTACAAGATGTAATTAATGGAAGATGTTTTAAGAATGGAAGTAATTTGAGAATAACTACTTTGTAATTAATCAAGGGATTAATTAAGAAATTAATTAAGTAATAATTAATTTATTTTAATGAAGTAATTAAGGTTAGTTAATTACTGAATGTGATTAATCTGGAATGGTTAATAATTATGGTTAATTACTTGTTGTAATTAATTTAAATAAAGTAATTAACTAAAATATACTTAGGGATAATTAATTAATAAAATTAATGATGTAATTAAGGATTAATTAATTAAGATTAATTAATCAATAAAGGTAGTTAATTAATGTAATTAATTAAGGATTAATGTAATTAATTATAGTTAATTAATTAATTGAAGTAATTAAAGGTTAATTACTGTTTTTGGGCAAGGATAATTAATTTGTGAAATTAATTACATGAATGTAATTAAGGATGATTAATCAAGGGTGATTAATTAAGGTGAATAATTTGAATGATTAATTAATTGATTTGTAATCGATTAAATGGTTACGTAAGCAAGATTTTTAATGATGAAGTAATTAATTTAATTTATTTTAAATTAATTAAAGATGAAGTAATTAATTTAATTCACTTTAAATTAATTAGAGATGGAAGTAATTAATTCAATTCATTTTAAATTAATTGTAGATTGATGAAGTAAATCATTGCTTATGAATGAATGGGTGATATTGATTGCCTTGAGTGGTTTGTGATCTCAGAAATGAGATAAGTAATGCTATGTGGTATAAATGCTTTGGTTGCATTGTGATGATATGGATTATCTATTTTGTTGATAGTATGGATTATCTGTTTATAATGATAATGTGGATCATCTGTTTATTATGATAATGTTGATTACCTATTGTGATTTGTGAATTATCTATCTGTGTGTGTATAGATAATTGAATGGTTTTAAACTTTAAAACAACTTGGCCTTAAAAGACACGTTTTGGATTTCGATGAGACCGGGATTGGGTTTCCATATTTGGATATCCGAAAACCACATCGATCCAAATTAACGGTAGGTCGTGAATCTCAAGTGAAGATGAAGATTCAGAGTGCAAGGATTATCGTCGTTAACTCTGAGGATGATTCCAAAATGAGTGTAACGAGATAATGCCTTCGGTTTCGTCCAAACCCGAAACGAACTTGTATGGATTGAATGCTTTCAGAACATCGTCAGGTGGACGATGAGCATTCTAAGTGATGTGTTCTATAAAGGTAATCGTACCCTCAAGCCTCATAAACCGGGAATGGCTAAAACAGGGGAGGTGCAGCAAGGCTAAGTGGGTCATGCCCAAGTAGGACGAGATTTTCCCCTGTCTAGAGGTCCCTTTTATTTCGGTTGTGTGGGCAGTTCTTGAGCTCCAACTGCTGGGGTTGTCTTGTTCGGGACTATCCAGTAAGGGATGGTTCCGGCCTTATGTTGCAGGGGATTGGAAGTGATCCTCGGTACGTTGATCTAGGCCACGTACTATGACGGGCGGTACCCCGGTAACCCTGCCATTATATGGAATCGAAAATCCAATAAGTGCCCTCGAATTTGATTCTATTACCCACTTTTGTGGCTAGTAGCTAGAATTTAATGAATGTAACAATTTCGGCTATTTCATATTTACATGAAAACCCTAGACCTATTATAATATCATCAGATTTCCTATCAAATGTTTTGGTTAGCATAACGTAAAAACTTTTCCATGTTTATGTGTGGGAAGTCTTATGTGATACCTTTCTTTTCAAAAACTTTTTGAAAGTTAAGCAACCTTAACCTGTTACTCACACCAGACCCATGTCTGACCCGGAGTTTGTCTTTTGTTTTCTTAAACTCTTGGGTACTCAAATTTTTTACGAGTAGCCAAGGGATTCAGGTTAGCTTTGACAAATTGTGGAGGAGCAATGGAGTAGGAGGCTTCTGCGCGTAGATATATAGTATTCCATTGTGTTGGTTTCCCTGAGTAGTTTCCTTGTACTGTATTGAGTTGTATAACTAGACAGGTGCTTACAACCGTCTAGTATGTGATGTATAATCTGTGTAACTCTGATATTGGTTGTAAACTATGTAATATTTTTGTTATTAATATAATTTTTTCGTTCCCCTGTTGAGATTTTGATGTTGTTTCTTCTTTCTCTTCTTTCTTTTCTCTTATCTATCCCTTTCTTTCTTCAAGATGATGCGATTTTCTTTGGTGAGAAAGTCGGGTCGTCTCATTTGGTATCAAAGCATTAGGTTGAGTGAATACCTAGGCTCTGGAGTGGTGTCTTTCTTGAGAGAGCGTATTTGTAATTTTTAAATATATATATATATATATATATATATATATATATATTTCTACCTATTTGTTGGGTTACCTGTTTGGGTTTTTCCAATATAAGATAAAGGTAGATTGGGTAGTGGTGTGTGTAACAAGACTACCATTGGTTGGAGTTTGAATGTTTGAGGTTGGAAGTGTATCAATCGAGACTATAGACCCAATACCGTCTCGAGTGAGCTTTGCAGTGATGTTTGGATTTCATCGATCTCTGAAGGAAACTTGTTAAGGTTCAGAGTCTATCTTTGAAGCTGGACGAGTAGAGTTTGGATCTGTCGGTTAGGCAGAAGCAAGTGATGGTATTTTGATACCTCAGGAAGTAGTAGCCGCGTGATGAGATGCGGTGACTATGGATGTTTTCGAAGATATTTCTTTGGAACAAGTTTAAGGAAGTGAGTGTTCTTAGATGTGTGGCTGAGTTCAGCATAGTGTTTTTGTTTGGTTTGAAGTTCGAGTTTCTCGAAGAGCTTTGGATTAGGAGATTCTTTGGCATCTGTTTCAGCAGTGCAGCTTGGAGTGTTCTGTATGTCGGCAGGAAGTCTTTTGAATTAGCAGTTTTTCTGGACTTCATTTCTTCGATGGATTGGCTAGATAAGTGTAAGCTGTTCTGTTTGGTAAAGGGAGAACAGTTTTCCTTGGATATGGTCTGGATTGTATCGCAAAAGTGACTTACGATTGTTTGAGTGTTCTCTTGGGTTATCAGAGTTTTTTTCCCGGATGTCTTCAGAGAAGTCAGAGGTTTATCCGCATCTGGAGATTGAGTTTCCTCATCAACTAGGATTCCAAGAGTGCTACCGGTGGTTTAGCTTAGTAGAAGGATGGTTCTTAGAGATAGAGTTTGATAGGCAGCTCAGGGTTTTGGAGAAACTTATGAGATTTTCTTATGGATCTGTTGAACCATATTTCTGGGATGTGTTATCCAGTTTGTGCTCGTATTCTTCTTCAACATTTTCATCTACTTCAGAACAGACTTGTGCAGCGGAAGCAGTTTGGAAGTGCATCTTCTTTTCTTTTCCGGTTAGGAGAAGTGAGTTTAGTCTTCTGATGTTTGAGGAGTAGAGTTTGTGTTCCTGATTTTTGGTTGATCTTGAGGAGATCATTTTGTTGAGTTGATTGGTCTAGTTTGTTTCTAGAGGCATTGGCAAGGGTTGAGCTGATCGGTAAGGGTGTAGGCAGCCTAGGATCGTCCGAAGAGTTTTGAGGATAAGAGACGGAGGAATTTGGATTCCGGAGTCGGAGATTTGGTTTTGGATAAGTTTTCTCCAATCAGAAAAGGAGCTATAAGATTGGGTAAGTCGGAGAAACTAGCTCCGAAGTGTTTTGGATCTTTTCTGAGTATAAGTGATTGATCTACAGGATGGAATAGCTAGTTCGGATAACTGGGATTCAATGAGTTTCACGTATCTATGAGGGAGTACGTGTATGACCTTTCTCTGGTTTTGAAACCAGTAGTTCGGGAGGTTTGGTTGTTGCGTCAGACTCGTCTGTAGTTTGATATTCTGTCTAATGTTGTAGATCTAGTTGAGTAGGAGCTCTGTAGCTTAGTAGTTTTGACTGTTTGGATTCTGTAGAGCGAGTATCCCAGTTTTTATACTTGGGGAAACTCGAGGAAATTCTATCTAGAATTTTATCTGGATAGTTAAATTTGTTTGATTGGATGAATTGGTTGCTGTGGTTGTTAGCATATGTTTGATATATGCTTGTGTTTTAAAATTAAAATCTTTAATGAGATTATTAAATTTCCTTTGTTTTAAATTTCGGGGACGAAATTCTTTTAAGGGGGGAGCATTGTAATATCCTGGAATTTTTGACAATATCAATTTAATAATCTATATTAAAAATTAAATTGATATTGATAATTTTGTTGATAATAATTCAAATTGATTAATAATTTTTCTCTAATAAATATTAAATTGGTAGATTTTATCTTTTACAGCTAATAAATTGGTTTCTATTTATAATATAAATATATGGTTTATATTGTAAATAGGTTGGCTTTGTTTTAAATATAATAAATAAAGCATATTTTCTAATTCTAATATTTTTAGTAATTTGGGAATTTGTTTTTATTTAATATTAAGCTTTTCAGAGTTATTAAATAAATACTCTTGGTTTAAATCTAATAAATGAATCATGATTTAAAATTCTAATATATATTAATAATTTGGGGATTTTGACTTAATTTAATATTAAGTTTTTCAAAACTTTTTAATAAATATGTATATGATTTTAAATTGTTAAAAAGAATGTTTAAATGTTTAAAATGATTTTGGCTTAAGTTTTAAATTTAAATGAATTAACAAAAAGTTTTGTTTTGTTTTCTTTTTAAAATATAGCTTAATAACATAGGTAATTTATTAATAAAAACATAATTTCTTTATAATTATTTTAATTTGACAATGAGTTATTTTTTAAAAAATATATTAATAGAGTATTGGTTTTACAAATAGATTTTGAATAAAAATAGCATTTGTCATTTCAAATTTAATTTGTATATATAATTTTATTTTTAAATATTAGATTTTATAAATAGATTTGAATTTGAATATAAAGTTTTGAAAATCCAAAGTATAGTTTTTTAATTGTTTTAATTTTTATATGCATAAGCTTTATTTATAAGCATAATTTGTTTTTATTTCTTTTATAAATTTATATACATATTAAATACTAATTAAAAATTTAATTAGGCATAACTATTATATTAACATTTAAAGTAATATAAAAATTACTTTATAAAGACAAGTGTTATTTTCTTAAGCATCATTTAACAAATGTTAAAAGATAAACACCCTAAATTGACAAATGTTGAAATTTATACAAGTGTCATTTTTAAATTTGTATTTTATTTTATTTTTATTAAATCATACCTTTATCTTATAAAAGGCCTCTTCTCTTCAGTTTCTTTTCCTTTTTCAAAATCAAAGTTAAGAAAACACAAATCTGAAAATATGAAAACCAGTTAAGAAAACACAAATCTGAAAATATGAAAACCATTTTCAGATTCAAGATCACGCTAGAAATCAGTAAGTTCACCTCAAACAAATCTTCAAACTCAAAATTTTAACCCCTCATATCAAAATCCTATTAAACACTCTTCAAACAAAATCAAACCCAGAATCATGCTCAAATAAAATCAATAATTCTCTTCACTTCAAAAGGCAAATTTGCACATTTTAAAACCCTGCACCTGCTATTTTCAAACAAAAAGCATCTGCACATCTTCAAATCCCTGTAGCACCTCTTCAATTCTGTAGCCTGCAAACAGTTTTAAAATCATGCAAAAATCAAATCTGCATTTTCTGTATTCTGAAAAATTGGTTCTACAAACAAAAGCAACTTAAGTTTTGAACTAAAATAAAAAAGGGGCAACTGCAATTTTAAAAGTATCAAAGAAGCAAAGACATTTTGTCTTCAACAACTAAATTTCAAAAGCTTTTTCAAAAATCTAGAATTTGTTTCTGCATGCAAGGTCTTCAGCAAATTCAAAGCTTTGCCAATGGAGGCTCCGTCATCTTTAGTAACAAGTGAGTAACTTTAAAAAAAATTTAAAATTATAAATATTGGTTGCATGCTTGTATACTGAAATAAATAAGTATGGCATGTGTGAATGTTGATGTGAAATTTTATTTGTATGCATGATATTTGGACGTCCTCTATTTATGTTTTTCCAGTAACCCTGTTTGTTTTAAATACATATTCTTTTTGATCTAATTTCTGTTAGGATTTAGATTACAGACAATAATTGTTTATTTAAGTTATAAAGTAAGTTTAAAATTGAATTAAATTAATAATAAACTGGGATTGGCTCTGGAAAATCAAACAATTGAGTAAGTTCAAAGTTAACTGAAAATTTAATCTTCCTGTTTTCTACTATTCGTGAATATAAATTGAATACTAAAATCATAATATGATTTTTAAAACAAAAACTATAATTTTTAGTAAAGAGGTTAAGGTGCAGCTCCGGTTTGAACATAAGATGGAAATTCTTGATTTTCTGGTGATCTACTTGGATATGGGGATCGGGTTTCCTCCTGGAGGTGGGGGAATGATTGCAGATTGGTGGAAAAATGAGTAATAGTGATGGATTTCAACATGGAGGTTGCAGCAGTGAGATTTCTTTTTAAACCCTAGTTTTTACTGTGATTTAAGAATCAATCACCACGCTTCCTAGAGTTGATCAAGTGTTATGATATTTTGGGTAGTGGTAGTTGGATCGTAGTTGAATCATAGACGGAATTGCAGACCTTCGGATGGTCGGAGTGGCGAGAACGTAGTGTTGACAGGTTTTGGGGTTGTTGATGATCGGTTTGTTCCAGGTTTGGAAATTGGTGCTCGATTTTGATTTCGAGGGTTGAAGCTCAAGTTGATGATCGTGGTGGGTTGCTGGGTCGGTTTCTGTTGTATAGCGATCATCGCTGATGATCTATGGTGGTCGGAGTCACCGTGCATATGCAGGGTAAAGTATTTATCTGGTGATGTTTGGGTTATAGCAGAGAAGGACCTCGAGTAATTTTGGGTTGGACTCGAAGTTGTGGGGTGGTTTACTCGGGGAGGATGGGTTGTAGACTCGAAGTAGAATTTGGGGTGTTCTCGGGTTGATTATTTGAAACAGGTTTTAACAGAAAACCTGTAATATCTGTTTTAAAATTTTAAAACTTCAGTTTTTAAATGAAAGCTAGTGTTTAAACTTGGTTTTAAATTCAAGTTTGAAATTTTAGAATTCAAGTTTAAATTTAAAATCTCAGTTTTAAATAAAAAAATATAAATTAAAACTTGAAATTGATTAAACTACTTTAAAATAGTAAGTAGTTAAAATTTTTAAAATAGAATTTTAAAAACATGAGCAAGTTTTAAAGTTAAGTTTAAAACTGGAAATCAAGGGTTTAAATATTTCAGTTTCAAATAATAGAAGTTTTTAACTTGAAAGATTTAAACAACTTTGTATGTAAAGAGTTAATTTAAATTGTTGAATGTTAAAAATGAATTTAGTTTAAACTCTTATGAATTTCTTTATAAGATAAGCATTTGTTTGCCATGTAATTTAAAAAGGTTTAAATTGTTTAAACTTTGTTAAATTAAATCATATTCATTTTAAACCTTGTATTTGAAATGAAATTTTAAAAGTAAAGTTTAAAGTAAATTGATTTCAAATGTTTTGTTAATGACAATTTAATCATAATTAAGAAATGTTTTATTTTAAAGTTAAATTAAGATTTAATAATTTGAAATTAATTAAATTAATGAGGTAATTAGAAAGTAATTAGTTAATTTAATTAATTAATGATTAGGTATTAATAAATATTTGATTAAGGATTAATCTATTTATAATTAAAGATCATTAATTATATTATTAATTAATGATTAAAGATTTATTAATTAAGCAATTAAGTTATAATCGAGGATAATTAATCAAATAATTAAGGATTAATTAAGTTATAGTTAATACTTAATTAATTAAATAATTAAAGTTTAATTAATGGATAATTAGAGATAAATTAATTTGTAATTAACAATGGTTAATCTAAATTAATTACTTATGGAAGTAATTAGAGAATAGTTAATGAAGGTCATTAACTAGGATTATTTAAAGATTAATTAATGTGGTTAATTTTTAATAATTAATTAGATTAATTAATTTAATGATAATCATTAGTGAATTGTTTAAGTGAATCACCTAATGGAAGTAATTAAGGAATTAATTACTTAATGTAATTAATTTAGTTTAATGTGATTGTTTAAATTGATTAATTAAGTTTAATTAATTTTTTAACACTGAATGATTTGATAATAATTACTTAATGTAACTAATAAATTGGAATTACTTAGTGAAGTAATTAGTTGGTAATTACAGGATGTAATTAATGGAAGATAGTTTAAGAATGGAAGTAATTTGAATAATTACTTTGTAATTAATCAAGGGATTAATTAAGAAATTAATTAAGGTATAATTAATTTATTTTATTGAAGTAATTAAGGTTAGTTAATTACTGAATGTGATAAATCTGGAATGGTTAATAATTGTGGTTAATTCCTTAATGTAATTAATTTAATTAAAATATAATTAGGGATCATTTCTTAATGTAATTAATGATGTAATTAAGGATTAATTAATTAAGATTAATTAATCAATAAGGTAATTAATTAATGGTTGGTCATGAATCTCAAGTGAAGATGAAGATTCATAGTGCAAGGGTTATCGTCGTTAACTCTGAGGGTGATTCCAAAATGAGTGTAACGAGATAATGCCTTCGGTTTCGTTCGAACCCAAACGAACTTGTATGGATTGAATGCTTTCAGAACATCGTCAGGTGGACGATGAGCATTCCAAGTGATGTTTCTATAAAGGTAATCGTAGCCTTAAGCCTCATCAACCGGGAATTGCTAAAACAGGGGAGATGCAGCAAGGCTAAGTGGGTCATGCCCAAGTAGGACGATATTTCCCCCTGTCTAGAGGTCCCTTTTATTTCGGCTGTGTGGGCAGTTGTTAAGCTCCAACTGCTGGGGTTGTCTTGTTCGGGATTGTCCAGTAAGGGATGGTTCTGGTCTTGTGTTGCAGGGGATTAGGAGTGATCCTCAGTATGTTGATCTAGGCCACGTACTGTGACGGGCGGTACCCCGGTAGCCCTGCTATTGTATGGAATCCAAAATCCAATAAGTGCCCTCGGTTTTGATTGTATTACCCACTTTTGTGGGTAGTAGCTGGAATTTAATGAATGTAACAATTTCGGCTATTTCATATTTACTTGAAAACCCTAGACCTATTATAATATCATCGGATTTCCTATCAAATGTTTTGGTTAGCGTAAGGTAAAAACTTTTCCATGTTTAGGTGTGGGAAGTCTTAGGTGATACCTTTCTTTTCAAAAGGTTTTTGAAAGTTAAGCAACCTTAACCTGTTACTCACACCAGACTCATGTCTGACCCGGAGTTTATCTTTTGTTTTCTTAAACTCTTGGGTGCTCAAATTTTTACGAGTAGCCAAGGGATTCAGGTTAGCTTTGACGAATTATGGAGGAGCAATGGAGTAGGAGGCTTCTGCGCGTAGATATATAGTATTCCGCTGTGTTGGTTTATATGAGTAGTCTCCTTATACTGTATTGAGTTGTATAACTAGCAGGTGTTTATAACTGTCTAGTATGTGATGTATAATCTGTGTAACTCTGATCATGGTTGTAAACTATGTAATATTTATGTTATTAATATAATTTTTTCGTTCCGCTGTTGAGATTTTGATGTTGTTTCTTCTTTCTCTTCTTCCTTTTCTCTTTTCTATCCCTTTCTTTCTTCAAGATGATGCGATTTTCTGTGGTGAGAAAGTCCGGTTGTCTCAATTAGAAAAGAAGAAAACAAGCTGCACCATTTCTCTTTCACAACTTGAATTCATTTCAAAAATCTGAAGCTACAATTCATCTCAAAAACTTGGAAACCAAATGCAAGAGTCAAATTGTTTCAACTCAGCAATTCAGCAGCAAGTAGTAGAATAAAATTCAACAACTCAGCAACTAAGAGAGATTTAATTCATATATCAAGAAAGTAGTCAAGTACAGATCATAATAAATAGCAGTTCAATGATCAACTTTCAAGCTCAGTTTACAGATTTTCAAACCTGCTCTGTTCAAAAAAAACGTGATGACCCGAAATTTTTGAGCATTTGAAATCGAAATATTTAATTGATTTTAAATATTCAATAGATTAATTTTAAATTGAATTATGAATATCACAATTTATTTGATAATTAAAATTTTGAATTAAATAATTCGACATTGAGCTAAATATTGATTCTGAAGTTTTGAGCCAGTTAAAAATAAATTGAAGACTTATGAAATTTATTTTGATAATACTGAAGGTAATAGAAGTGTTAAAATTGAATTTAATAGTGATCTTTTCAGTTTTGAAATTTATATCGTTTAAATTGAATTTAAAAATAGCCTTCCGAGGCACAGTCTCGGATTTCGACGAAACCAGTTCCATTGGATCCTTAATAGTTTATTATTATCAGATTTCAAATTTCGTAATGTTTGGAGTTGTTTTGTGAGCGTACGATATATAAACGCGCTGGAATTTATATCGAAAATTCAATATAATAACTGATCCAAAAAGTTATCTTCTCCATACGATCGAATTAGCACTCGTAATCTTTTCCAATGCGACCAGAATAGGCGTGTAACATCATAAAGGCCTGGAGGCACGCCTCGATAGGATATCACAATTTTAAACTACGAATTCAAGTCGATTGAAATTTACATTTAAAAATAATTTATACTTTATGTGACCAGTCAAATAAATTTCACGTCAATGTTTTTTTTGTCACCTCTTTCAAAAAACAATATAGCCGACCATTACTATTTGTATATTCTCTAACACGCTTTCCTTTTTTATTTATTCTCGCTCTTGTTCATTTTACAGAAGCTGGTTCAAAAGAAAAAAAATAAATAAAAATCGAAGCTTTCCCCTTGTTCGTTTTCATTGACTTTCATCAATTCGTTTGCAAAATTAAATGGCGTCCCCAACCTCTTTCTGCCCTAAATCCATTTGAAACGAAAGCCAAAAAAAAAAAGAGAGGCGCTCGCACGACAAAGGAGGGAGATTCGCGAAGCTAATGGCAATCGAGCAAGAAATAGGAGGAGGCGACTTTGAGAGGCTTGGGCGCACGAGTTCGAGTACGGCCGCGAGAGGGAATCGATCTAGGGTTCTGAGCAAAGGGGGGGTTGGTGACTTCGACGCACGACTAGGAGGTCGCGGTGGCGGTGCTGAGGGGCTTGGAGGCGTGCGATTCCGTTGATTTGGGTTTCACGATGGCAAAGGGGCGTTCTTTCGGGTCGTGTGCGAAAAACGGGGTGCCGACGAGTAGCAGTGGATAAGTTGAGTGGTTTGGTAAGCAAGTTGTTTTTATTTAAGTTTAATGAATAATTTGTATATGTATATATATTTGTTAAATATATATATATATATTTATATATATATATATAAATTATAAATACATACGACAGTCTGGTTTTAAAAGAAAAATAAAATGAAATTGGATCAGCTGTATATGTATGTAGAACAGCAAGGTCTGGATAGTTTTGATTTTTAGATTTTAGGAAATTAGAAATATTTAGAATTTCTAAAATTTATATATGTGAAAAAAAAAATTTAGATCTATAAATTATTTTTATAAAATATATGCATAAGATTTTGAAATATATGGGGATTCATAAATATTTGAGGAATTATATTGGAATATTGAATGCTATGGTTCGATTGGATATAATTGGGTATAATGAATTTTCAAAAAAATATAAATTGGATTTTTGAAAGAAAATAAAGGAAGTGAGTTTGTAAGTAAAATAATTATAGAAATTTGAATAAATTTAAGAATGAATTGGAAAAGTAATAAAGCGACTTTAAAATTCTAATAAATAAATCTTAAGTATAGAAAGGGTAATTTTGAATAATCAGAAGATTAATGAATTTTAAAACTTCAGTATTATTATTTTAAAGAACAAAACATTTATTTTGAATTTAAGATTCAAATTTTGAAAGGAATAAAGAAGAAATTGGAAAAAACCTGAAATTTGTATATTTCAGTTAAAAGATCTAAAATCAAACGGAAGATAATAACAATAATAATTAAATTCATAATTAATGAATTTTGAAATGAACTGAATAAGTAAAGAAATTTATTTTAAACGGGATAAATTGGGAATCAATTTGGAAAATTGATTTAAGTGATTGAAATTGGAAATTCTCCCTGAATAACCAAGTACGTTTTCAAAGTAAATTTTAATATAAGTTAAAAGTTTTTAAGCTGTTTTAAAAAAAAGCAAGATTTGGCTAATTTATTATTTCTACATATTTAAATTCTAAAAGTAAGTATTTCCTTTGATCTATTATAGCAGTAATTATTTAAAAGTGACTTAGTATTTTGTTTTAAAAAGTGAAAACCTAATTTTATATTTTATAAATTAATCTTATTTTTATATAGTCATTTAGTATGTATTATTAACAAATTATTGAAGTATTTTTAACTTAAATGTTTTAAAGTATATTTCAAAGTAAAGTGTTTTAAATTATTTTAAAAATCTAGTTTTGTGCTTGGTAATTTCAGTGGAGATAGAAAATATTTGGGAAAGTTTATTCTGAAAAAGAAAGAATGGTTTGAAACTATTTTCAAAGGGTTGAAAATAGAAATATATCTTGTGAAGATATTTTTTGAGGTTAATAAATAATTTGGGAAATTATTTATTGTTTGATGGATGTTTGTGAATATTAATTGATAGTTAAATCACCGACTATCAATATTGGACAGCTGCGTTGATCGTTCGAAGAGACCGGGATCGAGATTTATTTCTCGAAAACCACTTCGATCCGGTTTGTACACTTTCGTGAAAAACGAGTTTGGATTCTAAGATAGAGCAGTGAAGTGCAAGGGCTAGTCACTACTAATCCTGAGGATATTTCCAAAATGGATGTAGTAGGAATAGTGCCTTCGATTCCGTTCGAACCCGAGATGGACTTGTATGGATGAATGCTTTCGGAACATCGTCAGTGGATGATCGGCATTCTAAGGGACATGTCCTAAAAATGTAACGCTTAGCCTCAAGCCTCATCAACCGGGAATGACTGAAAATCAGGGGTTATGCAACAAGGCTAGGTAGGTAGCACCCAAGCAGGGTGAGGCCATCCCTGTCTAGATGTCCCTATTTATTTCGGCTTAGTAGGCGGTTGCTGATCCCAACCGCGGGGTGATCTCACTCGGGATTATCCAGTAAGAGGTAGTCCCAGTCTTGTGTTGCAGGGGAGCCGGCGTACTCCTCGATACTATGATCTAGGCCACGTACTGTGACAGGTGGTACCCCAGTGACTAGTCATTAGTTGGAAATTCATTCTCCCTACGAGCCTTGTACGAGTTTTTTTTGTATTACCCACTCTGTGGCTAGTAGCTGGAATTTAATGAATGTAACAATTTCGGCTATTTTATAAGTATTTGTATATAGACCCTATTATAATATCAGAGGATTTCTATAAAAATCGTTTTAGCTATCGTAAGGTAAAAACCCGACATGTTTATTTGTGGCGTGGTCTTACGAGATGCTTTTGTTTTCAAAGGATTTTTGAAACTTTAATAATCAATTGAGTGTGATTTTCTACGCTGGTATCAGACTGATTCGGGTGTTATTTAACTGTAATGCTCGGGTCAGACCGAGTATTATAGGATTCAGGATAAGAAGCTTTGGAGCTCAGGAGGGGAGCTGGATGACGATACGTACTTCCGTACTTGTTTATATATATATTCCGCTGTGTTGAGTAGCTGTGTATCCAGTTGCATGATATTGCTGTTGAGCTGTGATTAATGTACTCTGATGATGTAATATATAAACAGAGATATTTGATTTTTGAGTAAAGATTATTTATTATCTATTATATTTTATTCCGCTGCGATAGTTAGATTCTGTTGTTGTTTTCTATTTTCTTCTTCTACCTCTTCTTCTTTAACCCAAATGGTTTGTATTTCTATACAACTTGAGTTGATTTAGGTAGAATAGTGTTAACTCAAGGGGTACGGATTTGCGGGTCGTTACCAAAAAGGTGAGTAACCCTTTTCAAAACAGTTTGATTTGGATTTAATTTTATGGCATGTGAAAATATTGGCTTATATGGAAGTGCTTCATCCTGAAAATTTCCTAGAAATTTAGATGTATGTGTGTGAGCATGTCTGTTTAAATATATATTCGAGATCCTGATCTTTAATTGTTGCACAATCTCTGATTTGCCTTCTAAAATTCAAATCTCTCTATCGAGAAAATATTAGACATTGATAACCGAATGAAAGATGTTTGTTAATGTATGATGGTAGTTTTGAAAAATAGTTTCGAGGTTTAAAATTCAACAAATATTTTTTTTAAATGGAATAACAGAGGAAATGAATATATAGGATAAAAATCAACCAATTCAATCTTTGTTTTGAATTGCTTGAATGAATTAGTGATGGGAAGACTTGATTTTTAATATACATTTCATGATTTTTAGATTGTTAATTTAAGAGAATTTTCGAGATGATCATTTCGGGACTTAGGAAAAATAGCAGGATATTTTTCTGGTGATTGTAGTGACTAGGAAGGATCGAAGTAGGGTTTAGCACACTGGTTCTTGACGTTGCCTTTCGGTGGGTTTTTCGTCATCGTGGCTTGATCAGGGTCGATCGCGTGGCTTGTTGGAGGAGCTAGGGGTTGAGACGTAGGTGCGGTGAGGATGGCAGAGGTGCTTGAGGTCGGAGTCATCGGAGCAAGGGAATTTTTTTGGTCGGCGTTAGTCAATCAAATGCTCATTTTTGATTTGTAATGGGATATTGGATTCTGGGTTCTCGAGAATGCTTGTTGGGGTAATTGTGATCGTCGAGAATCGCCGCCATGACTTACAGGGGTCGGAGACGATGGTTTACGTGCACCACGTGCATGTTGTTCTAGGCCGATTGAAGCTTGAGAAGATGGCGATTTGTTTTCGTGTCATGCTCGAAAGTTTTCTGATATCGTCTTGAAGCAGGGAATGAACGCGAGTGTACCGTGTTTTGTTCGAGAAGAGTACGAGTTTGACTCGAGAAGCTTGGGTGTTGCAAACTGTTTTCAATTTTTGAAGAAGTGATGCAGGATCTCAAGTAATTAAATATGAACAGTTGAAGTTTCAGAGTTTAAGATATTTTGTTTCAAGGCAACGTTTTTAAGTTTTGAAAGCAAAGTAAAAATCAGGTTGTAAATATAATTAAAGTGGATCAGTTTTAGGATGTGATAATCAAATTTTGAAATAACTATATGATAAATGTATTTAAATAATCTGTGGAAGATTTCAAGGATTTTAAAGGTTAAAATTACGATGCTTGAATTTATTTTAAACTGATGTTTAAATTATTTGTAAATATGGTTTAATGATAATTAAGCAAGCAATTATGATAAGGGATTCGTTTGTAAGTTATTAAGATTTTGATTTATAAAAAAATTAAGTAAGGTTAATTAATTTACTTAAGAATAGTTACTTTATGTAAATGATTTTTTATTAAGTAAAAGAGTAATTAGGATAAATGATTTTCTTAATAAATTAAGGATTTTTAAATATAAGAAGTTAACTAATTACTTAATTAATGATTTGTTAATTGTTGGATTAAGTTAAATAACCACTTAATTAAGAGAAGTAATTAAAGAATTGTTAATTGCTAATGGAGATCATTAACTTGGGATTATTAGATAATTAATTAAGGTGATTATCCTAATAATTAAGTAAATTAATTAATTAAAGATAATTATTTATGGAAATTGATTATGTATAATTACTTAATGAAGCAATTTGAGGAATTAATTACTCAAGGTAATTAATTAAATTTATGTGATTAGTTAAGTTAATTAGTTTGTATAATTAATTTAAGTAATCATTGGATTGATGGGTTAAGTAAATTACTTAGAGTATTTTATTAAGTAAAATTACGTAGTAAAGTAATTAGTGGGTAATAACTTGATATAACTAATTAAGGAATGGTGGTAGTTTTGGGTTTAATTAATTAAGGAAAATTTCACATTGTAATTAGGGAATGACTAATTAAGGATGATTAATTAAGAAGAAAAATTAAGTGATGATTGATTAATAGAATATAAAAATAAGGTTTTAAGTAATAAAGTAATTAATTAATTCATTGGTTGTTAATTAAATTAGAAATGGTATGACTGATTTATCTTGTTTATGAATGATTGAGTGATATTTGAATACCTTGGATTATTGTTATCCTCTATATGCGATTGTGATATTTGGGAAATGAGATGTTTTTTTTTATGATATGTTGAGTTGAATAGAGATAATGTGGTTACCGATGGTGAATTGCTGTACGAAAGTGACAAACAGTATTAAATTTAAACACTTGAATATCTTGGGATAAGGTGACATTGATTCGAAGAGACCGGAGTCGGATATTAGTAAATACCCGAAACCACTTCGAAATTTATAGATGGATATGTGTAATCAATAGGCTGGAATGATATGATTTATGTGAATCGGATTATTAAACCTAAATATTGATACTTAGAAATTGATATGTGAAATAGTGATGTTTATAACAACTTGTGAGGTTGTAACCTGATACAAGTTACCCCGGGTTTATACAAGTTGTATGCTTTTGTATGGGTTTACTCATGCTGGTTTCCAGCCTGACCCTGGTGTTACTTTGATGTAATGCTCGGGTTAGACCGAGTATTACCGATTTTCAGGTAAGGACGTTCTGGAGCTCAGGAGGCGAGCCGGATGAAAGAACGTATGGAGTGCTTCCGCTATTGTATTATTGTATATATGTGATACATGTTGAATTGAATCTATCCAATGTATGTATAAAATTATTGTAACTCTGATATATTGATGTAAATTGATAGACACGGTTTTCTTTAGTATAACTATTATTATTGATATTATATTTATCCACTGCGAATGTGAGATATTGTGTTTCTTTTCTGTTCTTCTTCTTCTATCTCTTTCTTCTTTTTCATAACTATCTGGAATTTTCGGGTTCGAAAATTTCTGGTCGTTACATTTGGTATTAGAGCAAAAGGTTAAGCGAGAACCTTGGCTCTGGTGGGATTACTCATTAAGAATAGGGTCAATGGTACCCTAGAATGAGTTTAGTGAATATATATATATATATATATATATATATATATATGAGAGCGTACTTGTTATTTTCTTATATAAAGCTTTT
The DNA here is from genome assembly GCA_030765085.1 of Allium cepa. Classification (NCBI taxonomy): domain Eukaryota; kingdom Viridiplantae; phylum Streptophyta; class Magnoliopsida; order Asparagales; family Amaryllidaceae; genus Allium; species Allium cepa. The sequence goes on along the minus strand of CM060940.1, from coordinate 621,645,906 downwards.
AAATCATTTTATATAAGATTATATTTTGATATATAAAGCAATATTTCTTTCTAATAAAAATTAAGGTAATTAATTGTTAAATTATTAGAATTAAATTAAGTGGTAATAGAAATAAAACCAAATTGAAATAAAATAAAGATAAGTTTGAAATGGATTCAAAATGAAATTAAAATCTTGAATTTGGAAAAGAATTTCAAAAAAAGATAATAATGGATTGGTTTCCTTGGTTATTATCATTGTTATGTTTAATAATATAATGTTTATAAATGAGTAAGCAAAATTAAATGTTTTAGGAAAGTAAAACATTTAGGAAAGTATGACTTATGAATTGGAACTAAAGATGATCTAAATTGTGAAGTTTTAAAATCTGGGTCCAGAATTTGAAAATTGTTTCAAATGATAAAGAAGTGCTATTCAATATATTTGAATGAAAGTGTCCTATTTCAAACAAGAGTTGTTTGGAAATTTAATGAAATTTGTTTTAAATTAAAAATCAAAGGTGGTCTAAAATTTAAGGATAACTGGTGTGTAAAGGAAATAATAGTATGCAAACTATTTTGAATATAGTCTTATTTTAGAATAAGAAGTTGTTTGTAAACTTTAAAAGAATTTGTTTTGAATTAAAACCAAGGGTGGTTTAAATTTTAAAATTTGGCTTGGAGGGCTAAGAAGTAAATATGTATATATGTGTGGATATATATAATATCAAAGATAGTTTGAAATAAACTCTAAATGTTGAGTTTGAATTTCCCTTAGAATGTGATGTGAAACCCAAAGTGAAGTAAGTTTTTAAAACTTAAATGGGAAAGAATTTTGAGATTTGAAATGGAGAATTCAAATTTGGGTAAGGTTAATGGGTTTAAATTGAATTTAACTTGGAAGAAGTTAAATAAGCTGAATGAACAATTTGATTTGAAAATTTCAAGATAAAATTGGGAAGTTTATATGATCTCAAAGTGGGTTTGAGATCTGAAAATTGAAAATGTATGGATGTTTTAAAATAATTTGAATGATATCATCCTATTGTTATTAATAATTTTAAAAAAAAATGTGAATTGGATTTGTTTAAATAAATAAAGACATGGATTATGGTAATACATCCATTATTGAGATAAAAAGGAAATTAAACTTTAGTTTGAAATTAGAGAAATGAAATCACTTTGGACTTGAGATTTGGGTGTTTAAAATAGAATTTCAACTGAAATTGTTGGAAATTGGTTTTAAGGTTGAATTTGGGTAATAAATTGGTTTTGAAAGATTAAATTAATTTAAAATGAAATTCTGGAATTTGAACTCAGAAATTAAGTTGTTTAAAGACTTTAAATAAAGGTTGAACCAACATTTGAGAATTTAACTCGAATTTATATAATTCGAGATGGTTTAAAATTGAGATTAAATTGAATTAGTTCAAATTGAATTTGATTCTAAGTTATTGGAATTGTGAATGAAGATGGATAAGTTCAAAAATTCAAATGGAAAATTTGAATTGAATAATTTGAAAAGAAATTGGAGTTGAATGAGTTCAAATTCAAATAGGAAGTTGATTTGAATTTGGGATGAGAATGGAAGTTAACTTCGTTTGAATTGAAATTGAAAGTTAATTGGAAATTGGCAATTGATTGGAATAGGGATCAATTCAAATTGGAATTGAATCAAATAGAAGTGGAAATTTAAATTGAATTGATGGGGTTGGAGATTGGGAATTAAACAGTTTGGCTCTGGACTATTTTCAAAATAAATTGTTTTAATATAAATTTATTTTTCCAAACTATTTACTATACAACTTTTCCTTTTAAACCTAAAACTATCTTATACTTGTTTTACGATTATTTTTGAAACTATTTAACAATTTTTCAACTGTTTTATAAACTAATTATTGTTTTTCAACTACTTTATAACTAATTACTATTTTATAGCTATTTTGCAATTATTTAAAATTTCTATAATTATTTGACTATTTTCCAACTATTTTACAATTACTTAACTATTTTGCAGCTAATTTACAAACTAATAATTATTTTTCAATTACTTATATATTTTTAACATTTTAAGCTATTTTCTAAATTTAAACTGGACAGAGTTTAAACTGTTTATGATCGAATACCCAATTGAGATAAGAATAGAGGTGATAATCCAAATGGGATTGAAACAATTGTGAATAAGTAAATGAAAATTAAAGTGAATGTGAATAGAAAGGGAATTGATTTGATTAATAAATCCATAAAGATAAATACGTAGGATGTATGTATATTATTCTATTTGCATAGTGATTTGACCCAGATTCGAGCATAGATTTTTGAGATAGTTATATCGATCCGAGTTGGGATTTTTCACTCGATTTTCGACGGCGGACCTGGATATGGATTGATGATTGGTTCTGCATATTCTCTATCATAGATAGGCTATGCAAGGAGAATGACGGTTTCTGATCAAGAAACCAGATCTGAGTCCGCATTAGAAAGTCAGGTGGACGATACTAGTTCGGAAGTGAAATTGTGTGATCGAGTGAGCGATCACATTGGCATAGCGTACGGATGATAAGTGTACATCATACGGATTTGAATAAAATTGATATTGAAAGAATAATCAAATTCGAATATTTGATTTTGAATAAACAAAGTTAAATATCTTTGTTATATAAGATAAATCTCCTGTTGTTGAATCTATAGCTAGAAGAAAGGGGTTTTTGAAAGTTTTTGAAGTATAAAAGGGGTTTTATACAAGTTTGAAGAGATCCAAAGTTTTAAGAAGATATACATAGCTATATATATATATATACATACAGGTATAAAGGATCTTATGAGAATGGTTTTGGAAAATGTTTTGGGAACCTATGAATTTGAAAAAGGCTTTTAGATTTTTGGATAAAATCAATATTGGATTTGGAAAGCCTAATCTGAGAATTATCGATTTTGGGATAATCGATTTTGTGTAAAGAAGCTTTGTATGAGGTCATACTAGGTGTATGATTTGAAAGATAATATATGTTTACAGTATAAAGTGTTTTGATGATGGATTTGGGAAAAAAGCGCTCTCTTGAAATGACTTCTCAGGAGTGCCACCGGGTGGTGCTGCCTTGAGCCCCAAGGGGGGTTCTAAAGTTGATCCTGTGAGGAGCCCGGACAAAACTAGTTCCTGGGGATTATGAGTAGTGTGTACCATAGCGAAAGTCGTGTGTGCCGCTGAGAGCCAACAGTCTGCGTTTGATTTTATATCGGTAGACTACGACCTATGGTAACATAGCGAAAGTCGTGTATGCCACCGAGAGCCAACAGTCTACGTTTGATTTTATATCGATACACTGCGACCTATGTAAGGGTGGAGAAGTTTCATTTTGACAGCGAAAATCGTGTGTGCTGTTGAGAGCCAACAGTTACATGGACTTTTGCTGCGATGGCAACGTAACCCTGGAATGTATCTGTGATCTGTTGTGGGTTCCATGGCGTAATCGAGGGGCGCGGAGTGCCTACATTTACATGGACTTTTGCTGCGATGACAACATAACCCTGTAATGTAACTGCGATCTGTTGTGGGTTCCATGGCGTAATCGAGGGGCGCGGAGTGCCTACAGTTACATGGACTTTTGCTGCGATGGCAACGTAACCCAAGATGTAACTGCGACCATGTATGGGAGTGATGATTTCCAGAGCATTCTCACTATTCTCTCTATTTTCAAAAAAAATTCTATATTTTTAATAAAATTATTTTCAAAGTATTTCCACTGGATTTTGAAAACGGGTCTACCAAGCACTTGTAGATTTTCAGTCATACGCCTGATCAACGTATGACCGAATTTTTATGAGAACAAGGATGGACTGGTTGAGACATCGAGTTATAAAAAGTATTTTTATAAAAACTGTTTTGTAATATTATATTGATTTTAAAATGTTTTAAGAATGATCAAAAGGCGATTTAACTAATATTAAGCATTTTAATAAATTCTGGCTTCGTTCTTTTTTGAGGACCAAAAGATTCAAAGGGGGGAGGGATGTGATAACCCGGATTTTTGAACATATGTTAATTTGATAGTTAACTAATTTTAAACTATTAAGATACTGATTTCATTTGATTAAACAAATGAAATTTGATAAATAAAGATATCTGAATATATAAATGAATTTAAAATTTTAACAAAAGTTGAATTTTAAATATCTGAAAATAATAAAGATTGAATATATATATATAAGCAGATTTTAAATAGAAAAAAAATTATTTTTTTAAAACAAATTTAAGATGTGTTGCTCAAAAGTGTATATTTATATTTATGAGTTGATTTTTAATTTTGAATTAGAATTGGAATTCTGGATCTAAATTGAAATTTAAAAGACAAATACTTTAAATTATTTTGGATTTAAAACATGATTTGTTTTATATTATTTTCCTTAAAGGAAACTTTCTTAAGAAAGTGATTGTTAATTAATAAAATAAAAAAATAAAAAACTTTATAAACATTTAAAGTAAATATATTATGCATAATTACAAATGTAAGTTTAATAAATATAATTTGAACAAAGAGAAGTTTGATTACACTTAGGCTATTATTAATATAAAACTAAAATTTAACTATAATAAGATATAAAAAAGAGAAAAGAGAAATTTCAAAACACATTAATACATTATAATTACAAGTGTCAACCTATTGTTACATGCAAATACAAGTGTAATTAATTTACTCCATAATTTAATAAGTGCCTCAATTATATTTATTTTCTTTTATTTTCAATAAATTTTTTTAAGTTATTAGAAAAGAAAAAAACAAGCTTCACCATTTCTCTTTCACAACTTGAATTCATTTCAAAAATCTGAAGCTACAATTCATCTCAAAAACTTGGAAAGCAAATGCAAGAGTCAAATTGTTTCAACTCAGCAATTCAGTAGCAAGTAGTAGAATAAAATTCAATAACTCAGCAACTGAGAGATTTAATTGATACATAAAGCAAGTAGTCAAGCACATATCATAATAAATAGCAGTTCAATGATCAACTTCCAAGCTCAGTTTACAGATTTTCGAACCTGCTCTGTTCAAACAAAAAGGTGAGTAACCCTTTTCAAAACAGTTTGATTTAGATTTAATTTTATGGCATGTGAAAATATTGGCTTATATGGAAATGCTTCATCCTGAAAATTTCCTAGAAATTAGATGTATGTGTGTGAGCATGTCTGTTTATATATATATTCAAGATCCTGATCTTTAATTGTTGCACAATCTCTGATTTGCCTTCTAAAATTCAAATCTCTCTATCGAGAAAATATTAGAAATTGATTTCTGAATGAAAGATGTTTGTTAATGTATGATGATAGTTTTAAAAAATAGTTTCGAGGTTTAAAATTCAATTTTTTTTTAAATGGCTTAACAGAGGAAATGAATGTATAGGATAAAAATCAACCAATTCAATCTCTGTTTTGAATTGCTTGAATGAATTAGTGATGGGAAGACTTGATTTTTAATATACATTTCATGATTTTTAGATTGTTAAGTTAAGAGAATTTTCGAGATGATCATTTCGGGCATTTTTGGCGATTGTTGATGATCGGCATGGTGGAGTTGGTCGAGTTTTGGGTTGGAGGAGGTTGGTGTGCTGTCGGCCTTAGGAAAAATAAAAGGATATTTTTTGGTGATTGTGGTGACTAGGAAGGATCGAAGTAGGGTTTAGCACACTGGTTCTTGACGTTGCCTTTCGGTGGGTTTTTCGTCATCGTGGCTTGATCGGAGTCGATGATGCGGCTTGTTGGAGGAGCTGGGGGTTGAGATGTCGGTGAGGATGGTAGAGGTGCTTGAGGTCGGAGTCGTCGGAGCAAGGGAATTTTTTGATCGGCGTTAGTCAATTGAATGCTCGTTTTCGATTTGTAATGGGATATTGGATTCTGGGTTCTCGAGAATGCTTGTTGGGGTAATTGTGATCGTCGAGAATCGCCGCCATGACCTACAAGGGTTAGAAACGATATTTTACGTGCACCACGTGCATGTTGTTCTGGACCGATTAAAGCTTGAGAAGATGGCATTTTTTTTCATGTCGCGCTCGAAATTTTTCTGATAACATCTTGAAGCGGGGAATGAACGCGAGTGTACCGTGTTTTGTTCGAGAAGAGTACGAGTTTGACTCGTGAAGGTTGGGTGTTGCAAACTGTTTTCAATTTTTGAAGAAGTGACGCAGGATCTCATGTAATTATGTATGAACAGTTGAAGTTTCAGAGTTTACGATATTTTGTTTCAAGGCAATGTTTTTAAGTTTTGAAAGCAAAGTAAAAATCGGGTTGTAAATATAATTAAAGTAGATCAGTTTTAGGATGTGATAATCAAATTTTGAAATAACCATATGATAAATGTATTTAAACAATCTATGGAAAATTTCAAGGATTTTAAAGGTTAAAATTACGATGCTTGAATTTCTTTTAAATTGATGTTTAAATGTGTTATTTGTAAATATGGTTTAATGATAATTTAGCAAGCAATTATGGTAAGGTATTTGTCTGTAAGTTATTAAGATTTTGATTTATAAAAAATTTAAGTAAGGTTAATTAATTTACTTAAGAATAGTTACTTTATGTAAATGATTCGTTATTAAGTAAAAGAGTAATTAGGATAAATGATTTTCTTAATAAATTAAGGATTTTTAAATATAAGAAGTTAACTAATTACTTAATTAATGATTTGTTAATTTTTGGATTAAGTTAAATAACCACCTAATTAAGAGAAGTAATTAAATAATTGTTAATTGCTAATGGAGATCATTAACTTGGGATTATTAGATAATTAATTAAGGCGATTATCCTAATAATTAAGTATATTAATTAATTAAAGATAATTATTTATGGAAATTGATTATGTATAATTACTTAATGAAGCAATTTTAGGAATTAATTACTCAACGTAATTAATTAAATTTATGTGATTAGTTAAGTTAATTAATTTGTATAATTAATTTAAGTAATCATTGGATTGATGGGTTAAGTAAATTACTTAGAGTATTTTATTAAGTAAAATTACGTAGTGAAGTAATTAGTGGGTAATGTTATCCCGCTTTTTGGCAAAGCCGTGATACCAAAAGATCGATCGGAAACAAAAGACAGTTCGTCTCAAAGATTGGTTATACATTGCTTCACTATGGATATCGGTGAATTTTTTCCGAGCCCAGATCAGGCTACAATTGATAGGACATGACAAGCAAAGCCATGGAAGCTAGCATTTCAAATTTCAGGTTAATTGGAGTTCGTATGAATGAGATATTATCGATGCAAGTTCGGGAAGATGTGATGTTTGAATCCATCGAAGGACCACGGTTCGTATCCATCAGGTTGGTGCATTTCGTATCCATCAACCATATATGGTTCGTATCCATCCTAGAGCACTGTTTCGTATCCATCAGTAGGCCGCACTTCGTATCGATGGACTTCGTATCCATCGACCGAGTTTACTTCGTATCAATGGACTTTGTATCCATCGACCGAGTTTACTTCATATCGATAGGCTCGTATCCATCACCATACCTCGGTTCACATCCATCGGCTTCGTATCCATCCATAAGCTCTCCTTCGTATCGATCGGTTTCGTATCCATCAGCATATAATACGCTTCATATCGGTCATTCAATGCCAAATTCGTATCCATCGAGGAGGCACTTGGTCGAATCCATCAGAGAACCTTGGTTCGTATCCATCAGTTGTTCTCACTTCATATCCATCCCAAATACGCTTGTTCGTATCGATCGAAGGGAGACAACTTCCATCGATGCGAACAAGGCCACCTCCATCGATACGAAGTGGGCACGCTGCAAACTGATGCGAAGTACACGCTATTGGTGGATTCGAGCTATGCAACGGTCATCGATACAAACGAGACGAAACTCATGGAGTCGAAGCGGTCAACTCGGAGAAAAAGGCGGATCGATGCGAGATGTGCGCGCCACGTCGTCTCGAAAACACGTGCATCCATCAATTCGAAAGCATGGATTCGAAGTGATCGACTCGAAGCGAACAACCAACCCAGAAACTCCATCTCGTATCGATCATATCTCCCAAACCACAAGTCCAAATGCTACGAAATTTTCAAAGAATCTTCCATACAAGGTAAAGATTGTTCCTGCCAAGTTTCAGCTCGATTGGATCAATTTTTGATGGATATGAAATCATTTCGTATCGATCGCACATCGAGTCGAAATTTGGTGAGGTCGGTCGCGTAGGCCCACTCACGTGCCAGAAGAAGTCTCCTGAAGTTTGAGCACGATCTCAGCCTCCTACGCCTATAAATAGCACGCTGGAGCCTTTAGAAAAGGGAACTTTTGGCCATTCGACGTCCAGACTCTGCCGGATTCAATTCTACATCTTTCTGTCACTATTGTATGCTAATATCAGAGTATAACTTGCTGTAATCTGCTGTAACAAATCGAAATCATCAAGTGAATCAATAACATCATAAGCTTCCAAGTGGACGTAGGCAAGATCGCCGAACCACTATAAATCCTGTGTTTGTGATTGTTATTTCTGAATTGCTGTGCTTGATATTGCTTAGATCTGAAATTTGTGTTGAATATTGCTGATTTGTATTCATACACGAGTGCTTTCACGATATTGGGGTTTGTGACCATTTTTGGTGCAAAAACTTTGGTGCTTTCACTGAGAAGGCTGATTAAGGAGAAGTTGAATTTGAAGATTTAAGAATTCAGATCTAAGAGCTATGACAAGACAAACAAGTAGAAGACAAAGGCCATAGAGAAATGAACATGAAGGAAGTCAAGAGGCTTCTTCAGGAGCGAATCAAGCATTGATCTTCATTACCAGGGATGAGATGAAGGCGATGATGAATAGACAGGAGGAGTTGATCCAGAGTTTGTTTCAACAGATTGGGCAACTTGGAGCGCAGAATAGAAGAGCTGATGTAGTTCAAAATGAAGCAGGACCATCCGGCGTAGCACCTGGATTAGGGGGCACACACTTGGAGCATGTTGATCTAATCCAGGATAGAGAAAGAGGAGCATCTACGCAACCTGGAGGTAGCAGAGGAATGAACGCTCAGTCAAGAGGGCAGATTCCAGAAGGCTCTCATGGACTGGGGGGCAGGTTGACAGCGATGAACGAGGCTTACATCTTGGAGACAATGATAGATTGGCGGAGATGGTCAGGCGAGCCATGAGAGGCGGATTAGTCAATAGAGATCTTGAAGACGTGAATAGGAGTCCCTGTTCTCCTGCAATTAGGATGGCTAGGAACCCACCAGAGTTCAAATTACCATCAGTGGAGATGTACGATGGGAGAACGGACCCCGCGGTCCATCTGACAAGGTATATGAGGCACATGGAAGTGCTGGGGGCATCACAAGAAGTTATGGCCCGGTGCTTTCCGTTATATCTGACAGATATCGCAGCGTTATGGTTTAGGCAACTGGAAAGTGGCTCCATAGGAACGTGGGCAGATTTGACTGAGAGATTCATGAGGCAATTTAGGGTTCACATTGCAAGACCCAAGAATGTGATGAGTTTGGTAATTTTAAAGCAGAAAGCTGGAGTGTAACGACCCGATATTTTCAACCATTCGCATCCGCTCATGTCGGACTTGAATTGCTCAAAATACCGCGTTGTAAATAAAATTTGGCAAATCTCAGAATATACAGTAAATACATAATCACAGATCACAGACACAGAGTATTTAATAATGCAGCGGAATTTAAAAGAAATAGTAGTTCATGAAGCTACTATATAAAAATAAGATACATCAGAGTTAAACATGATACAACAAAAAGTAACAAGATACATCAGGTACAAATCAGGATACATCACTGAAATCATTGGATACAGAAAGCAAAATAGATGGCTGGATCTTCAAGGAAAGCTCTAACTCCGAAGGTGAATCTTGAATGCTAACTCACTTAATCTGACTCGAGCGTAAAGCAAAATACAAAACAATCAAGTCAGGACATAAATACTTATGAACTGTAAATAAACTCAAGTGAACAGTAACAAAAATGCATCAGTAACTTAAAGGATGCTTGGGATCGCCCATCCTTTAAGGATCCGTTAAACTATTTACTATGTAGTAATATTGCGCTACTATAATAACGTCTACAGTAAAATAAACATACTTTTAAATAGCGTTCCGGGCTACCCATATCACCCTTCACACGTAATAGTCCCAGTAGTCCATCCAATATCATGCCATCTCCACTCTGGGTGACTGTCAGAGGATACCACACGGGCTACGGGAGAAAAACAAACTCGTAGTAAAGGCTCGGTATGGTAGGTGACACGGCACACAAGGCAATGCCAGGGTAGATATACCAATTACACACACGGGCTGGTGGTAACGCAGCAGCCACATACGCCCACCTCGGAACACACTCCCAATCAAAATCGGAGGATGGCCATCTAATCAATCATCAGTAAGAGTATAGTATCGAAGGAATGTGTCCGACCAGAGGTGCTACCTCCTTTGGCCCGAGATCGCTCCTGTTTTAGCCACCTTATGCCAACTCACGGGAGTTGGGTCCACGTAATATACCTCAAGAACATCACCACCATCCTACTTCATTCTGGAATCTCCACCGCGTACACGGTTGTTAAAGTGGTTTTCGGAGTTGGCAGAGAGTACGACAACTTCCGATCCCGGTCTCTTTAACAACCAAACGTTATCATAACGCCGTGGTCATTTAAAAATAGTTTATATTTCAAAAGGATCAAATCATTTCATTTCAAAACTATATTCCTTTCAAAATAGTTTACGCCTCGAAACCAAAACCATTTTTATTTCAAAACTATTTTCAAATCCAGATAGTTTATACTTTATCATTTCCATCTTAAACCAATATTCACTTCCAAAAATCATAATACTTTCAAAGTTATAACTCTTTCGAAACCAAACTACTTGAAACCATTACACTTTGAAAATTATAACATTCTGAAATCATACATTTGAAATCATGAAACATTCATTTAATTCTTTACATTTTACAAATTTATTTCCAATTTAATTCAAAATTTCAAATTTCCAATTTAATTCAAATCAAACCATCAATTTGAATTCAATTCAGTTTTCTAACAAAACATTTCAAATCTTATAAATTTCAAATATAGATTTGATCTACAAAATAAGATATCCAATTTTAATATGTTTCCAAACTTTAATATCCCACATTTCAAAAATAACTTTATAATTCCATATGTTCATATCTCAAATCTAATTTCATTATTATGTAGTTTTGAAATATTCATTTCATAAATCCAATATTATTAAAATAAACTTAAATTACAATTAAACCAAATATCTTTTCATACAAATATAAACTTCAAATATTCCTTTATCAAATAAAGAAAAATCAAATATCATTCAACATTCACATTCTTTATTAAAATAAAGATCAAATCATTTCCAAACCATTTCAAAATCATTAAAATATTACATCCTTTCAAACTTCATAATCAAATCATTATTTGAATACAAATCCAAACATTCAAAGTTTAATATCATTTAAAAATCAAACATGTCATTCATTTATAATTTCAAACATCATTACCAAAAATACATTCCAAAATTCCATTCAAAAATTCATTTATTATATTACATTTCATTCCGTTTAACACATAACCAAGTAAACTTTATTTAAATTCAAATTCAATTTAGATTCCTTAAAAATTCAAATTTAAATATTCAAAACTTCTAAAATTTCACAGATAATCCATTTCAAAAGTTAAATTATTTAACACTTTAAAATATAGCTCAAACAGTGTTAAAATCTATAACATTTCAAAACATTGTCAAATTATAGCAACGACAGCATTTATAAAGTGCTATCGTAGCTTATATTTTCCAAAATGGTTTATTTCAAGAATAGCGACATTTATTAAATGTCGTAATAGATATTTAGTTATTTCAAACATTGTTAGATTCAAAACAATAGCATTAAAATGCTGTCAAAAGACTAAAGCATTTTGAAAATGCTATAAAATTCCAGGTTTCATTTTAGCTTTTCAAAAATAATAATAAAACTCCAAGTTTTTATTATTACAACTTAAAAATCATATTTCTAGACTTCAAAATTTCACATTTAAAATCATTTTAACATATGATTTAACACAATAAAATTTTAAGATCAAATATTCAATTTTGCAAACTCCATTCATTTATTTAGTCAAAGTTCACTGTTTATGAATTTATAAATTTAATAAACTTAAAATTTTACTTCAAATGTCATTTCAAAACTTTAAATTTAATTTCCATTATTTATTTACATCTTAAAATAACATTTAAAGTCAAACGTCACATTTACTCCAAATTTACATACTTGAATTCACTTAAATTCATAATTTCAAGATTTAATATTTAACTTTCTTAAAACCATAATATATATATTTTAAATCAAAATTTCATACTTTTGAAAATACATATTAAAAAAAATCATTTAAAAATATACCACGGGGTCTGTATATAATTTTCTAACCTAGGTCAAGTGATACGAATATATATCATTTCAATCCGTAATTTACAAAGAAAACCGGGTTTTATCATTTCAAACCTGCAATCCCAAGCAAAATAAAATACAATAAAAATCGCTTAGGCCTATCATTTCAGCCCATAACGATTTTTCACTATTCTAAAGTCCGTTCGGTTATGTATCATTTCAACCCATAGTGATTCTATTCTAACAGGGAACTTGCAGTGTTAACATATGCATAAACAATATAAACAATGTCAATGTCACAATATAATGTCATATATCAGATGTCAGGTGATAATTAACAGTTTTAACATGGTAATAACATGGCATAGCATATCATATGATCATCGTTAACTTGCATAACATTTTATATTACTAAACACTTGTCATCAATTCACTATTTCATAAGTATAAATGTCAAAGTGAGAAAGACTCACCTTTATCAAAGCTAGAGACAAACAACACACACAAGAGCGATTCCAAAGGCACGACAAGCACGATTTGATTTGAATAGATGGAGACCCTTGTATACAACACAAAATATAACATGCATAAGTACAAATATAGATATCGACATACAAATATAATTAACAACTTTAGTTTGCAAAACAGTTGCAAAACAAGAGAGATGACCAAACCTTAGAAGCAAAAGACCTGCACACGACAACATAAGCTTGTCACATGATCAAATGGGCTTGCTCTCATCATACTAGGCTCGGCCTAGATGCCAACAGGGCTCAAGTTTGGGTCAATATGGGTTCATATGGTTCGGCCTAACTTGGATATGAAGGAGTGGAAGTTGTGACATGAGAAATACAAAAGTCAATGCAATTAAGTGGATTTTTGGTGCAACTATAGGTTCGGCCTGCCATGGCTTGGGCTTGGTCATGCAAGTGGATGGTCAGGTAGTGGCTAGAGTGGCGGCCAAAGGTGGTGGAGGGACTGGTGGTGGCGGCCATGGAGGTGGTTTAAGTGAAAAATGAAGGTTATGGCCTTAAGGGTTTGGCTAGGCTAGTTTCCAAGTGATGCTTGTACTAATTTGAGGAATTTGCAACCTTGGGAGGGCCATGACCTGTAATGGTCAGTGGAGTAGGAGGAGTAGCTGCCAAGTATGGTGGAGGTGGTGGTCGTGGAGTTGGAGTGGACTAGAGGCCGAGCTATGCTAGAGGAGGAACAAGGTAGAAATCATTGAAAAGAAGTAGGAAAGAAAGAATGAAGCCATAAGTTTTTTTTTCCTTTTTTTCTTCATGAAGCCGTGAGTTTTAGGGGGAAGATGAGAAAGAGTTTTCACGTGAAAAGGAAAATGGAATGTCAACTGAAGAGTGGAGTTAAGGCAGCCAATTGAAGAGATGTTGGTTGAGAAATGAAAAGACAGAATACAAAAAAGCTTGAGCAAATAAAGAGTCACAAACCTTTCAAATTTCCACCATTTCTTTTCAAATTTTAAATTCATGTAAAATATATATAAATACAGATAAAAACACGAAAATATAGTAAATAAACAAAAATAAATAATTATATATTAATTAAATATAATTAAATTAAGAAAATAGCAAAGAAAATGTAAACTAGGCTTGAAAATTTGAAAATAAATAAAATGAACTTTGGAAAAATTGTATGTACATGAAAAGTATTTATAAATAAATATAAAGACATAAAAAAATGCATACATAAAAATGAATAAATAAATTTTAATTAAATATAATTTAAATGAAGAAAATAGCAGAAAAATGGAAACTAACCTTTAAAAATAGAAAATAAATTCAATGAGCTTTGGAAAAATTCAAACATCGCTATAAAAATATTTAAAAGGTAAAAATATATGTAACATAACATATAATACAATTTATAATAAGATATGACAATTAAAAAGATTATTTATATAATTTAAAATAAATAATATTGTTAAATAAAATAATTTACACCCAATTTTGTAAAAAGCATAACTTTCACAATATTATTCGGATTTCAACGAAACGAAAAGCAGTGTTCTTGAAATTTTATTTACTTTCATAATAAAATATAAAATTCAAACGTTTAAAATTTAAATTTAAAAGTCATCGTTTGACTAGATTGACCAAAATTCACATTTTCTGGAAATATTCAATTTATGCATGTTTGAAATTCTAATCCATATCAAAATCAACATTTATATTTAAAATAACAAAATATATTCATTTTAATAAATAAAATAAAGTATTTAAATTAGGAATTTAAATTAAAATAATTAAAATATATAATTGCACTGATCCGAAAATACAGGGTTGTTACACTCTCCCCCACTCAAAACTTTTCGTCCCCGAAAAGGAATGAGGTATGGGAAAGCATGGAAAAGATAGAATGAAGTAGTATTAAGGCAAGATGACAAGAAGATTAAAATTATACTTGATAGCTGTTGCTATAGGTAAGTTTAACAATGTGGAGATGATCTTCTCAAGATCCACCAGAATCAAGAACACAAGCACAAAAAAAATCTTTTAGAATCTGATTAACCCTTCCCGCTTGACCGACGGTCTATGGATGGTAAGAAATGCTCAGATTCAAAGATGAGTACCAAAGATTATCAAAGATTATAGAAAGGTTTCTAAACAGATTGGTATAAGCATAGCTTTCCCATTCTGTAGCAAGATACGGGAATAAAGACAACTAAAAGATAGTTTGAAAAACAAAATAAGATAATAAATTTGAAATTATAATGCTTTGAAATTATAATACTTTAGAGATGTTATTATTTGGAAATCATACTACCAAAATCATAACACCTTTAAAATAATCTTTATTTAAACCTTTTAAATTCAAGGTCAAATAATATTCATTTCAAAGTTGTAACATTTCAAGTTCATTTATTTAATTATAAAATTCCCAAAACATTTTATTTTAGAAACAGTAGCACTTATAAAGTGCTACGGTAGATATATTAGTATTTCAAATCAGTTCAATTTTAGAAATATTCATTTGGATATCATTTACTTTTATTTATTAAAACAAACTTTTATGAATGGAATATCCAAATCAAACTATACTTCATTTATTAAGTCAAAAGTTCATTATTTTACCTATTTCTTAATTTAACAAATAACCTAACACTTTATTTAAAATACTCATTTCATAAATAGGATATTCCTTCAATAAGTTACACTTCAAATTTCCATTTGAAAACCAAATTCTCAATAATCAAATTTTAGTGATATTAAAAATACATCTTAACTATTTAAATCAAAATTATTCATTTTACAAGACATGTCTATTTTATAAATAAAATATAGATATCATAGCAAATACAGCAATCAAATTTCTTTACACCTTTATTCATTTATACATCAATTAAACTATGATTTCAAGTTAAATAAACCTTATTACAAAATATCCCATTCAAATATATTTTATTTTCTATTCAAAGATACATTGTTTAGTATACAAACATATTCATTTCAGGAAATAACTTTTATTAAAATTTCTAGGTTAGACTTAAGGTTCCATATTAAATCAAATTTGATTATTAAGTTATTTAAATAAAATCTCTTTAAATTTTCTTTTTCTTTATTTACCTCTGTTAATCTTTTATAACCAAAATTTAAGTGTATAACATTTATTATAACCACTGAAATTTTATTTATAAAATCCTTTTATATTGTATATTATCTAATTACATTGTTAACTTTTTAAAAAAATTAAGGTAAGTTATATTGAAATGCAATTGTGTGTTATACAAATAAAACTTTCAAATTCAATTATCTCAAGTTTGAATCATTTATCCAAATTTTTAAATAATTTTTTTCTTTCATAATTGAAATTATTCTTTAAGATAGAATTTAAGAATTAAATTTCCGATTCCATTCAAACCATTTAGAGATAACTATTAATATATACATAATATGTCAAATCAAATTTTTAAATCTTATATCTATATATATAAAAAATCAAATCATATTTGAGAAATTCAAATCAATTAAATTCCCAAAACAAAGCTGTAGCAAGACTACAGAACTGTCTCTTCACTTAGAAACTCGAAAATGAACGTCGATGATGCTGCAGTCATCGCCGAAGTTACTTTCCAGCGACAAAAAGAAAAGCACTAATTTTTAACTTTAAAATTCTTTGGAAACAAATTTCTATTTGGAAATACTTTACATAATATATCCTTTTTTTAAAACTTTAAACCAAAGTTCGAAATCATCGGAATTTTAAATTCTCAAATTCTTGTTTTAAATTGATTTCAGTTCCCAAATAAATTTATAAACAACTATTTATAAATTCATTGTAGAACAATAAATGATAAATCAAGTATTATCATTTCAAATTATCAATTTAAATCAATTTATTAAGTTCCATAAATTTACTTATATATCAAAATTTATTTCATTTCCCAAAATTTTAAAATAATATTGTGTCAGTTTGTTCTGTCAAAGTGTTTTGGAAATCTTATCGATAGCGTTGATCAGACGAATCGATCAGAAACCCAATCCAACATCAACAACTCAAACAACACAATATATAAAACAAAATATAGATTTACAAGTACAATTCAAAATGTTTGGAAGAATAGATTGGAAACAAAAAACAGGATGATAAAATACAGAGTAGGGAGGTGGATAAGCTGAAATAAATCGCGGGCAACCTTAACCGGGTCAACCATGACTTAAAGAATAAGATCGATGTGGATTTTCTGGGTAAATCTACATTCGACCTCAAGAGATAAAGTTTGGGATAATAGGAGATACTAGCATCTAAACCGAGGATAAATATAAATCTCTGGTGAATCGATGTTAATTGTAAAGGAGTTTCACCCCTTTTACAAGAAAATTAGAATACTGGTGAGACCACCAATTCGCTATAAAGATCATTCGAAGTGGAGTTATGGGATACTCCGAAATCAAATGAAGATGAATAGTGGGGAATAAGAATGGATTTTGGAATCACAGGGAACGTTCCAAAATTCCAAGGAATCGAGTCAAAAGAAAGAGATTCAACTCGAATGAAAGTGAATCTGTAAATATATCTACTCTATATGCTGAGTTTTGCCTAGAGCTACCAAAGGTCTGATACCAACTGTAACAACCCGATATTTTCAACCATTCGCATCCGCACATGTCGGACTTGAATTGCTCAAAATACCGCGTTGTAAATAAAATTAGGCAAATCTCAGAATATACAGTAAATACATAATCACAGATCACAGACACAGAGTATTTAATAATGCAGCGGAATTTAAAAGAAATAGTAGTTCATGAAGCTACTATATAAAAATAAGATACATCAGAGTTAAACATGATACAACAAAAAGTAACTAGATACATCAGGTACAAATCAGGATACATCACTGAAATCACCGGATACAGAAAGCAAAATAGATGGCTGGATCTTCAAGGAAAGCTCCAACTCCGAAGGTGAATCTTGAATGCTAACTCACTCAATCTGACTCGAGCGCAAAGCAAAATACAAACACTCGAGTCAGGACATAAATACTTATGAACTGTAAATAAACTCAAGTGAACAGTAACAAAAATGCATCAGTAACTTAAAGGATGCTTGGGATCGCCCATCCTTTAAGGATCCGTTAAACTATTTACTATGTAGTAATATTGCGCTACTATAATAACGTCTACAGTAAAATAAACATACTTTTAAATAGCGTTCCGGGCTACCCATATCACCCTTCACACATAATAGTCCCAGTAGTCCATCCAATATCATGCCATCTCCACTCTGGGTGACTGTCAGAGGATACCACACGGGCTACGAGAAAAAACAAACTCGTAGTAAAGGCTCGGTACGGTAGGTGACACGACACACAAGGCAATGCCAGGGTAGATATACCAATTACGCACACGGGCTGGTGGTAACGCAGCAGCCACATACGCCCACCTCGGAACACACTCCCAATCAAAATCGGAGGATGGCCATCTAATCAATCATCAGTAAGAGTATAGTATCGAAGGAATGTGTCCGACCAGATGTGCTACCTCCTTTGGCCCGATATCGCTCCTGTTTTAGCCACCTTATGCCAACTCACGGGAGTTGGGTCCACGTAATATACCTCAAGAACGTCGCCACCATCCTACTTCATTCTGGAATCTCCACCGCGTACACGGTTGTTAAAGTGGTTTTCAGAGTTGGCAGAGAGTATGACAACTTCCGATCCCGGTCTCTTTAACAACCAAACGTTATCATAACGCCGTGGTCATTTAAAAATAGTTTATATTTCAAAAGGATCAAATCATTTCATTTCAAAACTATATTCCTTTCAAAATAGTTTACGCCTCGAAACCAAAACCATTTTTATTTCAAAACTATTTTCAAATCAAGATAGTTTATACTTTATCATTTCCATCTCAAACCAATATTCACTTCCAAAAATCATAATACTTTCAAAGTTATAACTCTTTCGAAACCAAAATACTTGAAATCATTACACTTTGAAAATTATAACATTCTGAAATCATACATTTGAAATCATGAAACATTCATTTAATTCTTTACATTTTACAAATTTATTTCCAATTTAATTCAAAATTTCAAATTTCCAATTTAATTCAAATCAAACCATCAATTTGAATTCAATTCAGTTTTCTAACAAAACATTTCAAATCTTATAAATTTCAAATATAGATTTGATCTACAAAATAAGCTATCCAATTTTAATATGTTTCCAAACTTTAATATCCCACATTTCAAAAATAACTTTATAATTCCTTATATTCATATCTCAAATATAATTTCATTATTATGTAGTTTTGAAATATTCATTTCATAAATCCAATATTATTAAAATAAACTTAAATTACAATTAAACCAAATATCTTTTCATACAAATATAAACTTCAAATATTCCTTTATCAAATAAAGAAAAATCAAATATCGTTCAACATTCACATTCTTTATTAAAATAAAGATCAAATCATTTCCAAACCATTTCAAAATCATTAAAATATTACATCCTTTCAAACTTCATAATCAAATCATTATTTGAATACAAATCCAAATATTCAAAGTTTAATATCATTTAAAAATCAAACATGTCATTCATTTATTATTTCAAACATCATTACCAAAAATACATTCCAAAATTCCATTCAAAAATTCATTTATTATATTACATTTCATTCCGTTTAACACATAACCAAGTAAACTTTATTTAAATTCAAATTCAATTTAGATTCCTTAAAAATTCAAATTTAAATATTCAAAACTTCTAAAATTTCACAGATAATCCATTTCAAAAGTTAAATTATTTAACACTTTAAAATATAGCCCAAACAGTGTTAAAATCTATAACATTTCAAAACATTGTCAAATTATAACAACGACAGCATTTATAAAGTGCTATCGTAGCTTATATTTTCCAAAATGGTTTATTTCAAGAATAGCGACATTTATAAAATTTCGCAATAGATATTTAGTTATTTCAAACATTGTTAGATTCATAACAATAGCATTAAAATGCTGTCAAAAGACTAAAGCATTTTGAAAATGCTATAAAATTTCAGGTTTCATTTTAGCTTTTCAAAAATAATAATAAAACTCCAAATTTTTATTATTACAACTTAAAAATCATATTTCTAGACTTCAAAATTTCACATTTAAAATCATTTTAACATATGATTTAACACAATAAAATTTTAAGGTCAAATATTCAATTTTGCAAACTCCATTCATTTATTTAGTCAAAGTTCACTGTTTATCAATTTATAAATTTAATAACTTAAAATTTTACTTCAAATGTCATTTCAAAACTTTAAATTTAACTTCCACTATTTATTTACATCTTAAAATAAAATTTTAAGTCAAACGTCACATTTACTCCAAATTTACATACTTGAATTCACTTAAATTCACAATTTCAATATTTAATATTTAACTTTCTTAAAACCATAATATATATATTTTAAATAAAAATTTCATACTTTTGAAAATACATATTAAAAAAAAATCATTCAAAAATATACCACGGGGTCTGTATATAATTTTCTAACCTAGGTCAAGTGATACGAATATATATCATTTCAATCCGTAATTTACAAAGAAAACCAGGTTTTATCATTTCAAACCCGCAATCCCAAGCCAAATAAAATACAATAAAAATCGCTCAGGCCTATCATTTCAGCCCATAACGATTTTTCCCTATTCTAAAGTCCGTTCGGGTATGTATCATTTCAACCCATAGTGATTCTATTCTAACAGGGAACTTCCAGTGTTAACATATGCATAAACAATATAAACAATGTCAATGTCACAATATAATGTCATATATTAGATATTAGGTGATAATTAACAGTTTTAACATGGTAATAACATGGCATACAATATCATATGACCATCATTAACTTGCATAACATTTTATATTACTAAACACTTGTCATCAATTCACTATTTCATAAGTATAAATGTCAGAGTGAGAAAGACTCACCTTTATCAAAGCTAGAGACGAACAACACACACAAGAGCGATTCCAAAGGCACGACAAGCACGATTTGATTTGAATAGATGGAGACCCTTGTATACAACACAAAATATAACATACATAAGCACAAATATAGATAACGACATACAAATATAATTAACAACTTTAGTTTGCAAAACAGTTGCAAAACAAGAGAGATAACCAAACCTTAGAAGCAAAAGACCTGCACACGACAACATAAGCTTGTCATATGATCAAATGGGCTTGCTCTCATCATACTAGGCTCAGCCTAGATGCCAACAGGGCTCAAGTTTGGGTCAATATGGGTTCATATGGCTCGGCCTAACTTGGATATGAAGGAGTGGAAGCTGTGACATGAGAAATACAAAAGTCAATGCAATTAAGTGGATTTTTGGTGCAACTATAGGTTCGGCCTGCCATGGCTTGGGCTTGGTCATGCAAGGGGATGGTCAGGTAGTGGCTGGAGTGGCGGCCAAAGGTGGTGGCGGCCACGGAGGTGGTCTAAGTGAAAAATGAAGGTTACGGCCTTATGGGTTTGACTAGGCTAGTTTCCAAGTGATGCTTGTACTAATTTGAGGAATTTGCAACCTTGGGAGGGCCATGGCCTGTAATGGTCAGTGGAGTAGTAGGAGTAGCTGCCAAGTATGTTGGAGGTGGTGGTCGTGGAGTTGGAGTGGACTAGAGGCCGAGCTATGCTAGAGGAGGAACAAGGTAGAAATCATTGAAAAGAAGTAGGAAAGAAAGAATGAAGCCATAAGTTTTTTTTCCTTTTTTTTCTTCATGAAGCCGTGAGTTTTAGGGGGAAGATGAGAAAGAGTTTTCACGTGAAAAGGAAAATGGAATGTCAGCTGAAGAGTGGAGTTAAGGCAGCCAATTGAAGAGATGTTGGTTAAGAAATGAAAAGACAGAATACAAAAAGGCTTGAGCAAATAAAGAGTCACAAACCTTTCAAATTTCCACCATTTCTTTTCAAATTTTAAATACATGTAAAATATATATAAATAAAGATAAAAACACGAAAATATAGTAAATAAATAAATAAATATTAATTAAATATAATTAAATTAAGAAAATAGTAAAGAAAATGTAAACTAGGCTTGAAAATTTGAAAATAAAGGAAATGAACTTTGGAAAAATTGTATGTACATGAAAAGTATTTATAAATAAAGATAAAGACATAAAAAAAATGCATACATAAAAATGAATAAATAAATTTTAATTCAATATAATTTAAATGAAGAAAATAGCAGAAAAATGGAAACTAACCTTTAAAAATAGAAAATAAATTCAATGAGCTTTGGAAAAATTCAAACATCACTTTAAAAATATTTAAATGGTAAAAATATATGTAACATAACATATAATACAATTTATAATAAGATATGAAAATTAAAAAGATTATTTATATAATTTAAAATAAACAATATTGTTAAATAAAATAATTTACACCCAATTTTGTAAAAAGCATAACTTTCACAATATTATTCGGATTTCAACGAAACGAAAAGCAGCGTTCTTGAAATTTTATTTACTTTCATAATAAAATATAAAATTCAAATTTTCAAACGTTTAAAATTTAAATTTAAAAGTCAACGTTTGACCAGATTGACCAAAATTCACATTTTCTGGAAATATTCAATTCATGCATGTTTGAAATTCTAATCCATATCAAAATCAACATTTATATTTAAAATAACAAAATATATTCATTTTAATAAATAAAATAAAGTATTTAAATTAGGAATTTAAATTAAAATAATTAAAATATATAATTGCACTGATCCGAAAATACAGGGTTGTTACATGGAGAGTCTTTGAGGAGTTTTCTAACGCGATTCAATGCGGTAGCAGCATCGGTGGATCGACCGGATCCATCTATGGTTATGATGGCAGTTGTGTCCGGAATAGCCGATGGCACAGAATTCAAAAATTAATTGACTAAAGATACGCCTATGGATCTAGGAGAATTCTATCACGAGGCAGAAAAGTTCTTGCGATTGGAAGATGCGAGTGCAGAAAGAGAAGAAGGAGATGAACTTAATGTTTATGCGGTCAAAGATGGAAATCCGCCTGAGAAAGGTATAGAAACTAGCAAGGGGAAACGAAAGGCTGAGAATAGCTATAACAGATCAATGCGACCACGAAAGGGACCAAGGTTCACCACATACTCAGAGCTGAATGATAGTTTGGAACGAATCTATCAGGATAGCAGAGAGCAGGTTCCGTATCGTAGACCAATGCGAAGGGATCCAACTTCCGACGAGAGAAAATCAGATAAATATTGCTTATTCCATGAACTGAACGATCATAGCACTAATGATTGTAGACATCTGAAGGATGAGGTGGAAGGGCATATCAGGAACGGTAGACTACTCCAATATGTGAGGAGGCAAACTCCAACGGTGGAGCCGGAGCGACCACCGTCTACATCAGCTAGAGGTGACCCTGAAACAGGACAACATTTGATTATCAATTGATTGATTGACTGAAATAATGATGAACAAGTCGTAAACCTCTCACTAACACGGTTAAATCATTTACACATGTAAGAGACCGCGCACGATCCATAGGCATGCTCTGAATGACTACTAACCGCATCATAGTAAGAGATTACGCATTGACATCTTCGTTTTGCTTTTTGCTTTGATTTTGATTTGGACATTTGGACTTAGTTTGTTTGGACATTTCTGTTGTGGAATTCGAATGATCATTGCTTTGATATTTGCAATTATGTGAAAGAATTTACTTATAGGCCCGTTGGATCATGAACGGTCCACGAGGACCTCATTTATGGCGATGAACCGCCAAAGTCTTCGATTATGAAGCTCCCTCGAATGTGAAATCTGACATCGATAATACTAAGTCCCCCCCGGGCACACCAATTTGCCTCGAACGGCACACGATCGCGAACGATCACAATTCGCCTCGAATGGCACACGATCGCGAACGGTCACAACTCGCCTCGAACAGCACCCGACCTCGAACGGTCACAACTCGCCTCGAACGGCACCCGACCTCGAATGGTCACAACTCTCCTCGAAAGGCACCCGACCTCGAACGGTCACAACTCGCCGCGAACGGCACCCGACCTTGAACGGTCACAACTCGCCTCGAACGGCACCCGACCTCGAACGGCACACGACCTCGAACGGTCACAACTCGCCTCGAACGGCACCCGACCTCGAACGGTCGCAATTCGCCCCGAAAGACACCCGACCACGAATGGTCGCAATTCGTCTTATACGACATCCGATCGCGAACGATCGCATTTGCCGCGAACGGCATCCAACCAAGAACGGTCCCCTTGCATCATTTGCCACGAACGACATCCGACCACGAACGGTCCCATTTCCCCATTGGCCGCGAACGGCATCCGACCGCGAACGGTCCCATGTCATCATTAGCCGCGAACGGCATCGACCGTGAACGGTCCTGATTCACCTCAAATGGCATACGATCCCGAACGATCATCATTCGAGGTCATATGAAACTATCGAGTTCTTTACAGGTTGTTGACAGGATATGAACATCCAGCTTATGGCATTACAAAATACACCTTCCTGCCGCAAAGGCATATTTTGGGGGGCAAATGGTATCCCGCTTTTTGGCAAAGCCGTGATACCAAAAGATCGATCGGAAATAAAATACAGTTCGTCTCAAAGATTGGTTATACATTGCTTCACTATGGTATCGATGAATTTTTTCCGAGCCCAGATCAGGCTACAATTGATAGGACATGACAAGCAAAGCCATGGAAGCTAGCATTTCAAATTTCAGGTTAATCGGAGTTCGTATGAATGAGATATGATCGATGCAAGTTAGGGAATATGTGATGTTCGAATCCATCGAATGACCACAGTTTGTATCCATCAGGTTGGTACATTTCGTATCCATCAACCATACATGGTTCGTATCCATTCTAGAGCACTATTTTGTATCCATTAGTAGGCCGCACTTCGTATCGATGGACTTCGTATCCATTGACCGAGTTTACTTCGTATTGATGGACTTCGTATCCATCGACCGAGTTTACTTCATATCGATAGGCTCGTATCCATCACCACACCTCCGTTCGCATCCATCGGCTTCGTATCCATCCACAAGCTCTCATTCGTATCGATCGGTTATCCATCAGCGGATAGTACGCTTCGTATCGGTCATTCAATGCCAAATTTTTATCCATCGAGGAGGCACTTGGTCGAATCCATCAGAGGACCTTGGTTCATATCCATCAGTTGTTCTCACTTCGTATCCATCCCAAATACGCTTGTTCGTATCGATCGAATGGAGACAACTTCCATCGATGCGAACAAGGACACCTCCATCGATACGAAGTGGGCACACTGCAAACCGATGCGAAGTATACGTTATTGGTGGATTCGAGCTATGCAACGGTCATCGATACAAACGAGGCGAAACTCATGGAGTTGAAGTGGTCAACTCGAAGCAAAAGGCAGATCGATGCGAGATGTGCACGCCACATCGTCTCGAAAACACATGCATCAATCGATTTGAAAGCATGGATTCGAAGTGATCGACTCGAAGCGAACAACCAACCCAGAAACTCCAACTCGTATCGATCATGTCTCCCAAACCACAAGTCCAAATGCTATGAAATTTTCAGAGAATCTTCCATACAAGGTAAAGGCTGTTCCTGCCAAGTTTCAGCTCAATTGGATCAATTTTTGATGGATACGAAATCATTTCGTATTCATCGTAGATCGAGTCGAAACTTGGTGGGGTCGGTCGCATGGGCCCACTCACATGCCAGAAGAAGTCTCCCGAAGTTTGAGCGCGATCTCAGCCTCCTACGCCTATAAATAGCACCCTGGAGCCTTCATAAAAGGGAGCTTTTTGCCATTCGACGTCCAGACTCTGCCGGATTCAATTCTACATCTTTCTATCACTATTGTATGCTAACATCAGAGCTATAACTTGCTGTAATCTGCTGTAACAGATCGAATCATCAAGTGAATCAATAAAATCATAAGCATCAAAGTGGACGTAGGCAAGATCGCCGAACCACTATAAATCCTATGTTTGTGATTGTTATTTCTGAATTGCTGTGCTTGATATTGCTTAGATCTGAAATTTATGTTGAATATTGCTGATTTGTATTCATATGCGGGTGCTTTCACAATATTGGGGTTTGTGACCATTTTTGGTGCAAACAGGTAATTACTGGATATAATTAATTGAGGAATGGTGGTAGTTTTGGGTTTAATTAATTAAGGAAAATTTCATATTGTAATTAGAGAATGATTAATCAAGGATGATTAATTAAGAAGAAAAATTAAGTGATGATTGATTAATAGAATATAAAAACAAGGTTTTAAGTAATAAAGTAATTAATTAATTCATTGGCTGTTAATTAAATTAGAAATGGTATGACTGATTTATCTTTTTTATGAATGATTTAATGATATTTGAATACCTTGGATTAGTGTTATCCTCTATATGAGATTGTGACGTTTGGGAAATGAGATGTTTTTTTTATGATATGTTGAGTTGAATAAAGATAATGTGGTTACCGATGGTGAATTGCTGTATGAAAGTGACAACCAGTATTAAATTTAAACACTTAAACATCTTGGGATAAGGTGACACTGATTCGAAGAGACCAGAGTCAGATACTAGTAAATACCTCAAACCACTTCGAATTTTTATAGACGGATATGTGGAATCAATAGGCTGGAATGATATGATTTATGTGAATCGGATTATTAAACCTAAATTTTGATACTTAGAAATTAATATGTGAAATAGTGATGTTTATAACAACTTGTGAGGTTGTAACCTGATACAAGTTATCCCGGGTTTATACAAGTTGTATGCTTTTGTATGGGTTTACTCACGTTGGTTTCCAGCCTCACCCGGTGTTACTTTGATGTAATGCTCGGGTCAGACCGAGTATTACAGATTTTCAGGTAAGGACATTCTGGAGCTCAGGAGGCGAGCTGGATGAAAGAATGTATGGAGTGCTTCCGTTGTTGTATTATTGTATATATCTGAGAAATGTTGAATTGAATCTGTCCAACTTATGTATAAAATTGTTGTAACTCTGATATATCGATGTAAATTGATAGATACGGTTTTCTTTAGTATAACTATTATTATTGATATTATATTTTGTGCACTGCGAATGTGAGATATTGTGTTTCTTTTCTGTTCTTCTTCTTTCTCTTTCTTCTTTTTCATAAATATCTGGAATTTTCAGGTTCGAAAATTTCGGGTCGTTACAACTATCTAATTAATATGTGCATTATCAAACTTAGTTGTATTGCCAAATTGTTCAATTGTCAAACTAGATCGGGTGCATTTTGTTGCTCTAAGCAACAAATTAATGCATTTGAATTTCAGTTTGCAAAATTGAATTGCAAATTGCAACTCGGTTGTATTGTCAAATTGTTCAATTGTCAAACTCGATCCATCAATTTCGTCATCAATTGGACCGAGAGTCGGATTGCCATTTTACATGGATGCACTATAAATTAGGTTGTAACAAACTGAGTTGCATTTCAGTTTGCAACTAGATTAGTCTCTTGGTCAATTCTAAGCTAATTAACATTTATAAATAGTTCTAGACAAAGCAACTTATGCAATGAAAGGCTCTAACTGGCAGTACTGTTAATTTAGCTTGGCATTTAGACATCTTGTTGTATATGTATATATATATATACTAGTTTGGAACCCGTGCTTCGCACATTGGTGCGTGGTGGACATGCACTATTTCTTATACTAAGCCAAGCGGCTTGTGTTTTATGTTCACAAGTTTTGGGATAGATTGACATGCTCTAGTTAAGGTGTACTACAATTTTTCTTAATTTTAGCACACAGATTGCTTTTGAATTATGTTGAAGTTGTTAGTTTAATGACTAATTGTAAAAATAGTAGTATGTCTAAATACCTGAATTATGACATTTTTTCCTGTATACTCCATTGTAGTTGGCATGTGCTGACTGGTATTATACGAAGCATATTCAAAAATTGTACTATGCTAACTTGGAGGAGTAGATTGAAGTGTGAATTTCAATTCATTTGTCTTGAATTAGTTTGGATGGCAACCTCTTAGCTTTGTATAGTGACCCACCAAAAAAATTATAAATTTTCTTATTGATATATATGTGATGTTATAGACGATTTGTATGGCTTAGTTTGAGCGTTTAACTAAAGTATATAGCATGCATAGTTACACTTTTACATCATTATATTATTGCAGTCATTATTAATGTTGTCGTTATAGCTTATATGTTAAACATAAATTCAATGTATAGGGATAGAGTACTAAAACAAAGGTTGCATTTGAACTGAATAATGACAGAGGTCGAACGAAAAAAGGAAGGAAATTTCATCCAAAGAAAGTGAAAAAAAATTGTGAAAATTCCATTTATATTTACCATGAGAATTTCATTTGTTTGAAACAAACATAGAAAAGAAAATTACCATTGATACCTTTTTGTAGTGGCGAGAAAATGTATTCCATCAGGCTTCTTAATTTTGAGTAAAACCTTCATACTCAAACACTGTTGAGAGTTTAAGAGGCACTGCAGTTCAAATTTAAAGAGTTAGAATTCAATTCTACCTTCCTGTAATAGGGCTTGCTATGAAGTGCGAGAAGGAATTTCCACATCACTTTGATTTAAGTAATGAAAATAATAATGACTATTGAATTATCTACGAAGTTAACTCGTAAGTCAACTGAAACTAATACATGACAATACTACAGCCAAAAGCCTGAAATCATGCACAAATGATGCAGTAAACAACCACTTTGTGAATATCAAAAGAAGCGGTAATCGTATATATTTATGTTAATTACTTCATGAAGCTATAGTAATAAGAACATAGCATTAGAAATAGTAATTTATATGAACCTAGCTAGATATAAGAACTTGTTTCTTTTCATATCTACGGCAAATAATTAGCCAATGTCAAATTTTTTTGTCGTCCAACTGTGGTGGTTTAATCTCCAATAATAAATTTAGTATAGTATATTCGTAAAGAATATATACCTTTTAAGCTAATCAAATATGAGTTTCCAAATAATCTAGAGAGCATAAGATTACTAAATTATGATCATTATAAAGCCACAAAAAGTAGGAAAATGATGGAGAAGAATTGATTATTAAACAACAATCGTTTAAACCCAAACATTGAATCATATTTCAACACAGATTACTTTATAATGAAGTAGAGTCAAAGTAGTGGTAGTAGTCCAAATGAAATAAAATACCAACAAATGGGCCAACAAATCAATATTTCCTTGACTAACATGTAATAGAGCTGATAGATCAACCGAAACTCAACGGTGCAATCATTTTGAAAAAAATAGTTAAATTACTTAATCCATCTTCTTAAATAGAAATCATCGAACAAAATTTGTTTCGACAATAAGATGGAATCTACTACAATCCAGTATCATGTAAATAATAAGAAAGGTAAAGTAAAGCATTAATTATTTTATACTTTTTAATCAAATTATTTAGGCAAGTGCAATATACATTCCTTAAACGTAAGGTGATAGGTCTTTCTTCTCATCGCTGCACTTTAAGGACCTATGACAATAACCTACATACCAATAATAATCTATGGTAAGTAACTAACTCTTTTCTTTTCATACCAAGCCCCATCTTTAAGAATAGTTGACAAACATTTGGTATAGAACAACTTATGAAGGACGAATGAATGTAAAAAATACCTCATTGATATTTCCAACTCCGACGATAAATTTCCTCAATAATTCAAATACCTTCTTGTTTACCTATATAATGCACATATTGAAAATATAAGTGTTAGTGTCCCTATACACAAATTATAAACATAGTGTGTTCCCTAAAATATTCAATTGTATACAATAATACAATATGCACAGTCTATAATCATTTCAACATAGAATAAAGCATTTGAGATACATGAATACAATCTTATACCGTGAGCACAATTCGGTTACCTGCCAAATACTAGGGGTTGACCTCACTTTCGTACTGGAAAGTACATGTAAAATAAATGGGATGTGTAGTAATTTGTTTGTTATTATTCGTAATGAATTAGTGAGGCTAACCTCTAAATTTATATGAATCGGAAAATATTTAAGCCAATCTAAAGATTCAGTGTACATGTATCTTGAATGGAGTAGAATCTATTTTTAAACAACATGTAGTTTTTCCTAAATTGAAAATATGTGTGTATATTGCATATCATATATGGTAAATTTGGAAGGCTACATTTCTACAATATTTCATCTTAATGACATTGTATTTGAAAAGATAATAGCAGCGTAGTGCCAATCTGCAAAGGTATTGCTATGTAACCTTAATAATAAAGTGCTTATACTAATATACGAGACAACGTTCTTAGTGCCAGAAGCTGAATATTAAACCAAAAACTCCAAGTTTAGTGTGAGCAAGGACATATTATATAAGAACACACAGGGAAAGCAATTGAAAGATACACAATATTAGATGTTAGCAACAAGCCATCCTCTCCAACTTTGGTGGCATCTTATCGATGTTTCAAAGTATAAACAAAACATTGATACAAAATGTAGTGGTAAATAATCACACTCAGATGATCTTGTCCTTTTACTTTAGTAAAATGGCTAGGGCGTAAAGAATAATAAACACTTCATTTAAAAATTATATTACTCTTACAGTAAGTTGTATGTCTATATAATTATATAACCTACAATTACCTAAGTAGCAAACACTTCGTATAATGATTTGGATATTAATCTATACACATAATTTACCATTGCAAAATGCAATCAACTAACTCGTTTACGATAAATAAACATCGAAAATATGAAACTAAACTGACAATGTAAATATAAGGCAATAAAAGATATAACTAGTTGGCAATGTTTATGATATTATGTTCCATGTGAATTGTTTGTGGTTGTTACTTTAGTTTAAAATATTTTTATGAAACATTTGTTATTCTTGTAACTAAAAGTGAATGTAGAATGTGATTTAACTATTCGTGGCCAGATGATACCATGCATCATATAGTCATATGCGGTAACTTTGTTCAGCATAATATCAGTTGAGATAGTCAATGGACTTCCCTTTTATCTATTTTTCGAAAGAAGAATGAAAAAAAATTCAAGAAACCGCCATTTTGATGCATATCATATCTTTATTACTATTTTTCTTTTATGTCATTCTTCATTCAGTACTTCCAACTACTCTACAACTCTGCCTTTAAAATTCATTGAAAACATATTGAAACTTCAGTATAAAAAGTAGAAATTTGATTTTTGAATACAGAATGGATTAAGCATGGATACCCTAAAACCTTAAAACGAACAAAAGTTTGATACATTTATTTAACAAATTTAGAAAATTTTCAAACACCAAATCCTAGAAATCATCAAAAAAATGGAAATATAAATGAAAGTAGCATACCTCAATAATAAGAGGCCAATTCTGATACAATTGAAGCATATATTATGCTACAATTAAAACTACAAGAGCATCATTGAGGAATTGAGCTTGGTTGAGTAATAGATCATCGAATAGTATTTAAGCTGCTTAGAAGAATCATGCACCAGCTTCTTCAATGGTTTACGCTTCAGCTTCCTGGAGAGTTGCAGCAGTTGACTGCCAAATTTGAGAGGGATTCGTGATCTTCCTATTGGATTTGAGAGGGATTCATGGGTTGTGAAATATATTTGAGAGGGGTTTGTAGGTTGAAGTGGGGATTTAGGGTTGAAGGGGGGTATAGGTTTAAAGCGGGGTTTCTTTTAGAGAGAAGTAAAAAGCGAAATTTAGGCGGCCGAAGGAAATAGATAGCGAAATTAAGGTAGTGTTTGGCTTAAAAATGAATTTTTTGTTTTTGGTTTTAAATATGTATATCGGATATGGGGAAAATAGAGGGACGTCGGAATGGATGAAAGAGAGACGAATAGGAGAATGAAGGGGATGAAGGAATGACGGAAGAATGGATCGTTTCACATGCTTGTGTTATTTCCCAAAACGCATAAATTGAAAAGAAATTGTTTTCTATTTTGTATGTTAACTTCGTTTTCTAAATTGGTCATTTTCGACAATATAAATGCGTAATATGCATTTTAGTATGAAAGAAAACCCAAAACTAAAAATAATAAACCAAACATTACCTAAGTTTCGCTTCTAATTAATTGTGACGAAATACATCATCTATTGACCTAAAAGGGGTAAGTATCAAAGCATAGCAAGTCTTGTATGCAATCCCTACTTGCTATTAAAATAACATTTTCTTGTAGTGTAAGCCTCTTTAACTAATCCTTTCCTTAATCAAAACCACTTTGTAAATTCTTGTATTAAAATAATTTTACAAAGACATATTCACAAACCCTTCTCTACTCTTTCAATACTTTGAAAAATATCAATATACTTATCTCAACTATATAACTATACTCACAATACATTTCATTTTCAAAACTTAGAAAACTTTTCTATATATTTATATTAGCAGTATAAGTATATCCACAAAACATTACATTTTCAATAAATAGGAAATGTACCCATATACTTATCTCAATGCTATAGGTACATTTACAAATCTTAAATAAGGTTTCATTTCCAAAACCATACTTATTTAGGTTAAAAATAATGTAACTTCAACATTGATAACAATAAACCCAAAACACTTTTGGTGTAAGTAAACAGGTCGTATGGAAATTAAACCAAATATAGTTGCCACCACTTCTCGATTTCAAATAGTACTATCCACCAATTAACAATGAAACCAGACAAGTTATAAACTATC
Source organism: Allium cepa (assembly GCA_030765085.1). Lineage (NCBI taxonomy): Eukaryota > Viridiplantae > Streptophyta > Magnoliopsida > Asparagales > Amaryllidaceae > Allium > Allium cepa. The sequence goes on along the minus strand of CM060940.1, from coordinate 621,613,312 downwards.
CTTGCCTCGACATTCATTTTTACTTCTCAAGATTGAAACAAGTTTTCATATCTCAGAATTTAGTATTAAGTATGAAAAGAATACTTTCCATCCCACCATAATTTTAAAATGATCATTTATGGAAATCAAATCCCATTTTCTTTTATAAAATTTCTTTTTATAAATCTCTTTTATATTTACAAAATCCATTTATAAACCCTTTATAAAACTTCATTTATAAATTTCATTTTATAAATTATCAAAGTGTAATTATAAAACTCCTTTTATAAGTCTCCAAATATAATATAAACTCTAAACTCATTTCTAAAATTCCTTTTACACGACCCATTCCTATTTAAAACTCTTTTATAAAACTCCTTTTATATTTAAAAAATCCTTTTAAAAACATTTTTTTCATATATATAAAATCCTTTTATAAATTACTTTCCATTTATCATATACCGCTTATAAATCTCCTAATTTATCACAAACTTTCATCTTTCAAAATTGAATCAAATGCTTTCCATAAAACAATTATTTCATATATCACTATAAATCCACACATGCAATTTATTTTCCAATTTACCACATTTGTATCATTTCCCTTTTAAAAATATTATTTTCATAAAACTATTCTTTTATTATAAAGATACCATTTATAAACTATTCTTTTATTATAATATCCCCATTTATAAAACTATTCTTTTTATTCAATATTTTATATAAAACATTTCATAATTATTACTCTAAAATATTCTATCCTCTTTTAAAAAAATCACTATAAAATAAAAGATAAACCCTTTTATTTTCTTTTAAAATAAACATTCCTTAATATAATGACTTCTCTATGAAAATAAGTACTTTCTAAAATAATTTCAAAAACTTTTACATATAAATTAGAAAAGATTAACAAAAATGTTGAAATAATATAAAGAAGTTCAAAAACCATTTTTAAATATAATGCAATATAAATTTCCAAAAATCATACTTGAAATCATTATCCAAATCAAAACCATTCCCAAACCAAAACAACAATTAATAGTTTTTCTGTGATGTCCCGGGATTTTGGCAATACTTATTTTCCGTTTATAATTTATTTTAAAATATGTTATATTGATTTAAAAATCTAAATTAACCAAATATTTTATATTCAAAACTAATAATTAATCTGATTTAACAAATGTTATCTTTTAAAAATTCAATAATAATGATAATTTAATTTGAATGTTTATTCTTTTCAAATAATAATAATAATATATGTGTATAATTAATAATAATTGATCTTTTGAAGTTAATTAAAATATTTTATTCATAATGTATATATGTATACATTGTAAAAAAGGAAATTGGTTCAATTTAAATTTAATAAAAATATTTTCAAATTGTAATATATATGTTTATATATTGTGATTTGGAGTTTTGTTTCAAAATTCAAATAACTTTTGAAGTTAATATTTAAGATGTTCTATTTATAATGAATATTTATATTTGGATATTTATTGTAAATAGAAAATTATGGGTTAAACTTAAATAGAAAATGTGTTTTCAAATTTTGATATACATAAGTTTTTATAGTAATTTGGAAAGTTTTTGATTTGATGTAATAAAATGTTTTTCGAAAGCAATTTAAAAATAAAATTTTATTTATAAACACTTAAAAGAAAATTTATTTTTATTAAATGAATAATAACTTGAAATATAGTACATTATTATAAAGATTTAATTTGTTTTCTTTAAATTGATTTTTGAAATCAAAATTAGATTTTTATATATATAATATCAATGTAGTTATAATAACTTTAGTTTAAACTTTTAAAATAAAATTTAAATAAATGTTTACTTCTTCTCTTAAAAACTTATTTGTAGGAAAGTAGTTTTAAAGTAATTATAAATTAAACACAAAGATAAATACATTTCATAAGTTTTATATATATATATATATAAATGAGTATTTGGTTAATATTGGTAATTAAGATTTAATCATTTTTAGACAAGTAATTAATGTAATAAATCAACACTTTAAACACATGGCATCATGAGAATTAGAAAATACGCTTGTTTACATATTAATAAAGAGCTTGACATTTGTTAAAACAGAAAGTTATTCATATAACAAGTGGCAATTCTTATGTTTAAAAGAAAGTATTGTTTTAATTAGAGTTTAGGAAGAAAAAAAGATCTGTTTGTTTCTTTTCTTCAAACTTCTTTAAATTTTTCTTCAACTGAATAAAAAAAGAAATCAAATGCAAACTTCAAATTGAAATCCAGAAAACAGAATTCAAATCTGTAAAATCTGAAGCTATGATTCAACTCAGATCCAAGTAACCAAATCTGAGGAACATGCAATCAACAGCAAACTTCAGCAAGCAAAATTCAATTTGAAGATTCAATGTTTTAACAGCAAGTTAAAATGCAGAAGCAAATTCAAATTCCAGAAAATAAAATGCAGTATTCTCTGTTTTTGCTCTGGTAAGTAAATTTGTTTTTAAAAAAAACAGTTTCGATCTTATATATGTTGATCTGTGAAATGTTAATATTGTATCTATGTTTGCATGTTGGATATGATGATGTTAAATCATGTTGTTGCTCAGAATTTTCATATAAAATTTGATTTGTTCTGTACAAACATGAGTACATACCTGTGTATTGTATTCTCTGTAAAAAGATCAATTACAGTAGCACAAAGTTCCCTGTATAATCATAATTAAACATTGATTATTGAAGAAAAGATGCTAATAACATGTTATTCTTGTTTTTAAAATTTATTTCAAGTGAATATATTTGAAAAATACTCTGTAAATTATGAATATACAGTTGACATTCAAAAATGAGAAAATTCAAGTTTGATAAATTTCAAATTCAATTAGTTAATCTGAAACATACTATCAAAATATGAATTTTAATGTAAAATTTGTAATTTGTAATTTAGTATTAAGAGAGGAATTTAGAATTACCTGGAATTGGTTTATGGGTCGATTGCCGATGATTGAAACTGAGTTGGAGGTCGAGCTTCGGTATGGAGGTGGGTACGGTGATGGGTGATATGGGAAAAATAGTGGCAGATTTTTATGCCTAGCTTGGTGGCCGTGGAAGGGGTTAGTAGGGTTTGGGGTTATTTTCTATTTGGGTCGGAATCGTGGAGATTTCGTCATAGTTGTTGGTTTTTGGTGGATCACGAGTAGGGATATGGTCTGCGTGGATCGAGGCGCGTGCGTGGTTGAGTTTGCAGGACCTCCGGCGTTGGGGTTCGCCGTTGGCGTTGAATTTTTTTGAGTTCGAATTTTCTTCCAGGTAGCGACGATGTTGCCTTTTTTTGATTTGATGGCTTTTCCTTCGATTTCGAGGGACGAGATGGTTGAATGGGTCAAAGGCGACTTGGGGAGGGCTGCGACATTGATCGCCGCCGACCATGGCCGGCATGCACGTGCACGAGGCCGGAAACGTGTATCTGGGTATTTGATTTTGGCCTTGGGTTTTTCCTCTGTAGTTTGCTTGAGTGTGGTTCGTGGGGGTATCGAGAGTGACTGGAAGTAGTAGGGGAGGTTGTCGCGTGAGTTCGGTTTTGATATTTGCATTTTCCAGGTTTTGTTCTGTTGATTTTCAATTGCAGAATGATATTTCTGAAGTTTAAAACCAAACTTAGATTTTGAAACAAAGTTTTAAAACAGTTTTTAATATGTTTGAAATGTTTTGATTTAAAATCTTTGTGTTTAACAAGTTAAGTTAAATTTGTTTTAAAATAGTTGTTTGTTTTATAGTTTAGCATTAATCAGATTTTTATACTTTATAAAAAGAAGATTAGAGTTTGAAAGTAAATTGAATTTTTAAAAAGGTGTAAAATTGGTTTATAATGAATGATTGTTTGAATTTAAAAGGATTTTAGTTTTAAAGTTTGGATTTTATCATTTAAACTTTTGTTTAAAATAGTTGTTTTAATTTTGCTTTGATCAATGATAAATTAAAAGAATGATGTTCTTGTGTAATCCAAGTATAAGTTTTTGAATTTAAATATTGATTTTAAAATGATTGTTTGAGGTAAATAAAAGTATGGGTTATATTAATCAAGTTTTGATTTTTAATGTAATTAAAGTAAATTACTTAATTTACTTAAACAATTAATGTAAATAATTAAATTAAGGTAAATTAGTTGTGTAATTAATTAAGTATAATTAATTACTAAATTAAAAATGAATTAATAAAGTTTAATTAATTAATAAATAAATATTTAATAAGTAATTAAGAAGTTAATTACTTAATCATTTTTTAAGAATTATTTAAATATAATTACTTAATGAAGTAATTAAAGAAATTAATTACTCAGTGTAATTAATTAAGTTAAGTATGGTTAATTTTAGTTAATTAATTAAGTTTAATTAATAAAAATAATTAATTAATGTTGGTATTAAGTATAATTACTTAATGTAATTAAAGTTGTGAAATTACTTAGTGAAGTTATTAATGAATAATTACTGAATGTAATCAATTAAGGAAATTACTTAATGGATAGAAATTAAAGAGTTATAATTACTTAGGGAAGTAATTAAGTGATAATTACTCAGTGTAATTAAAGAATTGATTAATGTAATTAATGAAAGTGATGGTTTAATTGGTAAAGTAATTAAGGAAGTTAATTACTGATTGTGATTAATCAGGTTTGATTAATAATTGTAATTAACATTTTAATTAATAATTAAATGTGATTTTGAGAAAGATTGACTAAATATAGAGGGTCGTTAATTTATGTAATTAATGCATAATTAATTGTTTATTAATTGATAAATGTGATTACTTATAAGATAATTAATCAATGAAGTGAGAAAGAAGTAATAATTAATTAATGTAATTAATTAAGAATTTTTGTAATTAATTATTGTTAATTAATTAATTAGAATTTATTAAGATTAATTAATGATTAAAGATAAATTAATCTGTGTAATTAATTTAAGGGCTAATTACATAGTGTAATTAAAGAATAATTAATCTAATTGATTAACCAAGAATATGATTAAAGGATAATTAATCGGTAATTGAAGATTAATTAATTGGATTATGATGATGATTAAAAAGTCATTAATTAATTAATTGTAATTAATTAATGATTGTTTAAGCAGGATTAATTCTCAAGTAATTAATTTAATTTAAGATGATTAAATTAATTATAAAGGAATTTATGATGCCTGTTTGTGTATGATTGTTTGTGGAATATCAGAATTGTTGATATCTATTGGATGATATATTGTGATATTCTGTGGTATGATAATTGATATATCAATGATAAATGTGTGATATTTATCTGTGAATGATGCTGTGTGAATTCAATATTTAAATTGAATTAAATCGTTAAACTTAAATCACTTGGACATTAAGATGGCGTTTGGATTCGATGAGGCCGGGATCGCGTTTTCAAATTTGGAATTCCGAAAACCACATCGATCCAAGTTAAACGTTAGGTCGTGAATCCAAGGGGAGTGCAAGTGAAAACTCGAGGGGTAAGAACTATTCGTCAGCATAACTCTGGGGGTGATTCCGTGATGAGTTTGAAGGAAATAGTGCTTACAGGTTCGAGATGGTGATTCAGAGTGCAAGGGCTATGGTCGTTAACTCTGAGGGTGATTCCAAAATGAGTGTAACGAGATAGTGCCTTCGGTTTCGTTCGAACCCGGAACGAACTTGTATGGATTAAATGCTTTCAAAACATCGTTTGGTGGACGATGAGCATTCTAAGATAGATGTGTTCTATAAAGGTAATCACAGCCTCAAGCCTCATCAACCGGGAATGGCTGAAACAGGGGAGGTGTAACAAGGAAAAGTGGGTCATGCCCAAGTAGGACGAGATTTACCCATGTCTAGAGGTCCCTTTTTATTTCGGCTGTGTGGGGCGGTTGATCATGACAACTGCCCGGCTGGTCTTGTTCGGGACTGTCCAGTAAGGGATGGTTCCGGCTTTGTGTTGTAGGGGAGCGGGCGTACTCCTCGGTACGGTGATCTAGGCCATGTACTGTCGTTCCGCTGTGAGATTCTGATGTTGTTGGTTCTTTCTTTCCTATCTTTTCTCTTTTCTATCCCTTTCTTTCTTTTTAATGATACATCTTTTTGTGTTATGAAAGGTGGGTCGTTACATTGTGGTATCAGAGCGCTAGGTTGAGCGAATACCTAGACTCTGTAGTGGTGTCTTTCTTGAGAGTGCGTATTTGTAATTTTGAATATATATATATATATCTGTTTATTCCTATCTATTTTGTTGGGTTACCTGTTCGGGTTTATCAACATAAGTTCTAGAAGTAGGAAAGATAGTGGTGTGTATAGCACGACTATCAATGGAAGAAGTCTGAGTATTGGAGGTTGGAAGAGTATCTACAAGGACAGTTTTGGGCATCTTGAGTAAGTTTGACAGCTGGGTATATGGAATTCATCGATCTCTGAAGGAAATCTTTTAAAGATTCGGAGTTTATCTTTAAAGTATAAGTTTGGATCGCGCTCGTGCGAGCAGATTCTCTAGAGTTTGGATCTGTCGGAAGTGCAGAAGTAAGTGATGATATTTCGATAACTGCGTGATGAGACGCAGTATCCTTGGATATTTTCAGAAGGTGTTTCTTTTGAAGCAGTTTTAGAAGTAGATGAGGAGCAGTCTTTACCTACCGATGGAAAAATTCGTCTGAGTAGAAGTTATTTGGATCTTTAGCATGGAGATTGGTTGTTCTAGAATATGAGACTAAGGTCTATAAGTTGCTTCGCTTTGGCATGGTCTCATTTGTCATTCCTTAAAGAGAGCGAGATGTTGATGCTTGGTTTGGAGCCCGAGTTTCTTTTGGGTTGTCTGCCAACTCGAAGGTCCGTTGTGTGGTTTGTTGATAGTTTTGGGTTTGGGGAAGCCTTTGGATTAGAAGTCTTTGGTTAGCTATGATAGCAGTGCAGTTCGAAGTGTTCGGTGTGCTGACGAGAAGGTCTTTTAGCTCTGCAGTATCATCGAGGTAGAGTTTGGAAGTAGCAGTGTGGCTCGTTTCTCTGATGGTTCAGGAATCTTAGTGGTTCATCTATCAACAGTCCGGGCAGATGGTGAAGTTTTTCTGGAAGGTTAACCTTGTTTGGAAAAGCTTAAGGCTGTTCTAATTGGTAAAGAAAGGACGATTTCTTTGGAATTCGAACTAGGTTGGGTAGTATTATCGCAAAAGTAGCTTGCAATGGCTCGGAAGTTCTTTTAGTAATCTTTGCTTTAGTTTGAGATATCTCTAAAGATGTTGGAGCTATCGAGGTGGTTTGAGACTTTCTGAATATCTTCGAGGAAGTCAAAGGAGTTTGTCCGCATCGGGAGATGGAGTTCTGTTTCCGTATGGTTCTTGGATTTTCCGGTGGTTTGGCCTAATAGAGAGAAGATTCCAGGAGAGAGGATTTTTGTGAGCAATCAGGATTGATTGGTTCTAGTTTTCCGAATGGATTTCTGTTGTAGTAATTGTGACCAAATCGGATAGGTCATTAAGCTTTTATGGGATTTGATGGACAATGTTTCTTGATGTGTTGATCAGGTTAGTGCTCGTGTTCATCAAAGGCATTCTCATCATCTTCGGATCAGAGTTGCGCAGCGGAAGCATGGTGGCAGCTATCTCAGAATAGAAGCAACCTCGGATTCTTCGAAAGATTTGTGTTCTCTTGGATTTAAGGTTTTCTTCAGGAAGTTCTTTCGAGATATGAAGGCTTGGATGTCAGGAGCATCTGTTCTGTTTTTCGGATAGGAGAAGCTAGTTTGAAGTTCATGATGCTTGTATAGTGGATTGGTGTTTTGGATTTCGATGGACTTTTGGGAGAATTATCTTGTTGAGTAGAATCAGGAGGTCATCTTATTCTTGATCCAGCTTTGTTTTGAGAAGCATCTGAGAAGTTTGGTTGATCAGGAAGGTTGAGGGCAGTCCAGGATTGGCAGAGGTTGTGGACAAGAGACGAAGAGATTCGGAATTCGAAGTCAGAGATTTAAATTTTTGGATAAGTTTTCTCCGATCATAAGAGCGATGAGATTGGATAAGTTGGGAAGTTAGCTCAAGAGTGTAATGAGAATCTTTCTGTATTCTCTTAAGGATAAGTGGTTGAGCTATCACTGGTTTAGAACCAGCAGATCATGGAGATTTGGAAGTTGATCAGATTGTCTGTAATCCGGTATCCTGTTTAGATTGTAGATCTGGATATATAGGAGTTCTAGGTTCTGAGTAGAGCAGCTAGTTTAGATTTTATAGGATGAGTAACCTGGTGTTTGTACGTGGGAAACTCAAGGAAATTCTATCCAGAATTTTGTCTGGATAGCTAAAATTGATTGTTTGAATTGGATGTTATGGTTGATAGCATTTGTTGCTGTTTTAAAATTAAAATCTGTATGGAATTATTAAATTATCTTTGCTTTTAATTTCGGGGACGAAATTCTTTTAAGGGGGAGGAATGTGATGTCTTGGGATTTTGGCAATACTTATTTAATAATTTCCATTTACAATTTATTTCAAAATATGTTATATTGATTTAAAAATCTAAATTAACCAAATATTTTATATTCAAAACTAATAATTAATTTGATTTAACAAATGTTATCTTTTTAAAAATTCAATAATAATGATATTTTAATTTGAATGTTTATTCTTTTCAAATAATAATAATAATATATATGTGTAATTAATAATAATTGATCTTTTGAAGTTAATAAAAAATATTTTATTCATAATGTATATATGTGTACATTGTAAAAAAGGAAATTGGTTCAAGTTAAATTTAATAAAAATATTTTCAAATTATAATATATATGTTTATATATTGTGATTTGGAGTTTTGTTTCAAAATTCAAATAATTTCTGAAGTTAATGTTTAAGATGTTCTATTTATAATGAATATTTATATTTGGATATTTATTGTAAATAGAAAATTATGGGTTAAACTTAAATAGAAAATATGTTTTCAAATTTTAATATACATTAGTTTTTCTAGTAATTTGGAAAGTTTTTGATTTGATTTTATAAAATGTTTTTCAAAAGCAATTTAAATTTAAAATTTTATTTATAAACACTTAAAGGAAAATTTATTTTTATTAAATGAATAATAACTTGAAATATAGTACATTGTTATAAAGATTTAATTTGTTTTCTTTAAATTGATTTTTGAAAATAAATTTAGATTTATATATATATATTATATCAATGTAGTTATAATAACTTTAGTTTAAACTTTTAAAATAAAATTTAAATAAATGTTTACTTTCTTCTCTTAAAAAATTATTTGTAGGAAAGTAGTTTTAAAGTAATTATAAATTAAACATAAGGATAAATACATTTCATAAGTTATATATATATATATAACATGAGTATTTGGTTAATATTGGTAATTAAGATTTAATTCATTTTTAGACAAGTAATTAATGTAATAAATCACCTCTTTAAACACATGGCATCATGAGAATTAGAAAATACACTTGTTTACATATTAATAAAGAGCTGGACATTTGTTAAAACATAAAGTTATTCATATAACAAGTGGCAATTCTTATGTTTAAAAGAAAGTATTGTTTTAATTAGAGTTTAGGAAGAAAAAAGATCTATTTGTTTCTTTTCTTCAAACTTCTTTAAATTTTTCTTCAACTAAGTAAAAAAAGAAATCAAATGAAAACTTCAAATTGAAATCCAGAAAACAGAATTCAAATCTGTAAAATTTGAAGCTATGATTCAACTCAGATCCTAGTAACCAAATCTGAGGAACATGCAATCAACAGCAAACTTCAGCAAGCAAAATTCAATTTGAAGATTCAATGTTTTAACAGCAAGTTAAAATGCAGAAGCAAATTCAAATTCCAGAAAATAAAATGCAGTATTCTCTGTTTTTGCTCTAGTGAGTAAATTTCTTTTTAAAAAAAAAACAGTTTCAATCCTTTATATGTTGATCTGTGAAATGTTAATATTGTATCTATGTTTGCATGTTGGATATGATGATGTTAAATCATGTTGTTGCTCGGAATTTTCATCTAAAATTTGATTTGTTCTTTACAAACATGAGTACATACCTGTGTATTGTATTCTCTGTAAAAAGATCAATTACAGTAGCACAAAGTTCCCTGTATAATCATAATTAAACATTGATTATTGAAGAAAAGATGCTAATAACATGTTATTCTTGTTTTTAAAATTTATTTAAAGTGAATATATTTGAAAAATACTCTGTAAATTATGAATATACAGTTGACATTCAAAAATGAGAAAATTCAAGTTTGATAAATTTCAAATTCAGTTAGTTAATCTGAAACATACTATCAAAATATGAATTTTAATGTAAAATTTGTAATTTTTAGTTTAGTATTAAGAGAGGAATTTAGAATTACCTGGAATTGGTTTATGGGTCGATTGCCGATGATTGAAGCTGAGTTGGAGGTCGAGCTTCGACATGGAGGTGGGTACGGTGATGGGTGATATGGGAAAAATAGTGGCAGATTTTTATGGCGAGCGTGGTGGCCGTAGAAGGGGTTAGTAGAGTTTGGGGTTGTTTTCTGTTTGGGGTCGGAATCGTGGAGATTTCGTCATCGTTGTTGGTTTTTGGTGGATCATGAGCAGGGTTATGGTCTGCGTGGATTGAGGCACGTGCGAGGTTGAGTTTGCAGGACCTCTGGCGCTGGGGTTCGCCGTTGGCGATGATTTTTTTTTTTGAGTTCGAATTTTCTTCCAGGTAGCGACGATGTTGCCTTTTTTCGATTTGATGGCTTTTCCTTCGATTTCGTGGGACGAGATGGTTGAATGGGTCAAAGGCGACTTGGGGAGGGCTGCGACATTGATCGCCGCCGACCATGACCGGCATGCACGAGACCGGAAACGTGTATCTGGGTAGTTGATTTTGGCCTTGGGTTTTTCCTCTGTAGTTTGCTTGAGTGTGGTTCATGTGTGTATCGAGAGTGACTCGAAGTAGTAGGGGAGGTTGTCGCATGAGTTCGGTTTTGATATTTGCATTTTCCAGGTTTTGTTTAGTTGATTTTCAATTGCAAAATGATATTTCTGAAGTTTAAAACCAAACTTAGATTTTGAAACAAAGTTTTAAAACAGTTTTTAATAAGTTTGAAATGTTTTGATTTAAAATCTCTGTGTTTAACAAGTTAAGTTAAATTTGTTTTAAAATAGTTGTTTGTTTTATAGTTTAGTATTAATCAGATTTTTATACTTTATAAAAAGAAGATTCGAGTTTGAAAGTAAATTGAATTTTTAACAAGGTGTAAAATTGGTTTATAATGAATGATTGTTTGAATTTAAAAGGATTTTAGTTTTAAAGTTTGGATTTTATCATTTAAACTTTTGTTTAAAATAGTTGTTTTAATTTTGCTTTGATTAATGATAAATTAAAAGAATGATGTTCTTGTGTAATCCAAATATAAGTTTTTGAATTTAAATATTTATTTTAAAATGATTGTTTGAGGTAAATAATAGTATGGGTTATATTAATCAAGTTTTGATTTTTAATGTAATTAAAGTAAATTACTTAATTTACTTAAACAATTAATGTAAATAATTAAATTAAGGTAAATTAGTTGTGTAATTAATTAAGTATAATTAATTACTTAATTAAAAATGAATTAATCAAGTTTAATTAATTAATAAATAATTATTTAATAAGTAATTAAGAAGTTAATTACTTAATCATTTTTTAAGAATTATTTAAATATAATTACTTAATGAAGTAATTAAAGAAATTAATTACTCAGTGTAATTAATTAAGTTAAGTATGGTTAATTTTAGTTAATTAGTTAAGTTTAATTAATAAAAATAATTACGTAATGTTGGTATTAAGTATAATTACTTAATGTAATTAAAGTTGTGAAATTACTTAGTGAAGTTATTAATGAATAATTACTGAATGTAATCAATCAAGGAAATTACTTAATGGATAGAAATTAAAGAGTTATAATTACTTAGGGAAGTAATTAAGTGATAACTACTCAGTGTAATTAAAGAATTGATTAATGTAATTAATGAAAGTGATGGTTTAATTGGTAAAGTAATTAAGGAAGTTAATTACTGATTGTGATTAATCAGGTTTGATTAATAATTGTAATTAACATTTTAATTAATAATTAAATGTGATTTTGAGAAAGATTGACTAAATATAGAGGGTCATTAATTTATGTAATTAATGCATAATTAATTGTTTATTAATTAATAAATGTGATTGCTTATAAGATAATTAATCAATGAAGTGAGAAAGAAGTAATAATTAATTAATGTAATTAATTAAGAATTTTTGTAATTAATTATTGTTAATTAATTAATTAGAATTTATTAAGATTAATTAATGATTAAAGATAAATTAATCTGTATAATTAATTTAAGGGCTAATTACATAGTGTAATTAAAGAATAATTAATCTAATTGATTAACCAAGATTATGATTAAAGGATAATTAATCGGTAATTGAAGATTAATTATTGGATTATGATGATGATTAAAAAGTGATTAATTAATTAATTGTAATTAATTAATGATTGTTTAAGAAGGATTAATTCTCAAGTAATTAATTTAATTTAAGATGATTAAATTAATTATAAAGGAATTTATGATGCCTGTTTGTGTATGATTGTTTGTGGAATATCAGAATTGTTGATATCTATTGGATGATATATTGTGATATTCTGTGGTATGATAATTGATATATCAATGATAAATGTGTGATATTTATCTGTGAATGATGCTGTGTGAATTCAATATTTAAATTGAATTAAATCGTTAAACTTAAATCACTTGGACATTAAGATGGCGTTTGGATTCGATGAGACCGGGATCGCGTTTTCAAATTTGGAATTCTGAAAACCACATCGATTCAAGTTAAACGTTAGGTCGTGAATCCAAGGGGAGTGCAAGTGAAAACTCGAGGGGTAAGAACTATTCGTTAGCATAACTCTGGGGGTGATTCCGTGATGAGTTTGAAGGAAATAGTGCTTACAGGTTCGAGATGGTGATTCAGAGTGCAAGGGCTATGGTCGTTAACTCTGAGGGTGATTCCAAAATGAGTGTAACGAGATAGTGCCTTCGGTTTCGTTCGAACTCGGAACGAACTTGTATGGATTGAATGCTTTCAAAACGTCGTTTGGTGGACGATGAGCATTCTAAGATAGATGTGTTCTATAAAGGTAATCACAGCCTCAAGCCTCATCAACCGGGAATGGCTAAAACAGGGGAGGTGTAACAAGGCAAAGTGGGTCATGCCCAAGTAGGATGAGATTTACCCATGTCTAGAGGTCCCTTTTTATTTCGGCTGTGTGGGGCGGTTGATCATGACAACTGCCGTGGTGGTCTTGTTCGGGACTGTCGAGTAAGGGATGGTTCCGGCTTTGTGTTGCAGGGGATTGGGCGTACTTCTCGGTACGGTGATCTAGTCCACGTACTGTGACGGACGGTACCCCAGTAGCCCTGCCATTGTATGGAATCCAAAATCCAATAAGCGCCTGTACGGTTTTGATTGTGCCCAACTATGTTAGAACGTGAGATGTAAGCATTCTAGCTATTTCTGTATTTTATTTTGAAAACCCTAGACACTATTATAATATCATTGGATTTCCTATCAAATGTTTTGGTTAGCGAAAGGTTAAAACTTACCCATGTTTATTTATGGGGAGTCTTACGTGATACCTTTGTTTTCAAAGGATTTTCTAAAAGTTAAGCAACTTTAGCCGTTTACTCACACCAGATCCCTGTCTGACCCCAGTGTTTATTTTATGTTTTTTTAAACTCTTGGGTACACATATTATGTATGAGTAGTCAAGTGATTCAGGTTTTCTTTGATGAGTTCTGGAAGAGATATGAAGCAGGTGGCTTCAGCGTGTAGATATATATATATATATATATATATATATATATATATATATATATATAGTGGTTCTGCTGTGTTTGAGTTGTTTCTGTTTCTGTGATGTACTTGAGTTGTAATATCTAGACAGGTGATATAACTGTCTAGTTGGTTTTGTATGAGCGGTATAACTCTGATGTATATGATACTGTGTAATATTTCATTTGATTAATATAATTTATTCATTCCGCTGTGAGATTCTGATGTTGTTGGTTCTTTCTTTCCTATCTTTTCTCTTTTCTATCCCTTTCTTTCTTCTTAATGATACATCTTTTTGTGTTATGAAAGGCGGGTCGTTACATTGTGGTATCAGAGCGCTAGGTTGAGCGAATACCTAGACTCTGTAGTGGTGTCTTTCTTGAGAGTGCGTATTTGTAATTTTGAATATATATATATATATATCTGTTTATTCCTATCTATTTTGTTGGGTTACCTGTTCGGGTTTGCCAACATAAGTTCTAGAAGTAGGAAAGATAGTGGTGTGTATAGCACGACTATCAATGGAAGAAGTCTGAGTATTGGAGGTTGGAAGAGTATCTACAAGGACAGTTTTGGGCATCTTGAGTATGTTTGACAGCTGGGTATATGGAATTCATCGATCTCTGAAGGAAATCTTTTAAAGATTCGGAGTTTATCTTTAGAGTATAAGTTTGGATTGCGCTCGTGCGAGCGGATTCTCTAGAGTTTGGATCTGTCGAAAGTGTAGAAGTAAGTGATGATATTTCGATAACTGCGTGATGAGATGCAGTATCCTTGGATATTTTCAGAAGGTGTTTCTTTTGAAGCAGTTTTAGAAGTAGATGAGGAGCAGTCTTTACCTACCGATGGAAAAATTCGTCTGAGTAGAAGTTATTTGGATCTTTAGCATGGAGATTGGTTGTTCTAGAATATGAGACTAAGGTCTATAAGTTGCTTCGCTTTGGCATGGTCTCATTTGTCATTCCTTAAAGAGATCGAGATGTTGATGCTTGTTTTGGAGCACGAGTTTCTTTTTGGTTGTCTGCCAACTCGAAGGTCCGTTGTGTGGTTTGTTGATAGTTTTGGGTTTGGGGAAGCCTTTGGATTAGAAGTCTTTGGTTAGCTATGGTAGCAGTGCAGTTCGAAGTGTTCGGTGTGCTGACGAGAAGGTCTTTTAGCTCTGCAGTATCATCGAGGTAGAGTTTGGAAGTAGCAGTGTGGCTCGTTTCTCTGATGGTTCAGGAATCTTAGTGGTTCATCTATCAGCAGTCCAGGCAGATGGTGAAGTTTTTCTGGAAGGTTAACCTTGTTTGGAAAAGCTTAAGGCTGTTCTAATTGGTAAAGAAAGGACGATTTCTTTGGAATTCGAACTAGGTTGGGTAGTATTATCGCAAAAGTAGCTTGCAATGGCTCGGAAGTTCTTTTAGTAATCTTTGCTTTAGTTTGAGACATCTCTAAAGATGTTGGAGCTATCGAGGTGGTTTGAGACTTTCTGAATATCTTAGAGGAAGTCAAAGGAGTTTGTCCGCATCGGGAGATGGAGTTCTGTTTCGATATGGTTCTTGGATTTTCTGGTGGTTTGGCCAAATAGAGAGAAGATTCCAAGAGAGAGGATTTTTGTGAGCAATCAGGATTGATTGGTTCTAGTTTTCCGAATGGATTTCTGTTGTAGTAATTGTGACCAAATCGGATAGGTCATTAAGCTTTTATGGGATTTGATGGACAATGTTTCTTGATGTGTTGATTAGGTTAGTGCTCGTGTTCATCAAAGGCATTCTCATCTTCTTCGGATCAGAGTTGCGCAGCGGAAGCATGGTGGCAGCTATCTCAGAATAGAAGAAACCTCAGATTCTTCGGAAGATTTGTGTTTTCTTGGATTTAAGGTTTTCTTCAGGAAGTTCTTTCGAGATATGAAGGCTTGGATGTCAGGAGCATCTGTTCTGTTTTTCGGATAGGAGAAGCTAGTTTGAAGTTCATGATGCTTGTATAGTGGATTGGTGTTTTGGATTTCGAAGGACTGTTGGGAGAATTATCTTGTTGAGTAGAATCAGGAGGTCATCTCATTCTTGATCCAGCTTTGTTTTGAGAAGCATCTGATAAGTTTGGTTGATCAGGAAGGTTGAGGGCAGTCCAGGATTGGAGAGGTTGTGGACAAGAGACGAAGAGATTCGGAATTCGAAGTCAGAGATTTAAATTTTTGGATAAGTTTTCTCCGATCATAAGAGCGATGAGATTGGATAAGTTGGGAAGCTAGCTCAAGAGTGTAATGAGAATCTTTCTGTATTCTCTTAAGGATAAGTGGTTGATTTATCACTGGTTTAGAACCAGCAGATCATGGAGATTTGGAAGTTGATCGGATTGTCTGTAATCCGGTATCCTGTTTATATTGTAGATCTAGATATATAGGAGTTCTAGGTTCTGAGTAGAGCAGCTAGTTTAGATTCTATAGGACGAGTAACCTGGTGTTTGTACGTGGGAAACTCAAGGAAATTCTATCCAGAATTTTGTCTGGATAGCTAAAATTGATTGTTTGAATTGGATGTTATGGTTGATAGCATTTGTTGCTGTTTTAAAATTAAAATCTGTATGGAATTATTAAATTATCTTTGCTTTTAATTTCGGGGACGAAATTCTTTTAAGGGGGGAGGAATGTGATGTCCTGGGATTTTGGCAATACTTATTTAATAATTTCCATTTACAATTTATTTCAAAATATGTTATATTGACACTACACCACAAAAGGCTTTTAACAGCGTTTGATAAACGCTGTAATATGATACAACAACGTTAGTTCAAACGCTGTATAACGACATGCTGTCGTATATACAGAACTTACAACAGCTTTTCTATAAACGCTGTTGAAACATCTCTTTGACAGCGTTTATTACGAGCTGTCAATAATGTTTTTACAGCATGTTATTGAATCATCAACTATTTTCGACAGCATGTAAAAAACGCTGTTATTGAATCATCAACTATTTTCGACAGCATGTAAAAAACGCTGTTATTTACAATTTCAAGATAATTACAGCACGAATTAAATGCTGTTGTTTCTTCATTGACAGCATTAATCAAACGCTGTCTTCTATTTATATAACAGCTTTAATATTCCACTCTATTTTTGAATATTCCAAAACTATATTTTAAGCATATTCAAGCAACTAGCATATATAACAGGTTCTAATAACTATTAATTGGTTACATAAACTAGTTAAGACAATATTAATAAACAAAAGACATCCATAAACCAAGTTTCAATAATATCCATAAACAAAAATAACAAAGTAAACCAAGTTGTCACAAATTCTGTTAAACAAAGACACGTCTTACTTCCTTCCCGAACACTCACTGCAGCCTCACCTATTCATTCAGTAACTTCATCCACCACATATACTTCAACTTTACTTGCCGCATACTCTTCAATAAACTACCTTGCAACATTACAGCAAACCATCACTTCAACACTACAATTACTTCAACATCATCCTTACTGTCAACTGCTACACCTAGCTACCTGAACTGCAATAGTATCAAACAACTGACTTCAACTCTGCAGCACCACAGCTCTCTGCACACTGTGTCCGCAACCCCAATCGCCACTGCAAATATCAAACTTCACCATAACCAAATCTCCACCACAGCTTTCATACTGCCCCTAACAAAACATCCCACAACCAAACCATACCCTCTGCTATCGACAGACTACCAAACCAACTGCCTACCATCTACATGCCCTTGCTTCACCACCAAACTGATTCAAGAAAAAAAAATAGCAGTGATTGGATTTCATATAAAAGAAAAAAATTAGCAGACTACCAAAATTCACAATTATTATTTACTTGTACATCTCATCGGTCTCTTTATGTTACAAACATTAACTGATTGGATTTCATATATAAGAATTATTAAAGAGTGATAAGCTAATCTATTTCATTAATTGGATAAACATGCAAATTATGATTATCAAATAAAAAATTAGCAGTGATATTCGTAATGGTTTACAAGGTCGGATATATTTACTTACTTTGTCAATCAAGTTGTACATGATTTGACAAACACATAATTTCCAACGATCTAAACAACTTAGCCTTTTTAGTTTTGTTCTTGAGTTCGGTTCTATTACTATTATTATTATTATGCTGTGGGTTGGGCTGGTAAAACTGCAGAAATTTTAGTGTTATTTCTCATAATAGAAGATTGGTCTGCGATTTTGTTCTTGATTTTAGCAAAAAATCATTATAACCGATTCCTTATTCAATTTGGTATTTTTGTCTTGCTTCAGGCATTAATGTCTAGACTAGTGAGATGTGGATATCAAACTGGTAAGTTGGTTTCTGTTTCATTTATTCCAGCTTTTACCAGCTCATTTAGCTGCTGCGCCTAGAGCTGTAATTTATCACTGTAGTTTGTTAATTGTTCAGTCATTATTTCAAGTATTGTTGTGCATATATTTTACAGTAATTATTATATGCAAGGCTGATATTGATTTTGTTCTTGCATAGTTTCATCACAATAGACTTAGATATGAAACAAACTTGATGATTTTATTACAATAAAGCTTGAATTCTTGTCATTAAATATGTTACTTAGTATGTGTATGTCAATGTTTCTTTGCGTTAGTATGATCACTTTGTTGATACATATTTGGCGTGAACTGTGATGACCTTGTTCCTATAATTTGATTTCTTCAGTTAAAAATAAAATTGAACTGTATTAGTATTAAAGTTATGTAGTGATGTACGTTAACATTATACATTGTAATATCATGATAGGACTTCGATTATATTAAAAAGGATGTCAATTCTCCTATTGATTCAAGTGATGTATTTCCTGAAAGAAATTTTTTGAAATAAATCCATGTTTGGTATTGTTGATTCTAAAATAACATGGACAGATATATTCTTGCATAGTTTAGTGATATTTTTCATTTATTTCTTTTACATTTTACAATGATTTTGGATATATGAATTATGTAACGAGCTCAAATAAAAAAATTAATGATTTAGATTTTTCTTTTTTCCCAACTTCATCTTAGAATGTAAAATATTTTAAGATATGAAACAATGCAGTTTTACCAGCTCAAATAAAAATACCGATCAATGAGTAAAATTGCATAATTAAAATTTCAAGTTTAGATCCATAAAATATTTGCAGTCGCACTAAAACAATGCTTGTGATCAAATGTTGATTTAGACTAAACTGGTATCCATCATCATTATATACTATAAACAAGCATCGAAAGACATTATTCAAATTTTGATTCTTCATATGATCTTAGCAGCTGCAACAAATATAAGCACGTGTCCTCATTTTTATCAGCTATACTGTGTGATATGTTTGAATCCAAATTTTTTTGAGCAAACTCACCTTCTTCTAAGAGCAAGAAGAAAATTCTGCATATTTCCAATAAGCAAGGCAAATAGAAGCAGCCCTAATCCAACAATGGCCATAGCGAATAACACTTCCCATTCAAAATAGCTTGGAGTTAGATTCCCAGCTAGTGTGCTGATTTACTGTAACGGTAAAAAAATCATGTAGCAAAAAATTGCTGGTGATCAAAGTTTGATGAGAGAAAAAACTATGGAAGAAAATAAAAAGAAAGAAAGAAAAGGAAAGGAAAGAACTAGCAAATGGACTTGGATATTAATGGACTTACATATTAACGAGTCTCTATATACATATGGTAGCTAAGCTCAGTTTGTTAAAACTGAGCCGAGCTTAATTTTTAAATTGTGCATAGCTCAATTTTTAAATAGTGCATAGCTCAGTTTTAAATTGTGCATAGCTTCCTAGTCCTGCAGCTGCATAAGCAAAAGTTGTCTGCATAAATAAATAAAAATTATATCTGATTGCCAAAATTAAATTACTGGATGTATGCGAACAGGGAACAAAGAAGAGGACAAGGATTTATTGGCACAGCTATTGATAATGTAATTTTATCTTCATCTAATATGATCTACACTTACAATAATCGCCCAACATCTAAAGGCTCTGGAACATATACTGCCTTATTTGCTGCTGCATAATAAGTGGACAAATTGTGCATACTGTTCCAAATAGTGCATCAGTTAATGAGCACAGACAATGTTACAGACATAATGTTACAACCTTCCAGTTAATGAGCATCAGTTAATGAGCATACTGTTCTAATATGATCTAATAATTATTTTTCTTGCATGCGTGGAACATGCGTTGCTTTGTGCTTGTTTGAGGTAATAGACTGTGTCCTCTAACACAATCAATAGCTTAGAATGATCAGCTTATGATCATTTTGTAATACACAGCCCCTTACTTTATGTAACAACAACGTACATTATTTTATCTTATCACATGTTCATGTTTTATCTATTATATTACATTAGCTCGTCTTTAGTTCCTACTATTATAGTGTATTCGTATATTTCTCTTAGCATGAAAACATCACATGATTCGGAGGGATAAAAAATTCATGGCTAGCTAAATTACCACGTCCAGCCCAAGAAACTAACCTCTTGACCATTGATCTTCAAGCATTTTTAAGACGTGTGGTGATGAAGGTGATACAGAAAGTGCTGCCCCCAGGCAACTAAGAGCATTTCCCTGTTATATGAAATTATGTTATTGTGCCATAACTATTACAAAACTGAACATTAATAAAACTAACCAAAACTCCACTATGTTCCATTTTATATACTAGGTCCTCTCTTATTCGTGTACAAAGTTGTCCAATCAAAGTGGGCAATAAGTTCTCCGGCATTCGAGCATATCTGTTTATAGAGTGGAATAATAACTGTCGTCAATAAATTAAGTACAACTGTAAAAGAATAGTATATCAGTAGCATAAAGAAAGAGACATACGGGGTAGCACATATCAGAAGCACAAGGACTTTAAACAATGATCCAAGTAACTCGCCGCTTGTTTCATGTTGTATTAAGTATAAAATACCTGCAATTTGAAATACCTAGAAGAATCAGAAATAATGTAGTTCTAACAGAACTACCTAAACATCATACATTACAATCTCAGCTTCAGATTTTATTTGATTAATATCTTTATGCTTTTATATTAGCACATCCAACATCGGCGATGGTAAAAATTTAGAGTTAGACAACTTTAGATTGACTTATTGTAAATATGATTTAAAAGATAAAATCACTGGTGAGTCTGTGAAATGGATCGGTTTCTAAAGAGATTAGAGACTTTGCCGAAACTGGTGAAAATGCTTCTAAAGGTTGATAACATGAAGGCACCGACTGGTCCTTGCCCTAAAGCATAATTATTAGCTGCGAATAATTAATAATGGTTTTAATCTAGCATTGATTATCCCAACTCCAACAAAATTAAGGAACTAAGATAAAATCACCAACTAGGAACATTTAGATTCCGACTTAGACAAGAAATGTGCATTTGAGAACACGTTAATGAGAAATAGAAATGATAGAAATGACCACGATGGCATGATAAGTATATTTTCATGATTTAAGCATGTTTGAATTCACATTTGAAAGGAAAATCCATGAATATTAAAACCTACTTCATCCACCTGCATGAAATAGAACAGAAATGAACTAGGGTATAGTGCTGCAACTTGGAAAACAGACAGCTTTGTGTTAGTTATCCGAATTGAAGAACTTAGCATGCAATTTGGACCTACAGCTAAATCATTGCATAGTTTATGACTTTACCAGTATGCAACTGCATCAAAATTTGACCAAGTGAGCTTGATAAAGTTGTGAAAGAGCAAAGTTTTGCAGATCCTCTATGCTCAGCTACTTGCATGAAGGTTGATGAATGGCCATCCAACATTGAAGCTAATGTGGACGCAGATGCCAGCCGTACCTTTAGTGAAACCATATATGAAGAACATTGTAAAGAGGAAAAAAATATGATAAACAACAGGATTAACACGCGCGCGTGTGTGTGTGTG
Source organism: Allium cepa (assembly GCA_030765085.1). Classification (NCBI taxonomy): domain Eukaryota; kingdom Viridiplantae; phylum Streptophyta; class Magnoliopsida; order Asparagales; family Amaryllidaceae; genus Allium; species Allium cepa. Next base: position 621,591,623 of record CM060940.1, on the reverse strand, counting down.
AAGAGAGTAAATCAATGGAAGCACAAATTGAACTATTAAACTAAATTATAAGGAAGGGATGGTAAGGAGTCTAAAAGTCAAATACTGATTACTAGATAGCACATAAACTCAAAGAAACTAACAAACCCTATCAATATTTTATATGTTTGACAGCATCTTCGGATGCCAGAGTACAGGATTTGATAACAGTAAGGTATTGCAGTTGAATTTTAACACCGGGCACCAAGTGCAAACAAAGTTCTGGTAGTTAGTCATTTTTTTCCGGTGCATCATAAATATACACAGAATAAGGAAGAGAAGTGCAAAAGGAAGTTACCTTCATTACAAGATCAAAAAGTAAACAAGTCATTATGGTCACCTGATATTTCCTGTGAAACACGAATATTTTGGAATCACAGAATAAAAATACATTACAAATGAAATCTCAATAGAAAATGTGTGTACCTAGGCAACAGTACATCAGTATCAGGCAGAAACAGGGTCCAAAGGGAGGTCAGCAACTTTGGTTCTGCATGGCAGAGATCCTTCCAAATTTAGCAACAGCGATTAGTGATGAAATATAAATTACTGATTATTAGAATTATGGAAGTGAACCTTGAACTAAAGATTTACAAGGAAACATGCACCATTACACCTCTAATCCAGTGAATAAACCGCTAAAAAAATTCGGTTTATACTTTATATATCATCAGTATCTTGCCAAAAGAGAAAGAAACTGGAATTATGTGCTTCAATCAATGGATAAGTTTATGAGTTGTATCTTTTCATGAGCAGACACATTTATGAAGCTAATAAAAATTCATCTGAGTTGCGCGATTCCGTAAATTTCTGATATCTCACACATTATTCCATCTGTTATAGATATTTAGTACCCATAACCTCACTTCTTTATATAAATAAAGACATTCGTTTCTGTATAAAAATAAAGACATCAAAAATATTATTCCACCATAGTTGTTACGAAGATTGGAACACTTATTTTGATAAAACAATCTATTCCCTACGAGATTTGGAGAGGTCAAAACCTCCAAAACTAATAAAATAGTCAAAAGATGGCACTCAATATTCTTAATTTGAAACAACAGTTTCTTTGACATCTTCTTTCAAATCAAAAACTGCAAATGTCATGGTAGTTTTGGATCTGCATTTACCACAGCTCTAGTAAAAATCCCATTTCTTGATTTTTTTTTAAATGATCATTTTCAATGTAATTCAAATCATAAATTAAACACTATAGAGGACTCCTGAATAGCGTGACATATATAACATCTGTTAACAAATCAAAGGTTCAAAGTTACAATCCTCTTAATTCAGACTCAATAATTATCTAAGTTTCAAGGGTCTAAAACTATATTGAATATAACACAATTATTATGCAATTTTTTGTATATACCTAAGTTTAAGATGTATAAAACTGTACTGAATATATTGCTATTTTGTTAAATACTACATATGAATAAACTTGCAAGCTATGTGTAGAAAACAATAGCAACGCCAGGAAAAATGAATCATGGCCATAGATGAATAAAAAAATACCGCAAGTATATAAAAGTGAAATAAAGCAAGAAAGTGAAATCTCAGGAGGAGTAGAAAATACCGCATGCATTTGTTGTCTTCTCATCGTTGTTGCAGCTACTAGATGAAATTGGAGGAGATTGGGGCGGCAGTTGTTTGATGCGGTTGAAGGAGATGAACGGCAATGGCTTGATGAGGTGATAGAAAATGTTGAACCAAGCGAAGGCGATTGGGATGGTGGGAGCGATTTGGGATAATGGAAGCGATTTGGGGATGGAGCGATAAAGGAGTTGTTTATTTTTCTTCTTCTGAGAAATAGGTTGCGTGGCGGCCAAATGGAGGGAAACGAAAAGTTGGCGGGGAAAAGAAATATACAGCGTTTTAACTAGCTGTTTTATATAATTTTAAGTTTTGTGGTGTAAATATACAGCATATTGTCTTAAAACGCTGTAATTATAAGCTGTTAAAAATCATTTTTCTTGTAGTGTGATTTAAAAATCTAAATTAACCAAATATTTTATATTCAAAACTAATAATTAATTTGATTTAACAAATGTTATCTTTTTAAAAATTCAATAATAATGATAATTTAATTTGAATGTTTATTCTTTTCGAATAATAATAATAATATATGTGTGTAATTAATAATAATTGATCTTTTGAAGTTAATAAAAAATATTTTATTCGTAATGTATATATGTATACATTGTAAAAAGGAAATTGGTTCAAGTTAAATTTAATAAAAATATTTTCAAATTATAATATATATGTTTATATATTGTGATTTGGAGTTTTGTTTCAAAATTCAAATAATTTCTGAAGTTAATATTTAAGATGTTCTATTTATAATGAATATTTATATTTGGATATTTATTGTAAATAGAAAATTATGGGTTAAACTTAAATAGAAAATATGCTTTCAAATTTTAATATACATTAGTTTTTCTAGTAATTTGGAAAATTTTTGATTTGATTTTATAAAATGTTTTTCAAAAGCAATTTAAATTTAAATTTTTATTTATAAACACTTAAAGGAAAATTTATTTCTATTAAATGAATAATAACTTGAAATATAGTACATTATTATAAAGATTTAATTTGTTTTCTTTAAATTGATTTTTGAAAACAAATTTAGATTTATATATATATATTATATCATTGTAGTTATAATAACTTTAGTTTAAACTTTTAAAATAAAATTTAAATAAATGTTTACTTTCTTCTCTTAAAAAATTATTTGTAGGAAAGTAGTTTTAAAGTAATTATAAATTAAACATAAAGATAAATACATTTCATAAGTTATATATATATATATAACATGAGTATTTGGTTAATATTGGTAATTAAGATTTAATTCATTTTTAGACAAGTAATTAATGTAATAAATCACCTCTTTAAACACATGGCATCATGAGAATTAGAAAATACACTTGTTTACATATTAATAAAGAGCTGGACATTTGTTAAAACATAAAGTTATTCATATAACAAGTGGCAATTCTTATGTTTAAAAGAAAGTATTGTTTTAATTAGAGTTTAGGAAGAAAAAAGATCTGTTTGTTTCTTTTCTTCAAACTTCTTTAAATTTTTCTTCAACTAAATAAAAAAAGAAATCAAATGAAAACTTCAAATTGAAATCCAGAAAACAGAATTCAAATCTGTAAAATCTGAAGCTATGATTCAACTCAGATCCAAGTAACCAAATCTGAGGAACATGCAATCAACAGCAAACTTCAGCAAGCAAAATTCAATTTGAAGATTCAATGTTTTAACAGCAAGTTAAAATGCAGAAGCAAATTCAAATTCCAGAAAATAAAATGCTGTATTCTTTGTTTTTGCTCTAGTGAGTAAATTTCTTTTTAAAAAAAAAACAGTTTCAACCATTTATATGTTGATCTGTGAAATGTTAATATTGTATCTATGTTTGCATGTTGGATATGATGATGTTAAATCATGTTGTTGCTCAGAATTTTCATCTAAAATTTGATTTGTTCTTTACAAACATGAGTACATACCTGTGTATTGTATTCTCTGTAAAAAGATCAATTACAGTAGCACAAAGTTCCCTGTAGAATCATAATTAAACATTGATTATTGAAGAAAAGATGCTAATAACATGTTATTCTTGTTTTTAAAATTTATTTCAAGAAAATATTTTTGAAAAATACTCTGTAAATTATGAATATACAGTTGACATTCAAAAATGAGAAAATTCAAGTTTGATAAATTTCAAATTCAGTTAGTTAATCTGAAACATACTATCAAAATATGAATTTTAATGTAAAATTTGTAATTTTTAGTTTAGTATTAAGAGAGGAATTTACAATTACCTGGAATTGGTTTATGGGTCGATTGCCGATGATTGAAGCTGAGTTGGAGGTCGAGCTTCGACATGGAGGTGGGTACGGTGATGGGTGATATGGGAAAAATAGTGGCAGATTTTTATGGCGAGCGTGGTGGCCGTGGAAGGGGTTAGTAGGGTTTGGGGTTGTTTTCTGTTTGGGGTCAGAATCGTGGAGATTTCGTCATCGTTGTTGGTTTTTGGTGGATCATGAGTAGGGATATGGTCTGCGTGGATTGAGGCGCGTGCGAGGTTGAGTTTGCAGGACCTCTGGCGCTGGGGTTCGCCGTTGGCGATGATTTTTCTTTGAGTTCGAATTTTCTTCCAGGTAGCGACGATGTTGCCTTTTTTCAATTTGATGGCTTTTCCTTCGATTTCGTGGGATGAGATGGTTGAATGGTTCAAAGGCGACTTGGGAAGGGCTGCGACATTAATCGCCGCCGACCATGACCGGCATGCACGAGACCGGAAACGTATATCTGGGTAGTTGATTTTGGCCTTGGGTTTTTCCTCTGTAGTTTGCTTGAGTGTGGTTCGTGTGTGTATCGAGAGTGACTCGAAGTAGTAGGGAGGTTGTCGCATGAGTTCGGTTTTGATATTTGCATTTTCCAGGTTTTGTTCTGTTGATTTTCAATTGCAAAATGATATTTCTGAAGTTTAAAACCAAACTTAGATTTTGAAACAAAGTTTTAAAACAGTTTTTAATAAGTTTGAAATGTTTTGATTTAAAATCTCTGTGTTTAACAAGTTAAGTTAAATTTGTTTTAAAATAGTTGTTTGTTTTATAGTTTAGTATTAATCAGATTTTTATACTTTATAAAAAGAAGATTCGAGTTTGAAAGTAAATTGAATTTTTAACAAGGTGTAAAATTGGTTTATAATGAATGATTGTTTGAATTTAAAAGGATTTAGTTTTAAAGTTTGGATTTTATAACTTAAACTTTTGTTTAAAATAGTTGTTTTAATTTTGCTTTGATTAATGATAAATTAAAAGAATGATGTTCTTGTGTAATCCAAATATAAGTTTTTGAATTTAAATATTTATTTTAAAATGATTGTTTGAGGTAAATAAAAGTATGGGTTATATTAATCAAGTTTTGATTTTCAACGTAATTAAAGTAAATTACTTAATTTACTTAAACAATTAATGTAAATAATTAAATTAAGGTAAATTAGTTGTGTAATTAATTAAGTATAATTAATTACTTAATTAAAAATGAATTAATCAAGTTTAATTAATTAATAAATAATTATTTAATAAGTAATTAAGAAGTTAGTTACTTAATCATTTTTTAAGAATTATTTAAATATAATTACTTAATGAAGTAATTAAAGAAATTAATTACTCAGTGTAATTAATTAAGTTAAGTATGGTTAATTTTAGTTAATTAATTAAGTTTAATTAATAAAAATAATTACTTAATGTTGGTATTAAGTATAATTACTTAATGTAATTAAAGTTGTGAAATTACTTAGTGAAGTTATTAATGAATAATTACTGAATGTAATCAATCAAGGAAATTACTTAATGGATAGAAATTAAAGAGTTATAATTACTTAGGGAAGTAATTAAGTGATAATTACTCAGTGTAATTAAAGAATTGATTAATGTAATTAATGAAAGTGATGGTTTAATTGGTAAAGTAATTAAGGAAGTTAATTACTGATTGTGATTAATCAGGTTTGATTAATAATTGTAATTAACATTTTAATTAATAATTAAATGTGATTTTGAGAAAGATTGACTAAATATAGAGGGTCATTAATTTATGTAATTAATGCATAATTAATTGTTTATTAATTAATAAATGTGATTACTTATAAGATAATTAATCAATGAAGTGAGAAAGAAGTAATAATTAATTAATGTAATTAATTAAGAATTTTTGTAATTAATTATTGTTAATTAATTAATTAGAATTTATTAATATTAATTAATGATTAAAGATAAATTAATCTGTGTAATTAATTTAAGGGCTAATTACATAGTGTAATTAAAGAATAATTAATATAATTGATTAACCAAGGATATGATTAAAGGATAATTAAACGGTAATTGAAGATTAATTAATTGGATTATGATGATGATTAAAAAGTGATTAATTAATTAATTGTAATTAATTAATGATTGTTTAAGCGGGATTAGTTGTTTAATTCTCAAGTAATTAATTTAATTTAAGATGATTAAATTAATTATAAAGGAATTTATGATGCCTGTTTGTGTATGATTGTTTGTGGAATATCAGAATTGGTTGATATCAATTGGATGATATATTGTGATATTCTGTGGTACGATATTTGATATATCAATGATAAATGTGTGATATTTATCTATGAATGATGCTGTGTGAATTCAATATTTAAATTGAACTAAATTGTTAAACTTAAATCACTTGGACATTAAGATGGCGTTTGGATTCGATGAGACCGGGATCGAGTTTTCAAATTTGGAATTCCGAAAACACATCGATCCAAGTTAAACGTTAGGTCATGAATCCAAGGGGAGTGCAAGTGAAGACTCGAGGGGTAAGAACTATTCGTCAGCATAACTCTGGGGGTGATTCCGTGATGAGTTTGATGGAAATAGTGCTTACAGGTTCGAGATGGTGATTTAGAGTGAAAGGGCTATGGTCGTTAACCCTGAGGGTGATTCCAAAATGAGTGTAACGAGATAGTGCCTTTGATTTCGTTCGAACCCGGAACGAACTTGTATGGACTGAATGCTTTCAGAACATCGTCAGGTGGACAATGAGCATTCTAAGATAGATGTGTTCTATAAAGTTAATCGCAGCCTCAAGCATCATCAACCGGGAATGGCTAAAACAGGAGAGGTGCAGCAAGGCTAAGTGGGTCATGCCCCAGTAGGACGAGATTTACCCCTGTCTAGAGGTCCCTTTTTTATTTCGGCTGTGTGGGGCGGTTGATCATGACAACTGCCAGGGTGGTCTTGTTCGGGACTGTCCAGTAAGGGATGGTTCGGCTTTGTGTTGTAGGGGAGCGGGCGTACTCCTCGGTACAGTGATCTAGGCCATGTACTGTGACGGACGGTACCCCAGTAGCCCTGCCACTTTATGGAATCCAAAATCCATTAAGTGCCTATACGGTTTTGATTGTGCCCAACTATGTTGGAACGTGAGATGTAAGCATTCCAGCTATTTCTGTATTTTATTTTGAAAACCCTAGACACTATTGTAATATCACTGGATTTCCTATCAAATGTTTTTGAAGGTAAAAACTTACCCATGTTTATTTGTGGGGAGTCTTACGTGATACCTTTGTTTTCAAAGGATTTTCTAAAAATTAAGCAACTTTTAACCGTTTACTCACACCAGACCCCTGTCTGACCCGAGTGTTTATTTTCCGATTTATTAAACTCTTGGGTACTCATATTACGTATGAGTAGTCAAGTGATTTAGGTTTTCTTTGACGAGTTCTGGAGGAGATATGGAGCAGGTGGCTTCAGCGTATAGATATATATATATAGTGGTTCCGCTGTGTTTGAGTTGTTTCTGTTTCTGTGATGTACTCGAGTTGTAATATCTAGACAGGTGATATAACTATCTAGTTTGTTTTGTATGAGCGGTATAACTCTGATGTATATGATACTTTGTAATATTTCATTTGATTAATATAATTTATTCGTTCCGCTGTGAGATTCTGATGTTGTTGGTTCTTTCTTTCCTATCTTTTCTCTTTTCTATCCCTTTCTTTCTTCTTAATGATACGTCTTTTTGTGTTATAAAAGGCGGGTCGTTACATTTTCAAAATACTAAAATAAGGCCCAAGGCTACCATTGCACTTAACCAATAATATTATTACCTTTATCGCTCAAAAGGTCCAACTTTTAACATATATCAATGTCATATCTAAAATAGCCAAAAAAAATCAAATTTTGATCTTCAACAATCCTATAAGAGGTATATAAATGGAATTAAAATCAATAAAATTGGAATTTAAAATCATAACGGTGAGAAATACGGATTTCTCTATAAAATTCCCTATATTTCATTTTATAAGTTATTCGTGTTTTAAAGCGGAAATTCAGCCAAACCAAACTAATAAATCAGTCAAACACAAAACAATATTTTGTATATACTGCATATATATAGTAATTATTCAGATGTGAGATAACTCACTAAAACTCAAGTTAACACCAAAGCGTTCCGGTTTGATCTAAAATTGAATGACATTCGATTTTAACACAAAATTTCGCATACTCCAAATTCAATGAAACATGTTCCAATGCGTAGACAATGCCATTACAAGCGCAATGCAGAAGACCATGTCCCAATTGGACCTTGTATGCAGAAGTTCTTCATTTCATAAGAATTTGGTTTTTAAAACTTTAAACTAATTAAATTAATTAACCTTAATTACCTTCCGCAAATCCACTTCCCTCCAAAATCAGTTGCTTGAACCACACCTAGGTATGCACGAACCTGACCTCCATCGTACACGCACCACCCTATGTCCCTCTCTGGTCCACCATTCAATGAATGGACTTTGTTGTCGTTCCTCTCTCCATTCGATATGTCTATCCATCATCGCGTCCTCAAGCTCGGCTCCCTAAATCGAAATGAGACTTGGCCACGACCTATTGCAACCCTATGACAACGTGTTTTTCTTCCCTTGAATGCACACTACCAAAACGATGACATCCGAGCTCCTCTATTCGAGAAAACCAAATCCATCAGTTCCATAGATTAATTCACCATAAATCACACAAAATCTCCAACCCTAGTCTGCCTACACATCACGTCAAAAATGTCAATCAACCCAAAACATCACCATGTCCATCCAAACCCATATAAAATTGTAGATCTCCTTACCACAAATCCAAAGTTACTTGTTTTGCAATTTTTCATTAAGTATTTCGTTTGATTGGATTTTTGAATTTAAGTTGCTTGCTTTCTTTATTTACAGGAAATGATTAAAAGGAAAAGTGACAGGGAAAAGGAGAGAGGCAAATAGAAAAGTCCATATGTGTTAAATTGTCTAAGTTTTAGGTTTATACAAATATGTTAGGCACGTCGCTACACAAAATATTGTACAACATGTGGACCGCTAACGATAAGACAAAAATATGATTGCATATAAAAATAAGATATGATTCCAAAACAATAATAATATAAACTGGTCATTAAATTTCGTAAAATCAAAAAAATACCATCAGTTTGTCGAAAAAGCATCAAAAAACAATTTAATTATTTTCTGAATTAAAAATTATGGACAAATCAAATAAATTAAATTAAAAATACTACAATAAAAGTTGAGTCATTTTATTAACAATTTATTTTCTTATTATTCATTAAATTCGAACCAAATCTGAATATTTAAATAAATTAAACATTCCCATTCGAAATGTTAAAATTGCAGGTTGTTACAATGTTCGTAAAGAAGTAGTATGTGAGGATGCCCACTAGATTTTTTATGTTGAACCCAGATCATTGACGTGATCTGTTTTACCCTGGAATTTTTGTTGTTAAGTCCTGTTAATGGACATACAAAGTGGCATGCACTCGGGCATTAAGAAACCAATACGTTAAGTAGTCTTCGACTTTTGATGTGGCTATATGAGCTATCATATATCCAATGCACTTGAGCGAGTAATGTGAGGATTGTGATGGTTGTTATGAATGTTATGTTCGCTCTGTTATGCTACGAATGTCATGTGACATAGTACTATATACTTAGATACCTAGACACCAGACATTGTACTTTGACTTGCAAAACACCCATATGGTGATGGTAGTAGATAAGCATATATTGATATAATGTTTTAAATCTGTAGATTTAGGGACATGTTAGAAATGATTCTCTATACCTATGTCCTTATTTTACTATATTGAATTTTGTTGTATTTTGAGATTGTAGATCGCTCATACTAGATTGTTTTCTGACTCCAAGTTTTATGCTTTACTTCCTATTATCAAGGTTACTCTTAAATAAGTAGACAAGATAGCAAGTATGAGATAGTGCACAGAGCTACTAAGAGGATAAGCAGGAGGCTATGCTTTTCACATATTTACTTTTGGATGGAGCTTTATCAGTGCTTTCCTGTTATTAAAGGTAGTTACATTTGGTTTCATTATTTGATGTACAAACTATATGATCTGTATATAACCGTGGTGATCCTGTTGTACTCTGATAATGTGGTTTGTTTAGTTATTACTATTTTTCCAATTTTATATATGTGTCGACTATCATATTTTATCCTTATGCCATGATAATACAACGACACTACTTTGAATTTTTATTACATTTCACCCTTTACAATTATCCTACATCGACTGGGTACCATCATAGCCCACTATATAGGTTTTGTTAGGAATCTGAGGTGTAGGGTGGTCCTTATACTTGGTATTAGAGATTAGGTTGACATTTAACCTATGTTGGTGCAAGATCCAATAGAGATAGAGTATGAGTTACCAATCTATGATGGGTCAAGTGATATATGAGAGAGCTTAAGTGTTATATTTTTGTTTTCAAACTATATAGTAGTGTATATAATATTAGTCGAATTTTACACATGGGTACCATTGATTTTCTGAGAGATGACTTGTTATGGATTGTGTATGAGCTGATAAACGAGAAATGCTACTAGAAACTCCATCTCTAGAGTAGAAGAGCAGGCGAGTTCGAGGTGGCAAATCCTGATATGCAGACTATTGTCACTAAGATGGTAGGAACATGCCCAAGGAGCTTCTCCGACTGCTACCATTAGTGTTGGTGCTCCGGTGCAAGTGCCCTGAGCCGACTTTGCTAAACAGAATAAAAACTATTCTAGTCTAGAGCCCAAACCATTCCTAGGAATAAAATCAGCTGTGGAAGTGCAAGAGTGGTTGGACACCTGTGTACGTATCTTCGAGGTCTTAGAGATAGAATATGCGATAAAGAGGGAGTTCCAAGCACTTCATGGTCGGGATATGGGACTGTGGTATGCTGTTAAGATTGCTGCTCTTAAGGATCAGTTCATTGAAGAGCAACTTAGAGCTAGATTTGACAGAAGTTCATATCGATTGCTTATAAGTCATTGTTGTTTAAAAGTATGACTGATTTAGAGTATGTAGATGAGTTCGACATGCAGTTGAAGTACGGTTTATTTTTTCTCACACGTTACTGATAAAGAATAAGAAGTTTGCTATGGGCTTAGATGATTATTTAGGAGAAAATCTAGTGGGCCATATCAATGAATCCTTCAAGAAGTTGGTGGAGAAGGCATCACAACATGAGAGTCTCCATCCTAAGTCCTTAGCTATTGTTGGTACCCCAAAACGTAGAACAACCCATAATTGTATAAATAGTTTTAATTCAATTTAATTGAAGACTTTGATTTTAAAATCATTTAAATTTGAAATTTTGGAGTTTTTCAAAGTAATTTTGGATTTTGTTTATAATTTATTTCCATATAGAATAAAATAAAAAAATTCTGAAAATTTTATATTTTGGTCAACTAAAAGTCAAAGTTTGACCACAGTTGACCAAAATATAAAATTTTCAGAAATTCTTTATTTTATTCTATTTGGAAAATAAATTATAAACAAAATCCAAAATTACATTGGAAAATTCCAAAATTTCAAATTTAAATGATTTTAAAATCAAAGTCTTGAATTAAATTGAATTAAAAATATTTATAAAATTATGGGTTGTTACATTCTGAGTGGGAGAGAGTGTAACAACCCATAATTTTATAAATATTTTAATTCAATTTAATTGAAGACTTTGATTTTTTAAATCATTTAAATTTGAAAATTTTGAATTTTCCAATGTAATTTTGGATCTTGTTTATAATTTATTTTTCCAAATACAATAAAAAAATATTTTCAGAAAATTTTATATTTTGGTTAACTGTGGTCAAACTTTGACTTTCAGTTAAAAATTTTAAATTTGAATTTTTTATTTCTAATCTTTTTCTTTGAAACTGTATTTGATTCTGATATTCGTGTTGTTATTCGTTTCGTAAAATTCTGTTTTATACTTTTAAAATCTGATACATTTCAGCGCTTTACACGCGATTATTTTCAGCATTTTTCTGTTTATTTTCTATTCTATATTTTTCTACTTCATTTTTATTTTCTATTTTATTTTCTATTTTCTATTTTGTTTGGACTTTTTATGTGAATTTTTTTAATTTCTGTTGGATTTTTGGCTTGGAAATTCAAAAAGTCTTAGGTCTCTTTTCCGGAAATGAAGTAAAGCCTTTACGTTTTCTAGCCGTTCACTCCACTTACCCTAGCCGCCACTTCTCTTTTCCATTCACATACAAAATTATTCTCATCTCATCTCTTTCACATTTTCAACTTCCTGAACAAAAGAAAAAAAACTAGTAAGTCATGGCCTCCTCTTTCTTATTTTTCCTTTTTCTCTTTTTCTTTTGTTTATTCCTCATTTAGCATGCTCGGCCACCTCCTATTGCCGACCATCTCATCCATCACCTCTTGTTTGGCCTCCACCACCTCACCACCCCCCCTTGCCTTGCCGTGACCATAGATTCAACAAAAAAAAAACCATCACCATAGCTTGATTACAAACCCTAGTCGAACCTATATATTATCCCCTTCCTACTGCTAGCCTTGGCCACCACTTGTCTCCCCACTCTTTTGCCTTGCCAAGACCAATACATCACCTCCAAGCCCATCCAGATGATGACCAGATCCAAAGCCACATTATGAACCCATGGCCGAGCCATGTAGCCATAGGGCCGAACCCATACTCCCCTAGACCCATGCCTTTTGCCTTCCTATTGGATTTGTCTTGCCATTCCTTCACATACCCTTGCCTAGCTGTGCATATGTGACCTTGGCCGAGCCTAGGTGCTTCAGATCAGATCATGGCCGAGCCAAATTGTGATGGTCTAGCCCATGGTGATGGTGGCCGAGCCACTTGAAGGGTTAAGCCAATCTTATTTCACTTTGATTCATATTTTGTGCATTGTTTTGATTTAAAAATCTTGTGTTGAATTTTATGTTTATGTATGTTGTATTTTATTTTTTTGCAAGATCTGAATCTTGGTTCTCCATATGCTCGAATCTAAGTCGTGCTTTGTCGTGCTTTTCGAAATTTATTCGTGTGTCTTGGATTGTTAACTCTAGCTTTAGAAGGTGAGTTTATCACTCTCGACATTCGTACTTATATAATTGCGAAACAATGGCATGTAAATTGTAGTTGATGATATGACAATAATTTATACGTGCCTATGATATGATATTTCATGATGTTATAACCTGATATTTATTTGTTACATCACCTGATATGATATACCATATTATATAATGTTTATTTTATTTACTTTTTCTCACACTGTAAGTTCCCTGTAGAATAGAATCACTATGGGTTGAAATGATACATAACCAAAGGGACTTTAGAATAGGAAAAATCATTATGAGCTGAAACGATAGGCTCAAGCGATTTTTATTTATTTTATTTGACTTGGGATTGCAGGTTTGAAATGACAGAACTCGGATTTTTATTTTTAAATTACGGATTGAAATAATACATATCTGTATCACTTGACCTAGTTTAGAAAATTATATACAGACCTATGGTTAATTTTAAATAATTTCTGAAATTTTTTAAGTATTTTTGAAATTTAAAATATGAAATTTTAATTTAAATTGGATTTAAATGGTTTAAATAAATGCTATAGTGATTTTCTATAAGTTAAAACTGTATAAGTAAATAAATGAGTTAAAATGTAATTTAAAATATGACTTAACTTGATAATTGAAAATTTAGTTTTCAAATTGAAATTTTAAGCTTAACTTAGCAATAAGAATATTTTATGCCAAAATATAAAATTTTCAATAATTCTTTATTTTATTCTATTTGGAAAATAAATTATAAACCAAATCCAAAATTACATTGAAAAATTCCAAATTCCAAATTTAAATGATTTTAAAAACAAAGTCTTCAATTAAATTGAATTAAAAATATTTATAAAATTATGGGTTGTTACACTCTCTCCCACTCAAAACTTTTCGTCCTCGAAAAGGAACGAGACACGGAAACAAGGAAAGATGAGATAGAAAAGCAAATAGTACCTGAAACAAACAATTCCAGATTTGAAGCACGCATACTCCCTCCGTCTCCCAAGTACAATCCCTATCATCCGTACTCCACTGCACTTTGACAAGGTTGACAGATTTCCTTCTCAGCTTCTTCGTACCTCTTTCGATAATACGAAGTGGCTTCCTCTCGACAGTCAGATTAGGCTCAATATCCAAACTCTCGAGAGCAGAAGGCTGGAAAATCAAAGATGGATCATGCAGATATCGACTAAGATGCGAAACATGGAATACATTATGCACTCTAGAAAACTTCTCGGGCAAATCCAGACGATAAGCCAAAGAACCAATCCTCTCTAAGATACAGAAAGGACCAACAAACCTAGAAGAATCACATTCCTTAAGGGAGAGACCTTAAGGAAAACCAGATCACCAACAAAAAACTCCAAACTCCTCCTACGCTGATCAGCATACTTCTTCTGCCTATCCTGAGCAATCCTCATCTTCCTTTTAATCTCCTCAACCTTCTCAGAAGCCTTAAAAATCATATCAGGACGAAGAACCAAACGATTACGGAATTCAATTCAGCAAGATGGAGATCTACAAGGTCTTCCGTAAAGAGCAGTAAATGGAGACATTTCAATACTAGCCCGAATTCAAAGACGGAATGAGACAGATAGAAGATTAAGATAAGATTGAAATAGAAGATTGAAAACATACCTGATAACTGTTATTATAGGCGAATTCAACAAGATGGAGATGATCTTCCCAAGACCCTCCATAATCCATAACACAAGCACAAAGAAGATCTTCAAGAATCTAATTCACTCTTTCCGTTTGACCGTCGTCTGTGGATGGTAAGAAGTGCTCAGATTCAGACGAGTACCCAAAGATTTCGGAAAAGCTTTCCAAAACTGATTGGTAAAGATAGGATCCCGGTCATAAACAATGTTGATAGGAACACATGGAAACGAACAATCTCCCTTATATAACTCTCAGCCAAACTGGAAGTAGAACGGGGAGAGTCGACCGGAATGAAATGAGCTGATTTGGTCAATCTAACCACAATAACCCAAATACTTACATTACCCCTCGATTCCTCGGCATCCATCAATAAAATCCCTGGAAACATGTTCCCATTTCCAATTGGGAACCTCAAGGGGCTGCAACAAAACAAGGGTCTTCTGTTGATCTGCCTTGACTTGTTGACAAGTCGCACACCTACTAATAAAGAAAGAGATGTCTCGCTTCATGCCTCTCCACTAATAAAGCTTCTTCATGTCCTGATACATCTTCGTCACACCAGGATGAATAGAAAGTCTAGACAGATGATTTTTTCGAAGTAACTCTTGCCTTAATCCATCAACATTCGGGACACAAATCTGATTATTAATCCTCAAAATACCCTTATCATGCATCTGAGCTCCACTATCATCAGGAATACTACCACCAAATCTGCTACGAATACTCTCCTTAATCAATTTGATGATCCTATCCTCATCCTTCTTAGCAATGATACGATCCAAAAGAGAAGAAGAAGAAACAACAAGCTGACACAACAAAGCCTTCTTCCTACTTAAAGAATCAGTCACAACATTAGCCTTCCCAGGGGTATAGCTAATGTCGAGATCATAGGAAGCAAGAAACTCAAGCCATCTAACCTGACGCTGATTCAAATCCTTCTGGGTGAAGATATACTTCAAAGACTAATGATCAGTAAAGAGCTCAAACTTAGCACCCAAAAGATAATGCCTCCAAAGCTTCAAGGCAAAGACTACAGCAAGCATTTCTAAATCATGAGCTGCATAATTGGCTTCATGGGTCTTTAATTGGCGAATGCCATAAGCAATCACCTTCCCATCTTGCATCATAATAGCTCCCAAACCCTCACGACTAGCATTAGTGTATATTGTTAATCCCTTATTTCCATTTGGGACGGTAAGCACTGGTGCGAAAGTAAGCTTACTCTTCAACTCATTGAATGCAGCTTTACACTTATCATTCCATATAAACTTAGCATTCTTACAAGTTAAAGCGGTGAGAGATGCAGCAATCTAAGCAAAATTCTCAATGAATATCCGAAAATAACCGGCAAGGCCCAAAAAACTACGAATATCAAATGGAGTCCTAGGAGTTTCCTAATCCTGTAATAGAATTGGAAGAAATAAGGACCACAGAAAAGATAGAATGATCAACTAACAGAAAGAGAAGAAAGGAAATACGTACATTGATCGCAGCGATCTTGACTGGATCAACAGAAACTCCATTACTAGAAAAAATATTCTTGAGAAATCAGACTTCATCCTTCCAAAAATGGCATTTATAGAATTTAGCTTTCAACTGAT
The DNA here is from genome assembly GCA_030765085.1 of Allium cepa. NCBI lineage: Eukaryota > Viridiplantae > Streptophyta > Magnoliopsida > Asparagales > Amaryllidaceae > Allium > Allium cepa. The sequence goes on along the minus strand of CM060940.1, from coordinate 621,575,418 downwards.
GACTCCTAAGAGTTCCCATAACGAAGCTCAAGTGGGATTTATGCCCTTCCTCAGACTTGGAGAACACAAAAATACCATCAACAAAGACTAGAACAAATTTATTAAGCACATCACGAAAAACACGGTTCATCGAATCAACAAAGAAAGCAGGAGCGTTAGTCAAACCAAAAGGCGTAACTAACCATTCATAAAAACCATTCTCAATACGGAAAGCGTCTTGGGAATATTTTCCTCAGCAACTCTGAGCTGGTGAAAACCAATTGTAAGATCAAGCTAAGAGAAAACAGTAGCTCCACGGAGCTGATCAAATATATCATTAATGCGAGGCATAGGATATCTGTTCGTTATAATGAGCTTGTTCAACTCCCTATAATCAACACACATCCCCAAAGAACCATCGGACTTAGTGACAAAAGCCACCACTTCTCCCCATTCGGAATGGCTAGGTCTGATCAGACCTTTGGAGAACAAGTCCTCAATTTGCTTCCTCAACTCAACCTTCTCATGGGGTGCCATTCTTCTAGGAGGAAGAACTACAGGTCGAGCTCCAGGAATAAGATCAATACGAAAATCAATTTTCCGCTTAAGAGGTAAAGAAGTGACTTCACCAAATACATCGGGATATAGTCTGACCATAGGTGTAGAAACAAGATCATCCAGAGAAGAGTCAAGAGAATAAATAAAACTGCCGACATAATCCTAAGGCATGCAACACTGAATCACCAAAGAATTACCAAAATTCAACAAGAGAAACAGTCCGGGTTTTACAAGAGATAGCGGTATCATGTCTCTTCAGCCAATCACCCTCAAGTAATAGATCAAAAGCATCAAAACCCATAACATAGAAATCACCACTGAAACGGTGATCAAAATAGAGAAGTTTCACTTAGTTACAAATCCTACTAAGGCTCCAGGACCCCCAATAGGATATGAAACACACAAAGGCTCATCAACAAACTTAGGAGAAAGGAGATGCTCAAATTTATCACAAAGGTCCACAGAAATAAAGCTATGGGAAGCTCCAGTATCAAATAGAACACGAACAGGAAAATTAAACAGAGAAAAATTGCCCTGTAGTGTACCTTGAGCATCACTAGGTGCAAGAGCAGGTGCATGAGGTGGAGCTGGTGAAGAAGCAGAAGTAACAACAAAATACCAAAGGACTTGCCCTTTTGTTGAGTAGGACAATCCTTCTTGAAATGGTCAGGCTGTAGACAAATATGACAGAGATCACGCCTGGTCAACTGAACCGGAGGAGTAGCAGCACCAACTAAAGTAGGACAGCTATTATCATAGTGTCCCTTTTGATTACATCTGAAGCAAGTAATGGAGATAGGTCTATAGACTACCTCTGAGAAGAAGAAGATCCCAAACCTGGAGTCTTATTTCAATTCTTCCTCTTCGGGTGAAAGTTAGGCTTTCTCCTCTTAGGATTACCAGAGGAAGCCTGAGATGATGAAGCACGAGAAACTGGAAGATCCTTAGAAGTAGGATTCTCATACCTAATGGCCATATCCATCAGACTAGTGAAAGGACTAGCACATGAGCGATGAGACGATCATAATACTCCAGACGAGCACTAGTAATGAACTTCTCATTCTTCTTGAGAGGAGTGTCAATCAGATTAGGGCTAAATTTAGAAAGTTCACTGAACTTCCTTTCATACTCAGCAAATGACATATTACCCTGCTTAAGATCCATGAATTCCCGATACAGCTGAGACTTCCCTGCCTCAGGCATCCATTTCACAACAAAAGCATCCCTAAAGCACGATAGAGAGACATAAGAAGATTTCAAAGAGAGAAAAACTGAGCCAAATTCAAAACAAACAGGAGATGATACATAAACTATTTCCAAGAAATATCAACCTCAATGGTGTGAGCTGTGACAGACTCCCACCAATCCAAGGTTGTACCCTTCAACTACCAAGCTTCCAACTGACGCTGCTGGGAATTAGTCATCTCAAGACTGGAGAAGATTCTCTCCAATCCTTTCAACACTACCGGGCCTCGATAATGTTCTCAGATCCGGTAAACTTGGTACCTCCAAGCTCCATGTATTCCTTACAGAGTGTAGTGAACCTAACTGGTGCAGCAGGCTCAGGAGCTGGGGCAACACCATGTCCCTTACCTCTAGCATTCCTACGAATCATCCTGAAAATTCAAGAATGAATTTTAGGACAGAGGTAATTGAGAAACAAAGAAAAGATTAGATAAGATAAGATAAGATTCAAGACGGACGAATATCCTAAACGAAGAGATTATTAACAAGGTAGATAAGGAAAAGAAAGAAGTTAAGAAAATTTTTATTTCAAAATCAGAAAAGTTTTTATATCAAAATAATCTTTGAAAATCCTTTGAAATGAAAAGTTTTTATACTTTAAAATACGCTCTCTCACAGAGAAATGATTCTAAGATTGATTTCACTCATTCTAGGGTATTTCTACCCTATCTCTAATGAGTTTTTGCTCCACAGGCTAAGGTTTGCCTAAAACCTTGCTCTGATACCAAATCTAACAATGCACTGTTTGGAATTATTCAAGTCATACATGTGTGATTTTATTGCCGATTTGAATGGTCCAAAATAGTGGGTCGCTATAGAATGGCCAAAATGGCAAGTAGGTGGTGGTCGAAGAATAAAATGGAACAATAACAAAGCAAAGAAATAGTTCCAAGGAAAGAAGAGTAAGTGGAGCCTATCTTCTTTAACTTCAATGAGAAAAGGGCATCTCAGTAAAAACTGCAAGAATCAAAAGAGTGATGAAAGGAAATGCTTCTACCATGATAAGGCTGGGCATTTGAAGAAGGGCTATCCCAAGCCATTGAAGAATAAGAAGATGGTGTATTCTTATGCGCTCAATGATATTCCTACTTTATCTAGTGCTCTATTACAAAATAGAAGGGTGAAAAACACGATTACCCAAGGTATGTTTTCAATTTATATAGCACTTATTCATGTTTTATTCAATACCCGTGCCCTATGTTCCTTTATATCGAGTGACTTCATAGATAGGTTAGGATCGAGGCCTGACTTAGTAGATAGGCCCTTGATTATGTCAAACCCCGTTAGTGGTTTGAGTAGTTCGTGCATGGTTTATTATGATGCAGTCTTATTGAGTCATGGATGTACTTTTGTTTGTAACTGTTTTGTATTTAGTTTTGAGGGGTTTAATATTATATTAGGAATGAACGGGCTGATGAAATATAGATAGTAGTGGAATGTGAGGGACCATTGGTGACCTAGGGACTGACAATGAGCGAAGGGTAGAGCTAGGCTACCAACCAAATGATGATGTGATGGTTTGCTTCCTATATTCGCTTGAGATCCTACATGATGAGTTGCCATCGGTGTCTATAGCTAGGAGTATCCATATATGTTTGAGGAGGCGAAGGGATTAATGCCACATAGGGAGATAGAATTCCATATTGTTTTGGTGAAGGATGCCAGACCATTAGTTGTGCCTTTGATGCGTATGGAACCCAAAGAGCCGAAGGAACGAAAGATACAAGTGAATGATATGTTGAGAGAGGGTTAATATGAAGGAGTTTGTCTGAGTGAGGAGCACCTGTAGTATTTGCCACTAAGGAGGATGGCTCTTTGAGATTGTGTGTTGATCATTATCATTCTGAACAAGGTAATGAAGAAGAACAAGTACCCACTCCCACATATTGACAAGTTATTTGATCGGCGGTATGGTGCAACGGTGTTCTCTCGATTGGACCTTGTGATGATGTTTCATTAACTTAGACCGGAAAAAAAGAGTGTACAGTTAACATATTTCGTAAGCCATTTAAATTTTAAGAGTGATTGGTTATGCCATTTGGGAAAATCAATGCATCAACATACTTTTTTAATCTCATGAATCGTATATTCAAGGATCAGCTGAATAAGTGTGTACTTATGTTTGTTGATGATATTCTTGTCTACTCATGGAAGGATGAGAAGAAAAGACGCATTTGAGGTTGTGCTTAAGATGTTGTGGAATAATCCGTTTTTAATAACCGGTATTTTTATAGTAATAATTAAATAAATTAAAAAGATGTTTTGGTCAATGTAAAAATATAATGGCAAAATGGTCATTTACAAACATTGTGTGCGGCAACTTTTTCAATTTGGGGTCCGTACGAAGGAGATACAGAGAAATTAAGTTTTGGGTTTTATGTGTGCATTGGGCTAAAATTTTTGTTTCAATTTTGAATCTCTAACGGGCATTCCCTCTTCTTTTAAAGCCCAAAATCAGGATACATACACTCGTTTTCTTTCTCTTCTTCTCCTTCCTATTTCTTTCGTAACTGCCTTCACTACTAGGGCATAACTCATTAATTTCCTCATGAAATTAGATGTACCAAGGACAAACTGAAGGGAATTAAGCATAAAATTTGAAGTTAGGTTCGTGGTAGTTTGGACAGTGGAGGACTTTAGGATTTGACCTTCAAATTGGTGAGTGAGCTAGTCTCTTCTAATTATAAATTAAATATAATGATATAATGACACTTTAATCTATAAATAAGGATAATTTGGATATTTACTGAATTTGTACAGTAATTAGTGACGAGAAATATGAAATTAAATAATATTTTAATTAATATAATCAATGAGAATAGAATTATTGATGTTTGGTCAAACAAATGAATATTGAAATGAATGTTGATAAAATATGATTTGAATTCATGTTAGAACGAATGAATCAATGGAAATTGAAATGTATTATGATAAATTAGGTATAACAGAGAATAAAATTGAATATATATATATATATATATGTAATGAATGCCTTTTCGACCTTCAAATGTCAACACTAATACATTCACGGTATTCACGTGCCGAGCACCCGACTATTAGGAAGGCGGAACGTTAGGGTAGGATAATAGAAGAAAAGAAAAGAAACAAGAAAGAAGAGAACACGGTATTATAATCTCACAACAGAACACTAACATATAATATCAATATGATACTTCTATAAAGGAAAACTGCATAGATTTAATAATAAGAGTAAACTAACTTATCATCAGCCTTAACAGTTATAACAATCTATTCTCACAATTGCTGATATAAAAATAAACGAAGTAATGCAATGGATATAAATGTATGATAGGGACCAGCTCCTCTCTCCAAAAGCTCCAATGATAATAATGGAATTTGGAAATATATGGGGCTGACCCGAGCATTATAAGAAAAATAACATCCTGATCAATCTAGTAAACCAGCGTGATAAGGCCCAAATCATTTGAAATGTTTAATGTTTATAAACCTTTGTAAATAAAGGCATCTCATAAAACCATGCCACAAGTAAATATGCACGGGTTTTTACCATACAACAACTAAAACATTTATATATAAAATCTTGTGATATTATAATAAAGCCTAAGGTGTTTAATATAAATATAACATAGCTGAAATGGTTACACTGATTACATTTGATAGCATATTCAGGTATAAAAACAAAACTGCTAAGGGACATTCGTATGATGACCCTGACTCAAGCTTCGAAAATCGACACTCAAATACATTACCCGTATTCGAATGCCGAAGATTTAAACGTCGAATCTGGTTCATCGAAGCTTATAACACATTAAGTACAACAACATAGTCGAAGAAAAACGAATAATTTTATTGATACATAACAGATACAACACATTGATATAGATGAATATCAATATCTATCAGAGATACAAGACAATAGTGGAATAATATCATCAAATATGATCTTCCAAAGAATAGAAAGAAAGATAGAATCCAAAAAATGCATTCCAATCCAATGCTCCAAAGGTCTCCAAGCCAAGAAGCTTGAACCACCATCAATCATGCTGAAGATCTTCAAATTCGAATGGCTGGATGCTATCGAATCTACACCTACTATTTGGTTATTTGAAAATCCCAACTCTATGCTGTTTGAAAATTATAGGCACCCATAGTGTAGAAAGGGAACAATAAACTCCAGGTCAGTCATGGGACTGATATGAGCAAACAAAAAAGTTTTCTTTGGATAAAACAATCAAAAGAATTTAAAAAGAAATCCGTAATGCTTTTTGGAAAATGAAACAACCATAAGGCCTCTCGCCGCACACACAATGCAAACGCAGAATTGGGGGAGATTTCTCCTTACGATAGTCAAACATGCTTGATACGTGAAATCCTTTTGATATTATTATTAGTGCATAGTGCAGAAAACATTTTGAAAGTATAACATTAATCTTAGCCAGCATACAACCATTATTGTATGCCTACTATAGATACCATATTCAATAGAAGGTTACCACCACATTCCATGGCAGGTTATACAACTAAAACCGTACAGGGCGCATATTGTTTCTTTGTATTTCCAACAAATGGTCAGGCAAAGGAACTTCTTGGTCCACATGGGTATGCCTCTAGAGGGACGCCTTGAGAACCTAACTGGATCTCTGCCAACACAAGGCTGAGTTGCCTCTGTAACTAGGTAACTACTACACGAGTATTCCATCCCCTAGTCGTTACCGACCTTTATCCGAGGATGCTCAACCACAAAGCAACAACCACAAAGTAATAAATTTGTAGTAACCACATAGGTTAAATATCTGGGCTCCATTCCATGATACCACCATTTTCCAAAAGGAAATGGACATATCCTAAAGGACGCGACCCTCATAACCTTGCCGCATCTTTCCTATTTCGACCATTTCCAAGTTGTGAGGCCCTGATGCAGTCTCGTCCACAAAGCTACGCTTTACACAAAAGCCATGCTTTGATCATGATCAACAGCACTTCGTATGCCATATTACCAAATTGGGAATGTATCACAAGTAAATATCAACCACATAAACTCTAAGCTCGTACGTCTCGGAGAAGGGTGTTAAGTTAAGAGAATAAATTCTCCGCCATTAAACAGAAATGTATTTGATAGAAACCAACTTTACATCTCAAAGTGTAATGTTAGACATACATCCATACAAGTCCGTTCAAGGTTCGAACAGAACCGAAGGCACTTCACAAAGAAGCCCTTGCAAACCGAGTATTCACAATCCCAATCAGACTCCCTATCACATATGGAGATCTCTATACCATTGCTACTCGATGCAGAGTCATTCGACGGGTAATCCTTTCGTTCTCGAAAAATATCCAGTCCTCTCCTGGTTAAACCTAATAATGAGTGCTTATTTTTAAAACCATATGGATATATGGGATCTTAGCTTAGTCACGACTTATTACCCAAAAACTTTTCTTCAAATGGTTTAACAAATTTCCACTTTAAATCTTTTAAACAAGAGGATTCATTTCACAAAGTTCACCAATCCTTCACAAAGATTCATTCATAGTTTTCAAATTATTTCCAATTCAAATCTTTTATACAAAAGATACACCTTTAAGATCCTCTTCAATTCGAAAACAAAATTTAGCAATCTTTAACAAAGATTCATTCATAATCTTTCAAAACAATTTCCCTTTCAAATTGGATTAACTCATCCAATCTTTAAATCAAAGACTCAATTGAAAGCTTTCAAAACCATTTCCAAAGATTCATTCGTAACTTGGAAACCCTTTCAACAAAACTGGAAATCCTTACTTTAATAAGAATGCAATTATCATTCGAAAACAAGGAGTTTTTGTTTTGGAAAAATCTGAACAATTATGCACAAGTTATAGCTTTTATGGTATAAACTTGGGTTAGTTTTAAATTCCCAAAATAATACTTAAAAATACTTTAAAGATGGTTTAGAAATCCATATACATATTGTATAACTTGTATCACGACTTTTCAAACCATAGTTTCCAAAATAATTTCAAATTCTATACATATATATATAACTAAATTTCGAAATCTTGAATTCAAATTCAAATCAACTTATTTGAATTTCAAAACTCCTTTTCAAATGCTTCTCATATTAAATCCAATTCCATTTCCAAAACCATTTGGATTCAAAATAATATTTAAATTCAAAATATCTATGACTTAACCGATTTCCCGTGAAATCCATATTTGTGTGTATGATGCAGTCCAGGGGTTTTACACAATAGTGTGACATCATCAATCATCACAGATTCAAGCACATCAATATCGATAAGCGCTATAAACTTATAATGCTTATCTTCATTCACAGATTCACAGATAAATAATGTAAAATACATCACAGATAAATAAATTACATTCGTTACAGCTCGAATCAAAATAACTCATATCACAAAGTATCACACCAGGAATATCAAACAATTCAACATTCAACAGAATCCAAACATCCATAAGTAAGATCAATTAATTATCTGATTAATTTAAATCATATTTATTATTACTAATTCTGGTTAATTAACATTAATTAATTACAAACCATTTTAATAAAATTATTCTTTAATCATTTATAAATTAACTTTCAATGATAAATAAATTAACCTTTAACTATTAATTAATCAGTCTTAATTAATAATCAATTAACATTTAATTATTAAATAATTAACCCTTAATTATTTAATTATTTTTTAATTAATTATCCTTAATTAATTAACCCTTATTAATTATCATTAATTAATTATCCTTAATTATGAAGTTAATCAACCTTAATCAATCCTTTAATTAGGTAATTATCCTTTTAAAATAGTTATTCTTTAATTATAATTACACAAAGTAACTATACCTTAATTACATTAAGTAAAAATCTTTCATTAAGTTATTATACTTAATTAATATCACTAAGTAATTATACTTTAATTACTCATCATTAATCACTTAACTCCCAATTCATTAATTCTTCATTAATACCTAAGTAACCATTAATTAAGTAATCGAGTTTTGAATTAAAATAACACATTAGTTACTTAATTATATTCAAATTTATTTAATAAACCTTTAAAATCAATTATTATAATTAACACATGGAGTAATTAAAAGAAAAACATTTAAGTTAATCCATAATTGAAAACATTTCCTTAATTAATTATACAATTACAATATTAAATTTATTTAAATAGACTTTTAAAATAAAGATTATATTTGTATATAAAAACGCTTTAAAACTAAATTAATTTGAAATAATTTCTTAAAAATTTTTTTAACAGATTCCAAAATTAGTGTAAAACATTTATTATTAACTAGGAAAATGTTTAAAACTTGATTAAATTTAAAATTTGAAAACTTGTTTTATTTTTAAAAATTAAAAACTGCTTTCAACCCAAACCCGAAACCACTTCGGTACCAACGCGAGACCCAAGCTCAAATTCCTCGAGCCATCCACGAACACTTCCGCACTCATCACTTCTTCGAGTCTATCTTCAATTTTAACGAGCTCATTACCTAGAAAATCCACCATCTTCCTGAACCCAAACTTCACCAGACACCATTGATATATCATGCATGTGCACGTGCACAAAGACTCCGGCCACCTTTGGTTGATGTCGTGGCCATCGAAAAAATCGGCAACCACCACCCCTAAGCCTTCGACCATCCAGAAACCACCACCGTCGATGAACTCGCAAACTAACCATTTAGCCCAAACTGGAATAAAATTGATCATTAGAAAAATGTCTCGTTTGATCGCCTCAGGCCACCAGCGATATCGAGATCCCGGCCAGAGCTTCGTCAGGCTTCCTTGCTTCGATCGCCACCGGAGCAATCGACTCCGACACGACGACGATACGTCAGCAACTCAAAATTCGACCTTAACAAAAACACGAACTAAAACCCTAATTTGACCTCGCTCAACGTCCACGGTGATTTGGAATTTTAATCGAGCATTTTCCCAAACTCTTTGACCTCTCAGCTACCTGATGTTATGATTCCGAGGTCCAACATCTTGTCGATGGCCAGAATTAGATGAAATATGCAATTCCGTTCAACTCGAATTTTTCCATAATTACATACTTAAAAATCTTGATTCAAATTTTAAAAATCATCATTTTCGAAAACGATTTTGATGATTCGAAACAAAACAACATGATGTTTGAATTTTGACATAGTTTAGAGTTTCACTGTGTTTGCTTGTTTTCCAGCAACCCCTTGACAATTTAATTTTGAAATTAATTTTAAAACTTAGATATTGATCTTACAAACATAATTTAATTAGACATTAAAGCTTATAAATGATTGTAGGATGAGATTTTGATTTTTAAATAGGTTTAAACCCTGTAAACCTTTGAAATAGAGATACTTACGTCTGTTTCCACATGCATAGCCACCTCCATACATATATACACAGATGTATATGCATGCAAGAAATTTTCAACCTTACTTCAAGTATGAACTCAAACAAAAGATTAAATTCCAGAATTTCGAAAGGTTTACTCACAAGCATCAACATAGAAATAAATTATGGGTGGAAATTTTGCTCACCTTATCTTGAAGACACAGAGGACTGGAATTTTGATTTTTAGCTGAGAACTTGCGGCTTGAATTGATCTGGAATCTTGATCTTTGCTAGCTTCTTTGATTGTTAATCTTTAAATCAGATCTTTGTTTTAAATTTAAGAATTGAAGCTTGCATTTGCTTTGATCTGGGATTGAGTTTGATTATTATTTTTTGATTCTGATCTTCATTTCCAGGTTAATGAAACTTGGATTTTTTTGCCTTAAGTTTGATTTTTTTCTTTGACTCAAGCTTACAGGTTTGCAAACTGAAGTTGTTTGCTTTGAATCTTTATTTTCAGATTTTCTTTTGTTTTGATTTGGATCTTGTTTTCCATATTTTTTTTTGCTCTGAATTTTCACAAAGAAGTGAGAAAAAGGGAGAAGTTGTGTTTTATTAATCTTGTTTCTTACTTTTATTTAATTTTAAAACTAAAAACAAGCATGACACTTGTTAAATCATATTAACAAAACTATTACACTTGTAAATTTTCTTGTTTCATGGATTACAAATGTACATACATAATTAATTTGTGTCTAAACCCTTACTTTAATTAATTTACAACTTATGTTTTTAAACCCTTTATGTTATTTTTTTATTACTTAGTTTTATATCTTCATGTATTTATGTAATAAATTTTCTATTTGGTTTAAATATATACAAAACCAAATTTATTTCAAGTATACAGAAAATGTTTATAAAACTTAATTATGCACTAATATGATAACACACACACAAATATATATATATATATATATTAGTTTCTATATAAATTTTAATTTTCAAGTAGTTTTTGAAAATTTCTATATTAATTCCAAAATATAAATCCAATATATTTTCAATATATTTATTAAAGAATTTCAAACCAAAATTCTATTTATATCCATATTTATTTAAACAAATACCTTTCATTATTTGTTTTCTAGAAAAATTCCATATTAGTTATCAATTAATTCATAATTAAATTCTAAAAATTAAATTAATTGTAAATTTAAATCTAGCTAAAAACCGAAAATGTTACAGATTCCTACCTTAAGAAAATTTCGTCCCCCGAAATTTTGCTAGACAGGGAGACAACAGATAAAGAGTTATTTTACCAGATCAACTGAATATCTATTCTGCATTTGGCTTACCAAATTAGAATATCAAAAATAAATTCAAGAACAACTTGTTCAATACTTCACAATACACTCGGATCACCACATCAACGAAGATATACAGGGCATTGGTTAATTCGATGGGATAACTAATCGTTCGTGGCATATATTCGGACCCCAAAGAACAGACAAATAGATTCAATCTTCCAAAATTCTCAAACACTGGGTACGGATTCCAAACTTAGGTTGGAATACCCAAAGTTTACACCAGCTTGCCCCTCTTCGGACTTTGATCCTCATAAGAAATTACAACAGAATTTCAAATTTGGTTTTAATCGAAATTGTTTTATCGATACAAATCTTCATATTTTATTCATCGATTTGTTAAAAAAATAATTTTAAATTCATTAAAGTATAAAAACAGAAAACTGATAATCAGAATATGAAATAGGAATTAGAACCTTTTCCATAACAATTCCCAAGGCCACTACCACACCAAAGCTTCTTCTTGCAGCTGCCACAAAGCCATCAAAGAATTTGAAAGTGAACGATGATCACAGAGATTGATAGAGAAATTTGTTTCCGTTGTTGCAGGGTATTGACCATTTGTAGTGGTATTCCCTGCCCCCAATCTCGTCTTCTTCTTGCACTCATACTCACTATCAGTGGATAGTAAGAGAATTTACTGAGGCACATGAACAAGATATCTTAGAATACACTCATTCTATGGCATTTATATCCCTATCTCTAATGAGTCACCAAACGTGTTATACTCCTAAGCTAAAGTTCAACCTTCAGCTTTGATACCAAATGTGACGACCCTGACTCGACCTTCGAAAATCAGCACTCAAATACATTACCCGTATTCGAATGCCGTAGATCCAAACGTCGAGTCTGGTTCGCCGGGGCTTATAGCACATTAAGTACAACAACACAGCGGAAGAAAAATGAATAATTTTATTGATACACAACAGATGCAACACATTGATACAAATGAATATCAATATCTATCAGAGATACAAGACAACAGCGGAATAATATCACCAAATATGATCTTCCAAAAAAGAGAAAGAAAGATAGAATCCAAAAACTGCATTCCAATCCAATGCACCAAAGATCTCCAAGCCAAGAAGCTTGAACCACGATCAATCATGTTGAAGATCGCTAAATCCAAACGGTTGGATGCTATCGAATCTACACCTACTATTTGATTATCTGAAAATACCAACTCTAGGTTGTCCATGTGGAAAATTGTGGGCACCCAGAGTTTAGAAAGGGAACAATAAACTCCAGGCCAGTCATGGGACTGGCGTGAGCAAAAAAAAAAAAAAAAATTTCTTTGAATAAAAACAAACAAAAGAATTTAAAAAGAAATCCGCAATGCTTTTTGGAAAATGAAACTACCATAAGGCCTCCCGCCGCACACACAATGCAAACGCAGAATTAGAGAAGATTTCTGCTTATGATAGTCAAACATTCTTGGTACGTAAAATCCTTTTGATATTATTATTAGTGCATAGTGTAGAAAATATTTCGTAATTATAATATTAATCTTAGCCGGCATACAACCATTATTGTATGCCTACTATAGCTACCATGTTCAATAGCAAGTTACCACCACATTCCATGGCAAGTTGTACAACTAAAACCGTACAAGGCGCGTATTGTTTCTTTGGATTTTCAACAAATGGTCAGGCAAAGGAACTTCCTAGGCCACATAGGTATGCCTCTAGAGGGAAGCCCTGAGAACCTAACCCGATCTCTGCCAATATATGGCTGGGTTACCTCTATAACTAGGTAACTACTACATGAGTATACCATCCCCCGGTCGTTACCGACCTTTATCCGAGGATCCTCAACCACAAAGCAACAATCACAAAGTAACAAATTTCAGTAACCACATAGGTTAAATATCTAGGATCCATACCATGATACCACCTTTTTCTAAAAGGAAATGGACATACCCTAAAGGGCATGAACCTCATAACTTTGCCGCATCTTTCCTGTTTTGACCATTTCCGAGTTGTGAGGTCCTGATGCAGTCTCGTCCACAAAGCTACGCCTTACACAAAAGCCAAGCTTTGATCAACACAAGATCAGCAGCACTCTGTATGCCACATTACCAAATTGGGAATGTATCACTAGTAAATATCAACTACATAACCTCTGAGCCCGTACGTCTTAGAGAAGCTTGTTAAGCTAAGATAATAGATTCTCCGCCACCAAACAGAAATGTATTTGATAGAAACCAGCTTTACATCTCGAAGTGTAATGTTAGACATACATCCATACAAATCCATTACGGGTTCGAACGGAACCAAAGGAACTTCACAAAGAAGCCCTTGTAATCTGTGTATTCACAATCCCGATTGGACTTCCCATCACATATGGAGATCTCTAAACCGTAACTACTCAGTGCAGTGTCATTCAATGGGTAATCCTTTCGTTCTCGAAAAATAACCGGTCTTCACCACCGGTCTTCAAATGCTATCCATTTACATCGTATTATTATTCGGAATGGGTTATATGACACAAAGTCCTCTTCCGGCTAAACCGAATAATGAGCGCTTATTTTTAAAACCATATGGATATACTGGATCTTAGTTAAGTCTCGACTTATTGCCCAAAAACTTTTCTTCAAATGGTTTCACAAATTTCCACTTTAAATCTTTTAAACAAGAGGATTCATTTCACAAAGTTCACCAATCCTTCAAAAAGATTCATTCATAGTTTTCATAACTATTTCCAATTCAAATATTTTATACAAAAGACGCACCTTTAAGATCCTCTTCAATTCGAAAACAAAGTTCACCAATCTTTAACAATGATTCATTCATAGCCTTTCAAAACAATTTCCCTTTCAATTTGGATTAATCATCCAATCTTTAAATCAAAGACTCAATTCATAGCTTTTAAAACCATTTCCAAAGATTCATTCATAACTAGAAAACCCTTTCAACAAAACTGGAAATTCTTTCATTAATAGTAAAGCAATTACATTTGAAAACAAGTTGTTTTTGTTTTGGAAAAATCAAATTCCTAAAATAATACTTTAAATACTTTAAAGATGATTTAGAAATCCATTTACATATTGTATAACTTGTATCACCACTTTTCAAACCATAGTTTCCAAAATAATTTCAAATTCTATATATATATATATATATATATATATAACTAAATATCAAAATCTTGAATTAAAATTCAAATCAAATTATTTTAATTTCAAAACTCCTTTTCAAATGCTTTTCATATTCAATCCAATTCCATTTCCAAAACCATTTGGATTCAGAATAATAAATTCAAAATATCTGTAACTTATCCGATTTCCCGTGAAAGACATATTTGCGTGTGTATGGTGTAGTCCAGGGGTTTTGCACAATAGTGCGACATCATCAATCATCACAGATTCAAGCACATCAATATGGATAAGCGGTATAATCTTATAACGCTTATCTTCATTCATAGATTCATAGATAAATAATATAAATACATCACAGATAAATAAATTACATTCATTATAGCTCGAATCAAAATAATTCATATCATAAAGTATCACACCAAAAATATCAAACAATTCAACATTCAATAGAATCCAAACATCCATAAGTAAGATCAATTAATTATCTGATTAATTTAAATCAGATTTATTATTACTATTTCTGGTTAATTAACATTAATTAATTACAAACCATTTTAAAAATTATTCTTTAATCATTTATAAATTAACCTTTAATGATATAAATTAACCTTTAACTATTAATTAATCAGTCTTAATTAATAAACAGTTAACCTTTAATTATTAAATAATGAACCCTTAATTATTTAATTATTCTTCAATTAATTATCCTCAATTAATTAACCCTTAATTAATTATCATTAATTAATTATCCTTAATTATGAAGTTAACTAACCTTAATCAATCTTTAAATTAAGTAATTATCCTTTTAAAATAATTATTCTTTAATTATAACTACGAAAAGTAATTATACCTTAATTACATTAAGTAATAATCTTTCATTAAGTAATTATACTTAATTAATCTCATTAAGTAATTATACTTTAATTACTCATAATTAATCACTTAACTCTCGATTAATTAATCCTTAATTAATACCTAATTAACCTTTAATTAAGTAATCGAGTTTCGAATTAAAATAACACATTAATTACTTAATTATATTCAAATTTATTTAATAAACCTTTAAAATCAATTATTATTAACACATGGACTAACTAAAAAATCATTTAAGTCAATCCATAATTGAAAACATTTCCTTAATTAATTATACAATTACAATATTAAATTTATTTAAATAGACTTTTAAAATAAAGATTATATATGTATATAAAAACGCTTTAAAAAAATTAATTTGAAATAATTTCTTAGAAAAACTTTAACTAATTCCAAAAATAGTGTAACACGTTTATTATTAATTAGGAGAATGTTTAAAATTTGATTAAATTTAAAATTTGAAAACTTGTTTTATTTTTAAAAATTAAAAACTTCTTTCAATCCAAACCCGAAACCACTTCGGGTTCCAACCCGAGACCCAAGCTCAAATTCCTCGAGCCATCCACGAACACTTCCGCACTCATCACTTCTTCGAGTCTATCTTCAATTTCACGAGCTCATCACCGAGAATATCCACCATCTTCCTGAACCCAAACTTCAACAGACACCATTGATATATCATGCATGTACGCAAAGACTCTGGCCACCTCTAGTTGATGTCGTGGCCATCGACAAATCGGCAATCACCTCCCCTAAGCCTCCGACCATCCAGAAACCACTACCGCCGACGAACTCGCAAACTAACCATTTAACCCAAACTGGAATAAAATTGATCATTAGAAAAATGTCTCGTTTGATCACCTCAGGCCACCAGCGATGTCGAGATTCCAGCCAGAGCTTCATCAGGCTTCCGTGCTTCGATCGCCATAGGAGAAATTGACTCTGATGCAACGACGAGACATCAGTAACTCAAAATTCGACCTTAACAAAAACATGAGCTAAAACCCTAATTTGACCTCATTCACCATCCACGTTGATCTGGAATTTAATCGAGCATTTTTCCAAACTCTCCAACCTCCCAGCTACCTACTACTACGATTCTGAGGTCCCACATCTTGTCGATAGCCAGAATTTGATGAAATATGCAATTCCGTTCAACTCATATTTCTCCATAATTACATACTTAAAAATCTTGATTCAAATTTTTAAAATCATCATTTTCGAAAACGATTTTGATGATATTATCGAAACAAGACAACATGATGTTTGAATTTTGACATAGTTTAGAGTTTCACCATGTTTGCTTGTTTTCTAGCAACCCCTTGCAATATAATTTTGAAATTAATTTTAAAACTTAGATAATGATCTTACAAACATAATTTACTTAGACATTAAAGCCTATAAATGATTGTAGGATGAGATTTCGATTTTTAAAAAGGCTTAAACCATGTAAACCTTTGAAACAGAGATACTTATGTCCGTTTCCAGACATGCACATCCACCTCCATGCATATGTACACAAATTTATACGCGTGTAAGAAGTTTTCAACCTTACTTCAAGCATGAACTCAAACATCAGGTTAAATTCCAGAATTTCGAAAGGTTTACTCACAAGCATCAACATAGAAATAAAATATGGGTGGAAAGTTTGCTCACCTTATCTTAAAGACACAGAGGACTGGAATTTTGATTTTTAGCTGAAAACTTGCTACTTGAATTGATCCGGAATCTTGATCTTTGCTAGCTTCCTTGATTGTTAATCTTTGAATCTGATCTTTGTTTTAAATTTAAGAACTGAAGCTTGCATTTACTTTGATCTAGGATTGAGTTTGATTTTTTATATTTGATCTTCATTTCCAGGTTAATGGAACTTGGATTTTTTTCCTTAAGTTTGATCTTTTTCTCTGATTCAAGCTTACAGGTTTGCAAACTGAAGTTGTTTGTTTTGAATCTTTATTTTTAGATTTTGGATTTTCATATTTTCTTTTGTTTTGATCTGGATACTGTTTTCCAGATTTTTGTTTTGTTTTGCTTTGTATTTTCACAAAAAAGTGAGAAAAAGGGAGAGGTTGTGCTTATATAGTCTGGTTTCTTATTTATAATTAATTTTTAAAATAAAAACAAGCATGACACTTATTAAATCGTATTAACAAAACTAACACACTTGTAAATTTTCTTGTTTCATGGATTACAAATGTACATATATAATTAATTTGTGTCTAAACCCTTACTTTACTTAATTTACAAATTATGTTTTAAAACCCTTTATGTTATGTTTATATTACTTAGTTTTATATCTTCATGTATTTATGTAATATATTTTCTATTTGGTTTAAACATATACAAAACCAAATTTTTTTCAAGTAAACAGAAAATGTTTATAAAACTTAATTATGCACTAATAAGATCACACACGCACACACACACACACACATATATATATATGGAAAGTTTGCTCACAAGCATCAACATAGAAATAGAGTATGGGTGGAAAGCTTGCTCACCTTGTCTTAAAGACATAGAGGACTGGAATTTAGACTTTTAGCTGAGAACTTGCTACTTGAATTGATCTGGAATCTTGATCTTTGTTAGCTTCTTTGATTGTTAATCTTTGAATCTGATCTTTGTTTTAAATTTGAGAACCGAAGCTTGCATTTGCTTTGATCTGGGATTGAGTTTGATTTTTTTATATTCTAATCTTCATTTCTAGGTTAGTGAAACTTGGATATTTTGCCTTGTGTTTGATTTGTTTTTCTATGATTCAAGCTTACAGGTTTGCAAACGGAAGTTGTTTGCTTTGAATCTTTATTTTCAGATTTTGGATTTTCAGATTTTCTTTTGCTTTGATCTGGATCTTGTTTTCCAGATTTTTTTTGTTTTGCTTTGAATTTCATAATGAAGCGAGAAATAGGGAGAGGTTGTGCTTATATAATCTTGTTTCTTATTTTTATTTAATTTTGAAAATAAAAACAAGCATGACACTTGTTAAATCATATTAACAAAACTATTACACTTGTAAATTTTCCTTTTTCATGGATTACAAATATACATATATAATTACTTTGTGTCTAAACCCTTAACTTAATTAATTTACAAATTATGTTTTTAAACACTTTATGTTATGGTTTTATTACTTAGTTATATATCTTCATGTATTTATGTAATATATTTTCTATTTGGTTTAAATATATACAAAACCAAATTTATTTTAAGTATGCAGAAAATGTTTTTTAAAACTTAATTATGCACTAATATGATCACATATATATAATAGTTTCTATATAAATTTTAACTATCAAGTAGCATTTGAAAATTTCTATATTAATTTCAAAATATAAATCCAGTTTGTTTTCAATACATTTATTAAAGAATTTCAAACCAAAATTCTATTTATATCCATATTTATATAAACAAATATATTTCGTTATTTGTTTTCTTGAAAAATTCCATATTATTTATCAATTAATTCACAATTAATTTCCAAAAATTAAATTAATTTTAAATCTATCTAAAAAATGGGAATGTTACAGATTCCCCCTTCAGAAAATTTCATCCCCGAAATTTGCTAGACAGGGAGACAATAGATAAAGAGATGTTTTACTAGATCAACTGAATATCTATTCTGCATTTGGCTTACCAAATCAGAATATCAAAAATAAATTCAAGAACAACTTGTTCAATACTTCACAAGATACTCGGGTCACCAGATCTACGAAGGTATAAAGGGCATTGGTTAGTTCAAAGGGATAACTAACCGTTCGTAGCATATATCCAAACCCCAAAAAATAGACAAATAGATTCAATCTTCCACAATTCTCAAAGACTAGGTATGGATTTCAAATTCAGATCGGAATAATCCAAAGTTTACACCGGCTTTCCCTCTTTGGACTTTGATCCTCACAAGAAATTACAACAGAATTTCCAATTTGGTTTTAATCGAAATTGTTTTATCGATACAAATCTTCATATTTTATTCATCTATTTATTTTAAATAGAATTTTAAATTCATTAAAGTTTAAAAATGGAAAACTGATAATCAGAATACGAAATAGGAATTAGAACCTTTTCTACAACGATTCGTAG
This sequence comes from Allium cepa, assembly GCA_030765085.1. Lineage (NCBI taxonomy): Eukaryota > Viridiplantae > Streptophyta > Magnoliopsida > Asparagales > Amaryllidaceae > Allium > Allium cepa. Next base: position 621,555,913 of record CM060940.1, on the reverse strand, counting down.
GGCCACTACCACACCAAAGCTTCTTCTTGCAGCTGCCATAAAGCCATCAAAGAATTTGAAAGTGAACGATGATCAAAGAGATTGATAGAGAAAATTATTTCCATTGTTGCAGGGCATTGACCATTTATAGTGGTATTCCCTCTCCCCAATCACGTCATCTTCTTTCACTCATACTCACTATCAATGGATAGTAGAGAATTTACTGAGGCATACGAACAAGATATCTTAGGGATATACTCATTCCAGGGCATTTATATCCCTATCTCTAATGAGTCACCTAATGTGTTATACTCCTGAGCCAAAGTTCAGCCTTTAGCTCTGATACCAAATGTGACGACCCTGACTCGACCTTCGAAAATCAGCCCTCAAATACATCACCCGTATTCGAATGTCGTAGATCCAAACGTCGAATCTGGTTTGCCGAAGCTTATAACACATTAAGTACAACAACACAGCGGAAGAAAAATGAATAATTTTATTGATACACAATAGATACAACACATTGATACAAATGAATATCAATATCTATCAGAGATACAAGACAACAGCACAATAATATCACCAAATTTGATCTTCCAAAAAATAGAAAGAAAGAGAGAATCCAAAAAATGCATTCCAATCCAATGCTCCAAAGAACTCCAAGCCAAGAAGCTTGAACCACCATCAATCATGCTGAAGATCGCTAAATCCAAATGGCTGGATGCAATCGAATCTACACCTACTATTTGATTATCTGAAAATCCCAACTCTAGGCTGCCTATGTGGAAAATTATGGTCATCCAGAGTTTAGAAAGGGAACAATAAACTCTAGGTCATTCATGGGACTGGTGTGAGCAAACAAAAACAGTTTTCTTTAAATAAAAACAAACAAAAGAATTTAAAAAGAAATCCGCAATGCTTTTTGGAAAAAGAAACTATCATAAGGCCTCCCGCCGCACACACAATGCAAAAGCAGAGTTAGAGGAGATTTCTCCTTATAATAGTCAAACATGCTTGGTACGTAAAATCCTTTTGATATTATTATTAGTGCGTAGTGCAGAAAGCATTTTGAAAGTATAATATCAATCTTAGCCAGCATACAACCATTATTGTATGCCTAGTATAGCTACCATGTTCAATAGCAGGTTATCACCACATTCCATGGCAGGTTGTACAACTAAAACCGTACAAACCGCATATTGTTTCTCTGGATTTTCGACAAATGGTCATGCAAAGGAACTTCCTGGGCCACATGGGTACGCCTCCGGAGGGAATCCCCGAGAACCTAACCGGATCTCTGCCAACACAAGGCCAAGTTACCTCTATAACTAGGTAACTACTACACGAATGTGCCATCACCCAGTCATTACCGACCTTTATCCGAGGATCCTCAACCACAAAACAACAACCACAAAGTAATAAATTTGCAGTAACCACATAGGTTAAATATCTGGGCTCCATACCATGATACCACCCTTTTCTAGAAGGAAACGGACATACCCTAAAGGGCGCGACCCTCATAACTTTTCAGCATCTTTCCAGTTTCAACCATTTCTGAGTTGTGAGGTCCTGATGCAGTCTCATCCACAAAGCTACGCTCTACACAAATTCCATGCTTTGATCAACACATGTTCAGCAGCACTTCGTATGGCACATTACCAAATTGGGAATGTATCAGTAGTAAATATCAACTACATAACCTTTGAGCTCGTACGTCTCAGAGAAGGTTGTTAAGATAAGAGAATAAATTCTCCGCCACCAAACAGAAATGTATTTGATAGAAACCAGCTTTACGTCTCAAAGTGTAATGTTAGACATACATCCATATAACTCCGTTCCGGGTTTGAACGGGACCGAAGGCACTTCACAAAGAAGCCCTTGCAATCTGGGTATTCACAATTCCAATCGGACTCCCCATCACATATGGAGATCTCTATGCCGTATCTATTCAGTGCAGAGTCATTCAATAGGTAATCCTTTCATTCTCAAAAAATACCTGGCCTTCACCATCGGTCTTCAAATGCTATCCATTTACATCGTATCATTATTCGGAATAGGTTATATGACACAAAGTACTCTCCCAGCTAAACCGAATAATAAGCGCTTATTTTTAAAACCATATGGATATATGGGATCTTAGTTAAGTCACGACTTATAACCCAAAAACTTTTTTTCAAATGGTTTGACAAATTTCCACTTAAATCTTTTAAACAAGAGGATTCATTTCACAAAGTTCTCCAATCCTTCACAAAGATTCATTCATAGTTTTCATAACTACTTCCAATTCAGATCTTTTGTACAAAAGATACACCTTTATGATCCTCTTCAATTCGCAAATAAAAGTTCACCAATCTTTAACAAAGATTCATTCATAGCCTTTCAAAATAATTTCCCTTTCAAATTGGATTAACTCATCCAATCTTTAAATCAAAGACTCAATTCATAGCTTTCAAAACCATTTCCAAAGATTCATTCCTAACTTGGAAACCCTTTCAACAAAACTGGAAATTCTTTCATTAACAGGAAAGCAATTATCATTTGAAAACAAGTTGCTTTTGTTTTGGAAAAATCCGAACAATTATGCACAAGTTATATCTTTAAAGTATAAACTTGGGTTAGTTTTAAATTCTCAAAATAATACTTTAAAATACTTTAAAGATGGTTTAGAAATCCATATACATATTGTATAACTTGTATCACCACTTTTCAAACCATAGTTTTCAAAAATAATTTCAAATTCTATATATATATATAACTAAATTTCAAAATATTAAATTCAAATCAAATTTTTTTAATTTCAAAACTCCTTTTCAAATGCTTTTCATATTCAATCCAATTCCATTTCCAAAACCATTTGGATTCAAAATAATATTTAAATTCAAAATATCACTTAACCGATTTCTCATGAAATCCATATTTGTGTGTGTATGGTGTAGTCCAGGGGTTTTACACAATAGTGCGACATCATCACAGATTCAAGCACATCAATATCGATAAGCAGTATAATCTTATAACACTTATCTTCATTCATAGATTCACAGATAAATAATATAAACATATCGAAGGTAAATAAATTACATTCATTACAGCTCGAGTCAAATAATTCATATCATAAAGTATCATACCAGGAATATCAAACAATTCAACATTCAATAGAATCCGAACATCCATAAGTAAGATCGATTAATTACCTGATTAATTTAAATCAGATTTATTATTACTAATTCTGGTTAATTAATATTAATTATTTACAAACCATTTTAATAAATTATTCTTTAATCATTTATAAATCTACCTTTGACTATTAATTAATCAGTCTTAATTAATAATCAATTAACCTTTAATTATTAAATAATTAACCCTTAATTATTTAATTATTCTTTAATTAATTATCCTTAATTAATTAACCCTTAATTAGTTATCCTTAATTATGAAGTTAATTAACCTTAATCAATCTTTTAATTAAGTTATTATCCTTTTAAAATAATTGTTCTTTAATTATAATTGCACAACGTAATTATACCTTAATTACATTAAGTAATAATCTTTCATTAAGTAATTATACTTAATTAATCTCGTTAAGTAATTATATTTTAATTACTCATCATTAATCACTTAACTCCCGATTAATTAATCCTTAATTAATACCTATTAACCGTTAATTAAGTAATCGAGTTTCAAATTAAAGTAACACATTAATTACTTAATTATATTCAAATTTATTTAATAAACCTTTAAAATCAATTATTATTAACATATGGACTAACTAAAAAAACATTTAAGTTAATCCACAATCGAAAACATTTCCTTAATTAATTATACAATTACAATATTAAATTTATTTAAATAGACTTTTAAAATAAAGATTATATATTTATATAAAAATGCTTTAAAACTAAATTAATTTGAAATAATTTCTTAAAAAAAACTTTAACTAATTCCAAAAATAGTGTAACACATTTATTATTAATTAGGAAAAAGTTTAAAACTTTATTAAATTTAAAATTTGAAAAAAAATTAAAAACTGCTTTCAATCCGAACCCGAAACCACTTCGGGTTCCAACCCGAGACCCAAGCACAAATTCCTCGAGCCATCCACGAACACTTTCGCACCCATCACTTCTTCGAGTCTATCTTCAATTTTCATGAGCTTATCACCAAGAAAATCCACCATCTTCCTGAACCCTAACTTCACCAGACACCATTGATATATCGTGCACGTGCACAAAGATTCCGGCCACCTCTGGTAGATGCCGTGGCCATTGAAAAGTCGGCAACCACCTCCCCTAAGCCTCCGACCATCCAGAAACTACCACCGTCGACGAACTCGCAAACTAACCATTTAACCCAAACTGGAATAAAATTGATCATAAGAAAAATGTCTCGTTTAATCGCCTCAAGCCACCAGCGATGTTGAGATCCTGGCCAGAGCTTCTTTAGGCTTCCCTGCTTCGATAGCCACCGGAGCAATCGACTCAGATGCAACAACGAGAAGTCAGCAACTCAAAATTCGACCTTAACAAAAACACGAGCTAAAACCCTAATTTGACCTCGTTCACCATCCACGGTGATCTGGAATTTAATCGAGCATTTTTTCAAACTCTCCGACCTCCCAGCTACCTACTGCTACGATTCCGAAGTCCAACATCTTGTCGATCGCCAGAATTTGATGAAATATGCAATTCCGTTCAATTCGTATTTCTCCATAATTACATACTTAAAAATCTTGATTCAAATTTTAAAAATCATCATTTTCGAAAATGATTTTGATGATATTTTTGAAACAAGACAACATGATGTTTGAATTTTGACATAGTTTAGAGTTTCACAGTGTTTGCTTGTTTTCCAGCAACTCCTTGACAATTTAATTTTGAAATTAATTTTAAAACTTAGATACTGATCTTACAAACATAATTTACTTAAACATTAAAACCTATAAATGATTGTAGGATGAGATTTTGATTTTTAAATAGGTTTAAACCCTGTAAACCTTTGAAGCAGAGATACTTATGTCTATTTCTAGACATGCACAGCCACCTCCATACATATATACACAGATTTATACTCATGCAAGAAATTTTCAACCTTACTTCAAGCATGAACTCAAACAACAGATCAAATTCCAGAATTTCTAAAGGTTTACTCACAAGCATCAACATAGAAATAGATTATGGGTGGAAAGTTTGCTCACCTTATCTTGAAGACACAAAGGACTGGAATTTTGATTTTTAGCTGAGAACTTGCTACTTGAATTGATCTGGAATTTTGATCTATGTTAGCTTCTTTGATTGTTAATCTTTGAATCTGATCTTTGTTTTAAATTTGAGAACTGAAGCTTGCATTTGCTTTGATCTGGGATTGAGTTTGATTTTTTTTTTATTCTAATCTTCATTTCCAGGTTAATGAAACTTGGATTTTTTTTTCCTTGAGTTTGATTTGTTTTTCTACGATTCAAGCTTACATGTTTGCAAACTGAAGTTGTTTGCTTTGAATCTTTATTTTCAGATTTTGGATTTTTAGATTTTCTTTTGTTTAATCTGGATCTTGTTTTCCAGATTTTTTTTGTTTTGCTTTGAATTTTCACAAAGAAGTGAGAAAAAGGGAGAGGTTGTGCTTATATAGTCTTTTTTTCTTATTTTTATTTAATTTTTAAAATAAAAACAAGCATGACACTTGTTAAATCGTATTAACAAAACTATTACACTTGTAAATTTTCTTGTTTCATGGATTACAAATGGACATATATAATCAATTTGCGTCTAAACCCTTACTTTAATTACTTTACAAATTATGTTTTTAAACCCTTTATGTTATGTTTTTATTACTTAGTTTTATATCTTCATGTATTTATGTAATATATTTTCTATTTGGTTTAAATATATACAAAACCAAATTTATTTCAAGTATACAGAAAATGTTTTTAAAACTTAATTATACACTAATATGATCACACACACACACACACATATATATATTAGTTTCTATATAAATTTTAACTATCAAGTAGCTTTTAAAAATTTCTATATTAATTTCAAAATATAAATCCAATTTGTTTTCAATATATTTATTAAAGAATTTCAAACCAAAATTATATTTATATCCATATTTATATAAACAAATACATTTCATTATTTGTTTTCTGGAAAAATTCCATATTATTTATCAATTAATTCACAATTAAATTCCAAAAAATAAATTAATTGTAAATTTAAATCTAGCTAAAAACCGGGAATGTTACAGATTCCCCTTTAAGAAAATTTCATCCCCGAAATTTGCTAGATAGGGAGACAATAGATAAAGAGATGTTTTACCAGATCAACTGAATATCGTTCTGCATTTGGCTTACCAAATCAGAATATCAAAAATAAATTCAAGAACAACTTGTTCAATACTTCACAAGATACTCGAGTCACCAGATCTACGAAGATATATAGGGCATTGGTTAGTCCGAAGGGATAACTAACCGTTCATAGCATATATCCGGACCCTAAAGAAAAGACAAATAGATTCAATCTTCCACAATTCTCAAACACTAGGTATGGATTCCAAACTTGGGTCGAATATCCCAAAGTTTACACCGGCTTTTCCCTCTTCGGACATTAATCCTCACAAGAAATTACAACAGAATTTCAAATTTGGTTTTAATTGAAATTGTTTTATCGATAAAAATCTTCATGTTTTATTTATCTATTTATTTCAAATAGAATTTTAAGTTCATTAAAGTTTAAAAATAGAAAACTGATAATCAGAATACGAAATAGGAATTAGAACCTTTTCTACAATGACTTGTAGGGCCACTACCACACCAAAGCTTCTTCTTGCAGCTGCCACAAAGCCATCAAAGAATTTGAAAGTGAACGCTGATCAAAGAGATTGATAGAGAAAATTATTTCTGTTGTTGTAGGGTATTGACCATTTGTAGTGGTATTCCCTGTCCCCAATCTCGTCCTCTTCTTGCACTCATACTCACTATCAGTAGATAGTAAGAGAAATTACTGAGGCATACGAATAAGATATCTTAGGGATATACTCATTCTAGGGCATTTATATCCCTATCTCTAATGAGTCACCTAATGTGTTATACTTCTGAGGTAAAGTTCAACCTACAGCTCTGATACCAAATGCGACGACCCCGACTCGACCTTTGAACCTTCAGCAAAACGTCATTTTATCTAATAAAACTTTTTTTATAAATCAAGATTTCCTTTATTAGTTAATACTATTTTATTAGCTAAAACTTCCTTTATATACTTGTATAAATATATTGGATTTTTATTTATAAAAGATATATATACTTATTTTCATAAATTTAACTATTCATTTATTCTTTTGATACTTAAAAAGTATTCATATATTTATTCCAATGGTATAAGTGTATTCATAAATCATTTACAAGTTTTACTTACTTGAAATATAATCATAAAGATTAAAATAGTTACTACCAAAACATTGTTATAATAAACTCCCTTTCTTTTATAAATTAAACATATCACATTTTCCATCTCTTCATAAAAGATTTTGATACTTGTTATTATATTGAAAATTCCATTATTAAAGACTTATAATATTTCTTCCAAAATATAATTCCATAATTTAAAAACAAATTTTGTTAAAACATTGTTTACTATAAACCTACACCCATTCCGTTTAATCATTTTTAAAACTCTCCTTTTAAAGGTTTAATTTCATTTAAGGGTCAAAGACAAGTGTTGCTAAAAACAATTGTCACAACAAACCCAGTGTTTTACACTTTGAAAACATTCCTCTTTAAAACTCCTTTCCTAATGATATAATTAAATTTAAGGGTTAAAGAAAAGTGCTGCTAAAAACAATTGTCACAACAAACCCAAACATTTTGTGTTTTGAAAACATTCCTCTTTAAATCTCCCTTCTTAAAGATTATTTATATTTAAGGGTTAAAGATAAGTGTTGTTTAAAACATTTGTCACAACAAACCCGAAACCATTTACTTGTCTACGAAATATCCATTAACAAATATCTAATTATATCCTAAGTATAATAATAAGGGTTAAAAACAAGTGTTGCTAAAAACACTGTTTACAACAGCCAAAAACCATTTACTTATCCATTAAAAACTTTAAAATTTATTTAAAGATCAAAGTATGTCCACACTTAGTAATCGAGGCAATACAATTTGTGTTGATTCCATAAAACAATATATACTTAAATGTTAAAATCCAAACTCCCTTTGTTCTATTTATTTATAAAATACTTAATTTAATATTTAAAAATTATATATGTATATATATATATATATATATATATATATATATATTTAAAGTACTTATTAATATGTCAAAATACTTCTAAAACTAATTAAAATATATGATAATTATTTATATAGAATATTATGTAAAAAGTAAGGAATTTTGAAATAAATAAAAAAACTAATTTTAATGTTAAAAGCTACTTAGTTTAGAAATTCAATATTAATTGTTAAAGATATATTTAAACTCGAAACCAACTTTAAAATGCTCTTTTATGAGTTAGAAAATAAGTTTAAAAAGATTTTTAAAAATACATATTTTAAATATCATTTTTAAATAATTTACAGTTCAAAATAGAACAGGCAGCATTTCAGGAAATGCTATTTAAAGTTTTGTTACCATTGCCAATGTAACATCCCGGAATTTTTAACAATATCAATTTAATAATTTGTAGTTAAAATTAAATTGATATTGATATTCTGTTGATAATTTTTCAGATAAATTGAATAATCATCTTCAATAATTATTTAAATTGGTTATTTTATCTTTTAAATGATATAAATGGATTTCTATTTACAATATAAATATATGGTTCATATTTTAAATAAATAGTATTGTTTTAAATTTAGAATAAATTCAACAAATTGATTTCATGACTTAGTAAAATGGATTATTTATTTAATAAAAATATAATCTCTTGTAAAATGATTTTTTATTTAATAAAGAGATTTATAAAAGCAATATTAATATTGTATTGTCTTTTTAAATAAATTTTGAATAAGATTTGTAATGTTTATTTCAAATTGAATTTTTATTTATAACTTAATTTGAAAAATATTTGATTTTGAATTTAGTTGAATTTAAATTTAAAAAGTATAAAATTTTAAATTGTTTGATTGTCTTAATTTTTGATATGTATAAGTTCATTTATTAACATGATTTGTTTTTATTTCCATTTGTAAATTTATACATATGTTAAATATAAACTAACAAATTTAAATTAAGCTAAAATACATACATTAATTTGTAATTAGTATTAACTACTTTTAAAGATAACATGTTTTAAATTCATATGCATTCATATTGACAAGTGTTGTTAAATTGACAAGTGTTAATTTTTGTTTTCTAATTTTCTTTTATTACATTAAAATCTGAAATACATTTGTATAGTATGCATCTTCATTTCATATAACATTTTCATTCTTCTTTAATCAAAAGAAATTCTTCAAAACTTCCTGAATCAAAATCATGCAAATCTGCATATCTCATTTCTGTATTTCCTCAAACCCATCTGCATATTCATTTTAAAGATCTGCATACCTAAAAAAATTCAAATACAAAAATCTGCATATCTAATCCAAACCTCTACATAATCAAAATCCTTCATCTGCAAATCTCAATTCAAATGAACCTGCAAATCCCTGAAACTCATCAAAGATTAAAATCTGCATATCCCAAACTCATATTCAAATCTGCATTTTCTCTTCAAATTCAAATGAAGCCTACACATGCTTGTTTCTACATAAATGAATATCTGCATGCATTTGGAGATTAACAACTGCATCATCTACATGAAGGATATCAAAGTCAAGCCTGCACATGTTGTTTTCTGGAAAATTCAAACAGGGGTCTGCATTTATAGGTGAGTAACAATTTATTTTAAAACTAAATTAAAATGATATAGTTGCTTAAATTTATTTCCTGTTGAGTATGATGGATATGTCTGTGTTTGTGTATGAGATGGAATGCTTGCTTGATAGTGATGAATTCTTTCTTGATCTTGATTTTAGACTTAAAGATATAGTTTAAAATTTATGAACTCAAGATCTAATCTATGTTTAGATGCAAATTATCAAATAGAACTAGTAATATATCCTAAATAAAGTGCTAGATATTATTCAGGATAATAAACTTGTTTTCTTGACTCTGTAAAAATTTTAAAAAAAAACATCATGCGTGTTCAATTTCATCCATACCCAATCTAATTAATAAGATAATTCAGTAATACTAATCAAAATATAAACTGGAACTTGACTTTTAAATCAAGTATAGACATTTATAGGTGCATGTTTCATTACAGTTTATTTTTGAAACAAAATATGAATTTGTGAAAGATTTTTGCAATCTGTAATATAAGAAAAACTCGAAATTCTTTCTGAGTTATAGGGTAAGGATCGTAGATCCTTAGAAAAAAAATCAGAAATGAAATTTATATTGATTAGGGAAGCTGCAGTTTTGGTTTTTCTAAATTTAACCCTAGTTGAACAGGGGGGTTAAAGGTTGTGTCAGTGAGAGATAATGGATGGATCGAGTGACCTGATTTTTGGGGATTGTATAGTGGAAGTGTAGAGTAGCTCGAGGCCGGAAGGGTGGATCTGCAAGTGATCGGGGCAAGGTGAAATGGCCGTTGTCAGGATTGAGAAAAACCTGAAATTTCTTTTTCCAGGTTTTTGAATTTGGGGGTTTTCAGAGCAAAAATTTGAATGCTTGAATTTTGTTCAACCTGGTGTTGTAGTTAGGGTATTGAGGGATTTATGGAAGTGATTGGATCATCTAAGACGATGGGCAGAGGAGGAGATCGCCGTGCATATGCACGGCGACAAGTTCTCTGATGATTTATTTTGGGGTTCTGGCTGTTACAGGGGAAAGGTTGGGTTAACTCGAAGCAAGTTGATGTGGAACTCGGAGTAAATGGGGGGAAAAACCCGAAGCAAGATTTTGTTTCCTCGGGTTAAACTGTAGTTTACAGTTACACAGTAAACTGTGTTTGTTTTTATAATTTGGGTTTTAAACTTTTAAAATCTGGGGTTTCAAATTTAAAAATTTGTAGTTATAGGTTTTAAATAAAGTTTAGGTTTAAAATTTAATTCAAGTTTGAATTAATAATTTGAATTTAAATTCCAGGTTAGAGTTGAAACCTGTTTTCTGTTTTCTGCAAATCTGGATTTAATTTTTTTTTTAAATCTGCAGTTTATGGTTGAGAAAAATTTAAGTTCAAATTTAAATGCAAGTTTAATTTCTCATTTGAATTTAAAATTTCAGTTTTTAAACAGAAATTTAAGTTTAAAAAATTAACTTTATTTAACTATATCATGTTGATAAGATAGTTTAAACTTTTTAATAATAAGATTATAGAAATATGAATAGAGTTGAAGTTAATTTTAAAATCTGGGAATTCAAAGGTTTAATTTGAATTTCAGGTTTAAATTTTAAAGAAGGGTTAAATTTGAAGTTTCAAATTAAAATGGAAATTTAAATTATTGAAAGTTTTGAAATGACTTTAACTTTAAAAATTTCCATAGCATTTGTTTGATTTGCAACTTAAAAAGTTTTAAATTATTTAAAACTTTGATAAGTTTTAAACTTGAATTTAAATTGAAATTTAAAAGTAATTTCATAAGTACTTTGTTTTAAATTAAATTGTTTTAAACATAATTAAGTTATGTTTTATTTTGGAAAATTTGATTAAGATTTATGTTTTAAAATTAATTAAAAGGTAATTAAGATTAATTAATTAATTTAATTAATTAATTGAATTTGGAATTAATAATTGATTAATGAATAATCAATTTGGAATTAAGATCATTAATTAAGTTATTAATTAATGATAAATGAATATTAGTTATGTAATTAAGTTTTTATTTAAGGTTAATTAATTTAATAATTAACTTTAATTAATGAAAGATTAAAGATAATTTAATTGGTAATTAATTTAAGTTAATTACTTTATAAAATAATTAGAGAATGGTTAATGAAGGTCATTAACCATGATTATTTAACAATTAATTAATGTAGTTAATTTTTATAATTAGATTAATTAATTTAATAATAATCAATTGTAAAGGGTTTGAGTATAATTACTTGATAAAGTAATTAAGGAATTAATTACTTAATGTAATTAATTTAATTTAATGTGATTGTTTATTTTAATTAATTAAGTTTAATTAATTATAAACACTTGAGTTTTATAAATAATTATTTATGTAATTAATGTTTGGAAATTACTTAGTTAAGTAATTAATTAATAATTACAGATTGTAATTAAGGAGATGTTTAAGAATGAGTAATTTGGTTTAACTATTTAGTAATTAATCAAGGGATTAATTAAGTAATTAATTAAAGGATAATTAATTTGTTTAATATAGTAATTAAGTTAGTTAATTACTAGATGTGAATAATCTGTGATGATGATTAATAAGTTAATTACTTAAGGTAATTAATAATTAAGGATCATTAATTATTTTAATTAGTGATGCAATTAAAGTTGATTAATTATGATTAATTAATCAATAATAGGTAATTAATTAATGTAATTAATTAAGGATTAAGGCAATTAATTATGATCAATTAATTAATTGAAGTAATTAAAGATTAATTACTGTTTGTTTGAGGTTAATTAATTTGTGAAATTGATTAAGAATAATTACATAGGTATAATTAATCAAGAATGATTAATTTAGGTAATTTATTCTGAATGATTGATTAATTGATTGTAATCAATTAAATGATTGAGTAAGCAAGATATAATTTGATGAAGTAATTAATTTAATTTATTTTAAATTAATTATAGATGAAGGAATTAATTTAATTCATTTTAAATTAATTAGAGGTATAGAATTAATTTAATTCATTTTAAATTAATTATATGGTATGAGTGAATCTTTGCTTATGTATGAATGGATGTCATGGATTGTCTTGGATGCTTTGTGATCTCAGTAGTGAGATAAATAATATTGTGTGGTATGGATGTTGATTTGTATTGTGATGATAACATAGGTTATCTATTGTGATGATGATATATGGAATATCTATTTGATATTGATGATGTGAATTACCTGTTATGTGATAATGATTGATTATCAATTATGATTTATAAGTTATCTATCTGTGTGTATATAGATACTGTAATTGAATTGTTTTAAAACCTTTAAAACAACTTGGACCTTAAAAGACACGCTTTGGTTTTCGATGAGACCGAGATCGGGTTTCCATATTTGGATATCCGAAAACCACATCGATTCCAAATAACGTTAGGTCGTGAATAAAAATGGAGCTTTGTAAAGACTCGAGGTGTAAGGACTATGAGTCAATATAACTCTGAGGGTGATTCCGTAATGAGTTGACGGAATTAGTTCTTATAGATTCGAGATGGTGGTTTAAAGTGCAAGGGTTATTGTCGTTAACTCTGAGGGTGATTCCAAAATGAGTGTAACGGGATAATGCTTTCGGTTTCGTTCGAACCCGGAACGAACTTGTATGGATTGAATGCTTTCAGAACATCGTCAGGTGGACGATGAGCATTCTAAGTGATGTGTCCTATAAAGGTAATCGTAACCTCAAGCCTCATCAACCGGGAATGGCTAAAACAGGGGAGGTGCAGCAAAGCTTCGTGGGTCTCACCCACTGGAGAGCAAGATTGATCCCTGTCTAGAAGTTCCTTTATATTCGGCTGTGTGGGTGGTTGCTAGCTACAACCACGGGGTTGTCTTGTTTGTAACTGTTCAGTAAGGAATGGGTCCGGCTTTGTGTTGCAGGGGGTCGGGAGTGATCCTCAGTACGTTGATCTAGGCCACGTACTGTGACGGGCAGTACCCCAGTAGCCCTGCCATTGTATGGAATCCAAAATCCAATAAGTGCCAACGGTTTTGATTGTATTACCCACTTTTGTGGCTAGTAGCTGGAATTTAATCATGTAACAATTTCGGCTATTTTATATTTACTTGAAAACCCTAGACACTATTATAATATCATCGGATTTCCTATCAAATGTTTTGGTTAGCGTAAGGTAAAAACTTTTCCATGTTTATGTGTGGGAAGTCTTACGTGATACCTTTCTTTTCAAAAGGTTTTTTTTAAAAGTTAAGCAACTTTAACCTGTTACTCACACCAGACCCATGTCTGACCCGGAGTTTATTTTTGTTTTTTCATAAACTCTTGGGTACTCAAATTTTTATGAGTAGTCAAGGGAATTCAGGTTAGGATTCGGATTAGCTTTGACGAATTGTGGAGGAGCAAATGGAGCAGGAGGCTTCTGCGTTAGATATTAGTATTCCGCTGTGTGTTCTCTGTGTTGTTGTATTGAGTTGTAAATACTAGACAGGTGTTTATAACTGCCTAGTATATGTGATGTGTATGCTGTGTATCTCTGATTGGTATTGTATATTATGTAAATACTTATGTTATTAATATAATTTATTCGTTCCGCTGTTAGATTCTGATGTGTTGTTTCTTCTTTCTCTTCTATCTTTCTCTTTTCTATCCCTTTCTTTCTTATTCATGACGCGATTTTCCGGGAGTGGAAAGTCGGGTCGTGACAGCCAATATTGTTTTGCTACAACTTTGAGCCTAGATTTCAATACCATCACAATTGATTTTAGACCCATTCTGTTTTTTCCATTAGTTATTATACTTTCAGTACTTGAAAACCATGAACAAAACCCTAAAGTATATCTTTTACTTATCTTAGAGAATTTTCCAAAAATATGGTATTTTACTAATCTGCACTTATAGCGACTATTTCGCTACAATTTTTTGCATTTCATTCAACTAGCTATCAAATAAATTAGGCTTCAAACTTTCCTAATAATAATGACATATTATTTACTTGATTACACGGTAAAGAAACCTTCCAGAATTTCAGTCATTTAAAATTGGGATATTTAATTTATTTTAAAAGTTCACAAGTTAGTTTTATAAGTTGAATAACTTATATTTGATATATAAGGATTTAATTGGATGATTAAATTGTTAATTTAATATTTGAAATTGTGAAAATAATTGATATTTGGATTTAATGTGAATAAAAAATGAATTATCAAGTTGATTTAAATTCCATTTGAATTTGAATGTTGTTAGAGAACTTTTGAAATCGATTTAAAAGTTAATTTGTAGAAATTGAATATATTAATATTCAATTAACGTGTGAAAATATCCATTTTACAAACAGTCTTAGATTTTGATGAAATCAGTTTCATTGGATCCGTAATATTGTATTATTGTTAGATTTTGAATTTCGTGTCAATCAGATTTATGGTTTAGTCGTGGCAAGCTGAAATGCGTAGAAATTTTTTTAAGTGAATTTTAAATTTAAATAAGTCGATTCGAAAACCTATCTTCCAAATACGATCTAATTGGCCCTCGATATATATTGCATTGTGTTCGGAATAGGGGTAAAACATTATAACTGCTAGGATATATGCTACATTTCGAGTTTGAAAATTTTCCGGATTTGAAAATTTTCTGTAAAAGGACTTGATTTTTTATATTTTTACTCAAACCTAAGTAGGGTTTACGGCCGCCGTTTAAACATTTCAATGGCCGACATTTTTTTGATCTTTCACCCTCTTTTTCTTCCAATCCGTAAATATTTAGAAAAAAGCTTCAACTACAATATTGTAGAGGGTAGAGAGACGAATACATCCAACGGTGATGATGGATTTTAGAGCTACAGATCGACAGTGATTTGCATTTGAACACCGTTCGTTTGAGCAGGGTTTTCGAGACTTGGGGAGGTTTGATTTTGACCAGTCTTTGGTCAATGGTGTGTCGCGCGATGTGCTTTCGTTTGGCGTCGTCTGATCAACGCGTAGGCCAGCGAGGAGGTCGCGACAATTTGAGTTTGTAGGCGGCTGAGTGGGTTCATTTGCATAAGGACAAAGGAAGAAGAAGAAGAAAAGGATGCACGGCCGTGATATGCGTTGTTTGAACATGCAGTCCAGATTGATTAAAGGTTTAAAAATAAAAAGAAAATTGTAAATCATTATATTTAAATTCGTACAATCTTTAAAACATCTTAACTTTGTCATATGAGGTCCGTTTTCCATGAAACGAATTGCATTGGGTCCGTAATGATGAGCATTACATTTTAGAGCTAGTTTAGAGTTGATTGGAGCTAATGTAAATTTTAGGTAAAATTAAATGCCTGTTTAATTTTATTCGGAATAAAACACTACAACTGTTATTGGAACCGATGTGAGTACAAATCACTCTTTCTGGCTCACTGATATTTTTGTATAAGTAAGAATAAATTTATTTTATGATAATTAATGATTTTTTGAATGATATATGATATGTTGTATATATATTGATTGGTATTTGGATATATTCCTGCTAATTGGAATAGATGAGACTCTATACGTTCTCGTGTATGAGCGAATGACCCTTTGTATGCGTGTCTGCCTCGAAGCGGTCATTGTACACATATTCTAATATGTATATTTGTTGCGGGTGACGTGTTGGAGGGATACAACTAGATTCCTCACCACTATTGGTTCATTTATAGATATTGTGATATATGTTGTTATCATATGATATATGATGATTTGATTGCCGTGATTGATATATTTAGTGTTGTTGCAGCATTGGGTAAAGTGATGATTTCGAGTTAAAAGGATTTTCAAGTGATTTTGGAAATAGATATTTTATTTAATTTTGAATTATTAAGTAAATAGATTGATTTTGAATAAATATGTTATAATTTTTCTGTTGTAAAAATTATGATTTTTGTGATATATAACTAGAAACATGATTTTTGAAATATGGAGTTAACTATTTTGCAAATAGTTTGAACTGAGATTTTTGAATAATTATAAATAGTTCATATATAAGATTTATAAAATTGATATTTTAGAAATAAAAAATGATGGAATTGTTAAGGAGTTTTGTAAGTGTTAAAATGAAGTGTAAATAAAGAGATTTCTAAGTAATTAACTTATAATTTGGATTTTGGCATGTAAATGAGATATAAATGGTTATAAACGAAAGTTTTATAATGTATAAATGGAATTTATAAACATTGTTTTAGTAATCTGAAATCAATTGAATTTGACAAGTTAAATACAGAAATTATTAAAGGAATTTCATCCATGATTTTGGACAGTGGATAATCCTTTAAATTGAATGTGTAAAAGCAATGCATTTGGTCGGAATTAAATCCACGATTTTGGATAGTGGATTATCCTCTAATAAATGTGTAGATGTAATGAATTTGGTAAACGATTTATATTCACGATTTTGGACAGTGAATAATATATTAAATAAAATGGATATATTTTGGGAAGTGATATTTTAAATTGAATTTAAATGATTTGAAGATATTTTAAAATGCGTTGAGTATCGAATACATAGATTTCAACATTCATTCTTGAAATGGACGTTTTCAAGAAGTAAGGAAATGATAGACTATAACACTGTTGGTATAGTAAATCATTTTCGAAAGAAAATGTTTTGTATAGTATACGAGATTTATATGTCTATCTAATTTTCTAATCCCTATACAAATGATTTTGGGTTGTCGTAATGATGTTTTACGCAACATTCTTTTTGACCCAAAATAAAGATGTTTAAAAGAATCTTTTCCTTAAAGAATAAAATATATACTTAATCGTGATTTAAGTATATGTAATATTTTCTAAGTGTTGAAAATAAAAGAGATTTGTGAATTCCTTATTATGATATAAGTATATGGAAATGCTTTCCAATATAGAAAATTGAAATAGGTTTTGAGATTATATCTTTTAAAAGATAATTCGAAGTGAATATTAGGCAAATGAATCAATTAATAAAAAATTAATAAAAAGGGCCTAGTGATTGTTTATGGTGCTAGATATTTGTTTGTGTGCTTTGATAGTTAAATAACCGACTATCAACTTTGGCCATTTTAGTTCCTCGACTTCATATGGGAACTATTTAGTCGTACACTTAGTACGTAGCCTTCTGTGTAAGCTTGATTATCGTTTGTGTTGAGGATGTTGGTTCTACAATGCGGAGTATTACTCCAATATATCGAGCTTCCTTCTTGGCCCAAAGGATAGCAAGTCGAAAGTTGGAGACGTAATAAGTCTATAAGACTTAGTTTCTGTGTGAAGTTGAGAAATGCTTTTGCGTTGTTGGTGCGAAGAGATGGGGATCAAATTTATCTGAAAACCACTTTGGACCAATGTATATGCGTTAGATTGTATAGGTTGGCCGATGATATAGATATTCAGGATTTTCATAGTGGAGGACTGCTTGTTGATTGTTTGGGGTTAAAATCCCATTATACATCCAGTAACAGTAGTCTCTTCGTTATGAAATATCCAATGCAAGGACTATTCGCTACTAATCCTAGGAATTTCCCGACAGGATACTTTCGGTTTGTCCTGTTCTTGGACAACTTGTATAGATGTCTGTCCGACATTGCATTTTTAAAGATTACGTACATTGGTTTTTACAAACTTACATCAGTGGTGGCAAAGAAGGCAACTTCTCTTAGCTTAACATCCTCCTTGAGACGTACGAGCTCAAGGGTTGTATTTTTATGGAAGGCAATTAGTAGTCAACGGAAATGGCCATGTGGCATTCAAAGTGACGTGATACGTGATTGTGAAAGGTAATCGTTACATCTGGCCTCATCAACAGGAAAATGACCAAAATAGGTGTAACGACCCAGAATTCTCGATCTTGAAAATTCCAGATAGTTAGGAAAAAAAGAAAGAGATAGAAGAACAGAAACACCAACATCTCACATTCACGGCGGATAAAAATATAATATCAAATAATAACAGTTTACAAAAGAATTCTGTGTCTGTCAAACACATTTATAATACATCAGAATTACACATATATACAGACACTGGATATACACAATCATCAAGTCTCAAATATACAACAATATAATACAGCGGAAACACTCCATACGTTCTTACCATCCAGCTCGCCTCCTGAGCTCTAGAACGTCCTTACCTGAAAATCTGTAATACTCGGTCTGACCCGAGCATTACATCAAAATAACACCCTGGTCAGTTTGGAAACCAGCGTGAGTAACCCATCTAATATAGAATTCAAAGCATACAACTTACATAAAACCCGGGGTAACTCGTATCAATTTACAAATTCAAAATTTGTTATAGACATCACTTATTTCACACATAAATTTTCTAAGTACCAAAATTTAGATAAATATTCCAATTCACTTAAATCATCTCATTCCATCCTATTGATTTCACATATCAATCTATAAAAATTTGAAGTGGTTTCGGATATTTTCTAATACCCGACCCCGGTCTCTTCAAGTCTCATGTCATCCTAACCCAAGTTATCCAAATGAAATACACTTCAAACTTTAAATACAGGATGTCCCTTTACACAACAATTCACCATTGATAGATAACCACAATATCCTGTCCGCTTAAACATATGATACTACAAAACATTTCATATCTAAGATATCAACTCACTCAAGGCATCCAATACCATTCAATCATCCATAAGCAAACTTGATCACTTCCAAAATAAATTTAATCACTTCTAATTGAATTACTAACATCAATCACTTAGATTTATTCACTTGACTTTAATTTCAAATCAATTAATTAATCACCCCTTAATTATCCATCTTAATTAATCACCCTGGATTAATTACCTTTCAATTACATTCAAGTAATTATCTTTAATTAATTACACAAATTAATTATTCTTAACCAGAAACAGTGATTAATTTTTAATTATTTCACAAGTTAATGAACTATAATTAATTACATTAATCCTTAATTACATATATTAATTAATTTCTCATGAATCACTTATTATTGATTGATTTATCTTAATTAATCAACCTTTAATTACATCATTAATTATATAAATTAATGATTTCTAATTACATTTTAATTTATCCTAATCTAAATTAATTACATTAAGTAATTAATCATTACGTAAACCACAAATATTAATCACTCTTGATTAATCTCAACCAGTAATTAACTACCTTTTTATTTACTTCATTAAATAAATTAATTACTCATTTTATAAAAGAAGTTTAAAGGAATTTAAAACCAAATTCATTTATAAATTCAAATCAATTTTAAAAAAATGCACTTTAACATTCAAGTTGTTAAACAATTTAAATTTAAAAACTTTATTTGTTTAAAAACTGAGATTCACTAACTTGAATTCCAGTTTTAATTTTAATTTAAACTTGTTTTAAATCTCTACTTTACAATTTAACTTCAGTTTTAAAAATCACTTTTATTTCTTTCCAATTCATTCTTATTTTTATTCTATAATTATTTCACTTCCAAAAATTTACTCTTATATTTCTTCCAAAAATCTCATTTCTATAGATTTTGATAACTCAGTGTACCGAAAAATATTCAAGCAAACCATAGTATTCAATATTCCAATTATCAATATAATTCATCACAGCATATCAAACATTCATAACATAGAATATTAAACAATCTAAATAATTTTGAGGAATCCAGTTAGATCCCTCCGACCTGTTTCCCTGCATCGACAGATGTTAGCACAATACCAATTCTACTTCGAGGTGGAATATCGCGGTATATGGGATTTATATAATATCATCCGCTATTATGCGGCGCGAAGGGTCACATCCGCTATAAAATGCGGGAAATCAATCACTCTAGTATATACTATATATATACTACTATATATATTATAGCATATCAAATCAATTCAATCATTCACCCAATTATTTAAATTTAACCATTTAAATTTAAATTGAACTAGATGAGTGAGATTAACTCAACTTTGATTTTTGTTTGGCAATCCATTTCCATCTCGACCATTCTTCTAATTTTCGGACCTTGTGTAAATATTTATACAATTTATCAATATTCGATTTAATCAAACAATTAACCACTATTTAATAGTTTAAATTTTAACTAATGGTTTAATTTAACCAAATAAATCTAAATTTTTAAACTAATTTTCCTTTTTATCAATCTAAAAATAAATAAATGGGTTAACTAATAAATTAATCATTTGAATAAGAATTTTTTTTAAATAAATTAGTAAAAAAAATAGACATAATTATATATATACTGAATTTTTAAAAGATAGAACTGTTAAAAATCCTTCTACAAATTAAAATCTCATCCAAATAAAATTCCTGCCTTCCTCTAATATGCATGAATATTAATTATATTGTTTAGTTCTAATCTATATACATTTATTTAAATTAAATTAAACAAAACTGATACCTTACAGGCCCGAACCCATCTCCTCAAACACGCTCAAACATCCACCTCTTCGTCGACGCGCCTACTCCAAAGTTTTTCCATCAATCACTACGTGCGTGCACTCGAATTGAAAACTTCGTCCTGCCGCCAAGGCTCGAACACGAGCTTGCCGACCAACCCTAAGTCGCCTCAAACTAGCACGAGTGCTTCAGCCGCTCGTCTCGCAAGCTTTCCCCAACCAAACTCGCCTTCCTCACGCTCGCGAATCAAATCGCTTCATCGCCGCTATGCTGAAGCTTCAGCCGCCACCCCTAGCCCTTGCGAGCTTTAATTTGATCACAGATTTCATTCGATCCAAGAACGAGCTTTAAATCGTCTGTCACCTTGTATTTTAATCAAATGAAATTCGATTTGCTGTGAAAGATTTGGGGGAGGCCGCTCTGAAATTAAAAAGAAGTTTGTACGTGATTTGATTTTGGTTTCGAGAGCCCTACTTTTTTTTCAATTTCAGTTTCTGAAAGAAGATAAGCCCTTGCTTTATAAAATTGTAGTGCTGAGTCTTCGAGAGGAAGATAGGTTGACTAAGAGATAATGATGTTTGACTTTGAATACATATTATAATATTAAAAATATCTCTTATATGGCAACATAAAATCCCAAACCCTTATCGAGGTATGCCGCCGGGCGTTTATAATGTTATACCCCTATTCCGAACGTAATGGAAAAAATTTCGAGTCCTAATTCGATCGTATGGAGAAGATAGCTTTTTGGATTAGTTATTATATTGAATTTCGATATAAATTTCAGCGCGTTTACATATCGTACGCTCCCATAACAACTCTAAACACTATGAAAATTAAAATCTGATAATAATACAATATTACGGATCCAATGGAACTGGTTTCGTCGAATTCCAAGACTGTGCCTTGGAAGGCTATTTTTAAACGTCAATTTAAACGATATATTTTCGAAACTTAATACAACATTCCCAAATTCAATTTCAACACCTTTACTGTAACAACCCGCATGTTTGTCGATTTTTATATTTAAATATTTTATTTAAATATTTATCGATACTCGGAATTTAGTCCAAAAAGCTACTTTTTGCATACGGTCGAATTAGGACTCGGGACCACTCCCACTGAGTTTAAAATGCCGTTTGCGACCTTTTTGAGTATAAGCTTCGATATGTTTGGAGAAAGTTGATTTTTGCTACTTTTTCACTTAGGGTTTTGATTTGGGCTGAGCCCACTTATGTATTCAGTCCCAACCCCTCTCCTCCTCATTTACTTCATTTCCAATTCCTAATACTCAAGCTTTAGCAACAATGGTGGGAGAGATGAGAAATTAAAACTCAAGCCCTAGTTTTCTTTTGCAAATCAAGTTCTAGCTCCAAACTAATAGAAGAACTCATTGGTAAGCTTCTCTTCTTCTTCTCCAACTCAATCCCTTATCAATTTCAGAAATTCCTAAACCTAACTTTGGGAATGTTCTTCTTTTAAAGCTTAGAATTAAGTTTCTTGAGTTGCATTTGAAGAGTGGTTGATTCTCCTTTGCTTTCAAGCATCTTCTTCAATCGTTTGGGTTCAAAGGTGAGATTTTTATCTCACATCTATGACTATAATTATCTTTGGTTGTTGGGTATGAATTCCTAACACTTCTTCATGTGCATTTGCTCTTGATTGGGATTGGTTTTGTGAACATTCCAAATTTTAGTGTTTTGAGTTCAAACCTTCAAAAATCATAGCTTTGTTGTTTGAACTTGTTTTTGGTGATGCATCGAGGAGCATATAGGGCCGGGTTGCCGATTGGCATAAACCCTTAGAGCCAATGTTCGTCCGGTTGCATTTTGGAAGAGTTAGCTCTTCATTTGAATAGGCTGAAAAACAGCCCAAGCATGATTCAGTCGACTGAATCTTCTATTCAGTCGACTGGACCTGAAACCCGAAAGTTTTCAGGTATGATTCAGTCGACTGAATCCTCTGTTCAGTCGACTGAACCTGGAAACAGAAAGTTTCCTGAACCTGGAAAATTTCCAGGCACAGGGTCAGTCGACTGAAAACTCTGTTCAGTCGACTGAACCTGCTGTTTGGGTCCATTTTGCCTTTTTGGATTGAATTTCCAATTTAAATCGATTCGTGATGATCCTATTTGTTGTTATCATTTATTATGACTTTGATGACTCCTTTTTAGGGATTTTTGAATATCCATTTCGATGGATTCTTTATCGGTTTCTTTGGATTTTATTCACATCTTCGTATGTGAATTTTAGTGATTGATTGTTCCTACAATCTTCTTTGTGATTTGTCACTTTAAAAATATAAAGGTTTCGATACTAATAGTAAATATCATAACTCTTTCTTCAAATGATTTCAACACTATTTTATTACAAAGCTCGTTTTCTCAAACCGATTTCCAATCTATTAGTATATACAAATCTTTACCTCACTCGTATGAGAAATCTAATTAAACGACTTAGTAAAATAAGTGGTATGAAACGCTTGCGTTTACTTCGTCGGTTAATTCTTGGACTTGTCCGATTGAATCTCTTATGACAATTTTCTAGTGGAGATCTACAATTTGTTCGTAAATATTTAAGTTAAGCTAGTGGTTATGGGACATGAAGCTAAACTCATATATTTACTAGCTTATCGTAATTGACACTTCTCGTTGATCATGACGATCATCTTTGTGATTTAGACTAGCAATGTGCGATGTCTCTTTGTCTGCGAGGGAGACTAAACCCCGTTTTGTGGAGTTTCGACTCAAATTGGTGGGGTAGCAACCCATGGTCTTCGGGCCGTTTGTGGAGCTTCGGCTCAATTTGTGATGGTTAGCAACCATGGAATTAGCGTTCCGTTTGTGATACACGTGTTGGTGAGATTTATGCTCCTGTTTGTGATAGGCCTCCCCTCCTTTTTGTGATTTCTGGATTTCTTGAGATGATTTCTAGAATTTGTGTTTCACCAATTTTCGTGATTTCCATTGATAAGTTTTATCAATATTTGTGCATTGGTGAATTTGTGTGTCATTGACTTTTGTGATTGACATTGATATAATCGTCAATATTTATGGTTTGGTGAACGAAATAAGGAGTATGACATTTCTTTGATTCTTGTGTAGATTCGGTGATATTGATTAATCTCTTGTTGATTTTCAATTACTTATATATATATATATATATATATATATATATATATATATATATATATATATCACAGCTTGGCATTGTGATTATTATGTGTTTAGTCATATCTCTCATTCTATATCGTTTCATCTGATATTTATAGTTAGACTGATCCGTTTATTATTTTCTTATTAAATAATACTCGGGTCAGACCGAGATGTTACAGGTGCTTCAGCTTGACTTCTCACTTGAGATTGATTTCTCTGACTTTTGACTAACTACTTAGATTAGTAGTTATTTTGTTGTATACATTTGAGATATAGACTCCATAATGTATACTTATTCTTTTGTGTAGTTCATGTAACTATTCTTTTGTGATATTGTGGATCTTTTTAAACCACTACTCTGATACGCACTTCTAAGTGTGATATTCATATCTATTTCCGCCTTTGTGATATGAATTGTCTGTGACTGATTTATGTTATGTCTATCTCTGTATTTCTTTCCGAAGATATTATAGCCACTGTGTAGTAGCTTTGAGTTTGTGTCGGTATGCCGGATTTCCTCTTGATAAAGAATTTCATGTTATACTATCTGGCAAATCGATGCTCTCACAAAGCAATTACACGGATGGTCGCTCCTCAACAGCCTTATTCTCCGTGCTAGTTGACAGCATTCACCGTAATGTTCTTGGCTAGCGTGGGTATAGAGGTGGGGCGTCACATTTACTATCTTTAGTTCTATCAATATAAATTCCTCAAGCCTTCAAATTATTTTTAACAAGCTTAAAACTGAAGATTCAATATTCCACCCAACTTTCAATTATTAAATTCAATATTTTAGTTATCAAATAAATAGTGATGTTTGGAATTCAAGTTAAAATAAATCTTTCAAATATCTAAAATCAATTAGATATTCCAATTTCAAATGCTTAAAAATTTTGGGTCGTCGCATTCCTCCCCCTTAAAAGAATTTCGTCCCCGAAATTGCTAGTTAAGAAGAATGGTCTAATACACATTTAATTTTTCCCAAAACCAAACAATTCTCAAAACAATCATTTTATTAAAGACAAACTAACCCTTTTTCTAGCTTTCTAACTTATCCATAAGTCCCAATAATACTATTTACTTAACAATTCAAATTTGAATTTAAAACCAAATTTAGAATTATCAAAATTTTCTAAAATTTTTTCTAACTCCTTAAATTTTCGAATTTTTTTGCTAGCGTCTCCTTTGCGCGTATAGCTCGGTACAACTACAAAATGCCTCTACGGGCTTCCAAATTCCAAAAGAAAACAAAAGGCCAAGTGGCTAGATCAAAAACCCAATCAAATTTCATACGGAAATTTAAACACATACCTTTTTATCGAGCAATTCAAATTTATCTTCTGAAATCAAAACCTTTCCTTTCCCTTTATAATACCAGCATATCCTACTTAGCAATAATATCCAATCATAGCTTTTAAAATCATTTTATACATTTCCTTACAGAAGTTTTCATATATACTTCTATTTAAATTAGTTTTCTCATTTCCATATGAATTCAATTATCTTCAACTCTAAATATTGAATTTTATCTTCCATTTATAACTGATTCATATCATTATTTTAAATTAGTTTCATCCACTAATTTATTTCAATTTCAAATTTGAAATCGTTTTGTCGCTAACAAAAATTTTCCAAAAATTTTCATAAATTTTCTAACTCCCAAAATTTTCGAATTTTTTTGGCAGAGTCTCCTTTGTACGAAGGAGCTTTTGCAATTTGACAAGAGATATAAATATATATACATCGACCCACACGGTCGGAAAAACAAAAACAGTTCATATTTCCTATTTTTATTGCGCAGGCGTAACTTTATTTAGCATTTTTAAGCAAGCGGCTTATTTAATTTGCAATTTGCGCAATCCAAACCAGCCAAACGGCCTCCTTGAACCTGTACTTACTCAATTTAAATATGTAAGTATTAAATATACAAAATTTATTAGCATTCCACTTATTTTCAATAGCTAAACACATGCATTTCATAAGCAACATGCATCAAACACTTTCCATAAGCAATTATATGATTTTAAAGCTAATTCAATTGCTTTCAACCAATTCATGTGCCAATCCATTCAATTTAATGGTTTACACTTCAATTTCTTACATTCAATTTATTTTAATTCCTTCCATTTTAATTCATTCACAACCATTTTATTTTGCCCGACACATTCCATGCATGTATACTACTAACCATCCCTAAATTAATTCAACCCAATCTTTTATTTAACGGTCTACCCTTCCTACTTGAAGTCGAGCTACTATAAATTTTAAACTTATGTTAATTTACTTTAATTTAGTCTAACTAGCTTACTCTTTTATTTTAAAATTTTAGAAATACTTGTAAATTCACATATACTATTAAAATAGCTTTTTATAAAAATACTTCTTATAACTCGACGTCTCAACCAGTCCATCCTTGTTCTCATAGAAATTCGGTCGTACGTTGATCAGGCGTAGGACTAAAAATCTATAAGTACTTGGTAAACCCGTTTTCAACACCTAGTGAAAATACTTGGGAAAATAATTTTATTGAAAATTTAGAAAACATTTTTTAAAAATAGAGGAAATATCTTTGGCGAGAATGTTCTAGAAATCATCACCCCATCCATGGTCGCAGTTACATCCTGGGTTACGTTGCAATCGCAGCAAAAGTCCATGTAACTGTAGACACTTTACGCCCCTCAATTACTCCATGGAACCCACAACAGATCGCGGTTACATCCCAGGGTTACGTTTCCATCGCAGTAAAAGTCCATGTAACTGTAGGCATCAGCACCCTCGATTTTCGCTGTCAAAAATGAAACTTCTCCCCTCCCACATAGGTCGCGGTCTACCGATGTAAAATCAAACGCAGACTATTGGCTCTCAACGGCACACACGACTTTCGCTATTTACCATAGGTCGCAGTCTACTGATATAAAATCAAATGTAGACTGTTGGCTCTCAACAGCACACACGACTTTCGCTATGGTCTGTAGTAGATCGCAATGACATCGAGTTACACTGTCGTCACAGCATAACCCAAATGCCTCTGTAGGCATCAGCACCCTCGACTTTCGCTACACACTACTCATAATCCTCAGGAACTAGTTTTGTCCGGACTCCTCATAGGATCAACTTTAGAACTCCCCCCTTAGGGTTCAAGGTAGTACCACCTTGTGGCACTCCTGAGAAGTTCATTTCAAGGGAGCGCCTTTTTCCCCAGAGCCATTATCAAAACACTTTATACTATACAAATATAATATCTTCCAAATCATACACCTAGTATGAATCTCATATAAATCTCCTTTTCTCAAAATCGATTATCCAAAATTGATAGCTCTCAAACTAGGCTTTTCAAATTCCAATATTGATTTTTCCCAAAAATCAAAAGCCTTTCCAAATCCGAAGGTTTTTAAAACCTTTTTCCAAAATCCTCATAAGATCCTTTATATATATATATATATATATATATATATAATTATAAAAAAAAAACTTTGGATCATTTCAAACTTGTATAAAACTCTTTTTATACTTCAAACACTTTCAAAATCCTTTTCTTCCGGCAATAGATTCAACAAGGGAAGATTTATCTAATATAACAATGATATATAACTTTGTTTATTCAAAATAAAATATTCAAATTTGAATACTCTTTTTTTTATAAAGTTGTTTCCATATTCCTTGTCATCATAAAAATATCCAACTTTCACTTTTATCCATTGTATATTTCACAAAATATACTTTCATTTCAAAAGAAATCATTTCACATTTCTTATTCGCAAATTTCCAATATAAATTTCATTCAAAGCCGTACAATGTACACATATCATCTGTACGCTATACCAATCTGATTGCTCACTCGATCACACAATTTCACTTCCGAACTAGTATCGTCCACCCGACTTCCTAGTGCAGACTTAGATCTGGTTTCTTGATCAGAAACTATCATTCTCCTTGCATAGCCATAACTATGATAGAGAATATCCAGAACCAATCAACAATCCATCCAGGTTCACCATCGAAAATCGAGTGAAAAATCCCAACTCGGATCGATAAACTATCTCGAAATTCTGTGCTCGAATCTGGATCAAATCACTATGCGAATAGAATAATATACGTACATCCTACGTATTTAACTTCATTGATTATTAGCCAAATCAATTTCCTTTCTATTCATCCTCACTTTGATTTTATTCACTTATTCACATTTGCCTTAATCCCCATTTGGATTATCACTTCAATTCTTATCTCAGTTGGGTATTTAATCAATAACAGTTTGAACTCCAACCAGTTTATATTTAAAAAAAATAGATTGAATTTTTTTTAAATAGATAAGTAGTTGAAAAATAATTATTATTTTGCAAAATAGCTGTAAAATAGTTAATTAATTGTAAAATAGTTGAAAAATAGTCAAATAGTTGTAGAAATTTTAAACAATTGCAAAATAGTTGTAAAATAGTAATTAATTTGTAAAATAGTTGAAAAATAGTAGTTAGTTTATAAAACAGTTGAAAATTTGTTAAATAGTTTCAAAAATAATTGTAGAATAAGTATAAAATAGATTGGGGTTTAAAAAGAAAGGTTATATATAGTAAATAGATAGGAAAATAGATTAAAAACAGTTTATATTAAAATATTTTATTTGGAAAGATATATCAGAGCCAAGTTGTTCAATTCCCAATCTCCATTCTCATCAATTCAATTTAAATTTCCATCTCAATTTAAATTGACTCAATTCCAATTTAAATAACTTCAATTTCCATTGAAATTGAATTAACCCCAATTCAAGTTGAATCAATCTTGATTTCTTTCCAAATTCAAATCAAATTCCATTTGATTTCAAACCTACTCAACTTTAGTTACAATTCCAAATTATTCCAATCAATTTGGACTCATATCAGTTGAACCTACTTCAATTTCAAATCATTTCAATTCAATCCAATTCAAATTTTCCATTTAAATTTTTAAACTTATACATCTTCAATCACAAGTCCAATTATTTCAAATCAGATTCAATTTGAACGAATTCAATTCAAATTTAAACCATCCTGAATTACATAAATTCGAGTTAAATTTTAAAGTGTTGATTTGGTCCTTTAAATCAAATCAACTTATCTCTTTAAACCATTTAATTCTGAATCCATTTCAAACTTATCTTCATTTAATTTTAATTTGGTTGTATTTCTATTACCACTTAATTCTCATTATTAAATTTTCAAATAATATAACAATAAATTAACTTAATATTTATTAGAAAGAAATATTGCTTTATATATCAAAATATATTCTTATATAAAATCATTTAAAACCTTTATATAAGAAAATTACAAGTACGTGCTCATATATGTGTGTGTGTGTGTGTGTGTGTGTGTACTCAACTCATTCTAGGGTACCATTGACCCTATCCTTAACGAGTAATCCCAACAGAGCCAAGGTTCTCGCTTAACCTTCAGCTCTGATACCAATTGTAACGACCCATAATTCTTGATCCCGAAAATTCCAGATAGTTAGGAAAAAAAAGAAAGAGATAGATGAACAGAAACACCAACATCTCACATTCGCAGCGGATAAAAATATAATATCAAATAATAACAGATTACAAAACAATTCTGTATCTGTCAAACACATTTATAATACATCAGAGTTACACATATATACGGACACTGGATAAACACAATCATCAAGTCTCAGATATACAACAATATAATACAACGGAAACACTCCATACGTTCTTGCCATCAGCTCGCCTCCTGAGCTCCAGAATGTCCTTACCTGAAAATCTGTAATACTCGGTCTGACCCGAGCATTACATAAAAGTAACACCGAGTCCGGCTGGAAACCAGCGTGAGTAACCCATCTAATATAGAATTCAAAGCATACAACTTATATAAAACCCGGGGTGACTCGTATCAATTTACAAATTCACAACTTGTTATAGACATCACTTATTTCACACATCAATTTTCTAATTACCAAAATTTAGATTAAATAGTCCAATTCACTTAAATCATCTTATTCCAGCCTATTGATTTCACATATCAATCTATAAAAATTCGAAGTGGTATCGGATATTTTCTAATACCCGACCCCGGTCTCTTTGAGTCTCATGTCATCCTAACCCAAGTTATCCAAATGAAATACACTTCAAACTTTAAATACAGGATGTCCCTTTACACAACAATTCACCATTGATAGATAACACAATATCCTGTCCGTCCAAACATATGATACTACAAAACTTTTCATATCAGAGATATCAACTCTTCAAGGCACCAATACCATTCAATCATCCATAAGCAAACTTGATCACTTCCAAAATAAATTTAATCACTTCTAATTGAATTACTAACCTTAATCACTTAGATTTCTTCACTTGACATTAATTAATTTTAAATCAATTAATTAATCACCCGTTAATTATCCATCTTAATTAATCACCCTGGATTAATTACCTTTCAATTACATTCAATTAATTATCTTTAATTAATTACATGAATTAATTATTCTTAACCAAAAACAATAACTAATTTTTAATTACTTCACAAATTAATTAACTATAATTAATTACATTAATCCTTAATTACATATATTAATTAATTTCTCATAAATCACTTATTATTTATTAATTTATCTTAATTAATCAACCTTTAATTACATCATTAATTATATAAATTAATGATTTCTAATTACATTTTAATTTATCCTAATCTAAATTAATTACATTAAGTAATTAATCATTACTTAAACTATAAATATTAATCACTCTTGATTAATCTCAACCAGTAATTAACTACCTTTTTATTTACTTCATTAAATAAATTAATTACTCATTTTACAAAAGAAGTTTAAAGGAATTTAAAACTAAATTCATTTTTAAATTCGAATCAATTTAAGAAAAAATGCACTTTAACATTCATGTTGTTAAACAATTTAAAATTAAAAACTTATTTGTTTAAAAACTGAGATTTACTAACATGAATCCCAGATTTAACTTTGATTTAAACTTGTTTTAAATCTCTACTTTACAATTTAACTTCAGTTTTAAAAATCACTTTTATTTCTTTCCAATTTATTCTATAATTATTTCACTTCCAAAAATTCACTCTTATATTTCTTCCAAAAATCTCATTTCTATAGATTTTGATAACTCAGTGTACCGAAATATATTCAAGCAAACCATAGTATACAATATTCCAATTATCAATATAATTCATCATGGCATATCAAACATTCATAACATAGAATATTAAACAATCTAAATAATTTTAAGGAATCCAGTTGGATCCCTTCAACCTGTTTCCTTGCATCCACAGATGTTAGCACAATACCAATTCCACTTCGAGGTGGAATATCGCGGTATATGGGATTTATATAATATCATCCGCTATTATGTGGCACATAGGGTCTCATCCGCTATAAAATGCGGGAAATCAATCACTCTAATATATACTATATATACACAACTATATATAGCACATCAAATCAATTCAATCATTCAACCAATTATTTAAATTTGACCATTTAAATTTCAATTGAACAGATGAGTGAGATTAACTCACCTTTGATTTTTGTTTGGCAACCATTTCCATCTCGACCATTCTTCCAACTTTTGGACCTTGTGTAAATATTTATACAATTTATCAATATTCAATTTAATCAAACAATTAACCACTATTTATGTAACGACCCATTAATTTTCACATTAATTTTCAATAATTGAAATTTTAATTTAATGAGATTTTTGAAAATTTAAAATTGAAGAAAATAAAAAAATTTGTGAATTTTTAATAAAAGTTGTGATGCAATAATAAAAATAACTAAGAGGAAACGTAACAGGGTTATTTAAAGTTAATAATTTATAAATTTGAATGAATTTATAATTTAAAGAAAAGTAATTAACTGTTACTTTATGATGATTTATGAAATAACGGAAAGAGTGAATAATAAGTGAAAGTAATTAGTAGTATGAAAATAAATGGCAACATTGATGTGTAAGTAATAAAGGCTTATTTATGTGATTAAACGGTAACGGTAATGTTTATTTTATGTTACCTATTGTTAATTGAAATTTGAAATAAATTTTTAATAAATGTAAATTAAATAGGAACATAGATTTATTTATAAGGTAGTAATTAATGTAATAAAGGTATGAACCAAGTAAATAAATTGATTGAGAATAAAAATTGTAATTAATGTACATATCTGGCAAATATAATAAAATGGAAATAGTAGTTAATGCAAAGAGAAGCTAGATTTTGAATATAGTAGTTTAAGGAAAGACAAAAAAAAAATCATTCCATCTAAATCTAATTTATAATAAAATGTAATTATTGTGGCATTTGAAATTAAATATTATGCGATTGAAATAAAGATGAAAACGAAAATATTGAAGTATATAATGCAATGGATGTCATAAATAGAATGGAATAAATTAGTGTATATATGGAATAATAATCTGGGTTGATAAGTAACGAATTTATAAAGGCAATGGAAAGCAAATAGTTGACAAATTAATATAGGTTTATTTATTTAATGTGTAAATAAACTTTGGTAATCAATTACAATAAATCCAATTTTAACGTTTTGTTAATGTAAATTTAAGTAATGTAAATTTTATTCATAATATGAATTGGTTGATTTAATAAATGGAAACTTTGATTTGTGAATAATAAAAGCTTATTAATGCAACTAAAGTATTAACGGTAACGATTTTTGATATTACCTATTTTGTAGCTGGTTGATTTTAAATTGGAAATCAGTTACAAAAATTTATAATCTAATATTACGTTAATGTAACTAAGGTAATTATTAAAAAATTGAATGCAAGTCAAATCAATGGAAATAATTCAGATGGATACTTAGTTACAAATTGAATATATGAAAGCAAGATGTAAGCAGTGAATTAAATTAAGGAATTTAAAATTATAATAAATGGTCATTGATTAAAATCAAGGTTCTGTAAGTAATTATAATA
Organism: Allium cepa; assembly: GCA_030765085.1. NCBI lineage: Eukaryota > Viridiplantae > Streptophyta > Magnoliopsida > Asparagales > Amaryllidaceae > Allium > Allium cepa. The sequence continues at coordinate 621,522,620 of CM060940.1, read as the reverse complement.
TTGGGTTGAAGCAAATAAATTTAAAGGTAATTAAATATTATCTTAATGTAATTTGAGATAATATTTGAAATTAATGTTAATTCCATTCATAATATAATAATTATTAAAAATTACCTAATTAATTGGTAAATGAATTTATTATAAATGAAATTTAATTTATTACACTAATTGAAATGAAGATGAAATTTGAATATATCAACGGAACGAAATGTGAGACAAGTGTTAACTGTGTTATAGAGTAACAATAGACTCAATTAAAGGGTTGGAATTGAATCTAATCAGTTTAATTGGAAACTTATTAAAATAAATTAGATTCAATGTATAAAAAAAGGATTATTTTAAGTATTTGAAATAAATACTATAATTGGCGAATTAATTTACTTCAAATTGATATGGGAATTAGTTTTGAAGAATTATAAATCACTAAATTAATATAAGATGATAAAATTTATGAATTATAGAAGTTGAATTTAAATAGCGATTTGATTTATTTAATATTAATTTATTTAATTAATGTAAAAATAGCCATTTTGACCACTGACTCGGATTTCGACGAAACTAGTTTCATCGGATCCGTAACGGTGAATTATTGTAGGATTTCAAGTTCCGTAGCGATTGGACTTGCCGTTCGATCGTACGGACTCGAAATGCCTTGAAATTAATGAAATTGAAATCAATTGAAATCAATTTGAAAAATATGGTTTTTAGCATAACTTCTTCATACGACGGAATTTGGACTTGAAACTTGTTCCATCGCGTTTAAAATATTTTAAAACATCTATTTTGATATATGGGTTGACCCAATTTCGTTCTGGAGTCAGAACGGACTTTTTGGGCCTGTTTGTCGTTAGTGCGTATATCTAATAGATCTGATCCATTCTATTTCAATTTTCTCTATAAATACCATATTATAAACCCTAGCAGCCTCTATTTCTCATTTCTATACATACAGAAACTTCTGTGCTCCTCTTACTCAATGGCTGCAAACTCTAATTCTGATTGCAATCCCAAATCAAATTCAAAGCTGAAATTTCAAACTCCATAATATATGCCAAATTTTATATCAATTCGAAGCTCTCGACGAGCGTAACTCAGATCTACAACTCGTTTTCCGATTCGACGTATTGTTTGTCCATAAATTGAAGGTGAATTCCGGCCGTCATTGGTAGGGTTTTGATCGTGCGGTGGATTTTCGTCGTAACGACGAACGAATTGCACTGCACTGTAGAGGGCGTCAAGGAGGTCGCGGGGATGGAGTCGCCTGCATCAAGGTGGCCGTAATCACCAGATTTTGGCAAGGATTATGAGGCGGCGGCGAATGGTAGGGGGCACCGGACTTGCGACGATAGGGTTTGTTGGGCACGGCTCGGCGTGGGCTTGCCAACGGCGGAGGCTGATCGAGGTGATAAGCGGCGTGGAGATGGCAGTAAATTCGTGAAGTCGTGGCGGCTAGGTTTACGTCTCGATCGATTTCGCTCGTGTAGGAGACGGTGTTGGTGACGTGTACCTGTTTTTTTATTTAATCTATTTTATTTTAATATTCAAAGGTTCAAACCTTAATAACTTTTACGTACGATATCTGTTTTAAGCGCGGTTTCTTTTGTTAGGATCGTATCTGAATTCCGAATACTTTGGCGCTGGTTTGGACGAATGTGGAGACTGTCTGAATTTTGGGTTTAAATTGGATTTGAATTCAATTTAAATTTAAAAGTTGAGTGTTTTAACCCACTCACAACTTCTAAAATTTCTTTTGTTTGTTAAATTAATTTTTGTTGTGATTATGCATTTATTTATGACTTTTTCCGTATATTATTAATCATAATCTCAATTGATTGCATTAATTTTAAATTAACTCATTATTTAATTTAGTTTGAATATAACTGTCAGTCGAATACTAGTTATATATTGTATCATTTATCTATTGATATTGATTGGTTGTTTTGGATGATGATTGTGATGGATGTGTGATCTGTTGATGGATGAATGGATGTTGTATTATATATCATTATAAACTGCAAGTTGTTATGCACTTTTATTTCATTCGGGATTGCAGTTTGAAATGATATATATATAACCGTAATTTTTGTTTTAAATTACGGATTGAAATTATAAATATCCGTATCACTTGATCATAGGATAGAAAATTATATACAGGCACCGCGGTCTATATATAAAAATATTTTGAAATGATTTTTCTATGGTTTTGTAAAGAATCATATGGTTTTATGAGATATTGATTTGGATATTTATAAATATTGTTTTATATATATAATTTATTTCTTGGTTTTAAACTATGTGTGAAATTGGTTTAAAGTACAAAGAAGTTAAAAAAAAATATTGATTTATTTAAGACATAATATGGTTAAGTATTTATTTAAATTTTATTCATAGAGTTTATAACGTCTTAAATAAAATTAATGTTGGAAGATAAATTATGAATGTGACTTGAATTAAAGTATGTAAGAATTATCCTCGAATAAAAATTATTTGAAATTTAAATAAATTTGAGTTTTAAAAGGTATGATTTTTATAACTTGATTTTGTTTTAGAGGACTTAAATGAATATCAAGTCGATTTAAATGAATGTATCAAGTTAATCAAATTGAAAGAACATCCTGTTATTTGAAGTTTAAAGGTTTTACTTAAATGATATTTGGTTTTTTTTAAGTAAACATTTGAAATCTAAATAATAGTAATTGTAATTGATATATATGAAATTATCAAAGATTTAGATTTGAAATGGTGGAATATTTAAGCTTTGAAATTTATGGAAATTTTATTTGTTTATTTGGGGATTTAAACCTATATTTGGAATTGATTTGTGAAGGTGAAGAAGCTATTTTATTATATTAAGCAATTTAATATTTAAACCGTTTAAGTGGTATAGTTATATTTCAAAGTTATAAAATTCAAAGGTTTATGATTTGAAAGTGCTATGATTTTGAAAAAGGATATATTTGAAATAAAATGATATCATATTGATTTGGGTTTAAAAATGGAAACGATATCGTCTTTATATGGTTTTGAAATGTATATTATATTCTGGTTTTTAAAGTAAAAGTTATTTTGAAATAACCGCGGTGTTATAATAACGTTTGGTTGTTAAAGAGACCGGGATCGGAAGTTGTCATACTCTCTGCCAACTCCGAAAACCACTTTAACCACCGTGTACGCGGTGGAGATTCCACAATGAAGTAGGATGGTGGTGGTGTTCCTTTGAGGTAAATACGTGGACCCAACTCCCATGAGTTGGCACAAGGTGGCTAAAACAGGAGCGATCGACGGGTTAATGAGGTAGCACCTTTGATCGGGCACATCCCTTCGATATTATACTTTGACTTTTGGATTGATTCGGTGGCCACTTTTGATTTTTTTTATTTGGGAGTGTGGCTCGAGGTGGGCGGTAGCTGCGCGCTACGCGTTACCACCGACCCGGAAGCGTAATTGGTATATCTACCCTAGCATTGCCTAGTTGTGCCGTGTCACCTACCCTATCGCGCCTTGTACGAGTTTAGTTTTCTCCCGTAGCCCGTGGAGTATTTAGGGTAGTCTCCCGATCTGGAGATGCGCTGATACTGGGTGGACTACTAGGACTATTACGTGTTAAGGGCTATATGGGTAACCACTTAATGTTATGAAAAAAGTAGGTTTATTTTACTATTAGACACTATTACAATAGCGAAATATTACTACATAGTAAATAGTTTAACGGATCCTCAGGAAATGTGAATCCCAAGCATCTCTTAAGTTACTGTACTCACGTTAGACACTGGATAGGAGATGTCAAATCCCGAAAACATCTCTGACGCCGTTACACTCATATTTATTTCTGTTGATTTAACTCACATAAGATATTTTAGTTCTGACTCGAATGTTTTGTCTTTTCAATTCGTTGGGGTCAGTCCGAGCATTTCAGGATTTGAAGATTTTATTCTAGAGGACGAGGACGAAGATTTGTAGTACTATTATCTACTATATTATTCCACTACACCATTTAATTCCGCTGCATTAATTATTATTCTCTGGTATGTGTACTCTGATCTGTATTGTATAAGTATAATCGAATATTTTGTAAACAGCTTCATGAACTGTATATTTGATTATTATATTTTATCGTTCCGCTGCAAGATTCTGTTTTGTTTTATTTCTTCCTTCCTTTTTCTTATTTACCCCATAACAATCCGCCCTTCTGTATGCTTTAAGTCAGACGTGTGTGGTATATCGTCGATTTAAATCGTGCGGAAAGGTGGGCCGTTACAGTTTAATAGTTTAAATTTTAACTATTGATTTAATTTAACCAAATAAATATAAATTTTTAAACTAATTTTCCTTTTTACCAATCTAAAAATAATTATATGGGTTAACTAATAAATTAATCATCTGAATAATTTTTTTTTAAAATAAACTAGTAAACAAAAATAGACATAATTATATATATACTGAATTTAAAAGATAGAACTGTTAAAAATCCTTCTGCAAATTAAAATCTCATCCAAATGAAATTCCTGTCTCCCTTTAACGTGCGTGAATATTAATTATATTGTTTATTTCTAATCTATATACATTTATTTAAATTAAATTAAACAAAACTGATACCTTACAAGCTCGAACCCATCTCCTCAAACACGCTACATCCACCTCTTCGTCGACGCGCCTACTCCAAAGTTTTGCCATCAATCACTACGTGTGTGCGCTCGAGTTGAGAACTCCGTCCTGCCGCCAAGGCTCGAACAGGAGCTTTCCGACCAACCCTAAATCGCCTCGAATTAGCACGAGTGCTTCAGCCGCTCGTCCTACGAGCTTTCCCTAACCAAACTCGCCTTCCTCACGCTCGCGACTCAAATCGCGTCGTCGCCGCTATGCCGAAGCTTCGGTCACCACCCCTAGCCCTTGCGCGCTTTAATTTGATCAGAGATTTCATTCGATCCAAGAACGAGCTTTAAATCGTCGCCACCTTGTATTTTAATCGAATGAAATTCGATTTGCTGTGAAAGATTTAGGGGAGGCCGCTCCAAAATTAAAAAGAATTTTGTACGCGATTTGATTTTTGATTTCGAAAGCCCTTCTTTTTTTTCAATTTCAATTATCTGAAAGAAGATAAGCCCTTGCTTTATAAAATTGAAGAGTTGAGTCTTTGAGAAGAAGATAGGTTGACTAAGAGATAATGACGTTTGACTTTGAATATATATTATAATATTAAAAATATCTCGTACATGGCAAAATAAAATCCCAAACCCCTATTGAGGTATGCCGCCAGGCGTTTATAATGTTATACCCCTATTCCGAATGTAATGGAAAATGTTTCGAGTCCTAATTCGATCGTGTGGAGAAGATAGCTTTTTGGATCAGTTATTATATTGAATTTCGATATAAATTTCGACGCGTTTACATTTTGTACGCTCCCACAACAACTCCAAACACTACGAAAATTGAAATCCGATAATAATACAATATTACGGATCCAATGAAACTAGTTTCGTCGAATTCCGAGACTGTGCCTCGGAAGGCTATTTTTGAACGTCAATTTAAACGATATATTTTCGAAACTTAATACAACATTCCCAAATTCAATTTCAATACTTTTATTATCTTCAGTTCTATCAATATAAATTCCTCAAGCCTTCAAATTATTTTTAACAAGCTTAAAACTGAAGATTCAATATTCCACCCAACTTTCAATTATTAAATTAAATAATTTAATTATCAAATAAATAGTGATGTTTGGAATTCAAGTTAAAATAAATCTTTCAAATATCTAAAATTAATTAGATATTCCAATTTCAAATGCTTAAAAATTTCGGATCGTCACAACAGGGTTAGATGCAGCAAGGCTGAGTGAGTCGCTCTCAAGTAGGGTATGATCATCCTCTTCTAAATATATCTTTGCATGCTATGACGCCGTGCATCTGATTATTGTGATTTGTATGCTATGAGGGCCCTCGAAAAAGGTCGGTAAAGACCGGAGGATGACTTATTCGGTACCATCTAGTTATAGACATGGGCTGGTCTTGTGTTGGTAGAGGGCAGATGTTCTGTTCCCCGGGACATCCGTCCAGAGGTGTACCTATCGGAAGGTAGTCCCTTCACCTGGTCATTTATGGAAATCCAAACTCCACTACGTACCTGCCATTTTATTTGTAAAGCCTAGTATGCTGGAATTTAATAATGGTAACAAATTTGGCTATTTTTATTATTATTTGTGTACTAGACACTAGTATAATATTAGATGATTTGATATGAAATGTTTTAGTTATCGTAAGGTAAAAACATGTCTGTGTTTATGCGTAGGAATGTCTTATAAAATACTTTTGTTTTGATAAAGGAAAAGTTTGATAATTTAATAAATTCAGTTGAGTGTGTATCTCACGTTGGTTTATCGGACTGATCCGGACGTTCTTTCCTTTCAATGCTCGGGTTAGACCGAGTATATTTACAGGTTCAGATTTGGTGCTTTGGAGCTTCAGTAGGAGAGCTGGAGATCTTCATTTCATATACACGTATCTGTTTTGATTATCCGCTATGATGTGAGATTCTGTATTTTTTGTTTCGTTCTATCTTCTCTCTTTCATCCTCTCTTTTCTTTTCTTTCTCCTGACTTTCCACCAGTCGGTGCTTTTTGGGTCAGACGTATGTGGTTTATTGTCGATTCAAAGGGTACGAATCTACGGGTCGTCACAAAACCCCTAAGAAAGTTTCCTAAAAAACGCGCATTATTTCAAAAACAGTTTATTTTAAAATTGTTGCTATAGAAATTTTTTTTACTTCTATCTTTTGTTACTTTGATTTTCTTCTTCTATGACTTTTCAAAACATATTCTTTGCTTTTCTAAGCACTTATAGAATTGTAGATGATAACCAAACAAGTGATGTGAATTTTTTTGTGAATGATTGAGCGAATGTGAGAGGTATTTATAAGCTTAGAAATTTGAGGTAAAAGTGTGCAAAACCACTTCCTTAGCCATGAAGTTAAGCATGTACGACCATGCTCTTATACAAGTATGCTTTCCTTAAATCGAGGAGTGATTTAAAGGTCCTTTTGTCCTTAATGTTCGCTTAATTAAACATGGTTACTTTTAGTCAATTTTAGCTTAGGAAAAGATGTGTTTAATTCTTATCATATGTTTACATATGACAACTATTCAAGTTGCAATATATTCACACAACTTGTATTATATAAAAAATTGGTTTTCAACAAAATATTTTTCAGTCACATTTTCGGTATTTATCCAAAGTGTATATTTTTGTAAACACATTTAACATTATTATTACTTAAAAAGTGTTTAATAAGTTTATAAAATCAATTTAATCACATTAAATCTTGGATTATAGTATTTAAATAATTCAGATATTTAAATATGAAGTGGGTCATTGCAATACACACACACACACACACACACACACATATATATATATATATATACATATATTGGGTGGAATGAAGGAGAAATGTAAATGGTAGTTTGTAAAGACATATATATGTATAATATATGTAAAATACCATATCAATGAAGTAAAAGTAATACGAAATGATTTCAAGGATGGTATGAAGTATTTTAGAGATTAAATATAAATTAAAGTGAATTTCAAATGATTTACATGGAATATTATGTAATATGTTGAAGAACATTGTTTTTGAATAAGAAGATGAATTATATAGAAATATACACATAAAATGCATATAATTTTTTTTATATGAAGTCCCGTATGGTATTTCAGGTCATGTTATAATTTAATCGAAATTTTAATGATTTTATAGAAGTATTTTGAAATATATGTGCTATACTTTGGTTTTTGAAAATAGTTTTGTAAACCAGAGGTTTTAGAGTGATTTTGAAATGGTTTGATGCAAATATTTTATAAAGTTGAAGTAGAATGAAGGTAGAAGATAATGTCGAAATTTAGTAGAAAACATGTTGAAAAACAAATCAATAATGAAAAAAAAACAGAAAAATAAAAGTATAAAAATCCATAAGAATAAGAGCCTAACTCCTGTATAATTCTACCTAACCGGTCGGTCGCTAGGAAAATCATAAGTCGCCGATGGCAGTTAATTTGGTTTATATGATCTATACTTAAGGGGCCATTGTGTAACCGTTTAACTAATCGTTTCGAGGTTTTCCCTTGGGTCTTCCAAGCCATGTTTAAGCCACATTTTAAAGTGAACTCCCTAGCTTGATTGAATGAAGTAAATGCATATGTAATGAATTTATATATAATAGTGTATAAATATGGTTATACAAATGTGGTTAATGAATAAAGACGTTGATGTTCGTATCGATCTCATATTCAGATTAATGGCTCATATAGACTTACCATGGTATCACAGATCTCACATATCTGGTACGTAGATCGTGAGAGAATGAGAACATCCATATGCCGGCTTATATAACCTTCGACCGACCATACCTTCGACTATGTCCATTGACCGAATTATAGTGAGTATAGGATACACTATATTGGGTCATCGATATATATATATATATATATATATATATATATATATATAATAGGCATTTAGGTGAATACTTTAAGTGGTTATATGCAACATTGGCCTTAATCGAGTAGTCAATGCTTGGATGTTGATGTTATTATTCTCGTGTGCATGTCTGAAATTACCTGGAATTTGGTCATTAGATTTTGAATATTTAGTTAATTTTAAATATTGAATAATTGGGTTCTAAATTTTAAAACTTGAATTCAAATATACAAAATATTTAAAATATTTGAATTGTGAATTAATATTTGAATGGTGTTTTAAATATCTGGATTTTAATTGAATGTTAATTTAATTGATTCAATGGTCTTGTTTAATTCCTTTTAAATTAATAAATATTAACAATGAATTCATTTGTAAATGTATTTACAATAATAAATAGATCAAATAAATAATGAGAAAATAAATTACTACTTTTACACCTCGATTTTTGATGATGTATTTTTATTTTAATTTATTTGATTGATCCAAAAAAAATTTGGAAAATACTTAAATTAACGTTTGATGATTTATCGACAAACGACAATGCATTTGTGATTTTGCAGAATCAGTAAATCAATGTATATTATTATTATTTTTGGTTGCGTCACTGTTTTGAGCACGACTGTATTTTTGTTTTGTCAGCCGTGGTTCGTACGCGTGTTGAAATCTATGCGTCGAGATGCCAAAATCACAAAATTAATGTATTTCAACACTTACAAAACCTACATTTCTGTGAACCTTGTCTCCAAACATACCCTTCCATTTATTTCACATAAGAAACAAAGAAAATAAAGATCCACCTTCTCTTAAAAGTCAAAATCAGTTTAAATTTAAAATCTTAAAATCTAAAAGTTTGGATCTTTGGGTTTGACTTGGCTAAATCTGTGCGACGCTTGTTTAATTGTTCAAACAAGTTAGGCATGGTGGCTTTAAGACTGGGGCTTAGGATTTCATTTGATTTTAGCAGAAGGGTAGATTTGGGTTCGGAGAGGCAAATAGCACCTATGGTCGGAATTTCGGGGACTGTGGCGACTCCAGAAGGATCACGATGTTTGCTGTGTCGCGTTAGGCGGTCTCATGTGGCGGTTGTGTAGAGGGGGTTCGAGTAGCATGTTTGTGGGATGGTGTCGAAGCTCACGGAAGGAGGAGGAGAACGGCGGTTTCATTGCGTTTTGTGGTGAGTCGGAGGAGCTAGGGTGAAGGAAGGGGTCGGCTATGGTGGAGGAAGGAGCAGGTAGCAAGCGGGAATAGTTTTGGTGATGAGGAAGAAGGGATTAAGTTTTAATATGGTGATTAAGGAATCAATGATGTAGTTAGTGAATAAATGATATTTAGTTATCATAAAATCTTGTGAACTAAATTCATATAAGGTCCAAATCAGACGCGATCAGTCATGTTGCACGCGTATCGATGATAACTACGCTTAGGAATTGGATTCATAGAAGCTGGAACTTGTAAAAAGTTCAATTAAAATCGAACATTAGATGAAATTAGAATGCTTCGGGGATAACGGGAGGTGAGTTTAACTCGCCTTTTTGACCAAATCAGTATGTTATAAAGTAGATAGAAGTTTACTGTTTTTGTTTGGTTCAAATCATTGTCTGTTTGGTTAAATATTCACTTTTACAAGCGATTGCATTTAAAAATTAAAATACAAGAATTTTATTCAAAAATCCGGATTTCTTGACATAGTTACTTTTAAATATCCAATTATATTCTTGCGGATCCTATTTCGATTATAACCCTGTTATATGGATTGTGAACTGTTGAATCTTGATTGTTTAACACTATTTGTTACGACATTGTTATATGTTAAAACATAATCCCTGTCACGATAAAAATCAATATAATATTGGTTAGGTGCTTTCATGGCTATTGGCTTCAATTCATATTTTGAAAAATACAATTAATTAACGTTTGGCTTGAAATTGGTTTTTGATTGGGAGAATGACTTTACATCTAACTTTGGGTTTTATGGAATATTTTCATTTAAGTGAATTTTAAATTTCCCTATTTTACTCCAACCTTTTTATTTATCTTTTCTAAATCATTTAGAACTGTCTTAAAAGTTGTTTATTTATATTTAATAGTGTTTAAAAGTATTAATCGATATTTTATGAAAAGTTATTTATTAATAACGTTTTAGAATTAATAATTATTATTTATAATATTTATTTATTTATAGTGTTTTGGAATTAATAATGATTATCTATTAATAATGTTTTGGAATTTATAATAGTTCTTTATTAATAATGTTTTGATATCAATAATTATTATTTATTAATAATGCTTTGGAATTTATAATAGCTATTTATTAACAACGTTTTGGAATAAATATTTGTCATTTATTAATAATGTTTTGAAGTTAATTACCATTTATTATAATAATGTTTAAAGATCGATTATTATTGTTTTATTAATAAGGTTTGAAATTATTAACTATTATATTTATATTTTTTTGAAGTTATTAATTATTTTTTATTATTAATGTTTTGTTGTTAATAATTATTATTATATAATAATGTTTTGAAGTAAATAATTATTACTTATTTATAATGTTCTAAAGTTATTGATTATTATATGAATTTTGTTTTGGAGTCATTTTATTTAATGATGTTTAATTATTATTTATTTAGGATGTTTAATTAAATTAATTTATCGAATTAATTGTATTTATGGATAATAAATTGTTTTATAAAAAAGGATCTTGTTTAATAAAAGAGATTTATTAAAGAGTTTATAAATGAAAAAGAGGTTCTACAAGGGATTTTTATAAGGAATCTTTATAAAGGAATTTTATAAAAGAATAAAGTTTTATAAACGGTTTATAAATTTAGAAATGGAGTTTTATAAATAGTTTAATAGATTTATAAAAAAATTATTGATGGTTTTAGGAATTTATAAAAAGTGTTTTATAAATTGTTTTGGAGATTTATAAAAGAGTTTAATAATTTTTTTTAGATATTTATAAAAGGAGTTTTATAAATGATTTTAGAGTTGTATAAAAAGGGTTATTTATTCAAGTATTGAAAGGAGTATAATGGGTTTGTGAATATTTCTTCGTACAAGTGTTTTGATACAAGTAATTTCAAAGTGATTTTAATTCATGAAAGGTTTAATTAAAGAGGTTAGTGGTTTCTTATGGACTTAACCAATGTTGATTCCTTGTGGAGATAAATCCCCGATTTGATTGTTGTTGTTTGTTTGTCTGATAGTTAAATAACCGACTATCAAATTTTGGCCATTTTTGTAGGAAGCAAAGAAAAGCTTTACGCGTTTGTTAACCCACCTTTTTCCAGGCAGTATACATGCAGATTTAACCCAACAGACTTCATGATTATCAAAGCCGATGAGTCTAGAGCGATGATTGTAGGGTCTAAAAATCAAGTATAGATAATAATATCAAGTTGAATGGAATTGGTAGATATGCAAGGTAGAATTTTCGAAGTATGGAATATGGTTCAACACATACGAGGGATCGGCAAAAATCAACTTCCATCTTAGGGATCGGCATGTTTCAGGGAGAAAGTGTATTTCGATAAAACATGATTAATAACTCCACAACCACAAGAGTGATTAAGGTGAAACTCCAGGAACGGAAGAGGGGACCCTAGGGAGTTCACCCTAGGGATCACATCCCAAAACATGCAACTTGAGGGGATCGGTACTCTTCCCTTATAAGGATCTACTATGTTCAATTCTGGCAGTGATTGGTCAATATCTCAAAATCTACGTATCCAATTGACATGAAACTTGGAGCACAAGCTAACTACTACATATGGAAGCCACCCTAGAGATCGCATATCATTTGAGAAAGTTGGAGGGATCGGTACCTATCGCTTTTTAGGGATCGGCCATAATCAGCCTTCACAACATATTGCAATAAAAATTGATCAATAACTCGAGTTCTACTAATCCAATTGGTACGAAACTTGGAGGATAGGCATAATACGACATGGATAAGCTCCCTTAGGATCGCATGGAATTTAGAGGAGAAAGGAGGGATCGATACCTATCCCTCTAGAGGGATCGGTCAAAATTAGAATGCATGCAACACCACTTCACGGAAAACGCGATATCTCACAAACCGTAGGTCGATATGGCATGAAATTTGGAAGGCAAACAGCTAATAATATGGGGAACCCCCGAGAAAACGCACCCTATTTGGATACACTATAAGAGATCTGTACCAATCCCTATTGTGGGCTCAAATGGGCTTGAAATTTCTTGGATGGCCTCGTCATGGCCTAGAGGTTCTTCTGGCGAAATTTCATCCCAATCTAGCAAGTCTCCTCTATAAATACAGCAAGCATGGAGGTAGAAAAAGGAGGCTTCTTTCTGATTCTCTTTATCTTTAAATTAGACTACCTCTCTGCCCATTTTATTTTTGGATTTTGGATTGTAATAAACAAACTTCGGTGTAATAAAAAGGATTATTTTGGAGTGGATGTAGGCCGAAGTTAGCCGAACCACTATAAATCTTGTCTCTTTTTACTCGCATTCTGATTGTCTTAATTGTGTTCTTCATTTATTTCTCTTCATATTTCTGTGATTAGATTGATTATTGGTGCTTTTACATAACAGGGTGTTGGTGGAAAATTTTGACGCCAACATTTTGGTGCTTTCATCGAGAACACTTGTACCTACAGATTTGGAAGCTACGATCTTAGATTTGGAAGCTTAGATACTTGGATCTAGGAAGCAATGGCTAGGAAATCAACAGGGAGAGTGCTACTGGAAAGGAGACACCATGGAGGGAGTCAGGAGGCTTCCTCAAGAGCTGAAGCTAATCTAGCATCTATCTACATCACCGGGGATGAAATGGAAACGATGATGGATGATATGCAGGAGAGGATGCTGAAAAGGCAGGAGAAGATGATGTAGAATTTAATCCAATGGATTGGATAAGTTGGAGCACAAAATTAAGAGAATAAAGAAACAAGAGCTTATTACAACTTAGATCAAGGAGTTGAAGAAGCCAGAATTACTGGAAATCAGAACCGAGAACATGGACATGGAGCCAATGGACAAAGGAGTGGAACAGAGCAACCAAGGGTAGTCCCCTGCCGTCTTGGAGGGGTCGGCACCAATCTCTCCTTTGGGATCGGCACTGATCCCCAAAGGATAGGGGGTATGCCCCTGGGTCAGGTTGATCGTGGTGTTGGAGGATCTGTGGTCAATCCTCTGGAGCTTGGTGTGAATCGGAATTTGGATGCTCGTCCGGAAGAATACGTTCTAGAATTCCCTCGTAAACTCTGGGAATAGCTTGGACATGATGATAGCAGACTTCCAGTAGAAGACAATGATAGGTTTGCAGAGGTGATAAGGCAGGCTATGCATGGAGAATTGGCGAACAGGGATCTCGAGGATGTAAATAGAAGTCCATCTGCTCCTAATATCAAGGATGCTAGGAATCCACCAAAATTCAAATAACCCACATTGAAGCTTATAACGGAAAGCTGAACCCAGCTATGCATATGATGAGATATATACTGCACATGGAACTACTGGGGGCATCGAAAGAAGTCCTGGCGTGATGCTTCACCCTGTACTTAACAGTTGTAGCTTTGCTTTGGTTCAAATAGTTGGAAAGTGGTTCTATTTGCACATGGATTGAATTGGTCGAAAGATTTATGAAGCAGTTTCGGGTTCACATTACGTTACCCAAGAATGTGATGACATTGACATCAGTAAAGCAGTGGGAAAGAGAATCACTCAAGGATTTCTTAACCAGGTTCAATGCGAAAGTTGTTTCGATGGATTAACCTAATCCTTCGATGGTTTTAATGGCAACAGGGTTAGGAGTTGTAGATAATTTAGATTTTAAGGTATCACTGATACGGGATCCACTGATGAATCTTGGAAAATTCTACCAAAAGCTGATAGGGAGGCAAAGAATTTAATACAGTACGAGGTGGAGAACCACCCTATGAAAGCTCAGGATAGGACAGGGGTAAATAGAACATGGATAGTAAATTTGATGGATCGAAGCGACAGAGGAGGGAATCCAAATTCTCTTCTTACTCGGAATTTAATGAAACCCAAGAACGAACATATCTAGATACTCAAGGACATCGTCCGTATCGAAGGCTGGCAAGGAGGGAACCCTCCGAATGTGAACATACATCAAGAAAGCACTGTCTATTCCATGAGCTGGATGGGCACAATACAAACGACTGTAGGCATTTGAAGGATATCATTGAGGAACGGATGCAGAATGGCCATTTACAACAATACGTAAAAACTCGGGCTATGGCAATGGAAAAAGAGCAGCCACCGTCCACCTTGAATGAAAATGGCATTGGATCAAGGCATCATCATCAACTTATCATCAATTGATTAGGATAGCATGGAACAAGTAACAAATTCCACAGTAGGACGGCAAAGTCACTTACACATATATGGGATCAAGGATGGTCCCTAGGCATGCTCTGAGATGATGATAAACCGTAGTGCTTGGATTTGTGAAATTTGTTTTTTATTCTTGTTTGCTTCGAACTCTTAATTTTCTAGCTTTATTTAAACTCTGGTTTATTGGTTGTACACACTCTTATTTTATATTTTGGCAAATGGACTTGGGAATGCTTAAATTTAGATCAATGTAATGTATAACACAGGTCGCGGTTGTGGTCTTATCCGGAGAGACGGGATAACAACCACAAAGTACGGGTTTTTTCATCGGGCGAACATGACGAAACGGACTTGTACATCATGGATTAGTCCCTCAACTAGGCATCGAGGCCGAAGAATAAAACCCAACAAGTCATTAGGTATGGAATATTCCTAACAAGGGGTAGGAGGCTTCCCCTGAACAAGTTGGATCGTCCTAGTTATGTCGTCTAATATAGATTGTGCACGGCAAGGATCCATAAAAATCAAGGTTGTCAAGTATGGACTATGCCTGGCAAGGGGTAGGTCGCTTCCCTTGAATGCGATGGATCGACCTACTCAATTCGTCGAGTATGGATTGTGCTTGACAAGGATCCGGAGAGACCAAGGTCGTCGGTTATGGACAATGCACGGCAAGGGATAGGTCGCTTCACTCGAACACGATGGATTGACCTACTCAGGTCATCAAGTATGGATTGTGCTCGACAAGGATTCGATGAGATCGAGGATCTATATTAGGATAACAACCCGGAGAGGTCATGGATTTGGATGTTAGCATCGAACAGCTATGGATTTGGATATGGGCCCAGACCAGTCTAGGATTTAGCTAATGACCCGATGAGGTCGGGGGTATGGACAAAGCGATCTGGAGAGATCATGGATTCGAAATTGGTTCGGAATGGTCATGGATTTCACTAATGATCGGGAGAGATCATGGATTTTGATTGGCATTGGATTAGATAATATGGCTATCGATGGATTATGGACTTCATATTTTGTATTTATGGCAACTCAAAACACACCTTATTATCGCAAAGCATGTTTTGGGGGCAAAGTGTTAACCCACCTTTTGCCAAGGCAGTATATAGACAGATTTAACCCAACAGACTTCACGATTATCAAGAACGATGAGTCCAAAGCGATGATTGTAGAGCCCAAAAATCAAGTACATATAATAATTTTAAGTCAAGATTGAATGAAATTGATAGATACGTAAAGCAGAATGTTCGAAGCGTGGAATATGGTTCAACACATAGGAGGGATTGGCAAAAATCAACTTCCATCTTAGGGGTTGGCATGTTTCAGGGAGTAAGTGTATTTCGATATAAAATGATTAATAACTCAACAACCATAAGAGTGATTGAGGTAAAACTCCAAGAACGGGAAAAGGGGACCCTAGGGAGTTCGCCCTAGGGACCGTATTCCAAAACATGCAAATTGAAGCGATCGATATTGATCCCTCCATAGGGATCGATACTCTTCCCTTATAAGGATCTACTATGTTCAATTCTGGTAATGATTGGTCAAATCTCAACATCTATATGTCCAATTGACATAAAACTTGGAGAACAAGCTAACTGCAACATATGGAAGCCCTTTATGGATCACATGTTATTTGAAGCAAGTTGGGGGGATCGGTACCTATCCCTCCCTAGGGATCGGTTGTAATCAACCTTTACAACATATTGCAACAAATGCTGATCAATAACTCGGTCTCTACTAATCCAATTGGTGTGAAACTTAGAGTCTAAGCATAATACAATGTAGAGAAGCTCCACTATAGATTGCATAGCATTTGGATGATATTGGAAGGATCGGTATCTATCCCTCTAGAGGGATCAGTCAAAATCAGAATGCATGCAACACCACTTAACAGAAAACATGATTTCTTACAAACAGTAAGTTGAAATGGCACGAAATTTTGAGGGCGAGTAGATAACATCACGAGGAACCCCTTAAAGGGATCGAATAGCATTTGGACACACTAATAGGTACCGATCCCTACTGTGGGTTCCAAGGGGCCTGAGAATTTTTGGATGGCCTCGACATGGCCTGGAGGTTCTTCTGCCGAAATTTCAGCCCAATCCCTGCATGTCTTCCTCTATAAATACAACAAGCGTGCGTTAGAAGAGGGGGCTTCTTTCTGCTTCCCATTATCTTCAACCTAGGCTACACTCTGCCAAAATTTATTCTTGGATTTCAGATTGTAACTATAAACAAACTTCAGTTTAATAAAAAGGATTATTTTAGTGTGGACATAGGCCAGAGTTAGCCGAACCACTATAAATCTTGTCTCTTTTTACTCATTTTTGATTATTTTAATTTTGTTCTTGATTTATTTCTCTTTATATTTCTGTTATTGGATTAAATATTGGTGCTTTTACATAACTGGGTGTTGATGGTCAATTTTGACGCCAATAGTGTTCATACGGTTTGAGTTCCCTTGGGAGAACTCATTCTGGTGAAACGTCTCTAGTTTTAAGGGATATATTGGAGATCCCCTTGAGACTGTAGTATATTTTGCTTACTTCTAAAAGAATCGGGAATGAGTCAACCAAAAATCATCGGTTTTTGGTTTGGAGAGACCAAGATCGGATATGTTATCAGAAATTCATTTTGAACCAACATAAGCGTTTGAATGAAAAACATCTTGAAGATGATTGAAGGTGGAGTTCTTGTAGTGCAAGGGCTACTTGCTATTAATCTTGAGGGTGATTTCAAAATGGATGTAGTAGAGATAGTGCCTTTGGTTTCATTCGGACGTAGAATGAAGCTGTATGGATAAATGTGGCATTGCATTTCTGCCCGAAGGGCGGTGTTAGCATTCCATGTGGAATTTCTATATAAAAGGTAATCGTAGCCTTAAGCCTCAAAAACCAAGAATGGTTATAACGGGGAATACTTCAGGGCTAAATAGGTCGCAAACATAGGGTATTGTCATCGCCCTTTCTAGATTTTTACATTTATGGACTTGGTTGTGCATGAGAGCTCTTGAAAAAGGCTGCAATGGAAACCGAGGTGATGAAATATTCAAAACTATCTAGTAAGGTGTAGGCCCGGTCCTGATTCTTAGTGGATCCATGTGAGGCCCTCAGTACATTATTTAGAGATGTATTGTATGGAAGGTAGTCCCTTACCTTGTTGTTGTATGGAATCCATTTTCCAATAAGTGCCTTACAGACTTAGTTGTGCCCAACTATATTAAAACATGAGATGCAACCATTCCATCTATATTCAATATTAATTTTTTACCATAGACATTATTATAATATTATTGAATTTTTTATAGAAATGTTTTGGTTTTCGTAAAGTAAAAACCCATCAGTGAATATTTGGAATGAGGTCTTACAAGATACCTTACTTTGAAAGGTTTTTCATAACGTAGAAATAAATTTGAGGTGTGTTTCTCATGCTGGTTTACTAGACTGATCTGGGTGTTATTTTTTATAATGCTCGGGTCAGCCCGAGTATGTTTCAGATTTAGTTCTATATGCTATGGAGCTTCAAAAGACAAGCTGGATGCCTCAAAAATGTATTCATGTGTCATATTACTTCCGCTACATTTTTCTAGTTTTGTATTTATCAAAAGTTGTAAGGATATACTGTTATAACTGTCCAAGCTGAATATAGGTTAGTTACTCTAATGTTAAGTATAATAAAGATTATTTTCTTTTTGTAAAGTTATTTTGTATATTATATATTACTCGTTACGATATGAGATTATGTTCTGCCTTTTCTTTCTTTTTCCTAAACGGTCTGTCTTTCTGGCACTTGGCTGCTTGGCACGTGAATATGGTGGATGTATAAGTATCGACATTAATGATCGAAAAGGAAGGTCATTACAGTTGGTGTCAGAGCTTAGGTTGAGCGAGCACCTAGGCTTTGGGGGGTTAACTCATTTGAGACAGGATAACTGAGACCCTAGGATGAGTTTGAGTGAGTGAGTGTGTGTGCGTGTGTGAGCGCATATTTGTTGGTGCTATAAAAATGTTTTATATTATGTTGATTTATCGGTTGAGTGGTTATGAATTTTGCTTGGTACAAAAGGAACAACTGTATCGATAGAGGTTTCTAAACACTAGAACAAGGAAAATCAACACGATATTGTTTTTAAAAGTGTAAATGAAATAATTATACCCGAATTATATCTCTATATAAAAAAAATTCAGAAAATAATATAGTGATGTGTTTGGTTGTTAGAGAATGGAAATATTTGATTATTATCGTCTATTGTTTATTGCTGATTAGTTGTGCTTAGCTAATTAAAGAGCATTTATTGTTGGCTGGATTTAAAATATAATATTAATAAAGTTGTTTATTATAATCTTAACAAGGATTAACATATGTGAAATGTTTTATACGAGAAAAGTGAAATTATATAAGCTTGATTTACAAATATGGTTTATAAATAAAAATGAATTTAAAAATGAGAATTTGAAATTTTGAATCCTAATGAAATTATTTTTCAAAATTTCAAAAAAAAAATAGTATTATTCTTAAAGCTATTTTTGATTAAAAATATTTTAAAATGGAATTCAAAAGAGAAGCAAAGGGCTAAACACACTTTGGTCTTTGGAAAATAATCCGGTTGATGACTACGGCATCATCGGTATTCATTTTTGAGTTTCTTAAGTGAGGAATTGCTACCATAATAGAAATTGGTTATTAAGTTGTTTTGGATGAAGCAAATTTGTTTAAAATTCCTAAAGGATGATTTGATTATATAAAGGAAATGTATACTACTATTATGTCAAAAATATTTTAAAATCAAAACCAAGTGTTTAGTTCTTGAATTTTCGGTTAAGTGACTCTATGGACTCATGTATCTTATCTGTTTTGATAATTTGGTTTATGCATCTCATTTTGAGTTGTTGTTTAGTAATTTTCATGTGTTAAAATCAAATGGAATTTTCGACGATTTTGGACAGTCGAAACTTTCCGAAGTGGTATAGAATTTGGAGTTAAGTGTTTTTAGTGAAAAGATAAGATAATAAGTTTTGTAACTTATAAATTTGAAAAATGGTATGTTAAAACAAAATTTAATTTGTTGGACATTTGGGTTAAGTAAAAACAAATTTGAAATTTGTATATATATACTCCTAGATTGTGGCGGAGTGTTATACAAATATGGACTTAAGTTTAAAGAAGATAATAAACATAAATGTGCTTTATAAAATGTTTATAATAAACTTAAGTATGGAAAGGCTTTAAAGATGAAGTTGTGGCTTTTTGAAATGTGTATAAACTGAAGTTTTAAAGTAGTGTATATATTCTTAAGTTGTCATGGAGTAGTATAAAAATATGAACTTAAGTTAAAGAATGATATAAACGTAAGTAATAATTTTATGTAATGGTACATAAATGATTTTTAGTATTAAATGGAATACTATGGGTTAATAAATTGTGTTTTAAATTGAATGTGAATGAATATAAATTGGTTTAGTAAGAAACCAATTAAAATAAGTACGTAAGTTGTGCGTAGATCATTTTATTTGCATAACTGTTTTGATTCAGATTCGGGTAAACAATTTTGAGATGGTTCATACCGATCCGATTTAGAATTTTTCGCTCGATTCTTGACAGTGAACGCTTGATACAGATGTTTGATTTGATTCCAAAATAATTTATCAGTGTATAGCTATGCAAGGAGAACATGTGTTTCTAATCAAGGAATCAGATTGGAGTCCGCACTAAGGAATCGAGTGGGCGATCCTAATTCGGAAATGAAATTTATGTGATTAAGCGAGCGATCAGATTTGATATTATGTACGAATGGTATATTTATATCGTACGAGCTTTAATAAATTATAGCTGTTTATATTAGAATTTTCAAGTTATATGGTTGGATATCATTTGTAAGTGAGATGTAGGTTTATGGAAGTAAAAGCTAGTTGATGCTTTTGGTTTTTCATGAGTAGAGTTGGTAGTTCGAAAAATAGGTATACGTTTATATTTTTGGTTTGGTTTGTTGGTTTTATGCCCCAAATATGGGAGACCAATTGGTTTTTTTTTTCTTTTGTTAGTTTAGGCCCGTAGTGGCGATTGGTAGTTTTTTCAATCGAGCCGCACGACGCTACCAAAGTTTTCCATAAATTTAAAGTCTTAGGAATCAAATAGTCTATTTCAACTAATTTGTTTTGAAAAGTTTAAGGGTTTGGAGGCATTTTTTCTACCTTTGGAATTTCAGGGACAATATTCTCAGAGGGAAGAATGTAATGACCCAGAATTTTGGTCATTGGATTTTAATATTTAATTAATTTTATATATTTATAATTGGGTTTCAATGTTCAAAACTTGAATTCAATTATATATTATTTAAAATGTTTGAATTGTGAATTAATATTTGAATAGTGTTTAAAATAGCTAGATTTTTAATTGAGTGTTAATTTAATTGATTTAATCGTCTTACTTAACTCCTTTTAAATTAATAAATATTAATGATGAATTCATAAGTAAATTTATTTACATAAATAAATAGTTCAAATAAATAATGAGAACATAAATTATTATTTTCACGACTTGATTTTTGATGATGTATTTTTATTTTAATTTATCCAAAAAAATTAATTTGGAAAATATTTAAATTATCGCTTGACAATTTATCGACAAACGATGGTGCGTCTGTGATTTACAGAATCAGTAAACCAGTGTATATTATTGTTGTTTTTTGGTTGCATCGCTCTTCTGAATACGGCCATATTTTTATTTTATCAACCGCAGTTCGTATGCAAGTAGAATCTGTGTGCCGAGATGCCGAAAATCGCAAAATTAATATAGGTCAATACTTACGAACCCAACATTTCTTCGATCCTTGTCTCTAAACATTCCATTCCATTTATTTCACGTCAGAAACAAAGAAAATAAATCAAGATCCCATCTTCTCTTAAAAATCAAAATCAATTCAATTTTAAAATCTTGAAATCTAAAAGTTTAGATATTTGGGTTCTACTAGGCTAGATCTACCTTATGCTTGAGTATGAGGGTGTGCGACGCTTGTTTAAATGTTCAAACAGTTTGGGCATGAAGGCTTTAAGATTAGGTTTAGGATTTCATTTGATTGTAGCAATGGGAGGTAAATCGAAGGGTAGATTTAGGTTCGGTGAGGCAAATAGCACCTAGGGTCGAAATTTCGAGGCATGCAACGTTCTAGGTGGATCGTGACATTTGTTGCAACCTGTTAGAGGTTCTCAAGTCATGTTTGAATAGAGGGGTTCGAGTAGCACGTTTGAGGGATGGCGGTGAAGCACGCAGAAGGAGGAGGAGAATGGTGGTGGTTTCATTGCGTTTCATGGTAGGACGGAGGAGCTAGGGTGCAGGAAGGGGTCGGCTATGGTAGAGGAAGGAGCATGTAGTAGGCGGGAATAGTTTTGTAATGAGGAAGAAGGGATTAAGTTTTAATATGGTGATTAAAGAATTAATGACGTAATTAGTGAATAAATAATATTTAATTATCTCAAAATCTTGTAAACTAAACACTTATTTCATATAAAGTTCAAATCTAATGTGATTAGTCGCTTTGCAATCGTATCGACGATAGCTATCCTTAAGAATTGGACACATGTGGAGCTTGTAGAAATTATAGTTAAATTTTGGATGGAATCAGCATGCTTCGACGATAATAGGAATTTCGGTGAGTTTAACTCACCTTTTTGATCAAATCAGTATGTTATATAGCAGATAAAAATTTATTATTTCTGTTGGGTTGAAACTATTGACTGTTTGGCTAAATATTCATTTTTACAAGCGATTGGCATTCAAAAATCGAAATACATGAATTTTATAGAGAATTCTAGATTTCTTGATATAGCTACTTTTAAATTTCTAGTTATATTCATGTTGATCCTATTTCAGTTATACCCAATTATATTGACTGTTAATTACTGAATCTTGATTGTCTGGCACTATTAGTTATGGCATTGTTAGATGTTTAAAACTTAACCCCTATAGTGATAAAAATCAATAACAATATTAGTTTAGTGCTTTGGTGGCTATTAGCCTCAATTTAATATTTTGAAAAACACTATCAATTGTCATATGGCCTGTAATTGGTTTTTGATTCGGAAAATGATTTTACATCTAACTTTCGGTTTTCTGGAATATTTTCATTTAAGTGGATTTTGAATTTCTCTATTTTACTACAACATTTTTATTTGTTTTTTATAAATCATTTAGAAATGTTTTAGAAGTGGTTTATTTATATTTAACAATGTGTAAAAGTATTCATTAATATTTTATGTTGTGAAAAGTTATTTATTAATAATGTTTTGGAATTAATATTTATTATTTTTTACTAGTTTTATGGAATTTATACTAGTTATTTATTAATAATGTTTTGGAATTAATAATAATTATTTATTTATAATGTTTTGGAATTTATAATAGTTATTTATTAATAATGTTTTAGAATTAATAATAATTATTTATTAATAATGTTTTGGAATTTATAATAGTTATTTATTATAATATTTTGGAATAAATAATTATTATTTATTAATAATGCTTTAGAATTTATAATAGTTGTTTATTAATAACGTTTTGGAATTAATTATTATTATTTATTAATAATGTTATGGAAGCTAATTATTATTTATTACAATAATGTTTGAAGATTAATAATTATTGTTTTATTAATAAGGTTTGAAATTATTAACTATTATATTTATAGTGTTTTGAAGTTAACAATTATTATTTATTATTGTTGTTTTACTATTAATAATTATGATTATATAATAATGTTCTTAAGTAAATAATTATTATTTATTTATAACGTTTTGAAGTTATCAATTATTATGATAATAATGTTCTGGAGTTAGTAAATTATTTTATTTGATGATGTTGGAAAGTTAATTTATCATCTATTTAGGATGTTTAAAGTAAATTGATTTATATAATTAATTGTATTTATAAAAAATAAATTGATTTATAAAAAAGAATCTTGTTTAATAAAAGAGATTTATTAAAGAGTATATAATTGAAAAGGGGGTTTTAGAAGGGATTTTTATAGGGGGTCTTTATAAAGAAGTTTTATAAAAGAATAAAGTTTTATAAATGGGTTTATAAATTTATAAATGGAGTTTTATAAATAGTTTTATAAATTTATAAAAAGAGTTTTGTCGACGGTTTTAGGAACTTATAAATGGAGTTTTATAAATGGTTTTAGAGATTTATAAAAGAGTTTTATAAATGGTTATAGAGATTTATAAAAGGAGTTATATAAGTGATTTAGAGTTGCATAAAAAGGGATATTTATCCAAGTATTGAAAGGAATAGAAAGGTGTTAACCAGGTTTTTAACCAGCAGAATTTAGTAGGAGTAAGAACATTCAAATTGCTCTAGAATGGCTTGAAACTTGACCGGAAGACCTAAAATCACACGACAAAGAAACGCTGAAAATTTAGACTAAAAATATGCCAAGTATTTAGATCGTTGCCGATCCAATCCAAATGGATCAATACTAATCCAAATTATTGACATATGGATTCTCCAATCCACATGCATTGTATTCCTACATCTCTCCTAAACTTATCCGACAAGTTTGATAACATTTCGAGCGTTCGAGTTGAAGATGTCAAGACTTATCCGATTCTAATATAGTTCAATATAATTTATAGGTGTACCATCTTCAAAACAAGTAAACATGCTACGAAATCACGTAGGGAACCTCAGATGCAAGAAAAGAAGCCAACGAAGGAGTTGTGCAAAAATTGCATAATATTCTCGATCAGTACCGATCCAATCTAATTGGATCGATGCCAATCCAAAAACTTAGCTTGAAATCGTCCCTAACTTTACGTTCCTCCTCCTATGGATGACTATAAGCTTCTGGTATGGTTCTAATCCAAGTGTTGTCTAAATCCTATAAATACCATCCTATCTTTAACAGAGAGAGGGTCGGCTGTTCTGATCATTGGAAAAACTCTATGACTAAGACTCTTCAAACTTCTTCCTTCTTACAATGGCTGCCATGGGACAATTGAGATCCTTCCTTTTATCCCCATCAATGGTAGTCCGATGTTTCTTCGTTCAATTATTATAATTATAAACAGCTTGTACTTGTAATCAACAGTCAATCTATTAATAAAATCTATAAAGTGCATGTAGCTTTTGTTAATAGCCGAACCACTATAAATACCTTGTGTTTCTCTACTTTATTTTGTCTTTTCAGCAATTTGAAGAGTTTTTAGCTCGATTTTATTTTTCCCGATAAATAGAACTGGTGCTTTTACAATCATATTAGGGTGTTGATCCATTTTTTGGATCAACATTTTGGTGCTTTTACTAAGAAAACTGAATCCAGGTTTAGATCTATCTACTCCAGATCATATAGGTTCAGAAGTTAGATCCTCAATCTTTACTTAGAAGATCTACTGCTGAGAATCAATAGCACAAGGAAGAAAGTGAACTACCTCCAAAAGATCCGCAGGAGCTGTAATTTCTGGAAAAGCGGTCAATCCTCAACAAGTTGAAGCCAATGGCGTTAACACAGGAGATCAGGTATCGAGATCCTCTATTCAGCGTGAAGTTGTCACTAGGGATGAATTAAATAAAATGGTTGATGAAATTAATCAGAAGATGGAAAATAGCCAAAAAGCTCTTATGGACAAATTGAATGCTCTATTGACCTTACAGTCACATGCTGCTCCAAAAACCATGACAAAGCCCGCGGTTGCCATGGAACAAGAAAATTCTTCCATCTCTAGCCTAAACAGGAGAAACAGAAAATAATAGCATAAATGAGTGCTAGGTGGAACCGTAGAAATTAATATGGAAGGGAACACAAGAACTCCACCAACTTCGAGGCAACCATCTACAAACTTGAATCTAGGGGCGAAAACCCCACGGGAAGATATTTCAATGGATCTCTCGAACTCAGAAGATGGTGAGCAAATTGACGATGACAAGTTGGAAGGAAATACCAATGCATTCAAAAATGATAGGGAGATCCAAACTGCCCCTACCCAACTAACCGTAAACCAACGGAACTCTGAGGGAGTGGCTCCCACGAAGGCAGGAGATCCTAGGCTTCAGCCCACTCACCAAGATCGCTTGCAAAATCAAACGCTTGGTGTAGTCACTAACGGCGAACACGAAGATTATTAGACATCTGAGGCATATATCGCAGACATGGTCAAGCGATTAATTGATGAAAGTAAAGATAGAAGGGATGATGAATAAGGATCCGCTCCAAGTCGAACTCCCTTCACTAAGGACATTACGAATGAGCGGTACCCTGATAAGTTCACTATGGCAACTATTCCATCTTACGATGGAATGAAAGACCCAAAACCCCACTTATATAAGTACATTTGTACATGGATAGAGAAAATTCTTCGAACGTTGTTCGATGTAGATGCTTCTCGATTTTCATGGAGGGAATTGCTTCTAAGTGGTTCACCAAGCTTCCACCAAGATCCATCTCCACCTTTGATTAACTAGCAACAAGATTCCTTGATCAATTTAGGCTTTACACGGCATAACCAAAAGATGTGATGTCCTTATCCGACCTATTCTTGGGACGCAATGAATTGTTGAAGTCCTTTAAGAATCGGTTCAACACCGAGGTGACTAAAGTAAGTAATCCGAACGAGGATATGGTCTTTATAGCCTATAATGCCTTCTTAGGGAGGTCCGCCTTAGCAAATTTCAGGATTGCTTTAGCTCAATGGTGTTTAACTATGAAATTTTCGAAAGAGAATGGAGTTGGGATGATCAAAGTAGACCAAAATACCACTAGAGAATGTTATATCACGTATCTATGCGAGTCTAAAATAAAAGAAAAAGGGAAATATATAGGGAGAACTCTCTACATTCGTGAACCTACCGAATAGTAACCATAGAGCCGCCCATGGCTTGGGGAATATAGATGATTCGATAAGGCTTTGGACCCAAGAAAGAAGAGTTCAGGCGAGGTACAGGCAGCACTGGAAGAATAGACGGTATATGTCCCAGTTGATATGGATGACACAACACGGGTCCTGAAAATTTGATCACATCTTGGAAATACGATGCGATTGGAACTCATCAAATTTCTTCACGCCAATCTGGATGTGTTCGCTTGGACACATTTCGATATGTATGGGGTGTCATCGGAGATCGCATGCTATGCACTTAATATTGATCCCAAGTACATGCTAATGAAGCAGAAAAGACGTAGTGTAGGACTTCAGCAGTCCAAAGCGCTAAGAGAAGAAGTGGATAAACCGATGGCGAATGGTTTTATCCATGATGAAACCTACCCCGAATGGGTATCCAACCTGATCTTAGTTAAGAAGTCCAACGGGAAATGGTGAACTTGTATCGAATACTCGGATCTAAGCAAATCTTGCCTGAAAGATAGCTTTCCTCTACCCAGAATTGACCAGCTTGTGGACGTGACGGCTGGACATGAATTGCTATCATTTATGGATGCATACTTAGGATACAACCAGATCACGATGAACGAACTTGATCAGGAAAATACTAGTTTCATTACTGATCTGGGACTATACTGCTACAAAGTGATGACAATTGGATTAAATAATGCTGGGGCAACCTACCAACGACTAGTGAACGCCATATTTAAACATCAGATTGGGAAGACTATGGAGGTTTATGTAGGCAGTATGTTGGTTAAATCAGGCATAGTTGCTAATCACTTTGACAACCTCACTGAGATGTTTAAAATACTCCACAAATATGGAATGAAGCTCAATCCACTAAAATGTCACTTCGGGGTAGCCTTTGGAAAGTTCTTGGAATTCATCGTAAGCGCCAGAGGCATCGAAGAAAATCCTGAACAAATAACCACTTTAGGGGAAGTCGAGGCCATGAGGAACAGAAAAGAGTTACAAAGCTTGAATAGAAAGGTTTCGGTACTAAGCCGGTTTATCTCAAAAGAAACCGATAAATGTATACCATTCTTTGACATACTGAAAAGGGGAAAAAGAACTTTGAATGGAATCAAGCTTGTCAAACTGCGTTCAAAGAGCTGCTGCGATGTATTGAAACCACGTCAATCCTGTCCAAGCTTGTAGATGAAGAAGATTTGTACATCTACTTAGTAGTCTCGCCCCATGCATTAAGTGTCGCGCTCGTACACGAAGAAGCTAAGATCCAGCGACCTATATAATGGTTCACTAGAGCAGAAAAGAATTATCTGAAATTGGAAAAATCAGACATATTGCCTCTTGATCGCATCTAGAAAGTTATGACTATACTTCCAGGCACACCTGATCAGGGTGCTGACAGATCAACCCCTAAAACAATTGTTATACCTCCCCGAGACCTCTGGACGACTTATCAAATGGAACATCAAATTAATTCAACATGAATGAGAATCCTCACATACCCTTCCCCAATAAAATACACATTACATCCTGAGTTATCAATGATCCTTGAGCACACGACCGATAGTAAAACATACTACATCCCACTCCATTTCTTCACCTTGTCGAACATGCCTCCGCATACCATCACTAAGTCCTACCATAACTTCTCACTAAAGTAATTGACCAGAATGACTCACATTGTCATTTTATCGAATTTTGACACATTTCTGGACCATCACCAAAAGTCTTAGAAATTTTTTAGTCGGTCCCGAAGTATATCTCCAAATTCCCTTGGTCAAGCCTGAAGCAACTCCTAGGTCTCCTTTACTACATACTGATTGCCATCCCTCGATGTCTCAAGATCCAACTGTTGGATCATCTCCAAACTTTCTATGAAGCTTCACCTAACATACTCTTCCATCCTTGAAAGTTTACTATGAATTTGAAGAAGTCAAATTGGATGGTTGTGTTGGGTTTTAGGATCGATTGGTGCAGATCAATTCCATCCATTACTTAGTTGCCTTTCTTGAGTTGAGCCCGAGTTTCACACTAAGTCATCTCGAGTTTTCTCATAGTCATCCTGTGCTTGCCCCAAGTTAACAATAGCTTCCTGAAAGTACCCCTAGGGAACCCCTGATGTGACACCATGCCTAGACCAAGGTCGCCCTGAAGCTCCCTAGACAACTTGCCTTGCCATATTTTTCTCGTGACTGACCCTAGGTAATAGAGCAACCAAATTAAATCCAACCACCAGAATACAATTATTATTTGGCCATACACCCGCAAATACCATTTTCTGTTCGCATATACACCCAAATCGAAGTCACATCTGCGTTTTCTCCACTTTTGCTTAGAGTTTTCTAATGAATGTTATATAATGAGCCAACCTTGCACCCGCCCAGTTTTGGTGCTATGTTTTTGCTTCCTTAGCCCAGAGTCACCAGTAAACGGGACCTAAGTTTCCCAGACCCTATATGTTAAACCATTTTGTCTAATGGAACACATACTCAATTTTCACACTATTTTCTTCATTATTTTCAACATATTAACATTCCACCTTAATCCAACCACTACGCTTAACAGCTATACTTGTTTTCCATACCAACACAACGACGTGACTCCACACATATTAGAGCCGATTCTTCAAAGTTCGGTTCTACATTTACAGATTTCCTAACCTTTGGATATCGAATTTGGGATGGATGCCCTTTGCAATAGAATCGATTATCACCTCCAGTTTTCTCTGATGAGTGTTTCAACTATTCAAACAGATAAAATTAAATCCAAAATTCATTCAATCATGCAAATTTACATCAAATCATAGCAATTCATCTCAAAACACAATCATAGTCTAGTCCAACAATCACATGAACAACGATATATCAAAACAACATGTTTATATCACTTTAAACCATTTTAAATTTGTTTTTATTTTAGTTTCTAAACCAAAATAGCTGTAATTCATAGTTTGACCATAAAAATGGATTCAAAACATTGCAGAACCTATAGAAACATATATAGTAGGTCTAGAGATGATAGATCACTTATTGATTAGCCAAAAATCAATGAAAAGCATGAAAATCGAGGTAGTTCTCAAATGGAAAGCCAAAATCCCATTAAAAAAATAATAATAATCATATTTTCAAGTTTGAAAATTTTTAAAAAATACTTTTAAACACATATATCTATAATTATAGTAAAGTGAGAGAACAAAACCACATACCCAGTGTGAAAGAATCAACAAAAATTACCAAACGAGAGAAGATTCACCTAAACAAGAGTACTTCTGAATTTGGGCGGTATATTTTTTGCTTCCCAAGGCACAAATATTGGAATCTAAAAAGCCTGTTGCTAATCCCTTTCCTGATCTCCTTCCAATTAATTGATTTAGGTTATTATTATTAAAAGAATAATGGAGTTTTGGTAGATCTAGTTCAATTGAAGCAAAGAGGTTAGGAGATGTATTATAGTGATTAGTGGTTGCTGTAGGGGCTGCACTTAACCTTGATTTTAAAATCATTAACAGACTTAATGACTAGCCGTGACCAATTACCCACTAATCTACCTGAAGACTGCCCAAACTTAAAGCAACCATATCTCCTAGACAGCAATCCAAAAATCTATTATGACCACACATAATGAGAAACCATCGTATATATCATTTGAAAGCACTTTGAGGCCACAGGTCGATAGCAGAAGTTATAGGCTTTACAAGATTTTTAGGGTTAAAACATCCAAAAAAATCTAACAGTATAAGCTGTCAGTAATAAATATTAACGAAAGTTATTGCCTCATACGACCCAATTTTTATTTTAAAATAATATTACAGGATCCTCCGAGATTTGAAGTATAGTTTGTTACATAACATCATTTTCTAATTTTATGGCCATAATCTTACGATCCCATCCATTAAAGAGTGAATTTAGGATCTTTTTGACTTGGCTCTCTTTTGAAAAAACCTTTTGTTATGATACTAATGCATAAAATATCTTGAAATATAGAATACATATCAGATAATGGATGTATTTTGTTTCATTTTGAAAAGTTGAACTTGATTGGTTAACATTAATATTTTGGTCCGTTTGACCGTAATTGGTAGTTCCTTCATGTGTAACTTGCAAAGTCCTTAAATTTCATATGCGCTGTACGTATCGACACTCTGTTCAACTTATTTTTACCCATTGCATAGAATAAAATATTTATAGCCATTGAACTATTGATTCTTTAGTTTTTCTCCATTTGTCCATTGTGTGTAATCTGTTTGAGGATCAGTGTAATCATTTTTGTAACATTTCAAATACCTAATCCATTTGACTTTAAATAAAATTTCATCCTATAGGACCAATAAGCATAATCACTAGTTGTGGTCTAGTGACAAGCACCATTATCCAAGTGGTTAATTGATTCGGCTTTGGTGCAAGAGGTCACAAGTTCGAAACTTGCTTTCGAACGTTTATTGACATGGGATATGTTGTCCTAATGATTTGTTGTATATAAAGTACCATTTCAAAAAAAAGTTGTGGTCTAGTGGTAGATTGACGCTCTACAAAAATACTAAAAAGTGCGTTACTATCATTACCGACCATTTATCCTTTTCAAAAATGTAGGTTATGAATCTTTTGAAAATTGTGTGCTCTAATACCAAATGTTGATTATGGAATACCCAGATACACCAATGCGGATCAAGTCTTAAGGTCACAAGGCTTTAGTACACTAGGGGGTGAATAGTGTATATTAACTATTCTAAAATTAACTTGTATAAGCTATCAACTTGAATCAATAATAAAATCAGAAGCACATGCAGCTAACCAGAAATTAAAAGCAAAGTAAAGTAAAAGCAATAAGAGTGAAAGACGTCATAATTTGAAATATCCAATCCTACGTCTAGTCTTGTACTCCCCATACAAAATTACATTATCACTTCCTTGTTTTCATAGGTGGCATGAACACCGTTACTATCTTTCAATTCCACGAGTGGTGGGAATAGATCACAA
Source organism: Allium cepa (assembly GCA_030765085.1). NCBI lineage: Eukaryota > Viridiplantae > Streptophyta > Magnoliopsida > Asparagales > Amaryllidaceae > Allium > Allium cepa. The sequence continues at coordinate 621,490,954 of CM060940.1, read as the reverse complement.
TCTTCCAATTCCACATGTAGTTTGATAAACATTTTGTCTTGACTTTCTATGGGGAGCAAGAACACCATTTCAATCTTTACAATAAAGGTGGTCTAGGAGTTATTAATTTGCATAATATGAATCTGTCCTTGCTAGGTAATTGGTTATGTAAATTTAAGGATCTAAATGATAACTCTATTTGGAAAGAGATCATTTCCAAATATTACTATAATGTAAATAGCAGTTTACATCAAATTTCTTCTCCAATCACTTAACATATATCTAATTTTTGGAAAAATATTTTAAAATGTCATGAGATCTTTAACTTAGGAATAAATACAATAGTTCATTCTGGTAATCGTACTTCTTTTTTGGCACGGCCGTTGGCTTTCGGTCTTACCTCTCAAACTGGAATTTAAAGAGCTTTATGAAATCTGTAGTTTTAAGTTTGCTTTAATTGATGAAGTTTATTCTCCTGATAATGATCCTCCTTGGAATTTTAGTTTTAATAGAATTTTAGTAGGTTCAACCCTTAGGCAACTTTCATTGCTTTATGCAAGATTAAATCTTTATAATATCGATAATGATAATGATATTATTTGTTTGGAATGGGATAAGAGTAAGAAATATGCTTCTAATTCTTTTTATAGATTCATTAATTTTTCGGGTAGTATAAAAAATTCATTTAAATTTATTTGGAAATCTAATGCTCTTCCTAAATCTAAATTCCACGTATGGTTAATACTGCATGGAAAACTTAATACAATAGAATTCTTAAAGAAAAAAAACATTCAAAATGATAACAAATGTTATTTTTGTAATCTGCATCTTGAAGATATAAAACATATATATTATGATTGCGTTGATTCTTATTACATTCTAAATAATATTCTTAAAATTTTTAATTTCAATATAAAAACTAAAATTTCGGATTGTGACTTCTACTGGAATAATTTTAGATTTAGATTCAAAAAGAATAGTAGATTTTTACTTGACACTTTATTCACAATTATTAGCTGGTATATATGGTTTGAAAGAAATAAAAGAATTTTTAATAATAATAATAATAATAATAATCTTCTTAACAAATTGATTTTTACAATTTCTTCATTTTGTTTTAATTGGATTTCTAATCCTAAATATAAATTAGCTAAAAATAATATTTTTAAAGGGTATCTTAATAAGGTTAGCTATAACATTAACTTATTTAAACACAACAATAATATATTTAACATTAACATTAACAGTATTAGCATTAATATTTTTTTCAAATTTATATGATGATCTTAATGTTAATCATAACTTACTTATGATTAAAGATTCATACGAATCTTTTAAGTTTTGTTTCAATTATTATTCTTGTCTTCGTTGGTATTAGTTTATAAGCTCTTTAATTCTATTATTTTTGTCCAATTCAGTCAGATTAGGTTTTATTTCCTACCTCATCTATACATATATATGCATATTAATTATATAAATATACATATACATATACATATATATATATGTATGTATCATTCTAACTTTTTCCTTAGTCATCCTTCAAACACATGTATGGGAGATAGGTTGTATGGCACATTTTGCAGGTTCTTGTGTCTTCAGATTGCAGGTTTTTGGACCGTAGAGAGGCCATCGGAGTAGAGTTTTCCACTCAGGATTACTTGCAGTTCCACAACAGATACATGATACTTTCATCTCTATTTTGACGTATCATCTTCAGGAGGACTCATTCTTCTGCTTGGCACTTCTTCCTCTATACAAAGTCTCTAGAGCAGATTTTCCTTTCAGCATCATATCTAGTTCCACTTCAGAGTGGATGATTCTTCATTCCTTCTGATCCAAATGCATGGAGTTTCTTTCTTAGTTGGTGATGCATGGAGCTTCCGATCCAAATGTATGGAGCTTCATTTTTCTTTTGTTTTTAGGTACTTCTAACACCTCAGTATCGCATGGTGGCCATGCCGGAACTCGATATTAGGGTGTAATGGGTGGTGGCCTTGCCGGAACTCATCTTAGGGGTACCTGAGTTTTCTTTGATACTTGTATTTAGTTTTGTTACATGTCAGACATGTTGGCAGCACCTTATTATTGTGATATGTATATATATATATATATATATATATATATATATATATATTTGCATGTATGCTCTCCTCTATTTACAGAGGATCATAAATTTTTCTCAAAAAATATGAACTTCACAATTTTTAAAATGGTTCATGCCTTTTCTACGTTCAGCCATCCATTACTTTTTATGCGATTTATTAAAATTGAATAAAAGATTTGTAATTATGATAATACATGAAAGGAATATGGTTACATGAAAGGATGAATTAGTCATAATACATTTCAATATGTGCATCTTAATGTAGTTTTAAACAAAAATGTCTATTTTGATTCATTTACTTCCCTTTGTATCACCGAAATAAAAAATAATATTTGTATCACGAGGTATCTATCCTTACCACTATTATTACAATAATTGTGCCATACTGCAGGATTCTTTTAGAAAACTTTCTCTTGATTTGTGGCTTGTTTGTGGTACATTCATCTTTAGTGAGAGAAGTAGCTATTGTTGACGAACTAATATCTAGTAGTACATCATAATTTTACATGTTTTTATGTATAATTAATTTTGAGTCGATTTTGTTAAGCAGCCCAAATGTTAGAACCAACACTGATAACACCCACGCATTTATTCTATGTATATTATTTATTTTCTTTTGAGTAATGAATGAAAGGTGAACATAAAATATGCATACAAGAGACACATTTTAGGACACATAATCTGATCTCGCATAAAATAAAATAGGCTTTCGTTTATTCCTCCAAAAAAAATTCACTAAAACACGCTATCATAGCGAGCAATAGGAGCTTATAGCTTTATGAAACAACACAAGTATAATGCACAATGAATATCATAGAACTGTTTCCTTTTCCTTTATTTACCTGTATGAATTAGATTTCTTTTAATTAAAAATCATGTGCCTCTACCAAGCTAATGTAAATTAATAGCATTGGCAAACAACTTTATCTTTATATATTCCTTACATTTGCTTCTTTCACATTCCTTTTGCACAGTGGCTACATGATCTTATCCCTTTCTTGGGAGTGACGAAGGAATTAGAATTCCTTCCTTGTCCCTTCAGCCTTCTTTCAAGTGCTTCGTTTTATAACTCCAAGAAAATCTAGTCATATACAAATATTTCTACTAAGCACCATACAAAAGGTTATGTTTCTGCTAGAAATAATGTATAATAATTTTATTGCCAAATTAGCTTATTTTGTTATAAAAAAAATGTAAATTTTATGAACTTGAGAGAATCTTTTATTTAAAATAATAATAATAATATGATGGAATTATTTTCATCCAAACTGAAATAACTGGTGAATGAAGTCAAATTATATAAAAGATGAGCAAGTATATGTTTCTTTAGTTTAGATTATTTATATTTGATGTTTCAAACAAAAGAATATTAAAGTAGTTGTGGTAGCATAATTAGATGAAGACCAGATAATGCTTTATCTTCCTTTTACAGCTAAAAAAATGATTTCACTTGTAGTTTGTGGCATCAACCCAAATGATATCACGGTCTAAACGACAGAGAGACACCTTTATTTAAAGCTTACATAGAGAACTATGTATAATTTTGCATACAACCTTTTTAACCCGTAAACAGAACAAACACAAAGTATTAGAATCATTGTGATTTTAATATGGGCTAAAGGAGAGAAAACAAACAGGAAAGAAAAATACGAAATGTTTTGTGGATGGGTTATGTCAATGAAATTATTGTTTATAAACAGAATGATTGTATAGCGTTCAGCTAGCTTTATAGGAGAGAGACGTTAAAGAACGGTGGACCCATTTGAATAAAAATAAAATAAGACTCTTCCCTTGCGTCGAGAGATGAGCATATACAGAATCATGTTAAATGGGGTGTTTGTGTCTAGAGCTAGAGTTATAAAAAAGAGAGAACAGAACTTTCCCTAGAATATTTTATTGGGGTATTTTCTTTGGATTACAAATTTGTACCAAATTTTAAAATCTTTAAGATCTTCAGAATTTAGCCATAAAAGACAAAACACATTTCTCAGTTCAAATCACGCTCCTCAAAACCTTGATGCTCATAGCCATACAACAACAACCAGCGCTCCATATACAGTTGGCTCTGTCCTACCACCGTTGGATCCACTACAAAAAATATATTCAATTAAAGACTAAATATTAAGAACTGAAATCATTCCGTCTTTAATTAAAGACCGATTAATCACTGAAAATTTCGGTCTTTAGATTTTATTATTAGTGGCTAAAAGTCAGTTTGTAGTCGGTCTGTAAAATCTTAGACTGTTTACAAACAAATTTCAGTCTTTAGCGTGATTATCAATCGGTTTCTAAATCACTTAACATCTAATGGTTAAGGTATATTATTTTATTTTGAATCGAACGGTTAAATTTGATGATCCGTGTCATATTAAATAAATTTAGCAAGTACCACCATTTTCTTTGCAAAAATGCTACTATGACCGAAAGCTTGTTAGTCATTTTATGCGGCAGAAACATAAGCCATCACATTTCCTTGAGCCTCCTAAATTCAACCGTATAAAACCAGATCCGCGGCTTTTTACTACAAATATTCGGGTGTTGCAGCAGCCTCCTTTTCTTTGAGTCACCTACGCACGTGACTACCCACATTCTCCGCTTAAAAATCTTACTTGTTTCTTCCTCACGCAATAAAATAAAGTCATTACCTAACATCCAAACCTAACCGCAGCTAACATCATCCTCTCCGATGTATCTTCGACGTTGCTTCTTCATGTCTATAACTCTGATATCCATTCATGCCAATCAAAGATATCTCATACCAGTGAAATGAAATTCTACCCGACGGTGCCATTCTGGTTAAATCAAACAAAAATCGATAAGCATATTCAAATCTGGTCAGATTCTATAGTCTCTCGAATTACAAATCCACCAACTGAAGAACAAGTTCTCTTCTTTCATTTGTTGAGATCCAATTGAAATGGATGATTTGGTTTGCCTTGAAACTGAAATTCCTAGTACTAAATAGATTCCTAGTATTTTGGTTCATGCTCAAAAGTTTTCAAGAATGTATTTTGGTTTTATAGTTTGAGTGGGTATGATTTTGGTAGTTCTTCTGACTTGTGAAATGCAATTGTTGGTCATTTTGGTGGTAGTGATGTTTAGTACAAAAATGAGACAGAGAAGTGAGGAGTAGGTTGAGATTAGTTGCTAATTTGAGTTGATAAATAGTTGCACAAATTATGTTGGCACCGTGAGTTTGTCTTGTGAACGAGCACCTATGGTCATCCGCCCTACCTTTTCAAACCATAATCCTAGCGCAGAAACTCAAGTCTTTTCTCGTCACCTACCATAATGCTTTTATCCTCCAGCACACCACAATAGCATTTCTCATTTCATCTACCTCATCAATCAATAAAATAAAAATGTAATTGCTATAATTTTTGATTCAATAAGTAGAAGATGCTACTAAGCCGCGACATTTTAACATAAAATGATACTGCAATGTAAGATCAAAAAATAATGTTGTTTTTTTAATTCAATGAATAAAAAATGCTACTATGTAGTAGCATATAACTAGGGTTGGACAGTTTTACAATATTATTACTTACCAACCATTATCAGCATCTACCAACTAAAATGGTATTAAAAAAATGATAACTAATTTGATTGGTACGTTTTGCCAAACCGTATGAAAATATGTTGTACGGTAATGGTAATTAACCCGTCAACAGCGGTAATTACCATATTCGTCGCTTACCTTAAAACACACGCGCACGCAGACAGTTATACACACACACACATATATAGCATCACATTTAATGTGTAATGATATAATTGAACATATAGCAAAATACTACTATGATATCAGATTAAATGCAATTCTTATCATACATTTAAAGAAAACAATATGATTTTATAAAATATTTTAAGTTCTTGCACAATGTTTATTTGTAGTTTTAATTATACAAAAAAGGCTGATAAATAATCATATAGTAAATAAATAACAACTCTTAATATTTAATTTTTTAACATGAAATATTGTAAACAAATAAATATCATACTTATAAACGGTAAAGGTTTATTATCGACTCTACCAGCTATTACCTGTAGGATCGATTTCACCCTAGAGGGGGGGTGAATAGGGTGATAGTGTAAATTATTAAAAATTAATCGCGGAAGCTTATAAATTAATTTCAATTCAGATCACAGAATAGCAGCACAGATATCGCAGAATATAAATAACAGAATAAAACAGAACAACACAGAATTTACCCAGCTTCGGCAAAACCCTGCCTACGTGCTGCCCCCAAGGTTTCTACTAGAAATTAGATAGTCCCTCGCTTACACACGTAAACTCGCTATACACCGCTATTGACTAATCTAACTCTACGCTCAAAACCTTGACCACAACTCAACTACCGAGTTGCAAATTCCCAAACTACACACCGTAGTTTGCACCCTAGTCACACGACTAGAAAATAAAACGGTTTAAAAAGAAATACAAATTAAAACAATTAAAAGAATAACCCTAATTAAAAAACCCTTATATAAAAAATATTCTCCCTTTAAAAATAATAGGCCGGCCCTTTCTTCACTTCTTCAACTCGTCCTCCTTTTTTTTTTGTTCGTGAAAAACATGGCCGCTCCTCTTTCAGTTCTAGGCTTCGTCCCTTCGATTCAATTAGGGCTTTTGTTTCTCTGATCCAAATTCAGGGTTATTGAAGCGCCGCTTCAGGTTGGTCGAATCGAAACTAATGATTTTTAGTTGCTTGCCTTTTCGATTCGTTGTTGCTTTGAATTGTGGACGGCTACTTCGAGTTCGGCTGAGTGATATGGTATGTGATTTCCTTTTTATTTGTTCTTCTTTGTTGTACTCGAACTCTCTGCAATGCCGATGATGATTATTGGGTTTTATATAGGATTCCAATTCCTATTTTTGCGTTCGTATAGATTGATTTGAATTTGTCAATTAATTTGTTCGGCCGTTGATTTTAGCTTGGATGTTTGAGATGATTGCTGACTTCTTCAATTCACGTATATTTGATTTCTTGATTGTCACGGCTTCAATTTTGTACCTGTTCAACTTCGGCCTTGACTCGTTCATCTTGGTTTTGAATTTGATAATCACGGCTTTGAATCTGACTTTGATAAAAGAAAAACTTTGACTTGATTTAAGCATCACTTGATTTTATTCTGAACATTTTAAACTGAGTATTCTTGTATCATTGCTGCCTTGGCTTTGGTATTTTCTCTGTTGGCATTTTGGTTTACCACATGTGCCTGCTTTAGTCTCGGTTCTTCACTTTGTAAGTGGGCTGGTGCATCTTGACACTGTTGCATTGTTGTTGTTGTTACTGGTTGGGTCTGCACATCCACCTGTTGTTGTAATCATGTACGAACTGATGTTGCACTTGGTCTTTGTTGTAACTGGACCTGTTGAGCTTGTTTTGTTTGTTGAGATTATTGTACACTTGCTTGTAGTTGATGGTTCATTTGACTTGGAATTGGATGTTTGTTCATTCCAGTGAGTTGTCTGTACTTAGACTTGAGCTTTCATTGTTATGTACAGTTGGTTCATTGGTTTATCTTGATGGTCATGTACCACTGCATCTTGTCTTGTATCACTTGTGTCACCTATGTTGCAACTGCATTGATATCCCTGCTTTAGATGCTTCTTTGACCTTGCATCACTTTGGTCTGGTCTGTATACATGTTGTTCTTGCTTTGTTTTCTTCACTATTGATATTCTGTCTGGATTCATTCAACATAGTTGTATTTGTACATTGCCTTTGTTGTGGTCTGGTCCTGTGATGTTGAGGCTGTGCTTGGTCATTTGTCTGCACTTTCACTTGAACTTGTAGTCTGAGCTCGTATGAATTTGTTCATTGTATTGCTCCTTGAGTTGCTGTACTTTTGACAGAAATACTTCACTTGATTCTCGTTTGCACTTTGTAGTTGATGTACTGCATGTCCATTGATTTGAGGCTGATCATAGCATTCATGTGTACTTGTTGCCTTGTATTCCATATGCATGCATATAGCCATACTGTTGCATATTAGTGTGCTTCTGTCTTTGACTATCTTTCTTTCAGTGCTTAGTGTCTTGACTTCATTGCTTGTTTCACTTGTACTATTGCCTTGTTGACTGCATCACCATACTCGCAGTTTTGACTTGCATTGGTGCAGTTTCCATTCATGTTGCCTCTTGTGTATGCATTTGCATATTGCTTGTTCACTGTGTCACTTAGATGCATATGTTAGCACTGTGCATTGACTTAAGCTTCTCTTTGGTCATAATTATTGAACTTGAGTCTGTTTCAACTTGATGTTGCTTTATCTGCCACTGTTGTTTACTTGAGTTGAACCTGTCTGGATTTGACCTTGTACTTGATTTGTTAGCTGTGCATTTTGTTTTGCACACACGAGTAGGCGAGGCAGTGCACACAGTGTACTGCAGCCACTTTTGTTCCTGATAAAATACTGATATGCACAGATACAAAAATATGATGACGAACAACCCAAATAACCGAGGCAATATCATTTTTAAAAATCATATTTCATTTTATATCGCAAAAATATTTCTTTTTCAATTTTACTGCGTTAGTAAATATTTTTGCAGATTTCTCAGATGCTGGATTCAAATTGGAATGCAGTTGAAGATAAAAATACAAGTGTGAGTGATATGTAGTGAGGTGAATATGTAAAATAGTGTTGTAATTAGAAATTGTATCAAAATTGTATAGTGAATAGTGAGAGTTTGAATTTGTACTATTTAAAAATTGTAATAAATATTTGTGTGAATAAAATATTCTTTTGAATTCAAAAATTGTGTTATTTATTTTTATTCAGCAAATATTTATTTATTCTGTGAAAATAAATAGTATATTAACAAATACATTTAAACGAATGTATATATGTTTATTATCATCAAACAAAAATCATATAAACGCATATTCAACAATCTCCCCCTTTTGATGATAACAAACATATATTTAAGATTTTGAATACTTTAAATGTATTTGATGATTCAATTTACTCCCTCTATTTGAATGCTTCCTCTCTACATGATGCTCCCCCTACATATATGACTCCCCCTACATATATGCATACAAATAAAATGTGTGAATGAGCCTATATGCAAATGGAAAATTATTTGACATTTTCTTGATTTTTATTTGACAAAATCTTAACCTTTCTCTCCCCCTTTTGTTATCAGCAAAAGAATAATAGTAATAGAAAAGTAGAGATATAGTGATCGATATTAATTCAACATTAAAACTCAATTGAATATAAAAATTAAATTTCAATAAAAAATCAAACAAAAATCATAAATCCTTTAATTGACGCATATTCCACTTTAGAATGACATGAATGATTTCATCAAATAAAACCATATAGTCGTGTCTATTTGTGGTATATTTATTTCAGGAAATTTGAATATCTACTAACCATGCATAACCGTTAGGACTTTTAAATGAGATTAGTAGTATTCACAATTTTTATTTTTATTTTAAAAATGAATTCAAGTATCTTCTAACCACGCATAACCGTGAGGACTTTTAAATGGGATTAGAATCAACTTGTCTATTTAACCAATTAATTTTGATATGCATTCCATACATGCATAACCGTGAGGACTTTTAAATGAGCATGGAAGCGCATAATCAAAAATCCAAGTAATTCACCCATGCATAACCGTGAGGACTTTTAAATGAGAGTGAAAACTTTGGATATTTTTTTTTATTGCTAAAGATATAATAAATTGAAGCACAAATGATTTCCCGTTTAAAATACCACCTATTGACCTACTATATTGAATTTTGATGAGTGATGGTCGTTAGAAATATGATAGATATAGAGATGGTCATGGAATTTTTACCAATAAAAAGTTTTATAACTCTTGTCTAAATTTCTAAAGAAATTTACTAATTATATTGTCTCGAGTCATAATATATGATTAATATCAACACTCATCTTATTTTCAATCACTATATATCTTTTCAGATAATTAGTAGGGAGTCAGATTAGTTAATATAGTTATTTAAAATTAATTTCAAAAATAGTTATAAAATCAAATTTTCTTAAATAACTAATCTGATACAAGGTCAAAAAATGATTTTCTGGAAGGGGTTTTATAAGAAAATTTTCTGCTATTAAAAAAATAATTTCAAATGAAAAATATGCAGACATTTTCTTTGAAAAACGATGCAGTAAGTGAATGTGTCAAAAATTAATCACGTTCCACTAGTAATTTTTCTATCAACCATATTACCAGTGTAATCTGCATCTGAATTTAAATTTCACTCAATATTCACTCGTTTAATGTCAAAGACCAGATTATGAAATTTCAACAAATTTTCTCATGATTATTATCAACAAATTTTAAATGAAATTCTCTTAGATTTGAAATGAAAAACCGTGTCAACAAACAAACATATATTAATATGTCAATTTTAGAAGCCATCAAACATTATTTTTATTTCAAGGCAATTTCTTAAAAATTTCAATACTTTCAAAAAAAAAATTTAAAATCCTTTTTACAATTTTTAAAATAGAATTCATTAGGATTTTAAATCGAGACCGTGTCAAAACATGAATATAGATTTAGCCAAAAATATTATAACAACAATATTATTATCCAATCAAAACACTATTTTTCTCTCAAACTTATATATCAAGTAATTCTAGAGAATTTTATAGTGTTTTTGGCATAAGAATATAAATGGCTAATCAATTTTGAATAAAGTCAGAATCAAAATCATCATTAAATCATCATCATATCATCATCGCATAATTGGCTGGTTTTATTCAGAAAATGGTACAGATTATCACATTTAATATATCGTACAAATAAATATACTTTTACCTGTCTTTACCTTTACGATATTTCTCGTCGTTGTTCATTGTGATTCCGTCACCCTTATACTAGGCTAAGGAACTTAGCTTTGTCGTCCGTTGTGTTTCTGGAACAGCCAAAAATCCAGGTAACACTATTGTTGTTCCTTAGCCCGCCACCACACCTACACGATGAAAATTTTATGTGACCTATTTGTTTTTATAGGTCCATGGTTCTTAGTGGCAGAAAATTTTGAAAAATAATTTTGTGTAGACCCAAAACTATTTATAATTGTTCCCTTTGGCACCCAAATTTGTTTAACTTTGAGAGATTTTATATTTGTGCCTTTAGGAACCCAAATCGATATAGTTTTCACATGTTTGGGTCTATACCAACAATTATTGTGATCGTGTCCAAATTTTCTACAAATCGTGCACATTGAATTTTCTTGATTAATCTTGTTTTCAACAATTTTCGAATTATTATATCCAAGTCCTTGTCTAACCGTATTAACAGTTTGCTTTCCTAATAGCTTATTCAACGATTTTTCACTTTTTGAAAATTTATCTAAAGTCGTAGACAATTGTTGGACTTGTGATTTGAGAGATTCATTTTCGTTTAATAACTGTGTGCACTTTTTAATAGAATTCTCTCTCCTAGTATTTTCATTCTCCTTTAAAATCAGAATTTCATTTTCAAGCGATTTTATTTTAATTTCTGATTTTTTAATTTCCTCATCAAATGTTGGACACTTATCACACTTAGGGATCCTACTTTGATAGGTTTTAACTAATTGATCAAGTTGTTTATTACATTCTATCAAAGTATCTTTTTGAGATTCAAGTTTGGCGTATTTTTCCCTAAGTCGTTCAAAACAACCGTTTACTTCATGAAAATATATAAGCAACTCAGAATGGGTAAGTTTTGATACCTCACTTGGCTCGTCATCGTCACTGTCAGTTGTATCACCTCGAAGACACAATTCTGCCTTTTCGCTTTCACTGCCAGTGCTTTGATCATTCTCGTCTATTTCATCCCAAGTGGCTGCAAAACTTTTCTTTTTCTGTTTCTTTCTGTGGCTGGATTTAATTTGTGGACAATCGGGCTTGATATGGCCGGGTTTGTTGCAATTATAACAGATAAACTTTTGTTCTTCTGAGTAGTCTAGTGCTTTGGCTATTCTGCTTTTTGCTTTATGAATTCGAGCTGAATTTCCATGTTTTTGATTCCATTTTTTGAATTTCCTTATTAACAGCTCCAATTCTGCTGCTCCATCATCTTCATCGTTATCATCATCACTTTCGGTTGTTCCTTTGAGAGCTATTGATTTCTTTTGAGTGTCACCTCCTTCACGCTCTTCTTTGAATTTCATTTCAAGCTCATAAGTGGTGAGATTTCCGATGAGTTCCTCAACTTTAAGTAGTTTTAAATCTTTTGATTCTTGTATGGCAGTTACTTTTGCTTCAAAGCTTCGTGGAAGGACTCTGAGGATTTTCCGGACTATTTCTAATTCGGTGTATGTTTTTCCGAGAGCTTTTGATTTGTATATGATATTGGAGAGTCGTCCGTACATCTCTTTGACATTTTCTTCCTTCGCCATTTTGAAGTTCTCGTATTCGCTGCTTAGCATTGCAAGGCGAGATTCTTTGACTTGAGATGTTCCTTCGTGAGTCACTTCTAGTATGTGCCATATTTCCTGCGCAGTTAGACAATGTGAGACACGATTAAATTCAAATTGATCCAATGAACAGATAATAGAATTCATAGCTTTGGCATTAGTATTCTGTAATTTATTTTCTAGTTCTGTCCAATCTTCCTTTGGTTTCTCTATTTCCTGATCATCTACAGTTATAGTTGGTATTCTATAACCTGTCTCAACAATATCCCAAGCGTCAATGGTTTTCAGAAAAATTTGCATTCTATTTTTCCAATAAGCATATTCACCATTGAACATTGGTGGTCTAACTATGGATTGACCTTCTGCAAAAGCATTATTAAAAGAAGCCATTTTAAAAATTCAAATTTTTAAAACAAAAACTGATTTTTTCAAAAAAAATCGAATTTTTAAAACAGATGTTGACTTCTAAACCTGTCCTAGCTCTGATACCACTTGTAGGATCGATTTCACCCTAGAGGGGGGGTGAATAGGGTGATAGTGTAAATTATTAAAAATTAATCGCGGAAGCTTATAAATTAATTTCAATTCAGATCACAGAATAGCAGCACAGATATCGCAGAATATAAATAACAGAATAAAACAGAACAACACAAAATTTACCCAGCTTCGGCAAAACCCTGCCTACGTGCTGCCCCCAAGGTTTCTACTAGAAATTAGATAGTCCCTCGCTTACACACGTAAACTCGCTATACACCGCTATTGACTAATCTAACTCTACGCTCAAAACCTTGACCACAACTCAACTACCGAGTTGCAAATTCCCAAACTACACACCGTAGTTTGCACCCTAGTCACACGACTAGAAAATAAAACGGTTTAAAAAGAAATACAAATTAAAACAATTAAAAGAATAACCCTAATTAAAAAACCCTTATATAAAAAATATTCTCCCTTTAAAAATAATAGGCCGGCCCTTTCTTAACTTCTTCAACTCGTCCTCCTTTTTTTTTTTGTTCGTGAAAAACATGGCCGCTCCTCTTTCAATTCTAGGCTTCGTCCCTTCGATTCAATTAGGGCTTTTGTTTCTCTGATCCAAATTCAGGGTTATTGAAGCGCCGCTTCAGGTTGGTCGAATCGAAACTAATGATTTTTAGTTGCTTGCCTTTTCGATTCGTTGTTGCTTTAAATTGTGGACGGCTACTTCGAGTTCGGCTGAGTGATATGGTATGTGATTTCCTTTTTATTTGTTCTTCTTTGTTGTACTCGAACTCTCTGCAATGCCGATGATGATTATTGGGTTTTATATAGGATTCCAATTCCTATTTTTGCGTTCGTATAGATTGATTTGAATTTGTCAATTAATTTGTTCGGCCGTTGATTTTAGCTTGGATGTTTGAGATGATTGCTGACTTCTTCAATTCACGTATATTTGATTTCTTGATTGTCACGGCTTCAATTTTGTACCTGTTCAACTTCGGCCTTGACTCGTTCATCTTGGTTTTGAATTTGATAATCACGACTTTGAATCTGACTTTGATAAAAGAAAAACTTTGACTTGATTTAAGCATCACTTGATTTTATTCTGAACATTTTAAACTGAGTATTCTTGTATCATTGCTGCCTTGGCTTTGGTATTTTCTCTGTTGGCATTTTGGTTTACCACATGTGCCTGCTTTAGTCTCGGTTCTTCACTTTGTAAGTGGGCTGGTGCATCTTGACACTGTTGCATTGTTGTTGTTGTTACTGGTTGGGTCTGCACATCCACCTGTTGTTGTAATCATGTACGAACTGATGCTGCACTTGGTCTTTGTTGTAACTGGACCTGTTGAGCTTGTTTTGTTTGTTGAGATTATTGTACACTTGCTTGTAGTTGATGGTTCATTTGACTTGGAATTGGATGTTTGTTCATTCCAGTGAGTTGTCTGTACTTAGACTTGAGCTTTCATTGTTATGTACAGTTGGTTCATTGGTTTATCTTGATGGTCATGTACCACTGCATCTTGTCTTGTATCACTTGTGTCACCTATGTTGCAACTGCATTGATATCCCTGCTTTAGATGCTTCTTTGACCTTGCATCACTTTGGTCTGGTCTGTATACATGTTGTTCTTGCTTTGTTTTCTTCACTATTGATATTCTGTCTGGATTCATTCAACATAGTTGTATTTGTACATTGCCTTTGTTGTGGTCTGGTCCTGTGATGTTGAGGCTGTGCTTGGTCATTTGTCTGCACTTTCACTTGAACTTGTAGTCTGAGCTCGTATGAATTTGTTCATTGTATTGCTCCTTGAGTTGCTGTACTTTTGACAGAAATACTTCACTTGATTCTCGTTTGCACTTTGTAGTTGATGTACTGCATGTCCATTGATTTGAGGCTGATCATAGCATTCATGTGTACTTGTTGCCTTGTATTCCATATGCATGCATATAGCCATACTGTTGCATATTAGTGTGCTTCTGTCTTTGACTATCTTTCTTTCAGTGCTTAGTGTCTTGACTTCATTGCTTGTTTCACTTGTACTATTGCCTTGTTGACTGCATCACCATACTCGCAGTTTTGACTTGCATTGGTGCAGTTTCCATTCATGTTGCCTCTTGTGTATGCATTTGCATATTGCTTGTTCACTGTGTCACTTAGATGCATATGTTAGCACTGTGCATTGACTTAAGCTTCTCTTTGGTCATAATTATTGAACTTGAGTCTGTTTCAACTTGATGTTGCTTTATCTGCCACTGTTGTTTACTTGAGTTGAACCTGTCTGGATTTGACCTTGTACTTGATTTGTTAGCTGTGCATTTTGTTTTGCACACACGAGTAGGCGAGGCAGTGCACACAGTGTACTGCAGCCACTTTTGTTCCTGATAAAATACTGATATGCACAGATACAAAAATACGATGACGAACAACCCAAATAACTGAGGCAATATCATTTTTAAAAATCATATTTCATTTTATATCGCAAAAATATTTCTTTTTCAATTTTACTGCGTTAGTAAATATTTTTGCAGATTTCTCAGATGCTGGATTCAAATTGGAATGCAGTTGAAGATAAAAATACAAGTGTGAGTGATATGTAGTGAGGTGAATATGTAAAATAGTGTTGTAATTAGAAATTGTATCAAAATTGTATAGTGAATAGTGAGAGTTTGAATTTGTACTATTTAAAAATTGTAATAAATATTTGTGTGAATAAAATATTCTTTTGAATTCAAAAATTGTGTTATTTATTTTTATTCAGCAAATATTTATTTATTCTGTGAAAATAAATAGTATATTAACAAATACATTTAAACGAATGTATATATGTTTATTATCATCAAACAAAAATCATATAAACGCATATTCAACATTACCAACCACAAACTAAGTATCTGATTTTCGATTACATTGATTGGTAATGGTATGATTTTTCTATTGCCATATAAATCGGTAAGGTAATGGTTTTGAATATGAATTTTCGGCACCGAACCGATTCCAGCCCTACATATAACATGTGCTACTACTAGAAGGTAAAATAGAAAGTAAATGCCATATATTTTTGCAAGAAACTTTTGTAAAATACCTTCTTTTAGGTTTAAAAATAGACAAGGCCCATTCTCAAAAACAAGCTTTAAAATAAACTCATTTTTTAAGTTTCAGCATATTTGCAGAAAAATTTACAAAAATTTGCAAAATTGCGTAAAAATCTACAAATATATGTAGAAAAAACTACAAAACATTTGACATTTTTTCATTATGCATATTTGTGGATTTTCTAAAAAATTCAAAGAAAATTAGTTTTAAACATACGAACATACGTTCAATTAAATTTGCGTAAAAAAATTCTTCTACTGAAAATAAAAATATAAGTGTAATTCATGATATGTATTTTAGAAGGGATGTTACATATGAAACTTGAAAATAAGGTGCATATTATATTTTCCACTTTTTTTAACCCAATAAATAAAAAATGCGACTAATTACTTATGATATTGCAAAATGATACCATGTGGTATCATTTAAATACTTACAAATTGATAATTATGAAAAAAAATCAGGTAAAAAAATAATAACAAATTCAAAAATGCTACCATGTCGTATCATTTAAACATAAAATGCTACTACAAAATAATATTGTAATATAACATTCCACACTTCATTCGCAAAATGATATTACAATTCGTTAAAAAAACTACTACAATCAAAAATTTCTATTGTAGTTCCTAAATGCTACTATGAAATAACATTCTTAGCTAAAATAAACACTTCATCTAAAAATTGATATTATTGTTCATCAACTACTACCAGTGCTAAAAAACAACTACTATAATTCATAGTCTGCTACTACGATTTACAAATTACTACTATGAAGTAACATTATGAGCTAAATTGTGCATATTTTATCTCCAAATGCTATTACAATTAACATAATACTACTGCAAAATAACATTGTCGACAGAAACTTACATAACTAATATTTTTTTAAAAAGAGATATGTAAAACCGATACTAGACAGTATCTAACCGTTGTTATCTTTTTTTCCCCAATTTGGAGCTGTGCCTTTGCATTAACTACTATTACCACATCATTTTTCAAAATATAGCCGACCTCTTCATTGTCATCGACACTACCAGTGCAGTTCAACCTTGAAAACATCACCGTCGACCATCTGAAAACCCCAAGCCGACCTCTTCTAATCCATCGCCACCACCATAGTAGCCATCATCCATCGCCACCAACCCAGCCGACTGATTCATAAAAGGCCTAGTTTTTTTTATCGGCACCATCGCGTCCTCCTATTGCTCGTCGTGTGTATTTTTGCATGCCATAATTTTATCATATAATTTTTATCCTTGTGACAAATAAATAAGCAGGTGTCCTTGAAGTCAAAAGAGTTGCTCTTCAAACAATTTTCCTGAATTTTAATAAACCATGTGTGATTAACCCATTTACAATAAATGTAATTAAACCCAATCCATACAATATGTTTATTATTTGCATGAATTAACCCAATGCAACTCAATCCGTTTATTAAACATATCTAACTCAACCTAGTCTGTAAAAAAAGTGCATCAAGATATACAAAACATGCATCATAATACATCAAAATGTTATGTAAATACATCAGTCCTATTTCAAAATACACATTTTGAATCAAAATACACCAATACTAAATATACTTAAATCGTATCAAAATTCATCGCTAAACTAAAATTGCATCATAATACATAAAACTGAGACGCATGACAAAGTAAACCAAAGTCAAATGTTCATAGCACAAATCAAAGCATGTTCATATAGCAAATCCAAACATGGCTTAAAGCATGATAATTATGTAAACCTCATAAGTCATATTACAGAATAAATTCTTATTGAAATTTTTATTCGAAAACCAAACAACAACATAGAACCAATGCAACATAGCAGATGTCTTAGGATCCATATAAGATATGCAAATACAACCAATAAATACCTCAATCCAATCACAACAAATCCAAGTACAAAATCAAACACAAAAATAAGAGAATATATATAAAAATAATGAAAACAAATCATACACAAGATCTATATTGCTTCCACTTAGTCTTGTGAGTGTACATCTAATTTAGGGGAGAGAGGTTTATTAATTACCAATGAAATAGTACAAGAGAACGATTATAATTGACCATTTAATTAACGAATTCTTGCTAGAATTTGGTTGTGTGGAGATTATGAAAAATAAAGAAAATTAATTGAGGAGAACCCTTGTTATCTCAAAATAGCCCAAAAAGATCTCAAATCTTTCTTTATGTAGAGAAATCTCGTAATAGACAAATTCTCAATTTACCCATGGAGAATAGCACACTGCAAAAACCCAAAAATAATGAATTTTTAGATCAACACAGCGTTTGAATTGAAATTCAGACATCTTAATTTAAATTTGGCCTTTAAATTGAAATTTAGAGGTTTGAATTGAATTCAAAAATTTTAAACCATGCCAAAATAAACTAAATACACACAGCATAAAAAACCTTAAAACTCAAACATTTCCAGATGTCTTTCAAACCTCCTACTTAAATGTTTGAAATCCAATACAAATGTTCGAGTGGTGGATGCTTCGAGCTTACACCATCAAGTTCTAATCATGTGTGTACATTACAACTTTAATTGTGATAATATGAGTTCCGTTATTCTAAATCGCAAATTGACATCTCTAGCACAAAACTAACTCGGTTTTCTTTAATTTGACATATTATGTAGCCAAAATACAACCCTCAATCTAAACACTATATCCATTTCCTACACCACTCGATACACACAATGTTAACCAAGCTAGAATGTCAAACTCTACCTTTAAACAATATCACTTGAATACTTTCCCAGTGAGCTCCGGTGTAACAAAATGTAAAAATAAATAAGAAATAAATAAATTAAGATAAATTAATTAATTATGATAAGGCTAAAAATGAAATTATTTTGAAAGTCAGAGTTTGACAATCGAAGTTATGTTGTTGCTTTTGGCCCTTTTTGATCAATTTTCATATATAATATGTTGAAAACTAAGCTCAAACGAAAAGTTACGGTCGTTTAAAGTTTTTGAATTTGAAATAATTTAAATAGGATTCAAATTCAAATCATTAAATAATTCTCAAATTTGAAATTCCAAAGGTAAAAGTAATTAGACTTGGGGTTAAGTAATCGTTAAAATTAACGTTAACATTAAAAGAGTAAGAAAGAATGAAATAAATAAATCACCAATTAAAAATGTTCCCTAAAATAAACGGACCGGTCGACCGCTACCCAGAGCTGGTCGACCGCTAGCGATCAACCGGTAGGTTAGTAGCGGTCGATCGGCAAGCAAATGACGGGTAGGGTTAGTTTGCACAGTGAAGGTTTCAGATATTTTGATTATTTTAAACCAATTTAAAATGACGTTTTTGGCGTATTCCAACCACTATAAATAAGATCCTAGCCTTCTCACTTTTATTCACACATTATTTTGAAGAACCTAACGATGCTCTGTCAGTCTATCTCTTCAAAGGTTCGAAAAAGTTCTTTTGGATTTCAAGTAACAGACCCTAGATGTTTGTTATTTTATGTTCTAATTATTTTCTGCTCCAATCTCTCAATTTCTGAATCTAATATATATATATATATATATATATATATATATATATATCCGTACACACACGAACACACAAAAAATCCATTGTTCTACATACCTAAAAATGGAAATTTGAAAGAGATCATTGAAGGCATGACAAAACCAAAAAAAGGAAAAGCTAAGGACTTGTTGTGAGTGGAAATCTTAGTCTTTCTATGTTAGTAATTGAACGGTGTAGTTTGGATTTGAATATGTCTTAGGGAATTTTGTTTTACGAAAACATCACATTAAAACCCCTATAATTCTCTCAAAGCGAAATGTCAATTCTTTGGTTGGAATCTCAATTGTTTTATATTAAAATAATGGAATTTGTATACGTTTTGTAATTTAAATTTTTTACCTTCTATTCCACTTCTTATCTTTTTCTTTGGATCTGATTAATAGTTTTGATTAGGAAATAGTATATAAGGTACAAATTCTTATTCGTAGTTTGCATTGCTATTTGCACTATTTGAATAGGAATTCTTTTCGTCTAATTTTTTGTAAAAAGAAGTTAGATAGAATGCAAAAGTATGTTAATTGTAAGTTTCTATTATTGATTTATTCGGTTGTTTTAATATAAAACAAATGGTTTTGGATTCTGTTTTTATACAAGTTTGTTGATTTGATTTTGGATATTGGATTTCTTGTATATGTGTTAATACGGGGACTTGTATAATTTTGAAGATTTGACATTTAAAACGTTAGTTTAGGATGTAAACTTCGTATGCTTCAAAATTTACTAAGTGCGTGTATGTGTGTGTTTGTATATATGTTAACGTAAATAACATAAGATTATGACATATTAATAGCGTAGTTAATAGGTTATTAATTATTATTGAATTCCTGTTTAATTCCTTAACCGTTAGTGCACTCACTAGTTTGGATGGTTAAGACAACTCCGTCAACTTGCTTAGTTGTTGGTTTAGAGGGTTCCATGATAATTAAGATATATTAGTGTTATCGTTAACCTGAGGTTTGTATAGAACGTTATTATTGTTTCTTACATATATGTGGAGTACCTACTAATAAATGTACAATTAAATTATGTATGTAGTACACCAACCTCAACGGTCCTTCAGCTGTGGGTAGGTATCCGTAAATATAAGTAACTCGTCTATGTTTAGAAGATTACAATGAACCTTATGATTTACGTTTATGGATTTATTGATGATGTGGTTTATTTCACATATTTCTTAAACTAATTAGATTTTATGATCTTGCACTTTAATGAGAAATTAAGGGTGTGTTGGTACTCAATTTGTGACCAACATTATCTCATGAATAATGTCACTTTAATGGTAAAAATATGGATGGCTATGTGACGACAACTATTTTTTTAAAATATCGAAGTTTAAATTCTTGTTAATTGAACTCTCCTTTTTGACTTCTCTTCCTTCCTCTACACTGTTTAATTCCATGAAATGGCAAATAGCAATTGACATGATAATCCCAAATTTGAAATGTGGCCGACTTTACTTATATAATCCAAAAGGAGTTAATAATTATATAAAATGAAATAATTTAAATTGTTTCAAGCATTAACAAACAAATAAATATAAATAACAATCACTTGCAATTACAACATACAATCATCATATGAAATCAATATAACCAACCATCCAAGCACACAAAACAAAAGGTTTGTTCGAGTTAAGACACTTTTAATCACAAAGAATGACAACTAACTACTAAGTATGTTATTTACTCAATAGTCTTAGATAAAACTCAATAGATTATTTGTACATCCAAACAATTAAAAGTATCATTTACCCAAACAACCCAAAAGCCAAAACAAAAAAAACAAATTCCAAGCAATAAATCAAGTTCATTCTTTTTAATTCCATTCCTCAATGATCATTTCTTTAGTTCACATTTATTCCTTACAAAATTTAGTTCCATTCATTCATTCAATACTTAATTTCATTTATATACATTCATTTATTTATAATATTCATGTTCAATTCAATTTCCTAGCATATCAAGTCATTTACTTAAGTTTCTAATTACTTACTTACAATACTTAATTTTCTATCTCATTTTGTTATAGTAACATTTCAATTATAACTTAAGTTTATAACAACTACAACATCAAATTCTTATTTATTAAAGAATTTCATTGAATACTTTCATTACCTCAAGTTTTACTTGTATAATATCCTAATACAATTTCTTATTAAACCTTACAACTTTTAATATTTTGTAACTTATATATATATATATATGCTTTAAGAATGCAATTGAAAGTTACACAAGTTTGACTTACTTATTTTAATTAGCTAAATATTCAATAATCATATCCTTCAGATTTCATTCTTTTGATTTACAGGTTACAAGTTTTCAATTCTTGTATATTTCATTCATAACTTAGCATTTAATTTCTTATTTTCATTTAGAAGTTTCAATTATTAAATAGTTAAATTTTTATTCCATTACAATAATTAAAATCTCTAATTTATAGAAATTTAAGAACTAAATGCCGAGTTCCATTTCAAATCATTTAAAATAACATATATATCATATCTTTTATATGTAACAAATCATATTTAGAACTAAAAAATTATATTTATTTATCACAACAAATGTGTAGTAAACAATTACAACGGTCTTCCTACTTCGAAACTCGAAAATGAATGTCAACGATGCGTGCACTCATCACCGAAATTATTTTTCAGCGACAAAGAAGGGAGTACAGAACTTATTTCCTTCCAAAATTACTTCAAAACATTTCCTTCAAATTATATTGAAATATCTACATCAGAAAATACTTATAAATAATATTATTATATTCCAAATCATTCGAAAGAAATTTTCAAAAACCCCGGAACTTAAGTTCTAAATTTTCAATTTTCATTTATTTTATTTTCCAATCTTATTTCCAACCAATATTTATAAATTTCACTACCTAACACCCAATATATTACAACCAAATATATCATTTATAAATCATTATTTTATACTTAAAAATATACAATAGGAAAAATTATTTCATTTATCTATATTTCAAAACAAATATTATGTCGGTCTGTCCTATTAAATATTTAGAAATCCCTATCGATGTCATAGCATCCTATGCAATAACCAGAATTTATAAATATAAAACGGAACAAAATAACATAATATCAAAACCTTTTTATAACACTAACAAATACGCTCTTTCATATATATACACTTAGCGACTCATCATTGGGTATTACTACCCTATTAATAAAGAGTCAGACCCCACAAAGCTAAGGTTTATCGCTAAACCTGGCTCTGATACCAACTGTAACACCCCGCCTTTTTGGACGCTTTAAGCAAACACACATGCCAACTCAAACCATACAGAAGGGTGGATTGATATTGGGGTAAATAAGAAAAAGCAGAGAGAAAAAAACAGAATCTTGTAGTGGAATGACAAAATATAATAATCAAATAACAGTTCATGAAGCTGTTTACAAAACATTTGATTATACTTATACAATAAAAAATTAGAGTTACACATACCAGAGAGTAATTAATAATAATGCAGCGGAACAATGTGATGCAGTGGAATAATATAGTAAATAATAATAATACACTCTTCGTCTTCGTCCTCCAGAAAAAAGGTCTTCAAATTGTGAAATGCTCAGGCTGACCCGAGCGAATCGAAAAGACAAAACACTCGAGTCAGAACTAAAAGATCTTATGTAAGTTAAATCAACGGTAAATAAATATGAGTGGAATGGCGTTAGAGATGTTTACGGGGTTTGACATCTCTTATCCAGTGTCTAACGCGGGTGCGGTAACTTAAGAGGTGCTCGGGATTCACATCTCCTCAGGATCCATTAAACTACTATGTAGTAAAATACGCTATTATAATATGTCTATAGTAAAGTAAACGTATTAAAATAGTGTTAAGGCATTACCCATATCCCCCTTAACATATTTTATATATTTCCATAGTCTAGTATCGTTGTCTCCCCCGTACTGGGCGTCGTCAGAGGGCACTCCATAGGTATGGTACAAAACAAACTCGTAGAAGGCGTGATATGGTAGGTGACACGACACAACTAGGCAATGCCAGGGTAGATATACAAATTATGCATACGGGCTGGTGGTAACACATAGCAACTACTACCACCCACCTCGAAACACACCCTTGAGTAAAAATCAAAGGGTGGCCACCAAATAAATCAAAAGTCAGAATATAGTATCGATGGAGTGTACCCGATCGAAGAAATGACCTCACTTGGCCCGAGAATCGCTCCTATTTTAGCCACCTTATGCCAACTTATGGGAGTCAGATCCACGTATATACATCATATAGGATCGTCTCCACCATCCTACTTCATTCTGAAATCTCCACCGCGTACGCAGTTATCAAAGTGGTTTTGGTATTGGTGGAGAGTATGACAACATCTGATCCCGGTCTCTTTAACAAGCAATCGCTTATTACACACCGGATGATTCTTTTATATTTTCAAAATCATTTCATAATTAATACCAAAATATCATATTCAATTCAAACCATATCACTTTCGAAATCATTACTTACTTTCGAAATCATATTCGCATTTGAAATCATATTTCGATAATTATATTTCCTTTCAAAGTCAAATTCACAATTTATATCAAAATATCGTGTTCTCAAAAAAACTATACCATTTTCAAATCATATTTCTTTCAAAAATCATATTTCCAAAACATGTTAAGTTGTTGCTTCAAAATCATCATTTCGATTTTGTATATCATTCAAAATTCCAACTTAGGTTATAGCATCATTTAACCTTATTCTCTTTTTAAACCAATTGAAATGCATATAAATTCTTCCACATACTTAGTTTGGAAATTTAGAAATTAGTTTAAATAGTTTTAAATGGTTAAAATGCTCTAAACAGTTTAATTATAGGTAAATACTTTTAAATTGATTTATGATAGTTAAATAGATTTAAATTAGATTAAATATAATTAAAATAGATTAAATAGCTTAAAATAGCTTAATTAGATATAAAATAAATTAAAAGGGTTTAATTAGTTTTAAAATAAATTAAATTTGTTCAAAATAGATTGAAAATGATTTATATAGTTAATATTTGTTAAATAATTTAATAAATTTGAAAATCTTAATAATTAGTAATTTTAGAATAATATATTTTTAAAATAGTTTACTTTAAAATATGAGTTTTAAATTAATACCAAATTAAACTATTCATTTCATTTCAATATATTTGAGCCATTTCAAATTTTCAAATCGACAAACCAAATATCAATAAACTATCAAATTTCATATCGTTTCAATCCATATTCGAAGTATAAATACAGATTACTCCAATTTCAAAAAATATTTCAAAGTTATTTTCAAAAAAAAATTAATAACTCAATTTCGATAAAATTTCATTTATACTTAAAAGTTTAACTTCAAACTTCCAATTTTAATTTTTTAAAGAAATTACTTTTTAAACCAATTCACATTTCAACACAAAACTTGATTTTTCAATAATACTTCAATTTATATAAATCAAATTTTATTTCAAAACATAAATAAATTAAATTCAAAAATTTAAGGATTTTAAAAGCATTTTATTTAACCAATCTGGAGTCCGTATATAATTTTCTACTCTAGGGTCAAGTAACGGATATTTATCATTTCAATCCGCAATTTAATATCTTACAGTTATATATCATTACAAACCGCAATCTCGAAATAAATGAAAATCCATAACGAACTTGCATTTTATAGAAATATAAAATACAACATTCATTCATCCAATATCAATATTCAACATCCATCGTAATCATCATCCAAATCAATCAATAAATATCAATACAGATTGGTAATCAACAACAGGTTAACTGGCAGTTTGTATTCAAAATAAATTAAATAACGATTTAATTCAAATAAATTTAAATTAACTGAGATGATGATTTAAAATATATCAAACAGTCATAAATAAATTTCTAATCACATCATAAATTTAATCTAACAAGCATAAGAAATTTTCGAAGTTGTGAGTGGGTTAAAACACTCACCTTTGAATTTAAATTGAATTTGAATCCAATTTAAGTCCAAAATTTGAACGATCTCAAAATTCGTCCAAACCAGCATCAAAATCTCCGAAGTTTCAATACGAACGCAGCAGAATAGACCGTGCGTGAATCCGACCTTATATGTGAAAGTTATGCTAGTTAGAACATTTAGAAATAAAAATTAAATTAAAAACAGAATAAATAACTTATATTCATTTCCTTGCCACGTCGCTTCATCTTCACGCAACAACGCTCAACCCTTCTTACCTGTTCGTACACGAAGCTCGATCGACCACCAAAATTTCGCCATTGACCATGAACTAGACAAAATTCGCACCGCCTGATGATCGCACGACCGAGAAGCTGCTGCCCCGCTTCGTCTGCGACTCCGCCCGCGACGTCAGAGAACCCAACCGCCGCATGGGTTTTGAAACCATAATCGGCGATTTTCCGACGATCTAGCCGTCACATCACCACACAAACACCACTGATGCCTCCCCCTCGATCATCTCCACAGCCCAATGCCTCCGATTTGACGATCGGCCAAAGATTGATGAAGACGCGATGAACGACTGTGAATAGTCCACCCATTTCTGGCCACAACACAATCCAGACCGAAAAATGAATTACATATTTGAATTGCGCTCGTCGTGAGCTTCAAATCAATATGTAATTCGACATAGTTTGTGGAGTTAAAAATTTTGATTTGATTTTGATTTGAAATTGCAATTGGGAATTAGGTTTTGTCTGCCATTGAAATGAGGAGTTGAGAAGGAGATGTTCGAACATATAAATGAGAATAAGAAACAATTAATGTTTATAATGAGGTATATATAGGCAAACCTGAAAACAGCAAGAATGGACAAGATTGATTGAACGATACATGACCTGAAAAGCCCATTTCGACTCTGGAACGAAAATGGGTCATCCCATATATCAAAATAGATATTTTCAAATATTTTAAACTCAATAGAATAGATTTCAAGTCCTAATTCCATCGTATGAAGAAGTTATGTCAAAATCAAATTATTTCAAATTGATTTCAATTTAATTAATTTCTAGGCGTTTCGAGTTCGTACGATCAAAAGAAAAGTCCGATCGTTACGAAAATTGAAATCCTACAATAATTCACTATTACGGGTCCGATGAAACTGATTTCATCAAAATCCAAGAGAATGGCCAAAAATGGTTATTTTCACATTATCAAATTAAATTAATATTTAATTAATTAGATCACTTTTTCAATTCAATATTTAATTATTTACCATTTCTGTCATTTTGGCTTACTTAAAAATTTATAATCCTTTATAAAAAATTCCTATATCAATTTATTATTAAATATTGCATAATTTCCAGTGTTTAATTTCAATTCCAATGATTTCAGTAATTTATAAATTAAATCTCCAACAAATTCTTTTATTTGATTTCTCAATCTTGTTATTAATTCAATTATCATCTTATCATCATAGGTACAATTTACATTGGTTTATATCTTGGTATGTTAATATTCTCCAATTTTGTCTTAATTTCAAGTAACGTAATATTTAATTTCATTTTAATCACAATTGATTTCCAATTTAATTTAATGGTCTACATAAATTGGTAAAATAATAATAATGGTCACTATTCGCTTTTAATTTCATTTCTAAGTTTATTACTTACAACAAATTTTACCATTAGTTTCATAACACAAATCTTGTTCAATTTCTATTAATCAATGTATTATTTCCTTGGTTAATTCAATATCTACTTTTATTTTCTTATATTAAATTTATAACCAAGCATAGCATTCAAATTATAATGAATTGGAATTTCATACACATTGTTAATAATCAACTTACATTAACACTGTTACACTTTATTTTAGTGTTCATTTCATTATTAAATTAAATATTTTTATTTCTTTAATATTAAATTACCAAAATCTTATTAAATTAAAAAAAATTAATTATTGAAAAATTTACGGGTCGTTACAGATAAAGTCAAAAGCCTTTGCAAAATCGGGTTTTGATAAAGCACAGGTAGTATTATTTTTACAACGGCAATTTATTAATTCTTGTACTACTACGACCTCATCCATAATATTTCTACCCTTAATAAATACAAATTATGTTATATAAATCAAAATTGTTTATTTTAGAGTTTAATCTATTTGCTAACGCCTTTGAAATAATTTTAAGGAAGCACTTAATTTGCGAAATAGGCTTAAAGTCCTTAGGATCTTTTGCATCCACTTTCTTATGAAGTAGAATTACATTAGCAAAGTTAAATCTACCTAACTGGAAGTTTCCATTGTAAAACTCATTAAACATTATAGCTACGTTGTGCTTTAACACATGCCAAAATTTCTTATAGAACAACACGGTAAACCCGTTTGATCTGAGCAATCTACCACTAGGCATATCATTGATAGCCTTGAAGGTCTCCTCTACCGAGAAGGGATTATTCAAGTCATCTAAATCGATCCACGAATTTTAGGATACAAATAATTTTTCCTATAGCTTTAATTCTTTGACCTCTACTAGTTCCAAAAATATCTTTGTAATAACTAGTGACGGCGTTATAGAGCTCAACTTGTTAAATAATTTCAACATCATTAACTAGTGAGGAGTTTATGGTATAACTACGCTTTTAGCTATTAACTAATTTGTGAAAAAAAATTAGTATTCCTGTGTCCCTCGTCCATCAAGTGGACCTCAAATCTCTATTTCCACATTATTTCATCTTGCTTAGTGACTTTGTCTAGTTCTTCTTTGAGGTTTAAAAGAACATTTCTCTCAACCAAGTTCAAGATTTTAGATTGTTCTAATTTGTTTAATTTTAAAATTTCAAAGAGTAATTTTTCCTTTTTATTCCAAATATAGCCAAAAAATCCTTATTCTAAATATTAAGAAATAATCTGAGGTCTCTAAGGTTGCTAACAAGGGTTCTAGCTGTATTGACTATTTATCGGAGTATTTAATATTATCATTACCCATCGAAAGCCATTTGTTAATTAATAAATCAACAAAATAACTTTCTAAAGCCAAATCTTCTTAAATTTAAAGGATGAATGATAAAAGGTTATGGTTCTCACTAGAGAGATATGGTAATGATTAGACTATGTGGTTGGAAGACAATTAACATACAACATAGGAAACCAATCTTCCATTTCTTCACTAACTAAGAAACGACCGAGGAGCGCAACCAAAAGGATCACTCTAGAATTTTACTAAGTGAACCGTCTATTACTAAGTGATAATTCAATCGAATTACCATTAATAATAAACTAGTCAAACTCTTCCATAGCAAAGTGGTCACCTTCTCTAGGCATTTATTCTCCTTGGATCCTAGTCATATAGAAATTTCTTCCAACATCCATGCTTTGATAATTAGGGATCTAATTTCAGTGAAAATAAGGTTCACCAATTAAACATTAATTACGATTTTCAAACCCACCAGTAGACCTCCCGACCTACTCTTGACCAGAAACCAAACCTAATTACTAATATAAAACACTGTTAATTTTTTATAAAATCGAAAGTCGAGATGCTCTATTTTAGTTTCTTGCAAGAGAGTGATATTGATGTTGTTATCTTTCAAAAATGATCTAATTTTATTGCATCTATTAAAATCGTGCAAAACTCTAACATTTCAACTAATGTATATCATGATCGACAAGTTCGGACTATCTTAGGTTCTTTTCTTCTAATATGTTCTATATCGGACTGATCTATGTATAAAACAAAACATATCTTCCTAGTTAAATCTAGCATACCGGTAGTAGACAAATCATTCAAAACATCAAAACTGTAAGTACTACGCAAAATAACAATCAGATCCGAGCTAGAATTAGTTGCTCTAGTGACAGTACATGAGGTTGCATCCTAGAGTTGTGCGCTTCTCCTAACCGAGCATCTGGGAAGACAAGTCTTTTGCATAGACACCCATCTAGGGTCTGATCCCTCACCCAAATCGAACAACTCCAACCAACTAAACCACGCCGTAAGCGATATGAAGACTCCAAAAAATCAAGTCCCGAACCGCCACTTCGTAATATAGTTCAGATCTGAGTGGACCATCCTCGCATGTGCATACCCCTCTCCTAAGTGCACCATAGACCCGATTACCTTCTAAGCACTCAACGTCGGCAGCAATATACACCGCAACACTGTTTACTTGAACCACCTTTGTCTCTTCACCTCTTGAACATACGACGCCTAAAGCTTTGCACATGTACAACTTATTCTTAAGCCCTTAAAATTATACCCAAATTCGTCTCACATACTACTCCTACGTGAACAAGAACATCAACAACTTTCCAACCTGCACCAACTTTCTCTTCACCTGCCAAAACCACACCCCTAACCATCAAGTGCACAACCACAATCTGCCAGTTGGAATTCCTAAAGAAAAAAATGAATGAAATATACAAAGTCCCACATCGCCAAATTATTGAGAGCTATATTGGTTTATATATGGCTTTCTCATGAGTAGGTTGGGGGCTTGGGGCTCCCAAATGTATGCTTCGTTGTGAGGAGGAAGATCATGCATCTCCACCACACGCGCGCGCGCGCCGCCGTCCGTCCGACCAACCGAACCAGGCCCGGCCGGGCTCGGGTACGGGTCTAAAATTACCATTCTTTTTGCTAGGCCATTGTTTAACGGTTTTGGGCTTCGTCTGAAACTGGGCTGGGCGTGGGATTTGAAGAGAAGTGGGCGGGTGAAGACGGACGCGGGTTTTAGCCTGAAGAGGTGCGACCTGTTGGCAGCATTTTGGCGAACGGATGCGGCCTATTCAAAATGAATGGGCACAACCGATAAACAACAACAAAAATGGGCGCGACCGTTTGGACAAACGGGCGTAGACGCGACCGTTCGAAGGGATACGAACCAACTATAAATAAGGAGGAAAACTGATCACTTTGATCACTCACTTCCGATTCGAGTATCTCCTCTCTTCTAACTGTTGTTCAAATCACAGAGTGATATACTCATTACAATTTCGAACAGAATTCGTCTGTTGTATCTTGAGAGAATTTTGAAATAAAATTCTTGAGGAAATCTTTACGACGAGCCTCAGACATAATCCGGTTAGAATTCTAGTCTGTTTGTATATTTATATACATTATTCTATATTCTACCCGTTATTCTGGTTATACTATTTATTCAAAATAGTATAACGCAGTTGTTGTAACATATTTACAACATTCATAGTGTTCAAAAAATTTATACACAATTCCAGTGTAGTGGAAATCTAATTTATAAACTTGTGCGACGAGTTTATTGTAGCGTGCTATCTGTTTTAGTACACTATCCAACTAACATCTTAAGAATTTTACTGTTTTCTTACTAAAACAGAGATGGCAACAGTAGAATTTTCAAAGACTACTACTCACAACAGACATGAACCGTTCAAGGGAGATGGTGATGATTTCTTGACATGGCAGAATCAGATGTTGTTTTATCTCACCACACTCGGTCTGCAAAAATACCTCGAGGAGGAGGAACCGATTCCTGCACCAGGCAAGGAAGTAGAGGTGAATACGTGGAAGCATTCCGATTTTTTATGCAGAAACTATATTTTGAATTGTCTCGACAAGGTGCTATACAAAGTATATCAGCCTTCAAAGACATCAACAGCACTCTGAAATGCACTTACCACAAAGTACAAGACGCAGAATATCAGTCTTAATTCATTGTAGACAAATTCATGGACTACAAGATGGTTGACTCCAAACCGGTGACTACTCAACTACATGAACTGCAAATCATCATTCATGAACTTGAGGCGGAAGGTCATAAGGTTGGAGAATCGTTTTTGGTTGAAGCCATCACGGGAAAACTACCACCGTCATGGAGAGATTACCGCAATTATCTAAAGCATAAAAAGAAGGAAATCTCTTTACAGGATCTCATAGTCCGATTGAAAATTGAGGCAGATAACCATGGAATAACAAAACAAAGAGAGGAGGCATTTGTGGCTGAAGGGTCAAAGACCAAAAACAAAAAGAAGAATTTCCAGAAGAAAAGAAAAGCTCAAAACAACAAACCAAAAGACAAAAAACGAACCAAGAATATAGTGGATAACATGGAAGTAGACGAGTCCAACTTCTCGGTGGTGGTATCTGAATGCAATCTGGTTCAGAATCCTAACCAATGGTGGGTAGATACAGGCGCTACTCGTCATGTTTGCTCTGACAAATCCATGTTTTCTACATATCATAAATTCGGTCACGAAGAAAAACTCTACATGGGTAATTCTGCAGTTTCCATGATCGAAGGCAGTGGCACAATAATCCTCAAGTTTACTTCTGGAAAAACTGTTAAGTTGAATAACGTGCTCCATGTTCCAGACATACTCAAGAATCTCATCTCTGGTGCAGTCCTATCAAAGAAGGGATTCAAGATGGTGTTCGAGTCAGACAAGATGGTTCTGTCCAAGGATGGAACGTATATAGGAAGGGGATATTTATGTGATGGCCTATTTAAGGCAAATGTAGCCGTTGTCGGCAACAAAAATATGTATTCTGATTGTGCTATTAATAAAATTGAAGTTTCTTATTTGCTTGAGCATGAAATTTTACTACGGCATGATAGATTGGGACACATAAATTTCCGCAAAATGAAAACATTATCAAACTTGGGATTAATTCCAAAATTCCAAGTAGATAAGAACTACAAATGTGAGACATGTGTAGAAGCAAAAATGGTCAAACAACCATTTAAATCTGTTGACAGAAGCACCGAACCATTAGGTTTGGTACATACAGATTTATGTGATTTTAAATCACTACCTACAAGAGGTGGGAAAAAGTATTTCATTACTTTTATTGACGATTATACGCGATATTGCTATGTATATCTTTTAAACAGTAAAGATGAAGCAATAACAACGTTTATAAAATACAAGGCTGAGGTAGAAAATCAGTTAAATAAAAAGATCAAGATACTAAGATCTGATCGAGGTGGAGAATATGAATCACCATTTGAACAGTTCTGTGCCGAAAATGGTATAATTCAACAGCTCCATATTCACCACAACAAAATGGTGTAGCTGAGAGGAAGAACAGAACATTAAAAGACATGATTACTGCCATGATTTTAACTTCTGGTCTACCGACGAACTTGTGGGGGGGGGGAGCCTTAAATATGTCTAATCACATATTAAACAAAGTTCCTCACAATAAAACGGGAACAATTCCATATGAGATATGGAAAGGACACAAACCAAGCATTAAATACCTCAAAGTGTGGGGGTGCTTGGCCAAAGTTCCAG
This sequence comes from Allium cepa, assembly GCA_030765085.1. Taxonomy (NCBI): domain Eukaryota; kingdom Viridiplantae; phylum Streptophyta; class Magnoliopsida; order Asparagales; family Amaryllidaceae; genus Allium; species Allium cepa. The sequence goes on along the minus strand of CM060940.1, from coordinate 621,458,126 downwards.
TTCCGCCTCCCAAGAGAGTCAAACTTGGACCAAAAACAATAGATTGTTATTATCTTGGGCCAGCCCAAAATAGTAGTGCCTATAGATTTTTGGTATTCAAGTCTGATATAACGGATATTCATGTAAATACAATAATGGAATCAAGAGATGCCTTATTCTTTGAAGATGTGTTTCCGCACAAAAGGAATAAAGGAAATAATATCCCAAAAAGGACAAGGGAAGAATCAAACGATTCACATGAAGATGAAACTCATCATGAAATTGAGGATGCTGAACCAAGAAGAAGCGTAAGGGCTAGAACTTTCAAAACATTTGGTTCGGACTTTTTTACATATGTATTAGAGCACGAACCTCAAACGTACAAGGAAGCAATGTCATCTTCTGAATCCTCATGTTGGAAAGAAGCAATTCAACGTGAGATTGATTCAATTCTAAGTAACAAAACTTGGGAAATTGTTGATATTCCACCAGGAATAAAACCAATTGGCTGCAAATGGATTTTCAAGAAGAAAATGAAAGCAGATGGCTCTATTGACAAGTATAAAGCCAGATTAGTAGCCAAAGGATATCGTCAAAAAGAAGGAGTAGACTTCTTTGATACATATTTGCCGGTAACACGAATAACCTCTATAAGAATGTTAATAGCAATTGCATCCATCTATAATATAGAGAATCATCAAACGGATGTAAAAACAGCATTCTTAAATGAAAATCTCGATGAGGAGATCAACATGGAGCAATCTGAAGGTTTTATTTCCAAAGTAAATGAAAACAAAGTCTGTAGATTAGTAAAATCATTATACGGACTAAAACAAGCTCCAAAACAATGGCACGCAAAATTTGATAGTGTCATGATGAGAAATGGTTTTCGTATAAATGAAAGTGACAAATGTGTTTATTATAAACAACTTGGACAATCATATGTGATGATCTGTCTATATGTGGACGATATGCTAATATTCGATCCAAATACTCAGGTAATTGAGACCATAAAGAAAATGTTGATCAACAATTTCGACATGAAAGACTTGGGTGTTGCAGATATTATTTTAGGAATAAAAATAATACGAACACCTAATGGTATTGAGTTATCTCAATCACATTATGTAGAAAAAGTAATTGAAAGATTTCAAAATTTTGGAATTAAAGGAGTAAATACACCTTTTAATCCATCAGAAGTACTGCATAAAAACACTAATGAGAGTGTAATGCAACTAGAATATTCTCATGTAATAGGATGTCTCATGTATCTCATGAATTGCACAAGATCAGATATAGCTTATGCAGTAAGTCGATTGAGCAGGTATACAAGCAATCCAGGGAAGGAACACTGGAAAGCACTAATGAGAGTGCTTGGATATTTAAAAAATACCACTAACTATTCCTTACATTATGGAAAATATCCTACCGTCTTAGAAGGATATAGTGATGCAAACTGGATTGCAGATTCAGAGGAATCAAAATCAACGAGTGGTTATGTCTTTACCCTAGCAGGGGCAACATTAGATAAAGCAGGCGAAGAAGCAGAATGGCTTCGTCACTTTTTAGAAGATATTCCATTTTGGCCTAAACCTGTACCGGCCATATGCATACACTGTGATAACCAAGCTGCGCTAAGCAGAGCGCACAACTTTGTTTATAATGGAAAGTCACGACATATTCATCGACGCCACAACAAAGTTAGGCAGGTACAAATGGTGATTTACATTCTCCACCTCGATCAGATCTTAGTATCTTGATCTTTTTATTTAACTGATTTTCTACCTCAGCCATGTATTTTATAAACGCTGTTATTGCTTCATCTTTACTATTTAAAAGATATACATAGCAATATCGCATATAATCGTCAATAAAAGTAATGAAATAATTTTTCCCACCTCTTGTAGGTAGTGATTTAAAATCACATAAATCTGTATGTACCAAACCTAATGGTTCGGTGCTTCTGTCAACAGATTTAAATGGTTGTTTGACCATTTATGCTTCTACACATGTCTCACATTTGTAGTTCTTATCTACTTGGAATTTTGGAATTAATCCCAAATTTGATAATCTTTTCATTTTGCGGAAATTTATGTGTCCCAGTCTATCATGCCATAGTAAAATTTCATGCTCAAGCAAATAAGAAACTTCGATTTTATTAATAGCACAATCAGAATACATATTTTTGTTGCCGACAACGGCTACATTTGCCTTAAATAGGCCATCACATATATATCCCCAACCTATATATATTCCAGCTTTGGACAGAACCATCTTGTCTGACTCGAACACCATCTTGAATCTCTTCTTTGATATGACTGCAGCAGAGATGGGATTCTTGCGTATGTCTGGAACGTGGAGCACGTCATTCAACTTAACAGTTTTTTCAGAAGTAAACTTGAGGATTACTGTGCCACTGCCTTCGATCATGGAAACTGCAGAATTACCCATGTAGAGTTTTTCTTCGTGATCGAATTTTTGATATGTAGAAAACATGGATTTTTCATAACAAACATGACGAGTAGCGCCTGTATCTACCCACCATTGTTTAGGATTCTGAACCAGATTGCATTCAGATACCACCGTCGAGAAGTTGAACTCGTCTACTTCCATGTTATCCACTATATTGGCCTCTTTATTGTGTTCCTTCTTATGTCTGCAATCTTTAGCGGCATGTCCAACTTTTCCACAAACCCAAAATTCGCCGTTAAACTTCTTGGTTCGTTTGTTGTCTTTTGATTTGTTGTCTTGAGCTTTCCTTTTCTTTTGGAAATTCTTCTTTTTGTTTTTGGTCTTTGACCCTTCAGCCACAAATGCCTCCTCGCTTGGTTTTGTAACTGCACGGTTGTCTGCCTCAATTTTTAATCGGACTATGAGATCCTGTAAAAAGATTTCCTTCTTCTTATGCTTTAGATAGTTGCGGTAATCTCTCCATGGCGGCAGTAGTTTCCCCGTGATGGCTTCAATCAAAAAAGATTCTCCGACCTTATGACCTTCCGCTTCGAGATCATGAATGATGATTTGCTGTTCATGTAGTTGAGCGGCTACTGGTTTGGAGTCAACCATCGTGTAGTCTATGAATTTGTCTACAATGAATTTCTTAAGACTGATATTCTGCGTCTTGTACTTTGTGGTAAGTGAATTCCAGAGTGCTTTTGATGTCTTTAAAGGCTGATATACTTTGTATAGCACCTTATCGAGACAATTCAGAATATAGTTTCTGCATAAAAAATCGGAATGCTTCCACGTATTCACCTCTGCTTCCTTGCCTGGTGCAGGAATCGACTCCTCCTCCTCGAGGTACTTTTGAAGACCGAGTGTGGTGAGATAAAACAACATCTGATTCTACCATGTCAAGAAATCATCACCATCTCCCTTGAACGGTTCAGGTCTGTTGTGAGTTGTATTCTTTGAAAATTCTACTGTTGCCATCTCTGTTTTAGTAAGAAAATAGAAAAATTATTAAGATGTTATACGTTAGTATACCAAAACAGAGAATAATCAATTATAAACTCATTGCACAAGTTTATAACTCTGATTTCCACTACACTGGAATTCTTTATTAATTTTTATAACAATATGAATGTTGTAAATAAGTTACAACAACAACGTTATACTATTTTGAATAAATAGTATAACCAAAATAACGGATAGAATATAGAATAATGTATATAAACATACAAACAGACTAGAGTTCTAACCGGATTATGTCTCATTCTCGTCGTAACGATTTTCTTAAGAATTTTATTTCAAAATTTTTCCAAGATACAACAGACTAATTCTGCTCGAAATTGTGATGAGTTTGTCAACTCTGTGATATATTATTTAGAGAAGCAGAGAGGAAAAGAAGAGAAGAAGTGGAACTGGAATTGGATAAAGAATGTGATCAGCATTCTGTCCTATTTATAGTTTTGTCCGCATCCCTTCAAACAGCCGCGTCCACTCGACGCTGCCTTTTGAACACTGCTGTTCGTTAACGGTTAGCACCCGCCTGCTGCTCGTATCCATTCGGTCACGCCTCCTCAGTCGGGACGCACCCGCTTCTGTACACCCGTGCTTCTTCAGTTAGGTCGCACCCGCTCGCTTCAGAAGTCGCACCTCCTCAGCAATCTGCGTCCGCTTATGAACAGTCGCGTCCGTTCGTATAGCCTGCAACTGTTAAAAAACCCGGCCCAGTTTTGCATTAAAATTAGGATCATATTAGACCCAAACCAGAGCCCAGCTCGGCCCAGTTCTGTTCGGTCGGACGGGCGGACGGAGGCGGTGGCGAGCGCGCATGTGTGATGGAGATGCTTGATCTCCCTCCTCACAACGAAGCATACATTTGGTTGCCCCTAGGCCCCAACACCTTCATTGTAAAGCCATATATAAACTAGTATGGCTTAGCAATTTTGGCGATGTGGGACTTTATGTATGTTTCATTCATTTCGTTCTTTAGGAATTCCAACAATCCCCACATGAATGATAATATACATATCCCCCACACAAAGCGAAATATCACAGAGTACATATGGAATAATGCTTTATCGTGGATAAGTAGATATTTCACTTTGAACTTTCCCTAGTTAAAACTTATCGGATCTACTTGGCTAATCGGTGAATTATTTCATCTTGAACCGTCGGCCTTTATTGTATATCCAAACAATAAGCTTTACGAAGCATTGATTCCCTTCTCATCCAATCTCTTGGTTGTGTTCATTTTGGTCCTGAACAATTTTTGGTTCTACGAGTGTTTTAGAGAATAAAAGCCTTTTAATATTCTCATAGAGCCGACCCAGCTCACACTAACACAGGTGATCGCAACCATTAAGAGTATCCTACATATACCCTACTTGTTACTTCCAAGATATGGTCATCATTAAAAAACATAGTTTAATCCTTTAAATACTTCTGTAGGCATGCATTTATATTGTGAACCATAGGAATGGAGTTGGAATATGTCCACGCAAATGCATTACGTTTTGAGTTATTCAGAACTGGTTTGCCTTTTGATCGTAGTCCGTGGGATCTCCAGTCGCTAGAATAGGTTTCCGTATAGGATAACTCTTGGTGGTTTAGGCTTTTAAACCCATTCCCCTCGATGCGTAGTCAATTTTCTCTCTTGATAAACCTTTAGTAAATGGATCCGCTAGGTTATCATTTATTCTCACATAATCTATAGAAATAGTTCCATTTGATAGTAACTGCCTAACTGTATTGTGGCATCGACGAATATGTCGTGACTTTCCATTATACACAAAGTTGTGCGCTCTGCTTAGCGTAGCTTGGTTATCACAGTGTATGCATATGGCTGGTACAGGTTTAGGCCAAAATGGAATATCTTCTAAAAAGTGACGAAGCCATTCTGCTTCTTCGCCTGCTTTATCTAATGCAATGAACTCTGATTCCATAGCAGATCGAGCCATGCATGTTTGTTTAGTAGATTTCCATGACACTGCTGCCCCTGCTAGGGTAAAGACATAACCACTCGTTGATTTTGATTCCTCTGAATCAGCAATGCAATTTGCATCACTATATCCTTCTAAGGCGGCGGGATATTTTCCATAATGTAAGGAATATGTAGTGGTATTTTTTAAATATCCAAGCACTCTCATTAGTACTTTCAAGTGTTCCTTCTCTGGATTGCTCGTATACCTGCTCAATCGACTTACTGCATAAGCTATATCTGATCTTGTGCAATTCATGAGATACATGAGACTCCTATTACACGAGAATATTCCAGTTGCATTACACTCTCATTAATGTTTTTATGCAGTACTTCTGATGGATTAAGAGGTGTATTTACTCCTTTAATTCCAAAATTTTAAAATCTTTCAATCACTTTTTCTACGTAATGTGATTGAGATAACTCAATTCTATTAGGTGTTCTTATTATTCTTATTCCCAAAATAACATCTGCAACACCCAAGTCTTTCATGTCGAAATTGTTGATCAACATTTTCTTTATGGTCTCAATTACCTGAGTATTTAGATCGAAAATTAGCATATCGTCCACACATAGACAGATCATCACATATGGTTGTCCAAGTTGTTTATAATAAACACATTTGTTCAAATGGTGATTTACATTCTCCACCTCGATCAGATCTTAGTATCTTGATCTTTTTATTTAACTGATTTTCTACCTCAGCCTTGTATTTTATAAACGCTGTTATTGCTTCATCTTTACTATTTAAAAGATATACATATCTATATCGCGTATAATCATTAATAAAAGTAATGAAATACTTTTTCCCACCTCTTGTAGGTAGTGATTTAAAATCACATAAATCTGTATGTACCAAACCTAATGGTTCGGTGCTTCTGTCAACAGATTTAAATGGTTGTTTAACCATTTTTGCTCCTACACATGTCTCACATTTGTAGTTCTTATCTACTTGGAATTTTGGAATTAATCCCAAGTTTGATAATGTTTTCATTTTGCGGAAATTTATGTGTCCCAATTTATCAGGCCATAGTAAAATTTCGTGCTCAAGCAAATAAGAAACTTTAATTTTATTAATAGCACAATCAGAATACATATTTTTGTTGCCGACAACGGCTACATTTGCCTTAAATAGGCCACCACATAAATATCCCTTTCCTATATATATATTCCAGCTTTGGACAGAACCATCTTGTCTGACTCGAATACCATCTTGAATCCCTTCTTTGATAGGACTGCATCAGAGATGAGATTCTTGCGTATGTCTGAAACGTGGAGCACGTCATTCAACTTAACATTTTTTCCAAAAGCAAACTTGAGTATTACTGTGCCACTGCCTTCGATCATGGAAACTGCAGAATTACCCATGTAGAGTTTTAATTCGTGATCGAATTTCTGATATGTAGAAAACATGGATTTGTCAGAACAAACATGACGAGTAGCGCCTGTATCTACCCACCATTGGTTAGGATTCTGAACCAGATTGCATTCAGATACCACCACCGAGAAGTTGGACTCGTCTACTTCCATGTTATCCACTATATTTGCCTCTTTATTGCGTTCCTTCTTGTGTCTGCAATCTTTAGCGGCATGTCCAACTTTTCCACAAACCCAACATTCGCCATTAAACTTCTTGGTTCGTTTGTTGTCTTTTGGTTTGTTGTCTTGAACTTTCCTTTTCTTCTGGAAATTCTTCGTTTTGTTTTTGGCCTTTGACCCTTCAGCCACAAATGCCTCCTCGCTTGGTTTTGTAATTGCACGGTTGTCTGCCTCAATTTTTAATCGGACTATGAGATCCTGTAAAGAGATTTCCTCTTTCTTATGCTTTAGATAGTTGCGGTAATCTCTCCATGACGGCGGTAGTTTCCCCGTTATGGCTTCAACCAAAAATGATTCTCCAACCTTATGACCTTCCGCTTCGATTTCATGAATGATGATTTGCAGTTCGTGCAGTTGAACGGTTACTGGTTTGGAGTCAACCATCTTGCAATCCATGAATTTATCTGTAATGAATTTCTTAAGACTGATATTCTGCGCCTTGTACTTTGTGGTAAGTGCATTTCAGAGTGCTTTTGATGTCTTTAAAGGCTGATATACTTTGTATTGCACCTTGTCGAGACAATTCAGAATATAGTTTCTACATAAAAATCAGAATGCTTCCACGTATTCACCTATGCTTCCTTGCCTGGTGCAGGAATAGGTTCCTCCTCCTCGAGGTACTTTTGCAAGCCGAGTGTGGTGAGATAAAAAAACATCTGATTCTGCCATGTCAAGAAATCATCACCATCTCCCTTGAACGGTTCAGGTCTGTTATGAGTAGTATTCTTTGAAAATTCTACTGTTGCCATCTCTGTTTTAGTTAGAAAACAGAAAAATTCTTAAGATGTTATACGTTAGTATACCAAAACAGAGAATAATCAATTATAAACTCGTCGCACAAGTTTATAACTCAGATTTCCACTACACTAGAATTCTTTATTAATTTTTATAACAATATGAATGTTGTAAATAAGTTACAACAATAGCGTTATACTATTTTGAATAAATAGTATAACCAGAATAACTAATAGAATATAGAATAATGTAGATAAATATACAAACAGACAAGAGTTCTAACCGGATTATGTTTGAGGCTCGTCGTAATGATTTTCTTAAGAATTTTATTTCAAAATTCTCCCAAGATACAACAGACGAATTCTGCTCGAAATTGTGATGAGTATGTCAACTCTGTGATATATTATTTAGAGAAGCAGAGAGGAAAAGAAGAGAAGAAGCAGAACTGGAATTGGATAAAGAATGTGATCAGCATTCTGTCCTATTTATAGTTTTGTCCGCATCCCTTCAAACAGTCGCGTCCGCTCGACGCTGCCTTTTGAACGCTGCTGTTCATTAACGGGTCGCACCCGCCTGCTTCTTGTATCCATTCGGCCGCACCTCCTCAGTCGGCCTGCCCCCGCTTCTGTACGCCCATGCTTCTTCAGTTAGGTCGCACCCGCTCGCTTCAGAAGTCGCACCTCCTCAGCAATCCGCGTCCGCTTATGAACAGTCGCGTCCGTTCGTATAGCCTGCAAGTGTTAAAAAATCTGGCCCAGTTTTGCAGTAAAATTAGGATCATATTAGACCCTAACCCGAGCCCGGCCCGGCCCGGTTCGGTTTGGTCGATCGGACGGATGGCGGCGGCGGCGCGCGCGCGTGTGTGATGGAGATGCATGATCTTCCTCCTCACAACGAAGCATACATTTGGGTGCCCCTAGGAACCAACACCTTCATTGCAAAGCAATATATAAACTAGTATGGCTTAGCAATTTTGGCGATGTGGGAGTTTATGTATGTTTCATTCATTTTGTTCTTTAGGAATTCCAACAATCCCCCACATGAATGATAATATACATATCCCCCACACAAAGTGAAATATCACAGAGTACACATGGAATAATGCTTTATCGTGGATAAGTAGATATTTCACTTTGAACTTTCCCTAGTTAAAACTTATCGGATCAACTTGGCTAATCGGTGAATTATTTCATCTTGAACCGTCGGCCTTTAATGTATATCCAGACAATAAGCTTTACGAAGCATTGATTCCCTTCTCATTCTCTTGGTTGTGTTCATTTTGGTCCTGAACAATTTTTGGTTCTGCGAGTGTTTTAGAGAATAAAAGCCTTTTAATATTCTCATAGAGCCGACCCAGCTCACACTAATATAGGTGATCGCAAAGATTAAGAGTATTCTACATATACCCCACATGTTATTTCCAAGATATGTTCATCATTAAAAAACATAGTTTTATCTGTTAAATACTTCTGTAGGCATGCATTTAAATTGTGCACCATAGGAATGAAGTTGGACTACGTCCACACAAATGCATTATGTCTTGAGTTATTCAGAACTGGTTTGCCTATTGATCCTAGTCCGTGGGATCTCCAGTCGCTATGATAGGTTTTCGTATAAGATAACTCTTGGTGGTTTAGGCTTTTAAACTCATTCCCTTCGATGCGCAGTCAATTTTCTCTCCTGATAAACCTTTAGTAAATGGATCCGCTAGGTTATCATTTGTTCTCACATAATCTATGGAAATAGTTCCATTTGAGAGTAACTGCCTAACTGTGTTGTGGCATCGACGAATATGCCATGACTTTCCATTATACACAAAGTTGTGCGCTATGCTTAGCGCAGCTTGGTTATCACAGTGTATGCATATGGCCGGTACAGGTTTAGGCCAAAATGGAATATCTTCTAAAAAGTGACGAAGCCATTCTGCTTCTTCGCCTTTTTTATCTAATGCAATGAAATCCGATTCCATAGTGGATCGAGCTATGCATGTTTGTTTAGTAGATTTCCATGACACTGCTGCCCCTGCTAGGGTAAAGACATAACCACTCGTTGATTTTGATTCCTCTGAATCAGCAATGCAATTTGCATCACTATATCCTTCTAAGACGGCGGGATATTTTCCATAATGTAAGGAATAGGTAGTGGTATTTTTTAAATATCCAAGCACTCTCATTAGTGCTTTCCAGTGTTCCTTCCCTGGATTGCTCGTATACCTGCTCAATCGACTTACTGCATAAGCTATATCTGTTCTTGTGCAATTCATGAGATACATGAGACATCCTATTGCACGAGAATATTCCAGTTGCATTACACTCCCATTAGTGTTTTTATGCAGTACTTATGATGGATTAAAAGGTGTATTTGCTCCTTTAATTCCAAAATTTTGAAATCTTTCAATCACTTTTTCTACATAATGTGATTGAGATAACTCAATTCCATTAGGTGTTCTTATTATTTTTATTCCCAAAATAACATCTGCAACACCCAAGTCTTTCATGTCGAAATTGTTGATCAACATTTTCTTTATGGTCTCAATTACCAGAGTATTCGGACCGAATATTAGCATATCGTCCACATATAGACAGATCATCACATATGATTGTCCAAGTTGTATATAATAAACACATTTGTCACATTCATTTATACGAAAACCATTTCTCATCATGACACTATCAAATTTTGCGTGTCATTGCTTTGGAGCTTGTTTTAGTCCGTATAATGATTTGACTAATCTACAAACTTTGTTTTCATTTCCTTTGGAAATAAATCCTTCAGGTTGCTCCATGTAGATCTCCTCATTGAGATCTCCATTTAAGAATGCTGTCTTTACATCCATTTGATGAATTTCTAGACCATAGATCGATGCAATTGCTATTAGCATTCTTATAGATGTTATTCATGTTACTGGAGAATATGTATCAAAGAAGTCTACTCCTTCTTTTTGACGATATCCTTTGGCTACTAATCTGGCTTTGTAACAACCCGGAAAATTTTAACAATTTTTAATTGATTCTATAACGTATTTAATTGAATATTTGTGAAATCTTATAATAATTGAATTTTTAAATAAAATGTTTATATATTTAGAATACGTATATTTAAATATAGCAGATTGTAAATTTTCAAATAATTTTATGGAAGTTTATTTAATTGAGAAAACGTGTTGTCCAATTCAAGCTATTAATTGCTTTAATTGATTTCTGAATCAGTGCGTAACGGTTTCTTTTTACTACCGTTAAAGATTTCTATTGCTTAATACTTTTCCAATTCAGGTAGACTTTTCCATTCGTAACCATTAATAAATTTGAGATCATCGACCTTGCTTTTATTATTCCTTGTAGTTTCGTGCACTGAGTTTACTTTTCCCACTACCCATAATTTTCTCTATACGTTTCTTTTGCAATTGAAGCGTATATTTATATTTATGGTGGTGTGTTTATTCTGGTCTCCCTTTATTTTTGTTTTTAACGCTCGAAAGAATCTCAAATCATCAAGCTAGTAGCATCCGTTCCTTCCCTCGCTTTCATAAGGCCTATAATATATAAACAACTTGCTTATAGATCTGAACACAACTTTGTCATCAAATTTAATGTGCCTTCCTCTCCCTATTATTTCGGTTCCAACCTTCCTAGTAAATGGCTTTAATAAATTTTGGCTAAATCATAACTACGGACTTTTCAAATTTCTTTCGTTTTATATTTATTTCCAATTCCTTCATTTGCTTCAAAATTTTTGAACGTGCCTAATCATCTCAGCATGTATATATAATGTAAGCCTACCTTTCCATAGAAAGCTATTGCTCACAAAATTTCCCGATTTCTTTCCTTTTATCCATTTTTATATCCTTGACTTTCAAAACTCATTTTGTGTTGTACAAACAAACAAAAATTTATTGCTTTAAGTGTAAAGCTAAATCAACTATTGACCATTACAATTACTTTTATTTTTATATTCATTTCAATTTATTACTTAATAATGTTTTGATGAATCAATGGACAGCTTTACGTTTCTTTTGCTTTTGAAAACTTTATATTTATAGTGTACGTTTATTTTGCATTTCAAAAATTTGAAACATGCTGCCCCATTTAAGCCATTAATTGTTTTAATTATTTTTCTTAATCGACATATAACCGTTGCTTTTTACTATTCCTGGATTTACATCCATACTTTAATCTCTGCTGTTCCATTTATTTCATTTGAAATCTAAATTTATTTACCATTCATTTATACGCCTCTTTCTCTTCCTCTTTTTACGTTATTTCCCTACTTGCAAGATCTGTTGCCATTCCCGTATTTATTTCTTTCCTTTTTGAAATTTAAAACGTATACGTTTTACATTTATTTATTTCTAAACCATCCATTGCCTTTCCTTTAAGTCAATCCATTCTCTTCTTATTTGTTTTAATTTATTTCCTCTTTTCACCAACACTCAATCTTTATACATATTTGTTTTAATTTATTTTCTCTTTCACCAGCATTCAATGTTTATATACATATTTGTTTCATTTTATTTCCTCTGTTCACCAGCATTTAATCTTTATATATTTGTTTTAATTTATTTCCTCTTTCTTTTTTTTTCTCCTTAAATTATAGGAATAAATTCCTAAATTTGCTCTAGCCATTACTATCTTTATTTCTTGCCACTTTAAACAAAATTTCTTTCCCCTCTATCAATGTGAGGCTTCTCTTATAAATACAAATCACTCGTACATACCCTACTCCATATCAATAGATCTTCATCTCCTCTCTTGCGCGTGAAGCTTCTTCTGTAGGTAAATGGCTGCACTAATTTTTTTTTCTTCTTATTTCTTTTCTTTTTCTTCTTCTTTTTCCTCCTTTTCTTTTGTTTTCTTATTGTTTATATTGCTTTTGCTTTTCCTTTATTTTAAGCATAACATGCTTCAAGTATATATTTTACATTATAAGTATGTTTATACAGTGCAGCGCAAGTATACATTAAATATAAAGTTATAAACATTTGCATTTGTTCTATGGTTAGTTTTATATGAGTATTTATTGAAATTTGTTTAGTATGACTTTTGAATATACATTGGGTTATTTCATACTGTTTATATATAATATAAGATGTTTAGCAGTCTACATATATGTTACAGCATGTAAGATTTTTATAAAAAAAAGAAAGGTGTTAATTTTATATTGTATTGTTTATAAAAAGGTGTTAATTTTATAATATATATATTGTGGGACAGTATACATTTATAAACATATTAATATACAGTAAGTTTTAAACATAAGTTTGATATATAGGTAGAGTTTGCATGGGTTTAAATTTCCTTCTGTTGTTTAAAATATAGTTGTAGAGTTATAAAATTTTGGGGAGAATATATAGCATAAGATATTTTAAGTTAGTTGTGTGTCTGTCCAGAGATGAATTATTATACAAATACAGTTTTATAAGATCTAAGATTTGTTGTTTTAAAATGTAAGTTTATACTAGTGATTATATGGGTTAAAATTTGACGTTGATATTTTTAAGATGATAAAGAAAGTTTAATGTAAGTGTTAACATGTAAGAAATGCCTGAAGCTTGTTTTAATATTAAAGAAAGTACTGGAATTTAAATTGTTAAATTAAGTTGGAGCTGTGCTCTCGCCCTTCTCTTTCTTATAAATATTTTGCAAAAGGTAAATTTATATCAAGTATAAGGTGTGTAGTGTTTCAACAAATTAAGAAAAGTCGATATTGGTCTTAACAATAATAATGTGGAATGTTGACTTAAATGTTGATTTAAATATGATTATAAAAAATTTATGTTAATATTGGTTTTAAACATAGTTTTGCAGTTTTCTATTATTTGCGTTTGTTTGAAAACGTATGTATGTATATGTAATTTTAATGCGTTTCAAAACTAATATTGGTTAAGAGAGTAGTATAATAGAATAATATTTGTATTTCATTTCGGTCTACATAAAGCAGTTTCTGATCTATTTTCATCGATCTCTATTTATCAGTTGTCCATCGTATTCGTGCCAATCTTGCTTCGCTTTGAAAATTTTGTTTGGATTTGTTCGATATCTAGATCGTGATCCAGCGTAGCTCAATTCTTTGTCCAATCTATCTAGTCTCGAAAGGTGAGCAATCACTCACGATTAACATTCTTTTATTCATTAAATTTGATTTCAATTGAAACGACAATTGAAATATGCTGCTGTAGTTATTTAAATTTGTTACATATGCTATTATCTGTAACTGTTCACCTGCGGGATATGACACCATATCCTGTTGTTTATATTATATTGTTATTGATGATATATGCCTGTTATTTTATTGTATTATCTGTTATCACTCTGCAAGTTCCCTGTAGTTTAGAAATCACTATGGGTTAAAATGATACATACCCGAACGGACTTTAGAATAGGAGAAAATCGTTATGGGTTGAAATGATAAACCCAAGCGATTTTCATTTAATTGAATTTGGGATTACGGGTTGAATTGATATGCGCCCGTATATATTTAATGTACGGATTGAAATGATAAATATCCGTAGCACTAGACTATATGATAGGAAATATATACAGACACCGTTAGTCCATATAAATATTCTGAAAATAATTTTTATAATTTTGGAAAAAAATATATGGTTTAAATAATATTGATTCTTAAGATATTATATAAATGGAAATTTTATATATAGATTTAGTCGTAATATTTGATTTAAATTAGATTAATTTAATACGGATAATATGGTTGAGTATTTATGTAAATCTATATTTCAAATAGATTTTCTTGTAATAAATTGAATAATTAAGATTGAGAGATAAATTTTGGTTTATTAAAAATAGTATTTAAATGAGGATTTATTTAATTAAATCAATTTGAAATTTTTGAATGAGAAATTTAAAGGTATGATTTTATAACTGGACTTTTGATTTATGTGATTTAATGAATATTTCACGTTTAAATAAATTAAAGAAAATATTGAGTAAAATGTAATTTAAGGTTACTTAAATGATATTATATCTAATGAGGGAGTATTTCAAGACTAAATAATAATGAGGTTAAATCGAGATCTATAGGAAACTGTTAAATTGAACATTTAAATACTAAAGCTTTGAACTATATTGGAATTTAAATGGTTTATTTTGAGATTCGGATCTGTATTTGAAATCAATATAGTTGAATTTGTTATTTAGAAACTAAATTGAATTAAAATGAAAATTTAGGTTGAACTAAATTTGAATTTATTATTTTTTTTTTTTTTTGAAAAAGAGGTCAAAATACTTTATTGATATTGAGGAGAAATCAATACATACTCACACTTTACATTATATTGCTTACACAAAGTATACGGCCCATTTACACCACGACCAAAACCCTAAACATACTGCGTAACTTTTGCGTTGCTTTTCTCATGGCGGCTCGTTTTCTCTGCCTGGTAAATCTTCTTCTCTTCCAACTATAGATCTTCCACTTTCGGTGCATCTGGACTTAATAGAGCTCTCAGCTTCATCATCTTCTCTATCAATCATGTACCTTGAGGATGTTACTGTGGTTGAGGGATTGGGTGGCGCGGGTAAGGTAAGATCTGCACGCAAAGGTATAATTTCCCATCTGGCTAGGGTTTCATTGGGATTAATCATGCTGAGTGAAAAAAACTTGGATTTGTTGATGATAATGTCTCGAACCATGAGCTTTATGGATTTGCAAACAGCAATTTTATCTGGATTGTCAAATTTGAATATTTTTGAGTTTCTGCTCTTCCAAATGAACCATATGGCTGTGCTAACCGCGGCAATAATGATATCTCTTTCGATGTTTTTAGCTGCAAAATTCTGACTAATATATGCCATAATGTCTGAGATGGAAAAATCAATATTGTTATGCGTGATAGGATTACCCATCATAGTCCTGATCCAGTACCATACATGTTTGGAAAAGGAGCAGTTGAAAAATAAGTGCTTGCATGTTTCCTCTTCTGTGTTGCATAAAACACAGATGGATTCTTCAATCACTCCTTGCCTTTTTAATTTGTCTTTGGTTGGTAGAAAGTTGAAATGAGCTCTGTAGAAGCACGCATTCATTTTAGGTAGAGATATGTTATTCCATATGATTCTGTGATAATTGGTTTCCTGCAGTTTATTTCTTTGATTGTTCCATACAATGCGGAAGGAGAAGTTTCCATTTTTACTATTGTTGCAGAACCAGTAGTCCTCTGCTTTATCATGATAAATGGGCACTTGTTTTATGTCTTCACTTATGTTGCCTAGGTATGAGATAGATTCTGTTCTCCATGCATTGTTAGAAATGATTTGATTTACTTTGTGATTTTTGCCTCTGGAGTATGTTAAAGTCTCTTGTCCCAATTTTTCTAATAATGTTGAGCCATTTATCCAAGGAGTGAACCATAAACTTGTTGACTTTCCATCAACAATTCTTCTGTCTAATGATTTTTGTGCTTCTCTTCTGTGGTATAGCATTTTTTTCCAAGTGCATGAGAAACTGTTATTGTAGTTAGATTCCCACAGTGTTTCTTTATTTGCATATCTCTCATTTAACCACCTTGCACTGAAAGTGGAATTGTTAAGTGTTTCCCAAATTCTTTTTATGCAGAAAGTGGTATTTAAATCTGATAATTTTTTCAAACCCATTCCACCTTCTGATTTCTCAGTTGTAACAGTTTCCCATGGAACCTTGCTTTTTTTACCTTTCCATATGAAAAGTTTGCATAATTGATTGATTTTCTTGATGGTTATGCTAGGGAGCATGAAGCACTGCATCCAAAAACTAACCATGGGATAGATAACAACCTTAATTAATTCAATTCTTCCTGTAATTGTTAGAAATTTGCATTCCCAACCTTGCATTTTCTTTATTACTCTGTCAATCAGATGATTGCAGTTTGACTGTCTGATATATGTCACTGATAGGGGTAACCCAAGATATCTGACTGGTAATTGGCTTTCCTGTATGTTTAGAATGTTGAGCACTTGTTCCTTGTTATTGCAAAATTTGTTGAAAAAAACTTGAGTTTTGAGATTGTTCATTTCCAAACCAGTTACTTTCTGTAGCTTCTTGAAACAGCTTTTGATAGCTTTTGCTCCAGTAGCACTTGCATTAGTGAAAATTAGTAGATCATCTGCATAGATTAAATGAGTAATTGTGGGATTGTTTTTTATTACAGATTCTATTTTACCCTTAGCAGCTTTTGCATCCATCAACAAAGTGAAATATTCCATGCATAAAGTAAAGAGATAAGGGGATAATGGGTCTCCTTGTCTCAATCCATTGCTGCCAGTAAAATAACCTTTGTGATATCCTTCAATTGAAAATGAAAAACTTGGTGTACGTATCATTTCATGTATGATTTTTACCCATTTAACAGGAAAGTCCATGTTTTTCATCATGTGTAAAATGAAGTCTCTATTAACTGAATCATATGCTTTTTTGAGATCTACCTTGATGCACATTTTATTGCTGCCATGTTTGTTGAAGTTTCTGATGTGTTCATGTGCAATTATTATTCCATCTTTTATCTGTCTGTTTGGTAAGTATGCTGTTTGATTGTCTGAAATTAATTCTGCAAGCACATACTTCATTCTGTCACATAGAATTTTTGATAGAATTTTGTATAACATGGAACAACAAGCTATGGGTCTGAAGTCTGACACTGATTGGGGGGTTTTAACTTTTGGTATTAATGATATGATGGTGTGATTGATCTCTCTCACTATTTTACCATTATCAAATGAGGTCTGCATTGCTTCTAAAAGAGGTTTCTTTAATTCATTCCAGTGTGTTTTGTAGAAATTGGCATTAAATCCATCATACCCAGGGGCTGTGTCATTATGCACACTGAAGATGGCTCTTTTAACTTCTTTTTCATCAAAAGCGGTGTTTAGAAAAACTTTTCCCCAGTCATTTAGTTTTCTTTTTGGGATGATGTTGGGAAAATGTTTTTCCATATTACTTTTGTTATATAAATTGGAGAAAAATTTCACAGCTTCTTTCTCTATTTCTTTTGGTGATTTGACCATTTCTCCATTTTCTTTTAGAATGTTATGAGAGTTGTTGATAAATTTCCTGGTTGTTTGTTTGGCAAAGAAGAATTTAGAGCAGCTGTCATCCCATTTGATCCATTGACATTTAGATTTTTGCTTGGTGTCAATTGCTAGTAACTCCATACTTTTGGCCAGATTAACTTGTGCTTCATGCAATTTGTGGGCATTAAAGGAAGTGTGATCTGATTCTAAAATTTGCAGAGCATCATTAACCTCTTGTCTGCATTTAGTTACTTGAGATTGTAAATCATTTTTCCTTTTGCTCCAATTTTTGATTTCCTTTTTTATATTTTTCTGCATCTGGATGAGATTAAACATCTGATTGCTTTCAGGGAATTTAAAGCATTTTTCTACTATTTCTTTATACCCCTTGCACAGAATCCAATGATTCATGAACTTGAAAGGTTTAGGACCATCATATGTTTGGATGTTGTTGAAGTGGAACAAGATAGGGACATGATCACTTGTTGATAGTTCTAGGTATTTTGCATGAGAATTTTTGAACATGAGCATCCATTCTATATTGCAGAAGAGTCTGTCTATTTTTGTGGCAATGTTTTTCTGAGGCCCTGATCTCCATGAATATTTAACTCCAGAAATATTTATTTCATTAACCCCCGTAGAATTGATAAAGTTATTGAGTTCTTGAACATTTCTGATGTTCAGTTTATTACCTCCCAATTTTTCATTCAATAGTCTAACACAATTGAAATCTCCAATAATGCACCAAGGGATACTGAAAGTATTAGCTTCTTTTTCCAACTGACTCCATAAGCTAGCTCTCTCAGATTCTAAATTTAAAGCATAAATGACTGTTATGATGCATTGTGCCCCTGCAATGTTGTTGATCATGCAAGTGATGTGCTGTTTACTCATAGAAATTACATAGCTGCTCCACATGTCTAAATTTATCATGATGAGAATTCTGCATTTATGATGATGCTCTATGTTACTTATGCAAGTCCATTTGTTTCCCCATGATTCAATATATTGCTGAAGCTTATTTTCCTTTAATTTATTTTCCACTAAGCAAAAAATTGAAGGTTTATGAGAGCTCACAATTTTTTTGACCTCTATAATATGCGCTGCTTTATTAAGGCCTCGCACATTCCAACATAGAATAGACATTATTTAGTTGAATGTGCTTGACTCCTTGTTCTAATAGTGGGAGTCACACTTTCAAGTATCCCTTTGTTTTTTCTCCTGTCATGTGAATTCTTGATTCTCATATCTGCAATTTCTTTTTCAAATTCAGGGTTGATGGATGTGAGGTTTTTGGACATGATGTTGGGAGGCTTATCATTTGAGGGATATGTGGGATTGATACATGATTGTGATAGAGAAGATTCTTCCACTTTCGAGTCTACCTTGTCTTTCTGCACCTGCAAAGTATCAGATACCACAGTTGTTAGATCAGAAATTTGAGGGTTTGAATTATTTAAAGCAATTTCGTTATTATGATTTGACAACTCCCTGTGTCTGATAATCTCCAATGATGATGAACTGATTGAGGCTTTTGCCGATGATATCACTGCATTGATGTCCAGAGTATTTGTACTCAAAGGACCTTGTTCGATGTTGTGAGTGTGAAGTGTTTCAGAAACATGATCATTGTGGCCCTTTGCAATTGTAGCAGCCATGCTACTTGTTGATAGTGAGACAGATACTGCATTTATTGCTGGCGAGGCTACAATTGCAACTGCTGGATCCTCTGAGAGTGTCTGAGCTGCTTTAACATTCCTAGCATTTGAATCTGAAGGAGATATTACATTTTCTATGTTTGAATTGTTTTCTTTGTTTTGTGCTGTAAGATTTTGAACATTGGACTCTTCTGTTGTGATGGTTTCTGCATTCTGGTACACTACTCCTTGTGAGTTTACATACAGTATTTGTTGCACTGTCACGTCTGCTGTGTTAGTATCCTTGCTTTTATTTTCTTGATTACTGCATGCCTGTTTTGGAATCCATTTTTGTTTAAATGAAATCGGGCATTCATTGTCCATATGACCAAAACATATGCAGTTGTGGCATACTGGTGGAATGAATTCATATTCGACTTGTTGCATAACACAATCGCCATTAGGCAGTTTGATTTGAACTTCATTTTCGAATTTGGATGATGCATCCACTTCTATTAGCATTCTAGCGAAAGCTATTCTGCTTTTGTTTTTGGTATGTTCATCCATAGCAAGTGGTTTTCCAATTGTACTAGCAATTTTACATAATGTTATATGATTCCAATATGCAAAATTTAAATTTGGGAATTTCACCCATATAGGTATCGATAGCAGTAAGTCTTTTTCATATTTGATTGAGCTGTTCCATTTTTTCATGATGATGAATTTTCCATCCATCATCCATGGTCCCCCTTCTAATATTTTATTGCAATCTTCTGCTAGTTCAAATTGAACAAGATAAAAACCATTATCTCTAGCATAAACTTCAAACTTACCTTTCGGAAGCCATACTCTTTTGATATATGCCTTGAAAAACATGTAGTATGGTCTTTTACCCACCAAGTAGATAAGTATTGAATTGGACCACATTTTTTCCGCAGATCTAAGTTCCTCCTCTTCAATAACAGCTGTTTTTCTATCATTCACAATAATTGGATTAAAATATTGTATGGTTTCATCTTGCTTTTTACCTTTGACCAAATCACACCAACTGATTGGTGATGCTTTAGGGTTAACTGCAAAACCATGTCCCCTTATAGAAGCTTTCGCCCGATCTGGTATAAGTGTTGTTGACTTTTGTTTTCTCCGATCCAGATCTGTGTTGTAAACCGATTTATGCCCTTGTTTGCCCATGTTTCGAGGTATAATTTGTCTACTGGATTCCTGCGAGAATGACTGCTTCCGTCTCCTGTTCTTCACCAAGTTCCATCCATCTTCATCAGCCTCCTCTCCTCCTACATCCGTTGCTGCCTCTGCTGTCGTATGGGACCCTGTTGCGTGATTTGCGAGATTTGCGTGATTTGCATGATTTGCTTCAGCCGCCATTTTGAATTTTCTTTCCTTTTAATAGTATCTTCTTTTGAATTTATTATTTAGAAAACTAAATTGAATAAAAATTTAGTTTGAAACGTTGAATACTTAAAGTCTTAAAATATAATGAAATATAAAGGGGTATTTTGTGATTACAAATCCGAATTTGAGATCGATAAAATTGAAGTGGTTATTTTTGGAATTGAGTTGAATTAAAATTGAAAATACTTTACTGTATAAATTATTTAATATATGTAAATACTATTTTGGGAAATATAGAGATATTTGAAGTGAAATGATATTTGGTTTTGAAGTATAAATTAAGCTAAAATGACCACGGTGTATAGTGTATATTTCTACCTTGTAGATAGTTCCATGGACCCTTAGAGGATGGTTATCCCAAACATCCTTTAAGTTACTTGTATTTCAGTTGATATTTCATTTGAGTTGGATTTATTGATATAAGAATGTTAATCCTGACTCGAGTGTTTTGTGTTTTGCTTTACGCTCGGGTCAGACTGAGTGATACAACATTTGAGACTCACCTTCGAAGTTGGAGCTTTGCTTGAAGATCCAGCTATCTATTCCTTCATTCATCCAGTTGATTGGTTCAGAGAAGTCATCTGTTGCATTGGAGACTTCACTGCATTTGAACCATTCGGTTGTATTTTATTTCTAACTCTGAGGTATATAGTAGCTTCATAAACTACTATTCTTTATCTATTCCGCTGCATTATATTACTCTGTGATCTGTGATTGATTTATTTACTGTATATTTTAAGTTTTGTCAAATTTTAATTAACAATCTGATATTTTGAGCAATTCAAGTCCGACATCTGCGGATGCGAATGGTTGAAAATAGCAGGTCGTTAGAGTTGGTATCAGAGCTTTGGCTCTAGGCAAAACTTAGCATATATGGTAAATTTATTTACAGAATCACTTTCGTTCGAGTTGAATCTCTTCCTTTTTGACTCAATTTCCTTTGATTTTTGGAATGTCCCTCGGTTCCGAAATTCATCTTTGTCTCTTCCTATTTATATTCGTTTGATTCTGGAGTATCCCATAACTCCACCGAATGTTTTGTAAAGGGGGTGAAAACATCTTTACAATTGGCATCGATTCACCTTGTAGTCCATAACTCCGCTTCGAGTTCATGAATGATGATTTGCAGTTCATGCAGTTGAGCGGTTACTGGTTTGGAGTCAACCATCTTGTAGTCCATGAATTTGTCTACAATGAATTTCTTAAGACTGATATTCTGCGTCTTGTACTTTGTGGTAGGTGCATTTCAGAGTGCTTTTGATGTCTTTAAAGGCTGATATACTTTGCATAGCACCTTGTCGAGACAATTCAGAATATAGTTTCTGCATGAAAAATCGGAATGCTTCCACATATTCACCTCTGCTTCCTTGCCTGGTGTAGGAATCGGTTCCTCCTCCTCGAGGTACTTTTGCAGACCGAGTGTGGTGAGATAAAACAACATCTGATTCTGCCATGTCAAGAAATCATCACCATCTCCCTTGAAAGGTTCAGGTCTGTTGTGAGTAGTATTCTTTGAAAATTCTACTGTTGCCATCTCCGCTTTAGTAAGAAAACAGAGAAATACTTAAGATGTTATACGTTAGTATACCAAAACAGAGAATAATCAATTATAAACTCGTCGCACAAGTTTATAACTCAGATTTCCACTACACTAGAATTCTTTATTAATTTTTATAACAATATGAATGTTGTAAATAAGTTACAACAACAACGTTATACTATTTTGAATAAATAGTATAACCAAAATAACGGATAGAATATAGAATAATGTATATAAATATACAAACAGACTAGAGTTCTAACCGAATTATGTCTGAGGCTCGTCGTAACGATTTCCTTAAGAATTTTATTTCAAAATCTCTAAGATACAACAAACGAATTCAGCTCGAAATTATGATGAGTATGTCAACTCTGTGATATATTATTTAGAGAAGCAGAGAGGAAAAGAAGAGAAGAAGCAGAACTGAAATTGGATAAAGAATGTGATCAACATTCTGTCCTATTTATCATTTTGTCTGCATCCCTTCAATCAGTCGCGTCCGCTCGACGCTGCCTTTTGAACGCTGTTGTTTGTTAACGGGTCGCACCCGCCTGCTGCTCGTATCCATTCGGCCGAACCTCCTCAGTCGGGCCGCACCCACTTCTGTACGCCCGTGCTTCTTCAGTTAGGTCGCACCCGCTCGCTTCAGAAGTCGCACCTCCTCAACAATCCACGTCCGCTTAAGAACAGTCGCATCCGTTCGTACAGCCTGCAACTGTTAAAAAAGCCGACCCAGTTTTGAAGTAAAATTAGGATCATATTAGACCCAAACCCAAGCCCGGCCCGGTTCGGTTCGGTCGGTCGGCGGCGGCGGCGCGCGCGCGTGTATGGTGGAGATGCATGATCTCTCTCCTCACAATGAAGCATACATTTGGGTGCCCCTAGGCCCCAACACCTTCATTGCAAAGCCATATATAAACTAGTATGGCTTAACAATTTTGGCGATGTGGGACTTTATGTATGTTTCATTCATTTTGTTCTTTAGGAATTCCAACAATCCCCCACACGAATGATAATATACATATCCCCCACACAAAGCAAAATATCACAGAGTACATATGGAATAATGCTTTATCGTGGATAAGTAGATATTTCACTTTGAACTTTCCCTAGTTAAAACTTATCGGATCTACTTGGCTAATCGGTGAATTATTTCATCTTGAACCGTCGGCCTTTATTGTATATCCAGACAATAAGCTTTACGAAGCATCGATTCCCTTCTCATCCAATCTCTTGGTTGTGTTTATTTTGGTCCTGAACAATTTTTGTTTCTGCGACTATTTTAGAGAATAAAAGCCTTTTAATATTCTCATAGAGCCGACCCAGCTTACACTAACATAGGTGATCGCAATCATTAAGAGTATCCTACATATACCCCACTTGTTATTTCCAAGATATGGTCATCATTGAAAACATAGTTTTATCATTCAAATACTTCTATAGGCATGCATTTATATTGTGCACCATAGGAATGGAGTTGGACTATGTCCACGCAAATGCATTACGTCCTGAGTTATTCAAAACTCTTTTGCCTATTGATCCTTGTTCGTGGGATCTCCAGTCGCTAGGATAGGTTTCCGTATAAGATAACTCTTGGTGGTTTAGGCTTTTAAACTCATTCCCCTCGATGCGCAGTCAATTTTCTCTCTTGATAAACATTTAGTAAATGGATCCGCTAGGTTATCATTAGTACTCGCATAATCGATGGAAATAGTTCCATTTGAGAGTAACTGCCTAACTGTGTTGTGGCGTTGACGAATATGTCGTGACTTTCCATTATACACAAAGTTGTGTGCTCCGCTTAGCACAGCTTGGTTATCACAGTGTATGCATATGGCCGGTACAGGTTTAGGCCAAAATGGAATATCTTCTAACAAGTGACGAAGCCATCCTGCTTCTTCGTCTGCTTTATCTAATGCAATGAACTCTGATTCCATAGTGGATCGAGCTATGCATGTTTGTTTAGTAGATTTCCACGACACTACTGCCCCTGCTAGGGTAAAGACATAACCACTCGTTGATTTTGATTCCTCTGAATCAGCAATGCAATTTGCATCACTGTATCCTTCTAAGACGGCGGGATATTTTCCATAATGTAAGGAATAGGTAGTGGTATTTTTTAAATATCCAAGCATTCTCATTAGTGCTTTCTAGTGTTCCTTCCCTGGATTGCTCGTATACCTGCTCAATCGACTTACTGCATAAGCTATATCTGGTCTTGTGCAATTCATGAGATACATGAGACATCCTATTACACGAGAATATTCCAGTTGTATTACACTCTCATTAGTGTTTTTATGCAGTATTTCTGATGGATTAAAAGGTGTATTGACTCCTTTAATTCCAAAATTTTGAAATCTTTCAATCACTTTTTCTACATAATATGATTGAGATAACTCAATTCCATTAGGTATTCTTATTATTTTTATTCCCAAAATAACATCTGCAACACCCAAGTCTTTCATGTCGAAATTGTTGATCAACATTTTCTTTATGGTCTCAATTACCTGAGTATTTGGACCGAATATTAGCATATCATCCACATATAGACAGATCATCACATATGATTGTCCAAGTTTATAATAAACACATTTGTCACATTCATTTATACGAAAACCATTTCTCATCATGACACTATCAAATTTTGCGTGCCATTGCTTTGGAGCCTGTTTTAGTCCGTATAATGATTTGACTAATCTACAAACTTTGTTTTCATTTCCTTTGGAAATAAATCCTTCAGGTTGCTCCATGTAGATCTCCTCATCGAGATCTCCATTTAAGAATGTTGTCTTTACATCCATCTGATGAATTTCTAGACCAAAGATGGATGCAATTGATATTAGCATTCTTATAGAGGTTATTCGTGTTACTGGCGAATATGTATCAAAGAAGTCTACTCCTTCTTTTTGACGATATCTTTTGGCTACTAATCTGGCTTTATACTTGTCAATAGAGCCATCTGCTTTCATTTTCTTCTTGAAAATCCATTTACAGCCAATAGGTTTTATTCCTGGTGGAATATAAACAATTTCCCAAGTTTTATTACTTAGAATTGAATTAATCTCACTTTGGATTGCTTCTTTCCAACATGAAGATTCAGAAGATGACATTGCTTCCTTGTACGTTTGAGGTTCGTGCTCTAATACATATGTAAAAAAGTCCGAACCAAATGTCTTTGTGATGTCCCGGAAATTTAGGCAATATTTATTTAATAATTTCATTAATAATTATTTTAAAATGTGAAATATTGATTTAATAATTTAATTCAAACAGAAATTCTCTTTTGAAAATTAATAATTATTTAGTTTGTTAAATGATATTCTTTTCAATGTTAAAAATATTTAAGTAATAAATTATCTTTCTAAACTGATTTAAAAATATTTTATTTATAATGTATAAATGTTTATACATTGTAAATAGAAGATTTGGTTTTAATTTTAATTTATGTTAAAAAAAAAGAATATTTTCTAATTATTATATAAATGTATAAATTGTAAATTGACTTAAATTAATTTAAATTAGTATTGTAACTTTTCAAAAAGTTTGTTTTAAAAGTCTTTCTTATATCTTTATAGAAATGTAAGTAAGTATTTATTTTGTTTATAAGAATAAATATAGTTTAAATTTTGTTTATTTTGTTTTATTTTAAAATTGTTTTTCTCTTTGAAATAAGATTTAATTCATTCTTGTTAAAATATAACATTTGATTTAAAACTCTTAAATAAAATTTAATTCAACACTTCTTTTCTTTTTAAATTTAGTTTCATAAAGAATATTATTTTAAAAATAATTAAGTAAACATTAAAATGTAAGTGTATAGTTTTATAAAGAAGTTTATATGTATTTATTTAAAGGCTAATGTTAATAAATCATTTAGAAACATTTTAAAATAAATTAGAAATGGTTAAGATAAATTTAAATACATTTACAAATTTAGAATTCTCTTTTAATAATTGAATTGCATATGTGTTAAAATCTTAAAACATTAAGTGAACACTTGTAATCACCAAACAAATTAATATAACAAGTGGCATTGATTTAAAAACCTTTTTATTTAAAATATATTAACAAGACAATAAAACATGGCAATGCATTTGTTAAAACATTTTCTCATTTGAAAACCTGAAAATCAAATTTCAGTAAATCAAAACTTCAAACAAATGCAAATCAAAATCTGCATTCATCTTCAAATCTGCAATCAATTTCTTCAAATCTGCAAACCTAAATCTGCAATCAATCTCTGCAAATCTGAGCAATAAGTATAGGTCTGCATGCATCATCATTACAGAAAGCAACAAGCAACTTCAACTTGCTAATGGCATTCAGGTTCATCATGCATTTCAAAAAAAGTTCCTGGAAATTGGAATCTGCAGCTAAATTGCTTTCTGCATCTTCAATTTAAAGGTGAGTAAGCTTCTAATTTTAAAAACAGTACTTATCTTTCTTTTTTTTTAAAAAGTAAAGCTAAACAAGTTTCAGAAATCTCAAGTTCTAATACATGCTTGTTTAAATAAAAATCAATACTGTCTTGATGAAATCTGCTCTGTTTTTGATTTAAAATGAGATACCTCATAAAGCAAAAAGGCCTAAAGTATCAGTGCATGAGTACTGATTGAAACAAGCATGTTTGCTTGATTATAATGTGATGATGTTATGTGTGTTCATTAATATGCATATATGTGTCATGCTAGCTATCTACAGATATGAATTCTGTTTTCTTATCTAGGCTTTTTGATATAAAAAAATCCATTTCCACAAGATTAGATCTCAGATAGAAATTATTATGTAAATCAAATATGTTTGTTAGCATAGATTTAGGTTTATAAATTATGATTTTTGATAAATTTAGTTTAATTAAAGATCTGTGCCTCTGAAAACAAATGTAACTGTCCTTATTTTTAATAATCACGAATCTCAAATATCTTAAAATATTAGAACAAGTTTAAAACTAGAATACATGTTTGAAACTGGGAAATAAAAAAAATATTACAGTTTTAAATAAACTGTTGGGAAAAGGGCATTTCTGTTTGAACAGAAATAGGAATTTTTGATAGTATCTGTTAAGCTAGTGAAATTTAGGGTTGGGATACTTCCTGTTGGTGAATTATTGATGTAAGAATGAGGTAAAATTTGGAAATTTGGTGGTAGATGATCAGAGAGAGAGAAGAGAGGGGGATTGAGTTTTCCAGGTTTCAAAACCTAGTATTGCAGTGATGAAGTTTGGGATTCTGCACATGCTTTCTGCTGCATCGAATAGAAGTGGGGTTTGTTGAGGTTGCAGAGGGGTTGTAGATGGACCATCTGCCGGAATTGCAGCGATGATGATGGTCAGAGGCATGGCTATGGACTGTTGACAGGTTTGGTATGGTGTTGTTGTGATATTGCAGGTTGCTGTTGATTTTTCAAAATTTTGATCTCAAGCTGTTATGGGAGGGTATGGATGAATGTGATAATGTAAGGAGATGGTCAGTGACTTGTGGAAGTGGTTTAGCGTGGCTGGAGTTCGCCGAGGCGACGGTGCATGTGCACCATTCATGTTGGAGTCTGGTGGTCATTTGGGTGTGCAGGGTTTAATTGACTCGAAGAAATCCTCAGGTTATTGTGTTTTTGACTCGGCGCAGGGAGCTTTAGAACTCGAAGTAAATTATGGTTTCCTCGGGTAAGTTGGCTACAGGTTTTAAACCTGAGAGATTTTGCAGGTTTTTTTAAAATTTTGAATGAAACTCATATTTTAAAGATTGCAGATTGATTCAAATGTAAGATTAAACTGAAATCAAATAAAGTTTGAAACCCAAAGTTTTAAAAATGGAAATTTTAATTTAAACAAGATTTAATTTAGTTTTAATCAAGTTTAAAAATAAGTTTCAGGTTTGATTTCAAAATCAGACATTAAGCTAAAAACAGTTTTTTTGTAAATTTTAAAAGTGTGAACAGATTTAAATGTTTAAGCAAAACTTAAATTTGTTTGAAATCAAGTTAAAAATTGTTTTCAAGTTACTTTAGAATCCAATTTTGATTTAAAAACAGTTTATAAACTTAAAGAAGAATGAATGAACATATTCAAATGTTTTCAAAGTGAATTTGAAAATGAAATTTGATTTCAAATAAGTTTTTTTAAAGCTTGAAAGAATTTAGTTTCCATTAGTATTGAATGAAAATATGAAGTGTTAATTTAAATTTGAAAGTTGAAAATAATCAATTTATTTTCAAAGCTTGATTTATTTTAATCAAGTAAATTTAGTTTAACCTTTTCTTTTATATTTAAGTAATGAATGTTGTTTAAACATTCATTTTTATTTTAAGGTTTATAATTATTTTAATTTGGATTAATGTTTGAATGATTAAACATTTTGAATCTTTAAATCTTTAAATGAAATGGAATTTGAATGTAGATTTAGAAATGTATTGTTTAATATGTTTTGAATATAAATGAGTTATTTGATTAGTAATTAAATTATTTTGAAAAATATTTAAGATAATTAAGGATTTTACTTAATTATTTGACTTTTAAATAATGGTTTAGATTAATTTTAATTGGAAATGATTTATTTATAATTAGTCTAATTCAAATTTTCTTAAGTATATAATTAATGAAATGTTAATTAATAATTGGTGATAATTATCTAAGGATAATTAAGTAATTAATTAATGTAATTAATTTTGATAATTAACTAGATTAATTAATTGAATATAATTAATTGTAATTTGTTAAGTATAATTAAGTGTTAAAGTAATTAAGGAATTAATTATTTTAATATGTGATTTAATTAAGTTAATTAATTTAGTTTAATTAATTTTAATAATCATTTGATGATTTTAAGAGTGTAATTACTAAATGTAATTAATGGAGCAGGATTACTTAGAGAAGTAATATTGATAATTACTAGAATGCAATTAGTAATTTGGATAATTACTTTTGTAATTAATTAAGGAATTAATTAATGATTAATTATTGGATAATTAATTTGATTAATGAGTAATTAAAGATAGTTAATTATTAAATTTAATATTAATCAAGGTGATTAATAATTAGATTAATTACTAAATGTAATTAATTTTAATTAAATAATTTATTTAAATATTAGAGATCATTAATTATTATAATTAATGATGTATTTAAGGATTGTTTAATTAAGTAATAATTAATTAATTAAGTGATTAATTAATTATAATTAATTAAGGATAAATATAATTAATTATGATTAATTAACAAATGAGTAATTAAATGTTAATTACTTATGATTAAGGTTAATTAATTTGTGAAATTAATTAAAGACTAATTACTTATTGTAATTAGTGAATGATTAATCAAAGATGTTTAATCAAGTTAAATACTTAGTGAATAATTAATTTACTGGGTTAATTAATGGATGTTAAGCAGGATTTAAATGAGTAATTAATTTAATTTATTTTTAAATTAACTAGAGATGGTGGTAATTAATTTAATTCATTTTAAATTAATTATTATTGATGGTTAATAAATCATTGCTTATGGATGCTATTGATTGAATGGTTGTGATCTCAGTAATGAGATTAGTTGTATCTGTATGATATGGATGATTGGTTTATGTATTTTGGTTTGTGATGGATTATTTGGTTGTGATGATTATCTGTTTATGGATGATACAGATTATCTGTTTATGATATGAATGTGATTAGCTATTGTGAGATGTAGTTTATCTATCTGTGTGAAATAGATAATAATGAAATGAGTTAATTGTTTAAAACCCTTAAGTATAACTTGGACATTAAGATGGCGTTTGGTTTCGGTGAGACCGGGATCGGGTTTCCATATTTGGAATTCCGAAAACCACATCGATTCCAATTAAACGTTAGGTCGTTAATCCAAGTGGAGCAAGTGAAGACTCGAGGTGTAAGGGCTATACGTCATTATAACTCTGTGGGTGATTCCGTAATGAGTTGACGGAATAGTACTATAGATTCGAGATGGTGATTTAGAGTGCAAGGGTTATCGTCGTTAACTCTGAGGGTGATTCCAATACGAGTGTAACGAGATAATGCCTTCGGTTTCGTTCGAACCCGGAATGAACTTGTATGGATTGAATGCTTTCAGAACATCGTCAGGTAGACGATGAGCATTCTAAGATTGATGTGTCCTATAAAGGTAATCGTAACCTCAAGCTTCATCAACCGGGAATGGATAAAACATGGGAGGTGCAGCAAAGCTTCGTGGGTAGCCCCCACTGGAGAGCAAGATTTACTCCTGTCTAGAGGTCCCTTTATAATTCGGCTGTGTGGCAGTTGGTGACGACCAACCTGCGGAGTGGTCTTGTTCAGAACTGTTTAGTAAGGAACGGGTCCGGCTTTGTGTTACAGGGGAGTTAGGGTGGCTCCTCGGTACGGTGATCTAGGCCACGTACTGTGACGGACGGTACCCCAGTAGCCCTGCCATTGATGGAAACCCATTCTTCCTACGAGATCCTACGGTTTTGATTGTATTACCCACTTTTGTGGCTAGTAGATGGAATTTAATCATGTAACAATTTCGGCTATTTCTTATTTACTTGAAAACCCTAGACACTATTATAATATCACTGGATTTCCTATCAAATGTTTTGGTTAGCGTAAAGTAAAAACTTTTCCATGTTTATGTGTGGGAAGTCTTACGTGATACCCTTTGTTTTCAAAGGATTTTCTAAAGTTAAGCAACTTTTATCCCCGTTTACTCACACCAGACCCCTGTCTAACCTGAGTGTTTATTTTTTGTTTTATTAAACTCTTGGGTACTCATATTTCGTATGAGTAGTCAAGTGTTTCAGGATTGCTTTGACAAGTTCTAGAGGAGATAATGGAGCAGGAGGCTTCAGCATGTATATATAGTTAGTGGTTTCGCTGTGTTTGTGTTGTATCTGTTTTTCTCGGATGTACTTGAATTGTAATTGTTAGACAGATGTTTATAACTGTCTAGTTTTGTGTTGTATTAGCTGTATTACTCTGATGTATATGATACTATGTAAAGTATTATGTGATATATTATAATTTATTCGATTCCGCTGTGAGGCTCTGATGTCGTCTGTTTCTTCTTTCCTTTCTTTTCTATCCCTTTCTTTCTTCTTAGCGATGCGACTTCCTGGATTTTGGAAGTTGGGTCGCTATAGTCTTGGAAGTCCTAGCCCTTACGCTTCTTCTTGGTTCAACTTCCTCAATCTCATGATGAGTTTCATCTTCATGTGAATTGCTTAATTCTTCTCTTGTCCTTTTAGGGACATTATTTTCTTCATTCTTTTTGTGCGGAAACACATTTTCAAAGAATGAGGCATCTCTCGATTCCATGATTTTATTTACATGAATATCGGTTATATCAGACTTGAATACCAAAAATATGGAGGCACTACTATTTTGGGCTGGCCCAAGATAATAACAATCTACTGTTTTTGGTCCAAGTTTTACTCTCTTCGGAGGCGGAACTTGAACTTTTGCCAAGCACCCCCACACTTTGAGGTATTTAAAGCTTGGTTCGTGTCCTTTCCATATCTAGTATGGAATTGTACCCGCTTTATTGTGAGGAACCTTATTTAATATATGATTAGCCATATTTAGGGCTTCCCCCCACAAGTTCGTCGGTAGACCAGAAGTAAAAAGCATTGCATTAATCATATCTTTTAACGTTCTATTCTTCCTCTCGGCTACACCATTTTGTTGTGGTGAATATGGAGCTGTTGTTTGATGAATTATTCCATTTTCTTCACAGAATTGTTCAAATGGTGATTTATATTCTCCACCTCGATCAGATCTTAGTATCTTGATCTTTTTATTTTACTGATTTTCAACCTCAGCCTTGTATTTTATAAACACTGTTATTGCTTCGTCTTTACTATTTAAAAGATATACATAGAAATATCGCGTATAATCGTCAATAAAAGTAATGAAATACTTTTTCCCAACTCTTGTAGGTAGTGATTTAAAATCACTTAAATCTGTATGTACCAAACCTAATGGTTCGGTGCTTCTGTCAACAGATTTAAATGGTTGTTTGACCATTTTTTCTTCTACACATGTCTCACGTTTGTAGTTCTTATCTACTTGGAATTTTGGAATTAATCTCAAGTTTGATAATGTCTTCATTTTACGGAAATTCAAGTGTCCCAATATATCATGCCATAGTAAAATTTCATGCTCAAGGAAATAAGAAACTTCAATTTTATTAATAGTACAAGCAGAATACATATTTTTGTTGCCGACAATGGCTACGTTTGCCTAAAATAGGCCATCACATAAATATCCCCTTCCTATATATAATCAGCTTTGGACAGAACAATCTTGTCTGACTCGAACACCATCTTGAATCCCTTCTTTGATGGGACTGCACCAGAGATAAGATTCTTGCGTATGTCTGGAACGTGCAGCACGTCATTCAACTTAACAGTTTTTCCAGAAGGAAACTTGAGGATTACTGTGCCACTGCCTTCGATCATGGAAACTGCAGAATTACCCATGTAGAGTTTTCTTCGTGATCGAATTTCTGATATGTAGAAAACTTGGATTTGTCAGAACAAACATGACGAGTAGCGCCTGTATCTACCCACCATTGGTTAGGATTTTGAACCAGATTGCATTCAGATACCACCGTCGAGAAGTTGGACTCGTTTACTTCCATGTTATCCACTATATTTGCCTCTTTATTGCGTTCCTTCTTGTGTCTGCAATCTTTAGCGGCATGTCCAACTTTTCCACAAACCCAACATTCGTCATTAAACTTCTTGGTTCGTTTATTGTCTTTGGGTTTGTTGTCTTGAGCTTTCCTTTTCTTCTGGAAATTCTTCTTTTTGTTTTTGATCTTTGACCCTTCAGCCACAAATGCCTCTTCGCTTGGTTTTGTAACTGCACGATTGTCTGCCTCAATTTTTAATCGGACTATGAGATCCTTAAAGAGATTTCCTTCTTTTTATGCTTTAGATAGTTGCGGTAATCTCTCCATGATGGCGGTAGTTTCCCCGTGATGGCTTCAACCAAAAATAATTCTCCAACCTTATGACCTTCCGCTTCGAGTTCATGAATGATGATTTGCAGTTCATGCAGTTGAGTAGTTACTGGTTTGGAGTCAACCATCTTGTAGTCCATGAATTTGTCTGCAATGAATTTCTTAAGACTGATATTCTGCGTCTTCTACTTTGTGGTAAGTGCATTCCAGAGTGCTTTTGATGTCTTTAAAGGCTGATATACTTTGTATAGCACCTTGTCGAGACAATTCAGGATATAGTTTCTGCATAAAAAATCAGAATGCTTCCACGTATTCACCTCTGGTTCCTTGCCTGGTGCAGGAATCGGTTCCTCCTCCTCGAGGTACTTTTGCAGACCGAGTGTGGTGAGATAAAACAACATCTGATTATGCCATGTCAAGAAATCATCACCATCTCACTTGAACGGTTCAGGTCTGTTGTGAGTAGTATTCTTTGAAAATTCTACTGTTTCCATAAAACAGAAAAATTCTTAAGATGTTATACGTTAGTATACCAAAACAGAGAATAATCAATTATAAACTCATCGCACAAATTTATAACTTAGATTTCCACTACACTGGAATTCTTTATTAATTTTTATAACAATATGAATGTTGTAAATAAATTACAACAACTGCGTTATACTATTTTGAATAAATAGTATAACCAGAATAACAGATAGAATATAGAATAATGTATATAAATATACAAACAGACTAGAGTTCTAACCGGATTATGTCTGAGGCTCGTCGTAACGATTTCCTTAAGAATTTTATTTCAAAATTCTCCCAAGATACAACAGACAAATTCTGCTCGAAATTATGATGAGTATGTCAACTTTGTGATATATTATTTAGAGAAGCAGAGAGGAAAAGAAGAGAAGAAGCAGAACTGGAATTGGATAAAGAATGTGATCAGCATTCTGTCCTATTTATAGTTTTGTCCGCATCCCTTCAAACAGTCGCGTCCGCTCGACGCAGCCTTTTGAACGCTGCTGTTCATTAACGGGTCGCACCCGCCTGCTGCTCGTATCCATTCGGCCGCGCATCCTCAGTCGGGCCGCACCCGCTTCTGTACGCCTGTGCTTCTTCAGTTAGGTCGCACCCGCTCGCTTCAGAAGTCGCACCTCCTCAGCAATCCACGTCCGCTTATAAAACAGTCGCATCCGTTCGTATAGCCTGCAACTGTTAAAAAACCCGGCCCGGTTTTGCAGTAAAATTAGGATCATATTAGACCCAAACCCGAGCCCGGCCCGGCCCGGTTCGGTTCGGTCGGTCGGACGGACGGCGATGGCGGCGCGCGTACACGTGTGTGGTGGAGATGCATGATATCTCTCCTCACAACGAAGCATACATTTGGGTGCCCTTAGCCCCCAACACCTTCATTGCAAAGCCATATATAAACTAGTATGGCTTAGCAATTTTGGCGATGTGGGACTTTATGTATGTTTCATTCATTTTGTTCTTTAGAAATTCCAACAATCTCCCACATGAATGATGATATACATATCCCCCACACAAAGCGAAATATCACAGAGTACATATGGAATAATGCTTTATCGTGGATAAGTAGATATTTCACTTTGAACTTTCCCTAGTTAAAACTTATCGGATCTACTTGGTTAATCGGTGAATTATTTCATCTTGAACCGTCGGCCTTTATTGTATATCCAGACAATAAGCTTTACGAAGCATTAATTCCCTTCTCATCCAATCTCTTGGTTGTGTTCATTTTGGTCCTGAACAATTTTTGGTTTTGCGAGTGTTTTGGAGAATAAAAGCCTTTTAATATTCTCATAGAGCCGACCCAGCTCAGACTAACATAGGTGATCGCAACCATTTAGAGTATCCCACATATACCCCACTTGTTATTTTCAAGATATGGTCATCATTAAAAAACATAGTTTTATCCTTTAAATACTTCTGTAGGCATGCATTTATATTGTGCACCATCGGAATGGAGTTGGACTATGTCCACGCAAATGAATTACGTCTTGAGTTATTCAGAACTGGTCTACCTATTGATCCTAATCCGTGGGATCTCCAGTCGCTAGGATAGCTTTCCGTATAAGATAACTCTTGGTGGTTTAGGCTTTTAAACCCATTCCACTCGATGCGCAGTCAATTTTCTCTCTTGATAAACCTTTAGTAAATAGATCCGCTAGGTTATCATTTGTTCTCACATAATCTATGGAAATAGTTCCATTTGAGAGTAACTGCCTAACTGTGTTGTGGCGTCGATGAATATGTCGTGACTTTCCATTATACACAAAGTTGTGCGCTCTGCTTAGCGCAGCTTGGTTATCACAGTGTATGCATCTGGCCGGTACAGGTTTAGGCCAAATCGGAATATCTTCTAAAAAGTGACGAAGCCATTCTGCTTCTTCGTCTGCTTTATCTAATGCAATGAACTCTGATTCCATAGTGGATCGAGCTATGCATGTTTGTTTAGTAGATTTCCATGACACTGCTGCCCCTGCTAGGATAAAGACATAACCACTCGTAGATTTTGATTCCTCTGAATCAGCAATGCTATATTCATCACCATATCCTTTAAGACTGTGGGATATTTTCCATAATGTAAGGAATAGGTAGTGGTATTTTTTAAATATCCAAGCACTCCCATTAGTGCTTTCCAATGTTCCTTCCCTGGATTGCTCGTATACCTGCTCAATCGACTTACTGCATAAGCTATATCTCGTCTTGTGCAATTCATGAGATAAATAAGACATCCTATTACATGAGAATATTCTAGTTGCATTACACTCTCATTAGTGTTTTTATGCAGTACTTCTGATGGATTAAAAGGTGTATTTACTCCTTTAATTCCAAAATTTTGAAATCTTTCAATCACTTTTTCTACATAATGTGATTGAGATAACTCAATTACATTAGGTGTTCTTATTATTTTTATTCCCAAAATAACATCTGCAACACCCAAGTCTTTCATGTCGAAATTGTTGATCAACATTTTCTTTATGGTCTCAATTACCTGAGTATTTGGACCGAATATTAGCGTATCGTCCACATATAGACAGATCATCACATATGATTGTCCAAGTTGTTTATAATAAACACATTTGTCACATTCATTTATACGAAAACCATTTCTCATCATGACACTATCAAATTTTGCGTGCCATTGCTTTGGAGCTTGTTTTAGTCCGTATAATGATTTGACTAATCTACAAACTTTGTTTTCATTTCCGTTGGAAATAAATCCTTCAGGTTGCTCCATGTAGATCTCCTCATCGAGATCTCCATTTAAGAACGCTGTCTTTACATCCATTTGATGAATTTCTAGACCATAGATCGATGCAATTGCTATTAGAATTCTTATAGAGGTTATTCGTGTTACTGGCGAATATGTATCAAAGAAGTCTACTCCTTCTTTTTGACGATATCCTTTGGCTACTAATCTGGCTTTATACTTGTCAATAGAGCCATCTACTTTCATTTTCTTCTTGAAAATCCATTTACAGCCAATAGGTTTTATTCCTGGTGGAATATCAACAATTTCCCTAGTTTTATTACTTAGAATTGAATTAATCTCACTTTGGATTGCTTCTTTCCAACATGAAGATTCAAAAGATGACATTGCATCCTTGTACGTTTGAGGTTCGTGCTCTAATACATATGTAAAAAAGTCCGAACCAAATGTCTTGGAAGTCCTAGCCCTTACGCTTCTTCTTGGTTCAACTTCCTCAGTCTCATGATGAGTTTAATCTTCATGTGAATTGCTTAATTCTCCTCTTGTCCTTTTAGGGACATTATTTTCTTCATTTCTTTTGTGCGGAAACACATCTTCAAAGAATAAGGCATCTCTCGATTCCATGATTGTATTTACATGAATATCAGTTATATCAAACTTGAATACCAAAAATCTATAGGCACTACTATTTTGGGCTGGCTCAAGATAATAACAATCTACTGTTTTTGGTCCAAGTTTGACTCTCTTGAGAGACGGAACTGGAACTTTTGCCAAGCACCCCCACACTTTGAGGTATTTAAAACTTGGTTCGTGTCCTTTCCATATCTCATATGGAATTGTTCCTGTTTTATTGTGAGGTACCTTATTTAATATACGATTAGACATATTTAGGGCTTCCCCCCACTAGTTCGTCGGTAGACCAGAAGTTAAAAGCATTGCATTAATCATATCTTTTAACGTTCTATTCTTCCTCTCGGCTACACCATTTTGTTGTGGTGAATATGGAGCTGTTGTTTGATGAATTATTCCATTTTCTTCACATAATTTTTCAAATGGTGATTTATATTCTCCACCTCGATCAGATCTTAGCATCTTGATCTTTTTATTTTACTGATTTTCTGCCTCAGCCTTGTATTTTATAAACGCTGTTATTGCTTCATCTTTACTATGTAAAAGATATACATAGCAATATCGTATATAATCGTCAATAAAAGTAATGAAATACTTTTTCCCACCTCTTGTAGGTAGTGATTTAAAATCACATACATCTATGTGTACCAAACCTAATGGTTCGGTGCTTCTGTCAACAGATTTAAATGGTTGTTTGACCATTTTTGCTTCTACATATGTCTCACATTTGTAGTTCTCATCTACTTGGAATTTTGAAATTAATCCTAAGTTTGATAATGTTTTCATTTTGCGGAAATTTATGTGTCCCAATCTATCATGCTATTGTAAAATTCCGTGCTCAAGCAAATAAGAAACTTCAATTTATTAATAGCACAATCAGAATACATATTTTTGTTGCCGACAACGGCTACATTTGCCTTAAGTAGGGCATCACATAAATATCCCTTTCCTATATATATTCCAGCTTTGGACAGAACCATCTTGTCTGACTCGAACGCCATCTTGAATCCCTTCTTTGATAGGACTGCACTAGAGATGAGATTCTTGCGTATGTGTGGAACACGGAGCACGTCATTCAACTTAACAGTTTTTCTAGAAGTAAACTTGAGGATTACTGTGCCACTGCCTTCGATCATGGAAACTGCAGAATTACCCATGTAGAGTTTTTCTTCGTGATCGAATTTCTGATATGTAGAAAACATGGATTTGTCAGAACAAACATGACGAGTAGCGCCTGTATCTACCCACCATTGGTTAAGATTCTGAACCAGATTGCATTCAGATACCACCGCCGAGAAGTTGGACTCGTTTACTTCCATGTTGTCCACTATATTTTCCTCTTTATTGCGTTCCTTCTTGTGTCTGCAATCTTTAGCGGCATATCCAACTTTTCCACAAACCCAACATTCTCCATTGAACTTCTTGGTTCGTTTGTTGTCTTTTGGTTTGTTGTCTTGAGCTTTCGTTTTCTTCTGGAAATTCTTCTTTTTGTTTTTGGTCTTTGACCCTTCAGCCACAAATGCCTCCTCATTTGGTTTTGTAACTGCACGGTTGTCTACCGTAATTTTTAATCGGACTATGAGATCCTGTAAAGAGATTTCCTTCTTCTTATGCTTTAGATAGTTGCGGTAATCTCTCCATGACGGCGGTAGTTTCCCCGTGATGGCTTCAACCAAAAATGATTCTCCAACCTTATGACCTTCCGCTTCGAGTTCATAAATGATGATTTGCAGTTCATGCAGTTGAGCGGTTACTGGTTTAGAGTCAACCATCTTGTAGTCCATGAATTTGTCTACAATGAATTTCTTAAGACTGATATTCTACGTCTTGTACTTTGTGGCAACTTCATTACAGAGTCCTTTTGATGTCTTTAAAGGCTGATATACTTTGTATAGCACCTTATCGAGACAATTCAGAATATAGTTTCTGCATAAAAAATCGGAATGCTTCCACGTATTCACCTCTGCTTTCTTACCTGGTGCAGGAATCGGTTCCTCCCCCTTGAGGTACTTTTGCAGACCGAGTGTGGTGAGATAAAACAACATCTGATTCTGCCATGTCAAGAAATCATCGCTATCTCTCTTGAGCAGTTCAGGTCTGTTGTGAGTAGTATTCATTGAAAATTCTACTGTTGCCATATCTGTTTTAGTAAGAAAACAGAAAAATTCTTAAGATGTTATACGTTAGTATACCAAAACAGAGAATAATCAATTATAAACTCGTCGCACAAGTTTATAACTAGATTTCCACTACACTGGAATTCTTTATTAATTTTTATAACAATATGAATGTTGTAAATAAGTTACAACAACAGCGTTATACTATTTTGAATAAATAGTATAACCAGAATAACGGATAGAATATAGAATAATGTATATAAATATATAAACAGACTAGAGTTCTAACCGGATTATGTTTGAGGCTCGTCGTAACGATTTCCTTAAGAATTTTATTTCAAAATTCTCCTAAGATACAACAGACGAATTCTGCTCGAAATTGTGATGAGTCTGTCAACTCTGTGATATATTATTTAGAGAAGCAGTGAGGAAAAGAAGAGAAGAAGCAGAACTGAAATTGGATAAAGAAACTGTTAAAAAAACCCGGCCCAGTTTTGCAGCAAAATTAGGATTATATTAGACCCAAACCCGGTTAGTCAACGGCGGCGGTGCATGCGTGTGGTGGAGATGCATGATCTCCCTCCTCACAATGAAGCATACATTTGGGTGCCCCTAAGCCCCAACACCTTCATTGCAAAGTCATATATAAACTAGTATGGCTTAACAATTTTGGCGATGTGGGACTTTATGTATGTTTCATTCATTTTGTTCTTTAGGAATTCCAACAACCAACTCAAAAGGGGAATAAATATCACACAAAAACCCTAAAATGATATATTTGGATAACAAATCTCTTCAACCAACCGTCAACAATTTTGCCATGAAATTTTGAATATATCCCTAGCAAAACACTAGTCCTCAGATCTTAAAATAAAATCCTTTCCTTTTCACACATGTTAGTCTTCTAGATTTTGAGTAACATTTTATTCTGATTTTTCTGATCAATTGGTCTTTTGATTAAACTGACAAGACGGAGTCGTATAGCCAGCATGTAACAACTAGCACATTTTGAAATAATATAGAAAAGCAAAAGAGAGTCTTTTTATGATGAAGAATCACTGACCTAAGGTAAACTTACATACTTAAAAGTAGATCAGCAATGGCACATACATACATCCCAGGTTACATATACCTTGGGTACAAGGCTACAGATTAACCGAATTATTATCGGCCAATTAACAGTTTGGTCTTTTTAGGAAAAACTGATAGACAACCAAACATATCACTAGGATTCCAAATATTACCAAATGTCAAGCAAGCAAGACAAGACTCTAATATGTGTCAAAAAGATAGTTACAATGAGTCACTTAGCAGTGCCTACCCTGCACGAACCCTATTATACTATAAAATAAAATATTGCAGAAGACTAATATCAGTACACTAAATTATACAATGGAAAATGGATAACCTCAAATAATCTGTTTCATGTTTTATATTCTACCCAGACCATCCCTACATTTTACAATATAATTCTGAATAATAACTAAATACAAAGTTAAGACTTCTTGAAATAAGTATGGAATTTTACCAAAAGAATGATAAGCAAAACGAAATCATGACAATGAAGAAAAATCTGTGGATAATACTGATATTATGTTTTCTTCCTTGTTTACTTAAACCCAAAATTACCAAGCTAAGCTTCCATCATAAAATTGTATACATCTGTTGCATCATAACTATGCTTGTTGTTGAACTATCAACGAAAATTTATTTACAATTGTGCATGCAATGACAACTAAATGTGATGTCTATAGAATATTTACAATTATGCATGCAATGACACTAATTGTGATGTCTATAGAACTACACAATTGACTTAAGTTCATTGCAACTAGTAATGAAAGTTGATTAACTCATAAGTGGAATGATGACATTATCAGAGAGACTAATGGTAAGCAGCCACCTCTCTGCCAAAGATAGCAGTTGAAGGTGCTGTAATTAACCAAGGTACATTGCCAAACAAAGAGACATTTAAAGGTTTGGTACATAGTAGCACCAAAGTTGCAGTGACCATAAGCTGCAACAAATTGTCACAAAATTTAGCATTGGAGAGATTAATATGATAGTCCTATCAGCCAAATATGATGGTGCATGCCATTTAGTTTCTTTAGAATGTGAGGCAAAAAATTTCAGTAACAAAAATAATAAGATGGAAAAGGAAACATTATCAACTACAGGATCCAAAAATGCCCCAAATAAGTCACTAGCCGCATTTGAGAAGAAAATCAAAGTCACAATTATACTACTTACACTACAACAAAATACTCTTTTTACAATGGGCAATACCCGTTGTAATAAAGGACTCGCAACAGACAAACGTTCGTCTTATTATGCGATGTTGTAGACTCAAAAGATTTTACAATCGTTTAAAACCTTTTAGTAAGCATTTTTTACAACGATCCACAGCCGTTGCAATAGGCCCGTTGTTTAAAAAAAGATGCAAAAATTAAAAATAAATTAAACCATTAATGCAACATGTATACAGATCATACGCACAATGTTAAATTTGGATGATTTAAATCTATTCTAAATTTATTAAGGAGAAATATTAATTGACTCCCATAATCAATCAAATAAGGGAAAAAAACTGGAAAGAAAATCAATTAATATCATAATAGATATTAATTGATTTGAGGAAGAAATATATATGGAAACAAACACAATTATATGCTAGATTTGTGTTGAAATCAAATCAAGCGAATATGAAAACATTTTATTCTTATCTTCAAGGAAATCTTCATTCTTGCTCCTATAAATTTATGAAGACTTTTTCTCATTTTTTATCATCACAAGAAAACAAGAGGGTTCTCCAAAATAAATATCTTCAATAAGATCTCTATTTCTGTATCTATTGTAGAGTGAGAAATTTATATTAAGTGATTTGTTTTCTTCTCATGTTATACTCCCCTTGAAGTGAAGAAGTAATAAAGGTTGGGTCCGTGGGCATAGGCATAGCCAAACC
The DNA here is from genome assembly GCA_030765085.1 of Allium cepa. Lineage (NCBI taxonomy): Eukaryota > Viridiplantae > Streptophyta > Magnoliopsida > Asparagales > Amaryllidaceae > Allium > Allium cepa. Next base: position 621,415,920 of record CM060940.1, on the reverse strand, counting down.
TCGTTATATCGGTATGTTCTTTTCTTTTCTATCATCTATCTATAATTTGTGCTCTTTGATTTTTCTTTTTATTCTTTTTGTTGGATTGGAATTGTTGAGATTGTTGACAGACTATATCATTGGGTGTTCTACTTCTGTTATCCAAAAACTCTAATTTTTTACTACAGTTTGGTACCCAAGCTTGTTGTTCTGTTTAAAGACTTTCAACTATGTCTAAAAGAATAGCACTAGTAGAAGCCCTACCAATTATGGATTTTTAATTTTGATGGAAAGGGAGATTATAGCACATGGAAGTTAAAGATGGAAGCGGTGTTGAAGAAATATAGGACTTTTAAAGTTGTCTCGGATCCAGACAAATTAAGAACATTATCACCTAAAGAGATTGAGGAATTGGAAGAGAACGCTCTTACTACCATCCAACTTAGCATTTCTAATGAAATACTTAGAGAGTTTTCTTATGTGAAAACTGCTAAGGAATTATGGTATTCTCTTCAGAAAAAGTTGTATGAAAAGTCTCTCACCAACCGCATCATCCTACAATAACAACTATACTCGTTCAAGATGAAGCCTGAAACTGATGTATTAGCTCACGTGGCATTAAACTCACTTGTTATGAATCTCCGAGCAGCTGAAGTAAAAATTAAGGATGAAACGCAAGCTGTCATTCTTTTATGTGCTTTGCCTACGAAGTATAATACTTTTGTTAACTCTATGATCTATATGCGCTCTTCTGTTTGCTTGGAGGATGTGAGGACAAATTTGCATAACGAGATATTGAGGGGAAAGTTAGCAAACATGAGCATGGAGAGTAATTCCGAAGGCTTTATTGTCCAAAGGGGAAAAAGTAAGAGTAGACCCAAATATGATGGATATAGAGCCAAGTCAAGATCTCAGTCAAGGGAAGCTCCGAAGGGAGTTTGTCATTATTGTAGAAGTCCTGGACATTATATTGCAAGTTGCCCCAAGTTGGAGAATAAAAAGAAAGCCGTTAACCAAAAGGCTTCAGCTACTACAACGGAAACATCGGATCCAGAGAGTGATTCTGGCATTTTGCAGCTTCTGCCTCTTCTATGAAGAGTACTATATGGATTATTGGCTCTGGAGCATCCTATCATATGACACCTGATAGACACTCTTTTTCCACTTATCGTCAGTTTGATAGGGGAAAGGTTCTCATGGGAAATAATGCTATTTGTTGCATGATTGGTATTGAAACGGTGAAGATCAGGATATTTGATGGCGTTGTCCGTACTTCGTGTGATGTCAGACATGTGCTTGATTTGAGGCATGATTTGATCTCCGTTGGAGCATTGTACATTCTTGGGTTGAAGTATATAATAGAAAAAGATTCATTGAAAATTACAAATGGCTCACCGATAATGATGAAAGGGGTAAAAGCTGAAAATCTATATTTGCTGAAGGGTACCACTGTTGTTGCGGAGTCTTCTTCGGTTGTTCACCCTGTTGATTCTGATTCTACCAAATTGTGGCATTTTTGTATGAGACATATTGGAGAGCACAGTTTAAAAGTATTGAGAAAGCGAGGTTTGATTAATGGTATTCATCGTTCAAAACTTGGCTTTTATGAAGGATGCGTACTTGGAAAGCAGATGAAGGTTTCTTTTGGCATTGCGGAGCATATTCTAAAGATGTTTTAGAGTATGTACACAATGATATTTGGGGCCCTGCACCATGCCTATCTTTTGAAGGAGTTAGGTATTTTGTTTCATTTGTTGATGATTTTTCTAGAAAGGTATGGGTTTACTTTATGAAGTCCAGGGATGAAACTTTTGACAGATTTCAAAGTTGGAAATCTCTTGTTGAGAAGCAGTTTGAAAAGAAAGTAAAAATTCGTCATTCAGATAATGGTGTTGAATTCATTTCTCAACAATTCACCAAATTTTGTGAATCCGAGGGAATCAAAAGGCACCACACCATGGGACCCTCATTCAAATGGAGTTTCAGAGAGGATGAATCGGACTTTGTTAGAAAGAACTCATTTCTTACGTTTGACTGCTAGATTAAACAAGAGATTTTGGGCAGAAGTATTATCTACGGCGGTTTTCATCATCAACCTTATACGTTCTACGCCATAGATATGAAGATTTTTAAAGAAGTATGGAAGCGAAAGCTTGTTTTGTTATCCCGCTTTTTGGCAAGGCCGTGATACCAAAAGATCGATCGGAAACAAAAGACAGCTCGTCTCAAAGATTGGTTATACATTGCTTCGCTATGGATATCGATGAATTTTTTCCGAGCCTGGATCAGGCTACAATTGATAGGACATGACAAGCAAGACCGTAAAAGCCAGCATTTCAAATTTTAGGTTAATCGGAGTTCGTATGAATGGGATATGATCGATATAATTTGGAGGAAATATGCCATTCGTATCCATCAAAGAATCAAGGTGATGGTCGTTTCGAATCCATCAGATTCGTATCCATCATGTTTTTACATAGTTCGAATCCATCAGGTGTTTGTATCCATCGGTCCATATTAGTTCGAATCGATGACGTTCGCATCGATCAATCCACACCGCTTCGCATCCATCGGTGCACCCTACTTCGAGTCGGTCGGTCCCGTATCCATCCATAAGCCTTAGTTCGTATCGATTCCATAAAAAAGGCGCTTGGTCGAATCCATCGAGGAGCCTTGATTTCGTATCCCTCGGATGTTGTATCCAACAACCCATCGGTACGAAGTGGGCAGGCTACGAATCGGTACAAGCCACATGACATCGATGGATTCGGGCAATGTCTCTAAATACGAATAAGGCGAAGTTTAAGAGGAGACGCGGTCGACTCGAAGTAGAAGGTGGATCAATGCGAGGAGTGCGTGCCATGTCATTGCGAAACCACGTGCATTATCGATGCGAAGGCCATCGATACGAAACCCTGGGTTCGAACAAAGCAGTACTTCGAGGAACAACACCTCGTATCGATCATATATCCTAAACCGTTGATCCAAATGCTATGAAATTTTCATAGCATATTCCATACAAGGTAAAGATTGTTCCTGCCAAGTTTCAGCTCGACTGGATCAATTTTTTATGGATAAGAAATCGTTTCGTATCGATCACAGATCAAGTCGAAACTTGGTAGGGTCGGTCGCGTGGGCCCACTCACGTGTCAGAAGAAGTCTCCCGATGTTTGAGCGCGATCTCAGCCTCCTACGCCTATAAATAGCCCTCTGAAGCCTATAGAATAAGGATCTTTCGACTTTAGAATGTCCAGACTCTGCCGGATTCAATTCTACGCTTCATTACCGCTGTTGTAATCAAACTTCAGAGCTATTATCAACTGTAATCCGCTGTAATTGATTGAAATCATCAAGTGAATCAATAAAGTCACCAACTTCAGAGTGGACGTAGACAAGATCGCCGAACCACTATAATCCTGTGTCATTTTTTGCTTTATTGTGAATTTGTTGAGTGATTTTAGTACTTATTGTTCATCTGAGATCTGTGACTATGAAATAATCAATTATTGGGTGTTTGTGACCAATTTTGGCGCATACATTTTGGTGCTTCCACTGAGAAGCTGATTCAGGAGAAGTTGAATTTAAAAACTTAAGAGTTTAGATCTGAAGAACTATGACAAGGAAAACAAGTAGAAGACAGAGAGCAGAACGAAGTCAGCATGAAGGAAGTCAAGAGGCTTCCTCAGGAGCGAACCAAGCCTCGATCTTCATCACCAGGGATGAGATGGAGGCGATGATGAGAAGACAGGAGGAAATGATCCAAAATTTGCTTCAATAGATTGGGCAACTTGGAGCACAAAATCGAGGAGCAGATAGAGTTCAGAATGGAGCAAGACCAGCCGGCGTAGCACCAGGACTTGAAGGCACACACTTAGAGCATGTAGATCCAATCCCGGAGAGAGAGAGGGATCCGACCAACCTGGTGGCGATAGAGGAATGAACGCTCAGCAAGGGGGGCAGACTCCCGAAAGCTCACACGGACTCGGGGGGCAGGTCGAAGGCAGTGAACGAGGACTGCAGCTTGGAGACAATGATTAATTGACAGAGATGGTCAGACGAGCCATGAGAGGCGGGTTAGTAAACAGAGATCTGGAAGACGTGAACAGAAGTCCTTTTTCTCCTGTTATTAGGATGGCTAGGAACCCTCCAGAATTCAAGTTACCATCACTAGAGATGTATGATGGGAGGACGGACCCTGCGGTCCACCTAACAAAGTACATGAGGCACATGGAAGTGCTGGGGGCATCACAAGAAGTCATGGCTCGGTGCTTTCCATTGTACCTGACAGATATCGCAGCATTATGATTTAGGCAGCTGGGGAGCGGCTTCATAGGAACGTAGGCAGATTTAACTGAGAAATTCATGAGGCATTTTAGGGTTCACATTGCAAGACCCAATAATGTGATGGGTTTGGCAATTTTAAAGCAGAAAGCTGGGGAGTCTTTGAGGAGTTTTCTGACGCGATTCAACTTGGCAGCAGCATCGATGGATCGACCAGATCCATCCATGGTTAGCATGGCAGCTGTATCCGGAATAGCTGATGGCACAGAGTTCAAAAATTCGTTGACTAAAGATTCGCCTATGGATCTAGGAGAATTCTGTCACGAGACGAAAAAGTTTTTGCGATTGGAGGATGCAAACGCCGAAAGAGAAGAAGGAGAAGAAATTAATGTTTATCCGGTCAAAGAAGGAAATCCTCCTAAGAAAGGTATAGAAACTAGCAAGGGAAAATGAAAGGCTGAGAATAACGATAACAGATCAATGCGATCACGAAAGGAACCAAGATTCACCACATACTCGAAGCTGAATGATAGTTTGGAGCGAATCTATCAGGATACCAGAGAGCAGGTTCTATATCGTAGGCCAATGCGAAGGGATCCAACTGTTGACGAGAGGAAATCAGATAAATATTGCTTATTCCATGAACTGAATGGTCATAACACTAATGATTGTAGACATCTGGAGGATGAGGTGGAAGGGCATATCAGGAACGCTAGGCTACTTCAGTATGTGAGGAGGTGAGCTCCAGCGGTGGAGTCAGAGCGACCACCATCTACATCAGCTAGAGGTGACCCTGAACCGGGACACCGTATGGTTATCAATTGATTGATTAAATTACGATGAACAAGTCGTAAACCTCTCACTAACACGATTAAATCATTTACACATGTATGAGATCGCGCACGATCCATAGGCATGCTCTGAATGACTACCGACCGCACCATAGTAAGAGTTTACGATTTGACATCCTCGTCTTGCTTTTGCTTTGATTTTGATTTGGACATTTGGACTTAGTTTGTTTGGACATTTCTGTTGTGGAATTCGTATGACCATTGCTTTAATATTTTCAATTCTGTGAAAAATTTTACTTGTATACCTGTTGGATGGCGAACGGTCCACGAGCACCTCTTGTATGGCAATGAACCGCCAAATTCTTTGATTCAGAATCTCACCCGAACGTGAAATCTGGCATCGATAATGCTAAGTCCCCCTTCCCTCCCCCCCCCCCCCCCCGCCCACACAATTTGTCGCGAACGGTACCATCCCATCATTTACCGCGAACGGTCCCATTTAACCATTTGACGCGAATGGCATCCGACCGCGAACGCTCCCATCCCATCATCTGCCGCGAACAACATCCGACCGCTAACGGTCCCATTTCACCTTTTGCCACGAATGGCATCCGACCACGAACGGTCCCATCCCATCATTTGCCGTGAATGGCATCGACCGCGAACGGTCCCGATTCACCTCAAATGGCATATGATCCCGAACGATCATCATTCGAGGTCATATAAAACTATCGAGTTCTTTACAGGTTGTTGACAGGATATGAACATCCAACTTATAGCATTACAAAACACACCTTCCTATCGCAAGACATGTTTTGGGAGGCAAATGTTATCCCGCTTTTTGGCAAGGCCTTGATACCAAAAGATCGATTGGAAACAAAAGACAGCTCGTCTCAAAGATTGGTTATACATTGCTTCGCTATGGATAACGATGAATTTTGTCCGAGCCCGGATCAGGCTACAATTGATAGGACATGAAAAGAAAGACCGTAAAAGCCAGCGTTTCAAATTTCAAGTTAATCGGAGTTCGTATGAATGAGATATGATCGATACAGTTTGGAGGAAATATGCCGTTCGTATCCATCAAAGAATCGAGGTAATGGTTGTTTCGAATCCATCAGATTTGTATCGATCATGTTTTTACATAGTTCGAATCCATCGGGTGTTCGTATCCATCGGTCCATATCAGTTCGAATCGATGACGTTCGCATCGATCAATCCACACCGCTTCGCATTCATCGATGCACCCTACTTCGAGTCGGTCAGTCCCGTATCCATCCATAAGCCTTAGTTCGTATCGATTCCATAAAAAAGGCGCTTGGTCGAATCCATCGGGGAGCCTTGATTTCGTATCCATCGGATGTTGTATCCAACAACCCATCGGTACGAAGGGGGCAGGCTACGAATCAGTACAAGCGACATGACATCGATGGATTCGGGAAACGTCTCTAAATACGAATAAGGTGAAGTTTAAGGGGAGACGCGGTCGCATCGGAGTAGAAGGTGGATCAATGCGAGGGGTGCACGCCACGTCACTGCGAAACCACGTGCATTATCGATGCGAAGGCCATCGATACGAAACCCTGGGTTCGAACAAAGCAGTACTTCGAGGAACAGCACCTCGTATCGATCATATATCCTGAACCGTTGATCCAAATGCTACGAAATTTTCACAGCATCTTTCATACAAGGTAAAGACTGTTCCTGCCAAGTTTCAGCTCGACTGGATCAATTTTCGATGGATATGAAATTGTTTCGTATCGATCACAGATCGAGTCGAAACTTGGTGGGGTTGGTTGCGTGGGCCCACTCACGTGCCAGAAGAGGTCTCCCGAAGTTTGAGCGCGATCTCAGCCTCCTATGCCTATAAATAGCCCCTTGAAGCCTACAGAATAAGGATCTTTCGACTTTGGAACGTCCGGACTCTGCCGGATTCAATTCTACGCTTCATTACCACTGTTGTAATCAAACTTCAAAGCTATTATCAACTGTAATCCACTGTAATTGATTGAAATCATCAAGTGAATCAATAAAGTGATCAACTTCAGAGTGGACGTAGGCAAGATTGTCGAACCACTATAAATCATGTGTCACTTTCTGCTTTATTGTGAATTTGCTGAGTGATTTTAGTACTTATTGTTCATATGAGATTTGTGACCGTGAAATAATCAACTATTGGGTGTTTGTGACCAATTTTGGCGCAAACATGTTTCATATTCCTTTCTCAAAATGGTTGGTTGTCTGACTTATGTGCATGAGATCAAAGGGAAGTTGGATCCAAGATCGTGCAAATGTATTTTTCTTGGCTATAGAAAAGGAGTTATGGGTTATAGGTTATGGTTTCCTACTACTCAAAAGATTGTTACTAGTAGACATGTTACATTTGATGAAAATGCTATATTGGAGGCGGATCCTTCTTCCTCACTTAACGATGATGTTGAGAGGACAAATTCAGAATACCAGACATAAAGTAGATCACAAGACTTCCATACAAGTAAAAATGATGTTTCCGATGACAACATGATTGATGAAGAGAGGACAGAAGATTAGTCTTAAGGTGGAGCTCAAATTCGAACTCGACCAATCAGAGGTAGGAAAAGACCTAGATGGCTTGATGATTTTTTAGGATTAAGCATTGAAGACATTGACTTCGACGACATGGCAGCCTCTGCATTAAGCATGTTTCATGATGAGCCAAGAGACTATCGAGATGCCATTAGTTCAGTTGATTGTTCCAGTTGGTTAGTAGCTATGAAGGAGGAAATTGAGTCTTTGCACAAAAATCACACTTGTGATTTAGTGCCACTTCCTTCCTGTAAGAGAGCAATTAGATGTAAGTAGATCTATAAGGTGAAAGACGCCGACAATAGTGACTTGAGGTACGAGGTGAGATTAGACGAAGCATTATGTTCAGAGGAAAGGTGTGGAGTTCCATGATATTTTTTCTCTAGTTGTCAGACACACTTCCATTCGCATTCTTTTGGCATTAGTTTCCCACTTCGACATAGAGTTGGAACAATTAGATGCCAAGGCAGCATTCTTGCATGGTGACCTCGAGAAGGACATTTACCTACAACAACCAAAGGGGTTCACTGACAGCAGCAGGCCCAGTCATGTTTGTAAGCTTAATAAATCTCTCTGTGGTTTAAAACAGTCTTCTAGACAGTGATATAAGAAATTTGATAAGTCTATGATCTCAAATGATTACTCCAAAAACTTTAAGGACCAATGTGTCTATTTTAAGAAGTGTAATGAAGACATCATCTATTTGTTGCTTTATGTTGATGATATGCTGATAGCTTCTAAGAGCATGACTAGGATTTCAGAGTTGAACATGGATCTCAACAAGGAGTTTGATATGAAAGATTTGGAAAATGCACAGAGAATTTTAGGAATGGAGACAGAGGGATAGAAAACAAACGGTTTTAAGGCTAACTCAAACTCAGTATATCGAGAAAGTCCTATCCCGATTTGACATGGAGAAAGCTAAACCGGTAGCCACTCTATTAGGCTCTCAATTCCAACAATGTAGAGATTTATGTCAAACATCGGATGAAGACAAAAGGAATATGGTTAATATTCCTTACTCTAGCACAGTTGGAAGCCTAATGTATGTTATGGTAATGCACAAGGCCTGATTTAGCTCATGTGGTTGGTGTTGTTAGCAGATACATGTCTAACCTAGGCAAGACTCATTAGCAAGCAGCAAAGTGGATTCTACGATATTTGAGAGGCACTTCTTATATTGGCTTGTTATTTGGGGGTAGCAACATAACTCTAAAGGTTATTGTGATTCAAATTATGATGGGGATAGAGATGGTAGGAAATCGATTTTGGGTTATGTTTATACACTTGGCATAGGACCGATTTCTTGGAGATCCAAGCTACAGTCTATTATAGCTTTATCAACTACCGAGGCAGAGCTTATTTCTATTGTAGAAGCGACCAATGATGGATTGTATTTGTTGCAGCTTTTGGAGGATTTATCAATGATGCAGATGACGGTGGAGTAGTTTTCGGTTAGTCAAAATTCCATTCATCTTGTTGAGAATCAAGCCTACAGCTCATGGACAAAGCACATTGGTGTTAGAGTTTCTTTCTCATGCTTGAAGAAGAAAAAAATAAGATAAAGCTATCAAACATACACATACAAGACAATCCAGCAGATATATTGACAAAGTCGGTTCTAAAGGATAAATTTGAGCATTGATCAAACTTGATTAGTGTGGTACGAGATATTTAGCGCCATTGGGCGCTGACCCAACAACCAATTTTGTTAATTGATGAATATATTTAAATCAAGTTGGAGTGTTAAATATGGACAATTTAAATCTATTTCAAATTTATTAAGGAGAAATTGGTTCCCATAATCAGTCAAATTGGGAAACAAATTGGAAAGAGAATCAATTAATATCATAACAGATATTAATTGATTTGAGGAATCAATCAGATGAAGATATATGTGAAAACAAACACAAACATGCTAGATTTGTGTTGAAAGCATATCAAGTGAATCTGGAAACATTTCATCCTTATCTCCAAGCCAATCTTCATTCTTTCTCCTATAAATATGAAGACTTTTGCTCATCTTTTATCATCATAAGAAAACAAGAGAGTTCTCCACAAAAAATATCTTCAATAAGATCCCTATTTCTTTATCTATCGTAGGGTGAGAAATTTATATTGAGTGATTTGTTTTCTTCTTATATTATACTCCCCTTGAAGTGAAGAAGTAATAAAGGTTGTTGGGTCCGAGGACGTAGGCATAGCCGAACCTTCTTATATCGGTGTGTTCTTTCCTTTTCTGTCATCTATCTATAATTTGTTCTCTTTGATTTTTTATTTTTTATTCTCGTTGTTGGATTGGAATTATTGAGATTGTTGATAGACTAAATCATTGGATGTTCTGCTTCCGCCGCCCAAAACTCTGATTTATCACTACACAAATTACTGAAAAGCCAAAATAAATTATACATACATATCATTTATAAAGTTGCATAATTAATTCTTCTTATGCATATTGTCACACATTTACAAAATCAAGTTTATACATATTATCGCATATTTACAAAACCAATTAACGAAGAACATACTCTACAATAAATAAGAATATCAACCATGGTTCGAAGTTGAGTATGCCACATAAACTTTGCTATGACCTTTAATGGAAGACGCATATGTTGATAGTTTCTGTCCAACCAAACCGTTGTTCCTTTTGCTTCTAATAGGAGTGACATGATACTTGCTTATATTTTAAGAATCTCATGCATTTTAAGAACCTCATGTATTTTAAAAATATTTAACCATAGAAAAGATATAAGTATTTAAGCATTAATCACCTTGTTGTTAGGAATTTCATGTAAGAAATACTCAAAAAGTATGCATGTTTCTATGATAGATATATATCTGTGTTATCTATTCTTTAAACAGTTTCACAATTCATAAATTGCTATGGATATTAATCTTATGAACTTTACCTACATAAGATCATCATTTCCATAAAAATACATAGCCAACTGACCATGCCCGTTGGACCTCGAGCAATCATTTACTTTTTGAGTAGTCTCCTCAGCCTTGTACACCGCACAACCCTCCAATTTCTATACATACTAATTTTCATATCACTCTTGACTCACGAATGTCATTTTTGTAACTGTTTCTAGAAGCACATGAAGGCGTCGAAGAAGAACTACTTCCCTTGTTTGGAGAACTTTATTTTTCAAATTGTTGGCATAGGAAATGCTTTTAGGCTTATAATTGAGCTCGATACCAAAGTCGGAATCAAAAGTCTTACATGCCATTGTTTGTAAGCCTTGGAATGAGATGTTCTTGGTGCGAACATTTCAAAAGCAACAAGTAACTGTCTACAATGAAAGACTTAGAAGCTTGTGATAAATTTATAACAAAGCATAAATTTTAAGTGCGTACATACTAATAGACAACAAGATTTTGTTACGTCGAACAGCAAATATATGAAAGACCATACAAATCAAGCATGTAACATACTTGGACACACTGATATTCAATTCAAATAAGATATTCATTTTCCTTGAAAATAAGAAGCAACTGTAGCCTTGGATGAATTTACTAGTTTAAATTCTTTGAAAAACACTACAGTGTACATGATGCATCTCGTATAGTCATGTATATCTCTCGCATATATGATAAGATATCTTATAGGCCAACATCTTGACAGGTCTAAAAATATTCATAATGCAGGAATTTAACATCAGTCGTCTTGACTATTGCCATTTTTCTCCACACATGATGGGGTAATATGCTTTTTTCCCGTTGTTCTCGCATCAAAAGTAGAGAGTGGAAATTGAAAAGCATATCATACATCCACACAAATAGGGAGGAAAACACACACTTAAACACTCACACATATTCAACAGTAGTTATTTAATATTATTTATTGTTTATATTTATTTTTTTATTATTATCATGGTTTATATTATTATTATTATTACTGCTACTTTTAAATTGATGTTGTCATTTAGTTTAGGTTTTATCTCTAGCCGACTACCACCCGACTTGTTTGGAAATAATGGTTTAGTTGTTATTGCTGTATTAAATATAAGATAACTATTGATTATAGATAATAATTAGTAATTATAAATTATTTATTAGTAATCGTTGGTTATAAATTATAAATTAATAATGTTTTTATAACCTTTTATGACAACTAGTAAATTAAAATTTTTGTAGTATGTATATATTGCAACTAGCAAAAAACGAAGAGTTGTGAAAATTGACGTCTATTACAACGGACAAAAGAAGATAGTTATAATAGGCATCTATTACAATGGACAAATAGAGATGAAAACTGATATCTAGTACAACTGGCCGAACACCGTTGTAATAAAACGATATCACAAACCGTTGTAATATGACTATATTTCGACGGGCCGAAAATCGTTGTAATAAAACTATATTACAATGGGCCAAAATGATTGTAATAGAGCTAAAAACTAGTATCTATTAAAACGGATTGAAAACCGTTGTAATAGAACCATATTACAACAGGCAAGTTGACAATGTTGTAATAGGCGTCCTGGATGATGAAAAGTTTCACCTACAGTGGGCTTAAGAGCATCGTTGTAAAAGGTTTCTATTACAACGGTTGTTTATGGCCCGTTTTAAAAAAAACAGTTTTGTTGTAGTGTTGTGAACACACACATGGAAAATTATTTTGGCTAAATTTCTAGAATAAGCCTCGATGGTACACATGAAGAGAAATAATACCATATCGATGCAATCTCTTAAATGTTTGGTGCATGTGGTCAAAAAATAAATAAATAAAAATGTTCATGAACATAATTCAAGAAATATTAAATATTTGGTTAAAAAAACTTTACGAGGCACCTAAAAGAGATTTCTTTGCATGTTCAAAAATATAATCTGCACGTGGATACGAAATGGCTATGTTTTCGTTGCGCGGGAAAGGACCACGTGGCAAAAAAGTGCAGAGATCCAAAAATTTGCTATTTTTGCGGTTTTTTCGGTCACTCCCAGCTGCATTGTCCCAAGAAGAAAGTCCCTAAGTACAACATTTCGAACAGCGCGCGCATCATTCCGAAAGGCCAATTCGCTCAGACTTTGCGCCCTGCGCCTTCTGCATATCGAATTAATGTGCAGCCATGGCGGGCCCCAATCTCACATCCGACTGGCAAATCCAATTCTCATTTCACGCAACCTATGCGGTCCCCACCCTCTAAACCAATTCTCAATCACAACTATTCCTCTAAAACCGATAACCTTTCTCCTCAAAAATCAAAATTCCCTCCACTTCCTTGCTTTCCCATGGATAATCCTACAGACTATTTCACCGCCACGATTAGACGGTGGAAACACTCTCAATTACCGTCACGGCCCGTCTCCACCCATGAGAATGGCCAATATGGCAGCTGTCAGACAATCGCTTTCTTGTCTTTTGCCCTTCAACCGCTGTCAGAGATCAAGCTCTTAGGCTTGGAATAATCAACAAAGTAAATAGTTTTGGGTCTGTCCGTATTGAACCATGGTCGGACTTCATACCTCCTTCTGCTCCTAGTCTTGAAGCTGCTACTTGGGCTCGGGTGCAAGGTTTTTTGGAACTTCTGCGCAATAACTTTGAGGCGGTAAGTTCTGCTCTACATCCCATTGGCCGAGTAGTAGCGCTGGACGAATGCGACTGGGCGCATTTCGATCATAGATTCTTATAAATCAGAATTCAACTATTCGAAGGAGTAACTATCCCTTGCAGCTTCATTGCTTCCCTCAACAATTCGGATCATCTCCTGACGGTTGTCCGCTGCAACCACGAGCACCCTAATAGACGACCGGAGACCTTCGTCTTAGGCTCAGACTTTGAAAGGGATTGGCAATGTTTTTATGACCCCCCCCCAATATACCTTCTGACACATCTAATCCTGATATCCCCTTCGATGTCATGAACTATGAGCCTGAGACCCCCCTCCTCCACAGTTTGGTCCCCAAGATGTCCCACCGGAGGTGATGATCCCTTCCAACAATGGCTCTCATGTACCTCATTAGGACCCAATGGCTGATTTAGATCTATTCACCCCTATTCATCTGCAGCGTCCACAAAATCACGACATCTCTTCTCCTCCAGCCATGCCTCAACAACCCTATGCCTCCTCTTCAGCTCCACCGGATCTAGACTCACTCACTCCGGCCCTTGTTCGCCATAGCAACAGGCTTAACCACGGTGCTACCGCGTCGGAGAGCTCCAGTAGTTTTCTTAAACCGGTTGTCTTTTCATCAGCTAATGCTAAATTAAATAAAAAATGAGTCGATGCATGGGAATTAACGTAACCAACGAACACCTCATTGCCATGCAAGCCTTGAGTCTGAGCATATATCGCTAACCCAATGAAAATTTTCACATGGAATGTTAGGGGTCTGGGGACCCTTCCAAATGCCACGCAATTAGTATTTTGTTGGCCCCCCTTAGAATCGACATCCTCCTTCTACAAGAAACCAAACTAATCGATCCACCCCCTTTTTTACTTAGACGTTTAGGCGGACCCTATTTGTCGGGCTCATCCCATATTGCCTTAACTGGGTCGTCTGGCGGCATAATCTCTTCGTGGAATGAAAACAACTGGAGCTTGTGCCAAGTCATCCAACATCCTTCAGCCTTACATACAATTCTTCGCCATATTCACTCTTATACTCTTTATCTCATTTCCAACGTATATGGTCCTCAAAGCCCTTTCGAGCGAGATGCTCTTTGGTCTAACTGTCGAGAAACCGTCTCGCTCTTCAATGGTCCTTGGATTATAGGTGGTGACTTCAATACTACAAGATTTATTCCGGAGAGAAACTCTTTTTCCTACTCGAGTGACTTAGTTGCTTTCAACGACTTCATCAATTCCTGCGCGCTCATAGACCCACCCATCAGCAATCGTCTCTACACCTGGTCAAATCGTCGCTCAACTCCATCTCTCGCTAAGCTGGATTGATTTATTTTTAACCCCGTCTGGGAGGACCTCCATCCCTTAAGTACAATCTCGGGTCTTTCCTCGACTCTTTTTGATCACTGCCCTCTCCTCTTGGAGTTCGGTTCTTCGCCTACCATACAGAAATAATTCAGATTCGAACGACTATGGCTCTTTGAACCTTCCTTTGAAAATTTTGTCAAGTTCACTTGGACCCAACCTTCTCAGGGTCAATCGGCTTTTGCCCAAATAGTCTTTAAGCTCCGCTCGCTCCGTAAACTAATTAGACCATGGGCCAAGAATATTTGGGGTTCGCTCCGCAATCGGATTGCGGACGCCCAAGATGATATCTTACATCTCAATATCCTCGAGGAACACCGCCCCCTATCGGATACTGAAGCTAATCGCCTCAAAGAACTTCAATTTGAGCTCGAAAGGCTCATCACCCAGGAAGAAATTGGCTAGAAATAGCAGTCTACTTCAAAGTGGATTAAAGACTGTGACAAAAATACGGCTTATTTCCATCGATTCGCCAATAGCCGCCGTAGATCAACGTTCATTGCGGAAATATGCCACAATGATACCTCTTATACCAATCAAAGTGATATCCTCAATCTTTTCACACAATACTATCGCTCTATCCTGGGTAAATCCTCTCCTTCGCTTCCAAATATTGACTGGAACCTCCTCTATCCCAACCCGTACCCTATATACATTGATACCGCCTTTTTCGAAGACGAAATCTAGGTGGTTTTGAAAGATATGGATGATGATAAAGCACCGGGTCCTGATGGCTTTGGTCCCCTTTTTTCCAAGAATTTTTGGACAACTGTCAAGTCAGACATTATTGACATGTGTTTGGAATTCCAGTCGAACCCTTCCTTGATTGCTAAGATCAACCACGCCAACATCATCCTCATTCCTAAATCTCCTGGCTCTACTTCTCTTTCTGCTTTCCATCCTATTAGTCTACTCAACACCACCTTCAAAATCATCACTAAACTCCTTGCTAGGCGCCTCCAACAGGTTATTGATCCTTTGGTCGGCATCGAACAGTCGACATTTATTCTAGGACGAAATATCCTAGACTGTGTAGCGGCTACCCAAGAAGTTATCTCATTTTGTCATCATTCCTCATCACCCGGAGTCCTTCTCAAGTTAGACTTTTCCAAAGTGTTTGACTCGGTTAACTGGGTTTTCTTAATTGAGCTGCTGAAAGATAGAGGCTTTTCTTTGACTTGGTGCAATTGGATAAAAAGTATTCTTGATACAAGTTTCTCAACAATTTCCATCGGTGGTGAGATTAGGGGTCATATCAAATCTGCCAGAGGGCTTCGGCAAGGTGATCCACTCTCGCCGCTCCTATTCGTACTTATCTCTGATGTCTTTAGTCGCATGGTCCATCTAGCCAGATCCAACAACCTCCTTGCAGGTATTAACCTTCCCAATTCAGACCTGGCGGTCTCTAACCTGCAATTTGCTGATGACACCATTTTACTCATCTCGCCTAACCCAGATTACCTCCACTGCCTCAAAGTCCTCCTTTATAATTTCGAACTGATCTCTGGTCTCTCTATCAACTTCCATAAAAGTTCGGTCATCATGCTTGGTGGTGCCCATCAGCTCGGCCCTTTCACTGCAGCTCTGCTCAACTGCAAACTAAACCACTTCCCCATCACCTACCTTGGTATCCCCCTCCACCCTTCCAAATTAGCCAAACATGACTGGTACCCGCTCATATCCAAATTCGAAACCCGCCTATCTACCTGGAAAGCTAGCTCACTCTCCTCCGCGGGTCGCCTAACTCTTGTCAAATCGGTTCTCTCTTCTCTCCCCACCTACTGGATGTCTTTTGATGTGGTACAGAAATGGGTGACAACTAGACTGGACTCTTGAAGGCGAACTTTCCTCTGGAATGGTTCGAGAGGTAAATGCTTAATTAATTGGAAGTCAGTATGCCTTTACGTTCATCACGGTGGTCTTGGAATTGTGAACCTTCATTCCTTCAACCTCGCGTTGTTATCCAAGTGGCTTTAGCGTATCATCAATCCTGGAAACTACATCTGGAAGTCTTGGATACTGCAGCTACATTATCATTCCAACCCTCATTTGGTTCTCCACACTACTCCACTGCTTCCAACCTCACCATTCTGGGATGGAGTGACAAAGATCATACCCCGAATCAAATCATTATTTCATGTGTCCATTGGTAATGGTCATCATTGCCTTTTCTGGCATGACATCTGGTGGGATCAGCTCCCCCTTGCGCGCGCCCTCCCTCATTTATTTCCTCTCATCATCCACCCACTCAAAACTGTTGCAAATCTTCACTCTTGTGGCCTTTCCAGAGTCTGTCCCCCCACCTTCTTTGACCTTGACACTCTAGCCGACCTTACCGCTGCCTCGTCCATTCTCCTTTCCACCCAGCTAAATGGTTCCTTTGATAGATACTACTGGGCTCTAAATCCAAAGAAAGCCTTTTCGGTGGCTGCCTGCTATGCATATCTCAATAATCCTGGCCGGTCTTTTGCGTTTGCAAGGCTCTGGCAATGCAAACTACCGCCCCACATCCTCTTCTTTCAATGGTGTCTTATCCATGGCCGTATCAACACTAAGGATAGGCTTAGGCGATGGAACCCTCAGATCGACTCTCGCTGTGTCTTCTGCTCTTCGCACGACGAATCCATAGTTCATCTCTTTTTCGAATGCGAACTTCTCTTATTACATCTTCGCCTCAACCAGCACAAACCTAATTGGTTACATCCCCGCAACATGCTCGTTCTATGAACATTGGCAATCTCTCAAACCGTCTGTAATTCTTGATTCGTTTTTGGGTATTTGGAACGGTGCATCTGGAAAGAAAGAAACGCTTTTGTCTTTAATAAACCCAAAAACAGTGTTATTGGTATTTATAACAAAATATCATTCTTGTTTGCTCTTTGGACAGGAGTGGCTCAGATATGCCCCTTCACCTGGCGCCTACCCCCCAGCAATGGCGATTGGTCGGATTAACCGCCGCTACTGTTTCTAAAGTTCCCTTACCATCTTCTTTGGCGGTCCGTATGATGGCTCTGATTGGCTGCTCCCCTACTGTATCGGTTGTGTCTGTAACTATTATTATATTGAACTATGTATGTGTAATAGGCTATTCTATCTCTGTATGGGTTTGGCTTCATAGATGGCTTCGCCTTCTTTGCTACCGATCAGGTTTGTTGATCGGATTTGAACCTTATTACCTATAATATAATCTATCTAATCGGCTGTGTAGCTATGCGCTACACACCCGTTCTCTCAAAAAATAATCTGCACGTGGATGCATATAAATATACTAGACATAATACTAATACACAGAAAAAGTCATTAAATACATGATGGGATAAATATGCATATAAATATGCTCGATCCCATTTAGAAAAAACCAAGAAATTGCATCCCTCCAACAACTTCTGGAACAACAATTTGAAGTACATGAATGAGATTATAATAATTAAATATACCTCAAATTGCACCCTTTCGGTGTGACAGCAAACATTATGACCTAGTCGTGATAGTTCAGGCAGCGGTCGATTCTTCGTCGTTGCAGATCCAATTGCCTTTCCTCTTCCGACCTCTATGATTTTTAATTTGGGGATTTTACAAATTAGGATTCGAGGAAGTACTAAATAGAAATGTGATCTATAAGGTGAACCTAGGATTTCAGGAATACATACAGGGAGGTCGGCCTTTGGAACAACCAATCAAAATAGATTTCATAGATTTTCCATGTGAATTGTTGATTGATGACTTAATGAACGGTTTGATTTTAATGTAACAGGGTTGATTGGATTGCCATTTCACCATGGCGTCACTAATTTCCATGGGATCGTAAAGGCACAGGTGATTTTCAACGCAACTGCGACATTAGTTTGAAAACATCATAATATTCATGCCATTGCTAAGGCGTCGCCAATTAGCAACGCCTTTGTGATGCCTTACTGACTGAATTAAATTTAGCGACACCGCGTCGACATTGATGATATTAATGTGATTTTCAATTGAAGTTCAAGATGCTTTGCGTTGAAAATAAAACGATCTTAAAAGAAAAAGAAATGAAAAAAATGGAATGGGTTGGCTTGTGTGTACAAGATAATCCCATAATTGTTTCATGAACAAAAAATCTGGACAATTCTTTGTCTAGAGCTCTCTCACACTTCACAAATGCTATTCATGTTTCTTCTTCCATCTTCATTTATGTTAACCCGCTTTTTAACCAAGCAGATGCCAAAATCAAGACGAATCAACTCACGAACTTGGGAACGTGCTTAGAAAGACTAAGAGATTGGACTCAAGAAGTTTGATGGAAATTGGGCTATGTGGACCGCTCGGTACGCAGAGGAACCTCTTGGTACCGAGAGGTTTTTCTTCCACTTGGCACTTCCCAATCTTCTTATACTCCAAGTACTTCTTCAAGCAATCTTGACATAGTGCTTTTTCCAGAAGACAGATGAGCAACACTAAGGATTTCGGAGAAGAAAGCAGGAAAAGACAAGCGATATTAGGTGAATCATCAAAAGGAACCAGGTCTTCAAGGAAAAGAGTTTGGAATGCATCGAATTAGAGATAGAAAGGCAAGACAAATAAGATAAAGGATTTTCACCCAGATAAAACCACCTGGTACTGAGAGGAAACTCTCGATATCGATACTTTTAACATTCCAGATCAAAATACACTATAGATTCGAATTTATTATAATTTTATTATATTAGTATAAATTTATTATGAATTAATTAGTCAAACTATCATAAATAAATAATACAAAATAATTATATAACAAAAATATCAAAGTTTAGATCTTTCAAAAATCAAAAATAATATTTTAAGAGCTGCAATTTTTTTTAAGATTTTTTCGAGTGAAAATTATATTTTTTTTATCAATTAAATATTATTCGGGCATTTTTAAAATAATTTTAAAAAGTAAAAAAATCATGTTTAAAAAAATATAAATTTTTGACCCGGAGCTTCTGTGATTATGAACTAATTTTTTTTTAAAAAAAATTAAATTTTCAAAACAAGATTAGTTTTGTATGAATTCATTAAATCTTATAGTGATTAAATAATCAAAAAAATATCTAATAATTTTGGAAAATATATTTTCAGTTACTAAAGTTGATAATAATTACAAACATGCATATGTAAACTATTATATGAAATTTTATATAATATATATGTATATATACTTTGATATAAATTATATAAATAAATTGATTTACATATTAATATATACACATATATTAATTAACATAATATTAAAATAAAATATAGTAATTCGGCATGGAACTTCAAATCATTAATAATATATATATATATATATATATATATATATTTGTACGTGTGTAACTTTTGCATATAACCAATCATTATTGTGACAACAACATTACATGTAGGAATCTCACCTAATTAATAATGCAATAATCATATATATAGATTTATGTGAGCAATAAGCTATTATACAATGATCATACATCTTATATGAAACTAAATATTTACCTATAACTTATGCCCTCAAGTCCACCTTTAAATGATGAGTCCTCTTCCTTTATAAACTTTCGTGATTTGTTAGATTGCTAGTCCTTAAACTGCGAGACCCTTTGCTATCAAATAGCTATTAATTTGGATTTGATATATTTAAGAATTTATCGAGGCATATGAATAAATATATAAGCCATCATAAGGAAGGAGGAGGCGCCTAAAAACAAAACTAATTTAGATTAGGGTTAGAGATGCTTTTTATAATGGTTGAGAGGGAAAAGAGGATCATATCTTGCCTTTTCTTACCTAATCTCCACCATCCATCTTAAGCTCCAATTGCCCCTATTTTTGGCTGCCCTATCACATAATTGTAGCCAAAATTCCCTTCCAAATCTATGGATTAACACCCCATTTAAGCCTAAGAAAATATGGTAATTAAATCCAATTTAATTTCATTATCGATATCTCATATCGATCATTATATTTATAATTATTATAAATATATACAACATTATTTTTTTCTCAAATCAGGTATAAATTTTATAATTAATATTTCATAAATATTAATTAATTTAATTAATCTATAATAATTGTAAACTAATTAAATCGTTTGGTCTAAAGAGAATTCATCATTTCGGTTGTGCAACTCTTGGGCGCAAATTCGATCATTGATTTAAAGTGAACTATTTGAATGTTAATGTTCACATGTCACTTAGCAAGTCGTGTGACATTATGGCCAAACTTATCACTTACTTAGTTTTGTTAAAATCCAATTTACTTTATTAAGCGTTACCCGGTTGTGACTTTTATTTACACCAATTCTCTTCATCAAATCTATTACACTTTGGACTTATGAAATTAGGTAATGGTCAAAATTACAATATCATCCATATTCAACTCTATAGTCCAAATCAAAGTCATTGGTTCAACATTAACAATTATTATTAACCGAAATGCTCAGGCTGAAGACTTTGGCTTTGAGTTGACTTGAGTTGACCGTGATACTAACCCCATATAACTGAGGAAATGAATCCTCTCTTGAATAGTGCTTCATTTTCAATACTTCCACTCGATCCACCTTTAGTTACTCGATGGAACGCCTTGCCATGATTTGACTATAATCGAAGCAGAGCTTTCATATCGAAGATCCACAACATTCTCAAGTCGAGAGAACTATGTAAATTAATCACCTAGTTATTTTCTGTGTGACCTTGGTTATATTAACTAACATAAAACTATCGAGTGAGTCATTCCATAATTATCCAATAACTGTTAGTATGTAATCCTTTGATGCCCCCAATAGCCATGAGTAACACAATATCCAACACTTAAAGAGCATTACATACTTTAGTTTCAATGGATACATCGGTATCTAGTCTCGATGGATCCTGACTAGGAACATTTAAAATGGTATATTTATTCTCATTGTGGTAAATTACTTACGGTTACAAAACTTCGTAACTACCATCACAAAATGTACCATTTATGGATTTTATATAAAATATACTTCTAATTAAATTAATTAGTTAATATAACACATTATATCAAGTATATAATTGAAAGAAAAACACATTCTGTTTCGAATAAGATTGGTTACCAAGTTAGATATATGTAACAAATTACATAATTGCCTCTAGGGCATACCATAACTCTATCAATCTCCCACTTGCATTTGGGGTCAATTATGGAATATTATTCCAACTTCTCTAATCGGTTTCCTTAAAAACAATCGGGTTAGTCCCTTAGTGAACTAGTATACTATTACATTTTAATCATCTACTTTGTAGATTAACTCTCTCTAACGTCAATAAACTACCAACAATTTAGAGTATATCTGTCAACTTCCAATGTTCTCTTATGAACTATATAGTGACATTGTTATTATATAATAATGTAGTGGGATTCCCAACATTGGAATCACCCTTGGCTCAATTATAATTTTGTGCATTTGTTATATATATACACATATTTTTTTATTATGAAGCTATTCAAGTCAATGAATCGGCCACGGTCTCTTCTATTTGAAACATTTTCAACTCAAATATTCTTACCTTGAATTTATTATTGACATATTATATGCAATATCACTTATGAATTTTAAGTCCAAACACTCCTTCACAAATATGTCATCATTTGACAGTCCTTTACAAACTCCTTTTGCGGAGATTTATACAAGATCGCTCACAAACAATTTTTACGTGTAACTTTCGAATCGCATAACATGCCAACTCCTAGGCCTATGATATGTTAGGTTTTCTTATAAAACCTTATCTTATTTGATTTTGTAAACTTTTATTTAAATGATATAATATTAACCTTGCGTACTATTCGTACGTACATGACTTTATGAAAAGAAATTAACATTTAACGACCAAGAATTTTATCACTTTGGTTTGAAAATATTTAATAAATTTTAATATTTAATTAATAGTCTTTAATGGCCAAATAACCCGCTTTTAATTAATAATTAATGATATAAAATTCATTTTGAATTTTTTTACAAAAGTATTTAGTTCAAAGAAAAATAGAAAATGTGGCCGAAAATAATTTTTTCGGATTTTCGATTTTTCATCATCTAAAAGTTGTCAGAAACATTGTGTATGATATTATATATATTAACACCTATATGATTTGCCAATGGTTTTTAATGGCTTCTACGTAAGTTTTAAAAATAAAAAAATTCTTCTTTAAATTCTTTTAAAAACTTTTCTAAACCTTTGTTTCTTCTTCTATACTCCTTCCACTTTCAAAACCAAGCCATACTCACCTCTTTCCACCAATGGTCAAGCCCTATCATGCCTAGGCCGAGCTCACTTTCCAAGATCCAAGCCCAAAAACCATTTCCTTCAAAGTAAAATTCAAAGATCTGGGCCTATTTCTAGTTTTAGAAAAGATTTGGTTTGCTTGTTCGAGTTTGGTCGGTAAAACTCACATCTTTTTTGAAAGAATTACATCTTTTATTTATGTTGATGTTACCATATGATATTGCTCGATTATTGGTTATTTACATGCTTTGTATGTGATTATGTGCTGCACTTGAAAATTGTCTTAGGTTTGATGATTAAGTTTAATTGTGTTATGGATGTGATAAAGTTTGATTTTTTTATGGGTATTTTGGTTGTTGTTATGTTGTATGTTCTATGGAAAAGTGTATGTAGTTTGCCAAGGAAAGTTAGCACCTTTGTATGGTTCGACAACTTGAAACCCTCATGTGAAAAAAGTTGGTTAGTCATTTAAAAAGAATCAAATTGTTTTTCAAGTTTCAAACTTTGTTTTATGTTTAGAAACTCTTATTTTATGTTTGTGGAAAGTTAATATTAAAAATGTTAGTTTTCCAAAAAAAACGATAAGAAAACATTTTCTAGTTATGCCATCCATATGCTAGTCCCTATGGATGCAGTTTCGATAAAAGCCCAATTTGTGGCAAAACTTAAGTTTTATACTTAAAAGTATTTTAGAAGTATTTTAGAAATATTTTATTTACTCAACGAATGATGTTTAAGGAAGTTAATGAAGAATTTAATAATTAACTATTTAATAATTAACTATTTATTAATTAAGTGTGATAGTTAATAATTAATTAAGTATTAAACAAGGTTTATCAATTCTAATTTGGTGGAGATTAGTTACTGGTTAATTATCTCTTAAAAGCAAGATTAATTTTAGTTAATTGCTGATTAAGTAAGATTAAATTTTAATTAATTATGATTTAAGTATAGGATTAGTTTTTAATTAATCATTAATTTAGTATAAGGCTAGCTATAAATTAATTATTAAGTAACTGTTTAATTATTTTTAATTATCAACTAATTAAGGGTTTTAAATCATAAATAAATTATTTATTAAAGATTTAATTATTTCTTAATTAGTAATTAAGTTAAGTCTTAATTAATGTTTAATTATGATTTAATAAGGGGCTTAACTTGTAATTAATTATTTTTAAAGAGGTTAAAGTTTTTAATTTCTTTGTTTTCCAAGGACCAATTTGTTTACAAACAACTTTATTTTACAAAGAATGGTTTTGAACACAAGGAATTCAATTGTTGACACCACTAAGTAACCATACAAATGTGAATAAGTTATTCTAAATTGATGACATCTATTTAGCAGAATAAATCCTCATTCTGCTATAAGGTAATTGAAAGATTATTTTGGATATCTGTTTAACAGAATAAAACGCCGTTCTACTATCGTTTGATTAGATATAATATAAATGGCATATTTTTAGCAGAACAAATCTCCATTCTGCTATAATTAAATTAAGCAGATTATTTGGACATCTATCTGGTAATAAATCCCTGTTTTGCTATTATATCGATTTGGACATTGAATTGTATGCGAGTATATTCATATTGGATAGAAGATATTCTCTATTTATGTGTAGTTGTTAATTTCCTTTATATTTGTGCTTACACTTTTGTTCTATGATGTTTGAATGGAAATTTTATCCCCTTCGAAATATTTTGTTAAATCTTGTGCATGGGCTTTAGGTTTTTCAAAAATAATTAATTATTTAAATAAAGATGGTTTAAAATAAATTAAATATTTCAATAATAACGTTTTAAAATTAATAGATTATTTTAATAATTAAGGATTTAAAATCAAATAGTTATTTTAGTAATGGCATTTTAAAATAGATTAATTATTTTAATAATGATGTTTTAAAGATAATTAATCATTTAAACAAGGATGTTTTAAAGTCAATTAATCTTTTTAAATAGTGCTGTTTTGAAGAAATTAATGAGGATTATGGCTAATTGATTATTTTAAATAAAGATGTTTTAAAAATAATTAATCCTTGATTAAGTAGACTTATCATTTTAAGTAATGATTTTAATGGAAATTAGTAGTTTTAAAAGGTAATTAATTTGTGTTTAAAGCAAGCTAATTCATTTTGATAAAGTTGTTTAAAGTTAATATTTTTAAATGTGAAAACCCAGTACAAGTTTGGTTTTAAAAGCATAAAAGTTCAATTTGGTTATGGAAAAGTAGTTTCGTTATATGATATCACTTCTATGGAAAGGATTTAGTGATACTCTTAACACTAAACGTCGAGGCAGGAACTTGTTTCTATCTCGAAGGTTAAAAAAGTCATCAAGGCAATCTCTAGAGGTAACATACCTCCACTTGTCCGGCTTCATTTCCAACCGAGGAATAGCACTTTTTTGGAATCGACGAGTGGTGATAAGAATATGAAATTTAATTTCTACATATGATAATTTTTAATTATCTCTGACAATTGATTTATTAACTATCGATTTAGCTTTTCACATTGTGTAATGTCAATCTAAGACGATTAGTTGCTTATCTGAGCATTGTTATCCTTTATTGAAAATGACTAAAACCAGAAAGCGAGTGGACGTCAAGCTATGTGGGTTTGCTCCCATTAGGGTATCTTCACATCTACTCTAGATTTGGATCGGTTATATGCGTATTAAGATGTGAAGTACTCAGATTCTCGACAAGGTTGGCGGGTTTCGGCTTATACATTTTTGAGAGGACTCACAGGAGAAAATGATCCTTTCAAGTATATTAACTAGAGGTATACTTTCAGCAATGAGGGCGCACCCTCCTTGAAAATTTCTCTTTTCTTTCCTTTGATTCTAAATTTTTAATTTTACATTTTTTTCTTAATTGCTTGGAAAGTGTTGTGAACACTTCATGATGTTTAATTATTTGTATCCATGGTTGTGATTGGATGTTATTATTCTGAGAGGAAACCTGTTCTGCTCTTGGCATAGTCTAACATATTATTGTTTATTCCTACCATTTTGTCTAGAGATTTACTCATAGCAGACGTATTGTCTGACTGGAGTTATTTATTTCCTAAAATCTAGGGTACTCAATTATATTTGAGTAGTTTGAGAGTAGCAAGATTTCTTTGGGATTTTTGAAGACGATGAGCCAACAGGAGGCTCCCTTATCTCCTTAGTTATTCATTTTTGTTGTTATGCCTATTTTGTATTAGCAAGTGTATATTAGATTGTATAGCCGCCTATTCTGATAGTTGTGGCACTTTTGTCTAACTTTGATAACTCCATGAAAAGAGTAACCTTTTTGTGCTATAGTATTTTGTATTATATGTAACCGTTCTATTGCAAGATTTTTTTATTCTATCCTATTTATTTCTTTATTTTACACCATGAGAACTCATCTTTTGGATTCTTGGGCAACGACACGTGGACATTAAGGTTGTGTTAAGTGTAGTTCCTAAGGGTTAGAAAGGTGTGTCGTCACATAACTCAACTTCACTTATAGTTATTCATACTTTGTCCAACAAAATTTGATCACTCCAAATTGATACATCATTATGTATCACATGAAGGAGTGACTTTTGAGATTGAATCTTTATTCATTTTTAGATATGTTTGGAGCTCTTTTTAATATACTCGTATATTCGATCAAATCGAATCATTTCTATTGCATGTTATATTATTTACTTTCATTTTATAATCTATGAGTTTGTCTTAGACATACTAGATACGTATCAAATACACAAGTGATGATAGCTCATTGGTGAATATGATGATTACATGTAACCGTTTTGATATTAATAGACTAATTATTGCATTATATATGTATCAATTCAAAAGGTTCATCAACTCTTATGATGCTCCCGCTAAATGGGTGCATAGCCTTTAATCGTTTGAGATACAATTAACCAGTATCATATGATTCATAGTCATATAATGATATTATTTCTCAAAACTACGGCTTCGTCTATAATTCCAAAATAAATGTAAATAATATTAGATACTTCTATATTTTCCAATGCATCACTTTTGTTATGTAAACAAATACCACATTATAGTTTTATTTCATAACGAATATTCATTATATTCATGTTGAAATATAGTTATGTCTATTTGTCGATACCAAAAAATAGTCATTATTTCACAAATAGTGTTCGGTATGTTTTACGAAAACAGTTTTCGTAGTTTGATGCAATCAATAAGTGTTATACGGCATTCTTACACTATTTTCGCCATTACTATATAGCATACAAAATTTGGAGTTCCATCATTCACTTAATATAATTTATTTACTTCGTATACTACATCTAGTTTACAGTGGAGAGTTCTTTGATTAAATATCTTGAACTCAAAGAAATATAGCTCATAGAAAACAATTTTCTATATGTAAATACATTTTGGAATAGAAATCATATTTCTTATCCCAATGGTAAGTATCAATCACTATTATTACAATCCTCGTTTCTGCTGTTTCTTTATAAAGTAGAATAAACTATTCACTCTCTTCGTCCCAACTGTACTTTAAATTATATCTACTCTTATACATTTGTTTTCCTTTTAAACATTCAAACCAATCATAACGAACTATTTACAAGACACATTAGACAATTCTTAACCTTAAAGGACATCAAATATGTTGCGCTTTGCGTAAACTGATCAAACTAACATTTCAACGATCGAGTTCTTAGATCCATCTGTAGTCTTGGTCTAGTGTTACAGTTAACAAATACGGTACTTTAAGTAATCGATCAAATTGAATACTCCATCTCATAGTATTGTTTATTAGCTTATTTTCGAATGAAATAACTTCATTGAAGTATTGTATATTTAAGAACTATAACTGTTTTCTATATAACATTATATGCGATAATATATGGATCAAATCTCGTATTCTTTTGGAGTTCAAAACTCATAGAATGCAATGCATGGTTTAGACCAAATAAACACGTAAGTGACCAAATTACGAACGTATTAAGTGGTTGTAAAATTAGGCACTTGCATGGGTATGCAAACATTCACATGCAATAGTCATTTATTAGTAAGTATATTTTATATTTCTATTTGTCAATTTTCAATTTAGTTCAATTGTATATCTTAATGGATAAATGTTTTATCAATCATTTTAAATGTATAAGTTTATCATTGTAGATTATCATTAAAATTATATAGCGTATGTTCTTACAAAATTAGAAAGGTTAAATGTTATCATTTCATTTTTCTAATACTGCTTCTACTAGTCTGTTATGTTTCACCAAACCCAAGCTAAACATAGAAATCTTTCGACTTTACTAGCGGGTGTTAGGACCCGTCCATCCTAGAATTCTGACCTTGAGTTCGCTCAACAAATCATATCTCCAAGGACGATGGATAACTCCTTATCGGCCATATCACAATCAATTCCTAAACCATGGTTCCTTTTCCTAATCTCATTTTGACATTGAATTTGCTCAATAAATCAGATTATTCACTCGTACCTACCATATTGCGATGGCCTAAGTATAGTATATGTACCTTGAGTTTGCTCAACAAATACATATAGTTATCTTACCTCGTATGTTCAATATATTATAATACTAAACATAACATCCCTAGCTTGAGTTTTCTCAACAACTAAGAAGCATGCAAGTAATATATATATATATATATATATATATATATATATATATATGGTAGAGGACAACATTATATTGGAGATTCATAATCTTTAACATATTATATAGAGTGATGTCGGCTTATGGAATAATGTATTTTTTATGAAACGCCCTCGTGATTTAACTGTCGGACACATCTAAAATCATGGTATACGTACAATACATATGTATTATCCCTTAAGTATGTTTGGGGTTTCTTTAATCTTCCGTATTAGTTTATACATTCATATTATATAAGTTTTATTATTATATGACTTTTATATTTCATACTTCTTATGTAATGTCTTATGTATAATATTATATCAATTAAATCTTATTTAATTAATTTTTAATTAATTAACATTATAATTAATTTTATATTATTTTAATATAACATTTGCATTAAATATTTATTATATACAATAACCTTTATAGTATTACACATATAGCTTATATATGTGTATATTCTTTTATTTAATTAATCTTTAATTAATTTAATTAGTTAGTTAAACTTTAATAAATTATATAATAAATTATATTTTAATTTATTTATTTATTTAACAATTTTAGTTAAATTATATTAATTTTAAAATTCAATTCATATACATAAATGTATACTTAAACATTTTAAAATAACATAATATATATTGTAATATATAATGCATGTATTCGTTTATCAATTAACTTGTTTAATTGATTTAGTTTATTAATCTGATAAATAAATTTTCAAAATTTTAAATCAAATTCTATTATTTTTCAAATATTTTAAAGAAATTTATTATATTATAACTTTTATAATATTTGTATATCTTATTTTAAATTTAACTTTTAAATTTGAAATCTTATATTTTAAATTTTCAAACAATTTTGAAAACTAGTCCAAGGCCCGATTCAAATTAGGCTTTTCTATTAGGGATAACATTTTGGGTAGGGGTGGGCGCAGAGCGGTTTGGTGCGGTTTGGAGTCCAAACCACTTCCCACTGCATCAAATGGTAAATCAAAAATACAAATCATTATACTAATCTTTGAAATGGTTCGATTTCGATTCGGTTTAAATGTAACATGGTTTGGTTTCGGTCCGGTCCGGTTTGAAGCCACATTAAATATGAAATAAGAGAATTACTTCCATCAATAATCAATTTACGAAGGCAACTGTGTGAAGCTTTTATACTTAGAGTTAAAACACACGATATTATACTGAAATGAAAGTTTAGTTCTTAACTGTATGAATATTTCAATTTGACATTTAGCTAAAAGTGAGATTTTTTTTTGGTAGATTTACCAAATGTCAACATTAATAAATGCATGATCATCAAGAAAAATGACTAGAATAAGATTATAATTAACCTTTATAAAAAAATGAGATGAAAAATATCATACGAAAACTATAACTTCTTTCTTTATGACAGCAAATATTTTAATATAACAACATGCGCTAAAAATAGAATATACATGGTTAGAATCTAAAATAAGATAGGAGTTGCTTATATTTTTATCATAAGATTACCAGTGTAAATATTCGGTTCGGTCCAGTTTAATATGGTTGATTCAATCGTCCAAACTGCGACCGAACCGTATCGATGCGGGTCGGTCCGGTTTGAGGTA
This sequence comes from Allium cepa, assembly GCA_030765085.1. Lineage (NCBI taxonomy): Eukaryota > Viridiplantae > Streptophyta > Magnoliopsida > Asparagales > Amaryllidaceae > Allium > Allium cepa. Next base: position 621,385,929 of record CM060940.1, on the reverse strand, counting down.
TTTGCTTTGGTTAGAACATTCGTGCGGTTTTCCGCACCGTTTTTGCGGTTCGATGCGGGCGGTTTCCGTATAGTGGTGTGGTTTATTCCCACTCCTAATTTTAGGTTTACCTCATTATTTTGGGTCAGGCTAGTAGCCAAGTAGGGTGGAGCATTTGATTACCCAAACCCAACTTTGGACACTGCTTTTCTAGACACCCTATAATATGCATAGGCTTTAATTAGTTAATATTAACATGACTAATTAGGTCGCATAGGCTTTGGGCTTTGATATCATTGTTGGAACTAGGCTAGCGTAGAGTGGAAGGTATGGGTGGATTTTATTTTTTTAGCCTATTGGATCTTTACTGGGCCTATAAAGTATAATTTATTTAGGACATTTCTAAATTTAATTTAAATAAAATCATATATTTTATATAAATTTATAAACTATAGTTTAAAATTTATTTGATTTATTTTCACTTTATATATAAGCATACATATGTACATGCGTGTGGACATGTAACATGATGTTCTGAGCATAGTATAACATGCACGTATATAGATGTTGAGATGACATCGCAATGGACACATTAGCTCATCCTATATGTATGGTATGTTGTCAAAATATGTGCATATACTTATAATATATATATATATGTGTGTGTGTATATATATATCCAAGTAATTACATATGTGTTTGTGTCTATATATATGTATATTATGAACACTATTATAGATATTTATGTGTGTGTGTAATATATTATAAATATCAAATAAATAAATAAATATATGCATGTAAAATTATAATTTTAAAGAAATATTTATATATACATACAAATTAAAATAAAATAATTACATTTTTATGTATATAGATCTATGTGTGTGTGTAATAATTAAATGTAAATTTGTACTATAATAAATTATATATATTAACATTCACATCGAAATACACTACAGATCCAAATTTACTATAATATTATTATATTAATATATATTTATTATGAATTAATTAGTAAAACTATTGTAAATAAATAATGTAAAATAATTATATAATAAAGATATTGAATTTTAAATTTTCCAAAAATCAAGAATTATATTATAAGAGCTACAATATTTTTCCAAATTTTTTTGAGCGAAAATTATATTTTTTATTAATTAAATACTATTTGACCAATTCTAAAATAATTCTAAAAAATATAAAAATACATTTAAAAAGAATAAAATTTTGACAAGAGCTTCTATGATGATAAACTAATTCTGAATATTTTTAAATTGAATTTTCGGAACATGATTAATTACACATAAATTTATTAAATTTATAGTGATTAAATAATACTAAAAAATACCTAGTAATTTCAGAAAAATTATTTCGTTTACTAAAATTCATAATTAATATATACATACATTTGAAAATTATTAGATCAAATTTTATATAATGTAGATTTATATATTCTTTGAAATAAATTATATAAATAAATTAATTTGCATATTAATATAGATATATAAATTAATATAATATTAAAATAAAATACAGTAATTCGGCATGGAACTTCAGGTCATCAGTAATATATATTTATATATTTATATGTATAACTTGTGCACATAACCAATCATTATTGTGACGACATCATTACCTATAGGAATCTCACCTAAATAACAATGCAGTAATAATATATACAGATGTATATGAGCAATAAGCTATTATACAATGATCATACATCTTATATTAAGCTAAAATTTTCCTATAAATGATGTCCTCAAGTCCATCTTGAAATCATGAGTTTTTCCTTTGGAAACCACCTTGATTCGTCAGATTGTTGGTCCTCGAACCGTAGACCCTTTGCTATCAAATAGCCATTGATTAGGATTTATTTTGATTTGAGATTTTTATGGGGTATATGCATGTGTAGATCAGCCATGATAAGGAAGGAGGAGGCGGCTGAAAACAAAACAAATTTAGATTAGGGTTAGAGATGCTTTTTATAATGGTTGAGAGAGAAAAGAGGATCATATCTTGCCTTTTCTTACCCCATCTCTACCATCCATCTAAAACCCTAATTGCCCTTGTTTTTGCCTCCCCTATCACATAATTACATCCAAAATTTCCTTCCAAATCTATGGGTCAACATCCCATTTAAGGTCAAGCAAATATGGTAATTAAATCCAATTTAATTTTGTTATCGATTCTCATATCGATCGATATATTTATAACTATTATAATATATATACGATAATATTTATTTCTCAAATCATATTAAATTTTTAAATTAATATTTTATAAATATTAATTAATTTAATTAGTTTATAACAATTATAAACTTATTAGATCATTTGATCTAAAGAGAATTCATCATTCCTGTTGTATAACTTTTGGGTGCAAATTCGATCAGCGGTTAACATTGAACTATTTCAATATTAACATTCATATGTCACTTAGGAGGTGGTGTGGCATTTTGGCTAAATTTATCACTTACTTGGTTTCGGTAAAATCCAATTTCACTTTATTAAGCGTTAACCAGCAATTACATTTATTTACACCAATTCTCTTCGTCAAAACTATCACTTTGGTTTTATGGAATTTTGTAATGGCCAAATTTCCAATATCGTCTATATTCAACTCTATAGTCCAAACACAAAGTCTTTGGTTCAATAATAACAACTATTATTGACCGAAATGCTTTGGCCAGAGATTTTGAGATTGAGTTTACTTGAGTTGATCGTGATACTAAACCCGTATAACTAAGGAGACAAATTCTCTCTAAAATGGTGCTTCGCTTCCAATACGTCCACTCAACCCAACTATAGTCACTCGATGGAACTCCTTTCCATGATCCTACTATAATCAAAGTGGAGCTTTCATACTGAAGATCCACGGTATTCTCAAGTCGACAGAGAACGGTATAGATCGGCCACATCAATATTTTCTGTTTGACCTTAGTTATATGACCAACAGAAAACTATCGAATGAGTTCTTTCATGGTTATCCAATAACTATCAGTATGTAACATCCTAGTGCTCTCAACAACCATAAGTAATACACTATCCAATATTTGAAGTGCATTACATACTCTAATCTTAATGGATACATCGATATCTAGTCTCGATGTATCTTGACAGGGAACAATTAAAGTAGTATATTTATTTTCATTTTGATAAATTACTCACAATTACAATACTTTGTAACCACTTCCACAAAATGTTTCATTTATGGATTTTCTATTAAATATACTTCTAACTAAATTAATTAGTTAATATAATACCTTATATCAAGTATATAATATAAAGAAAAACACCTTTTATTTTGAACAAAATTGATTACCAAGTTTGATTTATGCAACAAAATGACATAATTGCCCATAAGGCATACCCCTAACTCTATTAGAATGAAGTCGGAGGGATAGGTCAGAATGCAAATGTATGGACAGAGAAGTATGTGTTGGATTCCCCCACAGGAGCGGGGGGGGGGGAGTGGGTAGAATGAAGCTATTTATCGAAGACCTTTATTGCACAACAATAACCAAATAGCTGAGTTGTCAAAAGGATAGTGAGAGATGGACCACCAGACTAGAGCTTTGATGACGTAAATAGGAATCCATTTACCTCTAACATCCAAAATGCAAGAAATCTTTCCGACTTCAAACTTTTGACGATGGAAATGTACGATGGGCAGACGGATCTAATGGTCCATCTAATGAGATACATCCGACATATAGAGGTATTGGGTGCTTCTGAGGAGGTGATGGGACAATGCTTCCCATTATATCTGATAGATTTGGAAGCAATGTGGTTCACAAAATTAGAGATGGATCCATAAAAACGTGGACCGAGTTAGTGAATAGGTTCTTGAGATAGTTCAGAGTTCATATCTCTCGACCAAAGAATGTAATGACACTATCAAGCATAAAGCAAAGGCTTAGAAAGACCTTAAGAAGCTATCTGACAAGATTCAACACGGTAGCCGCCATAGTCGATAAGCCGGATCCACCGATAATCCTAACGGTGGTAGTGCACGGAGTCGCAAGCAAGACCAGCTTTAGGATTGCATTAGAATAGGATCCACCGATGGGCCTCGTGGAGTTTTAAAATGAAGCTGATAATTATCTGCGTCAAGAGGATATTAAGGCTGATAATGCTAATATTAATGATGTGGATGACGGAGGATTGTCCGAAGTAGGATATGGAAATGACACGGGGAAGTGAAAAGATGATAACAACTTTGAATGACCAAAACGACAGAGGAAGGAAACGAAGTTCTCTTCTTGCATTAACATGACTGAAACCTTAGAGAGGATATACTTGGATATTAGGGGCCAGATCCCCTATCGGAGGCCAGTTAAGATGGAACCCACAGGTCAGGAGACAAGGTTTGGAAAGTTTTGCATATTTCACGAGCTAGACAGACTCGAAATGAACTAGTGTAGACACCTTCTTGATTTGGTAGAAGAATTGGTTCGAAGCAACCAACTGCAATAGTATGTCAGGAACCAAACCGCGATGACGCAGCTGAAGCAGCTGCCTTCTACGGCAAATGCACTAAGTAACAACCGAGGATCTGGGTCAAGGATGTTAATCCCATGATTGGGATGGATATAAGTCAAGTTCGTTTCCCAAGATTTGATTTTTGTTTTGAATAGTTAAGACGATAATAATCTCGGACCGCTTATTTATGTATGAGACCTCGAATGATCTCTAGGCACGCTCCGAGTCGGATGTCTAAGATGAATATTTAGGATGTTTGCTTATTTTCTTTGATTTGAATATTTGATTTTTGGAAATCCACTTGAACGTGATTACTTAGATTGATCTTGGTAGTCCCATCCGAAGATATGGGACGGTGGCCGTAAGAAGTAAATCCCTTTACTAGAGAGTAAGTTAATGGACTTGTTTGTTATTGTGTCCCTTCGTCCGAGAGCGAGAAGATTGGTCTCAGCATTGATCTGGAGATATCAAAAGTAAGTACCCTCATTAGAGAATGAGAAAATAGACTTGCTTTGATTCCCCTCACCGAAGAGGAGTGTATTGGGCTCAGCAAGGATTCAGAGCGATTGAACCGTATATTAAACTTCAAATAGTCCGAAGAGATCGAATCCTAGATTGGATGATTGAACGGTCTGGAGAGATCGAATCCTAGCTTGGATGATAAAATGAATCAAATAGATTAAACCACGAAATGAATGTCGACTTGATAAAAGGATTTGAATTCCCTACAGTCAATATGAGATGGACAAATCTAGCATGAACACGGGATGATTTTGTTATGTAAAATAATACCTCTAGATAAGAGACAGACTAAGCATGATTTGTGGCTGACGCTTCAGCAAGGAATGGATTCCAAAGCTATAATATGTCTAGGATGACCTTAGGTTCAATTGAGAATCGGAAAGAACCAAAAGGGTCAACAAGATTGGGATCAATGGATAGCCAAAGAGCTCAACTGTCGAAGATTGACTACTGTCGAAACTTGTTCTTTAGCAAATCACACCTTGCATTCAAAATGCATACTTTTAAGGGTAAGTGTTAACCTGCTTTTTAACCAAGTAGATTTCAACTAGAATTAGAAGGCCAAAATGACGACAAATCAGTTCATGAAATTGGAAACATGCTTAGAAAGGCTAGAAATTGGACTTGAGAAGTTTGATGAAAATTGGGGATAAGTAGAGGCTAAGTAGACCACTCGGTACGGAGAGGTTTTTATTCCACTTGGGACTTTCCAAATCTCCTTATACACTAAGTACTTCTTCAAGAAACCATGATAAAGTTCTTTTTCTAGAAGGTAGATAAGCAACACTAAGGATTTCGAAGACGAAAGCAGGAAAAGACAAGCGATACCGGGTCAATCATCAAAATAAACTACATCTTTAGGGAAAAGAGCTTGGAATGCATTGAACTGGAGATAGAAATAAAATAAAATATTTTCACCTAGAAAAAACCGCTGATACCGAGAGGAACCTCTGGGTATCGAGAGGGTTTTGTTGGAGATTGGATTGACATGTTCACTCCTGTACACTTGGACATGAATTTGGACTTTATTCTACGCAGGCTCCTGAGTCCACTAGCGAGTTCCTCTATAAATACTAGCTTATAGCAACTGAACGGGGTTTTCACACTCTGCATCTTCTTCACTCGGATCTTCTTCCCAAAATATACTCTAGAAATTTCATTGTAAATCTGAGATTCACTAGATTATGGTCAGATTTGATAAAAAAAAGTTGTAATCCAGGGAGAAAACCACTAAAAACAAAGATTAAAGTGGACTTAGGCTGGAGAATTCACCGTATCACTATAAAAATTCATGTACGTTCTTTACTTTTCTATTATTTTCTGCTACTCTCTGCAGGATCTCTATACTTCATCTGATATTTGGGTGTTGGTGGTATTTTTGGCATCAATAATTTCTACTTTCGTTTCAATAAGCAAAAAGGGAAATAAACCTTTATCTTCATTATAAAATCAAAATAAAATATAAATAAATTTTCAAAAATTTCCAAATTCAAATATATCATACTCAATGCCATGCTACACCATATACTATGAAGAATTTTGCATTTTGTCCAAGTTTTGGAGTGTGATGATTTTTAAGAAAGAGGCAATGAATAAGTAGAAGGAAAATTATATTAGCTATGGCCAAGGTGAGTGTTTCTTCACTCACAACTATGTTTATATACTTGAATTTCATTTTATATATGTTGATGTGTATGGATTTGGTGTATGCCGACCTCTCATGGAGCTTATTATGGTTTGCGTTGACTGATTTAGGACACCATTGAAGTATATTGGAATTTGAATAGATTGTATATAAGCATTTTTCAAATTTCTAGAAATTCAGTCGACTGGGAGAAGATTTTAGTTGACTAAACCTTATTAATTATGTTGTCAAGAGGAAAGTATAAAAGTTAGAAGAGTGAAGTCATTGCTCAATCAACTAGTTCAGTCGACTGAATCTAAATTCAATCGACTGAACTGTGCATTTTATGTTTTTCTAATATGTTTTTTATTGTATTCTTATTTTTTTAATTTTTATTTCCATTGGATTTAAAAGCATGATTTCATGTGTTATTTAATATTGTTTATTATATTAAGAGTTTTCTGAAGAATACTTACAATAGTTAGAAACTTATTATATATATATATATTTAAAATGTGATTATAGTTTTGTGTGTATATATATATATATCCATCCTATTAATCTATTTTTCTTAATATAAATTTATTTTAGATTAATTTACGATATAGGAAATTATGGATTTTAGTAATTAATTTAAGTGTAAATATGTATAAAAGTTGTTATGATTTAACATATATATGTATGTATGTATGTATGTCTTTCTTTCTTTCTAAAATCTATTTGGCTTAATATAAATTTATTTGAAAATAGTTTATAATTATAAAAGATTATTAAATGACTCTTGAATGTTACTAAGTGTTTTTAATATAATAAATAATGTCTTTGAATATATATATATATATATAGAAATATTTGAATTATATATATTAATGGATTGAAATATAATGGATTTAGTTTAAAAGTGAGTTAATTTCATTCAAAGTAGTGTTTGATTATAGATAATTTGGAAATGACTTCTATAATTATATGTAACTTATAAAGTGATTTGGAAGTTTAAATACCTATATATATATATATATATATATATTAAATGAATTTTATATTAAAATCCTATTTGTGATTATATAAATGAATTAAAGGCATTCTTCAATAATTAAGAGTATAAGATTTATCTTACACATTGGATCAAATATTATTGTACTTCATTTTTATGAATTCTTATTTCTTTTACCACATTGATTTGTTGTTACGAATGATTTGCCATTAGTTATTGATTTGATTAATCGCCCTTAATGTGATGTCGTATAGTGATGACATCCTTTTACATGATTTTATAATATTCTATTTTGCGTGATAGGAATATAAATAAACAGATTAGTAGTACCGTTTGGGATGGGGCATTCGGTTAAACTTTTTCGACTATTCTTTGGATTCATCATATAGGATAAGGAAGGAGCGAGTGTGATGTGTGAGCAATGAACAAATGGACTAGTAACATGCAGTGGTATAGGACGCCATTGTAGTATTTATTCGGTTATTCTTTGCTTGTTGCTGACACTCATATAGGGATATGTTGTGTGTTACTCGCTGTAGTGAGCATATGTGTAGGCTACTTGTTAGCCATATATTATATATATACTATGTGTATGTCTACCTTTTTGCTAACTCCCTTTTTGTTCTGAGAGTTAACCAAATTAGCTAGTATCCACTTTAGCGGACAGATCGTGGCGATCGCGCCTTAGAACCGTAACACCTTTATATTATTTATTTGTGAGTGGCTATGGAGCATATGTCGCTGTGTCAAATAGGCTAGCAGTCTATTCCCATAGGGACATATGTTGGATCATGACCAAAGAGGCTAGGCCTAGTTGAGCCATAGGTGGATCATTGTAACGATACTGATGGGAGAGTTAATGGTAAATGATGACTGTAGGAGTCGTGTCATACGGATACACGTGTAGCTCCTAGAGCAAGAAGATGTGTTGTGGTACACCATCTGGTTTCGGTATATGGTATACACTATAATGATATGTGATTATACCTAAGATAGTGTCCAAAGTATGGTCAATCCCTATCCTTTTCAAGCAGAATCTATACTTTTCTGGCAAATAGCCTATTCTTTTTTGGTAGACGACCTATTTTTTTCAGACAGATGACCTACTTTTTATTGATCATACTTTGGTATTATTATGAGCTGGCTCAATTCTTTCTTATTGATTTTGGTGATTCAATGTTGACATTTTATAATATGAGATTGAGAGAATTATTTGGCTATTGCTTCATCCTTGCCTGACTTTACTTGAGGTTATCTCATTAATGATGATTTCTGGATATGGATATTCACCAATTAGATATGGTTTTTTTATTGATTTGATTTATATGGGCAATGACATTTTGTTTATGGGTTTGTTATGGATGTTGTTTTGAGATATTTTTAGATTATTTTCCATCCTGGTTATACTTTTCATATTACCATTATTTTGCTACTTTGACATCTATCATCGTAAACATAGTCTGACCCGTGTGTTATTTGTAATACTCGGGTAAATCCAAGATATTTCAGGTTTAGGGACATGATGACAATTTTATGGATGTTGGGCATAAACGGAGGATAGGATATCATTGTATATATAGTCATTATATACTATGGAGATGTATTTGGATTCATCTGTTGGATGTTTTAATGGTAGTGTGTATTTGATGTATACTGGATCTATGTATACATTCCTAGTATCGCTGCTCTTTTGACTCCATGTTCTCTCTTTTATTTATTATATATTGTATATTCTTTATTCTAGAGACGTATCTGTCTATTTCTTTGTACCGAGACCGTGTACGTCTATGGTGAGTTTATATGATATGAGATATTTATCAGTGTTAGTCTAATGGAATATTCACATGTGTACCCATATCGCCTCATTCTCCGTATTACTCGATGGTATTACTTTGTAATATACTTGAATAGTATGGGTATAGCGGTGGAGGTGTTACATTTGGTGTCAGTGTGGGTTCAGAATAATGCATCATACATAAGAGACACGTGCCTTGATCTTAGAGAGACTAGAGTCATTGTCCCCTTCGGTGTGTTGGGATAGTAAGTCTATAATAGGTGTATATATAAATTTATACTATGATTATTGAGGTAATCATCTGGGGATGTATTTGTATTTTATATATAAGTATAGAGCTTTACTATTACCTATTAAGTACCCTTTGGTGGCTTACTATTAAACTTTGTGTTCGGGTCCGTTAGCGATCAGAGTGCGCAGCGGAAGTGTATGGATTACATTCAGCTAAGCATGTTGATGTTTGCTTATATTTGTATTTGATTGATTGTTGATTATTTGTATTAATTTGTTGTTATTGATATTAAGTTCTTGTGGTGCTTTTAGAGGTGAAGCTACAGTTTGGAAATTTGAAAATTTATTTTTTATAACTTTTTATTTATGTATATATGTCACTAAAAATATTTGTTAAAGTAGTTTTAAGATTTACGCTAGCTTGATATTCTTTGAATAGTTGGAAATGATTTAGTATTGAAAAAAGTTTCGGCAAATATTTAAATGAAAAGTAGTATGGTTTAATTTATGAATATAAAGAGTAAGAAGAATATTCTGTGAAAATAAGAAATGTTTTAATTGGAAAGATTTTAATTAAATTCTATATTTATAAAAATAGAATTTGATTAAATTTATTAAACTAACTATTATGTAAAGAATCATTTAATATAGATGTATATAGATAAGACAATTTGAAGAATTTTTGAAATTGAATTTGTGTTAATCTATCCGTTGAATTCTATAAGAATTCTATAAAAATAGTCACCGTGGCGTTGTGGGTTGATCGATGAAGGGTTTAAGCCCTAAAATGGGTTACGGTCAAATTGGTGGCCACTGCCGTGCCTACGACTGATCGAGTCATTTGGGGTCTGGGAAATCGTAGGGGAAAGGGTAAGCTGGCTATGGCCGGAATCTTATGCAGTCCGGTGGTCGGCGTGGGGCGTACGGAGTGATTTTATGATGGTGCTGTTCTACCCATGTTGATCGAGATAACTCGATTTTGTTTTCGAGTTTCATCTGTGCTTTTTAGTGTCTGGGTAGCGAGAGTGGGTCGAAATTGGTCTGTCGGTGATGGTCTTCGAGGCCGGAAGGGTGACGTTGATCGGTGTAGGTGCACGCGATGGGTTATGTGTCAGGTTGATTTGGGTGGGGGAAGATAAAGGGTAGCTCGAAGTAGTAACCGGGGGAAATGGATGGAAACTCGAAGGCACGATCGGGTTAAATTTACATTGTATCGGGTTGGTTTTGTACTTAATCAAATTTTTGAAAATTTTTGTCACTCGTGTCAGATTTTAGGGAAACTCGAAGCAAGCAGAAGGAATCCTCGGGAAAAACTCGAAGGGGTTCAGGGGAAATCAGTATACAGGAAATTTTACCCAAATAAAAACAAGAAATTTCAAAACTTTTAAAATTTTAAAATTCATGTTTTAAAAGATGGTTTTGATTTAGATTTAAAACAACTTAATGTTAAGTAAGATTTTTTTAAGTAATTTAATTTAAATTAATTCTTGTTGCATTACTTATATAAGAATCAGTTATAAAATGTAATTAACATGATGTTAAAGATTAAATGTTTTACTTATGTAATAAATGATTTATTTAAAATAAACTATTTAAATTAATTACCTAATATTTAATGATTATTTAGGGATTAACTTATTAAGATAATTAATTAGGGAAATAATAAATTAATAAGAGTAATTAAGACTTAATTAATGAACAATTAAGAATGAATTAATTAGGGTAATTAATTAAGTGATGATTTAATTATGAAGATAATTAAAGATTTAATTAATTTTAATTAAGGATAACTAATCATTGATTACAGATAATTAATGAAATTAATTATGGGATTAATTAGTTTAAATCACACAATTGAATTATCTTAGCTGGACGTGATTGATAATTATTGTATAATGTATTTTGATTGATATCTCTGATTTTAATTGTGATGCTTTGCGATTGAATTGCTTTATGCCAAGCTATGTTATCTGTGATGTATATACTTCTGTGTGAATATGAAACCCCTTTGGCCCATAAAACGACTTTTGAATTTCGATGCGACGGGGAGTCGGATTCCTGTTGGTTATCGAAACCCACATCGAACCTGTGAATCTTTGTGAATGACATATTCACATGTTTTAAAATTGACGCTCACTATTCGGATTAGCCGGAAAAGGACCTTTGTGTCATATAACCCATTCCGAATAGTGATTCGACGAATGGAGAGCAACTGAAGACCGGTGGTGAAGACCGGGTGTCTTCGAAAACGATAGGATAACCTATCGATTGTCTCTGCACCGAGTTGCTCCGGTATATGGATTCCCTAAGTGATGGGAAGTCCGATCGGGATTGTGGACGTCCGGATTTGCAAGGACTTCTTCCTTTATTGGACGAAGTGCCTTCCGTTCTGTTCGAACCCGGAACAGACTTGTATGGTCGTGTGTCTGACACTACACTTTGAGAAATAAAGCTGATTTCTTTCAAATACATATCTGTTGCTGGCGGATAATTTATTCTCTTAGCTTAACACCCTTCTCTGAGACGTACGAGCTCAGAGGTTGCGTAGTTGAAGGTTATCAGCGATATACTCCCAATTTGGTAGTGTGGCACACTAAGTGCTACTGTGTATTGATGATCAATTTTTGATCAATAGATGATCAAAGCATGGCTTTTGTGAAAAGCGTAGCTTTGTGGACGAGACTTCGTCGAACCTCACAACCCGGTAATGGTCGAAACAGGAAAGATGCAGCAAGGTTATTGGGGGTAGCTCCCCTTAGGGTATGTGCATTTCCTTCTAGATAGAAGTGGTATCATGGTATGGAGCCCAGATACTTAACTTATGTGGATATCGCAAATATATATATATATATATATATATATATATATATATATATATATATTCCTTTGTGATTGATGTTGGGGCCTCGGATAAAGGTTGGTTACAACCGGGGGATGGCATACTCATGTCAGTAGTTACCTAGTTATAGAGGTAACCCGGCCTTGTGTTGGCAGAGATCCGGTTAGGCTCTCGGGACGTCCATCCAGAGGCGTACCCATGTGGCCCAGGAAGTTCCTTAGCCTGACCATTTGTTGGAAATCCAATTACCGATACGAACCCAGTACGGTTTTAGTTGTATTACCTGCCATTTACTTATGGTGGTCACCACTGTTTAGATGGTAACTATAGGCATAGTACGAAATGTCTATGCTGGCTAAGATTAAAATTATACTTTCAAAAATGTTTTCACACTATGCACTAATAATAGTATTTAAAAGTTTTTTTCCCGTATCAAGCATTTTTGACTGTCATAAGGAGAAATCTCCTCCAAGTCTGCGTTTGCATTGTGTGTGTCGCGGGAGGCCTTATGGCAGTTTCATTTTCAAAAAGTATTGCGAATTTCTTCCAAATTCTTTTGCTTGCTTTGACTTAAAATAAACTGCTTTTATTTCAAACAACTGTTTTGTTTACTCATACCAGTCTCATGACTGACCCGGAGTTTATTGTTTCTTTTCTAAACTCTAGGTGCCCATAATTTCCACACGGGCAGCCTAGTAACAGGTCTTACGTGTTTTGGTGCTAGCTGGATTTTGGAGTCGTATGGTTTTGAAGACCTTTTTGTCTTGGAGATATTTTGAAACTTTTGGATCTCGAGATTCTCGGTTTGGAAGTTCATTATTGCTTTATTTCCTTGAAGATTTTCTTGGAATGCAATCACTTGTGGTTATGTTGTGATGGTCTATTTTGGAGTTGTGTTGTATATGTATAAAGATACTCTGATGTTGGTGTTGTTGTTGTATTGATATTGTGATGTTGTATCTGGGATATTGATGTTGGTAGTTTTATCTTCCGCTCTTTGTATTGATCTAATTATTGTTATAAGCTCCATCCGAACTGAAATTCGACGTTCGAATCTCCGGCAGTCAAATACAAGTGAGGTATTTCATGTCGATTTTTAAACGCTGAACTTCGGGTCGTGACATTTATGATCTGTGAACAACTCAAATCGTTCTCCTAAAAAAGAGAGTGTCCAAGATTTGAGTGCAAAAATAATAGCTACCTACTTGAGATCATGAGTTGGATAATTTTTTTGTGTACTTTCAAGAATCATCTAGCATAACAAATAACTCTACTCTCCTATATTATAATAGTGCCAAGACATGTCCCGCAAGTATCAGTATGCATGGTAACTACTTTGAACTACCAAGAAGTACTAAATAGGTGCACGAATCAATAACTACTTTAAGTAAATAAAAGCATGCTCACACTCTGAATTCCACTAGAAAACAAAATTGTTCTTAGTAAGGCTTGTTAATGGTGAAGAAATCTATGCAGTCATTGTAATCCTTTAATAATAGCCCACCAAACCAAGAAAACTTCTTACTTCCATATAATTTTTTGGTATATGTCAATCTTGAACTATAACAACTTTACTTGGATAGACCGATGTGCTTAGAAATAGCCAGCTAAGAAAGCAAACTTCTTTGTGGAAAAAGCTACATTTAAAAAAAAATATTACATAAAGTATTGAGAGCTTCTATCAAATGAAACTTATGCTCTTCTTCGTTTTTCGAACAAACAAGTATATCATCTACAAATCCCATCAGGAACTTATTCAACATTGGTCAATCAAGCTAAGAAAATATCCTTGTTATAACTAACAGATTACTTAAGTCATTAATATGTTGTAGTGTATAACAATCCTTTTTCGTCAGCTTGTTCGATTCATGATGGTGATGCGAAGCCTTAAGGATCCATCTGTTTTAATAAAAATGACAACATGTGCTCCTTATTCTAAAATACTGCTTCGGATAAAATTCTTCTCTAATAATTCATTCACATGTTTACTGAGCTCACGTATTTATTTAGGAGTCGTATGCCTAAGTGGTAAATAAATAGGCACAACAACCTTCTTTGAATAAATCCAAAATTTAATCTCCTTATGTGGAGGAAGACTACAAACTTTGGCAAAAACATATGGGAAATCCCTAAGTACTCCAATTCATCTTGTGATAGGTTTAGGGATTAGGGAATACAAATAGCTCAACATAATAGAATTGTTGGGCGTGCAAGTAAACATCAAGATTGTGCACACTACAAGTACCCAGGTGAAAAACCCTCATACCATAATCTACCGCTCCATGTATAGACATCCATTGTATCCCCAAAATTAAGCCATAACCATAAAATCCCAATACAAATTCATCGCCATCAAATTTGACTCCTAAAATATCTAACTTCAAACCTTGATAAATCAAATGGATCGATCCTCAATAGGATTCGTTATTATAAAAGAGTCAGCAATTATACTAGTTTCTAAATTCAATTATTTACTAACTTACTTGAAATTAATGATTGAGATGCTCTAGTGTCAAATAAGTTGTGAATAGATAAATTAGAAAGAGATAACATACCGTCCATGATGACTTCTTTCCATTATCAATAGCTAGTGCTGTGCTTGAGATGGGAATGACTTCAAATGCATAAGATTGAACTCTCTGAGTAGCAACCTTAAGCAAGGTTAGACGCTCTCTCTTCATATAGTCGGGCTAGTTAAAGTTGAAACATTTGATTTTCGAGGTATTCACCCTGCAATCCTTTGTCACATGTCCCCTCATGTTGCACCTTTCACACCTAGATCTTCTCTAACTGCTTCCCCCTTACGTTTATTCTATTGAACCGGCTTTCATTCTACTGTCTTAGGCTCTTCTTTAAAAACTAAATTCAATAACTCCATCTCTACTAAGCTTCCGAAAGTTGCTCTGTATGACTCAAAGTTATATCTCTCAAAGACTTGTTCAACCCTTTAGCAAATGTTATTGCCTTCTTCTTTGCTATATTAGTGAGATCCATGCCATATGTTTCCAACTGGTAAAAATTAATTAACATACTCCTTAATGCTTCAACCAAAGGATAAACTTCCCCAATTTTGCTACCCACTCGGCCTTCGATATGAGCTTGACTTTAAAACATCTCCTAAACTAAGTCCAAGTAAACTCGATCTCTTGGGTCTCTACATAAAATGACCTCAAGGCCTCTTCTTATATGTGCCATGAAGCCAACTACCTCTTTATAGCATCATCTATATGCATCATATCAAATACCCTATCAAAAGTCCATAGTCATGCCCGAGTCTCAACGATGACTCAGCCCATGTATAGTTTTTTCCACCCAAACTCTGGAAATCTCGACTCGGTTTAGGAAAAATCCAAAGCATGTAAAGTGATAGGAACTGCACTATGTGCTTGAGCCGTGGTTTCTTCATTGGGGTTAATATCGGCCTGACATCTTACTTGAAGATACCGATACAAACATACTAGAATGTTCACTTTCGAAACCACAAATGTTGCATCACCAAAATTATTTCTAGTTTAACTGCTAGTTTCCACTTACCAGTATACAGAAATAATTAGCAACTTTCCTTAGATAATAGTAAGCTTACTGGAATCCTAAACATGTGTATCCATGTTATTCTCATATATATATATATATATAGAGAGAGAGAGAGAGAGAGACACAAACACACACAGATATATATATATACATATATATGTATAATTTAAATTATACAAGTACGCTCTCTTATTACGCGCATAATCCCTAAGGATCTCTAAACCTAAGCTCTAATACCAGCTATAACCATCCTCCCTTCCGGACACACTGGTTCAACTTCTAAAAGCGATGTTCGAACTGCATTTACCAAGAAGGACAGATCATTAGGTTGAGATAGTTTGTATGCTTAGAGATAAACATAAATTTTAAAATACCTACACTTTCAAAGCTCACAATGGAAGGAACAAAACATAAATAACCATAATAAACCAAATATCTCTACTTAAACAAAATAATGATGAACACAAAAAACAAACTATGTAAAGTTCTTGATAATCGACTGAAAAAATAGTAGATAGCTTTCTGAATAATACAATAAAGTACAGATAGAATGACTGTAAATAAAATAACTTCAACATGCATGGTCACCTTCTCCATGTATCTTACTCTAGTCACAACGTCCTACTGCAATACCCCGTAAAGTGAACCATAAATAAATGGAGTAAATTGATTAAATATGACAAGGGTTGAATACAGAAATTTTATAAAAGTTGGAATTTGGCCACATAAGTTATTTCGTTGCTTTTGTGGCGAAATTCTGATATGTTCCGTATATAATATGCCAAAAATGGAGCTCAAACAAAGAAATTATGAGCGTTTGAAGTTTTCAGATTTAAATTAATCAAATTCAAAATCAAATGAATATCTAAATTTAGGGTTTGAATTTCAAAATTAGCTTGGAAGTGAACGTTTAACATTAAAGTTAAATAGGTTAAGAATAAATAAATACCCAAAATAATCAACCGGTCAACACCTTTACTATAACTGATCGGTTCATAATGGTCGACTGGGTTGGACCAGTTTTGGCAGTGGTGGCTAGGGTTTGAAGGGTTGTGCTATTTATTTGTACGCTTCAGATTTCTCGTTTTTTAACAATTTTTATCCTACAGTTTCGATGCATTTCAGCCCCTATAAATAGAACCCTATCCTCTCCACTACTTATTCATTATATTTTGGGGAACTCAACAAAATTCTATTATTGTTATCTCTCCATATTAGATTCAGAAACTACATAGAGAATTCAAATAAGAATTCGGTCTAATTTCTATTCATTTCTTCTTCCTCCAACCTATTCTTATTCTATTCTCCACCAACTATTCTGAATCTAATAAATATATATACCTCTTCCCTATTGTGTATGTATATATCAAAAGAAAGATATTCTTGAAGAGATTGTGAGGCATGCAAATCAAAGTAAGGCGAAGTTAAGGACATTCTATGAGTGGAAACCTTGGTATTTCTTTTCAGCAATTGTTTAGGGTATTCCTTTTGGATTTGAATATGCGTTAGGGATTTTGGGATTTCGATAATATGATAGATAAAATCCCGCAAAATTCCTTTTATTTTGAAATGTCAATTCTATATTGAGATTCTCAATTATTTACATTAATTTGATGGAATTTGTTTCGTTATGCAATTTTTGATAACTTCATACTCTATTCCGCTTCTTCTTCTTTCGGTCAAATTGCGATCCTTTAATAAAATAAGGGATTTAGATTATGAATTCTATTCATAGTTTACACCACTTATTCATATCTATTTCTTTGTAAAAAGTGGAGTTGAACAGAATATTGGATTTAGATTGCAATTCCTATTGTTTAAGATATTCCATTGAATTGATGTAATGAATCGAGTTTCTATTTTATTTACAGGTCTGGTATTGCAGTTTTGATAATGAATATTTATCCCCTGATTTGGACAATTGAATTCCATGAAATCTTAGGAAATTGGAGAAAAATGACTTAGAATAATAATTGATTAGGGAATTAGCATTTAATGCTGGTTTAGAGCATAAAATTTATGCGTTTAGAACTTATTAAGCGTGAATATTTATTTATTTCTATTTACATAATTAACGTATAACTATTGTGTATGTGGTGTAGTTAATTAGGAATTTATTTACACTTATTATCCCCCATTAGAAAGGTAATTGATTTTGAGGTGAAAATAAACGAAAACTCGTATATAGCCTAATTATTATTTTAAGGAGTAATAAGGAAGATTCTTTATAATACTTACTTATGAAACGGTAAGATAAGTGCGTGTATAGTAATTAATTTATGGCTAAGTCATAGGAATGCGAGGTCAATAGAGTTACATGACAGAAGTCCGTCCTTCACTTTGAGGATACTAGCAGTGGTGTACAATTTTATTGATGTGAGATATCCTTATGATAAATATTTCTAATGATGGGTGATTGGTTCCAAATTCTGTAGGAAAATCTTTCCAGCTAATCTGGCTACTAATTCCAGCGAATAGAGGACTAATGTGAGACGTCATTACAGGTATGGGCCATAATACGAAGGACCTGCTTTGAGGTTTGAGGTATTAAGTGGTTGGAACCACCATTTTCCCTACATGAAATATTAAATGGCCAAGAGGTTACATTAGGCGGTGCCTCGACAGAGGTCCGCTATCTGGAATGGAAGGTAATATATGGTTGGACTCGCATCCTTTCCTGATAAAGAAGTATTAAATAATTTTAATGGTTTTATGTTTATAGACATATTCTTATTTTGAAATATATTGCTCAAGTATTGAAAAGGTAAGACTCGGAGTTTTTATCCACAAGATCTTGTTGACATGTTTATGCTTACGTGATAGGGGTTCTTGCATTTTGAACGGTGGTTAAGCTTTGTCTCTTGTTCCTACACGTCTCGACAATGTGGGTTGGTTAAAAGTCGAGAGGCTGGGCGCAAAAAAAGAAAGTCCGGGGTTACGTAACGATTGTATTTTTAGCTATTTCAAATTATTAAATTTAATGCAATTATTAAATAAAAATGGTTAGAAAATAAATTTTTAATGATCTTGAATGTAATTTATTGGATATGAACTTGATTAAAATTTAGAAATAAACTAATATCGAAGATTTGGCGATAATAAGTACTGAAATGAAATTATATATATTAACTGGGTTTATAATCAACAACTGAAGTTAGATAATAATTTTCAAGTATTTAGATAGAAATAATTTGATGTGGGCAACTAAAAATTCATTTGGAACTTAATGATTAATTTACATTGATTGTAGGAAAATTAAATTATTTAAATTCAACATTGGAAATTATTTTAATAATTGAATTCTGAATTTAATATGATTGAAAATGATGTTGGAAGTTGATTTAATTTTATTTAAGCAATAATAAAGATTATTAATAGTTAAATTTAGATTTAAAAGTGAATAATTAGAAATCGAAAAATTTATATTATAACCGAGACGTTAAAAATAGCGATCCGGGGCACAATATTTGATTTTGACGAAACCAAATCCATTGGATTTGTTATAGTGTATTATTATAGGATTTCAAATTTCGTAAAGTTTGGTGCTATCGTTTGGTCGTACGGGATGTAAAGGCGTTGAACTAAATATCGAAAATTTAACATTTTAATTGGGTTAAAAAAGCAATCTTCCACATACGATCGAATTAGGCCTTGAAACATGTTCCATTGTGTTCGAAATAGGGGTAAAACATTATAAACGTCGGGCGACACCCTTCGTTTGGAATTCGTCCGGTAAAGGTTGATAATAATAATAAAATAATGGGTTCCTCGTGTATAAATACACTCGTGTAGTAAACCCTAGCCGAAGCTTAGCAGCCGCGCCTCCACTTTGCTTTAATGGCTGAAGTGCTCTCATCTTCTTCCTCCCTTTTCTCCCAATCCATCAACCAATTCGAAAATCTTCCAACTACAAAATTGTAGAGGGTAGCGAGATCTTGGTAATCAACGGTCAAGATCTAAATCGACATGATGATGGGAGAGAAATCAGGCGGTGATGCGTTCGAACACGTTTCTTGAGGCGGGGGCGCACCGAGCTTGACAGGACTTCTGGCGTTGATGGTGTTCATGGCGAGCTACGATGTGGCAGTGCTTGATCGTGTTCTGGAGCAGTAGGGTGCGGGCGGCAATCTAGGATTTGTAAGTGTGTTTGGGTTCGGTAGTGTGCGAAGTCTGGATCTCTCTATTCCAATCTACGACTTGATTTGATTTGGTATAATAAAAAATATAAAAAAAAAGGGAGAAATTGAATATTAATTATATTATATATTATGAAATCTTTAAAACTGTATATCTTTTTCATACGTTATCAGAATTAGACGAAACAAGCGGCGCTGGAATAGTGGAGACGAGCACTACATCATGAAACTGAATTGGAGTCACTTAGAGCTAGTTAAAATTTTAGGTTAAATAGAACGCGTTTGATTTGATTTAAAATTAAAAATTAATGTAAGTGTTTATAACGCTCAAAACGTACTAGAATATTTTTATGCTAGTTAAATTTGAAATTATAAAGTGACATAAATTTATTGATCGTTGTGTGATAAATGATCATTGTATTAACTGTGGAAATCAGAATTGACAGTTAGATTTGAAATTGGAATTTAATTGCCAGTAAAATACCCGATAATAATAATTAAGAAATTGTTGTGAATTATATTGACTATTTGGATGATTGATTACAATGGATGCTATTGATTGATATTTTGGATGATTTGGATGTTTATTTATTCTCATGTATCCTATTATCACCATGTATAATATTTACAGTATATGGACTGTAAATTGGATTATTTCGAATAAATTAGGAAATAGGTTGAAATGATATATACCTATGACACTGTAATTTGGATTGAAATGATATATATTCATCCCTGAAATTAAATTGAAATAACTGATCACTTGGCCATAGGAAAGAAAATTATATACGAACACCGGATTGGTTAAATTAAATGATTTTAATATTTTTGATTTAAAATAACTTAAATGGTTTTGATTTAAAAGGAATAAAAGCAAAATTCATATAAATAAAATTATTTTCAAACTTGAGCCCTGAATGTTGAAATTTTAAATTTGGTAATCGAAATTGTTTAAATAATCGAAGTTGAGATTTTGAAGTTATAGTCAGGATATAATTTGAAATTTTGGAAATCGATTGTTTTAAAGGATTCAACTTTTATTTGAATTTTGAACATTTCCAAGTAAAACTGATATAAAAACGGTATTTCAAAATTGAGTTCGGAATTGAATTATATTTGAAGATTGCGATTTTAAACCGAGTATTGAAAGATAATTTGATTTAAATGATTTGAATCGATATTTTGAAAATCGAGCTCGAAATCGATATAAATTGGAATTGAAATTGGATTAATTGGATTTGAAAGTGGAATTGAATTAATTTGAAATCAAAGTTGAAATTGATTTGAATTAAAATCGAAAGTAAACCGATTGAATGGAAATTGGAATTGATTTGAATTAGGAAGTTGGAATTGAATAGGTTTGACTTTGAAATTATTTTCAAATAAATTATTTAATATAAAACTATATAAAAGCTATCTTCTTAAATATACAAATTATTTTGGTTTTCCAAATTATTTGGCTATATAAACCATCTTAATACTTTAATATTTTATATTAAGCTATTTTTACCATTTAAACTATTTTAACCATTTCCACTATGTTAACTATTTTGATTATTTAAACTATTCAAACTATTTTTCAAAATTTCAAGTTGGTCAAGGGTGGAATGTTTGTTTTTTTAAATCATGGACTTAAGTGTGAATTGAGTTAACATGAAGTTATAACCTAAATTGGAATTCAAAACGATTTTGGAAGCAAAACTGAGATATTAAGGCAAAAATGATTTTGAACTGAAATAGTATATTTTGAGTAAATATGATGAGTCCGAAATGGATTTGATTTTGAAGCGAATATGACATTTTGATTTCAAGTATGAACTGTTTTTGAAAGCTAAAAGTACCAATCGGTGTGTAAAACGATGTTTGGTTGTTAAAGAGACCGGAGCCGGATATGGGCATACTCTCTGTCGATACCGAAACCACTTTAACAGCTGTGTACGTTGAGGAGACTCTAGAATGAAGTGGTTGATCTGGCATCGTTTGCTGGATTTGAAGAAAGAGAACGATGATGGATTAGCCTGGAATTTGTGCCCATTTGAAATACCTAAAACAGGAGCTGTACTGGCCAAGTGGGCTAGCTACCCCGAGAGGACGCACTTCTTCGTATTACCATCATTTACAATGTGATTGGTTGGTGCGCACCCTTCGGATTATGGGAGTGTTGGATGCGGTGGGCGATCACGGCTATGATGCGTTACCACCAACCGGGAAGGGTAAACTGGTAGTATCTTACCTTGGGCATTGCCTCACGTGCCTTGTCATATTTTTATCCCTAAACAAGACCCCTACGATTTTGGTTTAGTGTTGTCGTATCACGGCGCATCCCTATCCATCGACCGTTTAAATGGAGTTTTATATGCAAACTGTACGACAATGCTTTAAAACGCGTTAATGGGGATTAATGTAAAGCCTTAACGCTAAGAAAAATATTTATTTTACTGACTGAACATTATATATATAGCGTATTCTACTACATATAAATATTTTGATGGATCCTTAAGAGATGGAAAATCCCATAACAACTCTTGAGTTATTGCACGCACGTTATACATTAGATATGAGATGTGAAATCCCGTAAACATCTCGAGCGCCGTTATACTCATGTTATATGCGATATCGATTTGACTTACATAAGGATATTTTAGTCCTGACTCCAGTGTTTTGTCTTTTCATTATGCTCAAGTCAGCCCTGAGTTTTTCAGCTTATTGAAGATTTATTGTGAAGGATGAAGACGAAGATTTGGTATGCTACTACTATTATTAGTCCCACATCATGTTGTCTGCTGCGTTAATTATTTACCTTCAATGCATATATAACTCTGATGAATGTTGTACAGATTATAATCAAATGTAAAATATAAACAGCTTCATGAACTTTTTTTTGATTATTATATTTTGTCATTCCGCTAAGAGATTCTGTGTTTGTTTCCTCTTCTTTTCTCTTATTTTCTTATTTACCTCATTAACAATCCTCCATTTTGAATGGTTTGAGTTGACATGTGTGGTTTATTGTTGATTTAAGCTTTCCAAAAAGGTGGGACGTTACAGGTTACCATTTGTAGCCATGCCCTTTAAGAGGTGACCGGTTTGGGTCGTTATATTTGGGACCAGAGCCCTAGGTTACCCGATCAATGGGAAAAGTATACTATACGTATGAGTGGTGTATTTGTTATTTTTAAAATGTTTTTTCAAAATATTTTTCGAAAAAACATACTATATATATGCACACTTATTTTGAATTTACATTTAACTCTATAAATTATGACTATAGAAGTAGCTGCAACCATATTCTGAAAGGATCGATGAGGCGACTATGGGCTGGAAGAATAAATAGGGGTAATTTCTACTCCTACTCCCATTATCCATGGAGTGGTGATCATATCTTTAGGAGCAAACTAGGAAGAGCATGACCTCAACTTACGGAAGCACCCTAGAAGTTGGATAGTAATTGACTCTTTGACAAGACCTAGTCTTCGTTATCATTTAGGAGTGACCATAGATGGAAAGGTTGATAGGAGATAAATGACCTTAAGGAAACATCCATTAGATTAACAATTCATATGGAAAACTTAACATTTATGGAGGTAACAAATGAAAGTGTAACGTATGAAAGTAAGGAAAGGAGCAAACTTCCGAAAGGAATACATTTACCACCACAAGGAGAAAATTAGGTTCTTAAAGGGTAGAGTACAAAGGTTTAAAAGAAAGAACAAATTTTAAACCTACCTTTTGTGACATAACTGGATAAAATGGCTTTTATGAAAACCCATTCAAAATTTTGAAAGTGCCTTTCAGAAGATTTTGAAATGAAAATCTTATAAGTTAGAATTTTTTAATAAAAGGTGATTTTAGATGACTTTTAAATTAAACCACCGTATGTTTTGTAAAAAAATTGAAAAGAGGTTGTGAATTTAAAAAGGGTAGTGAAACATTTTTGGTAGGTGATTTTAGTTTAAAAAAATTAGGTAACTTTAGAAGTTGAAAAAATAGTTTTCATTTATTAACTTCTCAATTTAAAATTTGATTCAATTAGAAAAGCTTTCAATTTCTTTGTTTTTGTATTCTTCCATTTTTCTATGTTTTATTTCCTATGCAATAGGTTTGAATGTTCTTTCCCCTATAACTTTTTAGAGGCTGTATAAGTTGGAAATTTTTAGAAATATAATGTGGTTTTAGACAACTTTGGAAATATACCACCATTAGTTTTGGAAAAGTTTAGAAAGGTAATGTAATATTTAAAAGCAGTGAATTTCTCTAAGACAAAATGGTGGATGGTTTTAATTGTAAATCAATGCCTTGAAAAGTTTTCATTTCTTAACCTTTTAATTTGATTAAAAATATTTCAATTTTTGATTCTTTGATCCTTCTATTTTTCCTCGTTTACAAACCTAAAGACTCCTTTCTTTAGAATTCTTTTTAGGGGTTTATAGATAGAAATAACACCTATTTTGGGATAGAAGTAGAAAGAAAGGAATGTCTAATAGTATAGGAAGGAGAGCATTCCCATATAAGGTGATGAAGAGAATAATGGCTGGAATATAGGTATGGGATTTTGGACCAAAGGTCCCTATTCTCAAAGCTCATGCACAAAACGTCTCTACTTATAAATACATGTAAATTAAGTCCCTGTTTTGTTATTTTTTACCAAACTATCATTCACAAAAAATCAGTCCAGGATTAAATCAAGGGAAAAGTGGCATAAATTAGCAAAATTTTAAAAATAAGGACCTAATTTTCACAAATTTTTTGGGAGGGACTTTTCTTCCATCATCTTTCAATTCTGGGAAGTTAGCAGTCATTTCCTTGTATAGGTAATAATAGAATTGTGAATTCTAGTAGATGAGATATTGAAAGAAGCGATAGAGTAATATAGAAGTTATCTTTGTCCACTCCATCTATTTTTCTATCTTATAAAATTATAAAAGGAGTCTTTGATCATTGATCGGGTTTAAATGATGATTGATAAATAAGTTAGATGTTTTTGTATAAGGAGAGGCATTTATATAAAGATGAGAATTTTATATGTTTTTCCTAGTTTGAATACAAAAGATTCGAATAATAATAATATTGTATTTGATAAAGAAAAGTGTTGCAAGATATTTTAAGAGTTTTGAGCAAAGTTACGAGATATATTTCATTAAATAATGGTATATTTCGCGTAATAAGGTAATAAGTATTATTGTATGCTTTAGAAGGAAATAACTATTATTTTGAAATGAAGACTATGAAAATTTTACTATTTTGTAAACAATAATTCTTTTAGCTAAAAAACTCTTTGAAACAAAATTGATTTAACACATAATTTTGGAAAGATAATTAAATTTTTTAAATTCTTATTTTAAAAAAGGAGTAAATCCTTATTTTAGTAAGCTATTGAAAAGAAAAGTTTTTCATAAATTCCTTTTTGAAATCCAAGAGAATTTTGATTGCCATAAATTAGAAAGTCTAACTAAAAAAAATTTGATAAGAAAAGTTTTAAAAAGGGAGATTATTTTATTCCTAGTTGGAAACAAAGAAATATTGAATCTTTGATAAATATTTTTATTAAAGTATAAATTTCAAAGAGGGAGATATTGAGTTTAATATTTCATGTTCTAAGTATTGCTAGAAATGAAGTCATAAATACTTATTTTTAAACAAGTCTATTTGTATGAAAATATTTTATGTTGTGTGCGAAAGTTGTGATTTTATAAAAATTTATGAAGTAGATATGGATCATGGCCTAGGTGGAATAAACTAAGTTTTTTTAGGATAATAGAATGTACAACCTGACCTGGAAAGTTGAAGTCAGTCCCAAAGCTCTATTTGAAGAAGTTGGTAAAGTGTAAAGATATTCCAGATCTATAATTGGGTTGTGAATTGGGTTGCCCATAGAATATGAGTTATGTATTTTAATTTCAGAGCAACTGCCACGTAATTTCCATAAATTACTCAATTTCAAAATACGTGTATAAATGCATTGTTTGAAATAACAAGGAGTACACTAAAAAGGAAAGAGATGTGTAGGAGATGGATATTTCTTTCCATAGTTTACACTGTCTATTTTAATGATAAGAGAAGAAATGATTCCTTGTGATTTCATACAAAGTATAAATCTTAATTGTGGTTAATTTATGATTGTAATATTTTTGGGAAGATAGCTTCGATGAATTAAAATATGGAAATGAGTATTCTAGTTGTAAAATTAGTAGTTAGATATAAATATCGTACAACTACTCTAAACGATTAGAATATATATAGATAGCATAGAGTACGGCTATATATGTATTAGTTAGTAATTGATATATTAGGATTCATGGATGTTAATTACAAATTTAACGGGTAATAAATTTGTAGTTAATAAGAGGAAAAGTAATCAAAAGAGGGACTGATTAAGGAAACTTGATATTGCATTTATGAAAGAAAGAAATCTAAGCAACAAATGGATGTTGTAAAGCTAAAGAAGGTTAAAAAGATTGAAGAATGATTAATTGGAAATGGTCCAATCCGGTAGCAATGATTAGTTGCTATGGGTATTAATTGAAGTAATAAATGGACTACGTCTATTAAAGACCAAAAAAGAAGGGGAATTAAGAAAATGGGTAGCAATGGAATGAAATATTAAAGATAACTCGTCTTAATTTAGAAAGGAGTGGTAGGACCTCAGCACCATTTATATTAACTGATAATAAATGGAAACTTCCAGTAAAAATTTCTTTTGGAGTTCTTGTATTATAGTTTCTAGTTGTCTTCCTTAGTTATTGAAAAAGTGGATGATGTGGTATAAGATATATTCCCAATTTATTCCTGTGTAGCCTTTATGAATGTGATATAAACCACTTGATATATGTTGGAAAGCAAAGTGAATAAGGAAATTTTATGGGAACACTTAAATAGAGATAGATCATCGATAAAACTGGAACTTAATGAGGAAATTCGATTAGCAGCCTAAGGTAAGTAAACATTTTAATATCAAAACTTTAGATTTTGGGAAACATAAGGGATTTAACTCACAAAATACCACCATGCAAGGAAAAGAGAAAATGTATAAGAATGAGAATGGAATTTCCTATTGATCAAGGATTAAGAAGAAGGTGGCAGTAATTTTCCATCAGAAGCGGTAGAACCACGGCACTCCACTATAGCTTTATGGAGTCGCGCTTTGCATCGTTAGTGCTAGGGACCCTTAGTTTACTAGCAAATTGGAGGGATTTGCTAGTAGCTTTAGAAACATCGTTGAATCGGAGCATCACTTACTGACTAAAGACTGATCGAAAAATTGAAAAAATGAATGGAAACTTGAAGGAATTGTTGAGAGTTTGCATTTTTCAACTTTGAAAGACCTTAGGAATAACGCTCACCTTTAGTAAAATTCAGTAGGATTGTAGTCATCAATGGATGATTAGTATGAAACCTTTGAAGCATTTTTTGGAAGGCTATGCAAATTGTCAAATTGTGGGTGAGAAACCACCGACAAATTTTACTCGGACCAGATTTGTATTGCGAGATTTGGAAAGTCAGAATTGATTGGGCAACATAAAATTTGGATAGTTGGAAAGAAGCCACCAGATTTATTAGGTCTTTTCTCGATATGGAGAAAAACAAGAAAACTTTTATGTTGGCTGGAGTGCATCGCATTTTTGCATTTGAGAAAATACCTTCGTAGCATAACAACTGTTGTAGAGCCTAATCAATTTAGGGGATTTTAAGACGAAGCATATAGAGTCCCGTGCCACTACGTGCATCGTAGGGCATGTAACTCGGAGGCTCTGCATCAGAGAATTAGATTGATTTGAGTACAATGGTGAGAAAATATGATGGGAGGCATGAGGAATCTTCGTCCAAAACCCTTCTCTGGAAAATTTTCTCTTCAAAATTAGGATTTTGGTTGCATCATGGTAGCTATATTGGATGGTAGAAGATGGTTGCTTCACTTTTTCACAACCACTTTACATTCATATAGAAATTTTTATGCATATTTAGGGTATTTGCATACATACTTCCATGACACGACTACACACTCACACTAGCATTGAGCTCATTTTAGTATGTCTAAAGTACTAATCACATTGCACTATTAGTTGTGTAGATTGTTGTGCAGATAAATTGGTTGTACAATATGAATATTATTGCACGTTACGCTGTTCACCCCTTGAAAGATTTCAGGATGAAATTCTTTTTAAGGAGAAAGAATGTAACACCCCGTAAAACGAACCATAAATAAATGAAGTAAATTAATTTAAATATGATAATGGTTGAATATAGAAATTTTATAAATTTGGAAATTGATCACGAAAGTTATTTCGTTGCGTTCGTGGCGCAGTTCTGATCCATTTCCATGTACAATATACTGAAAACGAAGCTTAAACGAAGAAGTTATGAGCGTTTGAAGTTTTCAGATTTAAATTAGTTTAATTTAAATTCATATTCAAATGAATATCTAAATTTAGGGTTCAAATTTCAAAATTTGCTTGGAGGCTAAGTAAATGGTTTAATTAATGTTCAACGTTAAAGTTAAATAGGTTAAGAAATTAATTAAAAAGCAATGGAATAAATAAATACATAAAATAATCAACCGGTCTACACCTTGGTCGACCGGTTGGGAGGGGCGATCGACTAATCAAAGCCAAATTTTGGCAGTGGAAGCTACTATTTATTTGTACACCTCAGATTTCTCCATTTTAAACTATTTTCATCTCACGGTCCTGGTGTTTTTCAACCCCTATAGATAGAATCCTATCCTCTCCACTATTTATTCATAATATTTTGGGGAATTCAACGAAACTTTGCCATTGTTATCTCTTCAAATTAGATTAAGAAAAATCCATGGAGAATTCAAGTAAGAATCCAATCTATTTTCTATTCATTTCTTCTTCCTCCAACCTATTCTTATTCTATTCTCCCCTTGTACTCTAAATTTAATAAATATATGTACATTTTGTAACGACGCGGATTTTGCCCGCTCGAAAATCGACATCCATACTTCATATCGTATTCGAATGCCATAGATTCGACCGTTCAAATCTGATTCGCCGGAGCTTATAACAACTTTAAGTAAATAACACAACGGAATAAAAGAATAATACATTGATATACAACACAGCTACAATATCTGATACAACAGATGATCCAATAGATATCAATATACATCAGAGATATGATACAAGAAATAGCAGCAGAACAATATAACTCTAAGGTAGTCTTCAAAGGAGAACTCCAGCAGCAGCAGCTCGTTTCAACATCACGATACGCAAAGACAAGCAAGTCTCGTCCACATCCAAAGACTGAACTAGCTCCAGATAACCTACAAATCTGACTATCTGAAAAACCCAACTCTAGACTGCTCGTGTAGAAAAAATTTGAGCATCCAGAGTTTAGGAAAGAAACAATAAACTCCGGATCAGTCATGGGACTGGTGTGAGCAACAAAAATAGTTTATCTTTAAAAACAAACCAAGAAGTATTCAAAAAAATCAACTCACAATGCTTTTTGAAAATGTAACTACCATAAGACCTCCCGCCACACACACAATGCAAACGCAGACTTGGAGGAGATTTCTTCTTATGATAGTCAAAGATGCTTCGTACACAATTTCTTTGATATTATTACTATAAGTGCAAAGTGCAGAAAACATTTCGAAAGTAGAAAATAAATCTTAGCCAGCATAGGTACCATTATATTATGCCTACTATAGATACCATATTAGATGGCAGGTTCTACAACTAAACCGTACAAGGCTCGTATTGTTTCTTTGGATTTCCAACAAATGGTCAGGCCAAGGAACTTCCCATTGCCACATGAGAACGCCTCTGGAAGGACGTCCTCGAGAACCTAACCGGATCTCTGCCAACACAAGGCCGGGTTACCCCTAACTGGGTAACTACTGACACGAGTATGCCATCTCCCGGTCCTTTGGGACCTTTTTCCGAGAGCTCTCTAACCAACATCACACAATGATAAATAAAGTGTTTCAACATGAGTAAGTATCTGGGCTCCATACCATGATACCACCCTTTTCTAGAAGAAAATGCACATACCCTAAAGGGAGCTACCCCTCATAATCTTGCCGCATCTTTCCTGTTTTGACCATTCCGGGGTGTGAGGCTCGACGAAGTCTCATCCACAAAGCCACGCTTTATACAAAAGCTGTGCTTTGGGTCAACAAATGATCATAGAAATGATCACAAAGATAAGTGATCAAACAAATGATCATATCACAAATGATCAAACAATGATCATTTCACAGCAACACTCAGCATGTCACATTACCAAATTGGGAATATATTGCTGATAACCATCAACTACATAACCTCTGAGCTCGTACGTCTCAGAGAAGGGTGTTAAGCTAAGAGAATAAATTCTCCGCCACCAACAGAAATATATTTGAAAGAAATCAGCTTTATATCTCAATTTGTAATGTCAGACATACTATCCATACAAGTCTGTTCCGGGATCGAACAGAACCGAAGGCACTTACAAAGAAGTCCTTGCAGTCCGGATATTCACTAATCACGTTCGGACTTCCCATCACATATGGAGTCTCTATACCGGAGACCAGTCGATGCAAAGACATTCGACGAGTTGTACGTTCGCTTTCAAAAATACCCGGTCTTCAACACCGGTCTTCAAATGCTATCCATAACGACATATCACATATTCGGAATGGGATATATGACACAAAGGTCCTCTTCCGGCTAAACCGAACAGTGAGCGCAGTATTTCAAAAACATATGGATATTGGGATTTCAATTAAGTCACAACTTAAAACCCAAAACTTTTCTTCAAATGGTTTAAACCAATTACCATTTCAAATCTTTATATTACAAAAAAGATTTATTTCACAAAGATCAATTTATAGACTTTAAAACAATTTCCATTCCAATTGGATTAACTCATTAAATTTTTAATCAAAGATTTAACTCATAGCTTTCAAAATTCGATCAACTTGTTGAATCTTTAAATAAAAATTCAACTTATAGCTTTCAAATCGTTTTCATAACTTGGAAATTATCTTCATTTTCAAACTTGAAATTCTTTTTAACACAAATTGGACGTTCATTTCTTATGTGAAAGCTTTTATTATTTGAAAACAAACAGTTTTCGTTTCAGAAAAATCCAATTATATTTACACGAGTTAAAGCCCTTGAATTCTATTCACATCCCCAAATCAATACTTTTAAAATAGTTTAACCCATATATAACTGGTATAACATTTTTAATCCCTAGTTTTAAATCATAGAATTCAATTTCAAATCTTGAATTTAAGTTCAAATCAAATTATTCAACTTCATATTTTATCGAGTTATTCAAAATAAATTTCATCTATGAAATTCCATTTCAAAAGCTTTTCACTTTAAACCCAATCCATTTCCAAAACATTTGAATTCAAATATTCAAATTTAAAACTATTTCAAAAATCTGTGACTTAATCGATTTCCTCGTGAAATCCATATTGGTGTGTGTATAAGTGTGGTCTAGGGGTTTTATACAGTAGTGCAACATCATACAATCATCACAGATCAGAATACAGAAATATAGTTGATAAGCGGTATTAACTATCACGCTTATCGTTCATTCACAGATCATAGATATATATATCACAGATAAGTAAATTTCAAATCAGAACATAAATCAGGATGTATCACAAAGCATCACAAATCGGGATATCAAACAATCAAATCATCCAATAGAATCCAAATATTCATAAGTGAGATCAGTTAATGGTCTAATTAATTCAAATCAGATAAATTACTTAGGAATTACTAATCCTGATTAATTAACATTAATAAATTACAAATTATTTTGATTAATTATTCTTTAATAGTTTATTAATTAACCATTAATAATAAATTAATTAACCTTTAATTATTATTATCAACCTTTAATTATTAAATAATTAACCTTTAATTATTTAATTCATCATTTAATTAATTATCATTAATTAATAAATTACCCTTAATTGATTAATTACCATTTACTTTAATAAAATTCCAATAAGTGATCATCCCTAACCACTCGATCAATTTTAACCATTAATTACTATAAATTAATCACCTCAAGTAATCTTTAATTTATCCCATAATTGATCACTTAATTGATCACATTAAATAAGTCTTTAAGTAATCAAGTATTAATCCCTTGACAATTAATCTTAATTATCCATTCTTTAATACATCAAGTAATTTCATTTAATTGTATTTGAAAACAATCAAAATTTAATAGGATAACTAACTTAATACCAAATTATATGAACCAAACAAGTTTTAAAACAATTAAACTTTTAAAATCTAAATCCATAAAACTTGCCTATTTTACCTTTGAAAACATAATTTATATTTCTTAAAATCTTATTTTAAAGCTTGTTTAAAATTTGAAATTTGGTAACAAGTTAAACAAACCCGAGCCTATTTTAAAACTCTTTTTTTTTCTTCTTTTGTTTAACTTTAATTGTTCAAACTAGGCAACAGGAAGCACACTCGCGAACGCGAGTTCCTCCCCGAAGCCAAGCACCATCTCCCCCGAGTATTTTCACAAATTCTTCGAGACGAACCCGAGCCTTCTTCTTCTTCTCCTTCCTCCATTCAATACTACAACCCAGACATATCAGAATCCACGTGCACGTGTACACCACATCGGAGCGACTCCGATCATCGCAAAGACCGTCGACAAGTCACTGGTGACCCTCTCGACCACACCGACCAACTAACACCCTCAAGTTCGCCGTGTTTCGAAATCGAGATGTTCGAACTCAAACTGGAACCAATCTGATCAATTTGAAACGCCTCGTGCCGCCGCCTGCGACCACCAAGCACCTCGCCATCGTTCCCGAAGCTACGCTGCACCTTCTAGCAACCACGACACCAATCGCGATCGACCCCGATTGCGTCACGACGTCGTGAAACCCATTTGAAAACTCGGCGATAAAATAGGCTGTTAAACCCTAAACTGCTCTCGACTCAAAATTTCTCGCATTGAATAATTTTTCTAGCATTTTTCCTAACATTATTGAGTTCAAATCTTGCTCCACGCGAAGTTACAACACCCAATATTTCTTTGATTTTCGGGGATTTATCAAAGTGCCAATTTTGTTCAATCTCGAACTGCCCTCGAATTACTCAACTAAAAATCATCACTATTATTTTAAAAATCCTATTTTCATATGTTTATTCAAAATATGAAATCAAATCACTGACTTAAAATAGTTGAAATTATCACAATTTTTTTTTATTTGTTTTAACTGTAAAGCCAAGTTTACATGGTCGAACACTTCATGATCAAACTTAAACAAAATTGTAAACTGTGAGTTAAAGTTAAACAACTTATTTTGTTTAAGAATCCCAATCTTAACATGGTTGTAATGAAGGTTCATTTGATTTTTTTTAACTTACTTTACTCTGAGAACCAAAACAGGGAGAACAGGTTATAAAGCAATTTTCCTGAATCACATAGAACTTACAGAATTAACTTCTTCCATATGCGACTACAGCAAATTTCCTATGGGCTAAATACTCAGTTTTCAATTTTAAAACAAAGCAAGTTTACTCACTTGTCATGGTTGAACAGAGACAGTGCTTTTTGTTTTTAACCCGAAAACTTTGAATCATTGCTTGTATATTGTTGTTGAAGTTTTGTTTTAGTTTGAAAGGATATTTGCTTCAGTTTTTTTTTCTTGTTTAGTTTTGAAGATGGACAAAATGAGATTGAGGAAGGCTGGGTATATAAGAAAATGAGTTGTACAGGGATGATATCTTTGTTTATACATAGGTATGGGTGATATGCTATGTTATGGTGGCTGAGATGAATGCTTTGGTACTTTATTTCCATGCTTTGCATTTCGGCTGATATAGGGAATAGAGTTGTACAGGTATATACATTGTTGTTTGTACAACATGCATGGCTGCATTAATTTCTTGAGTCTTGTTTGAATACTTGTACTTTATTTTATTACTTTGCTTTGTTTTATAAGCTTATGCCTTAATTCTTTTATTTATACTTTGGTTTTGTTTATTTTGCATATTTATTTACAACTTTGTTTCATATTTAAATGTCATTTCTTTTCTTTTCTTATGACTTACATATTAATTTTCAACTTCAATACTTATTTTCTTGTATTTTTATTTCTATTTATTTTAAAAAAAACCATTTATTTAAGATTTTATCTCAAATCCACTATATACATATATATTCACATATATACAAATTTTCAAGTTCATATGACTTAATATAATTTCTATTTGAATCGGGGAAACTCGCTGCCATTTAAAATCAATTTTACAATTTTTAATTCAAAAATTCATTTAAATTATCAATTTAAATTCATAAAAATCCTGGGTCGTTACACATTTTCCCTATTGTGTGTGTGTAATAAAAAAAAGAGATTCTGGAAGAGAATCTGAAGGAGATTGAGAGGCATGCAAATCCAAAGAAGGCGAAGCTAAAGCTACTCTGTGAGTGGAAACCTTAGTATTTCTTTTCAGCAATTGATTAATGTATTTCTTTTGGGTTTGAATATGCCTTAGGTATTGTGGGATTTTGAAAATATGATAAATAAAATCTCCCAAAATTCCTTTTCATTTTGAAATGTCAATTCTATGTTGAGATTCTCGATTATTTACATTAATTTGATGGAATTTGATTCATCGTGCAGTTTTTGATAATTTCATAGTCTATTCCACTTCTCCTTCTTCTTTGGGTCAAATTATGATTCTTTAATATGGAGTTTAGATTGAAATTCCTATTGTTTAAGATATTCCATTAAATTGATGTAATGAATTAAGTTTCTATTTTATTTACAGGTCTGGTATTGCAATTTTGATTATGAATATCTATTCCCTATTTTGGACATTTGAATTTCATGAAATCTTGGAAAATTGAAGAAAAATGATTTGTAATAATAATTGATTAGGGAATTGACATTTAACGCTAGTTTAGAGCATAAAATCCATGCATTTAGAACTTACTAAAAGTGAATATTTATTTATTTCTACTCATGTAATTAACATATAACTATTGCGTATATGGCATAGTTAACTAGGCATTTATTTATATTTATTTTCCCCCATTAGGAAGGTAATTGATTTTGAGGTGAAAATAAGAGGAAACTCTTACATAGCTTAATTATTATTTTAAGGTGTAATAAGAAAGATTCCTTATAAGTCCTTATTTATGAAACGGTGAGATGAGTGTGTGTGTGTGTGTAGAGTAATTAATTTATGGCTAAGTCATAGAGGTGCGAGGTTAATATAGTTACATGACAGAAGTCTGCCTTCTACTTTTAGGCTACCAGAAGTGGTGTACACTTTTATTGATGTGAGATATCCTTATGATAAATATTTGTAATGACGCGAGGTTAGTTTCAAATTCTGTAAAGTAAATCTACCCAGCTAATCTGGCTACCAATTCCTACGAAGAGAGGACTAATGTGAGACGTCATTATGGGTATGGGCCATAAGACGAAGGGTCTGCTTCGGGGTTTGAGGTATTAAGTGGTTGGATCCGCCTTTTTCCCTAGATGAAGTATTAAATGGCCAAGGAGTTACGTTAAGTGGTATCTCTACAGGAGTCCGCTTCTGGAATTAGGCCTTAATTGATGGGACCTGTCTATTTTCCACTTAAAAGTATTAAGTAACCTATGAGATTCCATATGATGTCAGCTAGATAATACCATTGAGGAGCATGCTTCTGGAAATAAGCCTTAAATGATAGGGTCTGTCTATTTTTCCCCTGGAAGTATTAAGTGGCTTGGGTACCGTCTCTTACATTATTAGCTGTTTATGACATATGATCGGGATATGGGATCTACTTTTGGAATAGAAGGTATTAAGTGGTTAGGTCTCCATCCTTTTCTTATAAATAAATATTAAATGATTTTAATAATTTTATGTTCATACACATATTCTTATTTTAAAATATACTGTCCAAGTGCTAAAAAGGTAAGACTCGTGGTTTTTATTCACCAGACACTTGTTATTCTTACTCTCTCCACATTACAACACATGTTAAGGATGGAGCGATGGTAGTGACGATGCTTAGAGATGGAGAAGCTTGGCTTGTGCTAGTATTTGTTATTATTACTTGCTTTTATGTGCATCCATATAACGAATATTATGTTATGGTTTTTATAGAATTTCATGTTATTACATTTTTATGTTTTTGAAATAAATAGATACATTTTGCTATTATATTTTATTCCATCCGCTGTGAGATCACAAAGTTTAGTTACGGCTCTATACTATTATTTTTTTAGTTCTACCAACAATTTACCTTAGAATGGATCTAAGTTTCGATGGGCCTTTTCTGGATCGAAATTTAGACCCATTCCGGGAGGGGGGCTGTTACACCTACAACCCTGTCAAGCTGTAAAGTGGGTATATAGAGGGAAAGATTGAATGTGCTAGATGTAGTCTAGCTAGTTAAAAATACCACTAATGGTATGGTATCAATAGGCAGATAAATTATCATTTATAATCTAGCAATCGAGTTCTTAACAAGTTGGCCAACTTATATAACAGGGGATAATAATTATACACTGACAATCTGGTAGCAAACACATGGATTCCACCCGAAAGTTGGATACCCCAAAAATGGTAAATTTAACAATAGACCGAGATTAATCTCATAAAGTGACTTTATTAGTTTGCATACTTAAAATTGATTTTCTAATGATGAAAATCATTTTGGTTGTTGCATGTACATTTATTCTAATTCATCATTTAAGAATGTTGGCTTTATACACATTTGATGTACTTATAATTCTAGAATGGGTCCAAGGGAAATTAGCATCCAAATTACAGTTAATTAGTTACCTACGAATAGGTGTCAAAGTAGTCCAGGTCTTCTTTAGATATAGTTTCTTTGACTACAAGACATGTTTTATATTTGTATGTTGAACCGTCTAGTTTTAATATTTTTTCTTGAATACCTACTTAGTTCCTAATTCTTTGCAATACTTGGGTAGATTGATCAATTCCCATGTATGATATCTTACAATGGGTTCAATCTCATTATTTAGAGCCTCTTTGCAATATGGTGCCTCTGGAGTGGATATGGCCTGTTTAAACGCTAGAGGTTCATTTTCTACAATGTTAAAGTAGATGTCAAGACCAAAGGATTTTAAAGCGCTTAATCACTTCTTCTCGGTTCATATAATTCTTTGACAATCATCATTTTGAACTTTACTAATATCTTCCTCTATCGATCTCATTTGAACAATAGGTTCGTTACAAATATTAGGAGGATATATATGTTTG
The DNA here is from genome assembly GCA_030765085.1 of Allium cepa. Taxonomy (NCBI): domain Eukaryota; kingdom Viridiplantae; phylum Streptophyta; class Magnoliopsida; order Asparagales; family Amaryllidaceae; genus Allium; species Allium cepa. The sequence continues at coordinate 621,348,566 of CM060940.1, read as the reverse complement.
AAGAATATGGAATTATTAGATTCTATAATGGTGTTTCCATGTATATTACCAATTTTAGATTTGTACAACAAAAATTGTTAAACATTGCTACTTTGTGCATATCCTATAAATATGCAGTCCTTTGGTTCTGGTCCAATTTTAACCTTTTCCGATTTGGGGCCATTACTTTAGCAAGTCTTCCCCACACATTTAAGTACTTGTATGTTGTAGGTCTATTCTTCCAAAGTTCATATGAAGACATAGAAGTTTTCTTGTGGGGTGTCTTGTTTAAAAAGTAATTGGGTAAAAATACAGCCTCACCATGAAATTTACCTAGTAAACAGATATATAGTGATTCGGCTATGCCTATATCCACTCTGAATATAATTTATTACTTGATTCCTCTAGATCTACTGAAATTACCTGTACAATCGAAGATTCAATCTCAAAAATGATGACGATAGAGTTTCCCTTGGATATGAATGCAAAAATCAAAGTCTTTTTTATGTTGCAAGTAGCTTCCTATTTATAGCTAAAGTAAGTTGTCATTGGGCATTTGAGTCGCTAGTTGGCAATATAAAGTTCGTTCACTAGTTAGATCCAGAAAGATAGGAGAAGTACTAAGGTTTTTCCAAAATATCTATGGACTGGTACCGATCCATATATGGATCATAACAAATTGATAAACTTATTCATTCTGTTGTGTTTCTTCCCATTCCCTTTGAGTTTAGATGCTTTATTCCTTGATTCAATCTTCCTTTGATGCTTCTAATCATGTTTCTTCATACATTCTTTGAGAATATTTTCTTTATTGAGGGAATCTATCAATTAATACTGATCCATAGACTCAGCCAAATTTCTCTATCTTCTCCATGCCTTATGTAACGACCCGTAATTTTCGATAATTAAATTTTATTAATTTAATTCGGAAAGAAAATAAAAATCTGTAATTTAATAATGAAATCATTAAAATAAAGGTAACAATGTTAATGCAGGTTAATAAATAACTAACTTAATGCAAACCCAATTAATTGAAACAATTGCAAGGTCATAAGTGATTGTAAATAGGAAATTTGAAAATAAAATTCAAAGTTATATTAATTGACGAAATAATACGCAATAAACTGTATTTTGATAAAATCAATGTTAGATAAGTAATTATAATATTTGTTTATAATATTTGTTGTTGATAATGAAGTACGAATAAGAATTAGTGGCAACAATTATTATAAGTTACCGATATATTTTTAATCCATTAAATTGAATTGAATCAATTGCAATAAATCTAAATTAAATATTACGTTAATGTTAATTAAGGTAATATTTGGAAATAATGTTAATGTTATTCATAATAAGACAATTTGTTGAATTAAAGGAATGGAAATAAATATTTATCAATTTATTGGGATTTGAACTATAATAATTGGATTAATTGCAATTAAATGAAATTTAATATGTAAATATTACGTTAATTGAAATTTAGATGGAATTTGAGAATATTAATGTAATAGATCATGAATTCAATGTTAATTTCATCCGGCTGATAGCAATGAATTGAATAATAGAATGAAAAGTGAATTAAATGGAATTATTGGAAATTAAATTTATAATTTGTGAATTTAATGAAATTGAGATTAACACTGACATTGATAAATTTATCAACTCTAAATTGACATCTAAATTTATTTAAATTTTTGTAAATGATTAAGAAATTTAAAAACGATAAAATTTGTCAATTATAGGATCGAAATTGAAAATTTGATTTAATTAATTAATTATTAATTTAATTAATTAATGTAAAAATAGCCATTTTGGCCACAGACTCGGATTTCAACGAAACTAGTTTCATCAGATTCGTAACGGTGAATTGTTGTAGGATTTCAAGTTTCATTGCGATCGGACTTGTTGTTCGATCGTACGGGCTCGAAACGCCTAGAAATCAATTAACTGAAATCAATTTGAAATAACTTGATTTTAGCATAACTTCTTCATACGATACAATTTGGACTTGAAACCTGTTCCATTGTGTTTAAAATATTTAAAAATATATATTTTGATATATTAGTTGATCCATTTCCGTTCCGAAATCGAAACGGGCTTTTCGGGTCAATTATCGTTTAAAAACTCAAACCAATCGGGCCCATTTCTTTCTATTTTGCTCTGCCTATATATATATATATATATATATATATATATATCATTATAAACCCTAGCAGACTTTCTATTTCTCATTTTTGTACGTATAGAAATTTCTGCTACTCCTCTTCCTCAATGGCTGAAAACCCTAATATCCCCAACCCAATTTCAATTCCAAAAAAAAAATTGCGAATCTGCAGCAACATCGGGTCGCGCTTCGAGTTTCAGAGGCAAAAACCCTGCATCAACTTTGGGTCAGGAAGAAAATGACTCGAGTCGCTCCGGGTCGTTTTGGCAAAAACTCAGAGCAAGCACCGGGGATTTGAGGCGGTGGACCGAAGTTGAACCCGAAGTCGACCCAGGACCAGAATTTTCCAACCTTCTAATTTCATAACTTTTTCATACGAGCTCGGATTCATACGCGGTTTGTTTTGATCGGATCGTATTAGAATTTTGTACATTTTGGCGCTAGTTGGACGGATTTTGAGACTGTTCAATTTTAGGTTTAAATTGGATTTAAATTCAATTTAAATTCAAAAGGTGAGTATTTTAACCCTCTCACAACTTCTAAAATTTCTTGTGTTTATTAAATTGATTTATGATGTGATTAGAAATTGATTTATGACCATTTGGCATATTTTTAATCATCATCTCAGTAATATTGAATTTATTTGAATTAAATTGTTATTCAATCTATTATTGCATATAAACTGCCAGATATATTATTGTTTAATTTATTTATTTTTGAATATAAACTGCCAGTAAATACCTGTTATTTATTATCTGTTCTATGTTGATGTTACTGATTGAATTGGATGATGATTGTGATAAATGGTTGATGATTGATATTGCATGAATGGATGTTGTATTTATATTGTTATGAACTAAAAGTTGTTATGGATTTTATTTCATTCGGGATTGCGGTTTGAAATGATATATAATCGTATTTATATTTTAAATTACAGATTGAATGATATATCTGTATCACTTGACCATATGATAGAAAATTTTACATAGACACCGTGGTCTATATATAAAAATATTTTGAAATGTCTATGGTTTTGTAAAGAAATATATGGTTTTATGAGATATTGATTTGGATATTTTATAAATATAATTTTATATATAGCTAAATTCTTCATTTTAAGCTATGTATAAAATTGGTTTAAAATATAAAATAAGTTTAACAATAAAGTTTGATTTTATTAAGATATAATATGGTTAAGTGTTTATTTAAATTATATTTCTGGAGTTTAAAATGACTTAAATGAGAATGAGGTTGGAAGATAAATATGAAATTGATTTGAAATTTAATAAAATTGAGATTTTAAAGGTATGATTTTATAACTGGATTTTGGTTTAAGATGAATTAAACGAATATACCAAGTATAAATAAATTGAAGCAAATATTTAGTTATTTTTAATTTGAGTTTTATTTAAATGATAATGGATTTATTATGCAAGTTTCAAAACTAAATAATAGAAAGTTGAATTGTTGAATCGTAATTACCAACCTTAGTATTGAAATTGTTTAATACTTAAAGTTTGAAATATATTGAAATTGAAATGGTTTATTGAAAACTGAAAGTGAGTTAAAAGTTATGAATTGAGATTTAATTTAAAGTGAATAAAATTGTGAAGTCTAGGAAATTATTTTACTTCGTAAAGTAATTTTAATTCAAACTATTTTATTTTATATACTGTTTGAATGTCCAAACCGTTTGAGTGGTGGAGGGTATGGTTTAGAAGCTATGAAATTCGAAGTATTATATTTTGAAAGGATATATTTCAAGCATTTGGCTTCGAAATATTATAATTTTGAAAGTGTTATGGTTTTAGAAAGGATATATTTGAAATAAAATGATACCGTGTTGATTTGGTTTTTAAAAAGGCAATGATATTTGGTTTTAAAGCATAAACTATTTTGATAATGACTGCGGTGTTATAATAACATTTGATTGCTAAAGAGACCGGGATCGGAAGTTGTCATACTCTCTACCAACTCTGAAAACCACTTTAACAACCGTTTACGCAGTAGAGACTCCAGAATGAAGTAAGATGGCGGCGGCGTTCCTTTGAGGTATATACGTGGACCCAACTCCTGTGAGTTGGCATAAGGTGGCTAAAACAGGAGCGATTGACGGGCTAATGAGGTAGCACCTTTGATCGGATACATCCCTTTGATACTATACTTTGACTTTTGGATTGATTCGGTGGCCACTTTTGATTTTTGATTTGGGGGTGTGGCTCGAGGTGGGCGGTAGCTGCGGCTATGCGTTACCTCGGCCCGGAAACGTAATTGGTATATCTACCCTGGCATTGCCTAGTTGTGCCATGTCACCTATCCTGGCGTGCCTTGTACGAGTTTGGTTTTCTCCCGTAGTCCGTGTGGTATCCTCTGGTGCTTCCCGATCAGGAGGGACTATGATACTGGATGGACTACTGGGACTATTATTGTGTTAAGGGGAAGAATGGGTAACTCCTTAACGCTATTTAAAGTAAGTTTATTTTACTAATAGACATTATTATAATAGCGTATATTACTACATAGTAAATAGTTTAACGGATCCTTAGGAGATGTAAATCCCGAACATCTCTTAAGTTACTACACTCACATTTGACACTGGATAGGAGATGTCAAATCCCGTAAACATCTCCGACGCCGTTCCACTCACATTATTTACTGTTGATTTAATTTACATAAGATCTTTTAGTTCTGACTCGAGTGTTTGTCTTTTCAATTCGCTCGAGTCAGCATGAGCATTTCAGGATTTGAAGACCCT